>JAZHRO010000077.1:16172500-17422500 GCA_037157565.1 Thalassia testudinum | reverse complement strand
TTCACCCATTTACCTGATTTATTAATTTGTGTATTTTTTCTAAACTCTTTGTATTATGTCCTTATTTTATAAGTATATATTGTGATGGAAAATTAATACTTAATTATTTTGGTACGAAGTTATGAACTCATGCTTATCTCTTTATATCTGATCAATACCACCACACTTCTTAATCTCTCATAGAATAAATTATAGTTTGTGTTAAACATAACCCACATACGAAGATAAATCCTACAATCCATCATAAATAATTGGGTACCCGACGGGCAAATGGAAACTCGATGGGTGAGTATGAGTGTGGGTTTAGATTTACGTATCCAATGAGTAAATGCGTATAGTATGCGTAAGAGATTTATAAATGGGTATGGGTATGAATATTGTCAAACCTAACCTGTTTACATCCCTAATTATACGAAATGGAAATGCAAAAGAAAATAATGTCTCTTTCAAATAGTTTCAAAAGCATGAACAATTTCATTAAACGAAAATTTAAATAGTGTCTAAGAAAAAATGGGAAAAAGTACCTCCATCCATCGAACCAGAAAAAATGCCCTTCAAGTGATTTGGAATCTTTGCCATGCATGAGATGGCATCTATGTGCCCGTCCATTGCCCCAATAAAAGGCTTAGCAAAAATCTGATATGATAATAAAGAAAAAACTTAATAGATCTGTAAGAACCAAAAATATCTTCCTCGATGCTAAATTTAATGAAATATTACCTTTTCTAATTTTGCAGCATTAAGTGCCCTTTGATACTCAACTGCCTTCTCTTGAGTGCGAAGATTAGGGTCAAAGTTCCGAAAAACTTTCTGCCACATAATAATTTAAGGGAAATAAAATCATTCAGTATCTCTCTCACTTCCTCAAATTGGAAAACTTAATCAATAGATTTCTAAAAAGAATTGGTTTCCTAAACGACAATGCATTACACATTATAGGCAGAGATCATATGATTCATGGCTTTAAGTATCAATATACAATCCAACGTGCCCAGTAAGGTATGGTTGACTTTTCAAAAAAAAAAAAACCCAAGGTATGGTCGAATGGTGGAAACTTTTGACTTTGGCAGGAGAGGCCTTAATTCGAATCTCCATCCATGCATTACCTAGAGGATTGGTGTGTGTGTGTGTGTGTGTCAAAAATATATATATACACAATCCAACACAGGAAATTTTCAAATTTTGGAAAATAAATCAAAAGATGTCATATTTATAATTGTTGTGGTATATGTATGAGGGGGTATTCTCGTCATTTCTTTATTTTTCCCACATCTCCTATCTCTTATAAAAGAACGTAAGGTTTTGCGTGGTCAATAGATCGAACTATTTCCTACAATTTGGTATCAAAGCCTTGGGTCTGGTATCCCACCCCCAAAATCCTAGCCGCCATCACACCGCACCTCAACCCCGCCCCCGGCATCTCTGTCCCTAAGGGTCATCACCAGACTTCTCGCCACCGTCGCCTCCTGCACGCCTCCGACTCACCATCGAGGGCTTATAGCCACGGCGTTGAGCGACACGTGCACCAACATCACCCTCCGCATGCTCGCAGCCCCCTGCTGCAGTACAACAGAGCATCCTAGGGTGGCATGCGCTCCTCCGTCAGCCTCCTCTCGCCTCGTAGCGTGCTGTGTAGGGCAAAGGTGGCGCACCGGTGACCGACCTCCCTCGCCTCCCTCTCCTGCCGCGGCGACACTCATCGCAAGGGCCAGTTGTGGCTTCTTAGCAGTGACGCAGCTACTGTGGGGGTCGTCGACGACGGTGAGATCCACCTGCAGCTGCGATGACAGGAACTAGGTTCCTGTTGCTGCTCCTGCTCTTCCAGCAGCAAAGGTTGCAAGGGGGACTTGGGAGGGCTTGCTTGGGAATCATCCAAGTGTCTTGCATGATGATTCTTGCGCGAACTCTCTCTCAGCAGTGATTGGCGTATGATCTGGTACATTTTACGGGCTTGTGTGATGTTTGCAAAGGCACGATGAGTTCACCAAGTAGCTCAGAGGTGACATCGGGTACCGCTACAGATGCAGACAATTACAAAAGTCCATTCTTTACTCCTATAGTGATGTTGGATGAAGCCAACTACACGAGATGGTCTCGCACTTTCCCGATGACGGTTGAAGGCCATGATAAGGAGCATGTTCTTGAAAAGGAGCCTGAGCAAAAAACTGGCAAGTATGTCAGTTGGAAGAAGGATGATGCCATGGTCCGTGCATGGATCATGAACTCCGTTGCTACATCAATCGGAGATGGCATCATGTACTTTGTCACTGCCAACGAGATGTGGGACAATCTCTGTGACACATTCTCCAATGAAAAGAATTATAGCCAAGTTTTCCAGATTCATCATGATCTAGTCAGTTTGAAGCAAGAGGGGAACTCTTGCTCAGTACTATACCATATTTAGGGGGATGGTTGCCAACTACGATGCTTGCTGCCTCGTTTGTACATGTGCCACCCAGAGGGAGTACAGGAAGGAGTTTGTTGTACTACAGTTCTTACAAGGGCTAAGTATGGAGTATGAAGGTGCTTGTTCTCAGATGCTGACTCAAGCCTCCCTTCCAACTCTGGAGAAGTCCTATAGTAGGTTGAGCCGTGCCTCAGTGAGACCTACTCCAGAGATTCCAGGATAGAGTACTGCTTTGGCTGCTTTCAGTAGTCGTGGAGGTCCTACTCGAGGTAGGGGACGTGGTCATGGACAGAGCAGCCGTCAGCGCACCACCTGCACCTTTTGTGGAAAGGTGGGTCCTGTGGAGGTCTCATGTTGGGCCAAGCATGGCAAGCCCGCAGTGGCCAATCAGGTTGTTCCAGGAGCTATTGATCAGATGGAGATGATAACCAAGGCAGAATATGATGCACTTGCTCACAGGTTGGCACAATTGACACAAGAGATGCCTACTTCAGAGAATGCAGCCTTTGCCACGTCCTCAGGTAATGGTTGGTTGGTTGACTCAGGAGCATCTAGGCACATGACCGGTGACAGGGACTATTTCCAGAATATCTATGATCTTCCTCCAAGGAGGAGGGTTCAGGTGGCTGATAGCCACCATTCGCAGGTTAAGGGTGAAGGAGAGGTTACTTTGTCTCCAAGCCTGCAGCTTCCTGATGTTCTTTTTGTGCCTGATTTTCCTATCAGTTTATTATCTGTTAGTCGTATCACTAGAGATCTAAATTACATGGCCATATTTAATGACGTGGGTTGTGTCTTTCAGGGCAGGCTCACCGGGAGGACGCTTGGTGGTGGACATAAGGAGGGGAGATCTACCGACTGGTTCGAACTCCTTTTGTAGCTAAATGTCAGGTAGGGATAACTCGCAATGCTGGGACAGCTCTACAGTGGCATCGTCGGCTCAGACATCCTTCCTTGGACAAGTTAAGACGGACCATCCCCCACTTGTCACCTACTACAGAGATCGGGTGCGATGCTTGTCAGCTGGGCAAGCATCATCATTCCTCTTACTCGCCTAGTACCACGATTGCATCTGCTGAATGTTTTGATTTAGTGCACATGGATGTTTGGGGTCCAAGTAGGATTCCGGATAGACAGGGCTACAGGTTTTATTTGATTGTTGATGAATTTTCCAGATTGTCATGGATGTTCTTGCTTAAAAATAAATCAGAAGTTGGTGATGTCATTCAAACTTTTATTAATCAAACAAAGAGGAAGCTTTCAAAAATTGTTAAAAGTTGTACGATCTGACAATACATTGGAATTCTGTACTAGGCAATTGGCTCTATTCTATAGCTCTCTTGGCATTATTCACCAGACTTCCTGCCCCCATACATCTCAGGAAAATGGGGTGGCAGAGAGGAAATACAGACATGTTTTGGATATTGCTCGGACTTTGCTGATACATCACAAGGTCCCGTCTAGTTACTGGGGAGATGCAGTTTTGACTGCATGTTATTTAATTAATCGGCTGCACTTCAATCATTCAGGAGCAGATCCCCTTGTAGGTGTTGTTTCCTGGTACAGATTTATTTATGGTGCCACCCAAGATTTTTGGTTGTATCTCATTTGTTCATATTCTTGGTCCTGGTGGGGACAAACTCGCACCTGTGCTATGAAGTGCATTTTTCTTGGATATAGCAGTACACATAAATGATATAGATGTTATGATCCAATTGCCCGACGACACTACGTGAGCAATGATGTTACCTTTCACAATGAGATACCTTATTTCTCTATGAGGGGGCATAACATAACAGGTTCCTTCGCTCCTGCTCTGATACCCATTCCTCCACTACAGTTAGAGGATATTCTAGTTACAGAGCCAAAGGTTGGAAATTGGGCAAAAGGTTACAGTACTAGCATCAGTGGATCAGATGCCAGATCACATAATCCTATTCCTTTCCCTCTCCTCTCCTCCACGCCACCAATCCCTCCCACCCAGGTACAATCTGACCCCACTGATGTTGCTTCTAGTGACTCTTCTGCAGGTCAGGATCTCTAATTTGATGATGTTGATTATTATCTTCTGATTGCCATGAGAAAAGCTCCTCGATCATGCGTACACTACCGGTCACCAGTACTCTTTGCACAACCAATCTATGAAGGAGCTTTGGCGAGTTCACCTCTGCCTTATTTAGTACTGAGATACCCACTACATATCAGTAGGTCATGCTTCATCCAAAATGACGACAGGCCATGGACGAGGAGATGGGTGCCTTACAGTCTCGACAGACGTGGGAAGTTATTCCCTTCCCGCAGGAAGCAACATTGGTTGGCTGTCGTTGGGTTTTTTACCGTGAAGTATCATCCTGATGGAAGCATTACAAGACACAAAACTCAGCTTGTTGCAAAGGAGTTCACCTAAACGTATAGGGTGGACTTCTTTGATACCTTCTCTCTTGTCGCTAAACTCTCGACTGTTTGGATTCTACTATCTGTTGCCGCTCACTATGATTGGCCATTGCATCAAATGGATGTGAAGAATGTGTTCCTATATGGAGACCTCGAGGACGCCTACATGCAGCAACCACCGGGGTACGAGCTTCAAGGGGAGTGTTTGTGCCACCTGAGAAAGGCTATATATAGTCTTGAGCAGAGTCCAAGAGCTTGATTTCATAAGCTCTCGAAAGTTCTTCAAACCATTGGACTTCAGAGGTCTACGGCTGATCATTTATTATTTGTTCGGAAGACCGAAGGTGGGACGGTAGCATTACTTGTATATGTTGATAATCTGATTTTGAACGGAAATGATGAGGCAGGAATAGCAGAGGTAAAACAGACATTGCAAGACAAATTTGTTATGAAGGATTTGGGCAAGCTCAGATATTTTCTTGGAATTGAGATGGCACGAGGCAAAGGTGGCATCGTCATCTCACAGAGGAAGTATGCTCATGATATTGTACGGGAGATTGGGATGCTAAGAGCAAAGCCTGCAAGCATACCCATGGATCCCAGAGCGTACCTGTACGATGAGGAGTCTGGCACAGTGGATAGTCGATCCTACAGACAGCTGGTGGGTAAGCTGCTATATCTTCCCATCACAAGGTCGAACATTTCCCTTGTGGTTAGTAAACTCGGTCAATTTATGGATAGACCTACGAGGCAGCACTGGAATGCTACCATGCAGGTGCTGAGGTATCTGAAAAAGACTCCTGGG
Source organism: Thalassia testudinum (assembly GCA_037157565.1). Lineage (NCBI taxonomy): Eukaryota > Viridiplantae > Streptophyta > Magnoliopsida > Alismatales > Hydrocharitaceae > Thalassia > Thalassia testudinum. Next base: position 17,416,894 of record JAZHRO010000077.1, on the reverse strand, counting down.
CGAGGCATAGTGTTCACCCGAGGAGCAGCCATGGATGTGGTGGGATACTCTGATGCTGACTATGGAGGGTGTCTTTTGGATAGAAAGTCCACCACTGATTTTTGCACTTATGTTGCTGGGAATCTGGTTAAATGGCGTAGCAAGAAGCAAACTATGGTATCCAAATCAAGTGCATAATCTGAATACCATGCCATGGCGCAAATGGCCGCAGAAATGATCTGGGTGAAATCTATACTTCATGATCTTCAGGTGCAATTGACTGCTCCTATGGAGATGAGATGCGACAATCAGGCAACTACATTCATTGCAAACAATCCGATGTTTCATGAGTGGACCAAGCAGGTGGAGATAGATTGCCACTACACCAGAGATCCTATTCAGAAGGGAATTACCTACACCTCATCAGTTTCTTCTGAAGACCAAGTAGCTATGTGTTCACTAAATCCCTTAGCAAGAGTGCTTTTGATGCATGTTGTAGCAAGCTGAGTTTGATTGATATCTACACTCCAGCTTGAGGGGAAGTGTTATGGTATATGTATGAGAGGGTATTCTCGTCATTCCTTTATTTTTCCCACGTCTCCTATCTCTTATAAAGGAACGTAGGGTTTTGCATGATCAATAAATTGAACTATTTCCTCCTACTATAATAGCACATTAGCATAAGCCATATACCAGCATCTAGCTGAGATGTTTCCACTTTCTCTATAGAAAAGGCCATGAAAAAACAATGTGAAATTTAGGACAGGGTGCCTGTTAATGTGCACCCCACCCATCCATGCATCTCATCTTGCCCCCAATTAGACCTCTTGAGGGAAGCCATGGATGGGGATGCTAAGGATGGAGAGAATGATGGAGTTCACAGGGATCGGGCCCACACTATAAGTTTGAGGAAGGTTTATGGAAGGGGATATAGAGGAGGGGTCGGCAACAAGTTATGTTTGGGACATTTATCTATATGACACCCAAATGTAGCATTATGTAGCATTCGCTTGCCTCAAGGATAGGAGGAAATTGGAGCAAAGCAACTTACCTGGACATCGCAGCTACGCTCACGGGTGAAATCCTCGGTGGAGCGGGACAGGACTTTCACTTTCATCTCTGAATGTATGAGAGCTCCTACAACAAAAACCAATGGATGAAACAATACCGCCAAACACATAAGGAGATCAACAACACTAAGCTTCCCCATTGCTCAAGGGACGAGGCACACAGTATATTCAACATATAAAAGTACATGAGATGCTCACGAGTCACGACAGACAATGTTGTTCAGAGAATATGCATGATTTAATAAGCCAAATCAACAACACAGCAAATCACCAATAAGAACTAGCATAAACCAACCTGTACGTAAAAAGACAACCACGCCTACCAGTTCCCAAGTAAAAGGAAGTACAATATATAAAATCCAAATGGAGGATACGTGATTGTAGCTTCAACACAACATCAATTAATCCCTGAATACTCTCCCACATATCGTATACTCCCCATCAATGACCTCTTCCACTGAAAATCGACTATTTATTGAAGGTTATCAATCATCGAAAAAGCCTTACAGGCCAAAACTACACTGATCTCCAGCTCCCAAAAAGAAGCAAGCATCGGAATTCCTGAGGCCAACTAAGAGTCAAATGTCCTGCACTGTGTCTTTGTTCATGTACCACTACAAAACAAGAGAGAGCCTTCCAGGTTTCATTTTAGATGCATGCCATATTCAAAATTAAAAAAAAAATTAATATTCATGTAATATTAATTGATATTTATTTAATATTAAAATAGGAATGCGAGTGAATGAGTGGATGTGATAATATAAATATATTTTTAACCTATATTAATATAAATGTGATTTAATAGAACGGTAGTAACGTTAATCGAGGTGACTTGGCAAACGAGTCGATTCCCCTGCTTTTCTCATTTTTGTTTTTTTCCCTGAGACCGCGCTTGAAACTTCAGTGAGAAGAAGTTCCACTGAACGGGTAAAGATCCCTCTACCGGGCCAAAGGCGGGGTTTAGGCAGAACCGTAGCAGGGAGAAGAAGCCACCCCGCCGTCACCAGGAAGAAGAAGTTCCGCGTCCAAACCCACCGCAGCCCCTCTCAAATGGCATCCATTGCCTCCTCCGCGAGGTCCGTCGCCCGCGCCGCAGCGCTCCGCGGCGCCGCCAGGATCCTCGCCAGGAGGAAGGGGAAGAAGTGGAGTGGGATGGTTTTTGACTTAGCCTGACTTGATATATCGAAATTGGTTGACGAGAATGGATTGGGAGCAACCTGAACTTGATATGCGAAACCCAATGTGGAGGATGGCCGGCAGAGGGGGTGGTGGCTCTATGGTCGACGTCGGGGGAGCTGGTGATGGCTGGGACTGTGCGGTGGTGGTGATTGATAGGGTTTGGGCGTGGGCGGAGGGGAAGGCATAGTGGGAGGGGGAGGGAGGAGGATGGCCAGCAGAGGGGGTGGTGGCTCTATGGTCGACGTCGGGGGAGGTGGTGGTGGTGGTGGCCAGCCGATCTAGAGGAGGAAGAGAGGAGGAGGAAGGGAAGGAGGCAGGAGGTGCTGACCTCGAGGACGATGAGGACGGAGCTGCCGCTAATGGAGTAAGATGGCGGCGACGGCAAGGAAGATGGATGGCGAGGATGAGGAAGCTCGGGCAAGACAACAGTTAGCGAATCGGGCACCGGGTTCGCGGATTGGCAATGTATTTCAAGGGTTGATGCTATAATTTCCAAAAATTGGTGATGGTAGATAACATATTTAAAATTGTAGACAAATTAAATTTAGTTCTTACATCAGATTAGGGGTGCTAATCAAATCGAATTAACTTTAACATATAAGATGTTTATGTTTAACTTCGGTTCAATAACAAAATTAAGTATTCGAGTTTGGTTCATTATCAATTCATTTACACTACTTGGACAAATATATTCGGTAAGACTCAATAATATGTTCGATAATAGTTCATTGGATAATGGTTTAACCTATGAAACACACGAGTCAAATTAAGATCCCACACATATGTCAAACCTCTGAAAATTAAGCATATAAAACAAAACGCAGGTCTTTTGTTAACATCCCATGCACAAGTCCAATTAAGCATATGAAAACACATGTGAAACACGTATGAGAGAGAAAAAACAAATGAAACAGCGGGGGAGGAGGAAGGGGACTGTGTGGTGGTGGTGCTTGATGGAGTCTGGACTCTAAGCATGGGCGGTGGGGAAGGCAGAGGGGGAGGTTGATGGCCAGCGGGGGGGTGGTGGTGGCTGGGACTGTGTGGTGGTGGTGATTGATAGGGTCTGGGCGTCGACGGAGGAGAAGGCATAGTGGGTGAGGGAGGGAGGAGGATGGCTGGCAGAGGGGGTGGTGGCTCTATGGTCGACGTCGGGGGAGGTGGTGGTGGTGGTGGCCAGCCAATCTAGAGGAGGAAGGGAAGGAGGCAGGAGGTGTTGGCCTCGAGGACGATGAGGACGGAGCTGCCGCTGATGGAGGAAGATGGCGGCGACGGCAAGGAAGATGGATGGCAAGGAGGAGGGAGCTCGGGCAAGACAACAGTTAGGTCGCGAATCGGGCACCGACTTCGTGGATCAGAGACCTTAGCATTGTAATTTGAGGACTGATGCTATAATTTCTGACGTGTTTGAAAATTGGCAATGGTAGAGAACACATTCAAAACTGCAGACAAACTAAATTTAGTTCCTCCATCAGATTAGGGGTGCTAATCAAACCGAACTTACTTTAACATGGGTATGTTCAAGTTCAATAAGATGCTTATGTTTAACTTCGGTTCAATGACAAAATCAAGTATTCGAGTTTGGTTCATTATCAATTCATTTACACTACTTGGACAAACATGTTCGGTAAGACTCAATAATATGTTCGATAACAGTACATGAGTCAAATTAAGATCCTACACATATGTCAAACCACTGAAAATTAAGCATATGAAACAAAACACAGGTCTTTTGTTAACATCCCATGCACAAGTCCAATTAAGCATATGAAAACACATGTGAAACACGTATGAGAGAGAAAAAACAAATGAAATAGAGGGGGAGGAGGAAGGGGACTGTGTGGTGGTGGTGCTTGATGGGGTTTGGACTCTAGGCATGGGCGGTGGGGAAGGCAGAGGGGGAGGATGGTGGCCAGCGGAGGGGGTGGTGGCTGGGACTGTATGGTGGTGGTGATTGATAGGGTTTGGGCATGGGTGAAGGAGAAGGCATAGTGGGAGGGGGAGGGAGGAGGATGGCCGACAAAGGGGGTGGTGGCTCTATGGTCGACGTCGGGGGAGGTGGTGGTGGTTGTGGCCAATCGATCCAGAGGAGGAAGAGAGGAGGAGGAAGGGAAGGAGGCAGGAGGTGCTGACCTCGAGGACGATGAGGACGGAGCTGCCGCTGATGGAGGAAGATGGCGGCGACAGCAAGGAAGATGGATGGTGACGAGGAGGGAGCTCGGGCCAAGACAACAAAGAGAGGAACTTCGGGTTAGGGTCGCGAATCGGATCAGGCACCGGCTTCGTTTTTTACATCCGCATGCATTACGAATGCATATATATATATATGTGTGTGTGTGTGTGTTTTTATTTTTTTTCTTTTAAACAAAGTTATTCCCATAACGGAACGAAGATGTTATAAAAATATGAAATTATGAAAAATAAAAATAGTAGATAATCAAAAAATTTTCGAAAGAGGAGATATCTTATCCCAAAGAATAGAGGAATACTACACCTCATCTTAAGGATTAGTGGAACTTCAAATTAAAGGAGACAAAACATTAGAAATAAACATAAATAAAAAATATGCAGAAAAAATGTCATTATAATCAGATAGCAGTAAACCATCGAGATTATTCCACGCTGTAAGATAATAACGGCACTAATAAAGAGGCGACTTCAGCAATCATCTTGATCCGAGCTAACAGAAACCTGGAAACACGGGAGTCGAAGGTGATTCGACAATCTTTTAGTTGTTAGAATTCATGGCCTCTAACATAATCCCAACAAGGAAATATCGTCAAAGTGGGAGGCAAAATTCTAGACCAAGAACCCCGACGCAAACTATCCCCCCCTCCCTCTCGCACAAGTAAGGATAAGTAGCCACAACATCGGAAGTAGCCCCAACACTAGAGGCAAGAGGAAGCCTCGACGTTGGAGGGGTCCCATCGTCGAATGAACTCGAAGGTTGAGGGAACACTGACGTCAAAGGCGGGAGATGGACAAGGCAGCTAAGCCACTAGATGGTGTCAAAGGGGCTTATAGGAGGGGCTGGGAGGAAGGACACAATTTTTTTATCAAATCTCTATCTTGATGTGTGCGTACGTGTGTGTTTTTTTAACTTTAAATTTTTATCAAATAACATATCTTATGTTAATGACCAGTTCATTAAGTTAATGAAATTTTTTTTTGTGACGAGAAACCTTCTTACAAGGTAAATCTTGGGAAATCGCAAGCACCCCAACTCCACGGCCTCCAGATAAATCTATCATTGGCAAGACTCAAACTAGCGATCCCATTTCCATTTAAGGGGTATAAGGACCTTATCAACTAAGTCACCTGTTGGGGATAAGTAAATGAATTTAATTTTAATATTTACATATAGGTTTTTTTTTTCGAACAAACTTTTTTCGGAGCATTTTATTGAACAAATTCAAATCATTCGATTTACTTAGCAAGCTACTTTCTGATAAATTTTGATCTAATGCTATATATTTGTTTGGTTGTTATCCTTTTAGGGGGTAAGTAAGAAAAGCAACGATGAAGCAAATTGAGATAGCAAGTGGCAGGGGAGGAAAAAGAAAAAGGGGTTTGACGAAGAGGGAGAGTAATGGAGATAGGAGGGGAGGAAAACATAGGAAAGGAATACACAGCGAGGAGTGGTGAGAGAGAGGCGATGATGAGTCGTAGGAGTATAAGGTTTTACGCAACCTAGAGGGAGAGAAAGCTATGTTTGTGCATTTTGACAGTAATCGGGTGAGCAACACCAGTCAGGTATTTGAAAAAGATAAGACAAGTGAAGGAAGATCTTTCTTTATTGATCTATTAAACTGGATACATGGTAATCCCTTCCATGTATAGCTAATCAAGGGTGAGAATTATGTAATGATGACAATGAGGATAAGGATGGGAATTGGATAGGGATGAAGGTAACTTGGATGGAAGCAAGCATAAATGAAGGGTCAAGGAATGAATTATAGACAAACATATCCATTCACTACGAAAAAAACATGAAATTTGCGACAACCTTTTTGCAATAGTTTTAAAACCATCACTAATGAGGGTCAAAAAATACCCTTAGATCCAAAACTCCACGCATAACCCGACAGAGGATCCGGCTACTCGATTATAGGGTAAACAGGCGGAACTGGCACCGCTCGCCCCGCCCAAGACCAGCTGGATCCCAATAGGAACCTGCTCAACTTGTCAAAAGACTTAACGCAGTAAGGGTAGAACATACGATAAGATGGACCTGACCACCTATGTCCTGATAGCAGACAAGTAGTCTAACAATAGGGGTATTAGAGGCCATCAAGTGAGGGTTCTCCCCATGTTATAAAGAGAGAGAGGCCCCTAGTGAAAGGGGGATCGCCCCCCGTAGAGGGAGAGTAGATATTGTAATTCCAGATATTATGATGCATATTTGGGAGTACCATCATCCCCACAGATGTATACCCCTTGCAGTGGAATTAGGTCACCAAATCCCTGTGTTTCCTTTGTGCTTGCTTGATGATAGTCGATCTTCTCTCCTATGTGACGAATTGTAATGGCTAAGTAGCACTCCTTACTCGTATAAATCTTTTGGTGGCCTTCTGAGGCTCATCGACGCCGATAGATCCATCTTAATATGTTGCTATACTTGGCTATGGTAACGATTTGAGAATCGATGCCAATATCGATGACGATTTTAGTTGCTTAAAAAATCATTTATGATAGTCTTTAGGGTTTAGATTTCTTATAGGTGTTATTCATGATAATTGTATAACCATTGCTAAATTATAGTGGTGATAACTATTGGTAAATCATCGTTGAAAAGAAAAATAAGAAATTTGTATTCAAATCATTGTAATCGTCGTCGAAAAAAAAAAAATTCAGATTATTTTAGCGATAGTTTTCTTTATAACTGTCATTGAAAGTAAGTACGTGACCTTGATTCGCCTTCACTCGCCCCCCTGCTCATTCAAACAAACTCTTCCTCCAACTATTGGTTGATGAATGGAAATTGTTGTTGTATAATAATATTAAATCTACAATGCACATGAAAAATAATTCTTTTAGATACACATAGCATTGTTGCAAACCATCAATGACTTCTCAGTAGGTGAAAATTTGTCTAGATAGAGTACTAAGAGGAAGTTTGCCTATTTGACATATATGGATGATACTTATCACTTGTGACTGCCAGAAAGTAACGAATTTAGTTACCTAGGGCACAGTAGATTTCTGTTTATTGAGCATAAATGGTGGACATCACAATTCAAGAATAGGTTTAATGGTAAAATGTGTTGATATTAGATTAAAAATCCAAAGAATAAGCTAACATAGATAAAATCGGGTTGCCAAGATACGAAAACATGTACACATTCCAATAGCTTGGTAACATTCAATTGGATCATCCATTAAGAATGACCTAAAAGTCTCGAGAAATTTAGGGTTCAGAAAGAATAACATATTCTTCATGGAACTCCCATTTGGCAAGATCTCACAGTCTATCATAACCTTGGAGCGATGCACATTGAGAATAATGTTATTGATAACATTTTAAACGTGTTAAACTTAATAGACAATTTAAAAGACACGTTGAAAACATGAAATAACGTGAAAAAATCATATATTCATCACGAGTTGCATGTAACTGCGGAAGATGACTTCTCAGCTGCCCTATGCAGCTTGAATGAGGATTACAAGCAAATAATACTCCCTGTAGGAAATATGGGTCTCGAACGGGTATTCCTCACAACTTTCGCACTGTATAAACAAAGTTCAAACGAAGATTAGTGAGTTAAAGAGTCATGATTCCCATGTGTATATGCAAATCTTGTTTCCACTAGTAATATGAGTGTTACCTTATCCAATAGTCGATTCTTTTATAAAGAAGAGTCGATATTTCACAGCCATATGTTTGAAGACACTGGATTGTAAAATGCTAGACTATTGAGATAAACATATTGTTATCACACCTTACAGGATGGAACAAACTTTTCTAGTAGTTTTTTTATGCCATGAAAGAGCCATCCCAGTAATGTAATATAATTACATTTTGCATCTAAATAAAAAACTTATATATTTTTTTCTAGTAAATGAATTAGATCCAGCCCTTAGTATAAATAGGGTGATATAGTTAGCCAAATCGAATAAGCCTGATGTATGTTGATTTGGAGACTTAAATGGTTTAAAGGATTCAATAGTGCATCAAGAAATCATCTAAATCAATCAATCGTTTCCGATTTAAGTTGGGATGGCAATTTTCTTTAGAGTTTGTCGCATGATTGATGTTCTTGAATGGATACTCAAGAATTTTCACACGGGTCAGGTTAAGGAGTTAACTTGATAAAATAAGAGATAGTTGAAGTAGTTCTCCCATGTTATCTGATGAGAACCTCATCATAAGCCCTAACTAGCTCTTTTCGACCTAGAAAAGAGAACAAAAGCTCCTACATAACAAAGAGAAAGGCCTAATTCAATGGATCACTAATTTGGGAAGAAAACATGAAACAAAGGGTAAAACTGTAATTTTACCATTGCAGTTCATCAACGGGATTTTTCAAGGGCTAAACATAGGTCAATTGGATTTAATAAGAGGAAAAGTGGGATGGTTCAGTCAGAAAAGGGTTATGGAGAGATTTAAGAATTAAATGGCATTCTGTAATCCTAAAACAAGCCCACATATTTTCACAAGGTTCCAGTCAGGATGAAAATCAACCAAACCCTCTAAAATTCATGGAAAAATATCCCTTGGGGTTTAGAATCTTCAATTTGGCCTTTGGAACCTATTTTGACCCAGATTGGGATCCCAGCTCGATATTTGAGCTAATTTGGGTTTTTATGCAAAATGTCCAGTCAAACGTGGTCAAACCTAAAATCCAACTTAACCATTGGATTCCTTAGGTAGCAAAATTTGGACCTAAGGGAAGGTCATCTTGACCTACTTTGCAAAAAAGTCCACCCAATTACATTTTGGACCAAAACTTCTGAAAACCCTTGCGAAAATCCCCTCAACTTCTTCGTCACCTTTTGCATTCCGGTCCCTCTGCCATTGCAGCAGAGGACCCACACCTCCGGCGAAGTTTCGAGGAGGATTTCTCCCCGCTTCCCCAAGGAGTTGCTCTCAGATTTGAAAGGAGAGTGATGAGACACTCATCATGATCTCTAATTACCCCTAATTAAATAGTCTTCCTAGTTAATTAGCTAGGGTTATGAATATATAAGGGTTAATTATAGAATAAGGGATACTTAGTTAAGGATCTTAAAATAAGTTAAAAATGACATTTTATCATTCAAATAACATTATTAATAATTTAGATAATAATTGGACTCGAAATCCTACTAATCATTTCCTTAATCAATAAGATAAGTAACATAAGTATAATGTATACCTAAATATGTAATAACTTAAGTAATTTTACTTAATCTAATAAATTAATCTAAAAAGGTCAAAAATGTAAATTCAAGGTGTAAACATAATATATACCTTATTTACTAACATATATAAAAAGTTCAAAAAGATCTAAATTAAAATAAACCTTCAAAACCTGAGTTTACATTTTAGTCCTTAATTTTCATTACAGTCGAGTCCTTATTTAGCACATAGGTCCTTAGGTTTTATTACTTCTAAGTCCCTCTTCGTCTTCTTCTTCTTCTTCTTCTCCAGCCAAACGAACGGCTGGCGGCAGAGAGTCACCCTACCGCGCGATCACCGCCCTGCCGACATCATTCATCTTTGCCCAAGCTCTTGCAGCTTGCGCTCACCACCTCAATTTGATCCATCGGTCTGGATCATCCGAAAATCCTATTTTTCAGTGGGAGTTAACCTCACCGTCGTCGGAGACGACGACGGAGGTTAAGCTCCTCGAGCTTCTTCTTCGGCCAGACCCCGCCCCTCTCTTCGCCGAAAAATGCTATAAATACCCCCTCACACCTCCGATTTTAGCAAGTTGGCTCCCTTCCCTCTTCTAACACTGCAGTCGACCCGATAGGCTATTCTTCCAAACCTCCGGCGAACCCACATTTCATCTTCCGACTTCCTCCGTCCACCTTAAGTAGTCGAGGAAATTCGCCGTGGTGTTCCGCACCTCTGACAAAGGCGCCGACCCTAGGATTCCTGCGCTCCACCTCAAATTCGCCCGTCGGAGCTCTTTCTTCAACCCTCTGATTTCGTCGTCCGCTATGAAACTTCGGCGGAACCCTATTGACCCCTTCGCCCAGGTAACAGTAGACTAGGAGTAGGAGTAGGAGTAGGCTAGCTTAGTTAGTTAGTTAGTTAGGTTAGAGTAATTGTAGAATTTAGCTTCATCTCTTCCAGCTCCGGCGAGTTTCTTGAGCTCGCCAGAGATCTTAATTTTGTCTTTTAACTCACTGTACACCTTCTTATATCTTCCATGATCATTTCTAATCCACTAAATAGTTTAATTAGATCACCTAAACGCCTAATTCATATCTCACCTTCACCGACTACTTCACTGTCCATGGTGACAGAAGTCGGCCTAATTCCACCTTCCCTGGGTTCTTTCATCACCTTTCACCACTAATGAACCCTAATCGACCTTATATTACCTATTACTATCATCTATAATTAAACGCCCAAATTTAATTTAAGTTTCTGAGTTCGCTGTCCACGGCGGCTCAGGAACATTTCAAACTATAAATTAAATATATATTTATGATTAATAATACCTGTTGACTTCATTTAACTACTCAATCGAGTAGTTAAATCAAAGCCCTGAGCTTAAACAAATCAAATTTTTAAGAAACAAGTTTACCGTCAAATCTTATATTTCAATGAACAAACGAGGAATTTAATGTGAAACAGAGGTTCCTTGTAACCTCAGAATCATTTTTAGATAAAAAAATAGTTAATTTTGTTAATCTGTACATGCATTTTGTATTTTCTGGACTCACCGGAGCTCCGGCGAGCTCCGGCGAGTCAAAGTTGAGTTGCAGCCCCTTAAAATTGCTGTGAAGTTCCAGAATGTTATTATACGAATTACCGATCATTTTTAAGAAATTTGTCTGAGGTTTCATTCACTGGAGCTTAAGATTTAACTTCATCTTCCCCAACTCCGGCGAGTTGGAGAAGACTGTTATGAAGGATTTGAGAAACATTTAAGGAGCTAAGAAGCTTCAGTGCGATGCACTGAAGCTATTTGAACTTTTAAAACACTGTAACAAACACTGATTTACTCTGTCGAACAAGTACCTAATTTAGTTCAGGCGGCGAGGCTGAATCCCTAGGAATTAAGGTTGAAACATAAATTTAAAGATCTGAGTGGGTTCCATATGATGAAGAGACTCTGATTGATGTGTTAATTTCTTAGGAAGAAGCTTTACACAAAAAGTCAAATTTCGAGCTTCTACAGTCAAACCTAAGTCTGATAATGGTGTTCTGAGCTTGGATCGAGGAATTGAGATGTGGAAATTGCTTCTGAGATTCTGTTTGATGTTTTTAGAAAGAGTTAAGCAAGCTCAGATGATGTTTTTGGTTAAATTTATGTTCCTGCTAAGTTGGGTTACTTTCGAACCCAAAGCAACAGAAGCACTGTTCTGTTGAAATTCAAAACTAAAACCTGCCCAGATTGATTAGTTAAAACCCTTAGAATTAATCGAAATAGATTAGGAACACTCTAAAGTGTCTGTTGCAGAAATTGATAACTGAAAATTAACCTCTGAAGTTTTCAGAGGAGAGAAAAGCTTCTCTGCAAGTTCTGTAGGTCTCAAGAGCCTTAAATCCATCCAAACTGAAGCGGAGTTGCTTATATAACATGTATAGACCATTAAATAGATGAGAGAAGTCCATCTGAGGACTTCCCTGAGTTAACACACTTTCCAGGTTGTGATAAAACCCGTAGAAACCCCTGATTCCATCCCTTAAATTGAAGAGAAAAACATCAAAAAAACATGAAATTGACCTTAAAATTGAATAGATTACCCTTAGAGCTTTCCAACGAACTTTAAATCATCGAATTTGGAGCTCTAGGCAGGAAGTTATGATCAATTGAATCCGGGTCTGGAAGGGTAAAGTTTGTCCCACCTCGGATATCCACGAGTGCGCGCCTGAGTATAAAAATATTTCGTTCCCAAGGCAGTTCAGTCTTCAAGCGCGCGGCGCACCGGCTCCGAGTCTGTTGATAACGTTAATGCGATCGCGTGTTCTTGTTGATGAGGTTGTGGATGTGCCTTTGGAAAGTCCGGTTGAGCCGTAGAGGCACGTTGATGATATCGCTTGTGGCGGTGAGTAAAATGAGGTCGTACGACTCTTAACGAAATTGTGGCGAGGACCGAGTAGGGTTTGGTCCCACCCTTCATGTAAGGGGTGCTGTGTATCCCTGAAAGGACCTCGCCGCAAATGAGGAATTTTTGGTTTGAAAAGTAAAAAAACCCGAATCAGTTGAAGACATAAGGAAAGAGAAGCTGCCGAGGACCAAGGAAGAAAGAAGCACGGATACCAAGAAGGCAGGAGAAGATTAAAGGGAGAAAGAAGAACTAAGGAAGGAAATAGAAGAAAGAGAGCTCGACAGAGAAGAAAATAAAAGTGAGAAGAAATAAGAAAGACAGAGAGGGAGATTAGACGCTGTGTAGAGAGATGAAAAAGTAAATGAAATTTTGCATACTTACTTTTTCTTCTTAATGGTAAAAGGTATGCTTTAGTTGGATAATTTTCTAATTGACTTAATAAAATAAAATTAGTAAAAATAGCATGTTTACTTGTTAATAAAGAATAACTTTTTGAGTAAATATCTTTGCATATGGAATTTTGTATGTTCTTCGTAGTTTAAATATTCGACAAATTTCATGTTTGGCAGCTGAGAGGGCACATCTCTGCCTTGTGTCTGATTGGAAGATCTTTGGATCGTAGTTGGAGCATTAAAGCCAAGGATCATCCGGAAAGATGATGTGATGGTATTTTCAGATTTTATCTATTAGATTTGGGGTGTGTATTCCCCTTTGATGCATGTTTTTGGGGTGTGTAGTCCCCATTATTTGTCAATTTTCAGATCTGAAGTGTGAAGAAGTTCAGGGGTGTGTACCCTTTTCTGTGGCACGTCGAACTTTGTTCGAGGCAGTGTGGTTCAGTAAACATGGTAGTGTCTCAGTCAGAGAATGCATTAGGAACTGCCGTGGGTGATATAAAAAGGGATCAATCTTAATCCTATTTTTAAACATGGAATCAAATCAAAAGCATATCCCTACAATTTGCAAAAGGTTAATCACGGAAAAAGATAATTCTACTCTCCTAAACACTATTTTCTAAATTATCTCTAACAGCACTGCTTGCCAGCCACAAACTGAAAATTCCCTCTTGGAGAATTAATGCCCTCATCAACTTTGGCTCTGAGTGTGTTATTAGGTTCTTCAAAGACTCCAGTCAGTAATTCCTGGTGACCACGCAACCAGTAATTCCATCCTTTTTTGGCCACGATCACTGCTTGCTCATTCTGATATTTGGTTTGATACTCTTGGCAATAGCATTTATTGTATTTTTAAATGCATCCTAGTTGTGGAAGGTTATACCTGTTTTCTCCGATAGCAAGTCTTTGCATATTTCATATTGTGTAATAATGTTCCGTTCATCACTTTTGTTTGCTTATGAATTATATGTTTCTTTAGAACTGATCAGTTCAATGCAGCCCTATGGAAAACTGAGTCTGTGTTGCCAATGCCAATGTTATATGGCTGTACAAATGTTTGCTTTTTTTTGGGGCATATAAATAATATTTTCCTGTTCTCCCAAGTGGTTGATAATCTCTGGTTTCTACAGGGATATTTCGCCACTCAGGCAGTGGCTGATGATCAACTCCAAGGAATGGAAGGATGTAAAAGTAATGCACTGATGGAGTCAAACCTCATTGGAATGGATTCCTTTGGTGGAACCACCCACTTGGACTTCCAGCGGTTCAACATGCACCAGGAATTATCTCAAGACACCTACGCACCTTTCGATGTTTCTGGACCACAAGGACTTGGTGCACCTGACATTTCTGATCTTCTTCCAACAATATCTCCTCCAGCTTCTGCTTTCTTAAAGCCCAAATGTGCTCTTTGGGATTGCCCAAGCCCTGCGAAGGGGACAGATTGGTTTGAAGACTACTGCAGCAGCATCCATGCTATATTGGCCCTGAATGAAGGCCCTCCTGGTATGACACCAGTGCTGCGTCCAGGTGGTATTGATCTGAAAGATGGTCCCCTTTTTGCAGCGCTTAATGCTAAAACAGAGGGTAAAAATGTTGGTATTCCAGAATGTGAGGGGGCAGCAACAGCAAAATCCCCATGGAATGCTTCTGGCATGCTCCATTTGTTTGCGTGTTCTTCGTTTTAACTTTTTTTTTTTGTTACTAAGATGTTCCTTCATAATTCCTCCGACTGAATCATTACTGACTATATGCTTGAACTGATTGTATATTCAGAATTGTTTGATCTAGCGGTTCTTGAAGGGGAATCAATTAGGGAGTGGCTTTTCTTTGATAAACCAAGGAGAGCATTTGAAAGTGGTAACCGCAAACAGAGGTCGCTTCCGGATTACGATGGCCGTGGATGGCATGAATCCAGAAAGCAAGTCTTAAAAGAATATGGAGGATTGAAGAGGTCTTATTACATGGACCCGCAGCCTCTTAACAATTTCGAATGGCACCTCTATGGGTATGAGATCAACAACTGTGATGCATGCGCTCTTTATAGATTAGTAGAATTCAAGTTAGTTGATGCCAAGAAGGGTGCCAAAGGAAAAGTTTATGGTGTTATTGGTGCTTCACTTGTTGTTGATCCACAGCAGCAGCACCAGATGGGAAAACCTGACTCTGAGAGCCCTCTAGACACAAAGCGTTCCTCAAAGGGCAGGTCAAAGGTGAGCTTGAATGATGCTACCATCAGTGATATGTATTCTGGTCGCCCCAAGGAAGAAGATATAGATCTTGGCACCTTGGCTAACCAGACTAGTTCATTTCTCAGGAAAAACCCTTTCTTAAGTCATCTCCGTGATCGTTGCTAATATTGAACTTTATATGTAGTTTTGGAGGCAAAATGGCTCTCAATGTTTACCGAAGCAGAGGCTTGCTCTCCAAAATAGATGGGTTGGTTTATGAAGCCATCACTCGGAACAAGCCTGTGAAGAACGAGAATGGATGTAGCATCTTCTATGGTGTGGAGTATTATTTAATGGAGTTAACTAGCGTGGTATACAGAATTAAGTTTTATTGCAATTGGGGACCTCTATCCCGTTTATTAGATGGACAAATTCGGCTGCTTTTTGTGGTTTTGAATTATTCGAAAAACAAATGAATTTGGCTTTCAAATGGAGGGATTGAGAGTCTACGATGGAATCACATCTTCTGCTCTTGTATGGATACATTCGTTTCTTCAGGTACACCTGTAGGTCATAAAAGCGAGAAGACGTAGGAACTGCAAAAAGCAGGTGTTGCAGCAGCAGTTGTGAAGCAAAGTTTGGACGTTATTGCTATGGCAATACCACGAGGATGCTATAGAATAATGCTCGTCACACTGATTTCAGCAGCACAATTGCCTGAACGTAACCTATGGTACGAAAGGTTCTATGAAGATGAAAGCTGTTATCTACGAAACCACATTAAGACAGTAAATAAAATACACTAACATGTAGACCCATTTCGTGCAAACTGGTGCATGCCATAACCCCCCAAAAAGGAAGACCGACGACCAATCACAATAACTGCAACCTATTATTTACGAAAGAAATGTGATGTAAAAATTCTAGCTTATAACTGCACTCCATTTGTAGTGGTAGATTAAAGGTCTTCGTGATGGTTTTCGAAAAAGTTCGACTGGATTCTCCAAAGCTACTGTTCCCTTCTTTTGGTGTGTTAAAATAGACAGAGTTAAATGGGGGAAGCTAAGGACGGTAGGTAGGAAGACACCAGCATGATTAGTTAACTTTTTAAGGTTCTATAGTAGTATCATTCACTTAAAGATCGGTTCCAGGGGCATTTTGCAGAAATTGGTATGCATTTTATTATTTCCCTTGTGCATATTCTGAAATGTTCCTTTCCACTGTAACAGGAGTCTGACTTAAATCTGGATTATCCCGGCAGGATGCCCTGCGAATATATAGATCATGCATTGCATTGGCAGTGTAATATGAGATTCAATTTACATCTACCCTAAGAATAAAATTGTACAACTTGACAGTCACATAGCAATCAATCTAGAAATGGTGAAAATTTGGCCAATTTTTATATGAGCTTGGGGATAAGGAGCTGGGATTTGGCAAGACGGACACAACTGAGGTTCTTTTTTACTCTTCTTCCTTAACGATTCTCCTCTGCCGCAGCCGTTTCATGCTCGAAGGTGCACCATGAGCTCTCCTCCTTCCTTCCTTCCCTCTTTCAGCTTCAACCATTGTACGTCTTAGTGCTGCCGCCTTGTAGATTGGCTTTGGCAAATGCCTATGCCTAAAGAATAAGGTAAGAGGATAGTTAGTCTAAAGCACATCATCCGCTTCAACCATCGTATGTCTTAGCAGTTTTGCAGCCATAGAAGTACATCCACGTAAACAATATATGGAAAATTCGGCTGATGACCTAGATCTACCTACTTACATAGAAAACAATATTACGTTCGTAACTAAACTTTATCGGGTTTAGCGATTCTTGAAGATCAAAAGGGCATTAAGTAGACCAACGCCACTCTGTCATCTCATGTAACAGTGTATAATAATCTGTTAATGCATCAGATGGTATGCTCCCAGGTAATCACTATCCAAAAAACTCAGATACAACAAACCTACCAATTGATTGAAATAAAAATCGAGATTATGCTAGAAAGTAGAAGCAA
Organism: Thalassia testudinum; assembly: GCA_037157565.1. Classification (NCBI taxonomy): domain Eukaryota; kingdom Viridiplantae; phylum Streptophyta; class Magnoliopsida; order Alismatales; family Hydrocharitaceae; genus Thalassia; species Thalassia testudinum. The sequence goes on along the minus strand of JAZHRO010000077.1, from coordinate 17,399,891 downwards.
TTCTATCTACCAATAACCTGCATCGAAGATATTAAAAATTGCCAACAACTAGCCTCAAATCTCCATAATTCCAAGCATCCAAATGTTTGATTGAGATCTGGCATAATTCTGGAGCAACGGAATTTGTTCGAAGCGGCTATGCACAGGCAGAATGGAAACAAAGAAAGGTATCTTCCCAAGAAAATGGACAAAGCAGTGGACAATGATGAGATGGCAGGACAGAAACGAGTATGGTTGCGTGTGAAAACATGCGTGTGTGTGTGTGTCGAAGGGAGGGGGAGAGCATGGAAGATGGAAAGCATCAAAGAAGCAATCACAGCAGAGAGAATGACATGGATGCTGATTTATGTGGAACTAGAAAACTAAAGGTTGAAGATAGACAAAAAACCCTAGTGTGGATGATGACGGACGAAAATGCTGGCAGAAAATGACAGCAGGTGCCAGAGATGTGTAATTACCGGGAAGCAACCAAAGATTTTTTTTATCAAGTCAACGAAACAGGAATGGACTCCTGTCTTTCTTGAAGATTTGCGTACTTTTAACTTTTTAGTTGTTTTTAATGGCATTTTTACTATTATTTTGTGATAGATTACTTGTTTACAGTTTTACAAGAAATTGCTAGATCTAATATTGCAGGTAATTAAATTAGCTTTTTGGAAACACCATGGACGAATACTTGCTATGTTATTCGACACTCAAACTTCCAAGTTCCAACTTGGGAAAAGTATATAACCAGCAAAAAAAATAAAACAAGGATAGGTATCCGTAGTTATATTAAATCCAATATTTATGTCCAAGGTGCATTTCCGATAACCAGTTGTATCATTAAAAGAGGACAAAAATCCTATATCCTGACCTAATTAGCATAAATATCTCGACTGCCTTTCTTAACCTAGGTGCAACAAAATTTTCTTTTCCCAAGATGACACATAACGTATCTGTAAATGCAGTCCAGAGCATGATCTATATAGTTCAATAAAGTTGGTGAGCCATTGTAAATTCCTATGATGAGGTGAGCCAGTGTCTTGGCATGAAAAAGACAGCCCACAAGAATAGTTGTGGGACAATACCATGCTTGTTATTTTTTGAAAAAAAAAATGTGTAGGATAAAAAGCACCATCTAGAAATCAATCTAGTCACAAAGGACCTTGGAGAATTCTGGTCCTCCCATTTTCAAAAAGAAAAAAGAACATGAGCATTTCACTGCATCGAGGTTACTCGTTTGAGTTTTATTAATTTCCCAGGGTGATGCTAGGACTAGGAGCTAAAACTGCTACCAGATGGTGGGAAAAGGTGAACCAAAAATGCACTCCTCAATGAAAGATGCTTGACTTTCATTTCCATCAACACCAGCACCTAGAAGCACCCCCCACCAGGATTTTGCTCCCAGTTCTTGGTTGCCAGAAGGCTTCCCAAGCATAGCTCTCTCAGCCATATTAGACTGACTGCCCACTGTGCTCACTGGTACCTGACTCAACTGTGCTTGAGTTTGACATTAAGACGTTGGCCTGACAGCAAGTGGGCCAAGCCAAACCTGCTGATATATTGGCTTGGATTAGAGTATCAGGATTTTAAATTGAAGCCCGATTTAGCCAGAATCAACTATCACCTAAGTTATCTTGTATACAAGAGTGTCAGACTAACTATTTTGATTATTAATGTGAGTCCTCCATTTCGTCCTATGTGTTTTTCATGTATATTAGGCCATCTTCAAACATGTGTTGATGGCAACGAAGTACACGAACTCAACTTGAATGATTGGGCATCCAAATTGAAAGTTCAATCCAACTTTTTCCATGGATTAGATGGGTTGATTAGGCAGATGGATTGGTAGTCAACGGGCTTGATGGGTTGGCTGATCTTTACAGGTAGGTGAACAAACAAGCCTGTGGGCCAAATGACCAGGCTTGGGCTTCTAATTCAAAATCTAGCCCAGTAGCAAGCGGACCTTGCTCGAATCGATCGTAAATGGACCATGTTGGATTTCATCCCTAAGATTGAAGTACCAATTGGACTCTGATAGGTAGTGAAATGCATCAGCCAGATATATTCCAATGCCCAGTGTATAGCCTTTCAAAGGAACTACTTCAAAGTCTTCACCAAGTATACTACAGTGGCTCTGTGTGGTTTTATCTTCCATCATTGCCATCCATCTGTGGACCCACAAGGTTATAGCCATTGCTGTGGCCAACCAAGATCTGCTGCTACCCCTACCTTCAAAAGGATCTAAAATTTCAAGCTTCAAAAGCATAAAATCATTGATGTCTTTTCTGCAGCTGATCGTGCTAGATTTAAGGGGCTTCTTCATCCCTTTCTAAAAAAGGAAGCAACTTCATCTATACTATAATTGGAAGATACATTGGTTGCATGGTAAAAGAAACAATTAATATGTCCAAGTGCTTGATGAGTTTGAGTCAGCTATTGAACCGCTTTTTCGAAGGGATCATTGAGATATTGAACATGGAGGACGCCAGATAGCATTCCATCTGACAAACCTATGAGGCCAAGAGTCAAACCTAATCCAAAAAAACATTTTTTTTATGTGACAACAGAAGCAACCACATATATGGTGTCATGGTGATATAATCAAAATGTTAGGATGCTGTCAAGAGCAAGACTCTCGCTCATATACCATCATACCAGTCCAGAGTGTCAACTGGTTGAATCACTCGACAAAGGACTTACAGATCCAGTTTGCAGGGTCAGATTTCCAACTTATTAAACAAGCAAAGCACAACTTGACAGATTTACATGCCTCACTTACAGGGTGGCCATGCATGTTGATAAATAACTAGATGTCATTCAAGAATAGGCTGCTATCCCTCTCCGAGGGATTTATTTCTTCTTAACACAATTGATATTCTCATAAAGTTAATAATTTACCCACCCAACCAAGGCAATTCACGAAAATGAAGAGGATATAATAAGATATTCTTGGTTTTCATTTTGAAATACACAAGAGTTTTAGCCCTCATTTCATAAAAAGGGAAAAGTCAACAGCTTACCTAATAATGCGCTTCACTTCAGGTAGGTGCTTATAACGATCCCTAACAGCATCTAGGTACTCTTGGTTTCGCCGCTCTCTTGGAAGAAGCTGCATTAAAAGATTTAATAAATTTCTTTTTTTTAAAAAAAAGACTTGATACATTCACAAGCTTCCCACAAAATATTTTTTTTTCTGTTCTGCCAAAAAGCACATGCAATCACTACACCCAATTTGATATGCATTACCTATCAGATGGTATCCTTGAGAGATGATAACCTAATGGAAAGATTGAAGAACAAGCATGGCAATTTTGACAACTAAATGATAATGTCCTATTTAGGAAATGAATTAGAAAAGCAGCTTTTGCTCAATTTTTTTCCTTCTTATTGGTGGGGGAAGGTGGTGTTAAGGATGATTAAACCTCAGCAGTCATTGCTTTTGTTCAGATCATCAATATAATGCATCTCAAGGTATGCCCAGCAAAAATTTACTCCTATGATTGAGAAATTGAATACAAATTTGCTTCTCTTAAAGTACCTACAGCTGCAGATATTGATCATGCATGCTGTCAAAAAACAACAGGGAAATTAGAAAGAAATATTCTTACAACTCCCAATTGTTCAGATGCTTTTGCTTTCCATAAGCGAAGGTTTGTATCATCGCTTCCAGATATGATATAAGAAGCATCACAACTGAACTTCACGCAGAATACCCTGCAGGAGAAGAAGATATGAATAAAAGTACTGGGGTCATGGCTAACAAAAAGAGGTCCAACCTTTGCATCCTTTTTGTGTGATAGATTTCTCTGCTGTGTCCACTATTATACTGGAAGATGCGAACCTGCAGAGGTATTCATTTAGGACAAGACAGTGAAGTGTGACAATCTGCTGTATTTTTTTGTTCTGGACAAGAAAAGGTGATCAATTAATCCATGTCAACTCACAGTTCTATCATAAGACCCGGTTACAAATTCTCGACCTGTAGGAGAATAATCAATGTCCATCCTGAAATAAAGGCGACGGCTTACATCAAGGGCAAAATTTCCAACCATGCATACAGGAATACAAGAACTCGCCACTCACACTGCAGAAACATGATCCTTGTGCACACATCTGGCTTCATCTAATTTCCTGGCATCAAAGCTATAGCAATTGCAGTCTTCATTTGCCTGAGGAAAGGGCAATGAAAAGGTAAAAGTAAGCCAATACATCCAACTATGGGTAAGTGTTCAAATACAGGCTTCTAATATTGCTCCAAAGGGATAAGCTGTGAAAAATTTTGAAAAGCAGGGGAGAGGATGTTAATTTTGAATATAAGTCTCATAAGTTTTGTATGATAATCGCATAGCTTTTGGGTGAACTCAACCTGGCTTGACGAACTACTTGATAACAGAAAAAGTTTACACTGAAGATAAACTTTGAGCCTTCACCTCTTCACTTTCTTTTTTGGTTTTCTTTGAACCTGTTCACTTTCTTTATGGATGAATCTTGAAAGCAATCCAAGGTTAAGACAAGATTTCTCCTCTTCATGATAAATTTCTCTATTTTGATCCTCATTGTAGTAGTGGAGGGGGGGGAGGCCCGGGGGGTGTTGGGTGTGTGTGGGGTTCAACAAGATGGAGAAACTAATGGAGATGTTCAATTAGAAGCTAGGTGAGTGGATTTAACAAAAGAGGGAATTAATATGCTCTATATGTCCGAAGACTATATTCAGAACTCAAGCACAAGTACTCTGAAGCAGCTATACCCCACCCACATTATGCAAGTATAGTGTTGTCAATCTCAGTTCATGTGCAGAGGATATTTGCTTGTTGTAGAAATGAATACACCGAAGGGGCTACTTGGCTGCACAAAAAAGGACCAAAAATGCAAGATTACAAGAGAAAAGATTAGCACGACACCAATGGCAGATAAGAAAAGAACATCCATGGTGGTTTAGGGTCAACGATACCGCAGAAGTGTGTGAACTGGCAAGTTGGATTATGAAATTCTCAAGGGAGGTTGGGTTGTGTTGGCTGCATTTACCTCCACTAAAGAGAGAGCACTCAGGACCACCAATTTAGTGTTGAAAGAATATTTATCTTATTTCAATCCGAGACCTGGTGTGACCAAGGGATAAAGTCAATGAAGACAAATGATCCATCTAGCCAACCACACCTAATGTGGAAAAAGGATTTTGGATTTAGTGGTCTTATTTGATCCTTTCCTAATACTCTTATATGATAAAGGGCCATGGTTCTCAACACAATGCTAGAACATTCTTTGGCCAAAATAATAACCAAATAGATCAAATCAAGCTCCGACTAGTTTCCAAGTAAAAAGTCCACATAGTTTAGGAGCCAAATCAAATCAAAGATTTCAAAACACATGTCACAACAGACCACATAAACACCAAACTTCGATCTCTAAACGACAGAAAGCTTTCACCTGAAAAATTTTCTAGTCAGCAGCCATAATTGCAATCAACTGGAAGTGCTCTCTTGCAATTTCATCATTATGAATTAAAGGATGCATGCATTAAACAAAATGGCAATACCATAAAGAGTAACAAGATGTTCTCGAAGAAGGTGGAATGAAGATGAGAATGTGAGATGTTCTTTCTGTCATGGCACTGACGAAGACTTGCGACATTTGTTCTTCTATTGCTCTTTTATCTAGGATGTTTGGCAACAGTTTAATCTTTCCACTGTAGATCACTCCTTGTTTGACAACTTCTGGTCAGCTTTTAGAGTAAGGATTCATGCAGACACAGCTGACTGGATGATGGGATTTTCGGTTCTATGGTGTGTCTGGCTGCAGAGGAACGGCGTAATATTTAGGAATGAGAGGAGTTGGGTGGAGATTGTTGTAATGGAGGTTTCTTTCCTGTCTGAGCTTTGGCTCACAAATCTATAAGTCCGTTCCTTTTATATGTTAATACAATTTCTTGGATGATTACCGACCTCCTATAATCATCCTTTTTCTTTTTAAAGAAGAAACAAAGTCAACAGGATCTTACCGCTGTGAAATTCATTGGCTCCATTGGGTTCCATGATATCGCATTAGTTTTAGTCTGTCAGAGAAAAAACACTAGCAGTAAGTATGATTATCAAAGTATTGGCTAAAGCAATACAAGAAGGATGATTATGTGACTAACCAAGTTCCCCAAGTGAGTGATATCATTTTCACAATAATAGACAAGTCTCTATTTGTCCTGTTGTTGACATACTTCACGCACATACATTTGATGGAATCTTGTGTTTTAAACTAGATATTCCATCAAATATTAAATCCAGATATTCATAGCATCCATGCGTATCAAACAAGTTGTACAAAGCAATAAGATATAGTTCCACTAGGCTATCCCAGATGGCACATGCCGGCATGCACATACCCTCTTTTTCTTAAGAAAAGGGAAAATGCGCATGCACATACATACATCTAGGAATTTTCCAGTGAGACTAAAGCTTAAAAAGTTTTTTGAGACACACGTTTTTTGCAAGTATTTCTTTGTTACAAAAGTAATCAATTATTTTACAGGTACTTCATAAAACTCACAAAGATACCATATTTTGTATTTGACTATTACAACTTTTTTTTTCTGAAAGGAACAAATTTTGCTGGGATGGCATCTCTTTGGACAAATTTGACCATTACAACTTAACTCATTTATAGATGTCTTTTAAGCTTTTACAAACTACTGCTTTGATAGTTTTTCCTTCGAGATTGAATCATAAATGTCTTCGTTCTTGCTGAAACTCATATTAGCTCATTATCTTATTTGATCCTTAAGCTCAATAAATAACACGTGCGTGCAAACATGTGCACGCATTGAGAAATCTAAGCATACTGCTGGAAAGGTTGCTATATGAAAAATCCAACAATATGGCTTGAAACTTTACTAATAAGATTGCAAGGGAAATTTCATCAAGTTTACAACGGTCATCTTAAAGGAAACCTAGTAAATATTAGTTTGCAAAGTTCCAAAAGACATTTTTAAACATGTTTAGCTTGTAAATTATTTATGTGGACTTTGTAAATAACTTGAAAGTTTTGTGAAAAATGAGAGACACTTGCAACGACTGAAACAACTTATTTGAGTCTTTAGGTGCATCTAAAAATTCTCCACATGCACATGCACACATTATTTGTGGCAGGCACCCCCATAAAACCAACAAACCAACGTAGAATTAACAATCTCAAAGCAATTCCTTATTCAGGTAATGAGTTGTAGTCCAGGAAGGTGTTCCTATGATTGATATTTTTACAAAGAGAGGGCCTCGAAAAGGAGCTGTGAAACCAAAATAATAATAATAATAATAAAGTACCAAAAGATAGTTGAAAAAAATGAAAATAAGATAGCAAAGCATACCATCATGATAACTTTTCTTGCTGCAGATGACATTCGTAGATCATATAAAACTATGCTGCGGTCACTGTGAAGAGATAGCACAAAGAGGTCAATTTTATCATCAGAATAGAAACAAAATGCAGCTTAAAATTGAGTGAAAGCACAGAAATGGTAAAACAGGTAGATAATGATCGATCCCAGTCAAATCAACCCGTGCTTACTGTAGTTGAGCGTCCTTCCAAATATAGCAGGGTTCACTGGCCTTTAAAAGAAACAAATAGATGATTTGAGCCATATTCTACCTTAAATGGGATCAGCTACATGGATTTCTGACAGTCTACGTGATATGCCTAAATAAATACAACAATTGGCAGATTTTTCGTGTCTCCTTAACACACTTTTTTGTCAAATGAAAAAACGGCCCAATATCTTATTAAATGAAAAATTGTAGAATTTGGATTTTTTTTGGAAAGTGTCGTAGATTGTAAAATTTCCCAAAAGTTTGCTTATTATCACTTAACTGTTTTTGAAGTTTCAATTATTTTTTAAAAAATAAGTATTTATTGGAAAAGGTGCAAAAAATTTATTAGAAGTAGCAATGAATGCCATGATGTGTTCAAAAATAACACTGATAAGGATATTATTGTATGCAAATCCAACAAAAATCATCAGAAAACGGCCATACATTTTAAGGAAACTGCAGAGAAGAATTAACACCAAAATCCAGTAAAGAACAAACAACCATAAACATAAAAACATCACAGAGAAATGGAGTCAGAGTAAGTTGAAAGAAATGAAGTAATCTATTTTATAAAGAAAAACCCTACACCTCTTTTATGGAGAAAGGTGAGGAAACCCTACACTCAAGAGTAGTGACTATCCAGAGGCATTGTAAATTGTCAGTTTGCTCAATAATGAACAATGCATATTATGTGCATCATGAGGGGTGATGGATTTCTCATCTATGTTGATTTGGTAGTGTTAAGAGAGATGAATGTTACATCGAGTTACTGGATCATGTAGAGATCTAATTACATGTTTAATCCCACATGGTGGATGTGAGAACTAAAGAGTGTGTGGAGGCTTATATAAAACTTATAAAGGCCCTTGTATCCCCCATTTATCTATGAGGAGAAATATTACAGGATCACGCTCATAGGGACGCATTTTGTTTCTTATTTTATCTGTGGACTTCATCGCTACCTTCTTTCGATCTCTATAAAGCTACTTCCATTTTATCATAAGGCTGATGTGAAGCCTCTGATATCTACTACTATTGTGGTAGTCCAAGGCACATCTACCGAGCTCAATGTGCCTAAATCTACGTCCTTCAACTGTAGTCTTCCAATATCCCATCCCACTGATGGCCAAAAAAAGCCCATTCTCACATCTATATTTTCCTGATTAAAACTGCAGAGTATGAAAAATGGAGAACAAGACAAGTATTTGGTCATGAATTAGCTCATGATCAGCACACATCTTTCTTCTTGTTTTTTTTTTTTGAAAAGGATCTGCTAATATCTTATATCAGAAAAATGCTATGAAGATTTAGGACAGTCTAGAAGGGTACTTGTAGACATGCAGATATAAGACTACCAATGTGTCCGGTATACAAGTACGGGGCTTGAACCCTAGTTAGATTACTATAACTAGTCTTCCAGGTGTTATAGTACCCATTCCTCAAATTAGTCCACATTAACCTTTTTTTTAAGCATAGTTCACATTAACCTTGATTTTCTATTTTGAAAATATCAACTTGTGGGAACACAAAATATTCATTGTTTACGCTGCCAAGCGGACATCTGGTTCAGAACATTTTTTTGAAAAAGAAAAAGGATGGCTACCGGAGATCAGTAGCTATCACCTACATTTCATTCCACCAAAAAAGAGGGTTACATAGATTAAGTCCAGAAAGCAGATAAAGAAGTTGCCTCCCTAATGACATTTCCAGCCCACACCCTTTCCCCCCTAAAGACCGCCCCATTCGTCAGCTTCCATACACTCCACAGGGCAGTAACCACCTTGACCAGGGCAAGAGGATCCGCCCAAGCTCCAAATCAGAAAAAATGCCAGAACCCCTAAGTAGAGGTAAAAGGGCACAAAGGCAACGATAACGTCATGAGTATCTCCTCGACGAAGTCACACCCTATAAATAGGTGTAACCAATCTTTATCCTCTATCCCACAAAGAGAGCACACCACATCACTGCTTTCAACCCATAGCCTCCTCCTAACCTTTGTGACCAACCTTACCCACCGAAGAAGCCACAGCAATATCTTCAACTTGAGGGGTATCTTTATCTTCCAAAGAAGCGAGCAAGCACTCAATCAGGCTCCAAGAAAGGATCATCATGTATCACCCTCATCACAGAGCAAATTATAGGCCCTCTTCACCGTAAAGTTGCCCATTCGCCAAGCCAACGCATCCAGGTTTCCCTCCCACAAAAAGAAGTGAAGAATGACCATAAGGAGTTGCTTAAACTCTTGGGCCTAGCCTCTGATAATCACCCAACCAATCGTGGAGCCCAAGAGGCACCCTCATTTCGGAGTAGCGCATCCCAAACCTCCACTACCAAGCAAAACTTGTTCAACGATAATGCATACAAATGTGGGTAAGCCATTGCTAAATTGCTTGACCTGTCCAATCATCCTTCCAGAAGCGGAAAGTGCACCCATCACCCAACATTGACCCAAAGAACTGTATCACCTGTCCCATCACCTCGAAGATCCCTCTCCCAAAAGCAAAAGACCCTCTCAGGATAGTGGACCTATCCTGCCAATCCAGCAAATTGCCATAAGAGTCCTACATCAACTTGTGCCACATCGTATCATGATTCTAAAGCAACTTGACAACCCACTTCGAGAGAAGGGCATCACTAAAGTCGTGTAGATGGAGCACACCCAAACCGCCCTATCTGACCGGCCTACAATCAATATCCCACTAGAGCAAGGACACGAAGTTCCCCTCATGGTTCGACCCCTTTCAAAAGAATCTTCTCCTAATGGTGTCAATCTTCTTCAACACTTTTACGGTGGTTGAAAAATAGATAAGTGGAAAATAGGAATGGCTGAAAGTATAGATCTAAGCAGCACAAGATCCCCCCCCCCCTCTCGAGAGAACATGACCCCTCCAACCTGCCAACCACTTCTCAAGCCTATCCACCAAAGGCAACCAATCTCCAATAGTTGTCCTCTTCCCCTTCAAAGTCACTCCCAGATAGGCGATAAGTAACTGTGCTGGGACCGTCCGCAAGGAGGTAGAAACGATTGCAGCCTCCCCCATCAACATGCCAAAGGGGGAGGAAAATGCATACCAAAGCTCCCAATGCTCCGCTTCCACCACTCCCCTCTCAATAAAAAAAACAAGGTATTGTTTACGTACTATAAGATGGGAGTTACCAAGGAACCATCTCCTACCAAAGTCAAAGTGGAGATGAGGTTCCCAGAACAGGCCCCAAAGGACATCAACATAAAGGTGCCCACCTTAATAATGAACAAAAGAGGTGTCAAGGGGCACCCCTGTGTAACCCTTCTATGAAGCTGGATCCAACCATCACCTGGCATGCCATTCACCAGCACTGAGAAAGAAGTTGTGGTGATGCATCTCTTAACCCAAGTAATCCATGACTCAAGAAATATTCTGCGTCGAAGGACCTGCCGGAGATACAACCAAGATACAAAATCATAGGCCTTCACGAAATCAACCTTCCAAAGAAATCCTTTCTTCCTATTCCTATGTCAAAGAGGCCACCATCTCCTTAGCCAAGGTGAAAGACTCTTGAAGTGATCTACCACATATAAAAGCCGATTGCACCGAACCAACTATCTTAAGACAACTCTCCTCAATCTACTAGCCAAGACCTTTGCAATAATGAGATAAGCTGTGTTTGACAAAGCTATAAGCCTATAATCTCCAACATCCTCTGAACCTGACTTCTTCGACAACAAAAACAAGAACCTATTAATTTCTCAAAACCAGCATTACTAGCCTCAAATTCTTTTACTATAGCCATGAAATCATCCTTCACCACCCCCCAAAATTCCTTAAATAAAAGTACCTAAAGCCCATCTGGACTCGACGAGCCTTCGGCCTTAAGACCATGTATATCAAAAAAACACCTCATCCTCGGAAATTTCCTTAACCAAATCATTAGCATCCTCCTCCTGCACTGTGGGAATCCCTTAGTCAACCCCACACCCAGGATCCCTAACCCCTCCTCCTAGTACAATCATGGAAATGATTTCTCAGTGCCCCAACCACACCATCCCTCCCCATCATGCCACTTTCCCCAACTTTAATGGAGTTGATGAGGTTCGATCTCCTTCGAGAGCTAGCAACCAAGTGAAAAAAATGAGTATTAGCATCACCCTCCTACAACCAGGGCTATTTAGACCGTTGCCGCCAAGCCATTTCTCTGCAGATCCTCCTATAACACCACCCGCTGCATTTTCTCTGCCTTTCATCTCCATCGCAGTAAGGTCCCTATTGTCCTACATTCTATCAAGCGAAGACAGCCTGAAGCACCTCCTCCCTGATGGCTTCTCACCTATGCCAGAATTCCTTTTTGTACTTCATGAGCACGGTCCGCAGGTGTTGCACTCAAGTAGCAAAGGTCCTCGTGGCCATCCTCTCCTGTGCAACCTCCGTCCACTTCTCCACAATGAGGTCCCTATATCTTGATTCTAACAAACAAGACTTATCAAATTTGAAGTAGGTAGAGACCAAAGCATCCTCTTTACAGTCCATACAAGAGGCATATGGTCGAAGAATGGTCGGTGCGGTGGGGAAACCTCAACAAGATGAAATTGTTCCACGAGACTCACCGAGCACAAGAAACAATCCAACTTAGACTTGGCACCATTCAAGTTTCTCCACATTGTAAAGCTCCAACTTAGCCAGAGCGTTCATAAAAGCCATCGCCTGATCAGACCTACCATCAGACCTATGACCAATGGAAAGGGTCGCATTAAAATCTCCCCCCCCCCCCCCCCCCCCCCCTCCCCCAAGAGACATAATCCCCCTTCAATAAAATCTTTTGCCTGCCCGATCTCCTCCCAAAGCTATGGACGCAAAGAGTCATCACAAGGACCGTAGATGGTAGTAACCACGAGCACCATCCCATCTAATACATGCTTGAAGGTACCAATCTAGCTCTATATCCCCCTTTATGCTGTAGTAACTCGTAATTGGCATCATTCCACATTATCAACACCCCTCCCGATCTATCGAAAAAGAACTCCCTCCTCTTGATCAATACATGCTTGAAGGTACCAATCAAGCTCTATATCCCCCTTTATGCTGTAGTAACTCGTAATTGGCACCATTCCACATTATCAACACCCCTCCCGATCAACCGAGAAAACAGACCCTCCTCTTGATCCTCTCATCATGGTCCTTTAGCTTTGTTTCCTGCAAGAGGCAAAAGTCGACCCTCCAATCCAAAGCATACTTCTACAAATGCTCCCTCCAACCTTGCTCCCGAAGACCCCAAACATTCCACGATAGCACTCTAATCATCAAGAATCAGTGTTTTAGCACCCCCACCCCCACCCCCCCAGAAAAAAGGTCCCAGCATAGACCATGGGAGCGACCTTCACCTTTATCAAGTCAAGCCCCACCACCTCTCCGACCTCGACGAACCCATCTAGTGTCCGAACAAGGTTCCTCCACCACTTCCACCTAAATACGAGTCTCGAGTTTCTAAACAAACCCATCCTGAGGAGATTCTTCCTCTTCCAAGGTCACCGTCCACCTCTACCACCCACCGTGATGTCAAAGAATCCTCCAAGGAAGGCCCAGCTGAGCCATCACAAACCAACACAGCTAAGTTTGCAGCAATCCCTGTATGGTGATAGATGCCTCCTTGGACTTGCCTCCACACCTAGACCACCACCCTCGAGGCCACACAGATCTACATTGCTTAGGGCCAACACAGCTAGGTTCGTAGTAATCCCTGCATGGTGATAGATGCCTCCTTGGACTCACTTGCCTCCACACCTAGACCACCACCCTTAAGGCCACACAGATCTACATCACTTGAGGCCAACACAGCTAGGTTCACGGCAATCCCCGCCTGGTGGTAGATGCCTCCTTGGATTCGCTTGCCTCCACACCTAGACCACCACCCTCGAGGCCAACCAGATCTACGTCACCTGAGGCCTACAAGCTCGCTCCAACCCTGTTGTCCATCCAGCCAGTCACAGGTCACTGCTCATGTCACACTTCGCTAAAAATGAGTCCTGCATGTTGGCATCAAGTTCTATCAGATCTAACAGACCACTTTGAGTAACCAAATCCTCATAGGAAAGCCCATAACTCGTCTCCCCCTCAAAGCAACGAGCAAAAATTCCAAAAGACCCAAAAAAGATGTTAGGCTCGAGCCCCACCTCATTTAGCATAACCAAAGGGGAGAAAGTTGGGATGAGTCCCTCGAAGTCCAAAATCGTAGGACTTGCCTCAACAGGGCCCACCGACCCTCTATCTGCATCAAAAGAATCCCCTAAACGAAAACACTTCCCTTTCAAAGCGCCACAACTCGAGGATGCCAATGGTCCAAAGGAAAAATTCCCTCCTTGCCCCTACCCCTTCTACTCCCAACGGAACACCGCTCGCAGCAGCACCGACACCGCACTATGGGCTCCACAATCGCCAACCGAACTGGTAGAGGCATCATAACACCCCCACCGGCTGCAAATCTGGCCTCTGATGACACCACCACACCACTTCCAACCTCTACACGAGCAAACAACTCTCCGCGAAGAACCATCAACCTTCGAAGCTTGCCAAAGACCGCAACCATCACCTCCACCATATGCCATGATGGAGAGGTCATTAGCCCAACAATGGAGACATCAACTATGTGACAATGCCTTTGCCGATCTGGAGCACCCTCACGGATCCACCAGACAACGAAGCCCGACTACCTCAAGCGCACAACCAACCCTTCCAAGAGTTTCGTGCCCTTCAACGAGGTTGTCAACGTTACAAGATATGACACTATCCACCATCGCAGTGAGAAGTCCTCCTTTATGCATCCATTCATGGACACCCTGATCCCTTGTAGAGATACCAGGCTTCTGACCACACTACCTCGTAAGCACCTCTTGTCGAAGGCCTCCCTACACCATCTACGTCGTTGTGGACAATCAAAACTCTAGTAGCCGACTCCCTTGCACATGAAGCATGCCATGGGGTCCTTGCAAAAGATGGCGAGGTGCCCCACGCCCCAACAACGAAAGCATCAGGATGACGTAGTCATCCAATGGACCCTTCCATGATTGGGGACACGATGCAAAAACCTCTTAACCGGTCTCCATATCCAGCAAGAAACCAACATCCAACCCCCCCCAAAAGATCGGAACTTTATTACTACGGAGAAGAAAAGGTCAAATTTATCATCCCCATTCTCCAGCCAACTTTTCGCATGCTCCAAACTCCCATCAACTTTAATTTTCCTCCTTCTAAATAAGAACTGACCAGAAGAAGGACAAACTACAAAAGATTTATTCAGAATCTAACTCTATCACAAAGAGTGAAACAATGTGCAATTCACAGAGTTTTCAGCAAGTTACCTGGCAGATGTTGCTAAAACATCTGGTTCTCCGGGATTAAATCTTATAGAAACAATGCTCCCAGTTCCCCGTTCAAAACTGCTAACAGGCTGAGACCTATTGCAAATGATACTCATGTGAAAGAGAATGACTTCGGAATCAATTGTCACTAAAATAAGCAAAGTAAGCACAACCTGTTATGATCCCATATATCAACCTGAGCACCAGCTGTGGCAAACAGACTGCCATCCCATTGATGATCGACTGCCCTGTAGTGTAAAGAGGAACCAAGACTTCAAAGGTAATTTCAGATCAGAAAAACATTCTGTGTCCAGTATAACTCAAAGATAAAGCTCACCGGAAAGCATGTTTCCAACCATAAGACACCAGAGGCTGAAGAAAGAGAACCAATGATCAAGTAAATTAGATAGTTAGCAATAGATGTCAAAGACTGCTGGAATGAAAGTAGTCATAAATTTTCACCTTACAATCATTGGTAAACGAGTTATTATATTCCAGTGCTTCAGATGTGGGAACCTTCCACAACCTCACACTGTCACATAAAGAATACAATGGTTTATATAGGGTGGTAGTGCAAAGATCACTGATGCAACCAATAGACAGAAAAGTAAATTTAAAGTGTATCATCTCACACTATCAAAATGATTCCACTGACAAGATTGAACAAATAAAAAGAAAAAGAGAAGGATGATAAAACTTACGTGCTATCAGTACCACAGGATACAAGAATTGTGCCATCTGTGGAAACTGCCAAACCATGAACAGCTCCTTGGTGACCAGGGAAACGGCATACTGTTCGCCTTCATGAAAGAACAAAATCATAGGAACAGTTATATTCGCTGCTGTACAATTTTAGAGACCTTGTTTTCAGTAGAATTAAACATGAAGATCTAAAAAATTATCGGTTCAGACATGTGACAAAGAGCTTAAAGAATACCTGGATGCAATATCCCATAGACGAACATCTGTTAAGGATACCAAAAAGCTTAATACTATTTCCAATAACCACAAAGAAATTACTAGCACATTTCAATAGGAACAGAAGATTTAAAGTAATACATCCAAATTTCATGTATACTTATATAAATTCTATCGATCCTTTCCAAACAATTAAACCGTGGCACCTTCATAGGCACTTATCACTGTGCATGATAAATGTAAGCATAAGATACCAACAATACTAGTTTTACTTGCTAGGATACCAAGAATACTAGTTTTACTTATTTGTCAAAGATAATTTATAAATTAGACTTCTCAATAGATTTCTGTTGTATTTTCAAGGTAAAAAGATAACTACTCAAGGTCTCATTAAGAAAAATGTGCTACAGAGAAACAGAGTAAATATACGTAGACAATATGGCCATGCCCCAAACATCGAGGCATAATGTGGAACACTATCCACATTTCCACAATAAACCTCAGGCATCCAAGAAAACAAAAAGCAGAGATTATTTGAAGCCAAATCACCCAAAGATAGGCCAAAAGCCCAGCCCTTCCACATTTGGACATGTCAATCCACAAACATAGAATGGATCTTACAGTAGCAATTCCGCCAAAGGCATACATAGCACTGCTATCACCAGTGGTAGCCTTTGATGCAGATTTGTCATGATTGTAGGTTTTTGTGGATTGCAAGGGCACCATTGACTTTGTGTTTGTTTGCTTGGGAGCTACAGAGTGGACAGCTTGTAGCCAAGGTGCAAAAAACACAGTTGGGTGCCACATATATCCCCTACCTGCTCTTTGTGTAGCTCAGAGGATGAGGATGTAGACCATCTCTTTTTCACATGTAATTTTGTGAAGAACATGTAGGCATAGGCAAGTGTGGACCAGATTGATAGCTCCATCATAGGTCATCGGTCATTGCATGTCAATGGAACCAGCACAATATCATGCAAAGATAGCAGCACTTCTAGCTTATCTTCAGTCAATTTGGTTAGAGAGGAATCCGGTAGATTTTCATGGAAAGCTTTATGTTTAGAGTATTCGTTCTACGGCAAGATCTCTTGTTTGTTGGTGCACGGGGGATTTTTCACATTTAAGGCTTTAATAGTGTGCTCTTTCCTTCTTGAAAGGAAAAAGGATGGCTGGTCGAAAGTAGACATCCAGAGAGTGCTCCTTTTGGTATGTTTTAGTTTTTTGAAAAACCTTTCAGTATGTTTTAAGTGAAAATGGATGACTAATAATCTCAAGTAATCATCCTACTGCCTTGGGGGCAAAAAAAAACCTAAGGTATCTCATAGATTGAAAAGAATTAATTCATTTAGAGAGAAACTTCAATATTTAGGCTTTTGGTATTAAGCAACTTTCCATAAAAGAGTAATGAAATCACAAGACATTTTAGAGGAAAATTCACAATCTTAAAAGAAAAACATTATAAGTAGGGATGCAAAGTTGGGTTCACCAGACCTGAACTCGGCTCAATCCAACCCAATTGAAGTGTATAAAACCTAACCCATTTAGTTGTTAGATGGGTACGGGTTTTTATTTAGAAACCTGGACGGGTGTGGGTTTGGGAGTTCACCCATTTACCTGATTTATTAATTCGTGTATTTTTTCTAAACTCTTTGTATTATGTCCTTATTTTATAAGTATATATTGTGATGGAAAATTAATACTTAATTATTTTGGTACGAAGTTATGAACTCATGCTTATCTCTTTATATCTGATCAATACCACCAAACTTCTTAATCTCTCATAGAATAAATTATCGTTTGTGTTAAACATAACCCACATACGAAGATAAATCCTACAATCCATCATAAATAATTGGGTACCCGACGGGCAAATGGAAACTCGATGGGTGAGTATGAGTGTGTGTTTAGATTTACGTATCCAATGAGTAAACGCGTATAGTATGCGTAAGAGATTTATAAATGAGTATGCGTATGAATATTGTCAAACCCAACCTGTTTACATCCCTAATTATATGAAATGGAAATGCAAAAGAAAATAATGTCTCTTTCAAATAGTTTCAAAAGCACGAACAATTTCACTAAACGAAAATTTAAATAGTGTCTAAGAAAAAATGGGAAAAAGTACCTCCATCCATCGAACCAGAAAAAATGCCCTTCAAGTGATTTGGAATCTTTGCCATGCATGAGATGGCATCTATGTGCCCGTCCATTGCCCCAATAAAAGGCTTAGCAAAAATCTGATATGATAATAAAGAAAAAACTTAATAGATCTGTAAGAACCAAAAATATCTTCCTCGATGCTAAATTTAATGAAATATTACCTTTTCTAATTTTGCAGCATTAACTGCCCTTTGATACTCAAAAGCCTTCTCTTGAGTGCGAAGATTAGGGTCAAAGTTCCGAAAAACTTTCTGCCACATAATAATTTAAGGGAAATAAAATCATTCAGTATCTCTCTCACTTCCTCAAATTGGAAAACTTAATCAATAGGTTTCTAAAAAGAATTGGTTTCCTAAACTGCAATGCATGTACACATTATAGGCAGAGATCATATGATTCATGGCTTTAAGTATCAATATACAATCCAACGTGGCCAGTAAGGTATGGTTGACTTTTCAAAAAAAAAAAAAACCCAAGGTATGGTCGAATGGTGGAAACTCTTCACTTTGGCAGGAGAGGCCTTAATTCGAATCTCCATCCATGCATTACCTAGAGGATTGGGGTGTGTGTGTGTGTGTGTCAAAAATATATATATACACAATCCAACACGGGAAATTTTCAAATTTTGGAAAATAAATCAAAAGAGGTCATATTTATAATTGTTGTGGTATATGTATGAGGGGGTATTCTCGTCATTTCTTTATTTTTCCCACATCTCCTATCTCTTATAAAAGAACGTAAGGTTTTGCGTGGTCAATAGATCGAACTATTTCCTACAATTTGGTATCAAAGCCTTGGGTCTGGTATCCCACCCCCAAAATCCTAGCCGCCATCACACCGCACCTCAACCCCGCCCCCGGCATCTCTGTCCCTAAGGGTCATCACCAGACTTCTCGCCACCGTCGCCTCCTGCACGCCTCCGACTCACCATCGATGGCTTATAGCCACGGCGTTGAGCGACACGTGCACCACCATCACCCTCCGCATGCTCGCAGGCCCCCTGCTACAGTACAACAGAGCATCCTAGGGTGGCATGCGCTCCTCCGTCAGCCTCCTCTCGCCTCGTAGCGTGCTGTGTAGGGCAAAGGTGGCGCACCGGTGACCGACCTCCCTCGCCTCCCTCTCCTGCCGCGGCGACACTCATTGCAAGGGCCAGTTGTGGCTTCTTAGCGGTGACGCAGCTACTGTGGGGGTCGTCGGCGACGGTGAGATCCACCTGCAGTTGCGATGACAGGAACTAGGTTCCTGTTGCTGCTCCTGCTCTTCCAGCAGCAAAGGTTGCAAGGGGGACTTGGGAGGGCTTGCTTGGGAATCATCCAAGTGTCTTGCATGATGATTCTTGCGCGAACTCTCTCTCAGCAGTGATTGGCGTATGATCTGGTACATTTTACGGGCTTGTGTGATGTTTGCAAAGGCACGATGAGTTCACCAAGTAGCTCAGAGGTGACATCGGGTACTGCTACAGATGCAGACAATTACAAAAGTCCATTCTTTACTCCTATAGTGATGTTGGATGAAGCCAACTACACGAGATGGTCTCGCACTTTCCCGATGACGGTTGAAGGCCATGATAAGGAGCATGTTCTTGAAAAGGAGCCTGAGCAAAAAACTGGCAAGTATGTCAATTGGAAGAAGGATGATGCCATGGTCCGTGCATGGATCATGAACTCCGTTGCTACATCAATCGGAGATGGCATCATGTACTTTGTCACTACCAACGAGATGTGGGACAATCTCTGTGACACATTCTCCAATGAAAAGAATTATAGCCAAGTTTTCCAGATTCATCATGATCTAGTCAGTTTGAAGCAAGAGGGGAACTCTTGCTCAGTACTATACCATATTTAGGGGGATGGTTGCCAACTACGATGCTTGCTGCCTCGTTTGTAAATGTGCCACCCAGAGGGAGTACAGGAAGGAGTTTGTTGTACTACAGTTCTTACAAGGGCTAAGTATGGAGTATGAAGGTGCTTGTTCTCAGATGCTGACTCAAGCCTCCCTTCCAACTCTGGAGAAGTCCTATAGTAGGTTGAGCCGTGCCTCAGTGAGACCTACTCCAGAGATTCCAGGATAGAGTACTGCTTTGGCTGCTTTCAGTAGTCGTGGAAGTCCTACTCGAGGTAGGGGACGTGGTCATGGAGAGAGCAGCCGTCAGCGCACCACCTGCACCTTTTGTGGAAAGGTGGGTCCTGTGGAGGTCTCATGTTGGGCCAAGCATGGCAAGCCCGCAGTGGCCAATCAGGTTGTTCCAGGAGCTATTGATCAGATGGAGATGATAACCAAGGCAGAATATGATGCACTTGCTCACAGGTTGGCACAATTGACACAAGAGATGCCTACTTCAGAGAATGCAGCCTTTGCCACATCCTCAGGTAATGGTTGGTTGGTTGACTCAGGAGCATCTAGGCACATGACCGGTGACAGGGACTATTTCCAGAATATCTATGATCTTCCTCCAAGGAGGAGGGTTCAGGTGGCTGATAGCCACCATTCGCAGGTTAAGGGTGAAGGAGAGGTTACTTTGTCTCCAAGCCTGCAGCTTCCTGATGTTCTTTTTGTGCCTGATTTTCCTATCAGTTTATTATCTGTTAGTCGTATCACTAGAGATCTAAATTACATGGCCATATTTAATGATGTGGGTTGTGTCTTTCAGGGCAGGCTCACCGGGAGGACGCTTGGTGGTGGACATAAGGAGGGGAGATCTACCGACTGGTTCGAACTCCTTTTGTAGCTAACTGTCAGGTAGGGATAACTCGCAATGCTGGGACAGCTCTACAGTGGCATCGTCGACTCAGACATCCTTCCCTGGACAAGTTAAGACGGATCATCCCCCACTTGTCACCTACTACAGAGATCGGATGCGATGCTTGTCAGCTGGGCAAGCATCATCATTCCTCTTACTCGCCTAGTACCACGATTGCATCTGCTGAATGTTTTGATTTAGTGCACATGGATGTTTGGGGTCCAAGTAGGATTTCGGATAGACAGGGCTACATGTTTTATTTGATTGTTGATGAATTTTCCAGATTGTCATGGATGTTCTTGCTTAAAAATAAATCAGAAGTTGGTGATGTCATTCAAACTTTTATTAATCAAACAAAGAGGAAGCTTTCAAAAATTGTTAAAAGTTGTACGATCTGACAATACATTGGAATTCTGTACTAGGCAATTGGCTCTATTCTATAGCTCTCTTGGCATTATTCACCAGACTTCCTGCCCCCATACATCTCAGCAAAATGGGGTGGCAGAGAGGAAATACAGACATGTTTTGGATATTGCTCGGACTTTGCTGATACATCACAAGGTCCCGTCTAGTTACTGGGGAGATGCAGTTTTGACTGCATGTTATTTAATTAATCGGCTGCACTTCAATCATTCAGGAGCAGATCCCCTTGTAGGTGTTGTTTCCTGGTACAGATTTATTTATGGTGCCACCCAAGATTTTTGGTTGTATCTCATTTGTTCATATTCTTGGTCCTGGTGGGGACAAACTCGCACCTGTGCTATGAAGTGCATTTTTCTTGGATATAGCAGTACACATAAATGATATAGATGTTATGATCCAATTGCCCGACGACACTACGTGAGCAATGATGTTACCTTTCACAATGAGATACCTTATTTCTCTATGAGGGGGCATAACATAACAGGTTCCTTCGCTCCTGCTCTGATACCCATTCCTCCACTACAGTTAGAGGATATTCTAGTTACAGAGCCAAAGGTTGGAAATTGGGCAAAAGGTTACAGTACTAGCATCAGTGGATCAGATGCCAGATCACATAATCCTATTCCTTTCCCTCTCCTCTCCTCCACGCCACCAATCCCTCCCACCCAGGTACAATCTGACCCCACTGATGTTGCTTCTAGTGACTCTTCTGCAGGTCAGGATCTCTAATTTGATGATGTTGATTATTATCTTCTGATTGCCATGAGAAAAGCTCCTCGATCATGCGTACACTACCGGTCACCAGTACTCTTTGCACAACCAATCTATGAAGGAGCTTTGGCGAGTTCACCTCTGCCTTATTTAGTACTGAGATACCCACTACATATCAGTAGGTCATGCTTCATCCAAAATGACGACAGGCCATGGACGAGGAGATGGGTGCCTTACAGTCTCGACAGACGTGGGAAGTTATTCCCTTCCCGCAGGGAGCAACATTGGTTGGCTGTCGTTGGGTTTTTTACCGTGAAGTATCATCCTGATGGAAGCATTACAAGACACAAAACTCAGCTTGTTGCAAAGGAGTTCACCTAAACGTATAGGGTGGACTTCTTTGATACCTTCTCTCTTGTCGCTAAACTCTCGACTGTTTGGATTCTACTATCTGTTGCCGCTCACTATGATTGGCCATTG
This sequence comes from Thalassia testudinum, assembly GCA_037157565.1. Taxonomy (NCBI): domain Eukaryota; kingdom Viridiplantae; phylum Streptophyta; class Magnoliopsida; order Alismatales; family Hydrocharitaceae; genus Thalassia; species Thalassia testudinum. The sequence continues at coordinate 17,377,570 of JAZHRO010000077.1, read as the reverse complement.
CATCAAATGGATGTGAAGAATGTGTTCCTATATGGAGACCTCGAGGAGGACGCCTACATGCAGCAACCACCGGGGTACGAGCTTCAAGGGGAGTGTTTGTGCCACCTGAGAAAGGCTATATATAGTCTTGAGCAGAGTCCAAGAGCTTGATTTCATAAGCTCTCGAAAGTTCTTCAAACCATTGGACTTCAGAGGTCTACGGCTGATCATTTATTATTTGTTCGGAAGACCGAAGGTGGGACGGTAGCATTACTTGTATATGTTGATAATCTGATTTTGAACGGAAATGATGAGGCAGGAATAGCAGAGGTAAAACAGACATTGCAAGACAAATTTGTTATGAAGGATTTGGGCAAGCTCAGATATTTTCTTGGAATTGAGATGGCACGAGGCAAAGGTGGCATCGTCATCTCACAGAGGAAGTATGCTCATGATATTGTACGGGAGATTGGGATGCTAAGAGCAAATCCTGCAAGCATACCCATGGATCCCAAAGTGTACCTATACGATGAGGAGTCTGCCACAGTGGATAGTCGATCCTACAGACAGCTGGTGGGTAAGCTGCTATATCTTCCCATCACAAGGTCGAACATTTCCCTTGTGGTTAGTAAACTCGGTCAATTTATGGATAGACCTACGAGGTAGTACTGGAATGCTACCATGCAGGTGCTGAGGTATCTGAAAAAGACTCCTGGGCGAGGCATAGTGTTCACCCGAGGAGCAGCCATGGATGTGGTGGGATACTCTGATGCTGACTATGGAGGGTGTCTTTTGGATAGAAAGTCCACCACTGATTTTTGCACTTATGTTGCTGGGAATCTGGTTAAATGGCGTAGCAAGAAGCAAACTATGGTATCCAAATCAAGTGCATAATCTGAATACCGTGCCATGGCGCAAATGACCGCAGAAATGATCTGGGTGAAATCTATACTTCATGATCTTCAGGTGCAATTGACTGCTCCTATGGAGATGAGATGCGACAATCAGGCAACTACATTCATTGCAAACAATCCGATGTTTCGTGAGTGGACCAAGCAGGTGGAGATAGATTGCCACTACACCAGAGATCCTATTCAGAAGGGAATTACCTACACCTCATCAGTTTCTTCTGAAGACCAAGCAGCTATGTGTTCACTAAATCCCTTAGCAAGAGTGCTTTTGATGCATGTTGTAGCAAGCTGAGTTTGATTGATATCTACACTCGAGCTTGAGGGGAAGTTTTTGTGGTATATGTATGAGAGGGTATTCTCGTCATTTCTTTATTTCTCCCACATCTCCTATCTCTTATAAAGGAACGTAGGGTTTTGCGTGATCAATAAATTGAACTATTTCCTCCTACTATAATAGCACATTAGCATAAGCCATATACCAGCATCTAGCTGAGATGTTTCCACTTTCTCTATAGAAAAGGACATGAAAAAGCAATGTGAAATTTGGGACAGGGTGCCTGTTAATGTGCACCCCACCCATCCATGCATCTCATCTTGCCCCCAATTAGACCCTCTTGAGGGAAGCCATGGATGGGGATGCTAAGGATGGAGAGAATGATGGAGTTCACAGGGATCGGGCCCACACTATAAGTTTGAGGAAGGTTTATGGAAGGGGATATAGAGGAGTCAGCAACAAGTTATGTTTGGGACATTTATCTATATGACACCCAAATGTAGTATTATGTAGCATTCGCTTGCCTCAAGGATAGGAGGAAATTGGAGCAAAGCAACTTACCTGGACATCGCAGCTACGCTCACGGGTGAAATTCTCGGTGGAGCGGGACAGGACTTTCACTTTCATCTCTGAATGTTTGAGAGCTCCTACAACAAAAACCAATGGATGAAACAATACCGCCAAACACACAAGGAGATCAACAACACTAAGCTTCCCCATTGCTCAAGGGACGAGGCACACAGTATATTCAACATATAAAAGTACATGAGATGCTCACGAGTCACGACAGACAATGTTGTTCAGAGAATATGCATGATTTAATAAGCCAAATCAACAACACAGCAAATCACCAATAAGAACTGGCATAAACCAACCTGTACGTAAAAAGACAACCACGCCTACCAGTTCCCAAGTAAAAGGAAGTACAATATATAAAATCCAAATGGAGGATACGTGATTGTAGCTTCAACACAACATCAATTAATCCCTGAATACTCTCCCACATATCGTATACTCCCCATCAATGACCTTTTCCACTGAAAATCGACTATTTATTGAAGGTTATCAATCATCGAAAAAGCCTTACAGGCCAAAACTACACTGATCTCTAGCTCCCAAAAAGATGCAAGCATCGGAATTCCTGAGGCCAACTAAGAGTCAAGTGCCCTGCACTGTGTCTTTGTTCATGTACCGCTACAAAACAAGAGAGAAAGCCTTCCAAGTTTCATTTTAGATGCATGCGCTATTCAAAATTTAAATAAATTAAAAAAAAAAAACTGAAATGACGGCCCCATTTTTTGAGGAGCAGACATCTGTTGGGGAAACTTCTGGCGAGAGAAGCTCTATCATAATCTCATGCCTCCACAGGACAGGAGGAGGGAGGGGAAGGAGTGGAGTGGGATGGTTTTTGACTTAGCCTGACTTGATATATCGAAATTAGTTGACGAGAATGGATTGGGAGCAACCTGAACTTGATATGTGAAACCCAATGTGGAGGATGGCCGGCAGAGGGGGTGGTGGCTCTATGGTCGACATCGGGGGATGTGATAATATAAATACATTTTTAACCTATATTAATATAAATGTGATTTAATAAAATAGTAGTAATGTTAATGTGATAATACCTAATATTCATGTAATATTAATTGATATTTATTTATTATTAAAATAGGAATGTGGATGTGATAATATAAATATATTTTTAACCTATATTAATATAGATGTAATTTAATAGAACGGTAGTAGTGTTAATCGAGGTGACTTTGCAAACGAGTAGATTCCCCCGCTTTTCTCATTTTTGTTTTTTTCCCCCGAGACCGCGCTTGAAACTTCAGTGAGAAGAAGTTCCACTGAACGGGTAAAGATCCCTCTACCGGGCCAAAGGCGGGGTTTAGGCAGAACCGTAGCAGGAAGAAGAAGCCACCCCGCCGTCACCAGGAAGAAGAAGTTCCGCGTCCAAACCCACCGCAGCCCCTCTCAAATGGCATCCATTGCCTCCTCCGCGAGGTCCGTCGCCCGCGCCGCAGCGCTCCGCGGCGCCGCCAGGAACCTCGCCGCGGACGCCAAGGCTGCGCGCCGCCCTTCCCCGCGCTCCCCGCTTCAAGGCCAGAAACCCCCCGCCGCCCCTCGGCTCCTCAGGAGGTATCTCCCCAACACTCAATCCCTCAAAACTTCCTATCTCCCCTCCCCCACACCTCTCCTCTCCTCTCCTCTTCTCACGGACCTCTCTATTCGAGGTAACCCAAAAAAGGTCCCCCGTGGAGTTGAGTTGCTGCGTGGAGACCCTCCTGCCGATGCACAGCGCCGCCGCCACCGCTCTGATGACCTCCATGCTCTCCGTCTCCCTCCGCGGCTACGGCCGCCTCTCCGAAGGTACCGCCCCGTTGGCCGTTTTTCGCTCCTGCTCCTGCTCCTGCTCCTGCTCCTGCTCCTGCTTTTCTCTTGCATCGACGAAAACCTTCCACATTCTGTTCCTTACCTGCTTCGAAGTTTGTTTCGACGGAAAACGCGTGGTTCCTCGCGGTTGTTAGGCCCGGCATGCTTAATTTGCTGCGGAATTCTCGCATCCGAGGAGAGTCCGTGTGCGGTAGCGTATATGCCATCCGAAGGGAGATATTCTCGCAAAATTCTCGCATGCTGCGGAGTGTATCCTTTGGAATAGAAATGGCAGATCCGCGAAAAAAAAACTACAAATGCGGTGATTGGGATATAGACTGTGGGTGTGTAAGGTCCAATGTTAAGCAAATAATATCGGTGTGCAGATGAGTGTGCATAGCTAGTTAAATTTCAATAATGACCATCAAAATGATTAATTCCGAAATTTAATGCAAGTAATGGCCAAAACATGAGAGAGTAAACGAAGTGTAAGAAAAATGTAACTTGACAGGAACCCAGAACCAAATCTGCTTTCCAAATAGCCATGTAACAGAGCGGCAGATCAAGATACGTTATCAGCAGGAAAACCTGTAGAAGTACCTGATTGCTGCTTGTGCTATCTCAGTGGCATCCATATTCAAAGGATGAACAAAGGCTTCTCTTGAATAATCTTGAGGCCGGATTCCTCTCCAAAGAGATCTACCGTCCTGGCCGTCTACCCTGCTTCCACTGTGGGTCCCTCATGAAGAAAATTGCTCATTACTGTGCCGGAGGAGGGGAAACAGAGGCCTATCACTAAAGGAGAATCCAGGAATAATACCATTGAAGCAAGCCTCCAAGGAGGAAGTAGCGAGTCCCTGCAGTAACAAACAATGTTGGAGTCAGGTGACAACCCTATTTAGCACCCTTTAGGCTGGATCCTGTGCACAATCACTCTATTGTTCACGAGGACTGAGAAGGTGATATTGATGTCGCGTGAATATTGTGGATACGACTTGAAAATGAATAGTTCAGATAGAATCAAATTTTTGATTGATTTGGGCACTTGGGATTATACCATGGATGATAATATGGTCTCCCTACTGAATTTGATAAGCTTGACATGAATCCAAAAATGGAGGCAGTTTTGAATGAATTTATGAGGAAAATTCGTCTATATGTCTCAAATATGGAGGAAAAATATAAGCTGAGTGAGGTAAAAAAGAAAAGGGTGAGGATCCATCTGATCCTGATCAAGAGAAATTGGATGGACCTATTGGAAAACCATCAGATTCAGATCTACCTGATCCTGATCAAGAGAAATCGCATGAACCTATTGGAAAACCATTGGATCCAGATCCATATGATCTTGATTAAGAGAAAAATGCTTCATCCAAGCTATCCACATCTCTAAAAGCCCATGACATGATTGTGTAGAGAACTCCGGAGAAATTATCAGTTAATGGAATCACAAGCCTTGGCGTGGCCAACCATCCAAAGAAAATCCTTCCTTTCCAAACTTATACAATATGATATCACCTTATAAGACAATGTAGAACCATTTGAACAATTATATGGATCTTTCCACAATGAGCATCGTCCGTGTCGAGTGTATAATAATCCCTAGACACTTGCTTCAACTTGTTTTTAGGCACGTTGGGTACTAAAGGTAAACTACATCAGAGAGGATAATTGGGTGAAGATCTTTCACTTGCTCCACAAAGCTCTTCAAAAGTAAGGGCATGAAGAACTTATTCTTGTTGTTTCCCTTTCCATACTCCTTGGTCCCCCACATATTCACAAACAAAGGATAGAAAATCTCTAATGAACAACAAAGAAGGAAAAATGAATCCAAACCAAATCAAGCCAACCCTTTTTTAAAATTATGTGGGATCATCCAAATAAGCAAGACCATTATTTTCAAGGGGAAAAAATCAAGATCATACTTTACGATTTCCTTCCAACACTTTATTGATCTTTCTTTGACCCTTTTTGTGAGGCTTATCATCCAAAGTTTCACACCTTCGGATTGAGGTGTTGATTGACACTTCTTGTAGATGCCCAATGCCTGGTAGTATCAAAACGAACTTTTTATAATAATCAAAGGGAAAATTAAGCCTTACCAACTTTGATGTTTTAGAGATGTGCTCCCTATGTGGGTCTCTTAAAGAGGCCTACACAGGGAATTCAAGATCATTCTTTTTAAGGGGAAAAAATCATGCCTTGTGATTTCCCTTCAACATTTTATGGATCTTTCCTTGACCCTTTTAATGAGGCTTACCATCCAAAGTTTCATACCTTCAAACTGAGATGTTGACCGACCTTTTTTGCAGATGACCAATGCCCAATAAACTTGTGTCTCTGATTTCTCCATTTACTTGCACCAAAACCAACCTTTTCTAACAGTAAAAAGGAAAATTAAGCCTTACGGACTTTGATGCTTTAGAGAAATGCATTTCCTATGTTGGTATCTTAGGTCTTGCTTGGTATATGAAGTTTTGGTTGCAGTAGCATATCCTCTTTGTGTAATTAGGAAATGGATAAGCTTGTGCAACAAGTAATGTTATGATTTGGTTGTTTGGTGTGTTGGGGCGGGGAAGTCGGGTTTATCCTAACATGGTATTGGCTGATTCCTTTAAAAAAGAAACATGGTATTGGATGACTCATACTACAGGTGGTGGAGATTTGCATGCTTCTGAGAACCAGTCTGAATGCCAATTTATGCACAACACATGTAATACAAGTGGACAGCTCTTGATACCATCCTTCCAAAAAAAAATCTCTTGATAGTAGTCTCATTCATGCAGTCTAGTTCTTGTTGTTTAGCATGCAATGCTAGGTCACTTGCCTATGGTCAAAAGTTTAAGTAGATGATTAGGATATTATCTATGTAAGACTTCATTTTTTTTTGAAAGGTCTATGTAAGCCTTCATGAGCCTCACTCACTAAATTTGGCTTCTCAATTTGTTTTTATAGCCATCCTACTCTTGGCAATAGATATTCCAATTAAGGTATATGGAGTATGCTCGAGGAGGTTGTTCCATGGAATTGGCTTGTCAAAGCCCATTTTCATTTGTCCATGAAATAAGAGAATCATACATCCTTAGACGTGGGAAAAACATACGGTCTTTGTCGATATGTGTAATGTGTAGATCCTGTGAAACTGAAGGGGATGTGTAAATGATCTAGCTATAAGCTAAGCTAGCTTCTTTTCTTCTCCTCCTCCTCTTCCTCCTCTCTCACGAAGATGAAGCTTGCTTTCATGTTATACTATGTGAAAGGAAAACTTGAATATTATTGAAAGGATATGTACTTTTTATGTGCATGCATGCATGTCGAGTTCCTTGAGAGAGTTGTCTTGCATCTTTAGGTGTTCTCTACTTGTCCATTCGTGTTAGTTTTGGGTATAAGTTCCTCTTCCTCTTTGTTGAAGTTGGTTTAAGTTTTTCTTATAGTATGGCATGGGTTACTTTTGTGCCATATACCTACCACTTGCTTGATAGTCGGATATTGGCTCTGCATTTTCTCTACCTCTTCTTAACCCCAGAGAAGAAGGCTACTTTGCATCCTTGAATCCTGATAACCATCTTTCGGCTAACCTAGCCTCCTTCACCCCTCAGGACCAACAATGGATAATACATGAATATTTACCTGGTATCCATTGATTAAGCCTTTTGAGTGATATGTGTAAACACTTTACAATTACAAAATTAGATCCACATACTCAGAAAATGACTCCACTAGAACTGTGTGCGTGTGTGTGTGTGGGGGGGGTAGACCTTTCAATCTGAACACCAAAATCATGTCAAAATCTTGAAGTAATGATCCTACCCTGATCGGAGCCTTTCTTTCCAAAGCCTTAGCAGGTTCGCAAATAGGGAAAAAGGTTCTCTTAAAAGAACAAATAACCACACAAAAGGCAATAGTTTGGTGACCAACTCCACTCGAAATGGGTGTACATCGGGGGAGGGTATGGTCACCCCTGAATTTTCACTATGTTAGTAGAATGAGAGGATACAAGAGCTCTCTCTTTTCTTTCTCTTGCTTAATGCGTATGTGCCCCCATACGAGGGCAACAACTCACTTAAATAGCATAATTTCCCCTGCAACGTGGGCATTGACTATCGAGCGTGATCTTCGGGATCTGATCGTAACGGTTAGTCAAATTGATGGCACGTCGTACACGTTTCAGAGCCGTATACCCATGTTCGTCAAAGATCGTGATGATGGAAATTGGATGTGGTAACCGTCATCTGCCTGAAATCTATTGTATGGGTTTACCTGTTTATTCCCTAGGCCTTGCAGTCAGCTAGAAAATCTGTCAATTCGCCTGACCTTGAAGTCGAATATGCCAGGCTTGTATGGTCTGCTTGTGTGAGCCATCCGACTAATCATATCGCCCTTTAGTTGAATTGCTAGTACATATCCATTTAATCGAGAGAGTATCTGCCTGGTTCTTCTTTTAGCTCAGATGGATCTTATAATATTGGACCTTTTTGCCTCTACTTGATGGGCTTCCATGCGCTTTTTCTTGGGCCTTTGCAAGATCTTTTTTGTTGGACTTAGATGGAGATTTTCCTTTCCTTATCATATCCCATTGAAGCTCTCATGCTATATAGGCCATCGCTCCGCATTTTGAATCAATGGTAAACTACTGAAGTACGCTTTGCTTTTTGCTTCTCAGTGTATCTAGGTTACCACCTTTGAAACTGTAAAACCCAATACCTCCTGTCTTTGCCAGCATTTGCATATTCTACATCTGAAAACCCAATAACTTGAAAATGCCCATCATTAAGGAAAACGAGATCATTATCATGAGAAGATTTGAGATATTTCACAATCTAGCATGTAGGTTTTCAGTGAACCAGTTATGGTTTATCTATAGATTGACTAATCTGACCAATACAAAAAGAGATTTAGGACTGAGTCCCACTTAGATAAATAAATTTCCCAACAAATGTCAATATCATTTGCTACAATGAAATGGAGGGCTTTGGGGAGCGTCCAAACATCCTAGGTATGTAGAGGACACCTTGATATTTTTGCTTCTTTAAGAAATCAGGAACACACCTACTCCATCAATTGTCCAAGAAACTTGTATTTCAAGGAACTAAATTAGGCTACCTAGACATTGATGGCAAATTGCAATTAAAGAAAGTTTATTGTATATGCTACCTTTGGTTTGTCACTTTAGTCAAAAGAATGCCCGAGTGATTTGCTGAAGATCTGGAAAAAACATAGCATTGCATTGTTGAGCTAAACTTATCAAACCACGCTTGGGGACTTTTGCTTGAGATCATAATTGTTTCCCTCTTGGACCGAAAAGCAGACAATGAGAGAGGGAGAGAGAGAGGTCTGGCGACGGGGGCGGGGAGGTTTGGCCCGGGCTAGACGGTAGTGGGCAGGAGATCGAGGAAGGATGCGGCGGTGTGCAGGGACCCGGTGCGGTGTCTGTGGTGTGGCGCCCTGGGTCATCGGAGGTCGAGTTGTGGGCGTCGGAGGTCGGGTGTGGGGGTCTCCTTGGGGAGAGGGGAGACACTTCCGTCCCCTCCGGAGGGAGCGCCCCTCGTGGAGGTCGAAGCGATTATACCATGGATGAGAATATGGTCTCCCTATTGAATTTGATAAGCTTGACATGAATCCAAAAATGGAGGCAGTTTTGAATGAATTTATGAGGAAAATTTGTCTATATGTTTCAAATATGGAGGAAAAATATAAGCTGAGTGAGGTAAAAAAGAAAAGGAAGTAGACAACATGGAATAGGTAGTCCTAATAGTAGTTTCCTTGATCTCTTTTTTTTTCGCAAGCATGGAATACCATCACCTAGAGGAAGAAGCCACAACCATGAGCAATCTTTAGATCACAGATTTTTCATTTGTGAGAATTCAGAATAAATATGTGGCAGTGCCACGTCTCAGTCATTGGTGTGCCCACGTGTGGGCGTGAATGCGCGTGCAGATGTTTGGCTTGCAAGCCAAGCTTGTTTTGTGTTACATGTGGTAAGTTATTTTTTATTATTGTTAGAGTTTAAATTAGGATTGAGTCAATTTAGGAATAATTAAGGAGATTTGATTGAGTTTGTTTTTGGAAATAGGATTGGTAAATCCTAAATTAGTTAGGATTGCAATTGGGATTGGTTCTCTTTAAATAGAGACCAAATCCCCTTGATTTCTTTTGAGTTCCAATAAAATATTTCCAACCCTAAGGACTCCTCTCTTCTCTCTCATCTTCCACACCGCTGTTCTCTCTCTCTCTCTCTCTCTCTCTCCACGCGCGCAACATAGAATCAGAAGGGCTTCTCCATGCCAAATCAATTCTTCACAAGGTATCAGAGTAGGCGCTCTTGCGACCCTGAGGGGCGGGAATGTGAAGGGTCGCTGCAATCTTTGCGGAGGGGTTGGGGGAGGTGGATGCGGCGCTGAGGCCGGGTGATCCCGCTGATTGCGGGTGCGCTGGCGGCGTCGCTTTGAGTCCTGGTTTTGAAGGAGTGGTGGCTGGCGGACTCGGGTCAGGTGTGCGTGACCCGGTTACGGGGTCTGAGGGCCCCGGTGCTGCTGCTGGGTCAGGCTTTCTTGCGCGGGTGACTCCGCGCCCCCAGATCTCTGCGGAGAAGAGGCGGGATGTTACTGGAAAGGACTCGAGGCACCCTTTGGCTGATCCGATCCGAGCAGAGAAGGGAGCGGCAGGACAGGACACGACTGGCGGAGAGGGGAGCGGGCGACGACGGGAGCGGAGGGGGGCCGGATCGCAGAGACTCTTCTACCGGCCGCGGTGGTCGTACTGTAGGGGGTTGGCTCGGAAGACCCCATCTGAGGGGGTGGCTGGGGTCGACCGACGTCGGTCGCCGCTGGAGGGGCTGGGTACGTCTGGTGGAGCTGGGTCGCCAGCGACGGCGTCTACTGGGGGCGGTTGCGAAGGCTTGTCTGATCCGGAGGTGACAGTGGGGCGGCAGATTGCAGATGGCAGGGTGGTGGTGGCAGGCGCTGGTGGCAGATGCATTGGTGGAGATGGGGGGCTGGTGGCTGTAGGGGCGGAGGAGAAGACAAATGAGGCGGCTGGACCACTCGGGGACGAGGCTGGGCTGCTGGGGGCTGGTGGTGGCGGCAGGGAGCTGTTGGCTATAGGCGGTCTGGAGACTGCGGGCGAGAAGGTAAGGTATGTGGTGGGGAGGGGAGTCAGAAGGTCCAACGTTTGTTGATGGAAGAGGAGGACCATGTGGCAGAAATGATGGGGTTTAGACTGCTGACGTCTGGAAGCGGCTCCCGGATGACCTCATGACTAAGGTCCTGTCCTGGAATGTGGGGTCTGAATGACCCGTTGAGAAGGGCTGTTTTGCGGGGGTATACTCAGAGATGGGGGCCTGATGTGGTTTTTCTCCAGGAGACGAAGTGGGGAGCTGTGATGGAAGGTTGTGGAGGGAGGTGGGGGGAGGGAGTTGTGGGGGCTTCCTAGTCCTGGATGCGGATGGGAGTGCGGGGGGAATTGCGGTGGGGTGGAGGGAGGAGTTCTCCTTGCTGGACACTCTGGTTGGATCCCATGTTGTCACTGTCAGACTTCAGAGACGTCGAGACAACACGTGCTTGCTTTTTTCCTCGGTTTATGGCCCGACGGAGGGTTGGAGTAGACAGGTCTTATGGGAAGATCTGAACCAGGTTGCGGTAGCTTTCTAGGAGGTTCCTTGGTTGATTGGTGGTGATTTTAACGTTACTCTGCGGGCTGAAGACAGACCGGGGCGACCGAGGAGGTTTGGACCAGGGCTCTGAGGCGTTTGCAGACTTTGTGGCAGACCAGGGGCTGGTTGATATGCCTCCGTTGTCTTGTCTCTACACTTGGAGGAATTCTGGAGGACTGCGATCCCGTATTGACAGATTTTTGGTTTCGATGGCGATGACAGAATTATTCCCGATGGCGGAGGTTAAGCCTTTGGAGCGCCCGTTCTTGGATCACACCCCCTTGCTGTGGGCGTCGAACGAAGAATGGAGGCATGACACTTACTTTAAGTTCGACAAGGCGTGGCTCATGGAGGAGGGCTTTAGGGGTTTGATTGAGGAACGGTGGAAGTCGTTTCAGGAGGATGGGTCGGCAGCTGCCAGACTGGAAGTGAAACTAAAGGATTTGAGATCTTTCTTGAAGAACCACATCAAACAGGTTAGGAAGGAACGCGAGAGGAAGGAGGCTCTTGCTGCGATTACACGACTGGACAGGGCAGAGGATGTTGGGCTCCTTTCAGAAGATGACAGGGTTTACAGAGCGAGGCAGATTCAGGTGATTCAAGAGGAAGATCGGAAAGCGGAGGTGGAGTGGAGGGTGAGATCTAGGCAGAAGTGGCTGAAGGAAGGTGATTCCAACACCCGTTTTTTTCATATGGCTGCGTCGGGCAGGAGGAGGAATTGGATTGACAGATTGGTGGTAGATGGGGAGGAGTTTGTGGGAAGGGAGGCGGTGGGAGGGGCAGCTGCGAGTTATTTTAGAGATTTTACGGGGTGGAGACGAGGGGGAAGGTGGATGTGGTTAGGATCTGGGATACCGTAGATCCGGGAGATAGACGCTGAACTCTTGACGGGGCCGTTTGGGGAGGATGAAGTCTGTGAGGCGGTTTGGGGGTTGAACGCGGATGGATGCCCGGGGCCGGATGGCTTTCCGGTTGCCTTTTACAGAGAGTTCTGGCCGGTGGTGAAGGAAGATGTAATGCAAGTGGTGCAAGAGTTTAGAATGGGCAACTTGGGTTTCAATAGGCTGAACATGTTCTATATGTTCTTGTTACCGAAGAGGGAGGGTGCTGAGGAGATTTAGGAGTACAGACTGATAGCTCTTTCGAATGCTATCTACCTGGTGGTGGCGAAACTTCTGGCGAATAGATTGAGGACGTTGGGTGGGATTATAGACTCAGTGCAGACGGCCTTTGTTCCTGGTAGGAATATTTTGGAGGGTTTTGTGATGGCCTCGGAAATCCTTTCGTCCTGGAAAAGAGATAAGAAGAAGGCTTTCTTATGGAAGGTTGATTTCAGCAAAGCTTAAGACTCGATCCAATGGTCGTTTCTTTGGGCGTCTTTGGTGAGGAGGGGTTTCCGTCGGTGTGGATTGAGTGGATGAAAAGGTGTGTCACCACGACGTCTTTCTCGGTTCTTATCAACGGAAACCCGGCTGGGGGTTGGATCCAACCTAGGACGGGGGGTGAGGCAGGGTTGTCCGCTGGCCCCGATGCTCTTTGTGATTGCCGTGGATGCTCTTGCTAGGGCGGCGAGGAGGTCGTGTGAGAGACAGTTGGTGAGTGGTTTCTCCTTGAGGGATGGGACGAGCATCCCACTGCTCCAGTATGCGGATGATACGATCTTCTTCATTGAAGGTGGAGAAAAGGAGGCTAGAAGGTTGAGGTTCCTTGTTTTCTTACTGGGTGAGGCGTCTGGATTGCAGATAAATCTGGCTAAGTCGGAGTTTGTCCCTTTCAACATGACTGAGACAGAGGCGAGGGGATGCAGTTTGGGTCTTGACATGGAGCAGGGTAAACTTCCGATTAAGTATTTGGGCCTACCATTGTCGGATGGGAGGATTCCGGTGAGAGACTGGACCTCCCTGGTGGAGAGGCTGGTTGGGAGGCTGGAGGGGTGGGCGTCCAAGCTTCTGTCTAGAGGTGGGAGGTTGGTCCTGCTCAAGGCAGTTCTGTCAGCGATGCCATCGTATTTCATTTCAGTACTGAAGATGCCTCGACAAGTGATTGCAAAGATTGAGCGAACTATGAGGAGTTTCTTTTGGTCCAATCAGGGGACGAGTGGAAAGGGTGCCAGGTTGGTTGCTTGGGAGGAGGTCTGAAGACCGCTGAAAGATGGGGGGCTCGGTGTGAGGGATCTGGGGAGATCAAATGACAGTCTGTTGGCGAAATAGGTGGGGTGCCTATTGGGAGGAAGGGGGGATTTGTTGGGCAAGGTGTTTGAGACGACGTATGGCTATCTGATGCGTTGGGATCTCCTGGTGTCTCCGCCTAGGGATCTTCTCACTTTTTGAAAGGCTTGTCGACGGTGGCCCCTAGGGTGAGGAACTGCTTTGTCCCTGTGTTGGGAATATGGGAGATTTTCAGGTTCTGGCTGGATGACTAGACCGGTGATGGAGCGCTTTGCAGAAGATTTCAGAGACTGTTTGCCTTATCCCAAGACAAGATGGCGTCTGTGGCTAAGGTGTGGGAGAATGGGTGGTGCCCGCGCTTCGTTAGCAGTTTATCAGATACGAGAACGCTTGATTTTCAGACCTTGTTGAGTTGGAGGGACTGCATCCGACGGCTGGTATAGACATGTTTGGTTGGGATGAAGGTGAGTTTTCGGTTGCGGCCGCATACAGGAGGTTGTCCGCTGGTGGTCCAGAGGTGGAGCTGGATCTGGTAAGGGACTGCAGACAGATTTGGAAAGCCGCGTGTCCGCTGAAGGTCAAGATTTTTGCCAGGCTGCTCAGGAGGAGAAGGCTGGTGACTAAGGCGTGGAGGGCAAAGTGGGCTCCTGGAGAATGTAAGGTATGCTCTTTGTGTGGGGGTGGTGAGGAGGACGTTGACCACCTTTTTTTCGCTTGCCCTTGTGATGTAGATTTGGGACAGAATGGGTGGGAGGTGGTGGGAGTATCGGCTGTTTGAGGAATTCTGGCATAGCTTCAGAAGTAGAGGTGGTGTTAGCGGTCAGTTTGTTTTCCGTACAAAGAAGGAGAAAGCCAGGCCGTTGGCAGTCCTTTGGGGAATTTGGTTGGGCAGGAATGCGGTGGTTTTCCGGGGCCAGAAACCCTACATTGAGAATTTTGTTGAGTCTATTGACTTTTTGTTTTCTCTTTGGGCTGATTCTTTATGAGTGGGGGACTCCGGTGTCTGCCTGTTGTAATATTATTTTTGTTTGTCTCTAATATATATAGTTTTGGGTAGTTATCACTCTGGATAACTACCCTTTTCTTTTTTAAAAAAAACTAATTGTTTCCCTCTTTTCAAAAAAAAAAAAGTTTTCCTCAATTTACAGAACTTATGGCTGTTCTCCTCAGAAACAAACCTAGGTGACTGCTCCATTACACTTCCCTAATAAAATCACTATATAGAAAGGCATTCTTGATGTCAACTTGGTCAAGATGTCATGCATAATTTTTTGCAGCAGAAATAACAATTCTCAGTGAATTAAGGCAAGCGATAGGTGAGATCTCAAAATAGTGGACTTCATAGGTCCATGTATAACTCTTAGACATTGGTCTTGCTTTATATTTCTCAACGGTACCACCTGGCAAATATTTTATTGTGAAAACTCATTGGCAACCGACCAATTTAGCTGAAGGAGGCTCATTAACCAGTTTCCAAGTTTCCCTGGATCTCTTGCATGACAACTTTCCAAGTAGGAGAATGAAGATCTTTCACGAGTGTTGAATGGGAATTTTGTCTACAGAAAGTGCAACTTCTTGTGCTGGGAGTGCTGCAAAACTCAAGTGAGAAAGTGACATAAAATGAGACATAGGATGCTTAATTAATATAATGATGAATGCCTTTCCTAAGAGTGATATGAACATTGAGATTGTTACTTGTTTTAGAGTTTGAGTCTCCCAAAGATGAAGCTGATGTGAGGGTTGAATCAAGACTGTACAGTAGCAGGAGGTTTTTTAGTAGGTAAAAATGCATTGGTTTTTAGGCCATAAATGATGAACTTTAGTGATGGAGTTAGGTCTCCTGGTGGTGGTGGTATAATTGATGCCGGTGACAGCTATGCTACAAAGGGAGCAAATGGAATGTTGGCATAGGAAGTGGAATGACCTGATCAGTGGTTTCTAAATATTGGACAGCATAGTAGGAAGGCATACCCTTGAAAGTGACATCGACCATCATAATGTTTGTTAGTAGCATGGCTGTAGCATTGATAACCTTTTGGGTTCAAAAAAATACTAAGGGGAAACTCATTTGACTGTCGCGATCAAAGACTCTTGAAGTCAAGGAAGAACTCTCTCTCTCTCTCTCTTTCTCTCTCTCTGTTTTTATTTTTTTTATTTTTGAAATAGCCAAGGAAGACCTCTTTATCAGGTTGCATGACATAAAAAGGAATTTACCCCCAAGATTTGAACAAGAGACATGATTAATTAGGTAACTAGTATTGAACCTCCTGTCCTTTGGGCAGCAGGAATATCTTCAAAATAAATGTAGCCATTTATGAGTATGAAGTATGATGGTTATTGAACATATATATTCATATGTTTGATGCAAGTGCAAAAGCCATACTGCATTTTTAGATTTATAGGTACAAATTTATATGTAGAACAAAAATCTTCAAAGAAATTATATGAAGAGTTGGTCTTGAGTAAATGCATCACCTTTAATGGATATTCTTGCAGTTGTCTTACCTGCAAATGTTGAAAAAAATGTAAAGGACTGGTTTGCAGCCATTTGGGTCTTAAGGCAGAGGGGCTGGCTGCTTCGGATGGGTTACAAATTCTTTTCTATAGGGAGTTTTGGGAGATTATCAAGGAAGATTTCATGGTTATGGTCAGAAAATTTTTGGTTGATAATTGTGCCTTCGAAAGATTAAACAAGTTCTACTTTTTCTTGTTACCAAAGAAGCCAGGGGCTAAAGGGATAGACCATTATTGGTCGATTGCATTGCCAAATGTGATATATCTTATTGTGGTGAAAGTGTTGGCAAATCGATTGAGAAGTGTGCTTCCGAACTTGATTGGTCTAGTTCAATCTGCATTTATTCATGGGCGGTCATTGCAGGAATCGTTCATTATGGTAGATGAGATGGTAGCTGTGTGGAGGAGATCCACTAGAAGTGTTTTTCTATGGAAGGTGGATTTTTCGAAGGCGTATGATTTGGTATCCTGGACATATTTGTGGGAGATTTTGCAGTGCAGGGGCTTCCCCGAGAGGTAGGTCCAATGGATGAAACGATGTATGACTAAACTTCTCCATCCTTGTTAATGGGAAATCGATTGGGGGTTGGATTCAGGCATAATGCGATATTAGGCAAGGATGTCCTTTGTCACACTTGCTATTCATATTGGCAGTGGACACTTTGGTAGCTTTGGCTTTTAAGGCTTGTGTTGGAGGTCTTTTCTTAGGCTTTACCTTTCGTGAAGATGGTTCCCTCCTAACACCTACTTTTGCAGTATGCTGATGATACACTCTTTTTTTATTGAAAGTGATGTTGTGGAAGTGGAGAATTTGGTTGCTTTAGGAATTCTTTGGCTTAATGGTGAACCATTGGAAGTCAATGTTTGACGACAGATGAGGAGTTGGCGTGCTCGAACTTCAAACTGATGTTGGCTATTTTCCTTGTATGTATCTGGAGCTCCCTTTTAAAGGCAAGCGACTTGCTTTTGGCGATTGGTTACCATTGATGCAGTAAATAGAAAGTTGGTTGAATGGGTGGTGTAATAGATTGTTGTCTAAGGGTGACTGTCTGGTTCAATAGAAAGTTCTCTCCATTATCCTCGTCTTTTATTTCTTGGTTTTCAAGTCGTTGAAGAAGGTTTTACAGAAATTGATGTGAAAACTCATGTGGGTCATTTTCTCCAGGTGATGCCATGGAGTGAGATTTGTAAGACAAAGAAGGATAGTGATCTTGCTGTTATTGATCTTGTAGATTGTTGTGATGCATTGTTATCCAAGTGGTGAAGATGTTACAGAATGGAGATACCATGTGGCATCATCTCATGAACAACTCCTACGGTAGAAGTCTAAACCTAGCACAAAGAGTGGTAGTTGGTCGCGGTGCCGCAACCTTTTGGAGATTATTGGTTTTGGTTTTGTAGCGAATGGCTGAACATTTCCATCTGTTGCTTGGCGATGGAAAATCTTTTAGGTTCTCAAGAGGACAACTGGTTAGAAAATGACCCCTTCTCTAACTTGATCTCAAGGCTATGTGCACTTGTGGTAGATAAGTCTCATTTAGTGGCAAATGTTTGAGATAGGATTGCTTTGGCTTAGTAAGGTTTTACTATAGATATTGTTGTATCGACAAATCGAAAAATAGATATATTAGGGATATATTGTTAATATATCGCTAATATCAGTGAATTTTGGGGAAATCGCTCAAAGAGGTCCAAGATGTTCCAAAATGTTACAAATTTGATGAAAATTAATATTTTAATAACTAGTACATCATGATGAAATGCTTAGAAGAGGAAAATCATAAATTTTAAATGAAAACATAATAAAAATACACTAGTCACATATTGAAAAAGTTATATATTAAAAAGAAAGTGTACATAACATAATAATTAAAAAATATTCATAATAATGCTACTCACAAGAAGAAATGAAATATCAATAGTGTCAGAGTATTAGTAGACCACACAAAGTATGGAAACACTGACTAATGCCACCAAATCAATGTCAGGTTGAGCTTTGACCTAGCTTGATATTTTTCCTCCGATTATCTTTCTCTATTCGTAGCACTTTAACATATTTATAATACGACTCCCACATCATGTAGCTGTATCGAGTATTGTATTCATTGATGTATTGTTGATAGTCTTCATCACTGCAATATAGAAGTATTCCAAGATGTGAACATCGACTGACTGTTGAACAAGCTGCTCTTGCTTCTAGTTCTAGATCTATCCTAAGTAGACTCATCTTGATGTCCTCTAGAATCTATGGACCCAGTAGAGTCACCTCGTTTCAATGTAGAACTTGACGATTCACAAGGTTCATGCTGTCTTATTGATGAATTTCATGGTGGTCGAGGAAGTGGTGTAGTAGAGTGGAAGGTTGATAAGAAAATGGTTGAGGACCTTTAAATGCAAAATATTCAGGAATATTCCATAGCCATGACTTGTAGATGCAGAATCACTTTGGATGCTATCACTTTCGTGGCAACCATCATATCCATAGGAGGAACAATAATAAGATGGAGGGATGGTGTAGCTGGGGAAGTAATTAAATGAACTTTGTGCCTCATTTTAGGGTTGATATTGGGGGTTGGTGTAATGAGATCCGTAGCTACCATAGTAACTTGATGATGGTGATCCTGGACCACTTCCAAAGATTGATTTCGTCACCAGATTAAGGGGTTCCATCAATGAATTTAAATCATCGATGGACATCATAAAATGGCCTGAGGCATACCCATACGTTGCTCCTGCATCATGGTCACGAGGTGGACTTTCCACGGGGTCTCCATGTGTATTTGTATATCTTTGCGTGTATTCATGTTGGGCATCATTTCTAGTCTCTACTAGGACCTTGGTTATAATATCCCTCATCTCCTCCACCACTACTTTCTGGTTATGTCTTGTCAACCATCACTGCATCATTATCTCCATCATCATCGTTGTCATTTTGTGTTCCTCTTGAAGGTGGCAAATCATTGATTAATTCATCGATTAATATTTTATGGCTTTGCATAATTTAGTCTATCGATAAATCATGTGTTCATGTGAGTTGCACATGACAAGGGAGAAGAAAATAAATGGAAAGAATGTGTGTCCATGTGAGTTGCACAAGCAAATAGTCATGCGATCGGCATATCTCCCATATCAATCACATATCACTAATTTAACGGAAAAACTCAATTGCAATCCTTCGATATTGCCGATATATATATCGTCGATATCGGCAATATCATGAAAAAAGGAGATGGTATGTGATATCGATATGGAGTTATCCGTCGATATCAATATATCGGCAATGTATCGCCGATATGTCAAACCTTGTGGCTTAGTCACTAACTTTCGAGGGTAGACTCTTTGAGGCTTGGTTGTAGGATCTATAGCTTTTGTTATGCTTCTTGCAGGAGGTTAGACCATCTTTGAATTCTCTCGACCATTTGGCGTGGAATGGAGGGTCATTTTCAACAAGAAGGATGTATAATATCTTAAGAGGCGGGGAGCTTAACATTAGAGATGTCGTCCTTGATTGTTGGCTTTTTTGGAGGATGAAAATACCATTGAAGGTGGTCTTTTTATGGCTGCTACGGTGGGGTAGGTTGGTAACTAAAGTGTATAGGCACCATTGGTTGGTAGATGTTGATACGAGGGTAGAGGTGGTCGCTCTGGTAGTTGCGGTGGTGGTTGTGGTTGTGGTCGTATCTATTCTCCCCACATTCATTGTAAGCGCATAAAACTATCCATTCGAGAAATGTTGGGAAAAGTTTGGTAAGTCCGCTTGGGCGAATTAAACGTGTAGCGAGACTCCTATTTTTGAGACTGCTTCCAAACAGTCTCCCATACAATTCACGACTAAGGAGTTAGATTGTTTGAGGACTCTTTTGAGGAGTGAGCCATCTTCTACTACTGCAGTTGCTCCAAGTCCCGTGGCAAATTCTACCTCTGTTGCCTCAACTTCTAGAGCATTTGCTCCTCCTGCGGGAAACCTCATTGACTTTGATGACTGACGGATTTGAGCAAGGCTTTTCTCCCATCCAATTGGTTGGGATTGACTCATGCCCTACTACTATCTGCCTTTGCTTGGGATTGACTCCTACTAGTTGTCTGCCTCTATTGACTACTTGCCAGCTTGCTTCTCCAGATATCTACATTAGGGGGGAAGCCTAAATTTTGTCTATTGTAACAAGTTGGGTGTTATACACGTTCCAACTTGGGGGGAAGTGTTAGAGAATTAGGAATGTGTTAGAGTATTGGGAAAGAGTCCTAGTTTAGTTAAGTTTGAGAGTCTTGAGTCGTATTTTAGTATTCCTGTTTCTATTTCCTATTCCTGTTAGGATTACTATGTAATTAGTTAACCTAACTCTCTATATAAAGGGAGTTAGGGTTATCTTTTCAATAACAAGAGGCATTATTTTCTCCAACATTTGTAATTCCATGAACAATAGGGGAATAAAAAAGTTGACATCATAAGATTCAAATATATAAATGCCCTTCCTAGTGTATCACTATGGTAAACATGGACGGGGGGGGGGGGGGGGGGGGGGGGTGTTTGGGTAGGCTAGGAGGGGCAAATGCCTCCCATTCTATGATTTCTATTTTGCTTGTTGTTAGCCTCACTCTCTTTCTCAAAGAAATATGCTTGCGTCGCCGCCCCCCCCCCCTCCGCACGCATACATAATACCTTTTGTTTTTAACTTTATTGAATCACTTTTTGGAAAATGCAAATATTTTGAACATCTTATATTCTTGTCTTATTATTTTAAAATAGGATACTATTTTAATTATTTCAATATGAATGAATACATATATTTAATTAGATTTAATTTAAGTAAATTAAAAATATAATTTATTTTCTTTTGTTTTTGTTACAAATTTTAACTTAAATAGAATGGATATTTTTTTGAAAAGAAAGTAGAATGCATATTGGTAAGTTATATACAAAATTCACAATTGGTTTTAGCCTAGAACTATCGTATGTTTATTTATAGTATTTTACTTGATACTTACATGTACTTTAGTATGTGACCTTTCTAAAATTTCTCTAGCTTTGTTCCTGATGCTAAATAACTATATATTCAGAAATTACCTGGAAAATATATTAAAATTAAATGGGCATTATAGCTACATTTGTAATTATAATGCCTACTATAGCCTTTGCTTTGCATGGAAAAGAACTTATATCCACTTATTATAATAGTGCATCTCATCCTTTTCAAAAAATAATGGTGCATTTCATTTATATATGCAACCATCGGGTCTTTAAAGATTTTATTTGTGCTCATTCCTTCATAAAATCTTGATTCGACTTGGGAGAACTAAAAGCACCGGAGAGGAGATGAATAGTGCTAATGATGGATTTAAAAAATAATTAAGAGAATGAACCACAAATTGTAGAGAGCTAGAGCAGAAAATTAAAAGCAATTAGCAAATGCAAACAATCCCATAAGACTAGATGTATAGTGGAAATCCCTTAAAGGGAAAAATCACTTTCTAGATCTTCCAACCTAGGATTTTACCCTGAGTCTACTCGGAATCATTAAATAACCCATTCTTGAATCCTCAATCAACAGTAAAATCCTCTCACTTGAGAGATCAGGGACCTACGCCTGGGCCCTTCAAATACAAATAAGATTGAGATAGAAGTTGAAAATTGAAATTAAAAAGCCCAACAATTGTCCTATGGAATGTAATTCTTTTTGGTGGAATGAAATGATCATGGGTGGTTATCATTTGGATAACTATCCTCTCACTTTTCAAAAAACAAGAAAACAATTGTCCTATGGATAGCTCCAACCAGATATGGAATTTAATGAATGAAGAGTTATTTAAAGAACTAATTTAATACTCCCTTATACTCTCTTTGAAGTGTGTAAAGGTGTGCCATAGCAAGGAGAGTGCATTAGAGCTCTAAATGTGGTGAAGAGATTGCTCAAGAGCTCCAAGATCTCAAAAGAGCTAAGCAAAGTTGGGAAATTGAGTAGAGTGACTATTTAGGTGATTTGATATCTTGACTAGAGTGTGGAAATGTGTGCTGAGGTTCTTAGAAGGTGGGGAATCATTCATTTATAAAGAGGGGCCAAATGGGGTCCTAAAACACATGTTGGCTCACATCCCAACAGTAAAAAAACACTCACTCAGGTGTCAATCCGATGAACAAAAAATCAGTCAAAAAGTGCTTTTTGATAGGTCATATAATGTTAGATAAACTCTATCTAACATTAGGTCTAAAGTTCAATCTAAAGTTTGCTATCCACCATGGATGCCTCAGCTTGGGTAGACCTTCCATACCTAACGTTAGATGGCTTCCATCTAACGCTAGATAGCAGATAGGTTGGTATCAACCTAGCTTGTTGGATTGCTATCTTAATGTCATTAGTCAATGGTTAACATGTGATTAGCCTCTAATGACCTACTTAAAAGTTAATTAGACATATTTTGGTCATGTAAGAGAGCCTTGTGAATTTTATGCATGAGACCCCTAAGTTTAATCTAAAATGATCTACTATGGGGCTCTTCTTACAATCTATCAATAAGAAAATTAAAATCATAACTTGAATGCCTAAGTTAAATTTAGACCTAACCTCAAGACTCTTTGATGAGGTCTTTAGCCTTTGCCCTTCGGTTCCTCTCTTTGATTTTTCAGACTCAAGTCTTCACTCATCGAGTTGCATGCTCAAGAGTTGATTTTGACATCCAAGTTATTTGGTCTTTTTTACTGCATGTTAATTCTCATACAAGTACAATATATGCTATGTGAATTTTCAATTTTAATCCTGGCATTTTGAGTTGTTTATCATCAAAACCACATATTTTAAGATAAATGAGGTGTTTAATGACTTCTGCACCTGCAAGAATAACATGAACACCTCACCCCACCGAAGGAGCCGTCGCTGCCAGTATGACAGTAGGGAACTGAATCTCCACAAAATAAATAGCACAATTTCATTTAATTGAGACCAACCCGGAAGGGAGATCCATGGTTAATTAAATCAGGGTAGAGATCTGATATAGGGTGCCTTATTGGTTGCATCATTTAATTGTTGGCAGATTACCTCTAGATTCCTGCTCATCTTTAACTTCAAGCTTCTTGAGCGCCTCTTCTAGTATTTGGTACACAAGATGGACATGAGCTTCTTGATACTCCACTGATCGATTACTGTCCTCGGATGGGAGGATTGGAGGAATGCAGTACCGCTGAATACCAATAGCTGATAGGTGATCATTTTCCTCCTCAGTTATGGCCACAGGCTCCTTAGCAACAATTGGACCTGCGGAGCTAGATTCCTTGATAGCAATCTGCTTTAACTGAGGCCAAGAATATCCAAACTTTTCTAGAAGCAATCAAGATTTGGTTGGTTTTGTGACTCTGTTCATAGTATCTAAAACCACCACATCATCTGCCCTGACCTGAGGTTTGATCTTCATCACATTCACAAGCTGATGGAAACCTACAAACACAACCTTCAGGGGCAGCCATAGTGGCGACAGCATGGGTAGAAGCAATGGAGGGAAATCTTTAAGGTGCTAAAGCAAGCATGTGAGATATGGTCGTAGTGGCTATTGGTTGAAGGGTTTTTTTTGCTACTCATAGGTTGATCCTTGACAAAGTCACATTTTGGGTCCAAGACTAACAAGAATCTCTTCGCACTGCCTGATCATGGTCATGACATCCTCACCAGTAGGTTGTCTTCTCATCCTAAGTATTGAGAGGCGCCCTGTAATATGTAGCAAGTGTCATGGATCTCTTTTTAAAGCTTTGAACGTTCTAAATCGGTTCATAAAGACAAGCGATGTTTGAGTTGTGAGAATGAGTTGTATGTAGAGTATTCCACACCTTCTTTGTAGTTGAGTGCACAAGACAAGCACGTTGTGGTTTAATACTATTTACCATCCAAGTATCAACCAAGAGCATTGTCAGACTCCCACTCAACCTTGCAGCCTATCTCATCCTTATGTTCAAGGCCTGTGAGAATCTGCCTTCTCTTTTGTGAAATCATAAAGTGAAGAAACACAATAGGCCATTGGAGAAATATAGTTCCTTCCAGTTTAAAGTAATTTCCCGGATGGGATACAAGGAAGTAGACAACATGGAATAGGTAGTCCTAATAGTAGTTTCCTTTATCTCTTTTTTTTTTTTCGCAAGCATGGAATGCCATCACCTAGAGGAAGAAGCCACAACCATGAGCAATCTTTAGATCACAGATTTTTCATTTGTGAGAATTCAGAATAAATGTGGCAGTGCCACGTCTCAGTCATTGGTGTGCCCACGTGTGGGCGTGAATGCACGTGCAGATGTTTGGCTTGCAAGCCAAGTTTGTTTTGTGTTACATGTGGTAAGTTATTTTTTATTATTGTTAGAGTTTAAATTAGGATTGAGTCAATTTAGGAATAGTTAATGAGATTTGATTGAGTTTGTTTTTGGAAATAGGATTGGTAAATCCTAAATTAGTTAGGATTGCAATTGGGATTGGTTCTCTTTAAATAGAGACCAAATCCCCTTGATTTCTTTTGAGTTCCAATAAAATATTTCCAACCCTAAGGACTCCTCTCTTCTCTCTCATTTTCCACACTGTTGTTCTCTCTCTCTCTCTCTCCCTCCACGCGCGCAACATAGAATCACAAGGGCTTTTCCATGCCAAATCAATTCTTCACAAGGTATCAGAGTAGGCGCTCTTGCGACCCTAAGATCGAGAGGCACCACGTGTGGGCTTCTTGTTGGCGTGGAACATGTGAAGCAAGAAGTCAAGTATAGAGTCGACTTCTCAAGTTGAAGAAGACGTGAACCTCTCATGGACCTGGGAATGATCGAGGGGGCTCGACTCCAGGACGTTCACGAAGTGGCACTTGGAACCTCTCTAGTTGACCTGGGAACGATCGAGGTGCCTTGACTCTGGGCAGAAGAAGTTAAGCCATGGTGGATGTTGAGACTCAAATTACTATGGATACCAAAGTTCTTGTTCAAGGCACTACCATCAAGTTGATGGGGGGCTTGAACTGCAGGATCTTTGTTGGATGTTAAGATAAATTTCATGTGCTCACAGGAAAAAGCACCAAAAGCATGTGAAGGGGCGGATAGTGATCAAGGAATTATTCTTCATCGATGGAGCCTTGTCACCTGATTTTTGTTCTTCATGAGAAGTTTTTCCTTGGGGAAACAAGGTGCCCATCAACATGTGTTTGAGGATTGACTTTGACTACTTTCTCAACCACTGCTTCTCAAGTTTTGTCTCCAACAAGTTTTTCTGCCTTTCTGGGAGTCCGACTTGGAGGAGAGTGTGGGAGTTTAGAATAAATGACATGGGCAGTGCCACATGTTAGTTAGTGGTGTGCCCATGTATGGGTGTGAATGTGTGTGCATGTGCATGTGTTTGGCTTGTAAACCAAGTTTGTTTTGTGTCATATGTGGCAAGTTATTTTTGATTGATAGAGTCCAAATTAGGATCGAGTCAATTTAGGAATAGTTGAAGAGACTTGATTGAGTTTGTTTTTGGAAATAGGATTGGTAAATCCTAAATTAGTTAGGGTTGCAATTAGGATTGTAATTGGTATTGATTCTCTTTAAATAGAGACTGAATCCCCTTTCATTTTTTTGAGTTCCAGTAAAATATTTTGAATCCTATGGACTTCTCTCCTCCCTCTCATCTTCCACGCTGTTGTTCTCCCCCAATCTACCTCCTCTCTCCATGCGTGCAAGATAGGAGAATGGCTCCTCCATGCCAAATCAATTCTTTACAACGTCATTCCCTTGTGATGGGTGAGAGATTATTTGGTAGATCATATGTTATATGAAGAAATAAAAGAAGAAAGCCATGCGTAGGTATGGTAGACACGCGAGAGCATGAAGAGTGGATTTCACACAAGGGCTTGTGCATGGTTGAAGGGTTGTTGTTCCATGCCTATTGCACCAAAGGTTGTGACCCTTTACTTCGAGGTCATTGGCACATCAGGCTTATAGCTGTAGATGATTGGTGGATAGTCTAGTTCCTCATTGTTAATGACAATTGATAATTGGAATGGACAACCTTGCCGCAATTGCAATGGGGAGTTCAAGCAACTAGGTTGTTGGGCGTGTTGGTAGGTAGCAAATGCTGATGCCATTGTCGAAATAACTTGCAATATCCATCTAAAAGATTTAAATTGCTTCAAGCTCTTGCACGCATGC
This sequence comes from Thalassia testudinum, assembly GCA_037157565.1. Lineage (NCBI taxonomy): Eukaryota > Viridiplantae > Streptophyta > Magnoliopsida > Alismatales > Hydrocharitaceae > Thalassia > Thalassia testudinum. The sequence goes on along the minus strand of JAZHRO010000077.1, from coordinate 17,351,556 downwards.
TAGGTTTATCGTAGACATGGATATGACCATGTTGGGAGTCACTTGTTGAGTGACTTACAACATGTACCTAAAATGGCATGCTAGGTACTTCCAACATGCAGCTAGGAAGCATAGAAGTCAATGGAGAAACTTGAACAGATGTCACATGTTTAATCACAACATGTCCTTATCAACTCTGATGCTAAAATAACCTTCAATGTACTTTGAAGAGGTTTAAAGGTCTCGAAAGACTCCTAAAAGCATGTTGCCTACTAAGGTGCACATCGTATGCGTTGAGGGCTGATATGACATGTAAATATTGTAAAGGGGGTTTTACATAAATACCCCCAATCTTTTGTGATTATATGTGAGTACCTGCAAACTTTGCAATAAAACATGTATGTCTTGATATAATTACTCTCTTATGCATGTATATCTCTTTATTAGATTTGACATTAAAGATTGGGTTGTTCATAACCTTAGGTTAGTTTGAATATTGAAGCCCATCCAAAGGATTTATATCTGATCAACATCAAGGAAAAAAGGAAAAAAAAAGAGAAAAATCTCTCCCTTTTCTCTCCACTCTTTACTCCCATTTTCTTGCTTGCCTCTGGCATCTATGTTCTTAGCGTTATACTCTTAAATTTACTCCTTTATTACAAACATCTAACTATTTGATTTTGAGTAGTCTTCTTACCTCCACACACACACACACACACCCCAAAAAAATAAAGGTGGAGTGTGAGGTACAAGAGCCAATATGGTCATCGGGAGGAAATGTGGCTATCATGCCATGAGATACGCATTGGGGGATTACAATGGAAAGCTTCAAGCGGTACTTCACATATGGTAGTTCGATGTTAGTAAATACCTTGAGGTGCTTGAGGTGTAGACCTCAAGGTGAAGCAGGCTATTTCGCCTTGAGGCAATTGCCATAGCCTTTAGAGAGGCATTTGCCTCAGTGTAGCCTAGGCAGTAGGTGCTTGAAGCAATTGTGGCACTGGGGCACTATTTCAATCAATCAGTGTATAAGTGATACTTGCAGCATTCTCAAATGGCTATGTTCCCTTACACCCATCCAATACATACTACCATCAAAACCTTACACTACAAATGCATGACACTGAGCTCTTTACAATATAATCTTTCAAGAAACTAACTAGCATCTGATTGAGATTTACCTAAAATCTAGATATTTTAGAACATAACTAGCTTATGCTGGGATTGGTACATAATTTTCATTCAGTCAGATTAACTGGCTCGGGTTGGTGTGCTAGGGTATTGTTGAGTTATATTTATGTTTGTAAGGGGTGCTATATTATTTTATTTTGTTTAATAGGTCTATGATGTACTTTTCCCACACCAATATAGAGGTGTAGGGACTTCTTGGCAACCTAAGGAAGTTTGTTTTCTTCAACTTGGTATCAGAGCCAAGGTTGAGGACTCCACTAAAAACAAAACCCTAACCCTACCTTAAGCCTTCTCACCGGAGCTGTCGCCGCCACCATCGGTGGCCACGTCGGCGTCGGACCACTGCCGCAGCAGCAGCAGCATCGATTGCTGTCGCTAGCTGCTGCAGCAGTAGGCCAGCAATAAGCCATTGTCGTCGCCAGCAGCAGCACTGGGCCACCGCTGCCGTCCCTAGCACAGCAGCAGCGCAGGGTCATCGCCACCGCTAGCAGCAGCGTAGGGCCACCGCCACCGCTAGCAGCAGCAGCAGCAGGTCACAGCATCGGGAAGAGCTATTGCAGGCCACCGCCTAGGCAACCTTCCACCACCGCCTAGGCCTAGCTGCTGATTTTTTGTGCTCTCTCTCCTGCTGTTGGTGTTTGGCAGCAGAGAGAGGGTAGATCTCTGCCTTGTGTCTGATTGGAAGATCTTTGGATCGTAGTTGGAGTATTAAAGCCAAGGATCTTCTGGAAAGATGATGTGATGGTATTTTTAGATTTTATCTATTAAATTTAGGGTGTGTAGTCCCCTTTGATGCATGTTTTTGGGGTGTGTAGTCTCGAGTATTGACCTCATGTGAGCGGAGTTTTTTGGGGTGTTTATTCCCCGGTTGGTATATTTGTTGGGGTGTGTAGTCCCCATTTTTTGTCAATTTTCAGATCTGAAGTGTGAAGAAGTTCGGGGGTGTATACCCTTTTTTGTGCCACATCAAACTTTGTTTGAGGCAGTGTGGTTCAGTAAACATGGTAGTGTCTCAGTTAGAGATTGGACTAGGAACTGCCGTGGGTGATACTCAAACCACTGGTGTGACGTGGTTGATTGATTTAGGTGCTTCCAATCATTTATCCGGGAATCTGGAGTGCTTTGGACAAATTCAACCTGTCTCTCGGGGTCGTACAGTACAGGTGGCTGATGGGCGACTTGCTCCTATTAGTGGTCAAGGGGAAATTAATGTTACCCCTTCTTTGCAACTTAATCACGTTCAATTTGTTCCAGATTTATCCATGAACTTGCTTTCTGTCAGTTAGATCATTAAGCAGATAAATTGTCGGGTCATTTTTTATGGGTGTGGATGTATTTTCTAGGATAGAATGACATGAAAGATTATTGGTAGTGGATATGAAGGAGTTTACCGACTTCAACAGGGTCCTATGGCTGTTGCATGTCGGGTTAGTGCCACATCTAGGAGTGCTTTACAGTGGCATAGACGGTTGAGCCATCTTTCTTTGGAAAAGTTACGCAGGCTTATTCCTCATGTGTCCCCAACTACGCAACTTTCCTGCGATGCATGTCAACTTGGGAATACCATCGATCTTTTTTTCCAGCTGCTACAGGATCACGTTCAACTTCATGTTTTCAGTTAGTGCATCTTGATGTTTGGGGTCCCAGTAGGACTCCTGATAGAGCAGGATATCGGTACTATTTGATTGTGGTTGATGATTTTTCTAGATTGTCATGACTATTTCTCATGAAGAATAAGTTTGAAGTAGGTCCACTGATTGAAAAGTTTGTGTTGATAAAAAATCAGTTTGATGTTTGCATCAAGATTCTCAGATCTGATAATGCACTGGAGTTTTATACTCGTCAGTTGGCAGAATTCTATGGCATACATGGTATAATTCATCAGACTTCATGTCCTCACACTTCTCAGCAAAATGGAGTTGCAAAGAGGAAGTACAGACATATCCTTGATATGGCCAGAGCTCTTTTTATCCATAACAGTGTGTCACAGAATTATTGGGGAGATGCAGTTCTCACTGCTTGCCACCTTATTAATAGATTGCCCTCCTTAGTGATTCACGAGCAAATACCATGGCAGGTGCTTTATCCAAATGATGAGTTGTTTGATCTTCCACCCAAGATATTTGGGTGCGTGGCTTTTGTACATCTCCTTGGACTTGGGCATGATAAATTAGCACATAGAGCAGTCAAGTGTGTGTTTCTTGGCTATTCTCGTACTCAAAAGGGGTATCGATGTTTTGATCCCCTACATCAGAGGCATTATATCATTGCAGATGTCACCTTTCATGAAGTAGTACCTTATTTTTCTGGTGCTGCCAGGCAGGTGTAGAGTGTGCCGGAGAGTGCGCTTATACCAGTTGCTCCTATACCATTTGGTATATTCACAGATACTAGTATCCCTTCTCAGGTTGATGAGTCACCTACCAGCACATTCAGACCAGCACCAGTGGATGAAGGGACCTTCAAGGGTCACACCTATCAGTTGCCAGTTGTGTATAGGGCAAAGCTCCCTCCATCTATTTTACAGACTCCTCAGGTTAGTGTTGATAACCTAGAGGTGGTTCCTACTCAGGAGTGTTTTAGGCACAGTGTCAGCAAATGTAGCAGGTGGGAGTCTGCCACCTGAGGATAGTTCTCTAGGTCATGATTGCATGACTACTGATGAAGATATTCCTATTGCTATTAGGAAGGCTCCGCAATCTTGTGTCCAATATCGTGTTGCTGGGAGTGGTGTTACTAATGATTCTTTAAGTTCGGAGTTTCATGCATTCATAGTTGCTGTATCTAGTGTTGAGTTACCTACTTCGTACCAGTAGGCTCTATTACATCTACACTGGAAGGCAGCTATGGAGGAGATGTTTGCACTTACTACCAGAGGTACTTGGGAGCTGTCATCTTTACCGCCTGACGCGCATCTTATTGGAGCCAGATGGATCTTTGCCTTGAAATACAACCTAAATGGGTCTATTTCAAGGTATAAGGCCCGCTTAGTGGCTAAAGGATTCACCCAAACATATGGGGTGGATTTCTTTGACACATTCTTCCCTGTTGCATGACTCTCTACTGTTCGAATTCTTATATTTGTTGCGGCTCATTATGGATGGCAGTTACATCAGTTGGATGTTAAAAATGCATTTCTGTACGGAGACTTGGAGGAAGAGATGTATATGCAGCAGCCACTTGGTTTTGAGATTCAGGGGGAGTGTGTATGTAGGTTTCGTAAGACTTTATGGTTTTAAGCAGAGCCCCCGAGTCTGGTTCCAATGCTTGTCTGAGGCATTGTCTGTTATTAGGATGCAGAGATCTTCATTGGATCATTCACTATTTGTGAGGAAGACCAGTAGGGGTATAGTGACTTGTGTATGTGGATGATCTTATTCTTATAGGTGATGATGTAGAGGGTGTATCTCAGATGAAGAAATACTTAGCACATCAGTTTGTCATGAAAGATCTTGGGAAGCTGAGATATTTTTTAAGCATTGAGTTTGCTACAAGTAAGCAAGGGACAATTGTCGCAGAGAAAATATGCCCTTGATATTCTTCAGGAGACATGCATGTTAGGATCCAAAGATGCAAATATTCCTATGGATCTTTAAATTCATATGTTTGAGGATAATGTGAAGCTAAAAGACAAGAAGGAATATCGACAGTTGGTAGGGAAGTTGTTATATGTGACTATCACTAGGCCAGATATTAGTCTTGCAGTTGGGAAGCTGAATCAGTTCTTAGATAAGCCCACTGAGGTTCATTGGCAGGCTGTGATGTAGGTGTTGAGGTACAACAAGGGATGTCTAGGTAGATGCATTCTTTTTCAGAGAAAGGCACCTATGGCCGTTGTTGCATACTCAGATGCAGATTATGCAGGTGATGTCAGGGATAGGTAGTCTACTACTGGTTTTTGTACCTTTGTTGCTGGGAACTTGGTAACATGGAGGAGCAAGAAACAAAGTGTTGTTTCACGCTCTAGTGATGAGTCTGAGTACAGGGCTATGTCACATACTGCTGCTAAGATGATATGGATTAGATCTTTGTTACGAAATCTTCATGTTGATGTTCAAGAACCTATGGATATGCATGGTGACAATCGGGCTGCTACCTACATTGCAAATAATCTTATGTTCTATGAGATAACAAAACATGTGGAAGTGGATTGTCATTACACCAGGAGTTTGATTCAACAGGGTCTGCTTCGTACTACTTGTCTTGCCTCCTCAGACCAGACTGCTGACATGTTTACCAAGCCGTTGCCACGTCCCCAGTTTGAGAAATGTAGAAACAAGCTGAGCATGATGGATATATATGCTTCAGCTTGAGGGAGAGTGTTGAGTTATATTTATGTTTATAAGGGATGCTGTGTTATTTTATTTTGTTTAGTAGGTCTATGATGTACTTTTCTCACACCAATATAGAGGTGTAGGGACTTCTTGGCAACCTGAAGAAGTTTGTTTTCTTCAACTGGTATAGATCTCTTAATCTCATCCAGTTGTTTAGGTGACTACCTATTGTTACTCACGCATGAATTGAAAGAAAGATGGGGTTTATATATATATGCCCTTGTAAATTTTGAAAAAGATGTATGTACCCCTACCTATTTTGTAATTACATAAATACCCTTTGTAATGGCATATATGCCCTCTTAAATTTCACTTTATTAAGTTCCATACCATTAAGAAAAGTTTGGAGTAAAAATTAAAGATTTTTTTTAAAATGCCCTAATTTTGTTCTCGTCCTCCACTTTCTCCTCCACCTCCCTGGTTATGGCTTCTTCTCCTTCCTCTCGAGTCTCTCCCTAAGCTCGTGCTCAGATGCCTTGAGATCCTCGATGAGGGCGTGGAATGTGACAACCTCTTCGGTAGTGGCGTTATCCATGCTAAGAGACATCGCTCCTCCTGCTGCCATGCGTTGTGGTGGCTCACGAAGATCTCTACCATGCGGGTGTTTGCCTTCGAGTCCTTGCATTGTGAATGCATCTGTCGGATATGCTCCTTCACATGCCGCAGATGCAACACGAGGGATTAGCTGTGGGACTAGAATGCATATAAGTGTGCCATCGTTGCTAACGGCATGAGTCCTAGGAACACGATGAAGCTTGCATCGAGGTATGTGGGGGAGGTGTCGTGATCCGTTGGTGAGGGTGCTGCCGGCTCTTCGCGGCATTGAGGTACATGGTAAACGTGGGGATGTGGGGGGAGGGGGAGGTGGTGGGTCAGGGGGAGGGTGTGGGTGGTGGAGGAGGAGGTGGTCGGGGTCCCGAGGACAAGGGGGTTGGGCGGAGGAGTAGGTAGGGTGGGGGTAGGTTGTCAAAGAGAGAAAGTAAAAGAGGGGTCAATTTAAAAATCCATTTATTATTTAGTCCCAATAGTTTATAAAGACATCTAATTAAGCTAATGGACATTTATGGGGGTATATACCTAACTATGATATAAGTGGGGTTATAAGGACATATATGTAAAAATCTCATGAAAGATCGACAACAAATGGAAATTCAATAGTTATTTTGTGGCATATTTTTTTTTCAACCTTTATCATGCTCAATTTAGATGGTATGTAATGTACTACCTATTCTCACTAATAGAATTTTCATATCCTAATGATTATCTTAATCATGTGCTCTGACCGATAATTTTGTGCTTTCTTCCTTTAATCCAAATAAATTTCTTCTCTAATATAAAAATTAAAGAGGCCAAGTTGAAAGGTGAGATTAATTGAAGATTTCTACTTTGATGGAATAAATAGGTATGGGAATATGCTGCTTATATTTCTTTCATATTATTAGTACATTTGAAGCTTAAATTAATATCTAATTTTACCCTAAAGTGAGGATCATGTCCCAACTACCTTGAGGTTTACACCCTGCCTTGCTAATGCTGACATAAGATTGCCTTGTTTTAGATTTTTTTTAATATTTAATGACAAACCTTGGAGTGGTGTTTAGGAAATCAAGTGTCGTGCACGTACTTGGACATCTACACTTGAAAGGTTCAACTTTGATGTCGTGGATGGTTGATGATGCCAATATCCATAAGGTTTCAATTTTTTTTAGTTTTGATGTACATGCAATACACCTCCAAACCAAAATCTGACTAAACTCGATGCCTAAATGCATCCAATTAAGCTTGACTTCTCCCATTACCCTAATTTCCCAACGTACACAAACCTTAACCCTAAGCAAAACCTTCGATCCTGAGTCCCTCTTCTTGTCTCCTTTACCCTAATTTTTCTCTTTTAGATTTATGATGTATCAATCTTAGTTTATTTATCTCATTTTATGTGTTGTGATATTAATAGTTATTTGCTTGAAGCTATAGTGAGAGAATACCTATATCAAAAAACTAATATTAATATATATGTGGCATTTCAATTCATATATATATATATATATATATATGTATACTTAATATGTATAATGGTATATATAATTATATTTAAAATTTTAATATTAAAAAATACTACACCGATTAATCTTTGATTAATTACTTGCATACCGTATACTCTTGAGTCGGTCACTTAACCAATTGAATACCGATTGTCGATTTCTGCAGCAATGCTTAGACACAAATACATAGTTTTTTCATAATATTGGAAGGATGAGGGTTTTTTATCCAGCAGAATTTGGAGTTCTTGTGGTAAATGGCAACCCAGTGCGTAAAACTCCTACTATGTGAACAGCCTGGGGAAGGCCTGAGACATTCTTTGGGTCTATTTTATGTAGCCTTAGCTTGACAGTCTTAGAACAGTAACAACAAAGTCTTTTCGCACACTAAGTGGGGTTGTTCCAGGTTTCAAAATTTTGTACTTCTCCGTGAGTGACACTGCCAGTTTGAAGCTACAGGCATTCTTGGTTTTTGGTGTCTGGCTGATTTGTCCATGAAATAATGAATGTGATGCTAAAAGTTTGTGACCATCCCCATAACTGTACCCTCTGAGGCCACATACAATCCGATCCGCCAAATATATTACAAACAATTCTTAGAAAACCTCCTATTTTCCATTGGTGCCTTGTCTTTTCATTTTGTTATCCATCTTTAAGTTCTCCTACGGGAGAATCCTAAATACGTGGAAGTTATGTAAGCTGACTGTAGCTTATCGTCTTGTAGCTAAGCATTTCATGCAACATAATAAAGTTCGCATCTTAAGGTACTTTTTATGTATCTAGATTACATTTTTCTTCCCCGTTACTCTTCCAGAACTCTCTTTCTGGTTCATGTTGTCACTTAAAGATCCTGGGGTCATGAAATTGCTAGTTTGGGAGATCCAGCCTTGGAATACCAGACAGTCCTGAGCGATAATCGGTCATTACCCTGAATTTTTATTAGCAGTCCACATTCTGCTCTAAATTGTTTTATAGAGCTTCAATTTGTGATATCTGTATTCATCAGGTTCTCTTCACTTCTCTTCCACAGCATCATGTTATTTTTAAAAGAAGTGCCATTTTACAAATATTTGTGTTGCCAATTTACTAGGTTGCTGCAATTTAATTATTTGTTTTCATTAATGGTGTTTGATGTGAATCCTATATTTATAGAAATTTGAAGTAGATGCATGTATCAAGCCCATTTTCGTAACACTTGCGTGGCTTTGAAAAATTGGAATTGATCAATTTGTCTTATTTATGTAAGTGCTTGCCTTCTTGCTGTTCCATCTTATTTACAAAATGTGGTGGCCATAACTCTTTTATAAGAAGTCTTAGTCTGTATATCCAAGGGGCCATGGTCATTAACTCTTTCACACCCAAGAGATATGTGCCTTGCCTTTGTGACATTGATGCTTAGCAATATGGATGTGTGCGTCTTTTAGACTTGTGGTTCCACACGAGTACGTTAATAGCTTCATGCATTGAAATTGTTTTCGCTGCAAAAGCTAAGTGAGGTACTAATGTAGTGCATTTAATCAGCTGGCAACGATGATGTATGATGAGAATTTCCAGTTGTTTGGAGCAAGGCTGGCCTCCCAGCTGGCTATAACGTCATGGGATGACTTGACTGATCTTCCCAAGGAAGTAATTTGTTTTATGAACTCGGTTCTGTCTACAACGTATTTACATTTGAAACCAAGCTTGAGTTTGGTAATGATATTGGGCTACTGCAAAGATAGAATGTTTAAGATGTTTGCTTTTTTGTGACAATTCTTTTGAGAATATGATAATACGCCTTCATAGAGATGTTCTTTATATTTTTATAATTTGGAGATGGCCAAACTATCATCTTCATCTGTCCGTATGAAATGCTTTGATGTTCTTGTGGTACTCTTGTGGTACTACCCATGACCCTTTGTTTCACTTGTTTAGGGCTGTGATGTTTCCTTATCAGCAACTACCGACCGGAGACCACCGCTTTGAATTTATTTATGTTTTGTTGGTACCAGTACTTAATATGCACTCAAGAACCACTGGAATATAAAGCAACTTGATCAAATGATTGGTTCTTGCGGGATGCTACTTTTGTTATAGATGATATTCTCTCCCCATAGATCCATCTCTCTATATGTTTGTTCTTTGTTTTTATGTAGATGGATGATTAATAAGGGATTTATTATCTCGGCACCAGTATGCATACCATGGATGCTTCAATGCAAGCTTTGAGGTATAACCGTTTTTCTTGCTTCAAGTCAAGTAGATAATGACACTTGCATAGCAGGGAATATATGGAGATGAATGTTAAACTTTTTGTGTTTTTGCTTGGAGGCATATGCTAGAGCGTGGGTGTAGCGCAATTTTTTGAGTAGCCATATAACCTGTCGACGAAATGGTGCAATTACTCAAGAAACTGGTATTCTGCATCTAAAGCTGTAAGCTGCTTTGGGAAACTCATGCCTGAATTGCCAATGCAAAATTTGTGTTGGTTGAATGTGCTTTCAAGATGCTTGCTATATGTAGAATTTATCCTTGGAACAATTATTATGTGTTTTTTGAATTCTAGAAGAATCACATCTCGGTGAAACTTGAAATATTTGAGAACGAAAGAATGCTTTGAGTTCATTTCCCGTCCATCGGGAAATGAGTTCATTGTTTTGGTAAATATGAGCCCGACGCTTACCTGGAAGGTATAATGTGTTTTTTGTCGGTCTAAATACTCCCGTTTGATATCAGGTTAATAAGTAGGATAAATCACTTGATAGAAAAAAAAAAAGAATAGTATTTGCAGGTTAGGGAATGGTTCTTGAGGGTTGAGGGGAAATAGCGTGAGGTACGTGTTTAGACACTCATCATTTCAAACCTACAATTTGTTACATCAATGATTAGCCTACTCTCTCCGCATAACACTTCCTAAAGTTTATCTGGTGTTAAAATTTAAGCCTAATCCAAACGTAGCCTGGTGAAAGGTTATGGAATTGAAATTTAAATTCTACAGTTGGTTTCTGCAAGAGCCCATTTACCTGTGGGGGTTATCCTTGTTTACATGGAAGATATCCCTTCAGATTCCGTTAACGTTAACACTGGTTGGAGGATTTATCCCAGGCTTGCCAAATCCATGTTGGTTGAAGGATGGTCTAACAACAACAAGGAACACCTCCTCTTAATGCTAACCTCCTCAAATTATCTTCAACTCAACCCCACCTTTTGGTAAACAAAAATTTGGTATCCTCTTTCCCTTGTAAATGCAAACAGGGTATATCCTTTTTCCAACTTTTCACGTATATCCTTTTGAGTTGGCTAACCCTTCACGTGAAGTAGCCCTTGGAGGCTTTGGACCTTTGGTCTAGAAGTTTAGACACTGGATTTTTTCATATGGAAAATACTAACCTTTCTACGCAGATGACTTCCAATCAAATTACTGTAAACTTGTTCATAATTTCTTGACTTTGTAAGACTCAAGAATCCTTCCCCTTCTTCCAGGAGTCACGTATGAACTGCAAAAATACCCTGATCTCCTAATGCCGCTAAGACAGCCAAAGGCGAATTGTTGTGATTGGCATTCAAGGGTAACAAAACGTGTTTGGCTCAGGGATGCTTCCGATAAGAGTCGTCTAAAGGGATATAAATGATTGGATTGCACAGTTTAAAAACTTTGATTTGTAGCACGAGGGAGAGGTCCATGTGCACATTTAGATCACACCTAGGTGAAACTTACCACAAGAATTTTCGATATAAAACAAAATATCCACCATTGATATTTACTTGTATCATGAAAAAAATCCTGCATACATTCATGATATTCAACTAAAACTTAAGAAATCACATTGATACTTTGCATACAACTATTAATGATATTTAATTTATAACTAAAAAAATCATCAACGATTTTGCCATACAGCTAAAATCATTAGTTGGTTAACTAAAATAATTATTGGTGATATTTTATTCAGAGTAAAACATCTTTAACAATTCTTATATATTGTCAAAAATTATTAATGATATTTGATTTAAAATAAAAAATTACATGTGATTTTTACATACAATAAATTACCAGTAAGTTTTGAATATTTGATTCAAGAGTCAAATGTCAATGAGTGCGGTGGGCACATGGTTCCACATGAAAGTTGATTTTGAGCCAAATGTTATCTGTGATCTTTCGCTGAGGGAAGAGTCGGTGTGTGGTCTCTATTAGGCGAGTTGAAAAATAAGTTTCCTTACATTTATGAAAAAAAGACGTTTATTACGTAATTGTCAAGTCAAATTCAAATCATATTTTCCCATTCATGAATCGGATTTGGATGCAGACAATATTGGATCTGTTTATCTCTCACCGTGCCTCCAATTGACCTCCCTGACCACTCCATCACCACCGTTAACACTTGGGATATAATATTTGGATATCGGACTTCCTAAAGTCAAATATCGAGTAATGTGAATATCAAGCAAATACACATTCAAACATATGGGATGTCTGATCTGCACCATATCCGCCCCCCTTACAAGCTTATTTATTTCTACTTGCTGCAATTGTATACGCCGAGAGAAAAAGACCCAGATAGAAGCCCTATTGCCACATGGTTCTCATTTCAATTTCGAGCTTGAGAACTATAACAATTTCGAGTTCAATCGAAACAGCTTCCAATAGTTTCGGGATCTGCATGAAGTGAAAGGATCCTCTGCCACGAGGACTCCCATACGAGTGGTTAATTTGGGATGATGGCCAAAAACTTTCCTATTTGAACGGGTGCTTCCTTCCAAGCCATTGGATCCCTTAATTTATATCACCCCCTTGGCTCTATCCGTTAATTTATGGCCTATTGAGGAGTGGATCTCCAACTGGCAGTTTTATACAGGTAATGGTATGCTCAGAATAAATGATAGATCAGAATCGAACATGACCAAGTTGAGTCGTCATTGGTCAGGCTGCTTTAGTTTATTGAGTTTAGCTTTGGACATGTTTCTAAGAAAGGGATATATCCCTATACCCGATAAAGAATGACCATGGAGCATATTCTATTGTTGTTGTTGCTGCTTTCAAATTTAACAGAAAGGCGATAATAGCATTAAAAAGGTCAAGAAAAGAATTATACCACTCAGAGGAAAAAAACAAAAAGGATTTAAGTCTTATAAATGGGATTTTCGTGTAGACGTAATTCTAATATTACACATATATTCTTTGATTTTCCGTATTCTGTCATGTTCCTCAGTTGCATTTACACCCTTAGTTCAATATGATGTTACAAATCAAGCATACGTGTGCTAATATAGACGAAATTAGTGTTTCATTAAGATCCTTAGGGTAAAAAATTCTAGAAGGGGAATTTCTTCATGGAGATTTGGACACTGCAATGTGCACGAAATTCCCATGGAGTCGTGGCTGATGCATGAGGAATAGCATTAGTCTGAGCAGTAGGATGTAAAGGAGGTGCAAAGTGTTTATTTTTCAACTTTTTATAGAACAACCCTTGAAGCCCTTTATGTAGAAATCAGCAATTTGGTGAGGGTCTTTGTGCAAATATGGAACAACGTGGGGGACTTATTTATGATGTAAAAGGGAGGGAGGAGAGAATGAAGCACGTCGAGCCGTTGAACCAATAAGCTTTTGCTCCTTTTGTCAACCCTTAGCAATCTGCAAATTGCCTCAAACTTTCCTTGTAGATAAGAATGGGGAGTTTAAAGCGGTAAAATTGCCTCAAGCACTCATCTTCTCTGTTACCAGGGCTCAATCACCCTTACATGTAGGCCAAACCTCAGCAGAGGTTCACCTAATCAATCAGTTATAACCAAAATTTTAACTAACCATCCATTGACGGTAATCACTGATTATGGTAGAGGAGACATGAGTTTAAGTCTCGACCCTACATAATTTAGGGATTGATGTCGTGGGATTATCAATTCTCTCAATTTACTGGTTAAGAATTCTGTGTCATTAAAAAAAAGTTATCCCTGGCTACAACTATTTACAATTATATCCTTCACATTGTGATTTATTACAACACTGACACGGTCAGATACCCTGTTTACCATGAAATTCAAATTCCCCCTTGTATATTAAGGTCATGATCCATTTTGCCCTGCTTAATCAACTTAAAAAGAAGCAATAAAGTTTCATTTGATTAATATCTATAAATTAGATCCAATAAGACACTGTTTAAGATCTTAAAGCACATTTTGATTAAAGTCCCATCCTACATATTTTATCATCGTCCAACAAATGCTCTGCGAACAAACTCCTCTGGTGGTAAATTACTTTTGGGAGCAGATTCTCGATAAAATAAAAAGGGTGAGAGTGTAAATGCGAGTTGAAATGTGTTTAGCAACATCATCTCTTGCTCAACAAAATACATTGATATAATTTGATTTTTCACTTATTGAAAATTAAAATACACTTGCAGAAAATTAAAGTATTAAAAATAAAAATATATCGATTTATTTTGATTTTTAATTAATATATTTCGATGAAAAATTAAAATATATCGATTGAAAATCAAAATACATCGATGTATTTTGTTAAGTGAGAGACACATATTACAAAACACATTGTAACATGTATTTCTTTAACTTTTGAGAAATAAAAACAATGCTAACCATAGTGCACAAGTCATATATATTTCAAAATGAGAAACTCTAAACAAACCACCCATCATGCCTCCGTATATGTCATTGCTCGATAGAATGGCGACCTTAGGAGCACACGGCACTCTTATAAGATGGTACACAAATAGGGAAGTGGATCATCTGCTGTCACAATTTGGAATTACCATCTCGGTAGCCGCGGTTGCAAAAAATCAAAATGATATCATAGATGTAAGGGTTGTGAAAGTACAAATTACCGATCACTATTCAAGAGGGCGTAATAGTCAACAACGTTGCAGCCTTATCACTCAGATACTCAATTCTTCGCAACCTCTTTTGCGTGCAAAGCATTTTATTATCAAATGCCAATCCCTACTGGAACAATTCTTGGATGTATCTCTACACAAGATCTCCAGATGGAATGTTGTTCTTGCACATAACTTAGTTAAATTCTGTATTGATTTTGATGTCTTTGGGTTCTGATTTTCACCGGTTCTTCCTCGTATTATCTGAGGTTGCAATGAATTTGACTTTCAATTGAAAAATAATAATAATAATAAAAGAGATTATTATAGGATTGCGAGCGTTTGCATCATCTTGGTCAACCATCCTATGATTCGAATAAAAGCTCCGGCCAAGGTAGGGGGTTCATTTTGGGTCATAAATAGAAAAGAAAAAAAAAAAAAAAAAAAAAAAAAAAAAAACCCCACAAAATCAAGGATCCCCTCGCATGCCACATGTGCTGTATATATCAATTGTTTATGCGTGCTACGCACCTTGATTCATTGACTTGTAACGACTTTTCGATTTGCTTGTTTCTTCGTGGAATGTTTCATATATAGAGAAAGATATATATAATAGTAAGTAATTGAAAAAATGTTCAGTTTATGATAGCTGTTTTCCTGGTATTTGACCTCAATTTCCACTTTTTTTTTTTTTTTTTTCTTATATTTGCCTTGAGTTATTTAGACCATCAACTTCCACATAAATTTTAACATAGTCCCTAGATTTTGAAAGGATGTAAGTGGGAAAATATGTGTTGTAATGCATTTTGCAACGTGTAGGGTTCCACTCATGCCCCTACTCATGTATGTAGTGAGAGAAAAAAACATCTCCTTTTCAATTGGTGGTTTCAACTTATGTGTTTTGATTTTCCATCAATAAAAATAATTTTTTATAGGTGAAATTTTAATTTTTAGGTGAAAAATCACTTTTCATATATTAAAAATTAATTGCTATGGGTGAAAAATCAATTTTTAAGTGGAAAATCACTTTCCATAAGTGAAAAATCACTTTCCAGGTGGAAAACTATTTTTCATTGGTGGAAAGACAAAACAAACTGATGTGTTTTAATTTTCCATCAGTGTATTTTGATTTTCCACTTGTGGAAAATCACTTTTCAGGTCGAAGATGATTTTCCACCGGTGGAAAATCATTTTGAACCGATGTGTTTTGATTTTCAATTGATGTATTTTGATCTTTTTACATATGATATAATGGATTACTTTTTATAAGTGGTGGTGGACCCTATAGTACTCAAGTTATTTTTTAAGTTTTGACATATGTGCATACGTAAGTAAGAATTTAGATACAGGCGTGCACATTACAGTACCTGTATCTTTACTCTTTCATATTTTAAAATACACCGATGCCATCCCTAATTTTTTCTACATCAATGTAGTCCCCCTACTAACATTTTCAGCCTAAATTTGAACCAGTAATAATTTACAAATATGGAATGTTATTTAAATGAACTTTGAAAAAAAATATGGTATGTGACAACATCGAAGGGATACCATGGAAATTGACTTGTTTCTAAAGTTCAGAGACTACACGGTAGTGATACAAATACACTATATCGTATGTAAATTCTAAGCGTGATCTTTGGGTCCGAACCCACGTCTTAACTTCAGACAGGAGGAAGTTTCCAAGCCAATTGGATCCCGAAACCATCTACGGTGCCGACATCCAAACAAGCCCGAACCTTCGGTGACTTTTATAAAAGTCCTCCTTCGCCCTTTTTTTTCTTCCTGGTTTCAACCATCTCTTCCTATTCTACGACAACAAAAGATCAACCCTCCATTTCTGGGCATGGCCACTGGAGATGGGACAGAGGCCCCGGTCCTCTCGTCCTCGGAGGTGAGATGGGTACCATTTTATTCCACTGTTTACTCTGGAATTTGTGCCAGATGCCCTTCTTTAGCACTACATATATGCTCATGGTTTAGCTCCTCCTATATGCTGCGAGCTGTGCTCTGTATATGATGCATTCGTCCTTTGCCTATAGCCCCAAAATCCAGTCATGGTGAGTCATTTTGTGGATTGGGAATGGCGTTTTATTCTTACCAACAACATGTGATGGGCACAAATAAAGTGCATGCCATGTCACACAACACACCTGAGATTATTGGCTCCTCAGCCTTAGAAGGTCACCACAGCAAGCAGTTTTGTTTGTACTGAGATTTGACATTGTTCGACAGTTTCTTCTGATCTTCAGACCCAAGATCTCAGTACAGTGTGGGTTGCAGTGGTCTTGAAGGGTGGTGGGTATCAGAGGTTATGCTTGAAGACAAACTGATACTTGACATGTTGACCTGGAGTTGATTTTATTCGTACCGCAAGTGGTTGCCGTGTGAGGTTGGGATGATTTCTGCATTGTAAATTAATTTAATGTGAGATGGGTAATAAGTGTGATAACTTGAACTTAAGCATTTTGAATGATTATATTAGATTTTTCTTTTTTTGGCTGTAGAGCGAACAAGTTGTCAATATTAGTTTTTCTCAATTCACTTAGGTATCTTTAGGAGTGAAGTGACTAGATCAAGTTGCGTCAAGTCGTCAAGGTCTAGGGTTTGCATTGTTAGAAATACGTGCTAGTTGTCACTCAACATATGTGGGGGTTACAGTTTAGAGAAATAACTTATCTATGCCACTTTCCAAGACTTTTTCCAAGCCCTCCCCTTACCAAAGAAGGGCACACATCCCAAACAACACATGCGCTGTCTGGAAGGGCACATGTCCTATTAATCTAAGGGTTAAGATGAAAGGCTTGGAAAAAGGCTTGGAATGTGGTTTGTGTATACCATTGCTCTACAGTTTATCTACGTCTCATGGTTCATGTCAATTTTCTTTTTATGATAGTATATTTTTCCCTTGTCAAGGAAGTCATATTATATTACCATGTCAAAGATGTAGAGTGGCTTTCTCATCTTAGTAAGGTATACTTGTTGCTGCAACACTCGGCAAGTTCCGGTTATGTTAGGCAGCATATCACAAATGAACTTGCTGCCTTGGGAGGCTGCCTCCTCTCACCTCAAGAGCTTTGTGTCTCTTTCTGATCTATGGAAGTAATCAGAGAGCTTGTCTCCATATCAGTCTGATTTGGACTGGTTCACCCTTGTTATCAAATGGTCTGATTAACAATGCTGATATTAGGTTGAGAGACTTGGCTCGAGGCTCGGCCAAGTGAGAGTTTTCACTTAAATTGGAGTGGAGATAGATACACATGTTGTTTTATAATGATTGTTGATCCGCAAAAATCTTTGAAAGTTGGTGGTGCAGACATTTTAACTGAAGGAAATTAATTGGTTGAGTGCAGTTGATTCTGCTGGCAGATAAAATTCTATTTTCTTTTTCCAGTTTAATTTTCTTGCAGAAATGTTCATTTTGGTTTTCTCTTCGTCGTCTCTGCCAGATGCTGGAGAAGCTTCGAGAGAAATGTAAAGCAGGGGAAAGGCAGTCATATTCAGCGATGTATTCTAGCTATTGTGGGGGAATTACCACTGATCCGGCATTGATGGTTATCCCAATTGATGATCATATGGTTCACAGGGGACATGGTGTCTTTGATACTGCAATTATCATGGATGGGTATGGGCAAATCTTTTACTTGTATCTTTTAGTTTGTTTTAATCTAGAATAAAATGGAAACTTTGCCTCAGGAAATAAATAAAGAATGGCCAGCTATTAATGCCGTTAATATTATCGTATATGATCATTTCTTTCCTGTGATAACAAATAATACAATCTAGGATAAGGGAAAACAAGGAACATTGACAGCTGCACGTGTTCACAATATCTTTTAGAACCTTAAGTTGGTACAAAGCACTTCCAAAGTTTGTAGCCCATCTCCGATTGAACTGTCTGGGCCAATAATAACTCATTATAGGCATAGCCATAGTAATCTAGCCTACTCAATGAAATGAATAGAATTTTCGATCAAAGATCACAGTTCGATGATGGATCCACTGTTGCTTTTAGATCTATGGTATAATGTGTTGTTTGATGCTTCGAATGCTTCAGTTCGGAGTGAATCATCTTCAAAACAATGCAGCAAAAATCGTTCTTAGCAATCCGTGTTCATCCTTTTAAATCAGGTGCCTGTATGAGATTGATGCCCATTTGGAGCGGTTTCTGATATCAGCTTCAAAAGCCAAGATCAAGCCTCCTTTCCCCCTCCCAACCTTAAGAGCCATTCTTATTCGGTTGGCAGCAGTGTCATGTTGCAAGAAAGGATCGCTGAGATACTGGTTGAGTGCAGGTCCGGGTGACTTTGATTTATCACCTGCAGGCTGCACCGAGTCAGTTTTCTATGCTATCGTCATCGAGGAAGACTTCTCCCAGTGTACTAAGGGAGTGAAAGCGATCACCTCCACCATACCAATAAAATCTCCTTTTTTTGCAACCATGAAGAGTGTCAACTACCTCCCTAATGTTCTCTCCAAGATGGAGGCTGAAGAGAAGGGTGCTTATGCTGCTATTTGGGTTGATGAGCATGGGAATATCGCAGAGGGACCTCACGGGAATGTTGCGTTCATAAACAAGAACAAAGAGCTTTTGTTGCCATCTTTCGACAAGATCCTTAGTGGATGTACTTCCAAAAGGCTTCTTGATCTAGCACCCACGTTGGTACAGAAGGGTCGGTTAAAGGCTATAAAGACAGCCAATGTAAGTGTCGAGGAAGCGAAGAAATCCAACGAGATGATGTACGTAGGCAGTGGTCTTCCAATACTTCCTATTATCTCATGGGATGAGCAACCGATTGGAGATGGTAAGAGCCAATTACTCCTAGCTTGGTATTAGTTTGTCTATTTTCCATTGTTCATACATAAAACAGAAATCTGAAATTATAAGATTTTCTGCAGGTGAAGTTGGAGAGCTGACTATGGCATTGTCAGATTTGCTGTGGGAGGATATGAAATTGGGACCTGATACACTTAGGGTCCCCATACCTTACTAGCAACAAACGCCATCTTGGTGCAACAAAACTTGGAATTCCAACTTGAACATTATGTTAAACAACCAGAGCTGCTCTATAATGTGCTTTGTTATCAAGTTGGTTTGTATATGAACTTAAACCTTCTATTTATTTATTTTTTTCCTTCTCCCCCATGCTTCTACGGTGGCAAAATGTTTCCTCAAGGGAGCACTTTTCCTTCTAAAAGTTAACTTGAAAACATCGGTATCTATGATCAGGATATTGCATCCTTTATCAAAAAACTGCCTTATCTATTCACAAATAATTACTTTAAATGCAATTATGATTGTTGAGATAGGTCAACACATATCTCATCTGGGTACAACCTGAGCTATAGCAGATTGAGCATTTATATTGAGGCAACTTTTTTTTCTTGGCCTTTTCAATTTAGTTAGATTGTCGACGGTCAAGTGGAACTCAGGTCATAACTAGTAGCACATGTTAATGACGCAAGGAGCTTTTTTGAACTTGGAATAAGGTCGAGGAATTTCCGAGGACATTTTCTGCTCAATGCCCAGATTGAAGAGTGAAAGAGGTTTAAGAAGCCTGTAAAAATGCCTCCTTCCTTTGATTGTTGAAAGTTATTACCAGTGTGCATATTTTGCTTAGGATTAAGTTTGGATCAATATATATTGGGTCATGATGACTGCCCTTTCTATATGATTGGCTCAAATTATGCTTCTGATATGGGGAACTGGACTAAGTGCCTGTTTGGCTTTACCAAAATGCAGTGTTTGTGAGGCTAAAAGCTCAAAATCGTAGTGTTTACATCAGGCATCGATCCAAACATGTGTTCACGAATCACCAAACACGCCTGCAATCGCGGCATTTTGAGAAGATGGCGAAGAGTCAGCTGGAATGAGCAAAGGGAAGGACTGCTTTTGCACAAATGCTAAACTTCCCTGAAGAAGTGTGAGTTACTCCATCTCAAGGAGCCATCCATAAGCTGCGGTTTTCACTAACCACACTGAAGCTGTCCATCCAAGCAGCTAAAAGTGGTTTGGGCCAAGATCAAGCCGAGATCTACCCTACTTAAAGCCCACATAAGTCTAACCTATTTTGCCCAAATGTGTAGTACGAAATCTTTCGAACAGATTATTAACCAAAAGCTTATATATCGTAATCTCTTCTAAGCTCCGAGCAAAAAATAAATAGGGTATATGGCTTAGCCATTCTGCCTACTCGCATCCATGGGCTGATTAAACTTTGATCCTGAGTATTTTCAATGTCTCATCACATTTCGGTATATTTTTCTTAAATCCTTACACTAGATTCCTAATCTGTATAGGTTTTATTAAGAGCCACTTTTTGATTCGCTGATGCCCCTCAAGATTATGCCTCGAGTCAACATTCGCTGTCTTCCTTTCTGACGAAAAAATTTGTCTTTTCCTTGGAAGGGGAAGCCATGAGATTTTAAAATGAGCATATGCGATAACTATGCACATTAACAAGAAACTGTTTCACCTACGATCTGGCAAGTAGGGGCCCAACCGAAGATATTTCCAGACACCATATTGACATACAAGGGGCTGCGTTGATTTCTTTGTTTTTTATTCTACTAGAGAAAGACCATTCAGTCTGTTTGAAAAAGCAGTCCAAACTGCTATGATAAGTTGATACCAATCTATATATATACTGAAGTCGCGTGAAACAACAACCACCATTCACACTACCGTAGCTGTAGTTGGTGGCTGAAATTGATTTACACTATTTTCAAATTTTTTTTCTTTTCACGTTGGTGCATGCATTATCCCTTTCCCTTCTCACACAATTTCCCAATATCTTTCTCTCATCTCTTTATCTTTTATTTCTTTTATTTTATTTTTCTTATACATTATTTAATACATCCTTTTATCGTATGAGATCAATATTACATACATTATTACAAAAATATACAATAATATATATACAAAATAAAATAACATAAAATAAATCAAATAATATATTTTTCATTGTACGATATATTTTACTTTTTAATTAATATTTTTAATTTTTTGATACACCACATAATATATTTTATAATATATAATATATTAATTTTTCATCGATAAAAATTAAGATACATCAATTAAAAATTATATTAAATTTTCACAGAATTGACTTACACCTTCACGTCACTCTTACACTCCTTGAGCAAAACTTGGACTAAAAATTAATTTGTCATTAATTAAGTTCAGAAATAAGGCCATTATTGGAAGTTAATTGCAAGTATTAACACTGAAAAGAAATGCATCGAACAGTTGAGCAAAGAATGGGAGGAGACAGGGATGGCCACGGTTTGCACAAGGCCATCCTTCACTACAACAATACAACATTCTTGAGGTGGGGAAAAAGTGCACACAGCCGTTGATTTCTGCCGTCGATAACAATCCTGCGTCTGCTTCTGAAATTGCCTCGAATCGTCTCCAGGTCTAGGAATGGTCTGTACTAACATCGAATCCGACATTGCCTCCTGGTTTGTGATTAATCACCAAAGAGTGTGGAGCGAAGCAAGTCCTGAACAAATACTGCCCTGACTGCAGCCTGCCTCATCCTCTGTTCCCTCTCTTCTTGGCTTAATGATGAGTCGATACTGCACGTGAGTGAAAAAGAAATTGGTGTTTTTTTGGTTGAAAGAAAAGATGAACATTCATTTTGACTTCTACGTTAGCTAAGATCTGTATCTGTAGAAAGGGCAATCAGAAGTACAATTCAGCAGAAAAAGGCCAATTTCACACTCTCATGGTAGTCCTACAACTTTATACTGAGAAGATAATATCCTTTCTGGTTGATGAACAAGGTAAGGCTTGATGACGTCTGATTAAAGCATTCCTGACCCTTTTAATCTTCCATGCATTCAGGAGTAGGGATGTGGATTCAACCACAAGAAGCCATCATCCAGCAATTTCTTAAGATCGTAAGAAAAATGGAGTATAAATAATAAAAAAATGACAGATGGAGTCAAAGCCAGGCAAAGAATATATTGTCCTTAATAGTATAGTCATACACGGATCCACACAGAAAAACAGATTCAGTAGGCTTTGGCATGAGTATCCTCCATGCCGCAATTGTGGGCTCCTGAAGGAAGTGCACTTGTCAATGTTGAATTTGATGGAGAAATGAAGTTTGTTCCTTCATGGTGGAATGCTATTCATGACAATAAGTGGAGGAAGCCATGACAATACATGCATGGAGATGGAGAAAAAATGCACCATGTATTATCTAGCTGTGATGATTACATAAATCTTACAAAGCAAACTACCCTTCACATTCCCAATGGGCGAAAGTTATCAAGCCCAAAGTCCACCATACTCCTCTCTATTAAGAATTTAAGACCTCATTCCACTCCATACCAAATGGCTGGTAACAAATCATCTATTTGCCGTCTCCCCAAGAAAAAAAACTGTTTGCATGCTAAAGCCACATAAATGGTGGAGAAATCTATTCAAATGGCGAGGATTTCATCTAATTTGGGAGAGAGTGGAGTATTTCAAAGCCATGTAATTTCATCCATGATAAATGATAATATAACGTCAAATATTGTAATTCATGAAATTGAGTAGTGGGCTCAAAAGATTAGGAATTACTACTGGGGTTTAAGCATTTTAGACGATTCAATCTGTTGAACGCATATCCAACAAATCATTAGAGCTACTTTTTCATAATTGTGCTTGGGTCTTATCCCAAGTTGTTACGAATGATATCAGAACTATGCCATGAAAGTGATGATGGGAGCCATCTCCAGAGGCTGCATGAGCCACCTCTAAAATCTCCTCCTTTCTCCTTTTGCCATTAAAGCCTCCCCAAATGAGGGCTCTCTCCATTCACTCGAATCAGGGAGAGCCGCCCTACCATAGTCTTCCAAGAAAAAAACTTCGAATTGGAGGATAGTCAGTGAACTGATCATTCCCCAAGTCGACACTAGTTCACAGGTAGACTATACTAGTACACATCGTGAGAACCATGTTGAAGGAACTCACTATAATGACCCCCATTAACTTTGGGATAAGGGGTGCTCTCCCCTCCTCTGAGGTTGGGGAAAGCAACACAGGTCAAGAGGTAAGGATTGTTTATTAAAAAAAAAGACTCTGCTAAGCGGTAACACGATGCATAAAGTTTGACACCAACCTGACGCTGGAATGATGAAAGGAGTGACAAGATTTGACTGTAAGCCCCGATAAATGATGTTAGCAACTCTATCTGTCCTATGGTAGTGAAAATCCTTATTGCATAAGTAGAAATCTGCACGAATGGTGTCCCGACTGGCCCCATTTTAACCCAATTTCAGAAGAATTTTGCCCTTTTACCCTACCTCCATGTGGTTGTTGCCTTATTCTACTCCCCCTCTTATACCTCTTCACCAACATAGACTAGATGAAAATATATCCTCACCAAAACAAGTTGATAGGAAACAAATGACTTAGTTATTCCAAAGAGCTCTGCACCCCTTTATATAGAAGAGAAGCGAGGGAAAAGTGCATGGCATGTCCAAACAACAAAACAAAAAGATAAGGAAGTACAGGGACAATATAAAAGGACATAAACGTCCATGGGAAGTATGTCAACAAAGCATGTTTGCATTGAACACGACGAGACCCACAACAACAATGGAGATGTGGATCCATTGACAAGGTCCCTTCCCCTCCTTGCACATGCTTGTTTAGGTAGGCAGCATTGGCTTCAACCTAATGTTAATATAGCTCCTACTGTCCAATGATTTAAATGTCATTGGCATGTCGGTGAAATGGCAATTTTTTGAGATATGCCATGTCAACATGCTCAAGTTTTCGAAACGCAGGTGTTTCGTCAGCGTGCTACTAGTAAGCTCGACATGCCAATGGCATGCTGCTGCTCCTGCTATTGTTACTGCCTTTGTTGCAGCTCTGTTACTGTATTGCACAGGTTATGTATCGACATATTACATATGAAGTAAGATATAAGATTTATGGCTCAAATGAAAATATTTATATATTGAAATAGTTATGTTTAAAATTCTAATCATTTTGATTACTTTTGTCATTTTTGTTGGCATGTGTCGATAAACCCTCAACGTGCCCTCGACATGCCGGCAAAATGCCTATTAGGAAATTTATCGAAACGGTGTCGAAATCAGCATTGCAAACCTTACTACTGTCCGGCCATGTGTTTGAGTTAAACACCTTGACAATGATACTATAAGGCCAACTTGGGCTAGTGAGAAATGCTCAATATATCAGGGGTCAAGGAATCCAATGGCATAGGCAATGTGGAGCTTGATCTCCAGAGTGGTGGAGATGACTCCATGACTTTACAAGCGCAAGGTTCCATTCAATGACATTACAAGCTAGTGAGAGATGTGCAATATATCAAGGGTCGAGGAATTCAATGACATACACAATGCGGAGCTTGATCTCTAGAATGGTGGAGATGACTCCATGACTTGACAAGCGCAACGCTTCCATTCAAGTGAGGCAAGTAAAGGTGTGATGAGAAGATGGTGTTGGAGGCAAATTCCCCAATGATTCAGAAAGGGATTGGATTACACGTTGTATAAAGTAGGTTCCTTAGAAAGTACCGTAAAACTAGAAAAGGGTGTTTTGATGAGATGTAGTTGGAAATATTCATGATGGGTTCATGTTTGAACCATGTCGTGGAGAAGACAAGCTAGAAGGAAATAAGCATGACGGCATTAATTATGTGGGTGGCGAGAATGGCAATATTATCTAGAAATTGTGTTAAAATGAGACTAAGAATTCAATTGATATGATTGAAAAAATATAGGGCCTAAGAAAAAGGATTCCATTGTTAATGAAATGAAGTATAGATAATGAATTAAAAGAACGATTTGTTAACACGTCTTTCACATAAAACTAGGGATGCAACTATATATAGATATAACCAGATCCATCTGTGACCGTGTCCTCTTTAAAGAGGACATGGATATCAATTTTGCAAGATTGGCGAATACGAATGCGGATATGGATATTAAAATTTGGATTTTCTCGAATACAAATACAGATGTCAAAATTTGGATTTTAGTGTATATAGATATGGATATCCATTTTTTTTGCGATATGGATAGACACATCCCTTTTCAGATATCTATTTTTTAAAGTCTTCTTTTACATAATATACGTATACATAAATAAATGTTTTAAGTTATAGGGTGTTCTATATAAATTGTGTAATGTTTTCCAAAACCCTCTCTCCCAACCTCTAGCAGTTCCCTCCCTCTTGCAAGCTCAAGGCCTCAACTTCCACCTCCACCTTTCTTCCCATATAACAATAACCTAGATGTGTTTATTTTTCATCATTTGGTTGTCTTTGAATTTAATTATCAAAGATTTCATGCATCTTATGGTTTATTTAGTAGCTAGATTTTTTAACTTTTTAAATAATTA
Source organism: Thalassia testudinum (assembly GCA_037157565.1). NCBI lineage: Eukaryota > Viridiplantae > Streptophyta > Magnoliopsida > Alismatales > Hydrocharitaceae > Thalassia > Thalassia testudinum. Next base: position 17,325,839 of record JAZHRO010000077.1, on the reverse strand, counting down.
AGAGACATATAACATCCGTAGAATAATCTGTTTCCAAATCTGCATAAATTTGTATCCGGATAATAAATAGCTGTTTTATATCTGTATCCGTATTTTTAGGATGTGGTTCTTTAGTTTTATACATCTATATAATATCTATTTCCGTATCCGCATTTGTTTTATAAGGTGGATGTGGATATGCTACTAGTTACATCCGCATCATATCTGATAACCATTTATAGCATGAGCAATTATTAATGTCATATCTACTGTTGCATTACATATCATTTAAATTGGCTTGGATAAACAACACAACCACATTGCAATCAACTAGATGAAAGATGGAAAAGGCATTGCAATGCAGAAATTAGAGGAGAATATTGGGTAAACCTTCCATGAGATGCCAGATAACCATCATACCTTGATTTACACTCGTAAGAAGGTGAATGACTTCTTTTAGGAGCATCATCTATTGCAGGAACCATAGACTTTGAAGTTTCTTCTGGCTCGGATGAAGGGAAGTTCAAGACAAGTGATGACAGCAAGGAATCAGGGGCTGCAGCTGGTACATGGTTGTTGCTGGATCTGTAGGCTCTGCTTCCCAAAAGCACCTGAAGATGTGCCTCCCTCAAGTCTCGACCCAGCAAAGCAAGTGCCTGGCTACTAGGAATAGCTACTCTGCGTAATCGTCTATGCCTTTGCAAGTAGGTATCAGTTAAGAAAATCTAAATGGTAAATCTTAACTAATACTCACAGCTAGCAAGCTTTATAGGGGAATCTAAAATTAAAAAAAAAAAAAGAGGATATTTTAAATAGTTGTCCATGCTGCAGCATTATATGATTTAACATGTCCCTTGTAACTTTTGCCAAGCATATGGGGCAAACCTGTAGTCAAAGCAAGTGAAAATAATAGTTTTTAGTTTCACAAGTTACCCCATGTAAGGCATACGTTATAAAGCCCGCCTGAACACATGAAGTCAAGAAAAAGGAAGAGAAGCAAATGAATCTCACGTGTAGCAAATCTGGAAAAAGGAAAAGAAATAAAGGAATCCAAATGCCCTTATAAATTGCATATGGAGGCTATACACCTATGTATGTAGCACCAACAGCGAGAGCAGGAATGGAAACTCTTGTGTAAGAAACATTTCTTAACATTCAATTCAAAAAAAGTCCGACAGATGCTAGAGCTGTTCGATCCAATATGACTCGCAAAAAAAGGCATGATAAAGCTTTCATGGGGAAACATCGCCCCAATAACAAAACCTTGCTACAAAATGCAGAATTACTATTGTGATTTAACCATGTAGACCTATGTGAATACTTCATTAGGTTGTCATACCCTTGTCCAAGAAGACTGAAAAAGCGTGATAAAATCACACATACTATTTGTCCATTGGCCTTGAAGGGAATGCAAACAACAACCGACCATCCAGAACAAAAAGAATGAAATAGGGAAAAAACTGCAGTTGACCTGTTTGAATGAACAAAAATACAGAATACGGCACCGGCTGTAGATGGCCACTGTAAGCTCAAGCAAGTCCATATTCGCCAAACAGAATATAAAATCCAATTTGGGAAAGAAGTAAAAGGAGGTGGAGCTGCCCGTGACCAAAGAAAAATCACAAATACGACATGGATGATAGATCGCCACTGTAGGACCATGCAAGTCCACATTTTGCCAAGCAGAGTGTATAAAAGAAACTCAGGAACGACCTGAAAGGAGGCAGAGCCGCCCATAACCAAATGAAAAACACAGATACGACAGGCCGTAGATGGTCACTTTAGGATCATTCATGCCAATATTTTGTCAAAAAGACTGTGAAACCGAAATCGGGAAAGAAGTCAATAGATGTGGAGCTGCTCACAACCAAGTGAACAATGCTAATACCGCATAGGCAGGAAATGGGCACTTTAAGATTGTGCAATTTGCCAAACAGACTATGAAATCAAATCCAGGAGCCGCCTGTGAAAAAAAAAATGGGAAAAAAAAAGAGAGAAAAGGAACTATGACATAGGCCATAGATGGCCACTGTAAGATCGTGCGAGTTCATGTTTTAGAGCACTTAATCGAAATCAGGAATCAAGTCAAAGGAAGCGGAGCTGCCTGTTATTTGGCACCTTTCGCTCGAAATCATGCGCAGCATCCAGAATCAAAATGCTCGAAAAACCTGGAAATCAGAACGACGCCGCTGTACCTCCATATATCATCCACATCAACCATTCCATGTAGTAATGATTGTCAAAGTTCTCTCTTTTTTTCCTTTAAAAAACCCAAGAACTTTCTCTATTTTAGAAAACCAAACGTCCTTTACGATGGGAAAGGACACGAGGGGCAGAAAAGATGCAAAAAAAGCTCAAACAACTGAACGAAAGATCCCATCTTTACAAACCAGAGAACCAAACCAAGAGCCAGGGGCTCCAATCCAACATTTTAAATCAAGAAAGGAGGGAGCTTTGATCGGGAAGCGGAGGCTTACAGCGGCCCTGGACTCGAAGGGGTGCTCGTCCTCGAGGTGGCAGCAGAGGGAGGCGATGTCGTGCTCCTCGTAGCAATAGGGGCACGCGAACTCCTGCCTTAGCTCCTCCTCCACCTCGTACTCGTGCACGCTCATCCGATCTGCCAAACCAAACCAAACAAAAAAAAACACCCACACATCAAACGATCAACCCTCCCGCAACCCACACACGCGTAACCACACGCGGCAACACAAAGCGACCTGATTGGGAGCTGAGGTGGCGCTGCTGGAGGGAGAGATGCCTCTTCGCGGCCGCCAGGCGCGAGATCCACAGGTCGGAATCCATCTACGCGATATGGTTTGGCCCCAACGATGCGACCTTTGATCGAAAGCAGAGCAGAGCAAAGCTCTCGCCTTTTTGCCCCCCTCCTTTGCTCCTCCTCCTTCTGCGTGGCTTCTTCGTACTGGGATTGGATTAGCCCTACCACGATGTTGTTTCATAGGAGGTGGGGGGGAGGAGGGGAGAGGGGAGTGGGGCAGAGGAAAGAGGGAGGAAGATGATAAAAATGGATTCTTTGTATCCGTTGGGTGATAAAATAATGGATTTGTTTTTTATTTTATTTAAGTTTTATATTTTATTGTGTAAATAATGGGGGCGGCAGTAATAATTGAACGGCGTGGGAACAGTTGAGGGCTTTCTTGGATTTTCCCGTCTTTCTCTGTCTCTTGGTCGTGTCTCTGTCTGGTCTCTTGGTCGTGGCGTAGAATTCGGATCATGTCTTTGTCTTTTTTTTTTTATATTAAAAAAAAAAAAAGGTATAAAAACGTATTATTCGAAGGGTCTTGGAAAGTGTTCGACATGGCATATAAATTTTACCATAATGTAAAATAATTTCATTGGATTGGTATAAAATACTTATAAAGTGATTTCATATGGTGTAAAGTAATTTATGGTGAGTTATATTGATATAATGTGATTTATGGTATATCAATGTAAATTAATTTATGATTATTTTATATTAATATAAAATAATTATAGAATAATTTTATATTAATATAAAATAATTTAAGATAATTTTATATCAATATAAAATAATCCATGATAATTTTGTACAATATATCACATTAACATATTATATAAAACACGTTAACTTTTACGGTTGGATATCCACATCCAATAAAACAAACTTTTATTCATGCTAGGTGATAGATTCTTTGCATGTATAGCAAGTGTGAATATGTCTTCTTCTTTTTAGTTTATATTAGGGGTTCATATCTGTTTCCGTTTGCTTCGGATGTGTGCTAATTTGAGGCGTTGGGGGAGGAAAAAGGTGAGGTAAAACTTTGAGTTTTACAAATCTTTTGTTTTTTTCTTCGAAATATGAATTTCAAAAGATAACATTAATCCACGAAGGAAACGAGAGGCAACCACCAATTTACACGGGTGGAGTTCCCAGATAAGCTAGACCTAAAAAAAGGGCGGTTAAAAAACGTCTGGTCGTTTCATTGTGAGTAAAGAAATTCTACTTTTTTTTAATAAAGGGACCGCATAGGAAGGCAAGTATATATACAGCCTTATATTTTCGATACTTATATACGTATCCTGAAAACATCAATTTGGTTATTGGCAACTCCACTTGTGACATGAAGGATGTTGTTGATTTTTTTTCCAATAGGTCCTCCCTTTACTTATTAAGTAGATTTTATACTTGTTAATTTTACAAATTTTTTTTTTTTTTTTTTTTTTATGATCCAAAATCCCTTACGGGTAAATTGGAGGTGACCTCTACTCTGTTAATTCCACGACTTCATCTACTAGGGTTTGAGCAAGGGTGTAATAAGTGTATTTTAACCATACCCTTCAAAGGGTGTTTGTGGCGTATTAATTAGGTTTAAGTTAATAGATAACATTAAGTATCATTTGAGTTCCAAACATGAATGATTGTGTCCGGTCCTGGGATGGAAGGATCGCATATTGTCTCTCCAAATAAAAGACATAGGCTTCCTTTCTCCCTTGTTGGAAAGAAACCAATCTAGTAATCTAGATTGCATTTCTTCATCAATGCACAAACATAAGTAGGGAGAAGGATCTACATGTGTCTATCAACTCGAAGATTTTGCATCCATGGCTACAGGTAGCCTCCAAATCTTTTATCGAACGCACAACAACAAGCAACATGAAGAAACCTTTGTAGTTTTATAGGCAGATTACTTTGCAAGTTAATCCCCTCGAAATAGGAGCTATATCCCATGTGAGTTAACTAATCTTAACTTAAAGGGGGATAATTTGGGTTTTGCCAAGCTTGAGAATGTGAGAAAGGTTAGTTGATTAAGTATTAGTAAAAATGTACAATAATGCAAAAATTGACACATTTTGTAATGGACGAATGTAACGAGTGTGATCCCTTAATGTACATGCTGGTAGTTAATATGTAAATTTGTTGAGTGGGTTCCACATGTAAAAAGTAACACGAATTCTGTCACATAGAGAGGCCTTCCACCACTCAAATAGTTAGCACCACTTGTGAGTGAATAAAATCATGATTTTTGGTTTTGAACTAAAATGTACACAACTGATTTTTGATTCCACATCAATGCAATTTGGTTTCGAACTAAAATGCATCGGTGACTTTTTATTTTACACTAATGCATTTTAGTTCAAAAGTGGTGGTAACTTTTCAAGCAGTGGTGGACTCTATCATGTGACAATACTTGCGTTAATTTTTACGTTGTTTTTTTGAAGATATTTTGAACGAATCAATGCATTTCATTGTTGGATCCCACACAGGTGGAGAGAGTATCCATGTGAGGCTCTCCAGGCTCTCCACTTCTGCATTGTAAAGTACATTTTTATATTATTCTCGTAGATATTACACGGTAACCCATGAGCTAATCTTCTTTTTAGTAATTGGAAGCATATCATCACTTCAACTCCCCCATGGAAAAAGATAAAAGGTTGACTCAGCGCACAAGTGCAACCCTCATTTTCTTGACCTGCCATGTAAACTAACCCTCATTTTTTAATTTCTGAAATCACTTTCAATCCCTTCCTCAAGTCAAGCCTTCCTTACTCTAAATTTTGCAATCAAGCTCAAGGAAAACCTTTATTAGCTGCAAGAAGCATAGCAGGAGGTGAGGAGAGCACGTCAGAGGAAAGGGGCAGAAAGACGATACAAAATGGATTCTTCATAACCGCCACGAGAGGAGAGTGGGTTAGATGAAAGGGGCAGAAAAATAGATAAAATGGATTCATATTTTCATCGTAGTAAATATTTCTATTGAAAATAATAGTAATGCCCACATTCATGCTCCTTATATACACACAATTACATCCATTTTCTTGTAAATCCTGATATTTCATTTATATAGCTATAAATATGCACCATTAGTCATATATGCTCTTACCTTAATGTTAACAACAAATGAGTCTAACTATAGTTATTATGTAATTCTTTGCCACAGTTAAGCCAAGAAAGAAATCTAAACCTTGCCCCCCCTTCCCTCACCTCTAAGAGGGCTGAGATAGAGAGAGAGAGTGAGTGTGTGTGTGTGTGTGTGTGTGTGACCCCCTTGCTAGTTCCTCCCACTTCCTTGACGAGCTTTTGGTTGGGGAAAGAAGGAAGAGAGGGAGGAGGATAGGCTGTGAGGAGGTGGAGGGTGTCGAGGCTACAAGGAGGGTGTTGGCGATATGGAGAAATGGAGCGAGTTGAGGTCGTGGGAGAGTAGAGTTGGGAGTTAGCATTGTGAGGAGGTAGAGGTGGGCATTGGCATTGCAAGGGATCATAGGAGGGTGTCAGGGCTATAGGGGAGGAGGAAGGAAGAGGTGGCGAGCTACGGAAGAGGAGACGTGGCCAGTGAGGGAGGAAAGGAGGAGCATGAAGTGAGCTAAGGAGGAAGGAGGGTATTGAGTTGGTGATATTTGGTACACAATTAAATATCATTGTTGATATTTAACTTGTTAGTTAATGCACATTTGTGCATTATACTAATGTAAATAATGGGCATGTAAATTAAAAACATCCCACTAAAGTAAAAGAAACAGTATATATAGCAATCTAAAATAGAATAAATCAAATGAAAGAGCAAATAGTCCAAACACAATCTATGTTGGATTTTTTTTCTAACAATGATGTGGAGTTGGGGATATAAGATCAATGTAGGTGTGAATGTCATTTTTTTCTTTCCTTTTTTTCAAGGTTGTTAGAAAATGTGCAGTAATTGTAAATGAAGAGCTTATATCTTTGCTATTTATCCAAAAAAGGGGTTTTGGGTGAGAAGTGAGAAAATTGTAATAAGTAAAAATATTCATGGACACCTAATTTGTGAGAGAAAAATATTCAAAGATTAAGAGCATAACGATAGGCTCTATTAGCCAACTCTTACTTGGCATCAGGTTGATCATTAGGTGCACAATGTGCAACTTAAAAGAACCATTGGGTCACGTTTGGTTTGCGGAATTGGTGCTTTAATTCTGCATTTGGGTTTCGCGGTTCCAGAATTTGCGAAACCCAAGTTTGTGGGTGTAATAACAAGTTTATTCCACCCATTTAGAATTAGTCAACCCTACCCTTTAATTACCCTTTGATGACCTTTGTTCCACTGCCCCTCTAATAAGGGCCTCCCCCTGCACCCCCTACACGAAAACCTAACGACTAGTGATGCACAATGAGTCTCGATCGTTGCTTCGGTGTCTCGCCAATCATCCTCCAACCATTGTCCTCGCTTCTTCGATAATCGTCGACTCTGATAAGATATGTTGTAAATCCCTACTCCATTATGATAAGGTCATGATTTGCTTTGACTTACAATCGATTGAAAGTGGATTTTGATTCAAATGTTGTCAATTTCTATAGAATAAGGTTTCATGGCATGTGTCCACGTGTTCCTTTTTGCAGGGCATTGTCATCTACACCCTACAATCTTCCTAGACTGAGAAACTTTTCATTTGTCTTCATTTGAGCATTGGTGGATCCATGATGCTGTGGCCATGGCGAGTCCCTGTGATGGTGTTTAATGCGATGGTTGTGTTGTCTACACTTATCAACTGGCATTGGTTCAGGTCTTCTCACGTTTGGTGCCCTTTTTTACCCTCTGTAGATTCATGTTGTCTGCTTTGTGTGGGTGGTTTGATTGATTGATAAAAGGGCCTTTGCTGTTAATTCCCATCGTCTATTCTCATTGGCAAGTTGGCAATGAAGCCTCCTAATCCTGCATTGTCATCCTGTGGTTGCATCAATCCTTATTCATGACAAGTAATAAAGAAGAGAGTGAGGGATTCACGGTATTATAAGTGGTTTCCATGGCTATTGGAAGTTGTGCTCTAGGTTGTGCTACTCGTGGTCATTAAGGAGGAGGAAGTTAAGGAGAAGTGGAGTGGCTAATGTTATTCCAACATATGGATTTCTAGTTGTTAGTTTTCTCGCATTTTCTATTGATTGACCACAAGTTTGTTTCTTTTGTTTTGAAACTCAGAAGCATGGTTGAAAATCTGAAGCAGTGTTGCTGTAGAGTAAGTAAGGGAACACCTATAGGAGCTTGGATATCATCTACTGGAGAGGTATTGTTGCCCAACTCAATCTGACTTATGAATGGAAATGGGAATGGGGAGGGGATGTGTGCTTCCTTTCATGTTCATATAATGGGAATTAGAGAAGAAGGGAGTGGGACTTAGTAAGAATGGGAATAATTTTCTTGTTTAGTAGATATTTATGTTAAAGAGCTTTTACTCGTACCTTATTTAAGATAATGTAATTTTTTGTCCTTTTCTTTGTTGGGAAGTATGAAGTTATGATTTTCACATATAGTTATATGTAATGTACATTAGATCTTCTTTTGAAGCTGTCATAGAAAGCATACTTCAACCCATTATTTATATGTAATCATACCATGAACAATTAGTGCCATGAAATGGAAATGAATGAGTGTCTAAAGGTAAGAATAATACATGGAAGCCTTATTAAATAATGAATTATAACTCAAAGGAAGAATGTTACTTGGAGTGCCAAAGGGTGAGGAAGCCATTATTTTGGTGATAGGAATAAAAGGAGTGTTGAATGGCATATGTGATTTTGTATACCATCCATTTATTTGATACCTTCCATTGCTTAGAGAGCTCATCTTATAATATCTTCATTAATACAATAACAATTATGACAACTATGCCTTCATCTAGTTTTATGAGGATACTCGTACAATTTGGGTCCTTGCATTATATCAATGACAACAATGATTATAGTTTAGCCGGTTTTATATACCTTCGTTGTTCTTATATAAGGATACTGGTACAATTTGGGTCCTCGCACTGCGATAATCTGATTTTACATGTTACCATGTTACCCGACATGAGAACACAAAACTTGGGCAAATGGACTTATGAGCTAAGATGAGTGCACCAGATCATTGATGCATTGGAACCATCTTCCAGATTTTGCCACCATGATTTTACTTTTAAAGATCTGTGAGATTTTATTACAAAGTTCTCCAATAATACATATGCTGATATCTATTTTTATCGACGCGATATTTCACATCCACCAATGTGATTCTAATCAGGAAAATATATATCAAGACTGGAACTTTCCAAAATAGATCCACCAAAACTTTTAAAACAAGTTTTACACACGATATTGAAATTATAACAAAAAAATAAGCCCGACCATGGCGAACTTCTGCTGCAATCTCTCAGGGCATACTTAAAAATAGATGTTACAAATCTTATCAGCATGTTCTTCCAAAGACTCCGCTTGGCAAGGAAGATTCTTTTGCGCGGGTTTGGCTCATCTGAAAGCACGACAAAAATCTGCATGAGACCATTTTGTGAAGATAAACTAGTAGTAGTTTGCATTTCAGCTGTACATACGCCAAGGTGAAAGAGGGTTGCTAATCTTCTAGAGATGCATGTTTTACTTGGATTAGTAGAGAAGCGGTGGATGGAGGGTTGACTCGACAGTGGATTTTTCAAACTAAAAATAATCACTCCATGGCTTTCTTGAAGCCACCACAAGAAGACTGCAGAAAATCTCAAGACTGGAACTTCCTTCTCTTTTTAGCTCCACCTTGTGAAGTAGACGGTGACTTTTTCGACGTTTTCTTCCGCTTGATGCCATTCGCCAATGAAGTTTTTGCCCAATAATTATTTTCAGATTTTTGAAACCGCCTGGCCTTCTGTTCTGCATTTTTTGTCACATCTGGTCGTTTGGAAGCTGGATGCACATGGCCAGTCTTCCCTCCCTTCTTACCTATCAAGAGTGACTAGATTTAGTTATCAGTTTGTTTCAACTTGACTCTCTATGATATAAAGATGTCAGGAGATTCTATTTTCAATAAGACAGCAATTTGTTTCTTCCACATTACCTTTTCCCAATTTTCCTTTACTTGTCTTAGGGATCGGACACCCATGAGCTTGTTCTTCTTTGGTATTATTGTCATTACTCCCATTATTCTCATCACCAGTTGCATTATCTACTTGTTCTGAGACTAGCTCTGTGGTGGATGACATCCCCTTAGGTGCTGGTTTTGAATTGCTCTTTTTTTTCAGCTGCAGATAATTAATAGATAAAAGTAAGAATATGTAAAGTGTAAGCATGGCTAAAAAGATTGTATAAGAAACCATATTCTTAAATTTAATCAAGATCATAATTCCAGTTCCACATTTACTTGATTCACAAAGAAACAAAATAGCCATGAATTAAGGAAAAAGAACTAAAAGTTATAATCATGGATTAACATAGAGCCTACATCAAAGGAAAAAGACACCACTTACCAAACCAGACACATGATAACTAAGATCAAGACAAGACAGACCCAAGATAAAGCCAAACCAGACACATGATAACTAAGATCAAGCTAAGCATCTTTTGAGACCCACATAGCCACCCAAGCAAAGCTCAAATGACAACCTACAAAATCTAAGCACCGAGTATTGACCATCTATCAACTCTAAGCATGTTGCATCAGCTAAGTCCAACCGTGAAAATATGGACAATGGAAAAAATTGAACCTATGTAGCTGATCCACTTGATGTGGGAACAGGCTTGATTTCTATGTCTTAATTTTGTTTCTGACGTTGCATTGGCCTGGTCTCTTAACAAAACAATAATCAGTAAATGAGAATCTGCTGGGGCAATTCTAGAAGGCTCATTTTCACAGTACAGTGGCCTAAAGATACCCAATCATTGGATTCATACCAGCTTTCTCATAATCAAGCTTCATCTAGACTTCAAGGCAGGAAACACCATCTCATCCAAAGCCTCTTTGATACATACGTTCCAAACAAAAACATGATTGATGCAGTCTAATGTTGTTCTATTCAACCCAATAGTATTCAACAATGCCAGCAAAACATCATCAAGACGAAGAAGGGCTTACCTATGTATATGCATAAGCAAAATAGCAACAAATGCCTTAATCATAAGTACCGTGGCCAAGAATAAAGCCTGCTTGCAAAGAATCACATGCCCTTACCCTATCTCACAACAATCATCTAGTCATTGTGAAAAAAAATACCGTAGTCAAGGGTAAAGATTTTCAAGAGAGAAAAATTAAAAAGAACAATATCAAATACGATGGCGGAGGCTCAAAAAAGACCACAAGATTCATAGGATACTTCAAGGAGCCTCTGTTTTTTATATACTGTACTCAAGGCCGACTAAGAACCTATGGCATTAGGTGACTTTTTTTTTCTTGACAAGATAGGTGCCACAATTTTCCATTTGTTTCCTAGGCATTGATGCATCATCTGCTGTCAACTTTTTTTCGAGTAGGCATCTACCATCAACTAAACAGTAAACACCTTGAAATCTGATCCTGCACTATCACCAAAAATTTAACACCAGCCACCTAATATGAAGCATAGTCACATTGCATTGCCTCGTGTCACATCAGGTTAAATAGTTCCCTAAAATATAATTCTAAAAGCTCTTTAAGCATGGAGAAAAGTGATAAATAATAAAAATGATACTAGTGTAAAAAGTACAATGTAATACCTCATTAGATGAATTTGAGATTAAAAACCAAAAACATTTAAAATTAACATAAATTTTGGTCATAACAATTAGTAGCTTCTTATTCATTATTCATAGCAGGCCAGTGATTGAAATACAGCTGGCATGTCGACGAAATAACACATTTTAGACAGGACCATTTTGGCATGGTGAAGGTGTCAATTTACATGTACGGCAACAAAATTTTGACCATCTCGATGAATGGTTCTCCCCATGAATTTGATGTAATAGCATGTAAATTTTATGGAATTATGAGATATGAAGCATGTCGGTGAAATAACACATTTTAGACATGACCATTTTGACATGGTGAAGGTGTCAATTTACATGTACGGCAACAAAATTTTGACCATCTCAAGGGCATTTTGACCATGCCAATGAAATTTTGATGAATGGTTCTCCCCATGAATTTGATGTAATAGCATGTAAATTTCATGGAATTATGAGATATGAAATTGTTGAATTGGGTGTCATATGGTTAACTTTTGTAGAGGCTGATAGGATATATGCTTGTTTAGATCAGGTCTATGGATTAAGGTGGCTGTCATTGTTGATCACTTGGTTGCTGGAGATTTTCAAGCAATTGAATTGCTCCTATGGTTCCATGTTAGTAATAATTAAAAATACAATTAAGCTACATTTAAGACCCACCATTGAAGGATATGACATTCGGTAACATGGAAACTATATTCAGTGGTCATAAGTGCCAAATGTATAAACAAAAGAAATGCTACTACTGCTAATTGAATTCATTATATGATTGTGACATATTTTCAATATATGATCCATTTGGACTATAATTGAAATTGTTTGCTACAATTGTAGATGATGCCTAGATCTTAAGATACTTAGTAGACAATAATTGAACCATGGTACCACTACATGGGAATCAAGCAATAGAAATGATCATGTGAACTTTGCAAATTGTAATATTTGAATCATTTATCTTTGCATGCCTCAATTCAATTCAACATGTAATTATTTAATATTTGATTCTTGAATGTGGTAGATTACATGTTGCATATAAATATTAGAATATAGCATTTGTATCCTTACATGAACATATTTAAACTGATGAATTTTTTCAAATTATAATCATTTTGACTACTATTATTTTTGTTGACATGCTCTCTACGTGCCTCCGAAATGGAGTATTTTCAAGGTATCGAAATAGTCAAAATTTGACATCAAAATACGAGTGTTCCCACAACATGCCTCCCAAATGCACACTTTTGGAAATTATCAAAACGACATCAAAATAGGCACTTAAAACCTTGTTGCAGGTAGAAGGAGAAAGGCAACATATCTTCATTGGATAAGGGTGAAACTAGAGTGACCTTGACCATTATTGTCTCAAACATGTACAAGGACCAAACGTTTTTTTTATTGAAAGACCAGAAGGACACAGACACAACAAACAAAAACTGCAAAGTTTCTGCAAGGCACGAGTTAGAATAGTTCTATTTTATCTTGTCCTGTGCACCAAAAAGTCAGCATTCAACTATAACTTCACACCATCAAGTAATACAAAGCTTACCACCCAATATAAGCATTTTGGTTGGCAATAATACATACCTTCGCAACAAAGAAACCATCCATGTTATGAACATGGGGATAAAAGCGCTTTGTTTTTTCAAGTGAGGGGTGGAATCTGAACTCCCTAAAGCGTATAAACCTGTGAAAGAAAGGGCAAGTAAAAATATGAAATAGCTAAAGGAAAAGGGTAGGAAAAAACCCTGTTGTGAGCGGCAAAATTTACCCAGGACGACCAAAATCCAATCCACAAGGAACAAGCTGAACATCCCTCTTTTTTAGTGCATAGTCTATCACAGCTTCATTCTGCAATATCAATCAAGATTACTGTTTCTCAAATACTTCAAAAAAAGAAAGAAAAAAAACAAAGAATACGAAAAGGAAACTCACTTCGTCAACCATTATTGAGCACGTAGAATAGACTACATAACCCCCAGATTTTGAATTAGCATCCACCATATCAATTGCAGCAAGAATAAGTTGCTGCCAAAGAAAAGAGAAAGAATCGCTTGTATGAAGTTCAACCATGAAAAGATTAATACCGGAGCATGCAAGTAGATTAAGAATGATAGAAACAAATACATGATATTAAGAAAGGGGAATATAAATTATATACATAGGTAGTTGTCCAAGTCAAAACACATACATCCAAAAAAATCCACATGCACACACATTCTTAAAGATTTACATTTTCATAGAGATTCAATCCACTCGGTTTTGTTTTTTTACATGTATTTTTTGGAAGCACTTCTTTTCAAAAATCTTTGTAGAAGCACCTCTTTTGCTCCTGGATTTGTCACAAACATCTAGAAAGAGGAAGATAGGGGAAGGCCCTAAAGGGATTAGAAAAAGGACACAAGGTTTGGCACATTGGGTATCCACAGAGACCACCATAATTTCACTGGAAATTTTACATCCATGCCTTCTGAAGCCCCACTCATAGTATGGATTTCGTTTCTTTTTCTTTTCTTTCCCTTTTTATGTTCTTTTTTTTTTTATTTTGGGGCGGGGGGCGGGGGGGGAGGTGGGGCTGGTGTTGGGAGGGGAAGCAGTCTGGGGCTGGCATCCACCATATCTCTTTGCTAGAAATATTAGTTATGAGCACCTCATGTTAATGTTTTATAGCAGTACTGAAAATTTCCTTATCTTCCAGCCATTGGCATATTTCTGGCTGGTGACTTCTAATGATCTAAAAGAAGAGATCCTCTATAACCTTCTGATTTATATTCCCCCCGTGTGCAATAGTTTCAATGTAAATTCAATAGCTATGCTTAATTTTAATTCTAATTCAAAGACATCCACTTCCAAGCTTTTCATTATTTTATATTCATAATTCCTTCCACATGCCCATTGAAATGCTTTTTACACGTCTTCCATGCTTAAATAAGAGAAATGCAGGCCATTATGTGAATGGATGAGCTTATGGAAATTCGACGAAGAAATTTTGATTTATTTTATTTTATTTTTGTGGGGAAAACTTCATTAAATTTTATTGGAGAGATACCCGCATATATATGAAGTGCAGAGATATGCATAAGGAAATAGGAATATATGAAGAACAGAAATACATAAGGAAACCTAGAAGGAAATATGATAAAGCATATATCAAATATGTCTAAACTCTATTGATTCCTCAAGCCGAAGCACAGAGAGCTCTCATACCCAGCTTGACAATGACATCTAGGAAACAAGCTTCGGGAAGCCTTAGTGAACACATCTATCTCATCCTGAGTGAACCATAAAATTCTTTAATATGCCTATGCATAATGACATCATTAAAAAAAAAAGAGAATCCAGCTCAATGTGTTAAATTCACAAATGAAATGTAGCAATGCACATAGCAGCTATATTATCAAAAAGTATAGGAATTGATGCTTCACTTGCAGGCAGTGTGAGCCATAGCGTGGCATTCTAACTTTGCACTGAATCAGGACACACATTTGTTTCTCACTCCACAATATTTTCTTTCTTGTTCCTCCAAGTAACTAGATTGCCACTAACACAAGTCCAATGTCCAGTTATCAAGCAACTATGTTCAGTACAGCCACCATGATTAGCATCAGAAAACCCACTAATGCTTCTGAAAAGACAATCCATTACCAGGAAAACTTCAAACATCAAATTATACGGTACCATCATTCTAATGGATATATTGTGCCTTATCTATAAATTGAAACAATCTTTCAAAATAACTGTCAAATATAGCAATTTACTCATAAGAGCCTAATATTGTCTAGTATCTGAGTATAATAGACTATTTGGATCATGCAAATTTCATTTCATATCCATCATAGGAGACACTAGATTATAGAAAGATCAACCTTGGCAAGTAGATCAAGAACATACTTCATGCAGGAATGAGATCACCATTCCATACCGTCAAAATATTCACTGTCAAGAATTTTTACAACAAATGTAGTATGAAGAAAATTTTAAATTTCTTTATATCAATCCTATAATGAGATGGCCCAAGTCCAGTCAACTGACTAAACCTACTCAAAACTTGAGTAATTGAGTTGTAAATCCAGGGGATCATGCAGCCTCATGGCACCTCCCTCCAGGAGATTGCTTTAGAAGGGCACTCCAAATTTACCCTGCAGTTTTAGGTAGGATGACAACTTGCTTTATTCTTTGCCCATTCATTTCTTTTATTGCTCATCATTTCTTCCAGCTATTCTATGTTTTATGACCATGTGCCAGGAGACTAATTGGATCCTGGTGAATTGATTTGCATATGGACTTGGGTTCCATTTGGTTTATACATTTAGTGAAAACTGGAGTCATCGTAGACGTTGGGTGTCGGTTTGAATTTCTGCGGCGAGTAGCTTAGTGGTCGATCAACTACAATTCAGCTTTGAAGGCTGCAAGATCACTGATTGAAGAATGCAATGGTTACTTGTCTTTTGTAATTGCAATTACAGAGGAGAAGCTGGACCTGAATAGTGTGCACACAATCTAGAAAATATATAGATGCCTTCCATAATAACTTTGCCTGAACTTCCTCCTGACTGTGAGTTCAACCTAGTGATCTCCCTCATTCCAAGTATTAGTCTGCTATAAATTAAACCATAAAGAATGGCATCTTCAGAGTTGAAGAAACACAAGTCGCAACTACATAGTAACTTAAGAAGGGATTCATCAGGCTGAAATTGAGTGTGTCAACTTGAAGAGCTCCAATACTCTTCATGAAGAATAATGCCACCTTATGCTTGTGCATTAACTAGATTAACTAGATAAAATACCATCAAGAATAAGTATCCCCTTCCATGGACCAACAACTTGTTTGGTCAAGTTATGAGGTGTAACCATGTTCTCCAAAAGTCCATGTGAGATCAAGGTGGCAAATATTTCGAAGATGGTCTTCTGAACACGCCGTGATTACTATGAGTTTCTTGTGGTGCCATTTAGGTGAACAAATGCCACGTCAACATTCACAGATTTGACAAATTGGGTATACCACCCATATCTATATTACTTCATTGTGGTGTTTTCAGTTTGGTGAATATTTGCCAAAGTCTCTTTGAGTGCATTGAATTTTGTACTTCAGGGTTTGGGCTTCATCAGAGAATGACTTGTTCCCTTGGAAACGCTGAATTCCATTTTGACATAGTAAGCACAAGTTTATCCAAGAATTTACATGGATATAATATATATGTATGCATGTATGTATGAATCTTTTAGTGTCTTGCTTGTCTTAAGCAAGCACCCAGGCAAGCATAGCACCTCAGGCGATAGGTACCCTTAACACCTTTTAGCACCTCACGCCTTTACAACATTGATGAGCAGATGTCAGGGTAATGCACACAGAAGTAGCAACAAAATGACATCCTAAATGCATGCATATGCCATCATTGAATATACAAACATGCAAAGTAGAGCAAGGCTCATAAAAGTACATTCTCAGTTTTAAAGAAAAAGAATCAATTAAAAGAACTGCTGAACAACATCAGCATAACACTACTCATAAAATAGTATTGCAACTGTTCTTTTGTTTTCCCCTTTCCGGAAGAGATACATTGCAGTTGTTAATTCATCATTAAGGTCAGGTTACACTAAAATCTCCTTCACTTGAACAATAGCTAATGCAAACACGTCAAACAAATGTAACATATCACGAATTCCACATTTATAACCACTTATTTAGAATCTCTTAAGAATAATTATAATAAGTATTGTAAATTGCAGCTTCCATAAGTTCCTAACAGTGTTCCAACACTAACAAACAGAATCTGCACAATTGCATTTAAGGATTAAAAGCTTGGAACTTGGTAACAGTTGGAATAACATACAACTGCCCCAAGTCAAGTCCGTCTGAGTCAGTGGACCTTGATTGACTTATTTGGTCGACTGAGATTCTACCAAGTTGACCTAAGTTGACTAGTCAACCTAAAGGGGTTGGGAGTTAGGATGGCTGAATGGGAGAAAGAAATGACCTGTTTAGCTGTGCGATACAGTTTATGTAGGATAAACAGACAGATGAAAGATCATTGAGTGGTTAGACTGTCATTTGACAATTTGGTATTGGTTGGATGGTAGAAAGGAAAGGGATGATATCTCCCCGTGTGATATTTGGAATTTTACCTTGAAGGATAATTCTTAGTATTTTGGCAGGATAAACCTATGTTTGGATGGCCACCCTTGATGGATGGCTATCCCACTTTATTAGGTGGTATTAATCCAACCCAAAAGGATCCCAATGGATGGCTATCACACCTTATTAGGTGGGACATTTCGAACAGAAAGGGATTCCACTTATCCCAGATTGGCCAACCAAATGCAGCTTGTCCCCCACCAAAGGCATGATAATCTGTAGATTGAGGTGTTTCACAAACCAAAGACGATGTAATTTACTTCAAGATAATCATTCTTTTCTCATTGATGGTTTTCTCCTTTTTTGAAGACCTTGGCCAATAGACTAATATTTGACGACACTTGATTCTGCAGTTTTCATGTTGTTGAGAATTGGCGTGCACGTGGAAAGCGTGGAGGCTTGATTGGCGTGGAAAATAGTCCACAATGGGACTGTTTTCACATGGAAATCAGGGAGGAATCTCCCCGATGAGGCTGCGGCAATTTGGTGTGGAATATGGACTTATTCCATGTTAAAAACAGGAAGAAATCTTCTTAATGTGGCTGCTGCAGGTGCGTGGCCTATTGGGGAAGAGAAGCACCACGTTGGAGAAAATGGTAGAAAGGAGCTTTGATGATTGGAAGAATTTTTTCTATTGCTCAAAGAAATAATGGTTGGGGAGACTCTTTTTATAGAGAGGACATACCCACTAAAAATAGTAAAGACTTAATTCCCAAAATAATTCCTAAAGCAAGTTTCCTAAAGAGAGAAAATATTTTCTCATTTAGAAAAGATTTTATCTCTTAACAAATGAATTAATCCCACAACTTTTATTCCTAAAACCGTTTTACTAAAAATAGGAAAGCACCATAGTGGTGAACCAAATTTGGTCCAAAAGACCCTTGCCACCAAATCTGTTGGACATCCAAATGGCTTCCACGTGGCACTGCCATGTGGCCTGCTGATTGCCACATGGCACATATTTTCTGAATCCCAACACTCCGTCTCAAGTCGAAGGCCATGAGGCCGACGACTTGGCCTTTCATTGGTGAAGCTAGACGCTCCACCACTCATCTTCTTCTTCGAGGGCGAAGATATCGGTCTTCTTCTTGGACAAATCGATGGCAAGTCCTTCTGCGACTTCCGAAGTCATTGCTTTTGTGGCAACCTGGGTGGTTGTCGTGATGGCTGCTGACTTGTCTTCCTGTAGAAGAACTCGAAGTTTCTCCAAATCTTCATAAGGGAGTCAATACGCAAGGTGCTAGTAGCCCCAAGTGGTCATCTCCTGTACTTCACCTAACACTTGTCTTGTGAATGATTATTTCATCCACAGTGTTGGCACTTCGAGTAAACGTAGCTAGATCCACGTCCATGCCCTCATCCTTGTCCTGCACTTGCTTCTGAGATAGCGAGTGTGGAACTCTCACTCTTTGGCTCGTCTGTCTCCTCAGGAATCTCCATCTTGAGTAGACGGCAGAAGATGGTCTCCAGATCCATCTTTCCTTCTGAAGCGAGGATCTGATCAGGTACGGCTCGATAGCAAGAATTTAATCCAGGCAAGAACTTCGCAGATTGCCACACCGCACATGTCTTCCCTTGTTTGTGCAACAGAGAGGCTTGTAGATCTCCAACTCAAACAGTGCCTCCATCTTCTCATAGTACTTTGTCAAGGAAAGATCTCCTTGATTGGCCGTCTAGATACAAGTGTAAAGTTCGGTGATGCGGGCGTTGCTCGAGGTTCGGGCATATCTCTTCTCGAGGGTTGTCCAGATCTCGAAGATGCTCTTTTTGTAGAGCATGTTTAAGGCGATAGTTGGATCCATCAAATTCAAAAGCCAATTCATGACGACAAAATTTTCTTTCTCATACTTGTCATCCTTGAAGTCTAGTACCTCTTTAAGAAGAATACTAAGTTTCTCCTGTCCTCCAACGAAGATCTTGAAGGCGTGAGCCCACAAGATATAATTGGTTGCTCCGCTAATCTTGATGATTGTCCCGAAGACAACCACCTTGCTTTCTCCGGGGCCGAGCGTGGCATCTCCGACCACTGTGCTTGATTCCGCCATCTTCTTCTAGTCTTCTTTATCGCATAAGGTGCTGGAGTTGTTGAGGAAGACTTCCTGGATGCGAAAACCACCACTTTGTGGTTTGGATGAAGCTTTGCGTCGCCCAAAGAGACTACATGCACAAGAGGAAAAATTTTCCCCTGATTTGGGCATGTATTCTTCCTTCAATTCACATGCCAATCACACCTGGAAAGCTTACTTTGATACCATGTTGAGAATTGGCGTGCACGTGAGAAGCGTGGAGGCTTGATTGGCGTGGAAAATAGTCCACGTTGGGACTGTTTTCACGTGGAAATCAGGGAGGAATCTCCCCGATGAGGCTGCTGCAATTTGGTGTGGAATATGGACTTATTCCACGTTGAAAACAGGAAGAAATCTTCCTGATGTGGCTGCTACAGGTGCGTGGCCTGTTGGGGAAGAGAGGCACCATGTTGGAGAGAAAGGTAGAGAGGAGCTTTGATGATTGAAAGAAGTTTTTCTATTGCTCAAAGAAATAATGGTTGGGGAGCCTCTTCATAGAGAGGACGTACCAACTAAAAATAGTAAAAACTTAATTCCCAAAACAATTCCTAAAGCATGTTTCCTCCAGAGAAAAAATCTTTTCTCATTTGAAAAGATTTTATCTCTTATTAATCCCACAACTTTTATTTGTAAAACCTCTTTACTACAAATAAGAAAGCACCATATTGGTGCACCAAATTTGGTCCAAAGAACCCTTGCCGCCAGATCTGTTGGACATCCAGATGGCTGTCATGTGGCACTGCCACGTGGCCTGCTGATTGCCACGTGGGATATTTTCTGAATCCCAACACATGTATTCAGTCAACATGATAGTGACGTATGTCGTTTGTTTCACACTGCAGTCCAAAAGGCATCTTTCAAACATATAGAGGTATGCTCATCATTATCTAGATCCAAATTTGAAAATGGCCCAACTGACTGAAGGGAAAGAAATCAATCTGGCAAACACCATCTATTCCAGGAAAAGGCCCGGTGGTGGTGGTAATTTCATTGGCAGTGGAACGTGTCATATGCAATCTCATCATACATGTTTATTTCTCGTTGAAAAAGTTATACATGTTTGGTTTATTAGAATCATAATAAACTAGAAAAGAAAAACAAAAAAACAATCAATCTTACTCATATAAGAAGTTTTTGCGTAAGCATTGTGGAATGCCTTGGCATGACATCGAATCAATTCTTTACTTAAAAGTTCATTGTTATCTGCTACTCTCTGTAATTCACATCTGATAGATAGCTTTACAAGGAAATGCATTTTGACATGAGAAGATGAGATTTCACTTATACTGTTTTTTCTAGTTTTTAATCGATGACAACTACTGGGGTCAAATGGTACCTTTTGCAGGAAAGCACAGTTTCGCATGTCCTCGATGGTTTTTGAAGATTTTACAGATTCATCCTTGGATATGACCTGCACAATAAATTGCTAGATTTAAAACCAGCCCCTAAAGCTTAAGTATGAAAAGATGAAATAAACACATCTAAATATGACTTACACCAGTACCGCTGCATGGGGCATCAAGAAGCACTCTATCAACAGAGTTCAAACCCATGACTTTTAGGAGCTGAAGTAAACAGGAAAGTTAGCATTGAGATAATGGCATGCCATCTGAAACTAATTTTGACTATTATTATTAGTCAGTTTTTTGGTAAAAGGAATGTCCAATAAAACTAAATATTAGATATTCTACTGCAATGTTGCACAACATTGAGATGTGCACAACTTCGACTGCTTATATAAATAGATCATATGCCAGAAAACATATAAATCAATGGCGAAGTTGTTCTCACACCCTCGCCAACATGCACATTGTCACACAGTCATACAGGCACACTGCATGAAGTCCACTAGGGTTTGTAAAACATGTTCATAAAGGGCTAAAAATCATATCCTCTGGTACATTGCACATTTTGCTGTTATAGTGGTGTACCTGCAGCCAGGGGTGCAAGTGGATTAGATAAATCTGCAATCCAATCTGTTCCAACCCAATTGGACTGGATTGGTTGGAATTTTTGCCTCTATGAATTCGATCGGATTAGGATTTTTTTTTTTTTTTTGAAAAGCAAAAGGGCGGTTATCTGAATGATAACCACCCGACTTCATTCCATCAAGCCATCAAAGTATTACATCGTCAGTTACAAAATGAACTCCGAAAACACCACCCGGAAGGAAATGCAGGAGACAACATTCTTCACATAGGGCCTCACCTCCCGAAACACCACACCATTCCTCCCTAACCAGACTCCCCACAGGACTGTCAGCACCCTAGCTCTCTCCTTCTTTGAATGGAAAGTATTTCCACCTCCTCGGGCATTTTCTCTCTAGAACGAAGACCAAAAGCTCGCCGTGTCACGTGTATCTACCCAACCGATCCCCAATCTCCGCCAGACCTGTGCAACGAAAGGATACTAGAAGAAAATGTGATGTATATCGTCCTTTCCCCCATCACAAAGAGGGCATCTCACATCATCTGTTTGGGCCCACCTCGCCCTCCACATCTTCGTCACGATCCTTTTCCTCTGTAAAAGCAAAAAGTGAAAGTTCCCTACTTGGAGGGGTGAGATCAGCATGACAAAAAAAATGCGGAATGAAATATATAAAGCAATATCACAAAAATAAGCAATCACACAAGGTACACAAAGAATTTTTAGGTGGAAACCCAAACCGGGTGAAAACCACCACCTAACCCTCTCGAGTTAGGATTTTCCGATCAACCTAGTTGATCAAAATCCACTAAATCGAATCACTTAAAACGAGGGTGATTCAACCTCAATACAACCACGCTACAAGTACGAGGGTAACGTTCCACAACCCCTTCTCTCCACGAGAAGGATTTTGTCCCACGAAGGAGACAGGAATTCGCAAAGCGAATACCCAACAAAATAACAAAGGTAAAATAAAACAACAAACCTATAGAGCCAACAAAGTAATTAACCTAAGCTTCTATAGGATTTAGGAAACTCTCCTTTGCAAGGAGTGCGTCGATGATAACGCGGGTGCGTGAGCCACGCAACGACGCAATGTCGCTCTCGTAGACAACGGCGGGAGAGCGGGTGCGCGAAGGGAATGATTCTCTCAAGATGTAGAACTTGAGCTTAGAGAGCAAGAGCTTCTTGGACACAAGAGAGTGGAAGTATGTTACTTAAGTGTGTCTTTTATTTTTCTAAGTGTATATCTTGTGTGTTTTTGAGTTGCAAAGGCTCCCCTCTATTTATAGAGGCCTTAGGAAGGCTTTGGAAGGCTTAAGAAAGGTTCTATAGCCGTTGGGTGCAAAGCCCAAGAGAATCAGGCCGAAATCAGGACAATGATTGCATTTGACAGGGTCATCAGACGTCTAACTCTGGCATCAGACGTCTGGAAGGCCACTTTAAGACATCTGATTCCAAGGTCAGACGTCTGATTCTATGCGGGTTTTTCCCTGACTTGAATCAGATCTAAACAGGATTTTTGCGCAAGTCCATCAGACGACATACAGGACGTCTGGCACTATGTCTGGACATCTGGAAACCTACTTTTACTGTAGGAATTGATTTCCAAACGTTGCAACGGCTAGAAAATCTCTGAGAAGAGATTTTGGGTCAGCCGAGGCAAAACGGTCATTTATCAGACGTCTGTAAAGTCCTATGGACGTCTGATAAGGCTCTAACGGTCATAATCTTGGGTGTTTTCTAAGCCAACCAACGGTCCACTAATTGGACGTCTGGCAAAGTCATCAGACGTCTCCTAAGACGTCTGGTCTATTGTCTGGACGTCTGAATTCATCAGACATAACTAACTATGTCCAGCCTAACAGTTATCAGACGTCTGAAACAACAGTCAGACGTCTTAAAATTCTTTATCAGACGTCTGATTTGGGAATTAGACGTCTGGAAGTGCTGTTTGAACCCTATATTGGTTTTCTAAGTATTCTACAGAAAACCTAAGTATCCTAGGGTTGTGCCGGTGTTCCTAGGACTACTGTTAGGGTTCTTTGAGGCACTTTAACATAATGTTCTAAGGAATAAAAAAGAGCAAGAAAATAAAGACAAGAGATACATGAAAGGATAAAAAAGAATCTATCATATTCTTCTTGTCTTCCATCTCCAATCTTTCGCTCCACGCGAACCTCCTCTGTTTCCCGTCAAGCTCCTCCAATCCGTCCTGGATGCGAGCTCGAACTCCGTCTAAACACGTCCTCATTTGCAATTGACCTGAAATCTAGGACTCAAATTGCAAATGTTAAATAACACGTGTTTTGTTATCATCAAAACAAATGATCGTGGTGCTCTAGCACCAACAATCTCCCCATTTTTGATGATGACAAAACCGTAAATAATAATGCATAAAAATCCTCCCCCTTTTTGACATTATCAAAAAGGTTTGATTGGTTTTACATTTCCTATAACTCCCCCTTAAAGCATGCTCGTCTATGAATTTATTTTAACAAAGGTGATTCTCCCCCTTTTTGTAACAAGATAGCTATTATTTTTCTCCCCCTTACTAAAGGAAATTTAGCTACCTTACATCTCCCCCTTAAAAATTGACAATTAGCTCATCATTTTTTAACTCCCCCTATCTAAATGCTTATGATAATAAGATAGGGTTAAGAATTTTTACCTCACCTACCATGGCCAATAAAATGGCCCGAATGGTGGTGGTGGATGCCACATCGGATGGGGCTCCCATCCGTAGCTTGGAGGCCCGGGCATTGGCGCCGGTCTCCAATCTGGTGGTCGACGTGCGGCGGGTCCGTCGTTTGTTCGCCGTCTCGTCGGTCTTCTTGTTCTCCTCCTTGGTCTATTCCTTGGTTCCCCTAACTTGAGTTGACCAGCCTTGAGCTTGTAGGTCCAGTCCCTTATGTTGTAATTATCCCTGAACCCTACAAAACAAGATTCTAATTCTTTTTTCGGTATCCAAGTGGGCTTGGATCCGGATTTTTTAGAAGGTCTCCTTGATGGAGATCCTTTCTCAACCTTATGGCTATAAAAATTATCAACTTTGTTGATTAATTTGTTAGAATTTTCCCTAAGACATGCAATTTCTTTTTCTATAGTTTGCATCTTAGTCTTTAAATCATAGATTTCTAACTTTAGACTATCATTTTCCCCAATCAACTTATTATTTTCATTGATGAAGTTATGATTTTCTATTAATAGGTTATCATTTTTAGGACAAGTTTCTAGATCCTTAAGTTTTATTTCTAACCTATCATTTTCATTTTTAAGAAAATTAAGGTTCTTTTTAATGCTTTTATTTTCTATCCTAAGTGATTTACTAATCTCAAAAAGTTCATTAAAAGCTTCTTGAAGATCAAGATTTACCTCGTCGTCGGAGTCGCTTCCGCTTTCACTGTCGCAGTTGCTTCCTCTGGCCATGAAACCAAAGCAAGTGGTTTCTTCTTCTTTTTCTTCTTCTTCTTCCTCCGAGCTGGAATCCTCATGAGTGCCTTCCAACCTCCTCCATATCTCGTGGGCGGTGGTGCACTCTTGGATTCGTTCGAATTCCTTCGGACTCAATGCGCAGTACAAGGCATTCATTGCCTTTGCGTTGAGTGAGAGATCTAGAATCTGCACCTGCGAGTAGCCTCCTTGGGGTCGCTTCGGGATCTCGTATGGGGTTTCGCAACATCCCCATATCTCAAATTCAGTGGCTTGGAGCCACGTCTTCATCCTCAACTTCCAATATCCAAAGTCTCTCCCGTCGAAATAGGGTGGTCGGACGGTGGACTGCCCTTCGGAGATTCTGATTGCTGATGTGCTTCCCTCCATTTGATCTCTTGCCGGGTGTTACTCCGATCTCGCAAGACCTGCTCTGATACCAAATGAAAGTTCCCTACTTGGAGGGGTGAGATCAGCGTGACAAAAAAAATGCGGAATGAAATATATAAAGCAATATCACAAAAATAAGCAATCACACAAGGTACACAAAGAATTTTTAGGTGGAAACCCAAACCGGGTGAAAACCACCACCTAACCCTCTCGAGTTAGGATTTTCCGATCAACCTAGTTGATCAAAATCCACTAAATCGAATCACTTAAAACGAGGGTGATTCAACCTCAATACAACCACGCTACAAGTACGAATGTCGCGTTCCTCAACCCCTTCTCTCCACGAGAAGGATTTTGTCCCACGAAGGAGACGGGAATTCGCAAAGCGAATACCCAACAAAATAACAAAGGTAAAATAAAACAACAAACCTATAGAGCCAACAAAGTAATTAACCTAAGCTTCTATAGGATTTAGGAAACTCCCCTTTGCAAGGAGTGCGTCGATGATGACGCGGGTGCGTGAGCCACGCAACGGCGCAATGTCGCTCTCGTAGACAACGGCGGGAGAGCGGGTGCGCGAAGGGAATGATGCTCTCAAGATGTAGAACTTGAGCTTAGAGAGCAAGAGCTTCTTGGACACAAGAGAGTGGATGTATGTTGCTTAAGTGTATCTTTTGTTTTTCTAAGTGTATATCTTGTGTGTTTTTGAGTTGCAAAGGCTCCCCTCTATTTATAGAGGCCTTAGGAAGGCTTTGGAAGGCTTAAGAAAGGTTCTATAGCCGTTGGGTGCAAAGCCCAAGAGAATCAGGCCGAAATCAGGACAATGATTGCATTTGACAGGGTCATCAGACGTCTAACTCTGGCATCAGACGTCTGGAAGGCCACTTTAAGACGTCTGATTCCAAGGTCAGACGTCTGATTCTATGCGGGTTTCTCCCTGACTTGAATCAGATCTAAACAGAGTTTTTGCGTAAGTCCATCAGACGACATACAGGACGTCTGGCACTATGTCTGGACGTCTGGAAACCTACTTTTACTGTGGGAATTGATTTCCAAACGTTACAACGGCTAGAAAATCTCTGAGAAGAGATTTTGGGTCAGCCGAGGCAAAACGGTCATTTATCAGACGTCTGTAAAGTCCTATGGACGTCTGATAAGGCTCTAACGGTCATAATCTTGGGTGTTTTCTAAGCCAACCAACGGTCCACTAATTGGACGTCTGGCAAAGTCATCAGACGTCTCCTAAGACGTCTGGTCTATTGTCTGGACGTCTGAATTCATCAGACATAACTAACTATGTCCAGCCTAACAGTTATCAGACGTCTGAAACAACAGTCAGACGTCTTAAAATTCTTTATCAGACGTCTGATTTGGGAATTAGACGTCTGGAAGTGCTGTTTGAACCCTATATTGGTTTTCTAAGTATTCTACAGAAAACCTAAGTATCCTAGGGTTGTGCCGGTGTTCCTAGGACTACTGTTAGGGTTCTTTGAGGCTCTTTAACATAATGTTCTAAGGAATAAAAAAGAGCAAGAAAATAAAGACAAGAGATACATGAAAGGATAAAAAAGAATCTATCCTATTCTTCTTATCTTCCATCTCCAATCTTTCGCTCCACGCGAACCTCCTCTGTTTTCCGTCAAGCTCCTCCAATCCATCCTGGATGCGAGCTCGAACTCCGTCTAAACACGTCCTCATTTGCAATTGACCTGAAATCTAGGACTCAAATTGCAAATGTTAAATAACACGTGTTTTGTTATCATCAAAACAAATGATCGTGGTGCTCTAGCACCAACAAAAAGAATATCTTGACTTTTTAAGGGACAGTCTGCCAGCCAGAGTAATCTGCAGTCCCTCAAAAGATCAACATCATCATTCTGCCGAACAGGACCTAGCCTGTGAAATGCTTTTACAACAGCAAAATCCCCTTCTTCCTAGCAGAAAGCGTCATTCCCCACCTCCGATGCCCACCCCTCAAGTTCCTGATGCAACTGTTGGAACTCCAGAAACCTCTAATCCAAGAGACCTCCCCGAAAGGTTAGACACCAGGCTCCATCCCAGCAACTTCCCACAATAAACTTTAGATAGACACCCAAGTATATTCAAGATTAGGAAATCTTAATCCATTAAAAATTGGATTGGATCAAGTTGAGACCTTAATCCAATCTTTAATCCATAAAATAATAATAATAATAATAATAATATATATATATATGCTATTCCCTTCCCTAACCATTGTGAACCCTACCCCACTTTGTCGCCAAACAATTCCCATCCCCACTTCCCCTAAGTTTGAAGTTCAATTTTGTTATCCCCACTTCCCCAAGTTTAAAGTTCAATTATTTTGTTATCAATTCCATGAAGTCAAAATAATTGAAAGAAAATATTGTTGGCAATTTTGTTCTAGGTTGGATCCATCCTCCAGCCTTGGCAAGATTTGCAAGCAAAGCTTGTGACACAAATCTATTTAAGGACTTTTCTGCATGGAATGGGAGTCAGATGTAGGTGCTACGATATGCAGTTGACACCCTATTCTTTGTTGAAGGCTCAAAAGATGAAACGAGCGTACGGAGTCTCTTGGAAATTTTTGGAGAAATGTTGGGGTTGAAGATTAATTTTTCCAAATCTATTTTTGCTCCATTTCAGGTGTCCACCGAAGAGGCTAGTAATTGTAGTGCGGAGTTGCACACTGAGGAGGGGTCATTACCAATTTCTTATCTAGGACTAATGCTATCTGATAAGCAGATATTTTACAAGAATATAAGCCTTTGATTGAAAGGTTGGAGAGGAGGCTCACAGGTTGGGCTTATAAGCTCTTATCTAAGGGAGGAAGAGTGGTTTTCTTGAAGGCTATGTTAACTTCAATGCCCTCTTATTTTACATCCGTAAAAAATATTGAGAAGATCTCTGCCTTGATGAGAGATTTCTTTTGAACCAATTATGACACAGTTGAGAAAGGAGTCAGCATGGTTGCTTGAGAGGATGTCTGCAAGCCATTAACTAAAGGAGGATTCGAAATCAGAGATCTGAGGCAGATGAATGATAGTTTTCTGACAAAATGGATTGCCAGCTTGTTGGGCCATAAACAAGATTTGGTTGGAAGGGTTGTTGAGACCTACCATGGAACCTCTAGGTGTTGGGACCTATTGGAGTCACCTCAAGTTAGAGCTTCTCATTTCCTTAAAGGCCTGTCTATGGTGATGCCTAAGGTGTAGAACTTCTTCTCTCCTATGGTAGGCATGGACGATTCTTTTCTGTTTTGGCTAGATGATTGGATGGGGAATGGAAAGCTTAAGGATCGGTTCCTTAGATTATTTGCACCGATTGCTAACCAACAAGTGAAGGTCATTGATTGTTAGGAGGGTTCTTGGAATTTCACTTTCGTGAGAAACTTTTCTTACCAAGGGATTTAAGAACTCTGGTTGTTGTGGCAGGAGTTGGATGGGTACCATCCAAAAGGTGGCATAGACACATTCATGTGGGGTGAAGGAGATTCACGGTTAGGAAGGCTTATGGAAGGCTGGGCAATGGAGGGATGCTCATAAATGTCAATTGTATTAGGGATTGCAGACAAATTTGGTCAGCATCATGCCCTTTGAAGATAAAGATCTTTGCATGGTTGCTTAGAAAATGATGACTGATGACAAGAGTCTGGAGAGCTAAATGGGTGGCAGAGATCAACAAGGTGTGTCCACTTTTCCAAATAGTGGATGAAGACATTGAGCACTTGTTCTTTGCATGCACATTATCTACAGAAGTGTAGGGTTGTTTCTGCTTTCCCTTGATAATGCACACTAGTCAGGCTGATTTTTAAAGGTCTTTTAGAAGTGAGAATGTTGTAGGAGGACTAAACACCTTCAAGACAAAGAAAGAAAAGGCAAATGTCCTGACGATACTTTAAGGCATTTGGCTTGAAAGAAACACGGCTATTTTTAAAGAGCAACATCTCTACCTTGAGAACTTTATTTCTTGTATTTCTACCTTAGTTAATTGTAGAGAACCAACTATATAATTTCAGTCATTTTGCTGGAGCTTTAATTAATATATTTTCTGGATGGTTATCAACCAGATAATCACCTTTTCCTTTATTAAAAAAAAAATCCATGAAGTCAATGATTTTGTATATTTTTAGCATAATTTTTTAAAATTTTGGAAAGATGTCATCACGGGTGCATACAAATAGGATAATTTGTGTTTCAATCTATTTCGATCCATTTGAACTAGATTGGATTAGTTGCCTCTATTAATTGAATTGGATTAGACAATTTTTAATCCATTAAAAATCAAATTGGACCAATTAAAACCTTAATCCAATCTGATTCAATCCATAATATGTGAAATAATAATATTTTTGTATGTATATATATGTATATACACATAAATATGATTTATTTTCATTATAGAAATAAATTGTTATCTTTGTAGGATATGTAATATATAAATTCTCCAAAACAAAATATTTCCGTTCTCTATTATTACCTTTCCCAAAACCTCGTGAACCCTAGCCTACTTTGTCAACAATCTCCATTCTACACTTCTCTTAACTTTAGAGTAACTTCATTTATTTTGCTATGTATTCCATGAAACCAATAATCTTGTATATTCTTGGTATAATTCTCTTAATTTTTTTGAGAGATTACATTATGTGAGTAGGGAAAACTCAAGAAGCAAATGATATCCTTAAATTTCAATTCTAAAACCTTATTCTTCATAACTTTGCATTGGCAAATAGAAAAACATGTATGAAATCATATATTATTTAAAAAAGAAAAGAAAATATAATCCAATCTAAACCAATCCAAAATTTTGCAGATTTGATTGAACTAGACCTTGAATTGGATTGGATCAAACTTTTTTCACAGTTTGACAAGGGTGGAGTGAATTATGGATTTAGAATCATCATTTTAAAAGGCACGCCTCGGGGCTATGGCCTCAAGGTTGCACCATGAGGCGTGAGCCTCACTTAGTCGAGGTGGTGTCGAGGAACTGAGGCAAAGGCGAGGCTATAGCCTCTGTTGAAAGACCCTTTTAGATGATTATGTGACTTGCACATGATCTTTTCCCACAAATAAATCCCTCCAAAGTCCTAATTCAAACCATTTTCCAAAACCTAAAACCCATTGCCCGAAACCCCAAGGAGCCCATCGTTGTCCAAGCTCTTGAAAAATAGCTCCCACCTTGTTGGAGGACCAACACAGGTTGCTAAAGGTTGCAGATGGGTCACCAAAGGTCGCAGAACCTTTTGCCACCGCATCACCAAAGGTTCACTATTGCCAACTTCAATGCCCAGTCTCAGTACTAAACAATAAGTTTAGGTTTCGTTTAAATTTTATTTAGGTCTTTTTTCAGGTTATTTTATTGTATATTTTATTTAGCTACGACGGTATGTTCCTTTATTATATATGTTATTTATAGCTTTTGTTTAGGTTTCATTTAGGTTTTTTAGGTTATGTTTGTCAATGATGAGTTATTTAATAGTATGAGAATGATGGAGATACCCCATATTTATCATATTTTCTAGGATGTCAATGATACCATATGATTGTCAATAATTTTGTTTAGTTTTCATTTAGGTTTTTTTATGTTTGTGAATGATGACTTGTGAGTTATGAGATTAGTTATTAGACTCATTACTTATGATATGAGTCATGACAATTGGATTTTTTTATAGATAATGGCTAGAGTCAATATAATTCACTATGTTTATTTAGTTTACTTGTAATAATTATCATCATATGAACTTGATAAATTTAATTTCTAATTTTCTATAATGTTTGGAGGTTTACCTTTTATTTAAATGTCAATTCTTATCTAATTTTACTCTTTAAGTGTTGTGATAGAGCAAAAATGGCATGGATGTGTGTTTTTTACTTTTTTTTTTTGTTATTAGTACTTAACAAGTATATATTTATGGTATTTTTTCTTATTTTCCATTCAAAACCTGAGCCTTACACCTCGACCGCCTCGAGGCTTACACCTCATCTTAATGAAGAGAAACTACCTCAGTACCACCTCGCATTTTTTAAAATCTTGTTTAGAATATCCAATTCATGCACACCCCTACTAGTATAGCACCAATGGTTCTCTCACATGGTTGACTCCATTCCACCCATGTTCTGCACATTAGATTAGCCGTTGTTTTATATTCGTAAAGTCATCATTGTCCACAGCATGGGCAGCGTTGCAAGATTGGTAATCATGTTTCTGTACATTTGCTAGAGTATGATTTATTTCTATACCATTCACATGCTTGTATACCATGTTCATGAACTTCATACTATGTTGGTATTCATTAAATAGTATACCATGTTTGACGTTAAGATATCTCAAGTTTAAGTTCGGTGATTGTACCAATTTTCTTGGTTTCAATGTCATGATGTCATGTTTGGATTCTGCGAGATGACACCATTCACATATTCAACGACTTCATAGCATTTACACATCATTCTTGGGTTTGATTACATGTCACCATGCACATGTTCAACAACGTTAAACTATCCGCAAGTCATGCTTCTGTTCAGCAACACGACTGTTCACATCTATTACCATTGCCACCATGCACGTGTGTAACAAGCCCCATAGCAAGTAATGTGCTAACATGAAATTCCCTTCATGTGCAGCATATCATCCATTGTTTGATATGCCTTGTTTGTGGGCATCTCATGCTTTAGAATTTCATGTTTTACACATTTGTTGAGGACATTGTGCTATAGAAGTTATACACGACCATTATCATGCAATTACAGCCATTTTTTGGCTTACATATCAAGTTCCTTTTATGTTTGGACCTCAGCAGACACAATACGCTTTAGGATACACCAGTATAGATGGCAGTGCAACCTGCTCAAGCTCAATCCTTCTCTTGGCATCAACCTCCATTATCATCCCCATGAACTTCACCATTGTCAGCATGTATCCTGAACCCATCATCGAGTGCATGAGATCTACAACAATGATGTGTCAGTTCCCTCCAGTCATTGAGCCGAAAGAGCATATGGAGCTACCTACCAATGTAGAAGCACGTACTTGCAGCAGCAAGCTCAGACAAAATGAGGAAGCAAACTTGGGAAACTAAAGGAGGCCATCAAGGTTCACAGAAGGCCATACAGGTTAGGGAATCAAGCTGATTTTTTAGTGAAGAGAGACCAAGGAGTCAGAGGAGGGTTGTGAGCTAGCTATGTCGGGCTGCCATCTTTGTTGTGGTTGAAAGCATCAAGGAGCTTGGCAAGCTCCTCGTCATCAAGGGAGGAGGTGTTGGACCTTGTCATGCGGCATGTTTTCAGCAATAGGTGGTTGAAAACAGAATGGTGGTTGGGGATTCTGGCACTATTTATGTAATCCAAAATCTGAATGTATCGTTCATCCAGAAGAATAGTGTCATTGCATTGGTGGCATATGTTAGGCATCACATCCCATACATCCACATGCCGTCACTCAGCTTTCCCCAAAACCATGATGGATCTGTGTTGGCAGACAACATAAATGTTGCCTAGGTGTGAGTATAGAAGTACATAAAAGAGTATATACTATCTGCTTCTCAGCGTGCTCAAACTTAGGAACTTTGAACCTCTACTTGAATTTGCAAATTTACAATTATCTTGAAGAGTCGATTGTGGAGGCCAAACTTGCAGCAAGGTCAGTAGAGTTGTTTGGAGATGCATCTAGCACTGTATTTAATAGGAAAAGGTCATGCATTGCTAGTGTATGAATGTGGATGGGGCAGCTCAGGATGCAAACATGTTGGGACTCCCCTAGGATCTTTGTCAATCACAATATGTTAGCTTGTCAATACCTGATAGGGTCATTCAGCCAGCATACTGAATCCCCTGATTTAGAGGGTGGATAAGACATTGGTGTGTTGAACTTCCAACTTGGGGATGGTAAAATCATCCTCCTAAAGTCCGTTCCCACTACATTACCAATGTTCTTCATGTTAGTTTCCTGCTTGTTTATGCTCTCAAGAGGTCCTTCTTTTTTAGGAGTTTTAGATCAAGCAGGAAAAGGGTCATTTGGTTTCTTAAGATTAAGTTTTTTTTCCTTTTTCAGAAAGGTACTCGGTCAACTGGGTGTTCTACATTGTAGGACAAGGAATGAAGCAATATTGTCAAGGCTATCACCTCAAGCTACCGGGCTAGGCATAAAACATCAAACGTTGCCTTAGAGGCATTCCAGGTGAGGGGCTTCATCTGAGCTATCGCCTATCGTGTATTGCCCAATCATCTTTTCCATCACTTAGGTCACCTTGCTCCTCATTGTCCTACTTCTGGTTCATTCTAGGTAAGACCATAAGACTCTTCTTTAATCTTAAGCTTGATATATATATTAGGGATTTTTAGGTAAACACCATTAAAATCTTTTGAAATTACTTAAATGTCATCCACATTACTATATTGTTGATTATGCCATTAAAAAAGTCACATCGTTTTTGTATTTTCCACTTTGTTAGTCATAGCCGTTAAACTTAACGACTTTGGACTTAAATGTAATAAAATTTTATTTTTTAGTCTTACAAATTTACTTTTTTGTCCTTAAAATTTTTTTATATTCACCCTGCCCCCTTCTTCCTCCACCTCTGACCACCTCCCCCACCCCCAACCACCTCCTCACCTCCACACCGTTAGAGAGGGGGTGGAGGTTGGAGAGAGCAGGTGGAGGAGGTGGTCAAAGGTGAAGGAAGAAGAAAGGAGGAGAGGGGATGAAAAAAAAAAAGACTAAAAAATAATTTTTTCTTACATTTCAATCCAAAATTGTTAATTTAACGATAACTAACGAAGTGGAAAATATGAAAACGACGTGACTTTTTCAATGACATAACCAGCAATATAGTGAAGTGAATAACATTTAAGTAATTTCAAAATATTTTAGTGGTACTCACGAAAAAATCCCCATATATTATATATGTTAATGTTATATATTCTGTTCTGTGCATATGCATATACATATGCATACATGTTATTGAGAGCTTTTATATGCTCTCAAGTATCAAATTCGCCCTCTGCTTTGACATATCTTACTAACTTAAATTACTATTTTGTCTATTATAACATACATGTAAAAGTTATACATTAGTACAAGTCTAATGATAATTGTGATATATGTTGTTAGTTTAATGATCTATGTTACATAAAACAATATATGTGTAAGTTATGGCATTAAGTCTAGATTATACTTTACATGTCGTATATATAATATATGTCACTATCTTGTTTTGATAGAAACATATACTATACGTTTTAGTTTGTTTTTGGCCTGTAATTATACATATAATATATGTGTGTACAATTTGTATAATAATTTTTTGAAAAGACATTTTAGGATAGTATAAATAATATGTTATTGTTACTTAAATATGATACGATCATTGTATTTTCTTTCACTTAAATAGTGTTATATGTTTCTTACGAAAGTTTTTTTTGAAAAGTGTTTCTTACAAAAGTTAGTGCTACTATATGAGTTATTTAGGCATATTCACTATTTTAAAAAATAAAAAGACTTCTCACCTCAATTCAATCGGGCAAACACCTTTTTGTCACGTCTTAGCTTGGGCAATTAACAAGCTTGTCGTCTTACAGTAGCTTAACACCTTAACAACTTTGGGATGAAGCATTGCCTACTAAAATAGGATGTCAAAATCATGGGTAATGACTCAGACCTTTTATAAGCTTGATCTCACTTGCTATTGTAAGATCTTGCATTGATGAGGGACACTTCTTTCCTCTACGAAAGTGTTTTTGATTGAATGCAAAACGTGGCATCTCACGTCCATGTCTTGGGGAGAGGAAATGGTTTCACATTTCTAACCAATGCTTGTTGGTCTCATTAACATTCCAACCAACTTGTTTCCATGCCCCTTCAAACTTCACCACCAAACCATAAGTATATGCATGTTGGACAATAACATTGATAGAGCCATGGTAGTCGGTCCCTTCCTCTCTCTCGACCCTCTTGGATGAGCAACTCACTGATATTCCTCGATCTTCTTGAAGTGCTAGGAACAAATTTTCCCAAGCACACTACGACTGATCGATGGAAATGGTATGAAATGATTTCTTGGTAAGGAGTCCTGATTCAATGGAAATACACGAGTTTCCAGCAAACCAAGCCTCTCAACAAACTCGTTAGCCATATTTGGAAGGCTCTCACACCTCAAAAACCCCGACCCCACTTCTCCAACCCAATATTAGGTAACCAAGCACAGCTTGGAACAGAATAGCCACTACAGAGATTGGAACTAAAAATCGTCCTTCAAGAACTTAATTTCCTGGTATCTCTCACATCAGTCACAACTCAACCATCATCTTTCATAGAATTACATCATTACACATTAATTCTCCAAATCACTTCTCACTCTTAACAAGCAACCTCGTCGGTCCTCATTAGTGGGATGCTGCAAATCACATATAATGTCAAAGTCCAATCCAACCTTCTCCATGGATAAGATCAATTGCCATCTACTAACAAATGCCATTTTTCCCTCCTCAAGTCCCCCATATCAAGGCCCTCAAGTCAACCATGTCAAGGCCACCAAGTCCAATGCCATACACAAGCTTTCTCATGTCATCAAAAACTAAGAATGCTTATGATCCACGACAAGCTAATATCAATATCAACATAGATTCTATGTTTAAGACAAAATAAAAAATAACTTCAGTGTAACATGTCTTACATGAGAAGCACAAGGAAAAGTTTCCATATTATTCACAATAAAATATCCATCTAGTGGAAGACAAATTTAAACCAAATTGAAATAAATAAAGGGTTCAACTAACCTCTCTCCCATCATAGTTGCATACGACAGTATTAGTTACACCTAAGCGATGTAGATTAGCAGATAAAGACTTTAGTCTTTGTTCTTTCATTTCATTTGCATAAATGATGCCTGAAAACAATAAATCACGAGCTTTCATAAGACCATCATAATGATAGATCAAACATGTTACAAGTTGGCCAAAGCTAGATAGTGATTTCATTCAAATTCATTAATCTACCTGCGCCATCAATGAATAGTTTCCTACTTAAACAGCAATGGAAGACATGGACAGGTGATGAAACTAGAAATTCTAAACACTAGGTTTGTAACTTGTGATCTTTTGTCTTGCTAGAACATGTTCAATGATTTTTTTTCAGTCCCTTGTCTGACCAATGGACAGATGATTTGCTACCACTGCTGAATTATATTGAATGCTTTCAACCGCACCTGGAGTCCAATGCCCTGTTCTGGAATTACGGAGAGTTCTCTGTGCGCGAGATATATAAACAGCTGCAGAGACCTGTGATTCAGGTTGATGATGATTTTCCTAAGGGGCTGTAAGTTTGTTTGGGATGCTGCTTGCCCTTTAAGATTACGATCTTCCCTTGGCTTTTAATAAGAGGAAGAATTTTGACAAAGATGATGCGTGCAAGATGGGTTCTGTAGGCGATACCATTGTTTGGGCTGTTGCTTGCCCTTCAAAGATTAAGATCTTTGCCTAGCTTTTAAGAAGAGGAAGAATTTTGACAAGATGCTGCATGCAAGATGGGCTCCAGAGGCAGATACCAGCTGTGTTCAATGTAGGATAGAACTAGAATATTACAAGCATCATTTTTTCACAGGATATTTGGCGTCACTATAGCATCAGTTGGATTGATTGGTCTTGATGCGGACAGTTGTTGGAAGACTTTCCGGAATCATGGTGTGCAGCCTGGTAGGTCTATTTGCAGGTCTTAAGGGGAGAGAACCAAATGTTGGCTGTGCTGTGGGGCAGTTGGCTAGGGAGGAATGGGATGCTTTTCAAGGGGAAAGGGCATATGTCAAAATGTCATTTCTTCTATTTCCTCGTTGATGTCTTGTTGGGATAAACTTTTGTAATTATGGTTTGTTGCTACTGATTATTAATCAATACATGTGGGTGACTAACAAAGGATAGTCACCCTTTACTTTTTCAAAAAAAAAAAAGATCTAAAATGGTTCGCAACTGGCTACATATATTTAGCATATAAGTTTAACATAATTCCTTGAAAATTAGTTAAGATGATATCCATATGATATTTTGAATGAATCTACAAATCACAAGTAAAATTAAAAGAGTAAGAAGGGCAATCATTATTGAACACCATACAGCTAGAGCTACTGAAGATCTATCTTCCTACCAGTCACCACCAACTGCTCTTCATTCACAAGTACATGCGATAGAACTGAACTTAGATATAGATGGCAAGTGCTGAACTCATTGTTGGAGAAGAATAATAGTATGACAATAAAAATTTGCAGTGTTCAGAGAATAGACAAAGAACATAGCCCTAGCTTTCCATGATAAGTCATGTCCTATTGAGCTTTGATAAACCTGTTTTAGGTTTCCTCACATAATGCCTTATGATAATTGTTTTGTTTTCTGATGCACCTGGAGAAAGAATACGGAATTGAGAAAGTGATGGAGGGCATGAAAAAGAGAAACATGCCAAGCTTGGGAAGGTGCAGAGATGCTCTTAAAGATAAGGAGGAAGGAGGATACATCACAAGAGTTTCAAATTTTATGTTATTTCATTCTAATCTAAACAATAGTTGCACCCCCTTTATTTGGAAAGGGATTACAACAAAGCCAACAAACTGGAGTCCTAACCAATTACAAGATAAGGAGAACAGAAATTATTTAAAAAAATTTAGGAATTCTAATTACCAAACAAAATAAAATAACATATTCAAAATTCACATGACATTCCTAAGAAATAGGCTAAAGAAAAATTGCATCCTACACCCTTAAGAAAAATTGTATTGTGACGCCTTTGTTTTCTGAAATAGATTCTCTAATATGTTGGATTCCACTTGTTGGGGTTCACCTTTCAACCAGTGATTTAAATGCCAACAGCATGCCGCCGGCAGGGTCGTTTCCGAGCGAGGGTCGTGCCGACATAGATAAAATGTCGATTTACAGGGATATCGTCGGCATGCCGTCAGCATTGTCGGCATACCCTCGACACAGTCAGCATGCTGGCGAAATCGATGCCCATGCCAAGGTTGCTGTTGATTTTTTTGATTACTTTTGCTATTTTTGTCGGTATGCATCGACATACCCTCGGCATACTCATCGGCATGCCCATCGAAAAACGGGCATTTCCACAGCATGCCTTCGACATGCCCACGAAATGCACACTTGAAATTTCATCGGTAGAACATCGAAATCGACATTTCGAACCTTACTTTCAACTTTCGCATACATTTGGATGGCTACTTATGACTAATCATCCTTTTTTATTAGAAAAAATGAATGAATGAAGAAAGAAATTCACATACAAAGTGGTCTATTGTAATTCATTGTCAACATAGCACGGCACTCTAATCACTTTGGGTGTGAGATTCAGCTAATCTGCCAAATATACCACATTGACGAATGCAACCTCGCTGTTAAACCCTGTATTGATGATATGATTGATTGGAAATGTTTTTCAAAAATGACATTCTCCTCCCTCAGAACCATTCACAAGAATTATATATATATATATATATATATATATATATATATATATATATATATATATATATTCTTCCTGACTTCCTGTGAACATCCCTTTGCAAGGCAAGAACTAATTGCCAGATCAACGTTGAAATTGTGCCTCTCCTGATAACCCATTACAATTTATAAAAGTAGGCCATCAAATGCCTTGTTATTTACAAATGGGTACAGATATAATTCTCCTTGGACACTACTGTGACCCGCTCCAAACCAAAAGAAGGTAAGATTTCCTTGTTGAAAAAAAAGAAAGAAAGGTAGGAAATAACAGAAAAGAATAAAAAAGTGCTTCCATCCTCATAGTGATCCCAAGAGGAACAAAGCTACACTTGCCCAAAACCTGTGGCCCGAGTCACCTTTTTGAGCAAAAAGAATAATGAGATAGTGCAAAAACATGGGTCATAATAATTTAGATCAATCATAATCATAATGCCCAGTGTACATTCAATGTTTCTCCCTAGACCATTCTCATCTATTCACAATTAATTGTGATCCATTTATGACTTTTTAATTCCCACAAATGAAATACTTAAGAATATTGTAAAATAGCATATTTTCTTTTCCATATGGGCAGTTAAAAAGACAATCTCTACTGTTGTTCATGCTATGTACAGGGGGAGATCATCACTGTCTCCCACACAAGTTGTCATCCCAACAACAATGGACATTCTTGTAGATTTAATCACAATTGTTACTTCAAACTTGCAGCTTATTTGATTTCCCCAATGCTAATACATGCATAATCATTTGCGCCATGATTTATCTTCTGGTACGATGACATAGTTTGGATTTATAGCAATGACATAACTCCACTAATACATAAAGGAAACCAAAAGCATCCAAAGAATGCAAATCTCTGTAACCAGTTGTGATCTATTGAGCACCATAGAAGCTAAATACAAGTAAATAACTGAGCACCGTTAAGCATATTACTTGCAATCATTATCATGAGAAACATAAAACTAACAGTATAGACTATCAGTGGAAACATACCAGTGTTCTTCAGTAGTGCAGCAATATATGTTGTTTTCCCACCAGGTGCAGCTCTATTAGAAGCCACAAAAAAAGAGAGAATAGTTATATATACAAGCCAGGAGATTGACCAGTCTGCGATTAGAAAACATAACTTAAAAATGCAAGTTGACTTCAATCTGTTTCACCAGTGGATTAGGTCAAAATGTATTATTCATTGGAATGTGAAGGAGAAACCACTTACGCCATGTCTACAACTCGTTCCTTTTCCTGGGGGGCAAGTGCCATAACAGGTAAGAAGGAACTCGCACTTTGAAGCTACAAATGAACAAACATAAAAAGGTAAAACAGAGAAGGGATGGGAAAAGTGTATAGACATGTATGAAGACACAAAACAAATGAAATCTATGTATGACTTGCCATGTAGTGACCAGCCATGTACTCCGGAGTGGCTCCTATAGGTACTTTGGATTCATACACCACCAAACCAACCTGCCATTGGAACTTGTTGATATTTCTGCAGTCTTTGCCAACTTACAAGAGAAATAGGTAACACCAAAAGCAGAAAAAGAGAAGACTTCAACCTTTGACCACTTGCTTAGAGGGTCTAGTTGCACGCCTCTGTTTATCAAGACAGCAGCCAAATCCCTTCTACGAGTCTTCAAAAAGATGCTTAGTTAGTAAAGATAAAACGAAAATACCAACAAGAAGGAAACCTGACCCAATTCACTTTTTCATTCTAACATGTGCTACAATCAAGGGTGCAAACTCTTTGTTATGCTGTTACATACTGACAGAAGCCTGGCTTTAAAAGTACAGGAATGGAGCTTTACCTTCAAGGTGTTTGTTCGCAAGCAGACCGGTCGAGGCTTCTCATAGGCCTCAATAAGCTCGACTAGTTCCACAACCGGAAACATCTGTATTGCCAAAATTTCATCCATGATAAGAACCCAAACAATCCCCAATGCCAATTCACAAAGCCTTCTGTCTACCTCAAAGAGAGCCCCAATCAGAAAATCATTGTAGCCATAATAAGAGGCCAAATCTGCCTTGAGCTGCGCAACATACTCCTTTCTTAATCTACCCTGTTGTCGGAGGCTTTTAAAGTTTGACAATACCCTAATTACTGTAGAGGAAAGGTAAAAAAGCAGACACAACGTGATCAACCTACAAATACAAAAAATAAAAAAGCTAACAATCATGAAGCATATTGGAAATTAACAGAGATACCCACTTTCTTTAATCCTGAGCTGCAGGTTTGTGAGGTCTGGTGGACGCTTTGCTTCCTCCTCAAGATCCTGAATTCCAACCACATAGAAACCCACACAAAAATAAAGTGAGGTGCTTTTTCCCCAACACATCAAAATTATAACTTAAGACTGCATCTTGCATCAGGAGAACGTATTTCAATTTCTTGCGATTCTTTTTCGGGTAACATTGTCAATTTACATATCGAAAGCAATTTACACGTAATCCAATCACACCACCCCGAGAGCGCATTTACTTGTAATCTAAATTACAATGGCTATTTACACATCCTTGTTAAGATGAAACTGATTTTCGAGAAACAAATTATACTTTTTAAGCTGAACCAATATGCGAAGACCAATAGATCGCAGGAATGGACAGAATTCGAACCTCTTTGGTGGGCAGCCTGAACTCGTCGGACTCCCCTTTGAGGTTGAGCTTCAGCTCCTCCTCCGCCTCCTCGAGCTCCCTCGCCTTCTCCTCGTCGATGGCCCTCGACTTCTCGACAATATCCGACTCGTCGGAGTCCGACCGCGCCTCCTCTGTAGAACAACAAACGAGCAATTAATTAATCAACAAACACATACGCCAAACAGAAGCGGGAGAATTTTAACCAAAAAAAAATAAAAAAATTGTTGGAAGTTTAGATCGAACGGACCGTCGTCGGTGCCCCCGAGGAAATCGTCGGTGAAGGGTCCCCCGTCGCCGTCGGAGGAGGAGACGTCGTCCGATTCAGAAGCGCCTCCTGTTGCTTCCTCCGATTCAGAAGCGCCTCCTCCTCGTTCTTCCTCTTCTCCTCCTTCTTCTTCTTCTTCGAATAAGGGTTCGGAGGGAGTGAACTCCATGGGGTCGTTCTCCTCTAGCTGTTTCTTCCGCTTCTTCACTGCAGCAGATTGGGATTGGGTTTGGCTCTTGTTCTTCTTCTTGGAGGCCATCGAGGGAGGGTGGGAGGAGAAAGGCGGGGATGGCGGTAGAACCTTCTTAAACCCTAAACCCCGGTAAGAGGGGGAAAAGGTCCTCAAGCTATCACGGACACAGTTCGATGATAGGGTTAGCTCTAGATCGCATAACTCATAATCGTGTATCAACTCGGTCTAAAATTATGTAAGTATGATGTACGAAAAATATAAATTTAAATTTTTTATCAATAATATATGAATTCGTATATTATATGTAACTTTACTTTCTTAAATTTTAAATAAAGTAATGATAAAAAATAATTAAATATTAAATATTAAATATAAAATAAATAAAATATAATGATTTCTCTCTCTAATTGAGTCATATGAATACAAAACTTATAATATATCGATCTACCTATCACATTTATCACCTATTAAATCAACTACTTACACCACTATCTCTATAAGTTACTCCTTCTCAACTTCCGATCAAGAATAAACGCAAATCCTCATCCTAATGCAATTGTGAGATTTGAAGGTAATGGAATTAGTAGTGGATTAATTGAGCCAAACGGGAGAGGTGAGTTGATAAGTTGTTATTTAATTTTATTTTTGTATTGTATTAGAAGTTAGTTAATATAAATAAATACAATTGGCAAGTTGATATGTTAGTATTGATTTTATTTTTATCTGTATTAAAAGTGAGTTAATGAGGTATAGTGATAGATGAATAGATATATTATTAGCCATCATGCATGCAACATAAGATAATAGTCTTATTTAAGATCCTACTCAGCAAGGTCTTATTGAATTTTTGAACTTGTCATCATAACTATATATGATTGAGTTATCTCTGCTTCTTTAATGGCTAGACACTTTCGGATGAGGAATATGGTTAACAAGCACCATATTCCACACCAACTTTTCATTCTTAGGCATTATTTGGATTATAGGTTTAGCCCATGCAACCTGTTGTTAGTCGCTCTAAATTAGATTTTAAAATCAATACGTTGTAGTATAGATTAAATCAGCACGAAAAACAAATAGAAATTATACTTGAAGGGAAGTCCAAGGTCGAACACAGTGAGTAATTAGCAAAATAATTTTCAATATTACAATTTAAGCACAATATAAGCAATTTATAATGGAACTCCAAACAATAATGATATATAAATGAACGCAAATGTCAACAGTGCAAAAATGAATGGGGTAAAATGGTGATTTAAATCACCAATTACCCTTCAGAATAATATCAAATATCTTAATAGTATCAATCAATTTAAATCAACGTATGATAAGTGCACAATGCACTTTTGTTGAATCTCAGACATCTGCTCAGCCGATCAGACGACTTAACTCGCTCAAAGTTATTGCTCTTCTTCTTTCTCCTTCTTCAACTCCTTTTCTTCTCTTTCTGTACCTTGACTTTTCTCTTTTCAGGCATCTCTTCTTCTTCCTTCTCTTCTCGCACAAGGGGAAGGGTTTCTTCTTCAAACGGTTAAGTGTCAGTCGTTGGTCTTCAAAGCAAAATCCCCCCAAACCCCCACACTCTCTCTTTCTTTCTCTCTCCGGGATCTGCTCTCCCAGAGCCTCGGGCAATCGAATTCGGATCTAAGCGTACCCAGGACCAAGGTGCGAGCGTGATATCGCAGCTGAGGAGTGAAGGCGGGTTAGGTAGGTTGGGTCAGCACCAGGCTTGCAGGGGACAGGTCATGGGCGAGGCACTTGTGAAGGGTG
The DNA here is from genome assembly GCA_037157565.1 of Thalassia testudinum. Classification (NCBI taxonomy): domain Eukaryota; kingdom Viridiplantae; phylum Streptophyta; class Magnoliopsida; order Alismatales; family Hydrocharitaceae; genus Thalassia; species Thalassia testudinum. The sequence continues at coordinate 17,282,118 of JAZHRO010000077.1, read as the reverse complement.
GCAGTGGCGTGCTGCGAGAGGGGTCGGAGATGACTGGCGGAGGCGGATTAGGCCGAAGAACAGTGGGTTATTCGGTGGGTAGTTAGGAGGGGCAATCTACCTAACTAAGTTAGGGCTTTTGCTCCTTAGGTCGAGGCGGAGGTGTAGGGATAAGTGGTAGCCAACTTGGTGGAGCGTAGTGGCCGTGAGAACTTGTCGGAGGTGTGCCGGCGAGGTGGAAGACGGAGGGCGTTAGGGGGAGATGATGGTCAAAACAAAGTGTGGTTGGTGTGCGAATGAAGTAGGGGGGTTAGGGAACTAATTTAGGTAGTTGGCGGATGAAGAGGAGTAGAGACGACACCAGTTGTGGTGTGGTCGACACCGAGGAAGAAGGTGACTTCGGTGGGAAGGAAACGGCGAGGACAAAAGAGATAGAGGTGCTGGCCGGTATTGCGCGACGTGGAGGAAGCTGAGGGAGACAAACCCGTCGCCGGTATTGCGAATGGGCAAGGAATGAAGACAGAGGAGGTCACTGGACGTCGAGGAGCACTTCGGCCGGTGGAGGATAGAAGAATTTGGGGTTATTCCGGTCAAATTCGAGCGTGAGGAACTCTGTCTAATTTGGGGATCCTTTTATAAGGCTCTAGAGGTTGATTTGAGCATGGGAAGCAAGCTTTCCTAGCTTCCCAAGCTAGGAAAGTTCATCGAAAATGGGAGCTTGAAGGATACCTGTATCTCTCATGCGTTGGCATGAGAGATTGGGAATGTTTTAGGGCTTAGGATCTGGCTTAAAAGGGAGGGAATTCCTTGACGAACTTCCTTTTCAAATCTGAGAAGGATTCGTCAAGGAATCAAGGAGAACATGCCAAATCAAGCTCACCAGAGTTGTAGGATTAGGATTTCATGCTGGTAGGGACCTATTTATGAAGAAGAAGACAAAGCTGGGGGGTTATTTGTAGGAAATTCAAAAGCTAAGGGGCCATGTGAAATAAAGAAAATCATATTTGGACCAAAGTGCAAACTAGGTTGAAACAATCTTTGATCGGGCCCAAATATTGGTACAAACCTAATTTGGGCCTAAGAAATCCAATGGTGAAGTTGGATTTTGGTTTTGACCTAATTTAACTGGGTAATTTGCATAATTACCCAAATTATGGCAAATGTCTGTCTGAGTCTCTATTTTAGGTAATGACAGATTCCAATGGTCAAATTGAAGGTACCGAACTCAAGAAAATATTTTTATATATTTTTAGAGGGTTTAGGTAAATTTTATCCTGACCATAACCTCAGTAGATTAAGCGAGTCTATTTTTAGGGTTTCAGATATCATTTAATTCCTAAAACGCGCGAAAACCCTTTTGTCTGTTCTAACCCATTTGTTAGACTCTTAAGACCATTTGACCTTTATTTAACCTTTAAGAAAACCCGAAGTTATTCTGTTTTTGTGATAGAATGGTAAATTTGCATAAATAACCCTGTATTCTTATCTTCTTCTTAAATCGATGTTTTGTGCTCTTAAGATCTTCCAATGGATATGTAAGAGCTTTTATTGACTTAATCAGATCAAATTGAGCTAATTATGGCTCATGATGGTGTTTCCATCACCTGTGTTTGGGCCGATTTACCCCGGGTTTGTTATAACCTGTGTAGGAGGCCCAAAATGTAGTGTAAATGGGAACACGAGGCCCTCGGTGCGATAGCTTTTATCCTGCACATTCTCCGCCGCGTCATACGAAAGGCTACTTTGCCCTTCATTTTGTGGGAAGTTCTCATATCGTCCACCATCCCAAAGGAAAGCCTAGCGATGGAAACTTCCTGCAGCTAGAGCGATGGAAACCGTAGCGTTGCCCTCTACGGCCGTGCTAGGTGGAGTAATCGTTGATGGCACTCTGATGGTCGTCACGGTCGTTGATCGTGGTGATCTGTTGATGTTGCAGTGGTTGCGCCATCAATGGGATGGTGAAATGTTGCGATTTTACTATCACTCATCGGTTGGGTTCATGTGATGGAATCGTTTTCACCTTTGCGAAGGCTTTTGCATTTGCTAGTGGCGATGTCCTTGCACGATTTCATCCTTGGTCCATATGTGATCACGGTCAGTTGTCTTGTTGCGAATGAAGGCATCCACCAACCAGCTTTTACAGCCTTTACTGGCAGGTGAAGGCTTTAAACCCATTGCTCATCAGTCCCCCCTTCTTGTATCCTTTGGTCAATGTATCCTCATGGCTAGTCAGCTACCCTGTCTCTTCATGGCGTCCTTACAATCATTGGGTTCCCACGTCTCGAGCATCAATTGGGGCAGATGGAGGTGAATCCAAAGAGCTTTTAGGAGGAGGATGCCCTATAAGAGGAACCTTAAGCAGCAAGCTCGTGCACTCGCCCTTTGCCTCTTGATCTTCCTCCTGGAGAAAGAGGGCGAAGACGATCAGAACTCATCTGCCGATGAAGAGTCAAGCCTTGAATTTGTAGTATTAGTCATGTTTTCCAAACTTTGCATATTGGAATGGGAAAGTTATGATGATATTGGTTTATGATTTGTAAGTGGTGACTTGCCAAAGGACGTGCCATTTGAGGCAAATCATTTGGCAGTGAGGTATGTCTTCTTACCATGATATTATTCTATAGTTGACATGTAAACCAGTTGAGGTGTTTTAACTATGATCATGGTTGGCATATCTTCTCGGTTAGATGACTATGTTATTTTATAAAATGTTATGATTGATATGCTTTTGACATGGCATGTCTTCTGATTGAAAGCTTATGGAAAGCAAATGGAAAGCTTCAGGTAATTTGTATAATTAGAGACAAGAATATATGAATTTAAAGGTCACATTTTGCTAAGTTCCCCGATGCCTAAAAAATAGTCGGGCATCATCTAAGTGATGCAGATTCCTCAACTTACACAATTAAAAATATCTAAGCTTGCACCTTGAGTAGGATTTGAGACTTTCCCGGAAATATCCACAAAATTAACAAGCATGAGCTTTCAATTTATTGAGCAACTCTAACCTAAATTCCTCTAGCTAAATATAATTTCAATTAAAATATATAACATTGTAGACCCTTCAAACAACATACTAATAAGATATTAATTTAAGGTGACCGATAATTTTTCATTGGTATTATTTTAAGATGTAATGATTGAATATATGAAATATCTTTATTCCACTTGAAATGACTATAAAATGTCAATAAGTTTTATAAATTTCATGTCAATATGAAAGAATTTTTCATTCAAGCAATTTTGATATGTGTAAAAATTAACTAATTTGCTAAGATAAGGTTCATTAATCCTCCTAAACTTTTGCATAGTAGATATGGCAGGAACATAACATAAACCTTCTAACTTACTAAAAGAATTACTTGCTTTCTTAACCATATACCATATTTGGAAGAATGACACACTTAAAACACAACAAAAATCCAAAGATTGAATTACCTATAAATATGATATTAGGGTTGTAATAAACAAAGCATAATTTTCATGGAAATAATGAAACTAAAACATATTAGATATATGAGAAGTTAAAGAAGCACTGCCACCACCTCATATTGTTGTAAGGCATTGGCACCTTTCTAATCTACCCTCCATCTTGTAAAGCTGATCTTTGTCCAATACAAAGAAATAAATGATGAGAACATGGTTTACCATTATAAAACATTCATCAAAAGAATACAGAGAGCAAATGGCATTTCAGTCCTACCTTTTACTGTAGAATAACCTACCTATGAAATGCACTTTGTCCATTGAAAGTTTGTAAGAGATTCTCTCAAAAAAAAAAAATCTTTGTAACAAGTAAAAAAGACATTCTCATCCTATTGATATAAGATATGTCTCAAACTTTCTAATGCATTGTCTTTATTCAAATATTTAAAAATAAATGATTGAATCATGTTCGGTTGCTCTAAACACTCTCTTGGGGAAACATACTACGTCAAGCAATAAAGATATATTCGTTGATATTACCACTTTAACTCTAAAAGGTGTCATGGATTATATGTAAAACCAAAATCAACTATTCAAGGCCACCTCCATCAAGCGCAAAACAAATTAGATGCCTATCTAAGTTCACAACTACCCCACTTTTTTGTACCTAGTTCACTAATGTAAGTTATACAATCATAGTTGCTTGTCATAGTTTCATCATCCACAAAATAAATAAAACTTTAAATAAACAAATATTGGGATCTTTATAATCATCATTATTGTTCAAGAACCATCTCATGGTATAAAAATTTGAACACTCTAATATTTATTCACTTGATATTTCTACCATTAACACACTCTAATATTTATGCAACACTCTACCGACACTCCCATATTGAGATGATTAATGCAATTCAGGACCTTCTTACTTCAAGACAAGAAGGTTAAAACAGACACAAAATTAAAGAAGAGGCCCAAAACAAGATATTGAAGTGGGTGGGATAAGGGACAAAAGAGGCCCAAAACTTCCCTCCATTTCTTACATTTCTCAACCAACATTCACTATTGTACGAACATTAATAAAGGTCCTGAACATGGTAACTAATAACATGAATAAAGGAAGAAAGAATCACACACCACGAGTCGACAATGCATGTTTGCAGCCATATAAACGTAAAAGACCATGCATGGACATCGTTATAAATGTTGATGACCTTGAACACCACTTTGTCTAATGTACTCATATTTTCTCAATGTCATCTGTAGAATGACATCCTCAAACCCTCAAGTTCAAAGTTCGTTAAGTGTAAAAATTGGACTTGCGAGCTCACTGCTGAACTCCTAAAGATTCTTAGAAGCCACTACGACCTCGATCATTAGAAGGACGGTTCGTTCACTAAGAACGTAGGGAATGAAATTGATGTGAAGCTTGAAGCGGCAACACATGTAAACTACACGCATGTGCAGATACTAAATAGGTGGAAGGAGCTTAAGAGGAAGCATGATCAATATGTGCAATTGCTGAGTAAGAGTGAATGGGGTATGGACCCAATGACAAATTATCCAGTTGCACATTCTCCAGATGTGTGGGATGAGGTAAGAACTCCTCTTTCATTAACATAGATTTTGTATGATTCTCCATCATATTCTTATGACCGTGCGTTGATATTGTCTCATGTCCTTTCCGTAGTTGCCTATCGAACTTAAGTGCTTAAGGAATAAGCCCTTTCTCTATTGGGAGGACGTCCACACGATTGCTGGGAAGGACACCACAACTAGGGAGTATGCTATGTCCTCAAATAGACATGTTGACGTGATGTACCTAACAGATGATCTCACTCCTGAGCAACCTCGGACATCAAAACCTTTGCAATTCCAATTTGGATTCGCACCATCCAATGATGCTTGGAGTTTCCTCCAAGTGCCATACATGGGTAGTCCCTTATTCGGTAGCTTGACTACGCCTTCCTCGTCATATGGCAATCAGACTCCAGTGCAAGATGAAGGTAGAGCATAGGTTCGTGACGAAGCTACTGGGTCTAAGTGGATATCGACAAGTACCTCCAGTGGCAGCAAGCGTAGGAAATCAGGTCCTTCTGTTGCCGCAGCCTCGTTGGCTAAAGCTGATGAGTTCACCACACTTATGAGGACTCTCGTTGACCACCACATAGGTCAGCAAGGGAGAAGTCCTTCTGTTGAGGACGAGATTCATAAATATCTAAGGCTACTGAGGCAATGGGTCCCAACTATTGCACCTAGGGATTTCGTAACAATTATCGTGTTGCTTACTTACAGAGCTCAAAAAGCTATTTTCAAGGACCTCTTACCTATGGACACGGAGTTTGGTGCATTCCTTCTTAGGCACACCAGTAGTGACTATGCCTTCTGATTGTCGATCTCACATGCTTACGTTGTGGTGGCTGTCTTAGTTATATGCACGTGAATGGTTTTTCTCAAGTCAATTGGTTCATTTTTCGGGACAACCTTGCTCTGATACCATCTTGTTACGACCTGATTCCCGGAACCCTACAGGACCCGAGACCGGCTTGCCTCGACTAATCCTAAGACTTAGTCGTCCAACAAGAAATAACTAAAAGCAGGAAAGTAAACTACATTCGCATGTGCAATATAACTAAGCAGAAGAAACGTATAAGCAGTAAAAGAAAAATAAATCTGTTGTTTTAGTACATATCACCATAACACAATAACAACGAAAAGCGGAAGTAAACAGTAGAGACAAACAGTAACTAAAAGTCCATTACTTACTACAACAGTAAAGAAATGAAAAGGAACTGCTGAAAAACTACGGCTAGGCTCGATTAGGCCCAGCACCCTCCACAGTCGGATGTTCGGGCTGCTCAACTCATGCTCCTGAACAGTATTATGAAAAGATAGAGTCAGCGAATGCTGAGTAAAGTTGTATCTATATTATCTAAAAACAGAAAAAGCAACATGTTTAATTCTCATTTCTATTTATCTGTTTTGTATATATTTCCATTTCACCCATTTCTCTCAAGCATCCAAATATTTCTTGATCTTTCATGTTCCTCGTTGAACGATCTTGATTGCAATCTTTTCTATAGTGTAGAAGGTACACGTGGTACTTTCCTTGCCGGGAGAGTTCCCCGTGGTAGTCCTACACCCAATCAACCATCCCGAGGTCACTGTCGAGACGTAGCGATGACTACGACACGCGTGATAAGTGCATGGGTAGCTACCTCGCACTGGCACGCGGTCAGTCGTTTCCGCAAGCGGGTACGTCCAAAGTACAGCACGGAACAATATAGGGCCATGCCCTCTTAGAGGAGGGGTCTCACCTCTCAGAACCAAACAGGGGTCTCGCCCCTCCACAGTCTGCGCACCCTTGTCTGACTACCGCGGTTTGCCAAGGGGGCCTAACAAGTCGGTGTAGGGTGGCTAGCTCTCTCTCCCTATACTAGTAGCTCGTCTCGGTACCAAATACACGAGGGCCAACAGGAGTCGGTGTAGAGTGGCTAACCCTAACCGTAGGTCTCAACCCAAGGGAGGCTAGCTTCGCTCTACACAAAAAGGGGATAACTGCCCTCCTTGGTATCTCGTACTCAAGGGCCAGCACACTTCCCGTCTACATTCCATGTTTCCTTCTATCCACAGAAGTTCTACTCCTAATTCCCCATAGGGTTCATGCTCATGTTCACCTCATTTATTCCGATCCAGATTTTACCTTTCACAATTCATTTCTCATTCATATACAAGCAGCTTGTGTTTCCATAATTCGATACATGCTGCTGGTGATTTCACAGGTAATTGTTCATTAATTACAGGTAACTCATATTCTAACAGGCAACTTATAATTATAATATAGGCAATTGCTAGTAGTTTATCTCAATCATGTATGCAAGCACATCATATAGCTCAAACGGTTCATTCATCTCTCTATCCAAGGGTTCATGCCACATCCTAGGGTTTCATTCAGCTATTTCCACAAGCACATTCTTATTTAAATATTATTAACGGAATTAAACCACTCTACCAGGCGACACGGGAGTAATGGGGGCTCGAACCGCAGATCCAGGCATCTCTGCGAGTCCCAAACACGCAGCAGGATGAAACCTTATACCAGGGAATACATCACAAAAGGAGAGTTTAGAATAGTGTACAAAAGACTCTAGTACGTAGAGGAACTCGCGAGGAAAGTACATGTAACGACCCGATTCTCGAGTCCCTACGAGACATGAGAATCGGACCGACTAGACTAATCCCAAGACCTAGTCGTCCAACGAGGAAGTAACCAAAAGAGCAGTAAAATAAACCACATTCAGCATGAATATAACTAGCAGTAACAAAATATAGCAGTAAGAAAAGGAACTAATACAGTATATACCACCACAACAGTAGAACAACAAATATGTACATAACATGAAGTTTACAATAAAGAAGTACAAGGAGTAACGAGGAAACTACTCACTACAATGGCAGAAAGTACAAAAAGAACTGCGGGTAACGCTACTGGACCCTACTCGGCCCAGCGTCCTCTGCAGCCGCTGACCCTGGCTGCTCAACATCTGGTCCTGAAAAGTAACGAGTGTAACACGTTAGCGAAACGCTGAGTAGAGTGGCAGGTAAAAACTAAAGAAACAGTAGAGTGTGCAGCAGCTGTTATATTTTACTTTCTTTATTTACACCCTTCTATTATTTCACGATTTATTTATTTCTCAGATCCTTCACTTGATCTCGAATGTTCCTCGTGGGAACGATCTTGATTACAGTCTTTTCCGAAAAGTAGAAGTAACACGTGGTGCTCTCCGGGCCGGGAGAGTCCCCCGTGGTGGTCCTACCCTCAGTCAACCACCCCAAGGTCGCTGACAGACGAAACGGTGACTACGGCACGCGCGATAAGCGCACGGGTAGCTACCCCGCACTGGCACGTGGTCAGTCGTTTCCGTTAACGGGTGTGCTCAAAACACAGCACGGAACCAGTATAAGGCAGAGCCCTCTCAGTAACAGGGGTCCAACCCCTCCACAGTCCGCGCACCCTCGCCTGACTACCCTGGTTTGCCCAGTGGGCCAAACAAGTCGGTGTGGGAGGCTAGCAGAACCCCGGGGCCCGTGGGGTAGCTAGTGCTCTCCATACACTAGTAGCTCTCCTCGGTACTGCGTACGTGAGGGCCAGCAAGTTGGTGTACAGTGGCCAAACCCACCCTGGTCTCAACCTGATGGCGGCAAGCTCCCCTCTACACTAAGAGGTAATGTGTGCTCTCTTTGGTACCACGTACCCAAGAGACAACACACTTCCCTGTTCCACTTTCTCAATTCTGTTCCATTCTCTTTCCAGGAGTTCTACTCCTAATTCTCCGTAGGGTTCGTATTCTTTGGCTTGGCCATTGTAGGTTTCACTGTTCCAGTCTTACGTTCATACAACCCATATTCTTAATCATAATTATTCATTCATGACAGGCAGCTATTAATTTACAGGTAGCTATCATTTCCTTTCCACTTTTCGGAGACTGCAATATATGTATATGTTCCACTAGTTTTCTAGTCCTAGGATTCATGCCGTACCCTAAGATCTATCATTCAATCTAGTTTTACAATCCTAGGATTCATGCAATACCCTAAGATCTATCATTCAATCTAGTTTCTCAGTCCTAGGGTTCATGCAACGCCCTAGACTCTATTAATTGTTCCACAATTGTAACAAATTATGCTAATTAATTAAAAGCCACTCTACCAGCTACAACGGGAGTACTGGGGGCGTGGTCGGAAGTCCGGCGCGCCTCCGCAACCCCCAAGACTGCAATGGAACGGGTCCTAATACAAGGATCAAACACAAATAGTATCTCAGAACGATATATAATTACTGTAAACGGGTAGAGGATTTTATTCTGGAAATAACGCAACTCGAAATGCGGAAAATGAACTCCGAACGGGCCCTAAACGGGTCGAAAACGACGAAATTGCCCAAAAACAGACGTCTGGAACCTCTTATAGACGTCTTAAAATGTGGGTCAGAGTGTACCTTCACTCTGTGTAGTCCTTTAGACGTCCAGAAGCCTGCGGGGGCGTCTGGCTTAGTTCCCAGACGTCCAATGGTCACCCCGGACGTCTGGAAGTCCTTCCCGTCGTCTAACACTGCGGCCAGACGTCCGATTCACATGGGATGGCGAGTTCTCGCGCCCTCCCGAGCAGAACCTGCACGCATCCACCCTGCTCTCAGCACGACGGTTCGCAGACGAAGGCGCGGCGGACGGCCGCATGGCCGTACACGCGAAAAAGGAAGAGGATAGAAATATCTTACTGGACAGACGTCTGGACAGTCCTCCAGACGTCTTCACCGTCGTCTGGTCGTAAGCCCAGACGTCTGATTCTAGAAAATTTTCCAGAATTAGAGCCCGACTAGCTCTCCGCCCGTGACGCACGGCCGCGCCGCGCCCCGTCCGCCTGCTGCACGAGCTGCAGCATCCCCTCCGCGACACTCCACGCCCGCTGCTCCCCCGCCGGCCAGCTCTAGCTGCCCCGGCAAGCTCGAGCCCTCACGGTCGAGCGTCTTCTTCTTCTCGCAACACCCCCTCCCACACACTCGCCGCGGCCGCTGCTGCCGCTCACTTGCTCGCTCGCGCTCTCGCACCGGCAGGGTGAAGGAGAAGAGGACAATTGAGGAGATGAGGGTGAGGGAGAGGGCGAGGGGCCTTATAAGGCCGCGCGGGGAGAGAGAGAGAGAGAGAAAGGAGCTGAGCCCTGCAGGAGGAGAGAGGGAAAAATGAGAGAAGAGAGCGGCGGGTGCAGTTTGCGCGCGCATGCGCGCAGTCGCAACCCTGTACGCAGCAAAAATTTAATACCAGACGTCTGGGCCACTTCCCAGACGTCTTAAAAACCCGTCTTGAGGCCACATTCATAAGAATATAACAAACTCAAAGGAAGTTTCGTCCCCGAAACTTGCGCTAACTAGGGTGCGAAAAGAATGACATATAAAACATAACAAACTTAAAGAGGATCGAAACCGGTCCGAAAAGTCGTACCCGCGAAGAGCTCCGGGTACCGCTCTCGCATTGCCGCCTCAGGCTCCCAGGTAGCCTCCTCGTACCGCTGGCTCCTCCACAAAACCTTCACCAGGGGTACTTGCTTTCATCTCAAACTGCGGACAGCTCGGTCAAGAATCTGCACTGGCCGCTCTGGGTAGGTCAGGTCGTCGCCCATTTCAACGCTCTCGTGACTCAGTACATGACTGGGATCGGCTACGTACTTCCTGAGGTTGGACACGTGGAACACGTCGTGCACACCAGAAAGCTGAGGAGGGAGGGCAAGTCTGTAAACAACGGGTCCAACCCGCTCCAGGACCTCAAAGGGCCCCACGAACCTCGACGCGAGCTTCCCTCTCACCCCAAACCGCTGCAGGCCCTTCATGGGCTAAACACAAAGAAAGACGTGGTCCCCAACCTCAAACAGCACCTCTCTGCGTCTCCGATCCGAGTAGCTCTTCTACCTGCTCCTGACAGTACGGAGTCGCCTGTGGATCTGTTCGACTACCTCCTGACTCTGCCGGATCAACCTGGGGCCAACCTCCCACTTGGTCCCCACCTCAACCCAACTCAAGGGTGCTGTACACCTCTGTCCGTACAGAGCCTCGTAGGGAGCCATGCCGATGCTCGAGTGATAGCTATTGTTGTATGCAAACTCCGCCAGGGGCAGGTGCTCCTCCCAAGAGCCCCTCCAGTCCATTACACAGGCACGCAAAAGGTCCTCAAGTGTCTGTATCGTGCGCTCAGACTGTCCGTCCGTCTGGGGGTGGTAAGCGGTACTAAATCTCAACCACGTCCTCAGGGCCTGCTGAAACTCAGTCCAAAACTGGGACGTAAAGCGGGTATCCCGGTCAGATACGATCTCCCACGGAACTCCGTGTAGTTGTACCACGTCGCGGATATACCTCTCTACCAACTGTGCTGGTCCCAAAGTGACTCAGATCGGCAAGAATCGTGCTGTCTTCGTCAGTCTATCCACAATTACCCAGACTGCGTCGTGTCCTCGCTAGGTAACGGGTAAACCCACCACCAAGTCCATGGTGATGCTCTCCCACTTCCACTCTGGCACTAGAAGCGGCTGTAGCGGCCCTGCAAGCCTCTAATGCTCGGCTTTCACCTACTGGCACACTAAGCACGGCTGCACGAATTCACCCACATCCCGCTTCATCCCCCTCCACCAAAACTCGCGTCTCAAGTTGTGGTACATCTTCGTGTTTCTCGGATGTATGGTGAATCTGGAACCTTGTGCCTCAGTCAGGAGCTCTCTCAACAGCTCCTCGTCTCTGGGAAGGCACAACCGTCCCCTCAGGCACAATACCTGGTCTGTGAAAGAGAAGTCCCCTGGGTCTCCTGACAGTACTCTGTCGTGTAGGGACTGCAAGTACGGATCGGCCATCTGTCCTGTGATGATGCGGTCTATCAGCTCTGGCCTAGTCTGTCGTGTCACAGTCACTGCCCCACAGTGCCCCCGTAATTCTAGGGGTCGCCAATTGCCCACCTCTTCCAAAAGGCTCCAACTCTGTAACTGTAAACTGGCCAAGTGTGCAGGTGCCTTCTGGCTCAAGGCGTCAGCCACCACGTTGGCCTTTCCCGGGTGGTAGGAAATGCTGCAGTCATAGTCCTTCAGGAGCTCCAACCAACGTCTCTGTCTCATGTTGAGCTCCTTCTGATCAAAAAGGTATCTGAGGCTCTTGTGATCTGTGAAAATCTCGAAGGTCTCACCGTACAAGTAGTGCCTCCAGGTCTTCAGCGCGAAGACGACAGCTGCCGGCTCCAGGTCGTGGGTAGGGTAGGTATGCTCATGGGGCTTCAGTTGCCGCGAAGCGTAAGCGACAACGTGACCCCTCTGCATGAGCACACCTCCTAACCCCTGCAAGGAGGCGTCCGTGTACACAGCGAACCTGCCACTACTATTAGGGATGGTGAGCACGGGAGCCGAAGTCAACCTCTCCTTCAGCTCCTGAAAACACGCCTCGCAGGCGTCTGTCCAAGTGAAGGGCACGTCCTTCCGGGTCAACTGTGTCATAGGACGCGCAATCTGTGAAAAACCTCTAATGAATCGTCTGTAGTAGCCTGCCAGTCCCAGGAAACTGCAAACCTCAGTGACTGAACGCGGTCTCTCCCACCTGAGCACTGCCTCAACCTTGGCTGAGTCCACCGCCAAGCCGTCTCCAAAGATCACATGACCTAAGAAGATCACCTCCCTCAACTAGAACTCGCACTTGCTGTATTTGGCGTACAGCCTGCGCCGTCTCAGAGTGTCCAGAACCATCCGCAAGTGCTGTCCGTGCTGCATCCGATCTCGAGAATAGATGACTACGTCATCAATGAATACCACCACGAACTGGTCCAAATACAGTCTAAACACCCAGTTCATCAAGTCCATGAAAGCAGCGGGGGCATTGGTCAGCCCAAACGGTATGACTAAAAACTCGTAGTGTCCGTACCGGGTGCGGAAAGCTGTCTTGGAGACATCTGCCTCCCTGATCCTCAACTGGTGTATCCAGACCTCAAGTCGATCTTGGAGAACACGGTGGCACCTCGCAACTGGTCAAACAAGTCATCGATCCTCGGCAGCGGATATCTGTTCTTGATGGTGACCCTATTCAGCTGTCGGTAGTCCACACAAAGGCGTAGGGTACCATCCTTCTTCTTCACAAATAGTACCGAGGCTCCCCAGGGAGACGCACTGGGCCTCACGAAGCCCTTCTCCAAAATATCCTGCAACTGAGACTTGAGCTCTCGTAGCTCAAGCGGTGCCATCTGGTATGGTGCAGTGGAGATGGGGCTAGTCCCTGGTACCAGTGAGATCTCAAACTCGATCTCACGATCGGGCGGTAGTCCTGGTAACTCGTCTGGGAACACGTCAGGGCACTCTCTGACCACCGGGATGCTCTGGAAGTCTGCCACAGGGCTGGGCTCTGCCACCACACAAGCTAGGAATCCCTCACACCCCTGGCTCAAAAGTCTCACCGCCCGAAGTGCCGAAATGCACCTGAAGCCTCCGTCCACTGGCTATCCGTGAAACTCGAAAGAAGGCAACTTCGGTATGGAGAAGACGATCTTCCTCTCAAAACAGTCCACCAAAGTGTGGTAAGCGGACAACCAGTCCATCCCCAGAATTACGCCAAAGTCCTCCATCTGTATCATAATCAGGTCAGCTGGCAAACTATGTCCCCCGACACTGACCTCACAACCCGTGTACACCTCCTCAGCCACAAACAGTTGACCACTCGGACCTCTAATTACAAACGGATTCTCTAACAGCATATAGTCCTGGCCCAAACTAACTGCGAAACTAGCTGCGACAAACGAGTGAGTAGTGCCGGAATCGAAAAGTGTGTAAACGAGTTTGCCGGAAACTGAAACCATACCTGCCACCACCGATCCCGAAGCTCTGGCATCCCTGTGTGTCAGGGCGTTGATACGCCCCTCAGCTCTAAGTGCGGACGAAGCAGGCACACTCTGTGCCGGACGGGTAGGTGCTGGCCGGTACCCTCCTCGCGACTGCTATTCTCCTCGCGCCTGGGAACCGCGGCCTCCTGCGCGCCCTCCAGTGCTCGGCGCCTGAAGTATCTGCTGACCTCCTGCCCTAGACGGGCAGTCCCTCCTGATGTGGCCCGACTGGCCACACTGGTAGCAGAGGGGAACCCGACTCCCGCCCTCAGTGGGTCCCTGCTGTCGGCTGGGCGGGGGTCTGGTGCTGGCGACTGGCCCCTGTCGAGGGCCCCCAAGGGCCACTGATGGCCCTGCAAAACCTGACAGCTCTCCTGCGGACGCCACGTGTCTCCTCTCTCGCCGGCCCTGTGAAAAGTCTGGCTGGAAGGGCCTCTTCCGCTCGCCGTCGGTGTCTCGTGCGGACGGGTTGGTCTCCTCGTAGGTCATAGCTTCCTCCACCACCCTCGAAAACGTAGGCAGCTTCAGGGGTTTGACATACCCTCGAATCGCAGGCCGGAGCCCCTCGGTGAACCTCCAAAGGCGCTCCTCCTCAGTGGCGACTACTGTCGCTGTAAAGCGGGACAACTCCAGAAAACGCGTGCGGTACGCGCTCACGGTCATCGTCCCTTGGCGGAGAGTGTGGAACTCCCGCCTCCTCTGGTCCTGCCACGTCTGGGGAAAGTACTGCTCGCAGAAGAGGGTGACGAACCGATCCCAGGTTGGCTCGTCCCTCTCCTGTCCCCTGACCGCCCTCCACCACCTGTGTGCCGCACTCTCCAGCTGGTACGTGGCAAAGGCCACGCGGCACTCCACCGGGGGGCGAAGGGTGTCGAAAATCCTCTCAAGCTGCTCTAGCCAGTCCTCTGCCTCGGTCGGGTTCTCATCCCTTTTGAAGGAGGGGGGCTTCAGCTTCCGAAACTGCCCGAAGAGTTCGAAGTGGCGCTGCAGTGGAGATGCTGATGCACCTCCAGGCAAAGGTGCCTCGTGCACAGAAGTGTCGGAGGAAGGTGGGGGCGGCGTTGGCCCATCCCCTCCCCCGTGTCAAGCGCCGCGTCCGTCGTGTGGTCTCACAGAGGATTCCCCCTCCGCAACCCCAGGGAGAGGCGCTTGGGGCGGTGGGTGGAGCTCCTCTCGCACAATATCCCGTATCAGCTGGGCGAGGTCCTGGGCCTGAATGCCCGGGAGCAGTGGCTGGTCCACCGAGGCGTCGACAGCAGCACGCCCACCTCGCCGACCTCGTCCTCGGCCGCGCCCGCGGCCCGCCTCGCTAGTCCCGCGACGAGGCATCTCCTACAAGGAGACGCGAAACAAAACGGAAACACGTCAATATGGAACGGTATCTAACGAAAACGTCTAAGAGCTCGTGTCAAAAGATATGTTGTGGTGGCTACTTTAGTTACAGACATGTGAATTGGTTATTTTTCAGTCAGTTAATTCACTTCTCGGGACGACCTTGCTCTGATACCATCTTGTAACGACCCGATTCCCGAGTCCCTACGAGACACGAAATCGGATCGACTCGACTAATCCTAAGACCTAGTTGTCCAACGAGGAAGTAACCAAAAGAGCAGTAAAATAAACCACATTCAGCATGAATATAACTAGCAGTAACAAAATACAGTGGTAAGAAAAGGAACTACTACAGTATACACCACCACAACAGTAGAACAACAAATATATACATAACATGAAGTTTACAATAAAGAAGTACAAGGAGTAACAAGGAAACTACTCACTACAATGGCAGAAAGTACAAAAAGAACTACGGGTAACGCTACTGGACCCTACTCGGCCCAGCGTCCTCTGCAGCCGCTGACCTTGGCTGCTCAACACATGGTCCTGAAAAGTAACGAGTATAACACGTCAGCGAAATGCTGAGTAGAGTGGCAGGTAAAAACTAAAGAAACAGTAAAGTGTGCAGTAGCTGTTATATTTTACTTTCTTTATTTACGCCCTTCTATTATTTCACTATTTATTTATTTCTCAGATCCTTAACTTGATCTCGAATGTTCCTCATGGGAATGATCTTGATTACAGCCTTTTCCAAAAAGTAGAAGTAACACATGGTGCTCTCCTGGCCGGGAGAGTCCCCCGTGGTGGTCCTACCCTCAGTCAACCACCCCAAGGTCGCTGACAGATGTAACGATGACTACGGCACGCGTGATAAGCGCACGGGTAGTTACCCCGCATTGGCACGCGGTCATTCGTTTCCGTTAACGGGTGTGCTCAAAATACAGCACGGAACCAGTATAGGGCAGAGCCCTCTCAGTAACAGGGGTCCAACCCCTCCACAATCCGCGCACCCTTGCCTGACTACCCTGGTTTACCCAGTGGGCCAAACAAGTCGGTGTGGGAGGCTAGTAGAACCCCGGGGTTCGTGGGGTAGCTAGTGCTCCCCTACACTAGTAGCTCTCCTTGGTACTGCGTATGAGAGGGCCAGCAAGTCGGTGTACAGTGGCCAAACCCACCCTGGTCTCAACTTGAGGGCGGCAAGCTCCCCTCTACACTAAGAGGTAATGTGTGCTCTCTTTGGTACCACGTACCCAAGAGACAACACACTTCCCTGTTCCACTTTCTCAGTTCTGTTCCATTCTCTTTCCAGGAGTTCTACTCCTAATTCCCCGTAGGGTTCGTATCCTTTGGTTTGGCCATTGTAGGTTTCACTGTTCCAGTCTTACGTTCATACAACCCATATTCTTAATCATAATTATTCATTCATGACAGGCAGCTATTAATTTACAGGCAGCTATCATTTCCTTTCCACTTTTCCGAGACTGCAATATATGTATATGTTCCACTAGTTTTCCAGTCTTAGGATTCATGCCGTACCCTAAGATCTATCATTCAATCTAGTTTTACAATCCTAGGATTCATGCAATACCCTAGGATCTATCATTCAATCTAGTTTCTCAGTCCTAGGGTTCATGCAACGCCCTAGACTCTGTTAATTGTTCCACAATTGTAACAAATTATGCTAATTAATTAAAAGCCACTCTACCAGCTACAACGGGAGTACTGGGGGCGTGGTCGGAAGTCCTGCGCGCCTCCGCAACCCCCAAGACTGCAATGAAACGGGGTCCTAATACAAGGATCAAACACAAAGAGTATCTCAGAATGGTATATAATTGCTGTAAACGGGTAGAGGATTTTATTTTGGAAAGAACGCAACTCGAAACGCGGAAAATAGACTCCGAACGGGCCCTAAACGGGTCGAATACGACGAAATTGCCCAAAATCAGACGTCTGGAACCTCTTCCAGACGTCTTAAAATGTGGGTCAGAGTGTACCTTCGCTCTGTGTAGTCCTTCAGACGTCCAGAAGCCTACGGGGGCGTCTGGCTTAGTTCCCAGACGTCCGATGGTCACCCCGGACGTCTGGAAGTCCTTCCCGTCGTCTGGCACTGAGGCCAGACGTCCGATTCACGTGGGATGGCGAGTCCTCGTGCCCTCATGAGCAGAACCTGCACGCATCCACCCTGCTCTCAGCACAACGGTTCACAGACGAAGGCGCAGCGGATGGCCACATGGCCGTACACGCGAAAAAGGAAGATGATAGAAATATCTTATCGGACAGACGTCTGGACAGTCCTCCAGACGTCTTCACCGTCTGGTCGTAAGCCCAGACGTCTGATTCTAGAAAATTTTCCAGAATCAGAGACCGACTAGTTCTCCGCCCGCGACACACGCCGCGTCGCGCCCCGTCCGCCTGCTGCCCGAGCTGCAGCATCCCCTCCGCGACACTCCACGCCCGCTGCTCCCCCGCCGGCCGGCTCTAGCTGCCTCGACAAGCTCGAGCCCTCACGGTCGAGCGTCTTCTTCTTCTCGCAACACCCCCACCCGCACACTCGCCGCGGCCGCTGCTGCCGCCGCTCACTTGCTCGCTCGCGCTCTCGAAGAGGACAACTAAGGAGATGAGGGTGAGGGAGAGGGCGAGGGGCCTTATAAGGCCGCGCGGGGAGAGAGGGAGAGAAAGGAGCTGAGCCCTGCAGGAGGAGAGAGGGAAAAAAGAGAGAAGAGAGCGGCGGGTGCAGTTTGCGCGTGCATGCGCGCAGACGCAACCCCGTACGCCGTAAAAATTTAATACCAGACGTCTGGGCCACTTCCCAGACGTCTTAAAAACCCGTCTTGAGGCCACGTTCGTAACAGTACAGGTATTTCATTTGAGTAAAACAGACCCCGATCGGACCCCAAACGGGTCAAAAACGTGCCTACTGTTCAAAACCTGACGTCAGGGAATAATCCCAAAAGTCTTAAAAGGTGCCAGATCTTTACCTTAAGTCCTTGTGATATCCTCAGACGTCCAGACCTTGTCTTCGATCATCTGAGGACTGTTTCAGACGTCGGACAATGCCTCCGGTAGTCTGGACGCACCTCCGGACGTCTGGTGATGTGATCAGACGTCTAAAAGCGTGTGATAAAGCGTTCCGCGCTCCTTTCTAAAGCTACACTTGCGTATGACATCACAAGCACGGTTAGCCGACATATACCCCTACGTTGCGATATGCATGGCGCAAGGAGATACGTACCTTGCGATAAACGAGCTTTTAGACGTCTGGCCTTAACTCCAGACGTCCAGGTATCCTGTCAGTCATTTGGACTTCACTCCAGACGTCTGATACTAGGAAACTTCCAGTATCAGGAACTCCTCGCAGCTCTCTCCGCTTGCTCCACCTTGCGCCGTAGCAACTCCAGCCGCTGCAAAGGGCCGGGAGGCCACCTCCCTAAGCTCTCTCCTCCTCCCGCATGCGCCCGCGGTGATCGTGTGAGCTCCGCCGAGCTTCCATTGAAGCTCCTCCAACCTCGACCTCCTCCTCCTCCCACGCTCTCCTCCTTCCTCCCTCTCGCTCTCCCTCGCTCGCCCCCCCTCGCCACTCCCGCATAGCACTGAAGGTGGTGGTGGCTAGTGTGTGGAGTGGAGAGGAGATAGGAGGGGGTTTATATAGAGGACGTGGGGTTTAGGGTTTGGGGAAGAAAGAGGAAGGGGGAGAGAAGAGGAGTGTTCTGAGTGCCACCCGTGCATAGAACGCAGTGTGTAGTACAAAAATTTCATTTTCAGACGTCCGGGAACGGGTCTAGACATCTGGACAAACATTTGACTGAGACTTCAAACGTCTTAAAAGGCTAAATGTGTGACGGGTCATTACATATAGTGATGGCATGTTGTGTAATTCACAACATGATTCGCAATGGGAAGATTCATAAATGAAATATTTCTTGAGTTGTTGGATGACACTAAGATGACAGTGATTTGGAAGTCCGATGGCAGGAGATTGATGAGGCATCCATGTGATAGGGGGAGTTTATAAGTGATCAGATAGCCTACAATCTGTAAGCAGACCATAATCTCTATTGAACATTTAAGTTGCTTTCTAATTTCATTAACTCATGTAATAAATTGTGACTGCCTATATTACATTACAACTCCCTATGAAAGCCATTGCAATACTAGTACCTACGTTTTATTTCCAGTCATCATCATATGTACTCGCATAATCAAATATGCACATTCCGCTTATTATATTCTATGTCCTAAGGCAAGGAATGGAAGGCAGCGCAGGTATGGCAGATGATTTTATGACAATGATCCATGGTCATATGTGCAACTGCTAATTACCAGCGAGATTCTGGTTGGACCCCGATAACAGCCATTTACTTCTCAACAATGGATCGTATCTTCTATATATGGCAAGCACGAGGTTAAGTAATATAAATTTCACTTAGAATTTGTAATGTTTCTGTCATATGATATATCATGGGAAATATATGGCAAGGGATGCAATTATAAAGTTTCGGCAAAATAACAGCCACTATCTCTTGACGTTAGTCAGGCGGAATCATACTTCATTGTACTAAAATATCGCAATTTGGAGTTGGATTATTCTCATATAAAAGGAATTCTGAAGCAAATGACCAGTATATCGATTGACTATTGACCAAGTTTAAGGAATATGAAGATGAAATGGAACAAAAGAATGTTGACTTCTATAACATGTGTGCTGAAGTTGAGGCCAATCGACAAGAAGTTGCCTTGTTGCGAGAGCGCTTTAGGAGTTAGAAATAGAAGGTATTGTTCGACAAGCGGAGCTACATGTCGTACATGTAGGCTTACTCGATAAGATGAGGAACTTGTTATGCTCGGTCATAGACCCATAAATTACGTCATTTTTCATTATCAAGACTTACTGGCAAAAACTCATTATCCAAATATTTGAGTACTTACCAGTTACGTTTGCTTGTTAAACTATACTTTATGTACTTTCATTATGTAAGATCTTCTCCCTTTTTAGCATGTTGTTTGTATACGTTCTATTGCTATAATAATTTGCAATTGCAGCTACAAAATGGCTCATCAGATCTACACTTGGACAATTGAGATGGACATAATGCCACTAAGGGCAATTAACGATGAAGCACTAGGTGGTTAGTGGGATGGTCGTACACTTACATGACAAGGATGGATTCGTGTAAATAAAAATTTCAATGGACAGGACTCTGTGAATTTCCTATGTCATGAAATTTACAAAAGGTGGAAGATTTTGAAGCACAAATGCGTCATCGCTACAAGGATGTTGGCCATGGAAGGCTGGGTTTGGGATGGGACAATTCATCTAATTGTTTCACTCGATGACTCTGCATGGGAGACAGTATGCACATCTTCAAATTCCTTATAACCCACAATATTTCTTTCTTACAAGTATGGAGGTTAACTTCACTCAAATTTCATATCTTCTAGGTCAACGACCATTATCGAGTTACTATGAGGGGCATGCCCTTCCCACAGTCCTCACTTCTTTTAGATATATTTGATTTATAAATGCTAGTGGAATGCTGGATCTTATAGTAGTAGCTCGTGCTTATCGTATTTAGGACAATGTTTTATCTTATTTGCCCATGCAACTATTATGATATACTTGTATTATATTTGATGTTATGTATGTCAACTTACGTGTATGCTTCATATAATATTGCTTGATTTTATTTTGCATATGTATGCACGGACATTCATTTAAAATATGGAAAATGATGAAAGCTAGAACGATAAATATATCGTTTTTCATTTAGATGCAGACATGCAGTATAATTTGGTTGGATGGTGGAGAATATGTCCTTGCAACCCTAAGTTGTAGGATGATTTGGTTGTAAACTGCATTTTGCTTACAAGAAATTTTTGGCAAAGCATGTTGCTGCAACCTTATCCAATGCATGTGCTCCAAATGACTTTGGTTTGAAATAAACGCGGCGAACTGAGCCCATTTAGTTACAATGACCAACAAGATTAGAGCTCTCGTCCGAAAAACATAAATGGTAAGCATACATTCGTGGAGAAGATATACTACATCTTACTTGAATTTACCGTTGACTTCTCTTTACATTGTAATAATTTTTGCCATGCAGAATTACATACTTGTTCAAATGTATTGCATTAAAAGTACAATGGGTACTACAACGGTAGCTAAGTGTTCCATTAAATCACTTATTAGTACTTCTGTTTAAAAGATTTACATTTCCATTCACAGTTAATTCATTTCCTCTTTCTTGCATGTTGTTCATCACGTTCATAACATCACCAAAAAAGCCAAAAGATAGAGAAGACTTGCTGATTCAAACAATCAATGTAAAACCAGTTGGGGCATTTCGAAATAGCACACTAATAACTCCAATCGTAACTCCACTCATATGATGGGTTGCTATATCTTCCAAACCTACATAAAGCCAAAGGAAAGTAACCTAATTAACCATCAGGTTGAACCAGCAGCTGTAGGATATGATGGAGAGATGAAATTTTGTTGCTCAAGGATTGCATTTCTAATTTTAACGTTACTCTTATTTTCTTGCCAATGCAATCTTCCAAGCTATGAAATGTCGTTTAACTTTCTATGGATTTTGCTTTCCTTATCAGCTTTCAAAACAGGATACATTTAGGTTGAAAAGTTAATGATTGTTGGCATGGTTGTCCTTTTACATTAACAGGCATTTCCATTGGATATTCGGCAACCAAATGGTTGCAGTTTGTGCAAGCTGGTTAACAACGTGTAAGTTTCCTAGCATGCTAAGTACTTCTGAAAATTTTGTGGAAAGGTATTACAACCATTTAAATCATTATTAATCCTCTATTATTTATACTCTTTTGTACTTTGCACACTGGATTTGTATTCAGATGATGGATACTCTGCCTACCCTTCAACCCGATTCACAAATTGAAGCATATTTTTGGGTTCAAGCCAATCAATCAGTTCCCTTCCTGATTGGTCCGGTCTATCTGCTTGATTTTGGCCAACTGGTTGGCACTTTCTTCAACCAGTCAGGCTACTCTCTGCGGTCCTTGTGGTTGGTTCTTGTTGTCGTTACTTGACATTTGTGCTCGTGGCTTTAATAAGTGTTTATTTTATAATTGCTGCTACAATTTTGTGCCCCATTCATGGCTCTCCAAGTGATTGCTACTGCAATTCTTGTTGCTATGGATCTGTAGACTGCCATTATTATCTATGTTACTGCCATGGTGCTGAGTCAGATCAAAGGAACATGTGATTATCGAATTCGATTATCCACTTTATCCAAGTTGGATGATGATTGAGGCCACATGCCTACAGAAAGATGTTACTATAGTGCGGGCAGATTTGGGTGAAAATATTTAGCTATCTTTGGCATGATGGAAGGGCACTAAGAAAGATGACCCCCTCCGAATAGATATAGAGGCTTCATACCTCATGAAAGTAGAACAATGGATTTATAGAATGTTTTATCTTCTATTTCCTGTTGGATTAATCGTTTGTAATTTCTTCACAATATTGTAAGAATTGAGTGTTCTTTTTCTATCATGATATATTTTTTCCATTGCTCTTAGTGTAAGAATATCCAATATTGTAATAATTACTTTATATTTGAATTTCAATTAACTTTGTGCTTAATGTCAAAGTTCAATTTTGTTCATGTTATATTCAAAATTTGTACTCTTATAACTACCATTCACCTGATGCCATTGCAAATGATCATTTATTTTGTCAAAGCAATGTTCTTTTAACATTTACCAAATACTACATTGCATAAATGATCTCTTGTATTTGAAAAATAATGTTAACGATTAACATCCACATCATTTCATTCAAAAGACAACGATCAATACTTCAACTTTTATCGCACATCTCATATCCATACACTTCACCCTTCAACTCATGTACCAACTTCAACATTTTATTATTATTACAAATATACATTTCTTTCTAATTATCCAAAGGACAAAATAGTTCAAATTTAACTTCTCAGCTAACTTTCCATTTTATTTCACTAAATAATTATCAATTTATCTTACAAAAATTACTTCTTACCAAATACTATCTCACCAAACGCAGGATACATACAATTTATCCCTTAATGTAATCTAATGTACTACCAAATACCAAAATTAATTTATCTCTTACTTTTTCATTTTATCCCTCACACAATATAATTCATCTCTTAAAATTTATCCCACTATCCAAACAATATCTTTTTGAAAGAAATCATTCCTCGTCGAGACAAAGGTGCCATGTTTTGTAACTCTACCAACTATGCTTCCATCAATGTGCAGTCCTCCTTTGGCGTATCAACTTGTAGGTCTCCATTTTCATTTTCCTTTGATTTTTTTCTTAATCCGTTTTCTTTTGGGTCTCTATTATTTTCCCTTCCCATATTTTTCCGAGACTTTTTTAGGTCATTTTCCCGTGGTGCTTTCCTTTCGGGTATATTTTTCTTCTTCAATTCTTTTGAGATCCAACTTTTTCTCTAAAAGTTCCATCCTTCTCTTTACACTTTTTTGAGTACGGATTATTATTTGATTTGTGTCGCATCATCCATGACCAAATCGGATTATTATTTGGTTTGGGGGCAGGTGTAGTTTGAATTTTTCATATGTTTACTAATAAATGAGATTTTTATTTTACAAAAATATTTTACAACATAATCATGAGTAAATATTTTATTCATCTTATCAAAAAAATAAATCTACTCTATAATTATAACAAGAAAGCTCCTAAAGATTATGTCAATATCATTTATATATTTGAGTTATTTCAAATTATTTAGGTGATTCGAGTTACATATGCATGACTCATCAATTGATTCAAAAGTTGATATAAATTTTATGATTTGTGTTTTGACTTAACCTATAATCCAAATAACCTAACTCAAATGATCATTTCCAAACAATTTAGGTGAGTTATCAAAGTTGTCCTAAATAACACTTACCCCTAGGCACGAGTGCCATGCTTATGTTGCCAATTTTGTTGTACGATGCTACAATAGTCCAAGGGTTGGGACCAAGGGGGAAGGGATGATTTATACCTACGACTCTATGTGGATTGCTCCCTCTGTATTACTATAATACTATTACTCTTAGGATAATGTCCTTAATCGAACATGAATAATTTCCTGCCCTACCCTTCTTTAGAGGATACTTTAAGGTTCTCAACTGGATGTACCTCATGATTTAAGTTATTTTTTATTATATTATCATAATTTAACCTCTGTTCTTATTCAACTAGTTTTTAGCTTGTGCATTGTTATGGAAGTGTAAAAGTCAATCACTGTAGGAATATAAAAGTCAATCATATAAAAATATAATATGATTTTTAATCGATGCATCTTAATTTTCGATTAGTTGAGAATCAACATATCGTGCGTTCAAAATACATTATTTATCCGGTGTATCTTGATTTTCGACCGGTGAACAAAAAAAATAGATTTTTTTTAATCAAAATACGTTGTACGTTTCAAAATATATTATCCAATATATTTTAATTTTCAATCGATGCCTTAAATTATATTTACACTTTTTGTTATTTCATAATCTTATTAAAATGCGCTTAATATTAGTCTATGAAAGAATTATACAAGATGAAGAGAATAATAGTGAAGATGAAGTTAAAAATGAATATGTATATTAAATTGTGTGTAAGAGAAATAAAATAAAATGAAATAAAATAAAATAAAAGAAAGAATATGAGTGTGAGTAATGTAGTAAATAAAAAATAAATTAACAGTAAAGAGGAAAATCAACGATTGCTACAGTTATTATCCCACGTTGAAATAAATAAATAAATAAATAAATAAATAAATATATATATATATATGCGCCACCCAATTATCGTTCCTGCGTCATCAGACTCTAGATCCGATAGAGAGGTCGGTATTAGCATATGTTATTTATGTTATTACGTAAGTACCTATTTTGATAAATGTCAAATTTGTACTCCGACCAGACCCCTCGTAAAGGTGCCGTATTTGGCGAATCAATTCAAGCCATGATGGACAGCGATGCACGAACAGGAACATCAATGGTTAAATGGACCTTTGGCTGGGCGTCGACTTAGTCTCAACACCAAATAAATGGGTTGAACCCGGTTGATGTTCTTGACAAATCTACCAGCGAAATTTCTTCTTAAGTGCTTGATAAGAGATTTGCCGTTTTTAAGCTTGCAACACGTGTCCCTATATTCTTTCACTGCAAGGAAAAATACACACACATTTCCAATGTTCCTTATTTGGAATTAGGTTGAATCCTTTTAAATTAGACTCAGTTTGATTTAAGTTCATTTAATAAATAAGTGTAAAGTTTAATCTAAAATATAATTTTTTTGACTCACCCAGAAAAAGTAAAATAGCTCTGCCGAAGCCAACCTTATCATAATAATTCATTCCTCACCCTCCAAACTTATCCAAATTCGAGAATGTAATGTTGTATTTTACGCATCATGACTCATCCCATATGGATGAGAAAAACAACTTACCTATATTATTTTTTTAAAATTTTTTTTAATCTCTCTCCCTATCAAACCGGGACTTACTTATATTAAAAACGACACATATATCGTTCGAAAGGACACGTGCCGTTTTAATTCAAAGATTAAGATCGAAAGATTTACAAAAAAAAAAAAAAAAACTTAAAATGAAACTTTGCGTATACCATTTCTCCATCGATAAACCGTATTGTACGATTCCAATGAGATGAGTAAAGAACGGCATCTTAGAATCCTGGGAAGACCCATCTTTTTTTTTTTTTTTTTTTTCTTCTTCCGTGAAACATCAGTGGCAGCCCCATAGATGTGAAGCGTCCTAAGAATTATCAAGTTCACTGCATCATTCAATCGTTGGAAACTATTTAATAACATTCGAGAGACTCAAGTAATGTTTTTTGTGTATTCACCCAATGACACTACGTTACTCCCCATGCGAATCCCGCTCCTGCACAACCTCCGTCACAACCTCGGTGTATGGTCCTCGGCGTACGGTCGTCAAGCCTGCAGCAACTCTCTGGCACAACCTCGGCGTCCATTCGTTGTGCATGCTACGACTCACCGACGCGTCATTAGTGTGCGATCAACGGCAAGCTGCAGGTCTCCGGTGCGCACCTACGGTGGTCATGTCCGCGAGATCGACAATGGTTGGCGGTCGGTGACGGGGGGTCTCCTGTTGTCGTAGTGTGATTAGTCTTATCTTTTTTCTTATTTTTGTTTGTTGTTCCGTTTTTGTTGGTGATAATGTGTAATTCGAGGTAACTTATGCTTGCGTTTTCTAATGTTTGTCAGTGCACGCTTCTTGTGTGTTCTTCGAGATCTTTCTCATTGATATTGGCCATATCCATGAGGTTGACCTCCTTTGGGGATCATCATCTAGTTCCTTATCTATGATTGTGTTTTCATTTCCCTTGAATGAAATCTTTGATTTCACCATTTGAAAAAAAAAAAAAATGTAACTTCTCTTATACCTTCAAATCCTTTTTTATTATCATTTATTTTTGACATCATAATTAAAAACACAAACTTACCATGTTTCATCTCATATTTTTTCTTATCTTTGACTCACAATAGCTGTTAGCTGTATAAAATGATTCCCATCAAACTTCACAAAAACTTGAAATAAGAGTCATATGCACGATGACCTACCCTAAGACATTTGCTATGTTTCGTCTCATATTTTTTCTAAACTTTGACCTACAATACATGTTCGCTGCATATAATGATTCCGATCAAACCTCACAAGAAAAAGTATCTTCAAATGCCAATCATGCCCAAAAGCTTACACTGAGACATACTACTTCCGGGGGTTCTAACAAAATTGAGTTTAGTATGTATGTATAAAATTGGGCTCATGAATGGCACCTCAAGTTGCCCATTAAATAAGCTAAGCAGGTTTGGATTGCCTATGCCTAAATCTAACCAATTTGATAAATCGATCAGCTAAGATTGGCCCAACTTTACTTTGGGCTTGAGCTTGTGTCAAGTCAATTGGGTTAGATTAGATCCCTAATTATGACGAAACATAGAGTGCAACATCGCAATCACCTTTTTCTGGGTTAAGCTTTTGGGATGGGCTTCCAAATTGGGATTTGGAGCCATGCACTAGGTCAAACGTTTGGGCTTGTGCTTACGACGTGACATATTGAATGAGCCTTAAGTTGAGCTCAAGCTTGGCTCGAACAAACTTAGGTTATTCATGTTGTGCTGCGTGAACTAATCCCTAACACTCAATTCTACCTTGATTTCCATATCTTGAAAACAGCAAATGTGAACCTAAACCATTACAATAAAAAATATCACTAATGGAAAAAATCCAAATCTCTAGCAATTTTTGTACTCTTATTCTAAATGACGTCTTCCTCAAATCCAAGTTTGTGCAAAATTAAGACTTTCTAGGAAGGAAAGCTTTAGGCTCAGTTATGTTTGCAGTAGATGAGCTGTTAACCCCCATTTACATTGTCAATTAATAGTAATTTTTCAAACTCGTGTTTTGGGGCAGAAGATATCAAATTACAAAACACAAGTTCCTAACAATGTTAACTGGGTGTTGCCCACATCCTCCTTTATCCCACTCTACACGCACCACAACTTAACAACCGTTTCAAATAAATGCAAAGCACGTGTTTACGTTCTTACAAAATAAAATACTGTACTTGCACATTTGAATATTTGAATTTGCTAACATCTAGAAAACTGTTTCATCAAGGCTAAGGAGTTTGATAGGAAGCATAGGAAATGAAAATAGGGAAAGGAACACGTGGATTTGATAATCCAATTCCATCACATGAGGGTATGCTTGAGGAGGGCACCTAACCCTTAAATGTCCACTAGAGATTTTGTGTAATATAGGATGTGAGGGGTCCCCTTTCTTGAATACATGTTCCCTCTTGTATAGGAGGTCCCACTATGAAAGCTAGTAATCATTTATCCTTCATGAAGCACTATCACCTAGTAAGTTGCCTCGTCTTCCACTTGGTCTCCTTGCTCTATGTAAGTGCCTTGCTTCCCATGCCACCACTTTGATTCTTGTGTCGTCAACTTGACTTCACCACCATTGATGCCTTCCCCCCTAGTGTAGTTAGGATTGTAGTCACGAATGACAAGGTCTTGATTTCTCAAGCGATCTCTCATTGCTCGAGTTTTGAACAATCAAGTTAGCTGATCGCTCTTGAGTGTTTTGAGGTAGGTAAATAAGTTGACTAGCTCCGTGTGATCCTCCTAAAATAATGGTATCATGATCCAATTGGCTATGGGCTTGGGCTTTTATTAGGGTGAGCTGGCACTCTTCCTAAGCTTTGCTTAGGCTAACTTGCCTCAAGGGTCGCTCTCTAATGGGCTTAACTTTCTTTACCCCATCACTAATTTATGAAGGATCATCATTCTGTGCTTTCATTTTGTACAAGCGTTCATGAATGGTTCTTAGTTCATTTCACTATAGAAAAGTGTACAATAGTGAATTAAGAATAGAGGGAAGGGTTAATAAAACTACAAAGAAGGATATAACTTGAAAAATATAAGAGTGGAAAGAAAATGCAGCTAACACGAGATGACAAAGAAGAAGAAGCATCTAACAAAGGGAGCAATGAGCATTGGAGGTTGTCGGCTATATCATGTAATTAAAGTCAACTTCTTCGAGAATTTCGGATGCATAAAATGTGATTGCAATGTTCATAAATAAAGCAAAGAATATCAATCTTTATTGGAAAAAATAAAGGCACAATCTAACAAAAATGAGGAGTGGTAGTTAGCAGATTTGGATATTCTAAAGCAACTTTCTTTCCATGAGTATAGAAACATAGAGTGGCAACCTAGACAATGAGGTAGTAATAGACTTAGACTACGGATTGATTTTAAGTTGTAGCAAAGGAAAAAGCTAACCACATTTTGCAAAAATTACAAAGGAAGCAAATTAAAGATGGCATTTGCAAAGGCCTAATTATTTATGATAAGGTAGAGCAATTAAAAGTCTAATTAACCTCATTCCATGCACTTGAGACATATGTCTAGTCCTTAAAAGCTTACTTTTCATTTGCAGGTAAAGATAAACTTTGGGTTCTTTCAACCCATCTGTAAGTCTATACAATGTAGCCTAACTCAAGAATGAGCTTCCAAACATCACCAACCATGCATACTCTAATTGATACTTCAATCCCTTACAATGTATAATATACAACTAGGACCTCCTTAAAGAAGTATCAAAGATGAGATCTTAGCCTCAAAAGTCTCAATCGAAGAATCTCCCTCCACCATGGGGTCAACAACGTACTCGCTTTACACATAGGAAGTGAAAATCGTTGACTAGATTGGGAACTAAACTAAAAAATTGGTTTCGCAACTTGCCATGTGGTGTATGACAAATGATGCCGCTCGACAAAATGGGGCCCACATGATGAGTAGGGACCAACTTGGTCCCACTCTGATAAGTGGTGATGAAGAAGAGATAGACCAAGCAACATGCCTTGACAATCTTTAGGCAATACTTGACAACGCATTGTGTCACCAACATTGGCCAAGGAATCACACATGCTTCCTGAGGCACATAGGGGGCAATGGCACCTGTAAGGTACAATGGAGGAGATGGGGTTCCTTGAATGAACCCACTTTAATATCATGCGAAAATTTAACTAGAGAGCTTTTATTATGAAATCTCGAAAAGGAATACATGGAGTTTAATCCCTTTGCATAGAGAGGGTTAGTCTTGCTTCTTCTCATAAAGGAAACAAATCACATTTCATCAAGTCTCTAATTACCTACAACATATCTATGTAATTTAAAAAGAAACAAAACAGGAAAGAACAAAATAAAAAGAGAATTCTATTTCTTAATTTCTAATTTTCTTTAACACTTTTAATCTACCAAGCCAATCATTTCCTTGCACAAAAAGATATACAAGCAATGATCTTAAGACTTCATTTGTCACTTCATGTGCACGGCAATTAGTGCAAATGCATGAAGGGATGATCATCCAAATTCTCCTTGGAAAAAGCAAAAGAAAGCAATCATCCTCAGTTTGCAGAAAACTTTCCACAGAATCCAACAGAGCATGAGTTTATTTCAGTAAGTTACAATACGTTTGCCAAACTATCAAAACCCCTGAAAGGGGAGCCCTAATCATTTCATTGTAGCAACCATAGTCCACCATGGTAGCTAGATTCTTACCAGCTAGCTTGAGAAAATACCTTTGTTGAAGCCAACAAAAACTGATTCTTTTTCCTGTGACCCCATGCAGGCGAATATGTATGCCTTCACATGCATGTGTGGGTGTGCATAACATGGTGGTGGATGGGGATCTTCAGGTGATTTACAACAAAAAACAGATGTATTTACCATAAATGCAATGATTCGAAACCGGTACATCCTGTACAAACACAATGATCAGGTATGAACCAGAGAAACAATGTGCTAAAGAAAGTTTATGTTGGCATCATATTCAGTGTTATAGAGATTACCTCATGTTAATGTTTCAGGAAGAATCATAATCTCGCACTCGGATGATGAAGATCTGGTACACATTTGACAATTTGTAGTATTAGTTCTATTGTGAACAAAGTAAAGAGAAGAGACTAATACGCTAATAAAAATGTACACTTTTGGAGTTCTCTCAAAAAGCCAATAATGGTTCTCTTTTGGGACAATAGGCTCATTCTAACACTGAGCAGGTACATAAAATGCAGTTACTCTAGTAAAGTTCCACAGAAACAAGTTATACAATGCTGTAATGTCTTATTTTCCAAACTTAGGTGTATTACAAATGCTGACTGCTTAGCTGAAATGGCGTAGATGGCATACTGTATGGACAACATGGGAGTATAGTCGATTGAATCTCCTATCTTACCATATCAGAAGACAGATATTATCTGTTGTCACTTGGCAAAATAAATGTTATCATCACTGAGAGTGCGACAATCAAATTTCAGCTACATATCTCTACTGAAAATGGCAACATTTTTATGTAATAGCCCTCACTCTTAGACAAGTGGAAGGATGCTCTTTATAGTGTCTAACTAGCAAGTTAGGGAAGAGAATGAGACTCCTGATCTGGTTCGTAGGTAGTTTTACCCATCAACCTATCTAAGATGATGCATCAGCCTTTTGCTTATTATTATCTCTTAGATGAGGTCATCGAGAGGCCAGAGAATGCTCCTCACAATCAATGGTATCAAACTTTTTTTCTTTTCTTTTTATGGTTTGGAGAATTTGCCAATCTTTTTCCCTCAACAGTCACATTGTCTAAAAGCTACCTACTAGTGGTGGGGGAGTATTCTTCCCTTTGTTGCTCTTTACATCCATGATTTTGGCACAAATCTATTTGGTTCTTAAAAAGAAACAGTTTGAAAATGTTCAATCCTACGAAATGAATTTCTAAACCTAAGACTATCATCAAGTTGATCAAAAGTAAAGGGTTGAATCGAGTTTCTTCTTTTTGTTGATCCACACAACACGTATGATCATCCAAGCAACACAAGTTGTCAAATAGATAGTATTCTGTTACATGGGAACTCAAGACCTGCTCCTTCATATTATTCTCTGAATACTTAAAATATCATCCTCACATCCAACTCAGATCGCAATCTGGGGCTTCCTACTGTTTTCTACAAATCGTTTATACTGAATAATCTAGGGTAGAATCCATACTTCACCAGAGACCACACATGCATTGACCGACTTCTCTAGAGCAACATGAGCTATAAAAACCGATACCAACAAATGGGAGACCAATCAACCAGGAAAGAAAGAATAGATGTTGTCTTCACATTTAAGGGAACAAAGATACAATTAGAAGGTTGCTCACCTTAAACGTCTCGGGTTTCACTAACTGGAACACCAAGGCATCCCCATCCACCAAGTTGTGATAGATAGAGAAGCCTCTCCACCCTGCACTCAGCCCATTCTTGCGAGCAAGGTATAACGTGTCGAACTCCTCATCATTTTCATCTATCAAGGTAATGCTTGCATCTCGTCTCGGTAGATGGCGTGTACAAAAATGACTTGGCAAGCCCTGTTTACAACAAAAGAAAACAAATCAAATGCAATTATGGAGAAACCAATCAACTCTCCATTCTAATCAGTGAAAAAACTAAAAAGCTCACCAGCCAAAACCCTCCAGTCACATGCGACTGTGTCATGGGCTTCACAAAGGATGGGTAATTGGGGAACTCTCGTTCCAGCTTTTCGTCGAGCTCTTCTGCTCTTCCCGTCGCATATTCCCTCGCTTCGTCGGAGGCGTAAACCCGGTCCATCAACCTCCTCTGGTTGTAGCTCCTTCCAAGCAAACAGCCATCCACAACCATCACAACAGAAAACCATACAGAATATTGATGCCAATACACAAACCAATGAGTGAAAGGAAACTACCTTCTAACTCTTGGCCTTTCATCAGAATGGATAGCTATCTGTTAAACATCAACCTCTTTCAGATTCGTTCAAGAGGTTACAGAATGCAAAAGATGAACTTAACAAATCTAACAGTTGGTTACAGAGATACCAAATAGTCAAAATGACTAATTAGACTCTGCTGCATCTGGAATACAGTTGTACATGAGATACACAAGCGACCTAAAATTTGTGAATCATCTCTGCTTCGTTCAAAGATTTTTTAAGGGGGAAAAAAAACAACAAAAAAACTACTTTTTCCGTGTCCTTTAAAAATGTAACTGGGGAACGATCCTCTACATTCCACAACACCGCCGTACGTGAAGAAACTAAGCGGGAGATAATTTTTCAAAAATCGATTTCTCAATCTCCTGATTTTGACTATGGGAAAGGATCTCATCAAAAAGCAGAAATATGCACCTGGACTGCAGAGGAGAGGGGCTATGCCTATAGGCATTCGCGAAGTTGAAACAAAAGAATAGAAAGATCGAATCTTTAGCAAGTTTAATGGAAACGGAGAAGAGCCCACCTCCTTATAACTGGTAGCCGGCAGATTGGCCACTCTCCCGGACCTCCTCAGCACCACAGGAACGGCTTCCCCTTCCTTGGGAGGCAAGTTCCGCTTCACCTTCTTGGTCTGCAACCCAAAAGGAACAAAAAAAAAAAGGTTGCAAAGGAGCCAACTTTACCACGAAAGGCGATCCCCCTACCGAGAACACCGATACCCAAATGGGGAAATCGGCAAACCAACAAGCGGCAGATTACTAAACTGACAGAAAGGAGAAAATAAATAAAGGGGGACAGTTGGGAGAGGAGTTGGTTCGAACAGGGGATGGCTTGGGGGTGGAGTCTTGTAGGGAGACGGAGAGGTAGGTGAGCTTGAGCTCTTCGATCTTCCTCTGGTTCTCTTCCACCTTGCGTTTCCGCAACTCCTCGTACTTCACCATTCTCGGAGGAGGAGAGTAGGAGAAGAAGAAGAAACTAATGTCGAAATGCAGGGGAGAAGGAATGAAGGAAGGAGGAGGGGAAGAGAGACAGAGAGGGAAGAGGGAGAAGAGGTGGCGGTAGTGATGAGTGACGAAGTGAGGGGTTAAAATTTCAAATTTTGAATCCGACTGTCCGTCGGAACTTTCGGAACGTCAAGGGATTCTTTTTTTTTTTTTTGCAAGGAATTTGTATGCATACCCTCTTCAAATCTATCTTTGTACATATCCCTCCCAAGGAAAAAATGCCCTTTCCATGTACGAGCGGTAGTTCGAAATTCACAGGAAGCATCGTGACATTCGCCGATGTTCTCTCCTTTCTCTTGTTATATCATCTCTCACAAGCTTTAAATAAAAGTCTTTTAAAATAAAGTCACAAACTAAGAGAAGATCTCATTAATTTTAGCTTTAGCCTTTATCTTACAATTTAAGAAACATATTAGCCATATAGCCAAAATTGTCTAAATACAAAGGAGCTTACGCACACATGCATGTCTTCACACACCATTAATCTAGCGTGGTAAACCAACTTTAACTAAATGTGGTCAATTGACTAAAGTCATGCCTACTTGACCTGGTAAGGGGTTAGGCTTAGGTTCGAAAAATTAGCTTCCAAAGGGGCAATGAGGTTGTAATAGCTAACGTTTTTATTATCCTTAACCTCATTTGTAAAGGAAAAAAAACCCCAACCAAGTCCATCAGGCCTACGAGGCACAAATAACAAAGGCCCAAACCCACGGAAAGGGTCTCAATTCATTTGACTAGTACAATTAGGTGGGCAAAGGTTAAGCTGCCTACGACTATTCAGCAAGCTATGATGTGCTTGGTCTACTACGGACTAAGTCAAATCAAGCAATAAGACTAGCAACGACAACCGGACCACTCATGCGACTACCTTAATCGACTAAGAGCACAACTACCCAACTATGCGATAGTCATTACAAAATCTAGCCAACATGGCTTACGTGGCCTACATGTCACATAATGGTCAGTGACCAATGACCAAGCTTCAATTGATAACTCCCACGATCCAAGGATCTTAGGGCAACAAAGCTCCTAACGTTACAAGTTTAGCACTCTCAGAGTTGTAGCACTCTCTCTAGACATATACCTTTCAGGTAAAATTGGGTCACCAATTTCCAGTATATTTCTGTGATTTACTTTATTTGTGATTGGCCTTTTCTCTTGCTTGAGTTTGGTAAGAAAGGTCTCGATCACTTATCAAATTAATGTTAAAATTTCCTCAAGATGATGCTAAGAGAAACTTAAGTTTTGAAGAAAAGAGCATTTTCACATTGTTTTTAACACTTTGGTTAGACATTTGTTGTTGGGTAGGGATATGACCGGTGAGAATGCAATATCGTTCACCTTCTAATCCATTTAAACAACCAAATAACTAATTTAGGTGTCTAAATTTGGGATGCCCACAGCGTTCAATGGCCCAATGCGAGAGAAGTAACACTATTAGCAATTTGGCACCACCCTTCCAACAAATCGAAGGCTAGGATTCTTTTAAAGGGATAGGACCCATATTATAAAGGCTGGAAGGTTATGAATTAGAGGAAGAAGGAAGGGGATGGCGACGAGGATGAGTAGTGGAGGCAGAGGAGTTGAGCGATTTGTCGAGATGTTCGGCGACGTCTTCGGTGATGAAATAGGGCTTGTGGTGCTTAGGCTAGTAATGGTGAACTATTAACGATGCTCTCTAACAAGAATTAGGATGAATAGAGAATGACAGAAAAGGTGAGATGAAACAAGGTGACTTTTGATACAACCAATGTCGACCTTTGGCCATCCAACGAGTCATACAACGGGTAGGGGCATACTATGTAAGGATGATAGTAGGGGATGCCGGTGAGAATTCCAATCCAACAAGCTAAGGATAAAGTAAGGATTTTTTCCAAGTCACTATGTTTTGGGTTAGAATTGAAGTAGGCAGATGTTGTACTGTTTGATCAAATAGCAAAGAGCACTCCATCTTGGCTAATGGAGGGTGAGGTGACAAGCAAGGGGTGCAATTGTCTCTTGACGATTAGTTGAAGATCGTATATACTTCAAAATAAGACTCGCAAGATCTTCGGTAGGAGAGATCATGGTTCTGGGGTGTATTCAACATAACTATGCCTTAGATTTTGATTCGTGATTCTTGTTTTTTAGTTCAAGTTTGGGAAATTTGAATACTCTATGGTCCTGGATACATCAAAAAATGTATCAATATGGCAATAGTAGTGAATCCTCATCAAACATATTACAAAGTCATGTGGGGTTATTCTCTAGGAGCCGTCTTGTTTCAAGCTTGGCAACTTAAATAAGTGGTTTATGCATTTAAACTTGGTGCACCGATACTCAGGTCCATGAGTACTTGAATTCCTCTGGGGGTGATAACCCTTTTGTAGGAGTGTTGTAGTTTCAGGGTGTCATAATTAGAAGACATCTAGAAAGTGACAAGACTCTAGTGGCCTAGTGAGCCACTTCATGGTAGGCTTTCCAACATGATAGATTATAAACTAGAGAAATGAATTACGAGGTCAACTGTGATGCCATGATTGGAGTATAATATTCCTCTTGTCTTGGATTAGAGTAGTGATGACTATGTAGGTTGTGAAAATATTAATAACCTAGGAGGGTTATTTAGTGGAAGGTGTATTGGTGTGTTGTGATCATACATGGGAAAATACATGAATGGAGCCCATCACTAATGAGTATAAGTTTCTCATGGGATTGAGATGGTAGAAAAGGAATTCTAAAATATGTGGTAATAGTATGCTAAGATTGAGTCAGCTAGATGCTAGAGACATGTCCAAGTGACAAGATTAGATAAATTAAGGGAGGGGATAAATCCTAAAATAATTTTAAGTCAAGAGGGGTGCACAAACTAAAAAGAATGGGTGTGTTATCACATTAATTTTTATCAATAAAATTACAAAGAATTATTTTTTTGAAATTTCTAATTTATATCATTTGAAATTTCATTGTATAAATGCAAGTTCAAAATGCCTTTTTCCTGGGTATCTCTCCTTTTTGTTGTGAAATATTTAAAAATATTGTTTGATTATTGAAGGCTATTAAATTTAGGTTGGAAAAAATAATTTTTTTGAAAATGGAAAAAACAAAATTTACTAATAGTATGTACACATACTTACAAAACAAAGTAAAAAAAAAAAGATTAATTATATATATGCCCTTGTAATTATTATCAAAGATGTGTGTATTCCTATACATCTTGTATTTACATTTATGCCCCAAAAACGACCTTGCATCTTCTTTGTATATCCTTGTAAACCATTTTGACCAAATAACAAGGATCTTATGTATATATATATAGAGAGAGAGAAAGAGAGAGAGCCAGGGGGAGTTGGGAGTGTGCAGGCAACCGCATGTAAGTTATGCATAAATGCAGTAATATCTCTCATTATGAGTAATGTTTTGGACTAAATATTTGAATATTGAGATGACTTCATATAAATATGTTATGCACCAATTTGAGACCAATCTAGCACTCTTAGCATCGACATCGAAGGGAGCTCATTTTTTACGACCTAATCCCAACTTCCTACGGAACCCGAGAATGACCCGCCTCGATTAAATCCTAAGACCTAGTCGTCCAACGAGAAATAACCAAATGCACAAAATCATTCCACAATCACACATGCAATATAAGTAAACAGAAAATAGATAATAAGCAGTAATGAAAAATAGAACAGAAATCTCAAAGGTACTATATGCCACAAGCGGAAAGTATGAGTACAGACATAGCCATCACACTGAAGTAGAGAGAAACATAACAGAAACGGGTACTACATGGTAAAGATACTACCAACAAGAAGGGGCTTCTGAAACAGAAAATAGTGAAAGTACACCTACGGTTGGGCTCGACTGGGCCTAGCACCCTCTATAGTCGGTGGCGCTGGCTGCTCAACTCCCTGACCTGAACATGGTTATATATATCTGTAGTCAACTAACGCTGAGTAAAGTGGTATATATGTCATTTACATGCAATTAAGCATAAAGGAACTAACAGCTAACTAATCATGCAATTTCCAGTTATGTATTATTATTTGTTTTCGTTTAAATCATCCATCTCTTTCTGATTCGATTTCTAGTAAGGGTTCACAACATTTCTTAATCCACTTATTTCTTAAGGGAACAATCTCGATGCAGGATGTACACATGATACTCTCCTGGCCAGGAGAGCACCCCGTGGTAGTCGTACACCCGGTCTAGCACCCTGGGGTCATGGTCACGACGTAGCGGTGACTACGGCATGCGCGATAAGCGCACGAGTAGTTACCCTGCACTGGCACGCAGACAATCGTTTCTACTAACGAGTATGCCCAAACATACAACACAGCATAGAATAGGGGCCACACCCCTCAACAGTCTGCGTACCCTCGCCCGGCTATCTCGGTTTGCCCAGTGGGCCTAACAAGAGTCGATGTAGGATGGCCATTCCTAACTTTGGGTCCCAACCCAAGGGGCTGCTAATTCCTCCCTACACTAAAGTAACAGTAGCTCTCCTAACAGGAGTCGGTGTAGGGTGGTCATTCTTAACCTCGAGTCCCAACCTAATGGACGGCTAGCTCCTCCCTACACTAAAGTGATAATAGCTTTTCTTGATACCACGTACATGAGGGCCAGCTCACTTTCCGTACCCAAGTCCATACAACCAACTAGCTCGTAGGTAATATGTCCCATCACACATCAGATTTCCATATCACAGTATTTTTGATTCCTTTCCAAGTTTCCCGTAAGATTCGTACATTAGCATTCGTCTTATTTCATGATACGGCATATATCTCCATTCACATTCTGGTTCTTAATCTTATAACAGGCAATTCTTGATTAAATAAATTAAGCAATCACCACATCAAGTTAATATTTAGTTGCTAGCAATAAGGACTTTAACATGCATTTCAGAGTATAACAAGTGTGGTTCAAGTAATGTACATTCATCCTCCTCAGCCTTAGGGTTCATTTCATATCTTAAGGTTCAATCACATATTTCTAATACAACATGCATTTTAATCATTTAAATCACAGGATTAGAGAGGACCACTCTACAAGGGTATACGGGTGGTATGAGGACTCGAACGGTGGATCCCGATGTCTCCGTGGGTCCTGTGTATACTACGAAATGGAGACTTATATCGTGGACCTATATGTCAAATGAGCTCAAAATAGCATAGACACTATACTAACACGTAGAGAATTCCGAAAGAAAACCAATGATACTTTATTTGTGAAAAACTGACTTCGTTTGGGCCCTGAATCGGCCCAAAAACACGCATCTTGATCAAAATCAGACGTTTGGGGAGAGTCCCAGGCATCTTAAACAACACAGTAGCTCACCTTGCTCTCTTGCGTTTGTACCCATCGTCTGCTACCTTGCACAGCCATCTGAGGGGGCCTCTGACGTCTGACACTGCTCCTGGTCGTTTGGGAGGACAGTCGGACATTTGACACGGCCTCCAGACATCCTAAAGTGCCTCAAAAGTTGCACCATGTGCCTTTCCAATGTACTTATACATGCGCATGCACGCACAACCTCAATAACGACAACTCACCCTTCGTATACGCATGCATGGGTGTGTAGGGGATGACCTTGGCACTCTACGTGCTGTCAGACGTCCTGAGCCCTCTCCGGATGTCCAACGACCCATCCATACGTCAAATAATGCAGAAATGTCCGTGCGTGGAGCTTCCTCGCGAAGCTCTTCTTCTCGCGAACACCTCCTCTTCGCCCATGGAGGTGCAGCAATGACCATGGCAACTCGTGGAGGCCTCGAGGCTCTTCCTCACGAGCTCCTCCTCCTCTCCTAGCTCCTCCTGCTACCGCCTCTCTCTCACCCACACTCTCTCTCCCTCTCCTCTGTGCTCCTCCCCTCACCCACGCTCTCTCTCCCTCACCCAAGCTCTCTCCCTGTCCTTTGTGCTCCTCCTACTCCCCTCCTCTCCTTCTCCCCCACTCACGGTTGCAAGGGGATGGGGGGAGAAGATGGTTGCCGGCGGCAAAGAGGGTGGATTGGAGGTGGTGAGACTAGAGGAGTGGAGGTGGCATCGGTGGAGGAATGGAGGATGGGGGAGTGGGGGTTTTTAAAGAGTAGGTTAGGGTTTTGGGTGTGTGTGTGCGTGGGTTGATTGGGATGTGAGGAGAAATTTGCAAGGTTAACCCCACAAAAGCCTCCTTTTCCTGCAGAGCCCACAAACTCAAACCAAGGGGGTTTAAAATTGCATTAACACCCCTAACATTCCGGAAAATTTCCGAATGACCCTTGGGAAGGGTCATTTCATAAGTATTACAAAATTTAGCCCTACTGGATGCAGGTGATGAGAGTATCGATTGGCCTCAAATTTGGTGCGTAACATGTTCATATAGAGTGATCTTAATCCCCACATGTTCCGTCCAAAACATTACTTGTATTAAATGATACTGTTGCACTTGCATGTAACTTACGTGCAAGTTCCTTGCACGCTCTCTTTTCTCATGTATATATAGGGAAAAGTAAGCGTACAAGTCAAGTTACATGTAAGTTCGGCAATATCTCTGGCTAGAGTAATGTTTTGGATTGAAATTTTTGAGATTGAAATCACTCTGAATGAATATGTTAGGCACCAAATTTAAAGCCAATTCGACACTCCTAGCACCAACATCCAATAGAGCCAAATTTCGTAATACTTATACCATAAAAATTAAGCTCCCTTCGATATTGGTGCTATAAGTGTTGTATTGGCTTGAAATTCAGTATACAACATGTTTATATGGAGTGATATCAATTTTCAAATTTTCATTCCAAAGCATTATTTATAGTTGGAGATATCGCTGTACTTGCACCAACACCGCTGCACATAATATATATATATATATATATATATATATATATATATATATATACCCTTTTCTTTTCTTATTTTTCAACAAAAGTCTCAATCTCTTCTCATTTGTTGAAGGAGGGGAACGGGTAGAAGAGGGGTTTTTGTTAAAAAAAAAGTGAAAAAAGGCTATATGTATAAAAAGCTATTTATTATTTAGTCCACATAGTTATAGGGGTATATAAAAAAGGCAAATGATTTTTTGGGGGCTAAAAACAAAATACATAAGGGTACACAAATCTATGACAATGACTATAGGGCCATATATCTAATTAACCCAAAAAAAATTCCAAAGTTGTACCACTGTGTATGTGTGTATTAAGAAAGAGGGAGAGAGAGGGAGACAACACGTCGCATGGGAGGAAGCTAGCGTTTAGCCCCGTTCATTGCACGAATATAAGATTTTATCATCTAGCACATATCTAGACTATAATATAAAAGAAAAGATCCTATGAAATTTATAGAAAAGAATTAAGGGGATATTTAATAATATTGACATAAGATGTCCTCAAAAAATTATAATCAACACATTTTCATATGCAATGCCACACAAATTTCAATAAATTTATAAGCTAATTAAGGTATCACTGTAATTTTTGCATAAAAAAAAAGTTCTTATTACAATTATCAAGTAAAATATGTGCATTGTACTCTAAGTAATGATATGTTAAAAATTTTAAATAAAAATAAAGAAAATCAATTTCAATAAATTTATAAGCCAATTAGGATTTTGCTGTAATTTTTGCAAAAAAGGGTCTTCTTTCAAGTAACAAGTAAAATATACGGTACTCTAGGTAATGATATATTTAAAATTTTAAATGAAAACAAAAAGAAATTTCAATTTCTAAGCAATTACAGTATCAAGGCCCTGGAAAATAAACCTCATATATATAGATAAAAAATAGGAAAATTGATTTCAATAAATGTAAAGTTTAATTAAGGTCTTGCTGCAATTTTTGCATAAAAAATAAGGCCATCTTGCAAATAATGAGTAAGATTTAAACTTTATACTCTTGGCAATGATATGTTTATAATTAAGAAAATAAAAAGAAATATCAATTTTTAAGATAATTATAGTCTTAATGCCTTGAAAAATAAACCTCATATGTATGAAGACAACATCAAGTGATTTGAAGTTTATAATGAAGGAAAATGTATACAGAGGTATATTTATTATAATAGTTTTGAAAGCATAAATAGTAATAATAAACTAATATAGATAATTTTTTAAATTTACTACCATATGAATGTCTAACACAAATAACAAGAATACATTAAAGATGAAGAATTACGATAATATTTTGAGTAGTGAAACTTGATTTATTTTATCCTCATAAACTATGCATATAAACATGCTTGAAGATATATATCTAGTTTAAGGGTACTTGTGTAATTTTACTATAATATAAATGTCAAGAAATTATAAATTTTTACATAAAATTTGCAAGATGACTAAGTAAAGTATAAAATCTTCCTTATAGTTGTCCTATAAATATACTATAATTATTATTTCTTCTATGCTTTTATAAAATGATAAATAATTATACTTTATTTATATGTAAAAATAAAGAAGATTATAAAAGTATACTTTTATAATTATTATTTAGGATAGAAGATAAATAATTTTATGTCATTTATAAGTATCCCTATAAATAATATTCTTTATAATCTTCTTCAAAAAAATATTCTTTATAGTAATTATTATAGACGGTATAAAATTATTATAAAGAAGTATCCTTATAATTATTTACCTCTATACTTTTATAATTATTATAAAGAAGTATCCCTTTAATCATTTTATTGATTGTATTATGGGGATTAATTATATATGTTTAGTATAAAAGAAATAAATCTTCTTATAAATTAAGATATTTATTTTTATTATAAGATAAATGTATTATAAAGTAAGGATAAATCTTCTTTACATTATAATTTAAAGTAGGGATAAATGTATTATTTATTTTTATAATTATTTATCCTTACACTTTTATAATTATTTCTTCTATAGTTTTATTATAGATCCCTACTTTTATAATTATTATTTAGTATAGAAGATCCCTATAAATAATCTTATTTATAATAATTATTATAGTTGCATAAAATTATTATAAAAGAGGTATCCTACAATTATTTATTTTTATACTATAAAGAAGTATCCCTCTAATTATAAAGAGGTATCCCTTTAATAGTTTTATAGATTATATTATAGGGATTGATCCCAATACTTTTAGTATAAAAGAAATAAATCTTCTTATAAATTACGATATTTATTTCTATTATAAGATAAATGTATTATAAAGTAGGGATAAATGTTCTTTACATTATGATGGGTGAAAGAAAATCCTAATTTAAGCCAACACTAAGAAGGGCTCTTGAAGGCAACATGCCTAGGAAGAAGCCCAATAAAGGTCGCTTAAGGCCGAAGAAGCTAAGTTTCTAGAAAACCTCTCTCTTAAGTGAGTAATCGACCAATTTGACTATGGAGTCCTAGTGGGTTGTAGATGGACTTCTAATCAAGTAACCGCATTCACCTACACTCCCCACTCGACAGAAAAAAACAAAGTTGTATGTAGTAACCTATCAGACATTTGCGGAAGAGACAAAACCCTGTCCGCCTAGTGAGCTAGGAGGATGGCTTACTCTGCCTGGCCACTTAAGGCAGGAGAACTATTATTCTTGTCTTAGGTCTAAGCGGAGAATTCTTTCATTATGTTGCCTTAGGACCTACGGTTATTGGCCACTAATCCCACTAACTTGATATTAGTGGAACCATGGCATAATGAAGGGCAACCTCATGTGATCGACCATTGAGTGTAATCACTACAACCTGGGAGACCCGCGAATGTGGTGTAACAGGCCTTACAACATGATTAATAAATAGTAGGTGTCCCATCTAGCAAGGGACACACGCGCATAGAGAGAGAAACAAAGAGATATCATTGTACTCAAGTACTTAGTAACATTCGAGAGTGTCTCAACTCTCCTGCGACATCCACCATTATAGAAGGAATTGGGTAAACAAACCTCCAATCTCCTGTGTTGGATTGATTGATCCAACCTACCCCTATTTCAAATCAAAATAAAGGGATGAATGCATTATTTATCTTTATATTTATTTATGCCTATACTTTTATAATTATTATAAAGAAGTATCCCTATAATAATTTTATAGATTGTATTACAGGGATTGATCCCTATACTTTTAGTATAGAAAAAATAAAGAAGTTTACTTATAATAAGTATAAAAGTATGGAAGAAATAAAATATTATAATAACTATTATTTATAGGATGCAAATAAAGAATATATATATATATATATATATATATATATAGTTTAATGGTGAATGTTAAAAAAATTATCAATCCAAAATTCCACCAATTGTAAATTTTTGAAATCGGGCTTCAAGACTCATCCCTTTGCCCTCGCACCCCTAACAAAATCGCTCAACTTCAGTCACCAACCATATTAATGCAACATGCACTTTGTTTTGTCCAAACATTATATAAATAAGAATTTTTTGTGGAACAGTGACATACGCTGCCACTTCTCCATGAGCTATACTACATATTAAGATAGGCCCATCTCGAGTCTCAGGTGCCTCCAAGCCCATGAACCCAATTACAATGAATAATATAAAAAACATATGCAGTATTGCATCGCAAAGAAGGCATGAATATAATATAATTTTGCAATTTAGAGTCAAAATTTCTTTCTGCTACGTGCAGGCGAGTTTGCTGCATTACTTACCTTTATGTTGAAAGGCAAAAATATTTGCCTACCTCTATCGCCATTTAAACGTTAAGTCAAGGTCAAACCGAGTCACTTACGTGAAGGTTAACATCGGTGTAGGCTATCTTTTGTGATGATTAAATGCCGCTGTAGTTTCTTCCCGCGATGTTCAACGTGGGCTATTTTGGGAGAGGGATAAATTTGATGGAATAATTTTTACCTGGTGACTTATCTTATATTTTTATTTGAAAGTTATTAGGGTTATTTTATTTGAAAGTTAATCTGTTGTTTGCAGAGGAATAACTTGAAAGGTGATCTTGTGCATGAAAGTTTGTTGATGAGATAAAGTGAATAATAACATTTGTGTCCTTGAAATTATTGATTTATAAGCTAGTTGTTTTTTAATGATAGTTAGAAGGTCTTATGATGATGGGATAATATGTAGTTTGAGTGTTTAACTCATCTTACTACTCGTGAGTAAGACATGTTTCTTATCCTCTATATGAAAAAAATGTATTGGTTTGTTGATATTGTTTCAAACTTACTGGTTATGAAATTTGATATCTTATGCAATAAACATTGTATAAATATAGAGTATTGATTTGTTATTTCTAGGACATTTTCATTACTTCAAATAATATTTTGGTTATTTCTCTAGAAATGGAGGTTGCCTTGTGAAAATCATACATCTTATGGTCTTGATCCATAAACTAATATATGTACAAAATACTACCTATGTTATTATTTGTTAAAAAAATAAGAATAGTTTTCTTTTAAAAGGAGATATAAGTAGTTTTATATATTTTATTTAATTAATTGATTCACCATAGGGCCCTTAATCACATATTGAATATTTGATTCATCCCTTTTTTTCTACAAACAATGACACATGCTGACATACACC
The DNA here is from genome assembly GCA_037157565.1 of Thalassia testudinum. Taxonomy (NCBI): domain Eukaryota; kingdom Viridiplantae; phylum Streptophyta; class Magnoliopsida; order Alismatales; family Hydrocharitaceae; genus Thalassia; species Thalassia testudinum. The sequence continues at coordinate 17,237,143 of JAZHRO010000077.1, read as the reverse complement.
ATGTTATGTCTGTTCTATGGTACAAAAGTGTGGGCTTAATCTCAATATTATTTCTTACTACATTGGCGTTGGGAGAGGGTTTCGATGCTTCACCAAAGAGAGAGATGAGATTGAGAGATCAAGAATGAGGGTTTCATGGTAGCATTTCATAGGGGTAAAAATGGTATTTATTTTTAACAACAATTGATTGGGAATGATGTATAAGGGATAGGAACTCAAAGGTTAACCCATGAAAATTTATAGGATAACCCTTTTAAAATTCTTATCCCACATGAACTCACGAATAACTTATCCTAAATTAAGTGTCCTTAATAGGGTTGACCTCCATTTTCATGTGTTATACGATTGCCAAATTAGGCCTTAAGATTATGTTTGGACTTAGGATAAAATGATGTAGGGATGGATAAGTAAAGAAAGGTATTTATTTAGATGGTGGAACAAAGTGGTGCAATAAGCGATGTTATAAAATGATTGGTATATCGATGTGATGTTAGTGGATATTTGTTTAATTTTAAAATATAAGGGTGAGTGAGTTGATGTGACATAGTAAACACTATAGGAAAAGTCACTATTGGCGACATTAAACTTACGACGATCGCGAAATCGTTGCCAATAGTTTGAATGTCGCTATAAATTGTCTCTTACTGTCAAGGGAATGTTAACTCACAATTGGCAACGGTTGTTATATCAACCGTCATGAATGCGTGTTGTCGCGTGAAAATATCTACTCCTGCGTCGGGCAGGAGAAGTTGTCGTTTTTACATTCATGACTATTAGTCATAAAACCATCTCAAATGAACATTTGCGACAGTTTGATAAACCGTCGCAAAATGTTAGCGGTAAGTAAAAAAGTGAATTCTCGCACAAGGCGAGAAAAATGTACTTTACTCACATTTCGCAACTATTGATGCTATCAATCGTCGTGAAATGTTAGCAGCAGTTAAAAAAATGTGTTCCCTCGTGAGGCAAGAATATGCGCTTTACTCACATTTTGCGACGGTTGATGAGATCAACCATCGCTAATGTGAGCCGCCTAGAAAATATCTATACTTACATTAGCGACGGTTGATCGGATCAATCGTCGCCAATGGTGAATATAAGTCCGCGCCCGTACCCCTTTCCCTCCCCTGAAACAGTTCTCCTTCCTCGCGCTAGTCACCCCCCTCCCCACCTCTCCTCAACCCGTCATCGACTCTCCCTCCCTCCAGTGAGCCACCCCCCTCCCCAACTCGCCGCCTCTCCTCCGCAGTCCCCCTCCCCCGCCCCTCCACTACCCCTTGCGTCTCCTCCAGTAGCCGCCCCCTACGCCGCTTGCGCTCCCTGCCTACCCCTGTGCTGTCCCCTCCTCCACCGCCCCCACCCCTCCTCCCCAAGCATTCGCCACCTCCCTCAGCAAACCCTTTCCATTCATTGTTTTTATTTTTTAAGATTTATATTTATTAAAATTTGATATTAAATGTATTTGATTTGTAACATTCAATTTAGGTTATACTGTCGTTGGATACGCCATCATCGATTCTCCTATTTTATCGAGGTATGAATGTAAAATTTGTAGATTAATTATGTTGTGAATGTGAATGATTGTGGGGTATATCCACTTAATTATGTGAAATTATGTTATTTTTGTGAATGAATATATGTGAGGTGTACCCACAAAATTATGAATGTTATGTTATTTTCATTTATGAATGAATGTGATGTATCAACTTAATTTGTAAATGTTTATATGATTAATTGTGTGTGTTTTATGAATTTATAGATACACACTTGTATAAATTTAGATGCATTTGATGCGAAACAATAGATATTCAAAGCCCTATGTTACAGGTTTTGGGAGGGGATAATCGTGTCAAAATACTTGCCCGTTGACACTAACGATTATGTTATACAAACAATGCAAAGTATGTGTATACCTCATTTATATGCATAAAATTTTGTCTTTATAGCATGCTATAAGAGTTGTGGTCCTTTGTTCAAAGAAGTTCTGAATAAAGGGGGTTCCTTGAAGATTTGATCACAACTTAGGGTTACTTGTTACATGGAACCAATGCCTGGAGGAATTTTAGTAGTTTCTTTTTGTTTTTCTTCGGTATACCAACTGATCTTATCTACGTTCCTAAAGTACCTTTAAGTGAGAGTTATTGGGAATGTAGTTAAGGTTAATTTGAGAGATATACTAGAGAAATGCGAGAAGATGCTGTCGAAATTTCTCCATACACTGGTTACATGTAATAAGTAACGTTGTGATCAAATCTTCAAAGATGGACTATTAAAGTAAAAATCATAATCAAAATACAAATATATATATATATATATATATATATATAACATTTCAATTTTTATTCATAATTAGTGGGTGATTTAGGTACATATAAGAGTAGCTTTTTTTCATATTGACATTTACTTGAATGCCTTTATATCTGTTAATAATTATTTAGGTCATTATGTATAAGGCTTAGATTAGTTTGATAAATTCAGATTACATTTGATATAAGAATGGAGTGAGAGAGTTCTTGGATTGGGATTTTCATCATGATAGGAAATCATTCAGACGAGGGGAACTTTTACAGTTGATTTTCTATCCTGGCCGAAGGTGCTTAAATGGAGAACCATATGATCGTAACACTGTGTTAGAGTACGTAATTTGTAATGGTCGGTGGCAACATTACATCAAGTGGATTGCTCTTGGAGAATTCATCGTAGAAACTTATAAAACTAATTCAATGAATGCTGATAAGGAGCATATCGGTAATATTGAAGGTGACAGGATCGAGGAGATGTTGGATGAACTTAGAGCAGTAGATAACATCATAGACGATAATGACATGTTGCGAAGTTGTAACAACTTTTATGGTGCTATTAAGGCAACCAATAAATCGATTGCGCTTGGAGTGAGCTCTATGTCGATGTTGACATTTCCATTGAAATTATTTCAGATGAAAATTATCAATAGAGTTTTATCTAAATTAATGTCCAAGGTACTTGAATTTATCGGAAAGTTCCAATCTAAGCCTAATGGTTATCCAGAGTCATGGTATGATGCGAAGAAGCAGATTAGGATATTGCGCTTGACTTGCGAAAAGATCGATGCTTGTCTGAATGGTTGTGTATTGTTTAGAAGTGAATATGCTGGTCTTGATACTAGTCCAGAGTGTAGTGTGTCAAGATATAAGGTTGCAAAACCTGAGAATCAACATGGCAAGAGGCAGGCAGAGAAGATCCTGCGATACTTTTCATTGATTCCTAGGCTTTAACGCTTATTTATATCAAGTAACACTGCGAAATTAATGGAATGGCATAAGCAGAACAAATCACGAGATGGCCGCATTTGTCACCCCATTGATTTTGATGAGTGGATAAAATTTGATAATAGATATGTAACATTTGCACATGAATCATGTAACGTAAGACTGGGTTGTGCAAGTGACGGATTTAATCTATTTAAAAATATGTATCCATCATATTCAATATGGCCAGTGGTGATGGTAACTTACAACCTACCTCCTTGGTTGTATATGCGATCGTCGTTTATGATGCTGACATTGTGTATCCGTCATATTCAATATGGCTAGAGATTGTTTTTCTATTTTTGAAATTTTAAGAAGGTTGATTCTGCACATAGAATTTCTTGAGATTTAGAAGTAGATCGGCAATTGGCACACTTGTATATATTTAAACAAATTCCTAAAGTCGACCCTTTCTACGATGAATTTAAACAATCGTTACATCCAAATGTATGTGATCTACTCTTTCCTGAGTGGTTTAAGCAGTGTGTTGCTAAAATGAAAGAAAATAACGACCCACGGTGGGTGGAAGAAGATTTTGACGTAATATCTGATCGTCCGTTGAGTTATGAACATCATCATTCTGGGTACATCATAAATGGCTTCAGATACAGAATCGAATCTGTTGATAATGTAAAGGCTACACAACAAACTAGCGTTGTTGTTCCTTATGAATTAGCCGGCGGGTGTGATGGCTATTATAGAGAGATTGATGAAATTCTCGAGATTAGCTTCAGATATGATTGAAAACTTGTCATCTTCAAGTGTAAATGGTTTGATGTTTTCAAAGAAGGCATTGGGTTTAAGGTTGATAAGAAACACAAGTTTACAATAAATGTCGAATTTTTCAGAACACTAAACTGTTCACTTTAGCCTGTCTTTTACGTGACTTATAATAGCAAAAGTGGATGGGTAATTCCCGTTAGAACAAGGCACTTAGTTATTATAGTTCTTAAAAGGAAGGGTAACTGAATTAGAACCTGAATCATATGGAGAACTTGAACAACCAGATTTAGATCCAAATGCAACAAACATTGATATATAAGGTATAATTTACAAACCCTTTTTTTATAATATAAATTTACTCATAAAACTTTCTTATACTGGTATAATAATTTGTTTACTCTTATTATAGGTTGTTGACACAATTCTATTAATTTTTCTTTCTACACAGCCAATATTGTTTCAAGGTAACATTATTGATTAGTTTCAATTATATGCATATTTTTCATATGAATTATTCATTTATGTGTTTTTTTGTTACTTTTTTTTTGTGCTATGTAGAAGGTGAAACTAAAGAAGTAGGCTGCTCGTCGAAGGAGTCCTGACACCACCCTCGATACCCAAGACCCTCGTACCACACAGCCTCCTTCCACGCAGCTACCTACCACACAGCCTCCTTTCACACAGTTACCTACTATACAACCTCCACGAACACGGCCTCCCTGCACCAAGACCATCTCCACCCAGCCTATTCCCCCCAGGACTTCTACACTCTTACCACTGATATATATTTAGTACCCACTCCCAATTTCGTCCCACCCTCCCCCTGTATACACACATATATCTGTCTTGGTGTACTTGCACAGTCCCTTTTATAGGGAAGGGGAAGAAGCCAGTCATCCATGAGTTTGTGACGTTACTCAAGCTTGAGGATGAGGTTGACAGTCATGACCCTGACCAGGACGAGGGGGACGATGTACAGGACTCCCATGATGACAAGGATGAGGGGGAGGGATAAGGGGGAGGGGGACGAGGTGGACGATGAGAGGGATGCTGAGGTCTGCCACCATGATGCCAACATAAACCCTGATTAAGTAGGGTCTAGTACTACTAGTAAGTAAATTGTTATTTTTTATATTTTAAAAGCTTTTAAATTTTGTATTTTCTCTTTATTCGTAATATTATTGTTGTTATTAATTTCAGTGAAGAAGAAAGGAAGAGGCCTGACGAGAAATAGGGACTTGAAGGCTATACCAAAGAGCACGAGGGTGAAGGTGAAGATCACCCTTGGTGGGGAAGATCCCGACTGCCCTCTTTTTAGCAGTAGGTTCTCCAAGGTTGTGAAGAGCATCATCCCCCTCTCTTATTTTGATTGACGGATTAACTTAAAGGTACTCAAGAGGGAGATCATTCATCACTTAGAGATAATTAATATATATTGAGGTTTATATATATTTCTTTTAATGTGATTTGAGGTTTATATTGGGGGGACGATTCGAACGTCCTCAAGTATATCCTCAGCCATACGGCAAGGCGTTATCTAGACTGGAGACTTAAAATTAAAAAAGCACTAACAAATTTTTTTTTTTAATTCCTCTCAAATTTACATTTTCTTTGTTATTTAGTATTTTGCGAATAAGTCATATGAGGAGCCCTTGAGGAATGTATCTCCTTCTATGCTGTCAAAGGTATGGAAGGATTGTTGTCAGCATTGGAGTAAGCCTGAGACGGAGGTAGTTAAATAATTGTTATACATTAAAATTTAATTATTATTAATTTTTTCACTAATAAAAATATATGTATGTATTTTCTACAGGACCAGGCGAAGAAGAATAAGGTCAACAGGGCCAAAGCTCCACCGCAGACTCATGTCTTGGGTCAGATGAGTATTGATGAGCTCAAGACAAGATATGTAAGTATGTTTCTTATTTATTTATATTTTTAATTAACATGTAACTTTAAATTATTAATTATTTTTTATATTTATTTAATTTTAGGCAAGTACACAAGACGATGCCCAATTGGATCCTCTTGAAGTCTAGGAGATCACTCATAGCCATGATACGGACAACGGGCGCACATGGATTCACGAGACCTACCGAACCAAGCATGTAGGTTATTTTTTTTAATTATTTAAATTTAACTTTCATTTCAGTTGAAATTATTACTTAGATAAAAATGTAATTTGGGAGAAATGTACAATTTGGTCCACCCACATCCACCTATAGATGAGAACTCTGCAACCCAGTAACCTACTATGACACCAAAGGAGGCTTTTCGAATAGTTGTGCCTCTGGAAGGCGGATTTGTTTGTAGTGGAGGTCTGAGCTAGACTCTCAGTACTTGGTATAGACGGAAGGGATTGTTTGGTGCGTCTTTCACAGAAGTGGAGCAGTTGAGGTCGTAGGTACAACAGACTCAGATGCAGTTGAATGACGTAACCGGAGAGTTGCGAGTTGCTAGAGAGGAGATCAGCTAGCAGAGACTTGATTTTAAGGAGTAGATGGTACAGCAGCAGACACAGTGGGCAGAGATGATGGCCATACTTCGGGGTGGAGGTGGACCTGATTATAGCAACTTCTATTATTCTGCACGTCGTGGGCCAGACAACGATTTCGGTGCAAGTGGTGTTGGTCTTGTTATTGGTGCGGAAGTTTAGCTCGCATCTTTTCTTTATATTTCTTATTTTTATTTATGTAATGTTTAGGGTTTATTTATATAATGTTACATTCTTTAAATTAATTTTTAGTAATGTAATGTTTATTTCTTATTATATTTGTTTTATTGAATGCTATATATGTGTTATTGGATGTTATATAGGTTAATTTAAATATTACCTTTGATTATCATTAGTTAAATCTAATTAATTAAAAAAATTATATATGGCGACGGTTGTTATAATAACCACCGCCAATTTTGTTTTACGACATTGTGTAACTATCGCAAAAAGTTAGCCCGACAACCCCCTCCTGATAGCCTATCTTTTTGTGACGTTTTCACAACCGTAGCGACATTATATTTAGCAATGGTTATCATAACAACCGTCGCCATTAATGAATTTGAGATGGTTATTTAATCACTATCGTAAAAGTATTTTAACAACGGGTATAAGTCGTCGCAAAAGGAAGCTAATCACGACAAATAAGATCGGTACTGTTAGCGACGGTTAGTATTAATAATTGTCGTGAAAGATTATTCGCTTTACAACCTTCCGTGGCTTCACATTGAGATGGTTTTGTTACTTTTGGTGACGTTTTTCAACCATCTCTAAAAATAGTTTTTCTTGTAGTTAAAATGAATGTATTTTAACATATATTGATATTGATGTGATGCAGTAGAATAATTTGATTTAGATGTCAATGAAAGTGATAAATAATACTCAAATCTCTCATAAATAATGCCCAAAGCCCTCATAGGAGTGATATTGCTCGACTTCTCCTACGTCTAAGGCTTAGTTTACTTGGGGGTTTAACCTCTCAAAAGAGGGGTTAGCCTCTGTTTACTTAACCACTTAATCCCAAATTTGTTAACCCGAGTTTGACAAGTTTAACATGGTTGAAACTGGTGTTAGGCAAACCCGTGTTAAAATTATATACTATTCATGTCTCTGATACCCCTCATGTTTTATATACCTAACACCACTACAAGATAAACACTACAACTTAATACTAATTTAAGTAAATACAAACTAGTGTTAACAATACTTTGCAAGTAAATGCAATTGTAGGTTAATATTAGTTTCACATTTTTTAACACCACTTTCTTAATCCTTCAAGTAATAGCCCTAAATGGACGGTAAGGGTTAGCTAACACGGGTTAGCATCTTTGCAATAGAGGATAACCCTTATTTGTGTTTACTTGAGATATGAATTAGCCCCTTATTTGTGTTTATTGAACGGAGTTAGGAATGAAAGTTAACTTGTAATGTGAAAGATGGGTGTTTACTTGGTTATGGGGTTAAAATGGAGATTAAGGTAGTAAAAGACATGTTTACCCTAGATATGGTACGTATATTAGTTAGTGAATTTTTTTTTACATTAAATAAATATAATATAAATTCATTGATGAATTATTTTTTATATAATATAATGGATGATATTTCAGTTCAAACTAAATATCACTTGATAAATTATATTATAATCTATATTAATGAAACAAAGTTGTAACTATTTTATTTATTAAATACTAATCATCTTACATTGTAATTGGTAATTATGTTTCAATAACAATGAAGTTATGATGTTATGATTTTCTGCCAATTAGGAAACATGCACTAATTTTTTTAGTAAGTGATTAATGTATAATAATAGTAGTATAATTTAATTCTATTTTAAAATTATAAATAGACTAATATTATAGTTATGTGGTAGTTATGATTTTCAATAACATATCAAGTATTACACATTAATTTGATAAAAAAGTAATAATTTTTTTATTCTTATGAAATAATTATCTTACATTGCAAATGTTAATTATATTATAATAATAATTACATTATAATGCTGTGATTTCTCAATATGTCTCAATGTCCAATTTCCACTTGTCAAAATAGGTTAATCCCTTCGCAGGGAGTGCGGGAACAATTTTCGTCACGACAACTTTGGTTGCAGGGATCCTTAAACCAACCATAAAAGAATCGACTCAATCTTCAGTATTGTTTTCGTGTTGATAAATAACCGTCAAAAGTAAATTTTTTATTCGCAAGCAATTCTTGGAAATCTTGGAAAGGGAGGTCTAAGTGGACATTGTATGCATGAAATCCCTGCCCTCGACTCGGGAAGGCATCCACAGGAGAGGTGGGGTTAGATTTTTTTTTTTTTTTTTTTGCCCTCGACAGCACGTAAGATGGCAATCAAAGAAATGAAAAAATTAAGAAAAATATATGTTATAACGTATTTTACAATTCATTGAGCCAAAGATGTGATGGACCGTTGAATGTAGTGATTTTAGTTGGTGTGTTTTAATTTTTTATTATTTAAAAATAAATATATATTGATATATTAAAATTTTTTATATATGAAAAATAAAAAATTTTTACTTGAAAAATAAAAAAAATAAATTTTTTATTATAGATTTTAAATTTTAAATTTAAAGTTTAGATGTCTAAAACTACAGATAAAAAAAACATATTTTAAATAAAAAATTCTTTTAATAAGTGAAATATTATTTGAAAATTAAAATATATCAACTGAAAATAAAAATATAGTGACATATTTTAATTTCTAAATGATATATTTTAATTTTCTATCAATTAAAAATTAAACTATATCAGTTAAAATTATACTAATATATTTTAAATATTAACACACACACATATATAATCAAAATGTGCGATGTGAAATATATTTGTTAGTGTAATCAAATTAAACAAGAGTAGATTACTTTAATGATAATTTTATATGTATCATTGTATTATACAATATTACATCAATTTAATTAAATTTATGTTTTAATGTTAAATAAAATTTACTACTATCACATAATGTCATTAATTATTTTATCCTCACGATATTTTATCTCCAACCAAACGATCGAAATAGACGGACGTCCCGTTTGAAAAGAAGAGCACATGAGATTTGAGAAGGGGAGAGAGAAAATGGAGAGACTCCAAAAGGGAAGGGGTCGTGGAGTGGCTACGAAACAAAGATGGCTGTCGTTGCTCGCTCTTGCAAAGGGGAAACAAGACAGACCCAACGGAAGGGTCCTCTGCACCGAAGTGATCGGTGAGGATGATGATGGTGATGATGATGGTGGTGGTGGTGGTGGTGGAAAGACGTATTATGACATCGATTACACCACGTAAACGGCAGACGATTAAACAGAGAAACAAAGAGAGAGATGATTTGATGTAAAGCTGCGTGAATGATTCTATCTATCAATCTATGCATCCTTGTGTACATACGAGCGTTTGATGCATTGCTCAAACTCCAAGATCGTGCATTGACCCGTCATTGTTAAATCTTTCAGCACATCAATCTTAATGATGATGGCCTACGGGAGCACAACCCTCGATAGCTGCAATTGTTCCACTGTTCACGATGGATGGATGGACGGACGGACGAGTGTGGATGGATTGAATGTTCCGTACATGTTTTATTGGCGCTGATCCTCCAGCCAGCGGGCTTGGGAGGGGGGCTTTAGGTTTACAGGTGGGATAAAATTAGATTAAGAATTTTTTCTAAAAGAGATTTTCATAATTTTTTATATATATCACGTCGATATCATTTTTTTTAATGTCGCATCAATATTAATATCTACTTCCATTGTGATACATCCGCATACATTAATTTTAATAAATATTAAAATATATTCACTTACTTTATATTATAATATTAAAATATCATTTATTTACTTAACACCAACGTATCGATCATTATAAATTATCAATTCTTATATTCCCTCTAATCAAATATTTTATCAAATTATGCTATTTTAATTCTATCTTGAAATAACTCAAGTCCTCTGTCATACACAACCTAATTTTCTGAGAGCTATCACCTCTTTTGGAATTAATATTCCTTGTATACGGGGCACGACTAATCTAACCCGAATCTAATTATCCAAGTTTAGGTGCGCGTAAACCATGGTTTGCCCGATTTGGAGAATGACAATGGATTGGGAGTTGACCCCGCCCTTCGAGCATGAAATATCCTCTCACGTTTAGCCCTATCAAGTGAACTCCAAAAGGCTTTCTTTTTTGCCCTTCTTACGTGAACATAATATCTTGGTAATACGTGCAAGCTCAATCCAACTGATCGAACTTCATCATCAGTGCCATCAGCAATTAGCAAAAGTAAAATAAGAGTTCTTTCAAATTTGTGTTTTCTCGGTAACAAAGGGTTTTCCATATTTTTGTTTGCTCAAAACAAGAGATCTTTACCACAAAAAGAGGGATAAATCCGAATTCCATCCAACATGAGTTAAACCCAACATCCATTAAATACCCAAGGCTTTTTTTTGGTAAGGAAAATTACTGGTAGGAATGAAAATTAAAAGTAGAAGGGGGGGAATTGATGAATTTTGGAATTTGATTAGATTTGTTGTCTTGTTAAAAAAATTAAGGAGTTTTATTCTACTAAGAGTGTTTGTTTTATGGAATAAGTTAGTAGAATAAGGAGAAAATTAGTTGAAATGAGAAGTCAAGTGGAATTAGATGATTTCATGGCAAGATGAAATTTCTAAAAGTTGAAACAAAGGGCTCAAATTTGGCACCTATAAATTCCAAAATTAGGTGCCTTAGGCCAAGTTTATTTGGAGAGTTAACCCTTCAAAAGAAGGGTATAACCTCTGCTTATTTAACTACTTAAGCTCACACCTGGTAACCTAGGTTTGACTACTTTAAATCAGGTTTATTTAACATCGGTTGAAACTGTGATTAGCCAAACCTGTGTTAACATTATACATGTCATGTCTCCGACAACCGTCATGTTTCATATTCCTAACACCGCTACAAAGTAAGCACCACAAGTGTTAATACCACAACTTAACACCATTCTAAGTAAATACAAACAGGTGCTAACATCACTCTGTAAGCAAATACAATTGTAGGTTAACATTAGTTTTATATTTCTTAACACCACTTTTCTAACCGTCCAAATAAACTAACCCTCAATGGGAGATTAAATGCCTAATTCCACGGATCGAATTGGGCTAAAAAATAACTACCTACGGTTATGTTTGGTAAGAAAAATAAATTTATGGAATAAGTAGAGAAATATATAAGGAGTAATATAGAATTGTGGAATAATAGGTTAACTCTTTTAGGAGACTTTACAGGTTAAAGTTATTCTACAAAAGAGATGGAGTAACTTTATCCCGAGTTAGATCTCCTTTTACCTAACAAGAGTAATAGATGGATTAAATGAGGTCAAACAAAAGCTAAGTTCACTTAACCTCCCTTAAGTTGTTTATCAAACACCACCTATGTAAACTAGAAGTAAGAGGCAACTTAGCAACCGTAGAAAGTGGTGCTTAAACGTGATATAGTTGCAAAATAAGACGTTTAGGAAATTTTGCAATTCAAAATATGATTGTTGGGTTAAGGATAATTACATCACGCTAAATAATTAATCTGTCACTTAACTTCTACTAACATCGAGTTAAGTCCCACTTAATCCAAAATAAAATTACTTCCCTTTCTCTGTATAATAAATTTAATCAACTAAAACATTCCAACGAACTAATTTAATTATTTTATCACTTATTTCACCCCTTACATATTTCTTTATTTAATTATTTCATAAACTTATTCTAATTAATGTGTAGAAAGAAGACCGTGCAAGTAAAAGAATAACATATAAAAGGCATTTCTCCATATTCACATTATCATATAATTTATAAGAAATTGAGAGAAGGCATTGCAATGCTTCTCCTAATTAGTCGTATGCCCAAATTAAAATGTTTGAGAGAAAGATGAGAGACAATTCATACCTAAAATGTACAAAAATATATAAAGTGATGTATTTTATAATACATAGATGTGTAAATATGACTCTCATGTTGTAAATGATATTTACTGTAAAAATATAAAAAAATGTGAACAAGTCACTACAACTTTTAAATTAAAACTTACACATGTAAAATAATTTTACATTGATAAAATCTTATTTTATATTGGTATAAATCACTTTCGACCAAAATATACTGATATAAAATAATTTAATATTAATGCATTTCATTTATATCTATGCAAAATAACTTTAGAGTGATCTTACCCTGATATAAAATTTATATTAGTGTATAACTTTTTTGGGCAACGATGGTTCTTATCCCAAAATATTAAATTCGGCTACTTTTTTTCATAAAATTAAGACATTCTTATTTTTAAATTTATTTATTTTATTATACTCAACTCTTTACATTATAAAATACATTAGCTTTTATATATATTTTTGTATGTACATCCTTTTGTATATACATGTGTATGTATGTTATTTTTCTTGTTCCCTTCACCGTATGTGTAGTCGTAATTCTTAAAACTACGCGAGAATACATGAGAGAGAGAGAAAAAAATTATAGGAGTAGAATTACACAAGACGGCCACCTATTAACATCACCAAACGTCAAGAATCGCAAAGTTCAATATTTTTTTTTAGTTATTGAAAATTTCTTCACAGGTAGTGGGCTATTCGATAATTAATTCTTATACAAATCTAAGGTGGAGTCACGACACATCGAGAGGAAGGAAAACCGATAATTAAGGATTTTGTTTCTCATGTTTTTCTAATTTCTAGCGCTCTATTTTTTCATTGGTAGGGGCAAATACGGGCTTGTGTGATTGCTGGAAGAATAAACATTATTTTCCGTTCGACCAATCAAATTTATTCTGACCTTTGTTTTTCTATGGAAAGGGCCTTCAATTATGGCGTAAAATAATTTCTCCTTCCCCTCGGGATTAATTAATGACAAAAAGCAGGATAGCGTACATCGTAAAAAGTGAAGTAGAATATTATTTTTATATTTTATAGGGTGTTCAGTGTGTTGATTCAGTTGATGATTAATATTTAATATAAAAAATTAAAATTGTGTAAGATTTGATATGTGGTAATTTTTATTATATTAAAAAAATTATTACATCACTTCAATTTAAAATACATGAGTGATAAAAATTTTTTATTGGTGATAAATTATTTTATACTGGTGATAAATTGTTATAAGATATCTTTACATTAGTGTAATCTCATTTTCTATCGGTGTAAAATTATTATAAGGGTAGTTTTACCAATCTAAAGTGATTTTGATATATAAATTTAAGGTTTATAATTTAGGATTTAGGTTTATTGAAAGAGATTTCATGTATGAAAAGTAATTTTTTTACTTCAAAGGTGATTTTTCACTCTAAGGTTTATGGTTTAGGATTTAGGATGCTAAGGCGAAAAATCACTTCTCATACGTGAAGAAAAACTTAGAATTTAATTTTACGCTAATGTAATCATACTTTGCACCTTTGCAAAATAATATTGCATCAGTGTAAAGTAGTTTAAAGTAAGGTGCAATATTATTTTATATTCGTGCAAAATAATATTGTATCGGTGTAAAGTAGTTCAAAGTAAGGTACGATTTTACTTTAGGTGTAAAGTGATTTTACACATGTGTAAAATAAGATTGCATCCAATGAAAGTGACTTTACATCAGTATAAAATGATTTCGAAGGTGATTTGAATAATTTACACCCTTACGAAAGTGATTTATTATTGATGTTCCACAACTTATCAGCACTTCTTTTCATAAAAAAGAGAGATATAAGTTGAGATTACATTTACAATTACTAGATAAATTTTTATATCAATTTTTATATTTTTTAACCCACATCTTTTGGTTAATTCCATGATAAGGTCCAAACACGATGTCTTCTCAATTCAACTGTAAGATCCAATTCCATGCCTAATTCTACCATCATTAATCAATATCCCGGTTGCCGAACGGCACCTTAGTTTAGGAAACTTGCTTATACGATGTAACTACTGATGGATGGCCAATCACATAGGCTCTCTTTCTAGGCATCACATCGCCAAGCTGTTACCATTGCACGGAGATGCTGCAATATAAAACGAAGCATCTCCTAACGTATTTTCCCACCAAGTCAACCAACCAAAAGTTGGTGATGCTCCCTCTGGAGAACGTAGGGTTTGAGCATTTACCAGTGGCAAAGCTAAAAGCTTCTGCTTCATTGCACGGATGTATGGTATCCGGTATTTGCTCGTCAATGGCGTCGGTAATCATCCAATAAGAACTGCCCTATGTACCATCAGTTTAAATTATAGAGCCGATTATCCTACACAGGCGTTTTGATTGGAGTCCTCTATTCCGAAGTCCTATTAGATTCGTGAGATGGAAAAGGATCTGTTCAGATAAAAAGAGAACAAGTAATCACATAAAAAAAAATTTGATAATCTATTTTTAGGGTATATGTGAAATATCCTTAGTTCCACTTCATAAATTTATGAAAATGAATGATGATATATAAGGATTTAGAATTATTATTTGTAAATTTGAGTTTAACAAATTTGGATGGTTACTTGCATATGTTGGGATCATACCCATCAAGTTTTTTTTTTTTTGTAGCAATGAACAAGTTGTCATAATACCTAACAAGTTTCTCAATGTCATTTTTTCTCGATTAAACTCAAGTCTTGACCTGAGTTGTTACAAAAGGCCTAAGGAGAGTATGTAAGCTCTTGAAACTATATTGAGTATAGAAACTGAGAAAATACAAGAATACTATTTTTTCAATCTCTTGCCCTGAACATGCACGTGTGTTGCCATACAGGAACGACGACCTACTTATATAGTGTAATTTTTCATAACGTAGGCACCAACTAACTTCCATGATCTTCGAAATCTCGTCATAACAGTTGGTCAAATTGATATCACATCATGTACGCTTGGATGCATGTTACCCATGTTTCTCAAGAGTTGCGACAATGAAGTAACGGATGTCGCAATCGCTACCATACAGACATCTATCGGATAGAGATATCCATCTATTTTCCTGATCTTATAGGAAGTTTAGCTAAAAGTAAGGAAACACGCATTGTAACGTGTTTTGCAACGTACGTCTTTCACACAACAAAACACACCGGTGTAGTTCGATTTTCAACAATGTGTTGTGGTTATCCAGCGAATACACTGGTTGAAAATCAAAACACACCGGTTGAAAATAAATACATCGATTGGAAATGAAATCACACCGGTTGATATTAGGTTTTCACTTAAAAGTGAAAAGTAGCTTTCACCTATAGGTTTTAGGTTTGGGATTTATAATTTAGGTTTATGGAAAGGGTTCTTTATCTATGGAAGGAGATTTTTCACTTCAAGGTTTAGTATTTAGGCTTTACGAAACTTAAATCCTAAACGTTAAAGATTAAACACAAACTATAAGGTAAAAAATAAAGTTTCATAAGAGAAGAATAACTTGGAGTAGATGAAAGTCGATTGAAAATAAAAAATTCATCGGTATATTTTATTCTCAATCAATATATTTTTATTTTCAATCTGTAAAAAATTAAAATACACTGATACATTTTATTAGATGAAAATATTTATCATAAAATACATTACAATGTATATTTCCCAACATACATCACAACTGAATCATCCAACTAGCTATATATTTTTTAGCCATATTATCGAGCCTACATGCGTCTAATCGAACGGGTATCCGTTTGATCCTGTGCAACTCGGAGAGAACTTATGATGGTGGACTTTTTACCTTATTTTGCTATATTAAAAGGATCTCTATAAAATTTTCCTAGATCTTTACGAGATTTTTTTATCATTGAACTCAAGTAAGAATCTTTCTACCCCCATCACCATATTTGCATTTCAGAGCGCAAGCATGCGGCATCTTCGATATATATGGTCCAAATTTCCAATGTTGTTCTTTTTATTTTTTTGGGGAAAAAGGTTTTGATCTTGGTTTTGATTGTTATTGCTGCGAGTTGGGTCGACATCAGCGGCAAAGGTACGGAAAAGCATGCAAATGTGCCATGATGGAGTCCTCTTCTGTTCTATCATCCTACAAGGAAAGAGGTGTGGGTAGGATCTAAAAGTGCGGCTTTTCTCCTTCCCATTCCCGGACGTCCATACATATTTCGGACGTTTCATCCTCAAATAGAAATCAGAGTGACATGATGCTCTTCTGTCCATCCTCCGGATTTTAATCAGGTATGGTAATGTATTCATAGAGGATGGCCAACGGATAGCTCACACTTAACACTTCACACTTCACAGGCAACAATTTTGAGCCCCAACAAACTAACGTCCGTCTTCTTCTTTTTTTTTTCTCTTTTTATTTGAAAAAAAACAACACACGTACGTCACATGCAAGTTTCTAGCTGCTTGTGGATAAGGCTGACAGAACCTACATTTCCTAGAAATATTGTTGTCATATGAAAAAGAAGGTGGGTTTCGGCACGATTGGTGCTTTGGGCTTTTGGTAACAAATCCATCTTCACAGAGGCACGGCTGTTAGAATTAACCCTAAAAATGATTTTTTAATTGGTTTTAATTAATTTAATTGGATTCACTGGCTAATCAATTTCTTTTTTTTTTTTTTTTTTTCTCCCTTTTTTGATGATCCAAATTTCACTTTTGTGGCCAACTGAGGGTGGAGGAGTTCCCGAAGATCCCTTCACCTTGGTAATTGTATGGTTGAGTTCAAACAAATGCTCTCTCTTATCATGTTAAGGGATGTGGATCTGGTACTACCAGATCATACCTAGGTGGATGTTAGCCAATTTCTTTCTTAACTGATTAGAGATCCATAATGACGGTTAGCGGCGCATTAAATAGCAGCTATTGCTGGAACTAATTCCCTTCATCAGATTTACGATGTGGCAACAATATAAGAGAGGGACCCTCATGTTGGCTTAGGCCTACACGTTTTGGGATCTTTTCATCGAGCATTTGCTAAGCATGAAGAGAGGTATGAATTGATTTTCTTCTCTAATACATGTATGGTGTGATAATTAAATTGAGCCTAAGATGTAGGCCATTAAAGTTATATCTTGTGGCGTATGTGTTATTTATCAAAGCATTCATGTTGTTGATGAAGCCGCAAATGAATTAGATTCGGATATTAGCATTCATGCTGTTGCTACTCCACGTTCTCCGCATGAAGAAGGGAAAGAGGAGAGGGAAAGAAGAAGAAAAAGAGGAGGGAGTTATCTTCTGGATGTCTGATGGAGATGTAGGGCATCCAAGATGAAGAAGGCTTGGACATCTCCAAGGGATCCTAGGCATCCTTTAGACTTCCTGGAAGTTCTGTGGAGAACCTGGATGCCCAAATTTAAAAGAAAAGTGGAGAGGCAGATGCTTCTTCTTCTTTCCACCCTCTTTTCGATGGAGGAATATGATTTCACACAATTGCAATCGATTGGGGTTTACCACTTTAACTTGAGAGATGTATGGGAAATTCTTCTATTTCTAATATCATGGTGATCATTGGATCAAATCCAATAGTTGAGATTAAATCCTAATTGAATTTTGCATGTTTAGTTCTTAACTAATTAGCCAATTTGCATTTTAGCACCCAAATGCATTTAATTTCTATCCAAACCATTTTAGATCAAAGAAGAACATATTTGGCTTAATTAAATGTCAAATCAAATACTATTTAACTTCTTAAATAATATTTGATTTAGGAATTCATCAAAATCATTATTACTTTATCACGCCAATAATGAAACGTTTAGGATTTTGATGCAATGAACTTTCGTTTTATCAAGAATGCTACCATCTTCCTTACCTATAAAAAGGAAGATCGGGAAAACATTACGAACTACATACCTATTAGTCTAATAAATGCCTTCCTCAAGCTCATTTCTAGAATTCTGGCCTCACGCCTCTCTAATCAATTAATGAATAGAATTTCTCCCAATTAGTGTGCCTTTTTACTTGAGAGAATGTGGAAGCTTTTGCCATGACACAAGAGATCGTTACCCAATGGCACAAGGATAGAACTATTGCTATTAATATCGACTTTGTCAAAGCTTTTGATATTGTTAATTGGAAGTACGTCTTGATGATTCTTCAAAATATCAACCTTCCAAGAACTTTTGGTACTTGGATAATGACTAGTCTACAAAATTAGGTGTTACCGTGAAAGTTAATGAAGTTTGTGTGGTTTCTTCAAATTGGAACAAAGGGTTAAATAAAGTGAACCCCTCTCACCACTCTTGTTCATCATCACCATGAACTTCTTGAACTCCATGTTAAACTAAGATACTTGCTCCTTAAAAATCTAAAGCTATTCCAATAAAGCATTGGACGAAGATATTTCTAATGTCCAATTTGCAAACAACATTATCATTTCCTTAAAAGCAAACAAAAAGTTTATTCTCCTTTAAAAGGTACTTATGAGCATTTTTAATACCATGTCTAGCCTAAGGGTGAATAAAGAGAAAACATTGTTCTATCCTATAAACCTCTCCAATATGAGTCCACTGAAATCAAAGACCTGCTTAATTAGGAGAGGGGTCCTTCCCCATTATTGACATAACCAACATCATTAATCATAATAAAGTATTATTGTCGGGTTTTTGTCACCGACAGCGACGTCAAAAATATGATCGACGATAATCTATGTTGTATAAAAATAATGATTTAATGGTGTTGTTATTGTAGTATAGTGTCACAATGTAAATAGATGTCGTATCATTTTATTTATTTACATAATTTTTACTGATTTATTTCATGTCGTTCACTGGGAAGCAGTTTTTGATATACATCACTCTAAGTTCCAGAAATATTTTTTTATTACAAAAATGTCAATTATATTTACAAAATGAATCAATGAATCAAAAAATCAATGAATGAGTTACTTATGTACAAAAGAATCAATTAATGTTAATAGACATGCCTCAAACATATTTACAACTAAATAGGCATAAAAAACTAAGTAAGGCTACTCTATGTTTGTTACATACACTATCCTAAATAATACCTAAGTATAGG
This sequence comes from Thalassia testudinum, assembly GCA_037157565.1. Taxonomy (NCBI): domain Eukaryota; kingdom Viridiplantae; phylum Streptophyta; class Magnoliopsida; order Alismatales; family Hydrocharitaceae; genus Thalassia; species Thalassia testudinum. The sequence continues at coordinate 17,217,680 of JAZHRO010000077.1, read as the reverse complement.
TACAAAAATAACTATTAATATGTACTATAATAAATATACTAACATATATTAATAATTTTAGTAACATATATTGTATATACAGTAACATATATAAGTGTCGCCATAACCTCAGTAAAAGTTTGTACAAACCTTAAAGCACAAGAATTATATTTAATAGCATATATATACACCTACAGTGATAGATATAATTGTCACTAAAGCTTTAGAAAACTTATTTACACAAATAAGGCTTATAAGTATACTATCCTATTTTACTTTACACACACACACACACACACACACACATTATACCTACATACAAAGTATACATATTATACTTCTATACTATACAAGTATACATGTACACATATACACTACATATATACTGTATGCATTATATACATATACATATTTATTTACTAATACATATACAAAACACGCTCACCTACACAACACTTCACACTAAGTATACACTTATGGTTCTTCATGTTCCCTCTCTTCTTAACACTTACCACTTCTCACTGTTCATTTTACAAAAATTTTGATTTTTTTAATGGCAAATTAGATTTTTCATGGGATACACAACACCTTAGGAGTGAGATGAGACCACTCAAATACTCAGAATATATTCAAAATGCTCAAGAGGTTAGAGGATATGGTAATGGTTGTGCCTTGCGCTTTTACGACTAGGAAGCCAACAGGCGAAAATCAACTTATAGTGTTGCAGCTACCTTAATGTCACCGATGTGGCAAGTTGTTTTGCTGTTCAATAGGCACGCACAGCATTTGATGTGGTAGAGATTGGACCTCGATTCAAACATCCATTTCACATCTAAATTTAAATTAAAATATATCATCGTAAAGCCCTTAAATAGAGCTACATACTTATACAATTAATTTATAAAATTAAGTTATTTAATTATATTTAAAAAATACTTAAAATTAGTACTTTATACATGTGAATTTAGATCTTAAATCCTTAATAATGTACACGTTGATTAAGTTAATCATTCAATTGACTTTATAAATAGTTAATTAACATATTAAGGTATTTATTATATATTTTTAATTTATTTTAATTTATATACATTTAAAGACATGTTATAAAGAGATATACAAATAATTTGTTATAAATATTATTATACAGTATAAACATATTATAAATAGGTTGAAAATATTCAAAAGTAATATATATAAGTGTACAGTATAAATTACTTCAGTAATAAATTAAATTACTAATTTATTTTATTTTAACTTAATAACTTAATTACCTACTATAAATACATAAATAAATTAATATATAGATATCATACAGTATATAATAATTATTTAAATATGTATGTATAGTAATAAGTATAATTATACATGTTCACTTATTTATTTATAATTACCTTAGTATATGTACATATAATTTACTATAAATAAGTGGACAATTATATAGTCAATATATATATATATATACTTACTTAAATAATTGTAATATATGTATACATTAGTTATGTACAATATAGATATATAAATTATTATTTACATTTAACTTAGCCTTACATGATATATACAAGTATAAATACAATATACTTGATGTCTTTATGAAATTTTTGGCCTCTTCATATTTCTATGGTGTTTTTATGTATAATAGAGATAGGAAAAGAGAGAGAGAAGGTGACATGAGAGAGAAGTTTTCTTTTTGTATTTTTCAACTTGGTTCTTTTATTGAATTTTAGAGTAATTCGAATTGTCGGCTGGTATGTTCTATCAGCCTAGGGTTCAGAATACTTTGAAAATCTACGTACATCTAAAGAAATACCTGATTTTACTCAAGACAGGTTTAGTTTATTATTTTATTATTATTTTTTATTTACAAATCACGTCGAAATCAGGCCTAGAATGAATTTCAATTAAAGAACCTCATGCTTCTATGAGTGTTTCAAGAGCTGAACAACAGGTTTAGGTATTCACAAACTCTTAGGACCACACATGGGAGATATATAAACATTTAAACAAGATTTATACTTTGAATTTTAATAAGATGTCAGATTGGACAGTTGAATCAATTACAAGTAGCTGACAATGGAATTAAAAAAAAAATTATAAGCCATTCAAAATCAGATTTTAAACTTCACAAATACAATAATGCTGGTTACATGAGATTCTAACAGTTTATGACATGTTAGCTCCCCTTTATCACCCAAAACCAATTTCAAATCCCCATTTTACATTGGCTACAGCTACTTAGAATAGTAACTCAAGTGTTGCTGCAGTTGCTATTGTCCAGCAGGCATTTTTGACTTAATTGGTCTGATCAAAACTTCGGAAGCTCAAAGCCATTTACTAAAATCAAACTCTCATTAAGATCAGCCCTGCTGCTTTTGCTGTTGTCTAGTAGCCATTTCTGCCGCTTTAAAAATCTAGCAGCTAATTGCTGCTACAACATTCAATGTCCAAAAACTTCACTCTCAGATCTGAAAATTTAGAGTTGAGAGCTATAAATTCCATTAAAACCAATATTCATGCTCAAATCCACTAAGAACCACTTGACACTCAGTGTAACACATTTATAAAAGTCTGGAATCCATAGAATCAACTCACACTCTTTAAAAATCTCTAAAGACCCTAAGATGATCTTCACTCTACATTATAGACAATGTAGAGGGAAATGATCACATTAGGTAATTGAAATCATTTCAAAACACTCCAGATCTTCATTAAAATGCTTGAGCACCTTTGTTAAACCTTCAAATCGGATTAAAAGCTTTTTGCATTCAAAAGACCATGTTGCCCTGTTTTGGGCTTTAACATTAGATTGATTACTCATCAGATCACCTGATCTTCTTGAACACCATTGATTGGTGTTCAAGGTGATCTAGTGATCATCTTAGAATTTATTGGGTCCTTGTTTAACTCAAATCAGTATCACTGATTTTCTTTGATCAAACTACCCAATACAAGGCTCAAATTGGGCATATGCTTATCTACAAATCAAATTTGAATTAAAACACATATGAGTCCTTGCAATACACCGAATTAAGCAATTAAAAACTCAAATCGCTTGATTAAATCTGATTAATTCGAATTGACTCCAAATCATGAGATTGGATGTGAAACACAAATCTAAAAGATTCTAGCAATTCAAGGCAATCAAAACCTGATCGGAGGTCTTTGTGATCATATGGAGTGAGTGGGAAAACCTCTAGGTGATTGTGAGCTCTATCTAGATCATGAATTCTGAGAATTCTAGATCTAGACATGCTCGGGCGAATGGGATGGATTATGGATTAAAACACGAGGAAATTAATAGAATGTGAATCGTGAGGCGATGAGGAAGCTATAGGAATCAGGATGTTTACGTGAAATCACCTCTCCGATTTGATTTGATCGCAGAGGGCGAGGTACGATCTACTCTATTCTACTCCTAATCTAGACTAATCATGAAATGGATTCTTTTCTACACTACCTAACACTATTTCTAACTACTCTAGAAAGCATTTAAACTATCTATCAAGTAGTAAATTCTATCTATGAAAGTAGGAAATCTTTCTACTCTGATGAATGGCATTCCTGGATCCATAGCTGGTTGTTATGGTGGTGAAGGGAGATGAGAGGGTTTCTAGCGAGGAATGGGGTCCCTGAGTTGCAGCTGGTCGCTACAACAACGAATTGGAGGAGGAGACACCGCCCCAATCACTGGCGATCGATGAAGGAGGCAGAGGAACTGGAAACACGGATGAGGGGATCAGCTCAAGGGGGGAGGGAGTCAATCATTTTTGCATGAGGCAGTTGATGAAAACCTCATCATGAACCCTAACTATCACATTTTGACCTAATAAATTGAACAAAAGCTCCTACAAAACCTAAGGGAAGGCCTAAATCTAGGAATTACAAATCTAAGAATAAAATAATACACAAGGAGTAAAACTGCAATTTTACCATTGCAGTACATAAATGGGATTTCTAAGGGTCTAGACACAGGTCAAATGATCTTAGTAAGAGAAAAAGTGGGATGGTTTGATCAGGCAAGGGTTATGACAAAATCTAGGAATTAAATGACATTCTGCAACCCCTACCATTTCCTTCAAGCCTGATTTGGCTGAAGAAATCCCTCCCAATTCTTCCCATCCTCCTCCGGCCATTCACCCGCAGGCTCCGGCGACCCTCCTCCTCCACTCTCGTCGCCCTGCCACCATACTAGTGGCAGGAGTACCTCTGCCGTCGTTCGCCGCACCTTACCGTACCAGCAGGTGCCTTCCAGTCCCTCTTCTTCGTTGCCGTATCTTCCCCTGGGTATCTTCGTCTCCGGCATTAGCAGATACGCGCCGACCGCCTCCTCCCTCCTTTCGTCTATTAAGTAGGTGACAACTCTTCTCCTCTCTCCTTTCTTCATTTCCCTATCTTATTTTGCATTTTTGACCCCTCGACATCACATACCACCGCCACCTTCTCCACCTCTGGCAGACCACCGGCGAGGTGACCTCACCATTCCACTCCTCCATCCACCTCGCCAAACCTCTTAGAAGCTCCACCATTACTCCCTGATCATTTCATCCCTCTTCATCGACCACGCCACCCACTGTCTCCTCCCCCCAAACACACCCACCTGCACGCACATAGTGTGCCCTAGGCACACACGCACAGGTGTCTTCACGCCACGCTGACCCTCTAGCCACCTTCACTGTGCTCAGGCGAATCCTGCTGAAGGATCTGACAGGGCCACAAGGTCATATTTGTGATTTCAGGGTCATGACGTCGTTCGCCATTAGTGTAGGAGCTTGAAGCTTGCTTGAAGCTTCGTGCAGGTCCCAGCATCCCAGGCCTCCAGGTCCAGAAGGTGCGAAATCTCCTTGCGAAATCAGCCAGGCCTTCACTTGGCGTCAGGGGCCTCAACTGCATCTGCAATTGCTCGTGCCATCAACTGTGGGCGCACAGGCAGAAGTGACGGAAGTTTTCGAGCGAGCGCATAAGCTTAAATTGAAAAACTGTATAGGGCTTATCGCCTTGAAATCACGGGGTGAGGTTCCTCGTCCTCACTCACTCGGCCTCGTCCGCAACCATCCCCCGTGGACCTGGCTCGACCTGAATACCCTACTTGTGCACACCTCACCCACCACTGCACGCCGGTGGGCCTGGTCCCAAGGGCGTCACCAGACCCGCATACCCGGTTAAGGCTCTGGGAGAGCGAACCCTGGAGTGAAATAGAGAGAGAGAGAGAGACGCGGGGAGGGTAGGGGTTAGGTTTTGCCTAACCATATGCTGAGCAGGAAAAGGAGAGGAAGCAAAAAAGGAGCGACAAGGACTTAGCCGCAGGAAGGCAGCTGTGGCCAGAGAGAAAGGGAGAAGGACTTGGAGCAGTAAAGGAAGCAAAGGAGGAGGAAGACGTCACTGTAGCTGCATAGAAGCTGAGGCAGAAGGAGAAGGAAGAGAGAAGAAAGCTAAAAGGCACACAACAGAGACAGCAAAGAAGAAGAGGAAAAGAAGAAGCCAAGAAGTAGAAGAACCAACAGCAGCAACTGAAAAGAAAAGGAGAAGCACTGTAGCAAGTGGCATTTAAGGCGTCTGACCCTTGGAGTCAGACGTCTGAAAAGAGAGAGGCAGACAAAAAAAGAAAGAGAGAAGAAAAGAAGGGACATTTTTATTTTCTTTTCTTTAATCTTTTTGTAAAAAAATATATTGTAAATTGTGATTTTCTACGCTTCTAAAATCAAGTTTGCTCCCTGAGTTCGACCTCGAAGATTTTCTATATTCGAGTAATAAAATATAATCAAACCGATCGCGACACGACCAGTTTTTGGCATCGTTGCCGGGGAGCAACGGGCATTCTAGAAGCTACCAAATCACAATTTCTAATTGAATACTGACTTGATCTCTCTTTTGTTGTGTAGGCACAGGAAGGCAAGAAGGAACAAGTAGCCGCACAACAACCACACCAAGGGATAGGTAACCTTCTACCCTCTCTCTTAAGCCCCTGAAATTCTAAAGAGGAAAAAGAAAAGAAAAATCAATCTTGGGTTACCTATCTTTTATACATAGTAATTCACAGAGTTGCTTGCTTTTAAATTTCAACACATTTTATCTGCATATCCACTTAAGGTAACTAGAACTAAAACCTTCTTGCTTGAGCCCTAGTTACCCAATTCTGAGGCAACTAATTGGACCAACTAGAGCCAACATAGGATTCTAAGCTAAGATTTTAGAGACATGGTGGGGCGTGTTTCGTCGTTATGGTTATTTATGGTTTACAGTCGTTATAGTATATGACAAAATAGCTACTAGATTACTACAAATTTTTACTCGGAATAACAAGTTTTCCCGAAGTCGAACTCAGGGAGCAACTATGATTTTAGAAGTATAAAAGTTCTTAATTATGTTACAAAAATAAGAGAGAGAGAGAGAGGGATCAAAAGTTCTCTTGGCTTCTTCTTCTTCTCTCTTCCTCTTCTTTCTTTTCTTCTTCTCTTTCAGTTGATGTTTCTCTTCTTCTCTTTCTCTGCGGCTGCAGAGGCTTCTGCCTTCTTTCTTCTTCTTCTTTCTTCTTTTCCTTCTTCTTTCTTCTTTTCTTCCTGCCTTCTTCTTCTTCTTTCTTCTTTTCTTCCTGTCTTCTTCTTCTTCTTCTTTCTTCTTTTCCTTCTTTCTTCTTTTTTTCCTGCCTTCTTCTTCTTCTTCTTCTTTCTTCTTTTCCTTCTTTCTCGGCTGTGGTGATATTCTTTTTCTTTCTTTTCTCTTTCTCAACCTGCCTTCTTCTTTCTTCTTCTTCTTCTTCTTCTTTCCTTCCTTGCGGCAGTGTCTTCCTTCTTTTTCTTTTCTTCTTCTTCTCTGCTTCTGCTTCTTTTCTTTTCCTCTTCTTTCTGCTCTGGCCGCTGACCTTCCTTCCTCTTTTCTTCTTCTTTTGGCTGTTGCCCTTCCGACGTCTGATGCGGTGCTGAGATAGCTTATCTGCGCATTTGCTACAGTTCTTTACTTCCTTCTTCAGCTCCTCTCCTTCCTTTTCTTCTTCTTCAGCTGCTTAGTGCGGCTAAGGCTTCAGTCGCTCCTCCTCTCTTCTTCTTCTTTCTTCCCTGTGCGGATACACACCCATCAGTGCAAAACCTACCCCTACCCCTTCCCCGTGTCTCTCTTTCTTTCTGAATCTCTCTTAGGAATGCTCTCCCAGAGCCGGGTAATCGGGTTCGGGTAGCGCGCCCGGGACCAGGCCCACCGACGTGCGGTGGTGGGCAAGGAGTGCTTGGTCAGGTAGTTGGATCTGGCCCAGACCCGCGGGGTGTGAGCGCGGGTGAGGGCAGGCGAGCGCGTGGCACGCCGCGTGCGTGTGAGGGACCTGACCCCTGTGTATCGAAGGCAAACAGCTCGATACACTTTTCAATTTAAGTGTGGGCACGCGGCCGCACACTTACGAGGTGGGACTAAAGTCCCACCTCCAGATTACGCGTCTGCAGGCGAGGGAGTTGCTGCCAATTGGGGCAATTGTGAGGCTCGCGACCCAAATCGCAAGCCTTGGCGCTTTCGCGGAGTCAGTCCGTGTTGCCTGGGACTCGCGCCTGGGCTGGAGAAGTCCTGTAGCTGCGAGTGGAGCTGCAGTAGCTCAACAATGGCGGCGAGGGGGTGCTGACCTGAAAACATAGTAACGGCCTCTCGGCCAAGTCAGATAACATGGGAAGCTTTGCCGGAGTGTGGCGAAGGCAGTGCGGTGGTCGGTGAGGCGCGGGAGCGCCTCTGGAGGTGGACCTAGGTCAGACTGTGTGCGTGAAGATGGGTTTGTTCAGGGGGTGGTTGGGCGGTGAATGGCAGTGAATGGAGAGTGGGGAATGGTTGAGTGGAGTGAGGGGGAGCCCCTGGGTTGGTCGACGAGGGAAGAGGTGGTCTGTGGAAGTGGAATGGACTCGCTGGAGAAGGTGATCGGAGACGGAGCAGATGGAGGTGGAAGTGGCGGTTGGTGGAATAAAAAGGTAAATTAAGAGAGGAAAAATGTAAGGGAGAGAGAGAGAGAGAGAAAGATTTCTACCTAGTTACTCGATGAAGGGGGAGAGGGAAGCGTCCGGCTCGTGCTTGCCAGAGCTAAGGACGAAGATGCCCAAGAGGAGGGTATCGGCGACGAGGAGGCGATTTGAGGGGGCCAACTGGTATGGTCTGGCGCGGACGACAAGGCAGAGTAAACTCTGCTGCAGATAAGGTAGTAGAGCGACGAGGAGGAGAAGATCGTCGGAAGCTCGGGCGCGCTGACCGGAGGGGGAAGAGATGAAATGTGGGGTATTTCTCTGCCAGAGGAAGCTTGAAAGAGTTGGCAAACCTTGCCGCTCTTTATAAAGGCCTTGGTGCGGAGAGGGAACCGAGGAGGAGATGTGCCTGCCTCGCCGAAGAGTGGCCGGAAAGGATACCCATGCCTTTCTTGCGTTCGTACGAGAGGCATGGTAGATGGCAGATGTCATGGGCGGGGAACCCCCCGTCTGTTCTAGAGGAAGGCCGCCCTGCCCTACGCGGCGCCATCCTCCGCGCAAGGTTGCCGGAGGTATGGCGCTGCGCAGAAATGGCAGGGAAGACCATTCTGCAAAGAATGACGAGAAGTTAGGGGGCTAAATGTAAGGGTTTCAAAAGATAAGGGTCAAAAAGTAAATTAAGAGGACCAATTTGTAAAGTCGGTCAAGATGGTCTTTTCTTAGGCCCAAATTTTTATACCAGACTAATTTGAACCTAAAGATTTTAATGGTGAAATTTTATTTTAGGTTGGACCATGTTTGACCGGTCAATTTGCGCTAAAACCCAAATTAAGTCATTAATTGGGCATGGTTCTCATTTTAGGTCAAAATAGGTTGCAAAGGCCAAATTGAAGGTTCTAAACCCTAGTGAATATTTTTATATGAATTTTAGAGGGTTTAGTTGATTTTTCTCCTACCTCAAACCTCGTGAATTAAAGTGGATTTGTTTTAGGGTTACAGAATGTCATTTAATTCCTAGAAGTTGCTATAACCCCTTTTCAGATCAGATCATCCCACTTCTCTTCTTATTAAGCTTGTTTGACCTATGTTTGGATCCTTAATTACCCTGTTTGCATACTGCATTGGTGAAATTACAGTTTTACCCCTGATGATTTGTTTTATTCTTTAACTCAGAATTCTCTGAGTTAAGCCTCTTTTTGGGTTTTGTAGGAGCTTTTTCACACATATTTGGATTAGATTGTGCTAGTTAGGATTCATGATGAGGTTCTCATCAAGACACATCTTTTAATCAAGAACTGAAAATTCCAAAAAGAGGTGTGCCTAAACCATTGCTTGAAAAGACTTATTAAGAGAAACCCTAAGCAATCCGACTCTTAATTCACTTGAACACTAAAAGAAAGGACCTAAAAAGCTCTTACAGGAACGAACAGGTGAAGTTGATCCCTTGGATCAACCAACCTTTAAATTAGGTCACTTTTGCACAACAAAAGGCTTAAAGTTTAAGTGAAACCCTAAGCACCTTGATCTTAATTAAAAGTGGTAGACTTATGAGGTCAAGGTTCCCATTCTGGTCTACTTGGAATCTCAGTGACAAGAGAGGTCGGGTAGGGGGAAACCCTGTAACCCGTGGGGGCGCTCTACCGTGTAGGGGTCTTTGCGGGACTCACCCTCTCTAGTTGCTTAGGTAATTCTCAGGTGGACGACCTTCTAATAAAGGGGTATCATCTGCCCCGAACCTCTATAGTCACCCAACAGTTTGGGTGTCTTGATTGGGTCCAACACCTTTTAACCTCGTCCAATTCATCAGTGCATGTTCGGTAGGAGGTCCTTGAAACCTCCTCTAGAAATCCACTCTCCCCGAGGCCAAGCCTCGGTACCTTTGTTTGTGCAACAACCACTCCACATAAACCTCTCTTCTGACTCTGAACCTAGTTCCCCTTCTCCCATCATGGCTCAACCTGTTGAAGAAGAGAATAATCTTGAGCACCAGCTCTAGCGTCTTAATGATTTCTTCCAAAATTTCATGAACCCATCGCAGCGTCCCATGATGCGAGATCACTATAATCCTGCTGCGGTGGAAATTGAGCCTCGAGTCAGAATCCCGATTGGAGGACCTGATTCCGAATTGAAGCCTGATGAGAACCTCATCATGAAACCTAACTAGCACATTTTGGCCTAATTAAGTGTACAACAGCTCCTCCAAAACCTAAGGGAAAGCCTAAATCAGGGAATTACAAATCTGAGTATAAAACAATTTCACCATTGCAGTACATAAATAGGATTTCTAAGGGTCTAGACACAGGTTAAATGGGCTTAATAAGAGAAAATGTGGGGTGATTCAATCAGGAAAGGGTTATGACAAAATCTAGGAATTAAATGACATTCTGTAACCCTAAAACAAATCTGCTATAATTCACGAAGTTCCAGGAAAGCTAAAAATTAATTAAACCCTCTAAAATTCATGAAAAAAATATCCTCTAGGGTTTGGAACCTTCAATTTGGCCATTGGAACCTATCTTGGCCTAGATTGAGAACCATACCCAATTTTTGACCTAATTTAGGTTTTTGTGCAAAATGTCTGGTCAAACATGGTCAAACTTAAAATACAACCACACCATTGGATTCCTTAGGTCAAAATTAGGGTTATACCAAAATTTGGACCTAAGAAAAGGTCGCCTTGACCCACTTTACAAAACGGTCCTCAATAATTACCTTTTGACCCTTAGCTTTTTGAACCCTTGCAGAAAGCCCCCTATCTTCCTCGTCTCTTTCTGCAGATAGGTCCTTCTACCCCCGCACTGTGCAGGCCATACCTCCGGCGACTTTGCGCGGAGGATGGCGTTGCACAGACCTGGGGAGTCGGCCCTAGACTTGAAAGGAGGATCCCCTGCGTTGTCCTCTTCTGGATGGATCGGTTCCCATGCCCTACCGGCCACCATACCTCTCGTGCAAACGCACGAGAGGTATGGGTCTTTTTCCGGCCATACCTCTGGCGAGGAGCCTACGCCGCCTCCTCGCGTTTCCCTCCTAGCCTGCACTTATTTAAGGAACGACAGGGGCAGCCACTTCCTTCAAGCTTGATTTGGCCGCAGACTCCCTCAGAATTCATCTCTCCTCTCTCCAGCCAAGTAGCCCGCGAGCTCAAGCGATTTTTCCTCTTCCCTCTTGTCGCTCTGCTGCCATACCATCAGTAGGGTTCACTTCGCCTTGTTCTTCCGCGTTGCGCCGCACTAGTGCACGCCTTCCTGTCCTCCTCCTCGTCGCCATTATCTCCCCCTCAAGGCCGTCTTCTCCAACGACGGCACAAATGCACCGTTCGTCTCCTTCGCCTCCCCTTCGTTCCAAGTACCCCAGATAAGCTCCTCATCTCCTACTCTCTATTTTCCCTCAAACTATTTCACAGATTACCCCTCAACAGCCACTGTCCACCGCCATCTTCCTCATCTCTGGCCAACATCCGGCGAGACGCACCCATCACTCCACACCTCCTCACATCTCGCCACCAACTTCTTCACCTCTGCCATCAACCACTAAACATCTTCTACCCATCCATCAACCGCCTACATCTCCCTAAACACCCCCCGACCTAACCCATAAACACGGCCACAGAGCGACCTAGGCACGCACACCTAGGCCACCCCACGGCCAGCCAACCCTCGCCCCACCTTCGCCATGATACGGTGAAGGTTTTCCTGTGGTCTGACGTGGCCGAAAGACCGTGCTACTAATTTCAGGGTCAGGCCGCTCTCCGCCATTATCGCAAAGCTTGAAGCAAGCTTCAAGCTGCTCCAGGCCGCGCTCCGCTCCAGGCGAAGCCCTCAGGTGGTGTGGGTTTGCAGCACGCACGCACTCAGACTTCAAGTGGAGTCAAGCGACTCCACGCCTACTGCAATTGCGAGGACTTCTGCTGCGGGTGCAAGCGCAGAAGCGGGTGGGACTTTAGTCCCACCTTGGAAGTGTGCGGGCGGGCGCCCGCACATAAATTGATTTTGTGCTTTAGGCTTATCTCCTCGAAACACACTAGGGTGAGGTCCCTCGTACCCCCGCCACACCTAGTCTGCGATACTCTCCCCGCGGACCTGGCCCTCGGATAATCCCTGCCTGTGCACACCTCGCGCACCACCCACGCCGGTGCACCTGGTCCCGGGCGGGTCACCCGACCTGCTTACCCAATTAAGGCTCTGGGAGAGCAAACCCTGAAGTGAATTGGAGAGAGAGAGAGACGTGGGGAGGGTAGGGGTTAGGTTTTTCCTAACCTTACACTGTGCAGGAAAGCAGAACAAGAAGAAGAAGGAGGAGGAGATAGTGAAACAGCAGAGAAGAAGGGAAGAAGAAGAGAAGGAAAGAAGACGAAGACAGAGAAGGCCTCGCACAACAGAGAAGCAGAGAGAAAGAAGAGAAAGAGAAGCAGAAAAAGAAGAAGAAGAAGTCAGAAGAGGACTTGGTGCAGCAGAGAAAAAGAAAAGAAGAAGAAGCCAAGAGGAAGAAGAACCAGCAGAAGAAGAAAAGAAGAAGAAGAAGCCAAGAGGAAGAAGAACCAGCAAAAGAAGCAGAACACTGTAGCAAGCGGAGTTTAAGTCGTCTGACCCTTGGAGTCAGACTTTTGAAGAGAGAAAGAAAGAGGTAGAAGAAGAAGAAGAAAGAGAGAAGAAAAGAACAAATTTTCCTTTCTCTAATTTTCTTTTGTGAAACAGTATATATCTATATTGTAAATTGTGATTTTGTATGCTTCTAAAATCAGGTATTGCTCCCTGAGTTCGACCTCGGAAACTTTCTATTTTCGAGTAATAAAAATAAAAATACATATTGGTCTGAACCGCGACCATTAAAACCCAACATGATTTATGCCATACCTAAATTTTATGGACTTAACTCTGAAGATCTATTCCAGCATATCAAACAGCTTAAGCATCTGGCCCAGACCTTCGGGTCAGATGCACAGAATTGGGATATCTTACTCATGAAGATGTTCTCTTTCTCCCTTATGGACAAGGCGGCTCATTGGTATCAGATACAGACCTGCTCGATCAACACTTGGGAAGAACTCTAGTTCGACTTTTTGAAGAAGTTCTTTCCCGTTGGTCGGACAAACGCCTTGCACCATCAGATTACTCACTTCACACAGCAGACGAGAGAACCTCTTCATGAGGCATGGGATCGATTCCAGGATCTCATGAGAAAGTGCCCCCATCACGGAGTTCCTTAATGGGAACAAGTCCAGTCTTTTTACCAGGGACGCCGTGAAGATATTAGATTGTTCGCTAATGCAACTTGCGGAGGGAATATCATGGGTCAACATGAAGACACCGTGTGGGAGATTCTCGAGAATATGTGCGAGAACTCCATCAATAATGACTCCATGGGATTATTCGACCGGATGAATACTCGAGCAGCGAAGAACCTTAGGGGAGCACAAGAGACGTAGGGCCTATCCGCATCGGTCGACCTGGAATTAATGGCTAGTAGATTGGACAAGGTCTCAATTATTGACAAGAAGGTGGATGAGCTGACTCAACACTTGCAGCGAGCCACCTCTACGTAGAACTCCTTCGCGCAGCCCCCTCCCGTATGGGAAACTGTGCAGAACATTTTCCACTGACCTTCTCCTAGGATGGACCTGTATCCACCCCCATCTGACTCCAGGACCGGAGGGACCTCCGATCCTTTCTATTCTTGCCGGGGGAACTCTACTCCCCCATTCTCCGACTTTCCTGAGGCTCCTCAGACCTGCGAGGACCTCAACGCCATCCAAAATGACCCATTTTCCAACACCTACAACCCTGGATGGCGAAACCATCCCAAATTCCAGTGGGCGGGAAATTCTTAGAACCCAAGACCATCCTTTCAACCCCGTCCACAAGCCCCTCGTCTTTATCAGTCGCCTCAGCCTTGGCCCAATCCCACTTATCCATCCGGGCCCAACCAAGACCAAATGTCCCTTATCCTCCACACTCTGATTGACATTCAAAGAACGAATGTGGCTATCCAGAAACAACATAAGGACGAAATCACAGAGGTCCGCAACCAACTCACCCAGTTGGCAAATTCTCGCCAACCAGGTACACTTCCTTCTCAACCTCTGCCTAACCCAAATAGCGTGCCAACCCAGTGGCGCGTTATGAACCCAAACCCGGGCCAAGCACACTTGATCTATCAGGCCCCTTTTACTCCATCATTTGACAGGAAGGAAGCATCAACCTCCTATGTGGGTTACCAACAGCAACAACCCATCTTACCAACCCCCATCCAGAACTAGGCAGGACTAAATTCGGTAACAACCTGTAGAGGTAAAGCAACCCAAGATCAACCCTATCCGGACCACTCCAAGCCTGGTAGTGACCCAAACCCTAGGACAATTATCCAGGATGTTCCTATCCCTGTCCCAGATCAAAACCTGAACCTATCCTAGAGGAACCAACCAAGGTTCCATTTCCCGAGGCCTTGACCAAGGGAAAGAGGACAGTTAAACCTGTGGCTCTTGAGGAGGACCTGATCAAGCTCTTTGAGTAGGTCCAAATAAACATCCCCTTGATGGATGCAATCCGCCACGTATCAGCTTATGCACGATTCTTGAAGAATGTATGTACACCTTAGCGTAAGCCGCGAACCAAGAGTGGGAGTCTGATTGTACTCTCATAGCAAACCAGCTCTGTGATCCTGAGTAAACTCCTACCCAAGGCAAAAGACCAAGGCACTCCCCTGATTTTATGTAAGGTTGGTGAAACCCAATTTGATAGAGCATTATTAGACCTAGGTGCCTCCATAAACCTGATACCCACATCCCTGCTTAACCACCTAGAAGAATCTGAACTGAAACCGACTGAGGTGACATTGCAGTTAGTCGATCGATCTATCAAGTCACCTAAGGGAATTCTTGAGGATGTTATAGTTAGGGTGAGGGATTTCTACTTCCCTGTAGATTTCATAGTTCTAGACATGGATGCACCTGAAAATTCAAGGGATACACTAATCATACTAGGGAGACCTTTTCTGGCCACTGCAGGAGTCGATATAAGTTGTGAAGAGGGATAAATAGAGCTGAAATTTGGGAATCAGACTCTCAAGATTGATATCTTTAAGGCCCAACAAGGGATTAATTGCGGTGTTGTAGAGCAAATTTGTGACATTAGAGCCGCGATTGATGAACCACAAATTGAGGACAACATGATTATCCCTCATCAACCACAAGAAGATCTAAAACAACAATTAGAGGAGTCAGCACTTGATTTAGACAAACCCATAATTCCTACCCTTGTACCCCACACCCACTCTGAACCACCCGCTGCTGCTGATAACCCCGTTCTTGAACTCAAGCCCCTTCCCGATCATTTGAAATATGTCCTTTTGTGTTTCAATCAGACACTTCCGGTGATTATAAACTTCAAACTCACACCTGACCAGGAATCCCGTCTGATTGCTGTTCTCCAGCAACATCGCAGAGCCATTGGTTGGACTTTTGATGATTTGAATGTAATAAGTCCCTCTTATTGCACACACCGCATCTACTCTGAAGAGGGCGCACTGTAGAAAAAAATGGAGGCCCTATGAGGAGGGGGTGACATAATAAAATGCGAAAATAAAATATAAACAATCTCACAAAAAAAATAATCGCACAATGTACACAATAATTTTTAGGTGGAAACCCAAATCGGGTGAAAACCACCACCTAACCCTCTCGAGTTAGGATTTTCTGATCAACCAAGTTGATCAAAGCCACTAAACGAATCACTTTAAATGAGGGTGATTTAAGCTCAATTACAACCACGCTACTTTATACGAGGGTAGCATACCTCAAACCCCTTCTCTTCACGAGAAGGATTTTGTCCCTCGAAGGAGACGGGAATTCGCAAAGCGAATACCCAACCAAATAACGAAGATAAAATAACAAATAATCCTATAGAGCCAACAAAGTAATTTTTAACCAAAGCTTCTATAGGAATTAGGAAACTCCCCTTTGCAAGGAGTGTGTCGAATCGATGACGCAGGTGCGTGAGCCACGCGACGGCGCAACGTCGCTCTCGTGAATTACGGCGGGAGAGCGGGTGCGCAATAGCTTGATGCTCTCAAGATGTAGAGATTGAGCTTGGAGAGCAAGAGCTTCTTTTTAAGATCGAGAGACACAAAATGGTGTGAAAATGTATTACTTGGTGTGTGTTGGTGTGCAAGAGGTTCCTCTCTATTTATAGAGGCCTTAGGAAGGCTTTGGAAGGCTTAGGAAAGCTTCCATAGCCGTTGGGAGCAAAGCCCAAGAGAATCAGGCCGAAATCAGGAATAATGATTGCACTGACAGGCTTATTAGACGTCTGGGAAAAACATCAGATGTCTGATTTTAAGCAGGTTTCTTCCTGACTTGGATCAGATTTAAATAGGGTTCTAGTGCAAGTCCATCAGACGACATACAGGACGTCTGGCACTATGTCTAGACGTTTGGAAACCTACTTTTTCGTGGGAATGGATTTCTAAGAGAGTGCAACGGCTAGAAAATCTCTAAGAAGAGATTTTGGGTCAGCCGCGGCAAAACGGTCATCTATCAGACGTTTGGAAAGGCCTAAGGATGTCTGATAAGGCTCTAACGGTCATATCCATGAGTGTTTGTTGAGCCAGCCAACGGTCCACTAATTAGACGTTTGGCAAAGTCATCAGACGTTTTCTAAGACGTCTGGACTATGGTCTAGACGTCTGATTTCATCAGGCAGAACTAACAACTCCAGCCTAAATGTTTATCAGACGTCTGAATCAACAGTCAGACGTCTTAAAACACATTATCAGACGTCTGATCTTGTAATTAGACGTCTGGAAATGCTGTTTGAACCTTATATTGGTTTTCTAACTATTCTACAGAAAACCTAAGTATCCTAGGGTTGTGCTGGTGTTCCTAGGACTACTGTTAGGGTACCTTGAGGCTCTTTAACATGAATCTAAGTAACAAAAATAAACAGCAACAAAAGAAATGAAAAATACAAGGAGTACAAGAGAAGGAAATCTATCATATTCTCCATCTTCTTCTTTCTTCAATCTATCGCTTCTCGCGAATCTCCTTTGTTTTCCATCAAGCTCCTCCAATTCATCCTGGATGCGAGCTCGAACTCCGTCTGGTCACGTCTCCATTTGCAATTTGCCTGAAATCTAAGACTCCAAGTGCAAATGTTAAATGACACGTGTTTTGTTATCATCAAAACAAATGATCGTGGTGCTCTAGCACTAACAATCTTCCCCTTTTTGATGATGACAAAATCATAAATAATAATTCAAAATATTCTCCCCCTTTTTGACATTATCAAAAAGGTTTAATTGATATTTCCTATAACTCCCCCTTAAAACATGCTCTTTTATGAATTTCAAAAGTAATGTTCTTCTCCTTTCTGTAACAACAAGATAGTTATTATTTTCTCCCCCTTACTAAAGGAAATTTAGCTAACTTGTATCTCCCCCTTAAAAATCGACAATTAGCTCATAAATCTTTTTAACTCCCCCTATCTAAATGCTAATGATAAAAAGATAGGGTAAAAATTTTTTACCTCACCTACCATGGCCAATAAAATGGCCCAAATGGTGGTGGTGGATGCCACATCGGATGGGGCTCCCATCCGTAGCTTGGAGGCCCGGGCATTGGCGCCGGTCTTCAGTCTGGTGGTCGACGTGCGACAGGTCCATCGTTTGTTCGCCGTCTCGTCGGTCTTCTCGTTCTCCTCCTTGGTCTACTCCTTGGTTCTCCCAACTCGAGTTGACCAGCCTTAAGTTTGTAGGTCCGGTCCTTTGTGTTGTAGTTATCCCTGAAACCTACAAAATAAGATTCCAATTCTTTTTTTGGTATCCAAGTGGGCTTGGATCCGGATCTGTTAGCGGGTCTCCTAGATGGAGATCCTTTCTCAATCTTAGGGCTATATAAATTATCTACTTTGTTGATTAATTTGTTAGAGTTTTCCCTAAGACATGCAATTTCTTTTTCTATAGTATGCATCTCAGTTTTTAAATCAAAGATTTCTAACTTTAAACTATCATTTTCCTCAATCAATTTATTATTTTCATTGATGAGGTTATGATTTTCTAATAATAGGTTATCATTTTTAGGACTAGCTTCTAGATCCTTAAGTTTTATTTTTAACCTATCATTTTCAGATTTAAGAAAACTAAGATTCTTTTTCATGCTTTTGTTTTCTATTTTTAGTGATTTACTAAGCTCATACAACTCATTAAAAGCATCTTGTAAATCCGAGTTTACCTCATTATCGCTGTCGTCGCTGTCGTTATCCGTGATGGCCATGAATCCAAGGCACGCGGTTTCCTTCTTCTCGAGATCTTCTTTCGAGCTCGTCTCCTCATGAGTGCCTTCCAACCTCCTCCATATCTCGTGGGCGATGGTGCACTCTTGGATTCGATCGAATTCCTTCGGACTCAACGCGCAATACAAGGTATTCATTGCCTTTGCGTTGAGGTTGAGATTCCAAACCTGATCTTCTGAGTAACCTTTTGCGGGTTTCTTGGGAATTACAAATGCGGATTCGCATTTTTCCCACACTCGGAAGTCGTAGGCCTGCAACCACATAGTCATGCGATTTTTCCAATAAAAGAAATCTATACCTGCAAAGTATGGTGGTCACGAGGTATCGTGTCCTTCGGTGCACACGAACGCTTTTCCCTCCATATCTGGATCTTCGCTGGTTTGTAACGTCGATAACGCGAGACCTGCTCTGATACCAATTGTAGAAAAAACTGGAGGCCCTACGAGGAGGGGTTGACGTAATAAAATGCGGAAATAAAATATAAACAATCTCACAAAAAAACAATCGCACAATGTACACAATAATTTTTAGGTGGAAACCCAAACCGGGTGAAAACCACCACCTAACCCTCTCGAGTTAGGATTTTTCGATCAACCAAGTTGATCAAAGCCACTAAATGAATCACTTTAAACGAGGGTGATTCAACCTCAATTACAACCACGCTACTTTATACGAGGGTAGCGTGCCTCAAACCCCTTCTCTTCACGAGAAGGATTTTGCCCCTCGAAGGAGACGGGAATTCGCAAAGCGAATACCTAACCAAATAACAAAGATAAAATAACAAATAATCCTATAGAGCCAACAAAGTAATTTTTAACCTAAGCTTCTATAGGAATTAGGAAACTCCCCTTTGCAAGGAGTGCATCAAATCGATGACGCGGGTGCGTGAGCCACGCGACAGCGCAACGTCGCTCTCGTGAACTACGACGGGAGAGCGGGTGCGCAACAGCTTGATGCTCTCAAGATGTAGAGCTTGAGCTGGGAGAGCAAGAGCTTCTTTTTAAGATCGAGAGACACAAAATGGTGTGAAAATGTATTACTTGGTGTGTGTTGGTGTGCAAGAGGTTCCTCTCTATTTATAGAGGCCTTAGGAAGGCTTAGGAAAGCTTCCATAGCCGTTGGGAGCAAAGCCCAAGAGAATCAGGCCGAAATCAGGAACAATGATTGCATTGACAGGCTTATCAGACGTCTGATCCTGGCATCAGACGTCTGAAAGATCACTTTAAGACGTCTGGGAAAAACATCAGATGTGTGATTTTAAGCAGGTTTCTTCTTGACTTGGATTAGGTCTAAACAGGGTTCTAGTGCAAGTCCATCAGACGACATACAGGACGTCTGGAAACCTACTTTTTCGTGGGAATGGATTTCCAAGAGAGTGCAACAGCTAGAAAATCTCTGAGAAGAGATTTTGGGTCAGCCGAGGCAAAACGGTCATCTATCAGACATCTGAAAAGGCCTACGGACGTCTGATAAGGCTCTAACGGTCATATCCTTGAGTGTTTATTGAGTCAGCTAACGGTCCACAAATTGGACGTCTGGCAAAGTCATCAGACGTCTTCTAAGACGTCTGGACTAAGGTTTGGACGTCTGATTTCATCAGACAGAACTAACAACTCCAGCCTAAATGTTTATCAGACGTCTGAATCAACAATCAGACGTCTTAAAACACATTATCAGACGTCCGATCTTGTAATTAGACGTCTGGAAATGTTGTTTGAACCCTATATTGGTTTTCTAAGTATTCTACAGAAAACCTAAGTATCCTAGGGTTGTGCTGGTGTTCCTAGGACTACTGTTAGGGTACTTTGAGGCTCTTTAACATGAATCTAAGTAACAAAAATTAAGAGCAACAAAAGAAACGAAAAATACAAGGAGTACAAGAGAAGGAAATCTATCCTATTCTCCATCTCCTTCCTTCTTCAATCTATCGCTCCTCGCGAATCTCCTCTGTTTTCCATCAAGCTCCTCCAATCCATCCTGGATGCGAGCTCGAACTCCGTTTGGTCACATCTCCATTTGTAATTTGCCTGAAATCTAAGACTCCAAATGCAAATATTAAATGACACGTGTTTTGTTATCATCAAAACAAATGATCGTGGTGCTCTAGCACCAACACACACGACCTTCACGTGAGATGCAGAGACGTTTGAACCCCAATCTGCAGGAGGTCGTGAAAAAGGAGATCATTAAGTGGTTAAATGCGGGGATCATCTACCTGATCTCCGACAATCGCTGGGTGAGCCCAATCTAGGTTGTGCCCAAGAAGGCAGGGCTCACCACCATCACGACTGAAACTGGAGAGGTCATACCTACCCATATAACCAACTCGTGGACAGTCTGCATAGATTACCGAAGACTCAATTCCTCCACGAAGAAGGATCATTTCCCACTACCGTTTATTAATAGATTCTCGAAAACTAGCGGGAAATAGATTCTTCTGCTTTCTTGACGGGTACTTCGGTTACAACCAAGTGGCGATTCATCCAGAGGACCAAGAGAAGACTAAGTTCACCTGCCCCTTCGGGACTTACGCATTCCGAAGGATGCCTTTCGGTCTCTGCAATGCACCTGTGACTTTTTAGTGGTGCATGCTTGCCATATTCTCTGATATGGTAGGTGATTATTTGGAAGTCTTCATGGATGACTTCTTAGTTTTTGAAGCATCATTTGATGATTGCCTCCAGCACTTAATTTACATACTCAGGCATTGCATTGACGTAAATCTGGCTCTTTCCTGGGAAAAGAGCCACTTTATGGTGCCTGAGGGGATCATCTTGGGACACTTAATTTTTGAGAGAGGCATCCAAGTGGATCGAGCCAAGGTTAACCTGATTTCTAAACTTCCTATGCCTAGCTCGATTAGGAACATCCGATCTTTTACGGGGCACATCGATTTTTACCGTCGTTTCATCCCAGATTTCTCTAAAATCGTGCACCCCCTGACCACTCTTCTCTCCAAGGATGTACCCTTTGAGATTTCCAAGGAATGCACTCAAGCTTTTGAGATCCCTAGTGACCGAGTCACCCAAGCCTCGATCCTACAGTCCCCTGATTGGTCTCAATCCTTTGAGATCATGTGCGATGCATCTGACTTTGCTGTAGGAGCGATTCTGGGGCAGAAGATTGACGGGAAACTCGTGGTCATTTACTATGCTTGCAAAACACTTGATGAGGCTCAGCGTAACTACACAGTTACGGAGAAAGAACTACTAGCTGTAGTATTTGCCCTTGAAAAATTCAGATCTTATCTCCTGGGTTCCTAGGTCATAATATACTCGGATCACACAACTGTGAGCCATCTCCTTGGAAAAAAGGACGCGAAGCCTCGATTAATCCAATGGATCTTGCTGTTGCAAGAATTCGACCTCGAGATTCATGACAAGGCAGGAAGACAGAATGTGGTAGCTGACCACTTGTCTCGCCTTCCTTCTGAGATCATCGACCCATCTGGATCCATCATGGAGCACTTCCCTGATAAGAACCTCTTGATTATTGGTACCAAGCTTCCATGGTTTGCTGATTTAGTGAACTACTTGGCATCACACTAGATCCCGTCTGATTGGCCGAAGGCCAAGAAAGACAAGTTGCGCTTTGATGCCAAGTACTACATCTGAGAAGACCCGTACTTATTCCGCATAGGTCCTGAAGGTCGAAATCAATGACATACTCTCTTTCTGCCATGACTAGGCATGCGGTGGCCATTTTTCTAGGCATAAAATCGAATAAAAAATCCTCCAGTGTGGCTTTTACTGGCCCACTATCTTCGAGGACACATACAGTCACTGTAAGGCATGCAGTCGTTGCCAAACTTTGGGCAACATGAGCCATCGTGACAAGATGCCTTTACAGCCGATTCTCGTATGCGAGATTTTCGATATTTAGGAGATTGATTTTATGGGCCCCTTCTCTATCTCGGATGGCTTTGAGTACATTTTACTCACTGTGGACTAAGTGTCCAAATGCATCGAAGCCATTCCGACCCGAACATGTGATCACAAAATCGTCATCAAATTCATTTATCATAATGTCTTCTCACGATTCGGGATTCCTGGTGCTATCATCTCTAATGGAGGGACCCATTTTACCAACGCTCAGTTCAGGTCACTGATGACCAAATATGGGGTGTCCACCGAATCTCTACTCCTTATCACCCCCAGACTAATGGTCTAGTTGAGCTATCAAATCGGGAGATCAAGAAAATCTTGCAGGTTACTATTCGACCTGACAGGAAGGACTGGCCGTCCTGACTTCCAGAAGCTTTGTGGGCTTATAGGATCGCCCACAAGACCCAATTAGGCATGTCTCCTTTTAGACTGGTGTACGGGAAGGCGTGTCACCTTCCCGTTGAATTGGAGTATAAAGCCTATTGGGCAGTATGGAATTGCAACTTAGATCTTTCTAAGCCTGGAACCCACAGAAAGCTTCAGATAAGCGAGATTGATGAATTATGCCTTGATGCGTATGAGAACTCACGAATCTACAAAGAGTGGAAACTACGATCCAAGTGGGTCGGGCCATATCTTGTTCGACAAATTTTTGGAAATGGAGCTGCCGAGATCAGTCTGTGAATGGGCTTGGTGGCTGCGTCTGTTATATGTCAAGTTATAGTCGTTATAGTAATAAGACAGCTACCAAGTTATCATTACAAAATTTTTTAACTCGGAAATGGTTTTCTTGAGGTCGAACTCAGGGAGCTACTGGAATTCTAGAAATACAAAGTTTCTCCATTAGATTACAAAAATAAGGGAGAGAGAGAGAGAGAAAAAGAGAGAGAGGGAGCTTGTCTTGGCTTCTTCTTCTTCTCTTCTCCTTTTCCTTCTCCTTCTTTCAGCTGCTCTTCTTTTCTTCTGCAGAGTTCTTCTTCTTCTGTTCTTTCTTTGTTCTTCTCTTTCTTTCTTTTTCTTCTCTTCTTCTGACTTCTTCTTTTTCTTTCGCCTTCTTCTTATTTCTTCTCTTGCTTTATCTCCTCTGGCCGCTGCTCAACCGTCGTCTAATGTAGTGGTCAGACGACTTAACTGTAGGTTTGCTACAGTGCTTCTCTTCTTCTGTTTCTTCTCTCTTTCTTCTTCTTCTTCTTTGCTTCTTCTTCTTCTTCCTTGCTTCTTCTTCTCCTTCCTCTTTGCCCTGAGCAGCTAAGACTTCGGCCGCCTTCCTTCCTTCTCCGCCTGCTCCTGCACACACGCACAAGGGATTAGAAAGCAAAACCTACCCCTACCCTTCCCCGCGTCTCTCTCTTTCTCAGATTTCTCTCATAGGATCACTCTCCAAGAGCCGGGTATTCGGGTACGGATATCATGCTCGGGACCAGGCCCACCGGCGTGCGGTGGTGGGCGAGGAGTGCGCGGGTTAGGATAGTCGGATCCGGCCCAGACCCACGGGGCGTGAGCGCAGGCGAGGGCGAGCGTGTGGTGCGCGGCGTGCATGAGGGACCTTACCCCTGTGTTCAAAGGCGATAAGCCTATGACACTTTTTCCTTTTATTTGGCTGCGGCGCTTCCAGAACTTCCGAGGTGGGACTAAATGTCCCACCACAATTGGTGCTCGCAGCTGAGAAAGCTGTAGGCAATTCCTGTAGCGTGCGAGGCCTTTGCCCCAGCTGCAGGCCAGGGACGCTTCGCGGAGGCAAGCTGCACGTGCTGGGGTGTGAGCCTGGGTGAGAGAGAGCCTGCAGCTATAGGTGCTGGAGCTTCAGAAGCTCGCTAATGGCAGTGAAGGGTCGTCGACTTGAAAACAAGAATACGGCCTTTCGGCCTAATCAGAGGACGCAGGGAGCTTCGCCGGAGTGCGGCGAAGGCAGTGAGGGTGCTGGCGAGGCGTGAGGCGGCGTGTGGTGGTAACCCTAGGTTGGACTGTGGCCGGAGAGATGGGTCCGTTAGGGGGGTTGTCGGGTGGCGTCTGGCAGTGGATGGAAAGGGGGGATTTGTTGAGTGGAGTGAGGGGAAGCTTTTAGGATAGCCGGCGAGGGGTGAGAAGGTATGTGGAGCTGGGATGAACTTGCCGAAGGGGGTGGTCGGAGACGGAGCAGGTGGAGGTGGGAGTCGTGTGCGGTGAGGCAAAAAGACAAATTGAGAGAGGGAAAATGTAAAGGAGGAGGAGAGGAAGTTATTTACCTAGGTTTTCGACGAAGGGGGAGGGCGGAGCCACCGACTCGTACCTGCCGGAGTTGGGGAAGAAAGGGCCCTGAAGGAGAAGTGCAGTGACGAGGAAGCAGGCGGAGGATGCCGGCGGGTGCAGCACGACACAGACGAGAGGGCTAGGAGAACCCTGCTGCAGGTAAGGCGGCAGAGCGACGAGGAGGAAGAGGAGGGAGTCGCTGGAAGCTGTGGGCCGTCTGAAGGAGGAGGAGGGGACGAAGTGGGGGGTTGTTCTCCGTCAAAGAGAGCTTGGGGAACCGGTAGGGGGTGCCAGTCCTTATAAAGGG
This sequence comes from Thalassia testudinum, assembly GCA_037157565.1. NCBI lineage: Eukaryota > Viridiplantae > Streptophyta > Magnoliopsida > Alismatales > Hydrocharitaceae > Thalassia > Thalassia testudinum. The sequence continues at coordinate 17,193,073 of JAZHRO010000077.1, read as the reverse complement.
GCTGGCGCAGAGAGAGACGTGGGCTGGTGACGTGCCAGCCTCGTCGGAGCGTGGCCGGAGAGGGGACCCATACCTTCCATGCGTTCGCACGGAAGGTATGGGGAACGACAGAGAGCATGGCCGGGTCCCTGCGACGGAGGACGTCGCAGGGAACCCCGTGTCTGCTTTGCAGGGCGGTCACCCCTCTCTGCGCGGCGCCATGCTCCACGCAAAGTCGCCGGAGCATGGTGCTGCACAGGCTTTTGCTGGAGGGACCATTATGCAAAGTCGGTGAAGACGTTGGGGGTCAAAATGCAAGGGTTTCGAAAGATAAGGGTCAGAAAGTAAATGAAGAGGACCAAATTGCAAAGTCGGTCAAGGAGGTCTCCTCTTAGGCTCAAGTTTTTATACAAGACTAATTTGAACCTAAGGATTTTAATGGTGAATTTTATTTCTAGGTTGGAACATATTTGACCAGCCAATTTACGTAAAAACCCAGATTAAGTCATTATTTGGGCAAGGTTCTCTTTGTAGGTCAAAATGGGTTTTTAAGGCCAAATTGAAGGTTCTAAACCCTAGAGATTTTTTTTCTATGAATTTTAGAGGGTTTAGTTGATTTTTATCCTACCTCGAAACTCATGAATTGAAGTGGATTTGTTTTAGGTTTACAGAATGACATTTAATTTCCTAAAGTTGCTATAACCCTTTTTAGATCCGACCGTCCCACTTTCCTTCTTATTAGGCTTGTTTGACCTGTGTTTGGACCCTTAATTACCCTGTTTGCAAACTGCGTTGGTGAAATTGCAGTTTTACCCCCTATGATTTATTTTCTTCTCAAACTCAGAATTCTCTGAGTTAAGCTTTTCTTTGGCCTATGTAGGAGCTTTTTCTTACATATCTGGGTTAGATTGTGCTAGTTAGGATTCATGATGAGGTTCTCATCATACCCCCATGCCTAGCTTTTGCTAGTCCCTTAGCAAAAACTTGAGGTTTCAACCTTTGTTATAGACCATGAAGTTCTTAATGATTTCAGATAAGTGCTTTTTCATTTGAAACCTAGATTAGGTTAGAATGCTCACCATAGGCCTAAAAGGTACTCTAGTACCAACCAAGATCTGGATCTGTCTAGCCTCAGCCTCTGTCCTTAGCAAAGGTTTTTAAGGCCTATAAGAACTAACCTAAAGTTTATTGGACTTTGTGGTTAAAGCACTCGTGCTTGAAATGATTTTATCCTTGGCTCAGTCCGCAGTGCGTTTTGTAAGAGAGATAGAAGATTTATTTGTTTGGAGAGTTTTCTCTCTCTTTTTCTTTTTAATTCTAACTTAGGATTGGCTTTTCAACACGGTCTGTATCAGATTCCTTGTCCCCATCATCAATCCTCAAGGGTTCCTGCAGTCGATGCTTCGAGATAGCATCGCCCATGGTAACTCCCGGAACCCTGGCTATTGAGATTTCGAGATAATCCCATCCATGGTGTTCCGAGGCCGAATTCAGACCTTGGCAATTGACATTTCGTGATAATGCCATCTATGGAATTTGAACCAGCAGAGTGCTTACATGCCCCCAGTAGGATATGTAAATATCCTAAGAGACAAGCACCGAGGAGATGCTATTTTGTTACGCATCTTCGAGGGGAATTTCCCACCTCTCCGCACTAGGAACTCGTCCGAATCAACTTGTGCTGATCGGCCGCTCTTACTCTAGGTGCTATTTTCAGAATTTTGCGACGCTTCTGCATGATTTTGATTTTTATGCTTACTGAACCAGGTTGTGTGAGGTTAGGGTGCTGAGGTTACTGAGTCCCGTAAACCAAAAGTTAGTTAATAAGGCCAAATACTACCTAAGCCTTGGACATAATACTTAAGCTTTTCATTTTCCTCAACCTCTTGAGGAATGTCTAGATCTTAATGGGTACTAGGAGTCTATCTAAGAATGCCTAAGGTTTGCGTTCTTACTAATCTCTCTGTGCACTTTTCAGTTCTTTTCTTAAATGAGGTCTAAAACTTAGGTTAATTCCTTAGTTCCTTACTAATGACTATCACTTTTCTCTCATTTTTATGCTCTTTCATTTTGTTTCTTTTTCCTTCCTCCACAAAATTTCTTTTCTCCTCTTATTATGATTTTTTTTTTCGATTTTTATGGTGTTTTTGACATATGTGAATTTTTTGTTTAAAAACTTTTCTTACAAGTTTTGCACCTTCATACCCCCCCATGCCTAAGATTTAAAATGTCCTCATTGTGACTTAGGGGTTTTTTATTCAACTTAGTTCATTCCTTAGGACAGATTTTTTGGTGAGTGAATGGGTCGTAATGACTGTTGCGGACGATTTCTAATCTCAGATGCAATCACCTGAGGTGGAGTCGGCTGTCTTAAAAGGTGAACCTTAAGTGCACAAAGGTGTCAAAAAAAAAGTTTCAGGTTTTCCAAGAGAATGATGGGCTGCCTCCCGTTGAGCGCTGAGTTTTACGCCATCGGCTGGGCGCACTAAGCTCATGGGGAATGGAGGATATAAGATGATTCAGCCAAATCAGTAGAAGTTACATCAATGAACGGTTTGAGTCTCTGACCATTCACGATGAAAGGTTCGGAATCATGGCTGAGTGGACTGATCTCGACGGCTCCATTTCCAAAAACCTGGCGGACCAAGTATGGTCCGACTCACTTGGATCGCAGCTTCCCAGGGAAAAGTTTTAGTCGGGCATAAAAAAGTAGGACCTTCTGACCAGGATAAAAGATCTTTCTAGAGATATGCTTGTTATGGAAGGCTTTAACCCGCTCCTTGTAGATTCGCGAGTTCTCGTACGCATCAAGACGTAGCTCATCGATCTCGCTGATTTGAAGCTTTTTGTGCCTTCGAAAGATCTAGATTACAGTTCCGTACTGCCTAATAGGCTTTGTGCTCCAGTTTGACAGGAAGGTGACACATCTTCCCGTACACCAGTCTAAAGGGAGACATGCCTAATTGGGTTTTGTGGGCGGTCCTATAGGCCCACAAGGCTTCCGGAAGTCTGGACGACCAGTCCTTCCTGTCAGGCCGAACAGTGACCTGCAGGATTTTCTTGATCTCCCGATTTGACATCTTAGCTAGACCATTAGTCTGGGGGTGATAAGGAGTAGAGATTCGGTGAGACACCCCGTACTTGGTCATCGGTGACCTAAACTGAGCATTTGTGAAATGGGTCCCCCATCTGAGATGATAGCACGAGGAATCTCGAATCGTGAGAAGATATTGTGATGAATGAACTTGAGAACGATTTTGTGATTACAGGTTCGGGTTGGTATGGCTTCGATCCATTTGGACACGTAGTCCACGGCCAGCAGAATATATTCGAAACCATCCGAAACAAGAAAGGGCCCATAAAATCAATCCCCTAAACACCAAAGATTTCGCATACGAGAATCGGCTGCAGAGGCATCATGTCGCGATGGCTCATGTTGCCCAAAGTTTGGCAACGACCGCATGCCTTGTAGTAACTGTATGCGTCTTTGAATAGTGTGGTGCAGTATAAACCACACTCCAGGATTTTCGATGCGATTTTGTGCCTAGAGAAATGGCCACCGCATGCCTGGTCATGGCAGAAGGAAAGAATATCGTTGACTTCATCTTCCGGAACACATCTCCGGATGATTTGGTCAGCACCTATGCGGAAGAGGTACGGATCTTCCCAAATGTAATACTTGGCATCAGAGCGTAATTTGTCTTTCTTGGCCTTCGGCCAATCAGACGGGATCTGATGAGATGCCAAGTAGTTTACTATATCAGCAAACCTTGGAAGTCTAGTACCAATAGTCAGCAGGTGCTCATCAGGGAAATGCTCCGTGATGGGTCCGGAAGGGTTGATAATCTCAGAAGGAAGGCGGGACAAATGGTCAGCTACCACATTTTGTTTTCCTACCTTGTCACGAATCTCGAGATCGAATTCTTGCAACAGCAAAATCCATCGGATTAGTCGGGGCTTCGCGTCCTTCTTGGCAAGGAGATGCCTCATAGCCGTGTGATCCGAGTAGATGATGACATGGGAACCCAGGAGATAAGATCGGAATTTTTCAAGGGCAAATACTACGGCTAGCAGCTCTTTCTCCGCAATTGTATAGTTACGCTGAGCCTCGTCAAGTGTCTTGCTAGCGTAGTAGATTACCACGGGTTTCCCGTCAGCTTTCTGCCCCAGAATCGCTCCTACAGCGAAATCAGACGCATCGCACATGATCTCAAAGGGTTGAGACCAGTCAGGGGATTGTAGGATTGGCGCCTGGGTGACTCGTTCATGAAGGTTTTCAAAGGCTAGAGTGCATTCCTTGGAGATTTCAAAGGGTACATCCTTAGGGAGGAGAGTCGTCAGGGGGTGCGCGATTTTCGAGAAATTAGGAATGAAACGATGGTAAAAATCGACGTGCCCTAGAAAAGAACGGATGTCCCTTATCGAGCTAGGCATAGGAAGGCGAGAGATTAGATCAACCTTAGCTCGATCCACTTGGATGTCCTTCTCAGAAATCAGAGTTCCTAGGACGATCCCCTCAGGCACCATAAAGTGGCTCTTTTCCCAAGAAAGAACCAGATTAACGTCGATGCAGCGCCTGAGTGTATGAACCGAGTGCTGGAGGCAATCATCAAATGATGCCCCGAAAACTGAAAAGTCATCTATGAAGACTTCCAAATAATCACCTACCATGTCAGAGAATATGGCAAGCATGCACCGCTGAAAAGTCGCAGGTGCATTGCAGAGACCGAACGGCATCCTTCGGAATGCGTACGTTCCGAAGGGGCAGGTGAACGTGGTCTTCTCTTGGTCCTCAGGGTGAATAGATACTTGGTTATAGCCGGAGTACCTGTCAAGGAAGCAGAAGAATAGATTTCCTGCTAATTTCTCGAGAATCTGATCAATAAAAGGTAGTGGGAAATGATCCTTCTTCGTGGAGGAATTGAGTCGTCGGTAATCTATGCAGATTCTCCACGAGTTGGCTAATCGGGTAGGTATGACTTCTCTGGTTTCATTCGTTATGGTGGTGAGCCCTGCCTTTTTAGGCACAACCTGGATTGGGCTCACCCAACGACTATCGGAGATCGGGTAGATGATCCCTGCATCTAACCACTTGATGATCTCCTTTTTCACGACCTCCTGCAGATTGGGGTTCAAGCGTCTCTGCATCTCACGAGAAGGTCGGGCACCTTCTTCTGAGTAAATATGGTGTGTGCAAAAGGAGGGACTTATTCCAGTCAAATCATCGAGAGTCCATCCAATGGCTCTGCGATGTTGCTGGAGAACAGCAATCAGACGGGATTCCTGTTCGGGATTATGCTTGGAATTAATAATCACAGGAAGGGTCTGATTAGAACCTAGAAAGATGTATTTCAAATGATCGGGAAGGGATTTCAGTTCAAGGATGGGGTTATCAGTAGCAGTGGGTGGTTCAGGGTAAATGTGAGGTTCAAGGGTTGGAGTTATGGGTCTGTCTAAATCTGGTTTTGACTCCTCTGATTGCGATTCAAAATCTTTTTGTGGTTGATGAGGTATAATCAGGTCATTCTCAAAATGCGTTTCATCAACCAAAGTCCTGATATCACAAATCTGTTCGATGACACCGCAATTGATTTCTTGTTGGTTCTTAAATATATCAATTTTTAGGGTTTGATTTCCAAATTTGAGCTCTATTTGGCCCTCCTCACAGCTGATGTTGGCTCTAGCAGTAGCAAAGAAAGGTCTCCCTAGAATGATCGGTGTATCCCTAGGGTTTTCAGGTGTGTCCATGTCTAAGACAATAAAGTCTACAGGAAAGTAGAAATCCCACACTCTTACAATAACATCCTCGAGAATCCCTTTAGGTAACTTTATAGATCGATCTGCTAATTGCAATGTCAACTCTGTTGGTTTTAGCTCAGATTCTTCTAGGTGGTTAAGTAAGGATGTGGGTATCAGATTTATGGAAGCACCCAAGTCTAGCAATGCTCTGTCGAATTGGGTATCACCTATCTTGCAGGAAATCAGGGGAGTACAAGGATCTTTAGCCTTGGGTGGAAGTCTGCTTAGGATTACAGAGCTAGCTTGCTCTGATAGTACAATTGGACTCCCACTTTTGGTTCGCGACTTATGCTGGGGTGTACACACATTCTTTAGGAATCGTGCATAAGCTGGTACGTGGCGAATCGCATCCATCAAGGGGATGTTTATTTGGACCTGCTCAAAGAGCTTGACCAGGTCCTCCTCAGGTGCCACGGGCTTGGTGGTCTTCTTTCCCTTGGTCAAGGCCTCGGGAAACAGAACCTTGGTTGGTTATTCTAGGATAGGTCCAGGTCTTTGATTTGGGACAGGGATAGGAACGTCCTGGATTACTGTCCTAGGGTTGGGATTACTACCAGGCTCGAAGTGGTTTGGATAGGGTGGATCTTGGGTTTCCTTACCACTACGGGTTGTTACAGAGTTTAGCCCTGCCTGGTTTTGGTTAGGGTTGGGTAAGATGGGTTGCTGCTGATAGCCCTCATAGGAAGTGGAAGCTTCCATCCCATCGGGTGAAGGAACAGAGGGGGCCTGATAAATCATGTGTGCTTGGCTCGGGTTTGGGTTCATAATGCGCCGCTGGGTCGACATGTTATTCGACTTAGGAAGAGGTTAGGAAGGAAGTGTGCTTGGTTGGCGAGAATTTGCCAACTGGGCCAGTTGATTTCGAACCTCTGTAAGTTCATCCTTGTGTTGCTTTTGAATAGCCGCATTCGTTCTTTGAATGTCAGCCAGAGTCTGAAGGATGAGAGACATTTGGTCCTGATTTTGCCCTGATGGATAGGTAGGGTTGGGCCGAGGCTGAGACGGCTGGTAAGGACGAGATGGTTGTGAACGGGGCTGAAAGGGTGGTCTCTGGGTTTGGGAATTTCTCGCCCATTGGAAGTTGGGATGATTTCGCCATTCAGGGTTATAGGTGTTGGAGAATGGGTCATTCTGGATGGCGTTGAGGTCTTCGCAGGTCTAAGGAACCTCCAAAGAATTAGAGAAAGGGGGAATGGAATTCCCCAGACTGGTATGGAAAGATCAGATGACCCTCCGATCCGAGAGTCAGATGGATATGAATCCATCCCAGGAGAAGGTCGGTGGAGAATGTTTTGCACAGTTTCTTGTGTAGAAAGAGGCTGTGCAAAGGAGCTATGCGCAGAGGTGGCTCGCTGTAAATGCTGAGTCAGCTCGTCCACCTTCTCAATGATGGAGACCTTGTCCAATCGACTGGCCATTAGTTCTGGGTCGACTGATGCGGACAGGCCCTGCGTCTCGTGTGCTCCCCTAAGATTCGTCGATGCGCGGGTATTCGTCCTGTCGAATAAGCCTATGGAGTCATTGTTAATAGAGTTCTCGCACATGTTTTCGAGAATCTCCCACACGGTGTCCTCATGTTGACCCATGATATTCCCTCCTCAAGTTGCATTGACGAAAAGCCTGATATCCTCACGGAGTCCCTGGTAAAAAGACTAGACTTGTTCCCATTTAGGAACTCCGTGATGGGGGCACTTTCTCATGAGATCCTGAAAACGATCCCATGCCTCATGGAGAGGTTCTCCCGTTTGGTGCTTGAAGTGAGTAATCTGATGGGACAAGGCATTGGTCCGACCAACGGGAAAGAACTTCTTCAAAAATTCAGATTGAAGTTCTTCCCAATTGTTGATCGGCCAAGTCTGAGTTTGGTACCAATGAGCGGCCTTGTCCATAAGGGAGAAGGATAACATTTTCATGAGGAGAATGTCCCGGTTTTGTGCATCTGACCCAAAAGTTTGGGCCAGATGCTTCAGCTGTTTGATGTGCTGGAAGGGGTCTTCAGAATTAAGCCCATGGAATTTGGGTATGGCATAAATCATATTGGGCTTTAATTTAGAATCAGGTCCTCCAATTGGGATTCTGACTCGAGGCTCAATAGCCACCGCAGCAGGATTATAATGGTCCCGCATCATAGGATGCTGTGGTGGGTGCACAAAGTTCTGGAAGAGGTCATTGAGTCGCTGGAGCTGGTGCTCCAGATTGTTTTCTTCCTCAACTGGCTGAGCCATTGTGGAAGAAGGTGAGTTGGGTTCGGAGTAGGAGGAGAGGTCGATGTGTGGTGTTGTTTTCTCAAACAAGGGCACTGAGGCTCGGCCTTGAGGAGAGTGAAGTTCTAAAGGAGGTTTTAAGGACCTCCTACCAAACATACACTGTTGGAAGAGATGAGTTTAGCAGGTGCTAGACCCAATCAAGGCACCCAAAAAGTTGGGTGACTATAGAGGTGCTGGGCAGATGGACCCCTTGATTAAAAGATCGGCCACCTGAGAATTACCTGGGCAGCCAGAGAGGGTGAGTCCCGCGAAGACCCCTACACGGTAGAGCGTCCCCACGGGTTATAGGGTTTCCCTCACCCAACCTCTCTTGTCACTGAGATTCCAGGTAGACCAGAATGGGGATCTTGACCTCTTAAGTCTACCAATTTTAGTTTAAGATCAGGGTGCTTAAGTTTTCACTTGAACTTATAGCGTTTTGAGTGCGAAGAGTGACCTAAGTTGAAGGTTAGTTGATCCTAAGGGGTCAACTTCACCTATTGATTCCTTTGAGAATTTATTAGGTCTTGTCTTTTAGAGTTCAAGTGTTTTTAGAGAGCCAATTGCTTAGGGTTTTTCTGAATAGGTATATTCAATCAATGGCTTAGTGTAACGACCCGATTCCCGAGTCCCTACGAGACACGAGAACCGGACCGACTCGACTAAACCCAAGACCTGGTCGTCCAACGAGGAAGTAACCAAAAGAGCAGTAAAATAAACCACATTCAACATGAATATAACTAACAGTAAGAAAATACAGCAGTAAGGAAAGAAACTACTACAGTATGTACCACCACAACAGTAGAACAACATTCATAACATAATATGGAACTGCAAGTAAAGAAAAGTACAACGGAAACAAGAACTACTCACTACAGTGGAACCAAAAAGAGGTACAAGAGAACAGTGGTAACTCTACTAGACCCTACTCGGCTCAGCGTCCTCTGCAGCCGCTGACCCTGGCTGCTCAACACCTGGTCCTGAAATGTAACGAGTGTAACACGTCAGCAAAACGCTGAGTAGAGTGGCAGCTAAACTAAAGAAACAGTAAAGTGTACAGTAGCTGTTTTAATTTTCTTTCTTCCTTTATTTACGCCTTTTATCTATTTCTCAGATCCTTCACTTGATCTCGAATGTTCCTCGTGGGAACGATCTTGATTGCAGTCTTTGCCGAACAGTAGAAGTAGCGTGTGGTGCTCTCCTGGCCGGGAGAGTCCCCCGTGGTGATCCTACTCTCAGTCAACCACCCCAAGGTCACTGACAGACGTAACGGTGACTACGGCACGCGGTCAGTCGTTTCCGTTAACGGGTGCGCCCAAAGCACAGTACAGAACCAGTACAGGGCAGAGCCCTCTCAGTAACAGGGGTCCAAACCCTCCACAGTAACCAAACAGGGGCCTTGCCCCTCCACAGTCCGCACACCCTCGCGTGACTACCCTGGTTTGCCTTAGTGGGCCTAACAAGTCGGTGTAGGAGGCTAGCAGAACCCCGGGGCCCGTGGGGTAGCTAGTACCTCCCTACACTAGTAGCTCTCCTCGGTACTACGTACACGAGGGCCAGCAAGTCATTATAGAGTGGCCAGTCATAACCCCGGGTCCCTGGGGCGGCTGGCTCCGCTCTGCACTAAACAGGGGGACAGTCTCTCTCCTTGGTATTCCGTACTCAAGGGCCAGCTCACTTCCCCAATTCTATTCCATTCACTTTCTAGGAGTTCTACTCCTAATTCCCCGTAGGGTTCCAGCTCTTTAGCTCAGCGCGTTCCGGTTTCACCTTTCCAGTTTCACGTTCATACATCCCATATTCTTAATAATGTTCATTTATTCATAACAAACAACTGTTTAAACAAATTTACAGGCAGCTATTATTTCTTTTCCACATTTTCAAGACTGCAGTGTTCACATATTCCACTAGTTTTCCCATCCTAGGATTCATGTCATATCCTAGGATTTATCATACAATCTAGTTTTCCAGCCCTAGGATTTATGCAACACCCTAGGATCTATCATTCAATCTCGTTTCTCATTCCTAGGATTCATGCAATGTCCTAGGTTCTATTTATGGTTCCATAATTTAACAGATTATGCTAATAAACTTAAATGCCACTCCACCGGTTACAACAGGCGAACTGGGGGCGTGGTCGGGAATCCCGCGTGCCTCCGCAACCCCCGAGACTACAACGGAATGGGGTCCTATCACAAGGATCAAACACTAGGAATTTCTCAAAACAGTATACAGCTACTGTAGACAGGTAGAGGATTTATTTCCGAAAAGAACGCAACTTGAAACGTGGAAAACGGAACCCGAACGGGCCCTAAACGGGTCGAAAACGACGAAACAGTGCAAAATCAGACGTCTAGAACTTATTCCAGCCGTCTTAAAAAGTGGATTAGGGGTTACCTTTGCTCTGCATGGTCTCTCAGACGTCCAGAAGCCTGCGGGGCCGTTTGGCCTAGTTCCCAGACGTCCGATGGTCACCCAGGACGTCTGGAAGTCGTTCCCGACGTTTGGCACTGCAGCCAGACGTCTGATTCGCGTTGGATGCGAATTCCCGAACCTGCGCGTACCTATTTCTCTCTCTCAGTACGGACGGTCATAGGAAAGGAAGAAGGTATGAAAATAACTCACCTTTCAGATGTCTGGACAGTCCTCCAGACGTTTTCCTAGTCGTCTGGTTGGAATCCCAGACGTCTGATTTTGGAAAATTTTCCAGAATCAGGGCACCACTCGCAGTCCGCTCGCGACGCACGACTGCGCTGCGAGTGCTCCCCCTGCTGCTCGAGCTACAGCAGGCCTCCCGCGCCACCCCGCGTCTGCTGCGCACCCGTCGGCCGGCTCCCGCTGCCCCGGCAGGCTCGAGCCCTCACGGCCGACGCCTCCTCCCCCGCGTAGCACCTCCTCCTGCACTCGCCGCGGCTGTCACCGTCGTAGCTCACTCGCGCTCGCTCTCGCACACCGACTGGAAGGAGAAGAGCAAGGGGGCGGAGGTGACGGGAGTGAGGGGGAGGGCGTGGCCTTTTAAGGCCGTGCGAGGAGGAGAGAGAGAGCGGGACAGGGTGGGTCTGCGGCCGCAGGAGAGAGGGAAAAAGAGAGGGAGAGAGAGCGTACGCAGCTGAGCGCGCAAACGAATCGCGCGTGCCAAAAATAACCGATTCCCAGACATCTGGGAGTGGTTCCAGACGTCTGGGCCACCTCCCAGACGTCTTAAGGGACGTCTGAAGCGCACGTTCGTAACACTTAGGCACACTTCTTTTGGGATTTCTCAATTCTTGATTAAGTAGTGTGTCTCTAAAGCCATAGTGTTGATTCCTATGTTGGCTCTATTTGGTCCAGTTAACTCCTTGTTGGGTAATTAGGGCTTCAGGCAAGAAGATGTTAGCCCTTAATTACCCTTAATACTGTGTGCAGGAATAGTGGTTTTGAAAACATGCAGCCGTTACTAAGTATGAAAGACATGTTATACCTATATTATTATTTTTTTTGTTTTTCTTCCTCTTTAGAATTTAGGGGTTAATAGTGGGAGGATAGAAGTTACCTGTCCTTGGAGTGGTTGTTGTGTGGATGCTTTCTTAAATTTTCCTGTACCTACAAACAAGAGAGAAGATTATTAGAAAAGTTCAAAATAGAGAATTTATAACTTCTAGAATAGCTGTTGCTCCCCAGCAACGGCGCCAAGAAATGAATGGGCTTGGTGGCTGTGTTTGTTATATGTCAAGTTATAGTCGTTATAGTAATAAGACAGCTACCAAGTTATCATTACAAAATTTTTTAACTCGGAAAAGGTTTTCCCGAGGTCGAACTCAGGGAGCTACTGGAATTCTAGAAATACAAAGTTTCTCCATTAGATTACAAAAATAAGGGAGAGAGAGAGAAAAAGAGAGAGAGGGAGCTTGTCTTGGCTTCTTCTTCTTCTCTTCTCCTTTTCCTTCTCCTTCTTTAAGCTGCTCTTCTTTTCTTCTTCTTTCTCTTCTCTGCTCACACCTGCGTCTTCTCTCTTCTTTTCTTCTGCAGAGTTCTTCTTCTTCTTCTGTTCTTTCTTTGTTCTTCTCTTTCTTTCTTTTTCTTCTCTTCTTCTGACTTCTTCTTTTTCTTCCACCTTCATCTTCTTTCTTCTCTTGCTTTATCTCCTCTGGCCGCTGCTCAACGTCGTCTGATGCAGCGGTCAGACGACTTAACGGTAGGTTTGCTACAGTGCTTCTCTTCTTCTGTTTCTTCTCTCTTTCTTCTTCTTCTTCTTTTCTTCTTGTTCTTCCTTGCTTCTTCTTCTCCTTCCTCTCTGCCCTGAGCAGCTAAGACTTCGGCCGCCTTCCTTCCTTCTCCGCCTGCTCCTGCACGCTCGCATAAGGGATCAGAAAGCAAAACCTACCCCTACCCTTCCCCGCGTCTCTCTCTTTCTCAGATTTCTCTCATAGGATCGCTCTCCCAGAGTCGGGTATTCGAGTACGGGTATCACGCCCGGGACCAGGCCCACCGGCGTGCGGTGGTGGCTGAGGAGTGCACGGGTTAGGATAGTCGGATCCGACCCAGACCCGCGGGGCGTGAGCGCGGGCGAGGGTGAGTGCGTGGTGCGCGGCGTGCGTGAGGGACCTGACCCCTGTGTTCGAAGGTGATAAGCCTACAACACTTTTTCCTTTTATTTGGCTGCGGCACTTCCAGAACTTCCGAGGTGGGACTAAATGTCCCACCACAATTGGTGCCCGCAGCTGAGAAAGCTGCAGGCAATTGCTGCAGCGTGCGAGGCCTTTGCCCCAGTTGCAGGCCTGGGACGCTTTGTGGAGGCAAGCTGCACGTCCTGGGGTGTGAGCCTGGGTGAGAGAGAGCCTGCAGGTGCAGGTGCTGGAGCTTCAGAAGCTCGCTAATGGCGGTGAAGTGTCGTCGACCTGAAAACAAGAATACGGCCTTTCGGCCTAATCAGAGGATGCAGGGAGCTTTTCCGGAGTGCGGCGAAGGCAGTGCGGGTGGTGGGGAGGCGTGAGGCGGCGTGTGGTGGTAACCCTAGGTCAGACTATGGCTGGAGAGATGGGTCTGTTTGGGGGGTTGTCGGGGGGTGTCTGGCAGTGGATGGAAAGGGGGATTTGTTGAGTGGAGTGAGGGGAAGCTTTTAGGGTAGCCGGCGAGGGGTGAGAAGGTCTGTGGAGGTGGGATGAACTCGCCGGAGGGGGTGGTCGAAGACACAGCAGGCGGAGGTGGGAGTCGTGTGCGGTGAGGCAAAAAGACAAATTGAGAGAGGGAAAATGTAAAGGAGGAGGAGAGGAAGCTATTTACCTAGGTTTTGGACGAAGGGGGAGGGCGGAGCCACCGACTCGTACTTGCCGGAGCTGGGGAAGAAAGGGCCCTAAAGGAGAAGTGTAGCGATGAGGAAGCAGGCGGAGGGTGCCGGTGGGTGCAGCAAGGCACAGACGAGAGGGCTAGGAGAACCCCGCTACAGGTAAGGCGGCAGAGCGACGAGGAGGAAGAGGAGGGAGTCGTCGGAAGCTACGGGACGTCTGACGGAGGAGGAGGGGACGAAGTGGCGGGTTGTTCTCCGTCAAAGAGAGCTTGGGGGAACCGGCAGGGAGTGCCGGTCCTTATAAAGGGGCTGGCGCAGAGGGAGACGCGGGCTGGCAACGTGCCAGCCTCACGGGAGCATGGCCGGAGAGGAGACCCATACCTTCCGTGCATTCGTACGGAAGGTATGGGGGCCAGTAGAGAGCATGGCCGGGTCCCTGCGACAGAGGACGTCGCAGGGAACCCTGCGTCTGCTTTGCATGGCGGTCACCCCTCTCTGCGCGGCGCCATGCTCCGCGCAAAGACGCCGGAGCATGGTGCTGCGTAGGGTTTTGCTGGAGGGATCATTCTGCAAAGAATGACAAAAAAGTTGGGGGCAAAAATGCAAGGGTTTCGAAAGATAAGGGTCAAAATGTAAATTAAGAGGACCAAATTGCAAAGTCGGTCAAGGAGGTCTCCTCTTAGGCTCAAGTTTTTATACAAGACTAATTTGAACCTAAGGATTTTAATGGTGAATTTTATTTCTATGTTGGACCATGTTTGACCAGCCAATTTACGTAAAAACCCAGATTAAGTCATTATTTAGACAAGGTTCTCTTTGTAGGTCAAAATGGGTTTCTAAGGCTAAATTGAAGGTTCTAAACCCTAGAGATTATTTTTCTATGAATTTTAGAGGGTTTATTTGATTTTTATCCCACCTCGAACCTCGTGAATTGAAGTGGGTTTATTTTAGGGTTACAGAATGTCATTTAATTTTGTAAAGTTGTTATAACCCTTTTTATATCCGACCATCCCACTTTCCTTCTTATTAGGCTTGTTTGACCTGTGTTTGGATCCTTAATTACCCTGTTTGCAAACTGCGTTGGTGAAATTACAGTTTTACCCCCTATGATTTATTTTCTTCTCAAACTCAGAATTCTCTGAGTTAAGCTTTTCTTTGGGTTATGTAGGAGCTTTTTCTTGCATATCTGGGTTAGATTGTGCTAGTTAGGGTTCATGATGAGGTTCTCATCAGTCTGCTCAGCCACGATTCCGAACCTTTCGTCGTGAACGGCCAGAAACTCAAACCGTTCATTGACGTAACCAATACAGATTTGGCTGAGTCATCATTTATCCTCCATTCTCCCTAAACTAATTGCGCTCAGCCGATGATGTAAAACTCAGCGCTTAACAGGAGGTAGCCCGTCATTCCTTTGAAAAAATTGAAACCTTCTTCTGACAATTCTTTGCACTTTAGGTTCATTACTTAGGACTGCCGATGATGAGAGCCTCATCATGAACCCTAACTAGCACAATTTGAACTAAATAAGTGTGCAAAAGCTCCTACAAAACCTAAGAAAAAGTCTAACTCAGAGAATTCCAAATTTAAGAATAAAATAATTCATAAGGAGTAAAACTGCAATTTTACCAATGCAGCACTCAAACAGGGTGTCTAAGGGTCTGAACACAAGTCAAATGGGCTTAATAAGAAAGAAAGTGGGATAACCTGATCCGAAAAGGGTTACAGTAAGTTCTAGGAATTAAATGACATTCTGTAACCTTAAAAGCAAATCTGCTTTAATTCATAAGGTTCCAGGCAGAATAAAAATCAAATAAGCCCCCTAAAATTCATGACAAAATATGCCCTAGGGTTTAGAACCTTCAATTTGGCCTTTGGAACCTATCTTAACCTAAATTGAGAACCATACCCAATTTTTGACCTAATTTAAGTTTTTGTGCAAATTGAAAACTCAAACGTGGTCAAACCTAAAATCAAACCTCACCATTAGATTCCTTAGGTCCATATTATGTTTATAAGAAAAATTTGACCTAAGGGAAAGCCGTCTTGACCGACTTTACAAATTGGTCCTCTTGAATTACGTTTTGACCCTTATCTTTTTAAACCCTTGCATTTTACGCACCAGCGTTTCTTTCATTCTTTGTAGAACGGTCACTCTGCCACCCCACGCAGCCGCCCATACCTCCGGTGACCTTGCGTGGAGGATGGTGTCGCGAAGGGTATGGGGGCCGCTCTCAGGAACGAAAGGGGGGTTCCCTGCTTCGTCCTCTTTCGCAGGGACCCTCCCCCTTGCCCTGCAGCTGCCCACGCCTCTCGTGCGAACGCATGAGAGGAATGGGTCTTCTGGCCATTCTCCGGCGAGCTCCCCACGTCGCCCCTTCGAGATCCTCTCCTTGCCAGCACCTTTATAAGGAGCGGCAGGGGCAGCCGTTTCCTTCAAGCCTGATTTGGCTGAGGATTTCCCCCCAACTTCGTATCCTCCTCCTATGGTCAAACGCTCGCAGGCTTTGATGGCCCTTCCCCCTCTTTTCGTCGCTCTGCTGCCATACCTGCAGTAGAGTTCACTCTGCCTCGTCCTCCCGTGCCAGGCCGCACCAGCTGGCACCTTTTAGACCCCCTCCTCGTCGTCGTTACCCCCCTCTGGGCACCTTTGTATCTGGCATCGGCTGCCACGCGCTGAGCGCTTCCTCCCTCCCTTCGTCAGTTAAAGTAGGTGAAACTCTTCCCCTTACTCTCTCTGTTATTTCCCCCTTCTTAATTTGCTATTTCAACCCACCGACCACCACTGTCCATCACCACCTTCTCCATCTCCGACCGCCCTCCGACGAGGCGTTTTCGCCACTCCATGCCTCCATCCGCCTCGCCAGCTACCCCTTAAGCATCGCGACACCTCGTTGACACCAAATCCACCCACCATTCACCACACCGCACCTCCAGAACACCCCCCGAACACACCCACTCTCACGCACGCAATGTGCCCTAGGTGCACGGCCACAGGCACTCTCGCGTCTCGCCGACCACCGCGGCACACTCGCCACACCTGGGTGAACCTCCCTGAGCTTTTTAACGTGGCTGCGAGGCCGTTTTGGTGATTTCAGGGCCCAGGTGATCGCCGCCATTGACAAGCAAGTGAAGCTTGCTTGGGAGCTTCACCCAAGGTCCCCTCGTCCCAGGTAGTAGGTCCCAGGTTGCGCTGGATCTGTTTGTGCACGCACTCAGGACTCCAATTGGGGTCGCAAGCCTCTGCTGCTGCCCCAATTGGACAACCTTCCCTCCCGCAGGCTCCCGAGAATGAAGGTGGGACTTTAGTCCCACCTCGGAAGTGTGTGGGCGCGCACCCACACATAAGAGGAAAAAGTGCTATAGGCTGGTTGCCTCCGATAACACAGGGGTGAGGTCCCTCACCTATTCACCGGGTCTCGTCTGCGGCATTGCCCTCGTGGATTTGACCCATGACCCGATTACCCCACTCCTGAGCACTCCTCACGCACCACACCCACGCCGGTGCGCCTGGACCCAGGCACGCGACCCGACCCGAATACCCGGCTATGGGAGAGCGTACACAAAAGAGATTCAGAGAGAGAGAGACGCGGGAAAGGGTAGGGGTAGGTTTTGCGTCGCATGTGTGCAGGGAACAGGTGGGGAAGAAGAAGAGGAAGTGCGGGTGGCGAGGACTTAGTCGCAAAGCTCCTGTAGTAGAAGAAGAAGGTGAAGGAGAAGTCGCAGCAAAGAGAAGAAGAGGAAGAAGCTGAAGAAGAAAAGAACACAACAGAAGAAGAGAAGAAGGAGGCACTATAGCAACAGCGCCGATAAGGCATCCGACGCAAAGAATCAGACGTCCAGATCAAGGAAGAAAAGAGAAAGAAGAAAATCAGAGAAGAAGAGAAGAAAAGAGAAGAAGGAAGAAGAAGAAGGACGGAGCTGCTAAAGAAAAGAAGACGCAGAAGAAAAGAAGAAAGAAGAAAGAAGAAAGAGGCAGCAGATGAAGAAAGAAAGAAGAGGCAGCCGCAGCAAAGAAAAGAAGAGAGAAGAAGGCAGATTGAAGAAGAGAAGAACCGGCTGAAAGAGAAGAAAAGAGAAGAAGAAGAGAGAAGAAGCCAAAAAATAGAACTTTTACTCCCTCTCTCTCTCTCTCATTCTTTTTGTAACAGAATTGTGAACCTTTATGTTGTTAGAATGACGTGTGCTCCCTGAATTTGACTTCGGGAGACTTTTAATTCCGAGTAATAAAATGTAAACTGGTGACCGTTTTTTGTAATATACTATAACGAGTTAATCATTATAATACCGCCAAGAGCAAGAAACGCAGCAACGACCACCAGCCGACTTCACCTCAGGTACTCGTATTTGAGATTAGAAATCGTCCGCAACAGTAACCTCGACCCATCCACTCACCTAATATCTGTCCTAATGCATGAACCAAGCCAAATAAAAACCTACCTAATGAACAATGAGGACATTGCAAACCTTAGGCTTGTGGGGGGGATATGAAAAGTGCAATAAAAAGTCATAACAAAAAAAGGTTTCAACAAAAAATTCGCATATACAAAAAAAAAAAAAACTTTGGAGGAGAGAAGAAAGTGCTGGTAAGCTTCACAAAAGGAGGAGGAAAACAACAGAATATTAAAAAGGGGCAAAAAGTAAAGGGATAGTCATTAGTAAGAAATTAAGGAATTAACCAAAGTTCTTGACCACTTTAATGAGCAAAGAGAAAGTGCACAACAAGATTAGTAAGAGCACGAACCTTAGGCATTCTTGGCTAAACTCTTAGTACCCGTTAAGATCTAGATATTCCTCAAGAGGTTGAGGAAAATAAAAAGCTTAAGTATTAGGTCTAAGGCTTAGGGAGTATTAAGCCTCGTTAACCAACCTTCGGTTTACGGGACTCGGTAACCTAAGCACCCAAATTAACAAACACAGTCTGGTTCAGCGAGCATAAATATCACGCAGAAGCGTTTCAAATGTTCTGAAAATGTCACCTAGATTAGGAGCGGTTGATCAACACAAGTTGATTTGGACAAGTTCCCGACGCGGATAGGTGAGAAATTTCCCTCGAAGATGCGTAACAACATATCATCTCCTTGGTGCTTGTCACCTAGGATATTTACATATCCTACTGGGGGCATGTAAACACTCTGCTGGTTCAGATTCCATGGATGACATTATCACGAAATGTCAATTGCCAGGGTCTGAATTCGGCCATGGAACACCATGGACGGGATTATCTCGAAATCTCGAAAGCCAGGGTTATGGGGGTTACCATAGGTGATGCTATCTCGAAGCGTCGATTGCCAGGGGCATTTGAGGATTGATGATGGGGTCGAGGAATCCGATACAGACAATGTTGTGAAGCCAATCCAAAGCTAAAATTAAAAAGAGAGAGAAAACTCTCCAAACAAATAAACCATTTGTCTCTCTCTTACAAAATGTACTACAAACTGAACCTAGGCAAAAAATGTCTCAAGCACGGGTGCTTTAACTACAGAGATCAATAAAGTTTAGGATAGTTCCTGTGGGCCTTAAAACCTTTTCTAAAGACTGAGGCTAAAGCTAGACAGATCTGGATCTTAATTGGTACTAGAGTACCTTTTAGGCCCATGGTTGGCATTCTGACCTAATCAAGGAGACAAGAGAAAAAAAAACTTATCAAATTTGATGAAAGAAATTCATGGTCTAGAATAGGGGTTAAAACATTAAATTTTTGCTAAGGGACTAGCAAAAGCTAGGCATGGGGGTATGATGAGAACCTCATCATGAACCCTAACTAGTACATTTTAACCTAATAAATTGAACAAAAGCTCCTATAAAACCTAAGGGAAAGCCTAAATTTAGGAATTGCAAATCTGAGAATAAAACAATACGCAAGGGGTAAAACTGTAATTTTACCATTGCAGTACATAAACGAAATTTCTACGGGTCTAGACAGAGGTCAAATGAGCTTAATAAGAGAAAAAGTGGGATGATTTGATCAGGCACAATGACAAAATCTGGAAATTAAATGACATTCTGTAACCCTAAAACAAACCCACTTTAATTACAAAGTTTCAGGCAACACAAAAATCAATTAAACCCTCTAAAATTCATGAAAAAATATCCCCTAGGGTTTAGAACCTTCAATTTGGCCATTGGAACCTATCTTGACCTAGATTGAGAACCATACCCAATTTTTGACCTAATTTGGATTTTTATGCAAAATGTCCGGCCAAACATGGTCAAACCTAAAATACAATCTCACCATTGGATTCCTTAGGTCCAAATTAGGTTTATACCAAAATTTGAACCTAAGAAAAGGTCTCCTTGACCCATTTGACAAAATGGTCCTCAATAATTCCTTTTTGACCCTTAACTTTTTGAAGCCCTGCGGAGACCCCCCTACCTTTCCCGTCTTCTTCTTCAAACAGGTCCCTCTTCCACCCACCTGCGCAGGCCATACCTCCGGCGACTATGCGTGGAGGATGGCTAGTAACCGGAGGAGGCTGGCTTGTTTTGAGCTAGTGCTTTGTCGTTATGATTATTTATGGTTTACAATCATTGTAGTATGTGACAAAACAGCTACCAGATTACTACAAATTTTTACTCGGAATACAAAGTTTTCCCGATGTCAAACTCAGGGAGCAACTAGAATTCTAGAAGTATAAAAGTTCCCAATTAGGTTACAAAAATAAGAGAGAGAGAGTTCTCTTGGCTTCTTCTTCTTCTCTCTTCCTCTTCTTTCCATCCTTCTTTTTCTTTCAGCTGATCTCCTCTTTCCTTGCTTTCTCCTGCATAGTCTTCCTTTCTTCTTTCTCTTCTTTTCCTTCTTCTGCGGCTGTGGTGATCTTCTTCTTCTTCTCTGGCTTCTTCTTCTTTTCTACTTTTCTTCCTGCCTTCTTCTGTTCTTTTCTTTAGTTGCGACTGTGCCTTCTTCTTTTCTTCTCTTTCTTTCTTTTTCTTCTCTGCTTCCTTCTTCTCTTTTCCACTTCTTTTGGCCGGCAGCTGAGGTGATCTTCTTCTTCTTTCTTCTTTTTCTCTTCTCTTCCTTTTGCAGCTGTGGTGATTCCGACGTCTGATGCTGTGCTCAGAAGACTTATCTGTGGCTTTGCTACAGTGCCTTCCTTCTTTTCTTCTCCTGTTTCCCTCCTTCACTTCTTCTTCTTCAGCGGCCCTGAGCGGCCAAGGCTTCGACCGCTTCCCTTCTTCTTCTTTTCCTTCCTGCCTTCTTCTCCTTCTGTTCCTGCACGCTCACACAAGGGTTAGAGCAAAACCTACCCCTACCAATCCCGCGTCTCTCTCTTTCTCAGATTTCTCTTTTAGGACCGCTCTCCTAGAGCCGGGTAATCGGGTGCGGGTTTCGCGCTAGGGACCAGGCGCACCGGCGTGCGGTGGTGGGCGAGGAGTGCGCGGTTTGGGTAATCGGATCCTGCCTAGACCCGCGGGGCGTGAGCGCGGGCGAGGGTGAGCAAGCGCGTGGCGCGCAACGTGCGGGGGAGGGACCTGACCCTTGCGTTCGAAGGTGATTAGCCTTAGACACTTTTTTAATTTAAGTGCGGGCGCTTGGCCACGCACTTCCGAGGTGGGACTAAAGTCCCACCTCCCAAATCTCGCGCCCGCAGGCGAGGGAATTGCTGCCAATTGGGGCAACTGCAAGGCTTGCAACCCAATTGCAGGCCTAGGCGTGTTCACAGACGCAATTTGCGCCACCTGGGACTCGGGCCTGGGCTGGAGGAATCCTGGAGCTGCGAGTGAAGGTGCTGCAGCAGCTCAGCAATGGCGGCGAGCAGCTGCTGACCTGAATACACAGAGACGGCCTCTCAGCCAAGTCAGATATCGTGGGAAGCTTCGCCGGAGTGTGGTGAAGCTAACGCGGGGGTCGACGAGGTGCGAGAACGTGTGTGGCGGTAGACCTAGGTCAGACTGTGTGCGGGAAGATGGGTTTGTTCGGGAGGTGGTCGGGCGGTGATTGGCAGTGAATGGAGAGGGGGGAATGATCGAGTGGAGTGAGGGGGAGCCTCTGGGCTGGTCGGCGAGGGGTGAGGATGTCTGCGGCAGTGGGATGGCCTCGTCGGAGAAGGTGACCGGAGATGGGGAAGATGGAGTTGGGCAATGGCGGTCGGGTGGTTGAAATGGCAAATTAATAGGGGGAAAATACAAGGGAGAGAGAAAGGAAACTCTGTACCTAGTTACTCGACGAAGGGGGAGAGAGCAGCACCCAGCTTGTGCCTGCCGGAGCTGGGGACGAAGGTACCCAGGAGGAGGGTATCGGCGACGAGGAGGCAGTCGGAGAGCGCCAGCTGGTACAGCCTAGCGCGGACGACCGGGCAGAGTAAACTCTGCTGCAGGTAGGGTAGTAGAGCGACGAGGAGGAGGAGGAGAAGATCGCCAGAAGCTTCGGGCGCTCTGACCGAAGGAGGAAGAGATGAAGGGTGGGGTATTTCACCGCCAGAGGAAGCTTATCGGAGTCGGCAAGGTGTGCCGCTCCTTATAAAGGGGTTGGCGCAGAAGGAGGGGCGTTCTGGCGTCGTGCCAGCCTCGCCGGAGTAAGGCTGGAGATGTCAACCATGCCTTCCGCGCATTCGCAGGGAAGGCATGGTGGTCAGCAGAGGACGTGGGTGGGTCCCTGCGACAGAGGACGTCACAGGGAACCCCGCTTCTTCTTTGCAGGACGGCAGCCCTGCCCTGCGCGGCGCCATGCTCCGTGCAAGGTCGCCGGAGTATGGAGCTACGTAGAAGTTGCAGGGAGGACCGTTCTGCAAAGAATGATGAAAAGTTGGGGGCCTAAATGCAAGCGTTTCAATAGATAAGGGTCAAAAAGTAAATGAAGAGGACCAAATTGTAAAGTTGGTCAAGGAGGTCTCTTATTAGGCTCAAGTTTTTATACAAGATCAATTTGAACCTAAGGATTTTAATGGAGAATTTTAATTCTGAGTTGGACCATGTTTGACCGGCCAATTTGCGTAAAAATCCAAATTAAGTTATTAATTGGGCATGGTTCTCTTTTTAGGTCAAAATAGGTTTCTAAGGCAAAATTGAAGGTTATAAACCCTAGATATTATTTTTCTGTGAATTTTAGAGGGTTTAGTTTATTTTTATCTTTCCTCGAACCTCGTGAATTGAAGTGGATTTGTTTTAAGGTTATAGAATGTCATTTAATTCCTGGATGTTGCTACAACCCTTTTTAGATCAGATCATCCCACTTTCCTTCTTGTTAAGCTTATTTGACCTGTGTTTGGATCCTTAATTACCCTGTTTGTAAATTGCATTGGTGAAATTGCAGTTTTACCCCTTATGATTTATTTTATTCTTAAACTCAGAATTCTCTGAGTTAAGACTTTCTTTGGGTCATGTAGGAGCTTTTTCTCACATATGTGGGTTAGATTATGCTAGTTAGGGTTTATGATGAGGTTCTCATCAATGGCGCCGCGCACGCATTGGGAGCTGGCCCCAGATTTGAAAGGGAGACTCCCTGCATTGTCCCCTGCAGCATGGGCCAGCTCCCATGCCTTGTTTGCCACCATATCTCTCGTGCGAACGCTCGAGAGGTATGGGTCTCATTCCGGCCATACCTCCGGCGAGGTATCCCCACCTCCTCCTCGCGTTCCTCTCTCTGCCGACACCTATTTAAGGAACGGCAACCCCTGCCGCTTCCTTCAAGCCTGATTTGGCCGAAGAAATCCCCCCATTTCGTCCCCTCCTCCGGCCATTCACCTACAGGATCTGGCGATCCTCCTCCTCTCTCGTCGCCCTGCCACCATACCAGTGGCAGGAGTATCTTTGCCGTCGTCCGCCACGCCTTGTCGTACCAGCAGGCGCCCTCTAGTCCCTCTTCTTCGTCTTCGACGTCGGTAGATATGCGTCGACCGCCTCCTCCCTCCTTTTGTTTGTTAAGTAGGTGACAACTCTTCTCTCTCCCCTCTTCATTTCCCTCTCTTATTTTGCATTTTCAACCCCTCGACATCACACACCACCGCCACCTTCTCCACCTCCGGCAAACCTCCGACAAGGTGACCTCACCATTCCACTCCTCCATTGTAACGAACGCGTAACCCAGACGTCTTTTAAGACGTCTGGGAGGTGGCCCAGACGTCTGACAAGACGTCTGGGAGAACATCCAGACGTCTGACCAGACGTCTGGGATCGTTTCCAGACGTCTGTAAAATAGTTATTTTTCGCACGAGAGATTCGTCTGCGCGCCTGTGCGCGCAGACCCGTGATTCCTCTCTCTCTCTCTCTTTTTCCCTCTCTCTCTGTGGCTGCAGGCCTGCCGCGCTCTCTCTCCCTCCTCCTCGCGCGGCCTTAAAAGGCCATGCCTCCCCTCCTGTCGTCTCCACTGTCCCCTTCCTCTTCTCCTTCCTGTGCGCTAGAGCGAGCGAGCGCGAGGGCGGCAGCGGCGACCGCAGTGAGCGCGGAGGAGGTGTGGCGTGCGAGGGCGGAGCTCTGCCGTGAGGGCGAGCTCGCTGGAGCGGCTTGGCCGGCCGACGGAGGGCGCAGGAGGCGCAGAACGACGCGGAGAGGGACCTGCTGCGGTCTGAGCAGCAGACGCGCGAGGTGCGACGCGGGCGGCGTCGCGAGCGGAGGCCGAGCGGTGCCCTGTTCTGGAAAAATTTCCAGAATCAGACATCTGGGTTTATAGACAGACGGCGAGGGAGACGTCTGGAAGATCATACAGACGTCTGAAAGGTGAGTATTCCACTTTCTTCTTCCTTCCTGTCGACTGGCCGTACTGAGGGAGGGAGTTGGCTGTGCGCAGGCTCGCTGATTCACCATCCTTTGCGAATCAGACGTCTGGAAGTTGTACCAAACGGCGGAAGTGACTTCCAGACGTCCGTGGTGACCATCGGACGTCTGTGAGCTAGGCCAGACGTCCCCGCAGACTTCTGGACATCTGGGAAACCACGCTGAGCAGGTAATTCTCTGATCCACTTTTTAAGACGTCTGGAAGAAGTTCCAGACGTCTGATTTTACATAGTGTCGTCGTTTTCGACCCGTTTAGGGCCCGTTCGGGCTCCGTTTTCCGCGATTCGAGTTGCGTTCTTTTCAGAATTAATTCCTCTACCCGTCTACAGTAGCTATACACTGTTTTGAGACTTTCCTTGTGTTTGATCCTTGTGATAGGACCTCGTTCAGTTGCAGTCTTGGGAGTCGTGGAGGCACGCGGGATTCCCGATCACGCCCCCATTACTCCCGTTGTACCTGGTAGAGTGGCTTTAAGTTATTAAAATCTGTTAAATTATAAAACCATAAATAGAACCTAGGACATTGCATGAACCCTAGGAATGAGAAATAGATGGAATGATAGCTCCTAGGTGTTGCATGAATCCTAGGACTGGAAAACTAGATTGTATGATAGATCCTAGGATATGGCATGAATCCTAGGATGGGAAAACTAGTGGAATGTATAATACTGCAGTCTTGGAAAATGGAAAGAGATAAAAAGCTGCCTGTTGTGAATAGATAATGTGGTTGAGAACATGGATTGTAAGAATGTGAAACTGGAAAGTGAAACCTGGATGTTTGAGTAAAAAGGATGGAACCCTACGGGGAAGTAGGAGTGGAACTCCTGGAAAGTGAATGGAATAGTTTTGGGGAAGTGAGCTGGCCCTTGAGTACGGAGTACCAAGGAGAGCGACTGTCCCCCTGTTTAGTGCAGAGCGGAGCCAGCCGCCCCAGGGACCCGGGGTTAGGACTGGCCACTCTATAATGACTTGCTGGCCCTCGCGTACGTAGTACCGAGGAGAGCTACTAGTGTAGGGAGGTACTAGCTACCCCACGGGCCCCGGGGTTCTGCTAGCCTCCTACACCGACTTGTTAGGCCCGCTGGGGCAAACCAGGATAGTTAGGCGAGGGTGCGCGGACTGTGGAGGGGCAAGGCCCCGGTTTGGTTACTGTGGAGGGGTTGGACCCCTGTTACTGAGAGGGCTCTGCCCTGGACTAGTTCCGTGCTGTGCTTTGGGCGCACCCGTTAACGGAAACGACTGACCGCATGCCAGTACGGGTTAGCTACCTGTGCGTTTATCGTCTGTGACCTTGGGGTGGTTGACTGAGGGTAGGATCACCACGGGGGACTCTCCCGGTCAGGAGAGCACCACGTGCTACTTCTACTTTTTGGAAAAGACTGCAATCAAGATCGTTCCCACGAGGAACATTCGAGATCAAGTAAAAGATCTGAGAAATAAATGAAATAGTGAGACAATTGAAAGATGTAAATAAAGAAAGTAATAGAACATAACAGCTACTGTACACTCTACTGTTGTCTTTAGTTTTAGTTGCCACTCTACTCAGCGTTTTGCTGACGTGTTACACTCGTTACTTTTTTCAGGACCAGGTGTTGAACAGCCAGGGTCAGGGCTGCAGAGGACGCTGGGCCGAGTAGGGTCCAGTAGAGTTACTACTGTCTTTTGTACCTCTTTGTTTCCGTTATAGTGGGTAGTTCTTGTTTCCGCTGTACTTTTCTTTACCTGCAGTTCATGTTATATGATAAATGTTGTTCTACTGTTGTGGTGGTATCTACTGTAGTAGTTTCTTTCCTTACTGCTGTACTTTCTTACTGTTAGTTATATTCATGCTGAATGGGGTTTATTTTACTGCTCTTTTGGTTACTTCCTCGTTGGACGACTAGGTCTTGGGATTAGTCGAGTCGGTCCGGTTCTCGTGTCTCGTAGGGACTCGGGAACCGGGTCGTTATCCATCCACCTCGCCAAACCTCTTAGAAGCTCCACCATCACTCCCTGATCATTTCCCCCCTCTTCATTGACCATGCCACCCACTGTCTCCTCCCCCTAAACACACCCACTTGCACGAACATAGTGAGCCCTAGGCACACACGCACAGGCGTCTTCATGCCACGCTGACCCTCGAGCCACCTTTGCCATGCTCAGGCGAAGCTTGCTGAAGGATATGATAGGGCCGCAAGGGCGTGTTTGTGATTTCAGGGTCGCGACGTCGTTCGCCATTAGCGCAGGAGCTTGAAGCTTTCTTGAAGCTTCACGTAGGTCCCAGCACCCCAGGCCTCCAGGTTCAGAAGGCGCGGAATCCCCTCGCGAAATCAGCCAGGCCTTCACTTGGCGTCAGGGGCCTCAGCTGCAGTTGCAATTGCTCGCGCCATCAGCTGTGGGCGCACAGGTAGAAACGGGTGGGACTTTAGTCCCACCTCAGAAGTTTTCGAGCGAGCGCATACGTTTAAATTGAAAAGCTGTATAGGGCTTATCGCCTCGAAATCATGGGGTGAGGTCCCTCGCCCTCACTCTCTTGGCCTCGTCCGCGACCATCCCTTGTGGACCTGGCCCGACCCAAATACCCTACCTGTGCACACCTCGTTCACCACCGCATGCCGGTGGGCCTAGTCCCGGGTGCATCACTCGACCTGCATACCCGGTTAAGGCTCTGGGAGAGCGAACCCTGGAGTGAAATAGAGAGAGAGAGACGCGGGGAGGGTAGTGGTTGGGTTTTGCCTAACCATATGCCTGAGCAGGAACAGAAGAGGAATCAAGGAAGGAGCGGTGAGGCAACGAAGCTACGCACAAAGGCGCACGCTCAAAGGATCAAGATCAGCCATTGATCTTGCAAGGAAGTGAATCAACGGTGGCTGCTATGCGTGTTCTTCACGGAGGAATAGTATGTGCGGAGCAGCAGGTATTTTAGGTATTTTGCAGGGAAGCCCCTGAAGCGAACCATGAAGAAATTGCACAGGAGCTAATAGGTGAGGAAAATGGTAACCAACAGGTCCCTGAAAGCTTACATAGTGGTCCTTGCAACTTTTTAGCTTAAGGAAAATTTGTATGAATGAGGACTTAAATATAAACAGCTAATTTCAAGGTCCTATTGATGTTCAAATACAATGGAATTTTTATGATAGCTTAATTGAACATATTAAAAGTTAATTCAACCCTTGATTTGAACTTTTGAGCTCATAAATGTGTTTAATTAGCAATTGGATCATCATTTTATCTTTGTGAATAGAATATCTCATTAATTAACTTAATTATGCATTTTTAACTCAAATTTGATGTTTTAGGTCCTTTTTCTTAATTTCCACACTTAACCTTTCTATCATGTTAATAATATAGTGTTTAACTTAGTTTCTAGTTTAACTTCGACATTTTAGTTATAATAAGCCACACCTTATCAATTATTTACTTTGGATTATTTCTTTCACATTCTCTCATGAAAACCTTCAATTGGGACTTTCAATTAGACAAATTTCATAAGAAACTACACGAGTGGAAAGCAAATTAACTTTCCCTTCCTTTGAGAATAGCTTTACTAAACTCCTCTCTTACCCCTTGGCATCCTAAGTGCCACAATGCCTCCAACTCCCAAATCGCATTACCAAAGCAACTGATAAGATTAGAAGGGACTTCCTTTAGAAGGGGACAAGTATGCAGAATAAGATGCATTGGGTGCACTATGAACTTATTTTTAGCCCTAAAAAAAATGATGGTTGGGGAGTTCTTAACTTGGAGGCCTTTAACAAGGCACTCTCAACCAAACACATGCTCAAAATTCTGAACAACAAGCGAGATTTTTGGCAAAAATTATTAGGATTAGATATGCCAGGGGTCTACCCTTACTCCCAGTGATCCACGACCAATCAAAGTCCTTGGCATTTTGGATACCTTTGGTAAAAAATAGTGACCTTCTTAATAACCTTAGGTGCTCGTCAATTGAAAATAGCAAAAATACCCTTCTTTCATGCATACACATTAAGATCAACCCCCCTCTAAAGGTCATTTGTCCCAACTTACATAACTTGGCTTATAATAACAAGGTAACTATGCATAGAGTCATTACCACCTTTAATGCTTGCAACAACTAGCTCGAAGCCTTCAAATCTAGAGAAAGGATTGTATGGCAATAACAATTTGATTCCTTGCAAAATGCTCCAAACTCCATCATTCTTAATGAGGACAAGAATCATTTCAACCTTCCTTTCCTTAACTCAAACAAACAATTGGTTAAAAACATCTAGTCCACTTTGGCTGATGACGATCTAAGAACTTACACATTGGTTCATGGTCAAAGTTCTTTACCCTTAGAGCCTTCTTTTTCATTTGTTATGCTACACGTCCACGAATAGCTCCCTACTTTGGATAGTCTAAAAGAGAAAGGCTTTTACTTGGCAAATATTTGTCTTGTCTACATGGAACACGAGGAGTTGGTTCTTCACTTAATTAGCGGTTGCTCATTTACTTTAGTCACACTCCAATTCACCTCACTAGGGAGTAACTGGCGTATCCCTCACCTGGATGTTTTTAACAATCATAGTGGTACTTCCCTCAAAAATCACAAGGAGTGGATGACAAACACCCTCCTTGCTATTGCTCTTTGACTCATCAGGAAAGAGCGATGCATGAGAACTTTCGAAAGCATATGCATGCTCCCAAATATGTTGGCTTAAAACATTGTAAACTAGTTGTCACTTTTCCTTAACACAAACAATGTGGAAAGTGAAGCTAACTATTATTCTTATTTCCTTGATTTGTTGCACAAGGCTCTCTAGCAAGGTGGTGAGTTTGAATCTTGCAGGATGTGGATGAGGTTGGGTGGGTCTCCCTTTCTCGTTTGTGCTGGTGGTGGTGGTTGGGCCAGTTTCTTTTAGTTTCTGGTCTTTCTTCCTCGTTGGGACTTTTTGTACTTTGATCTTCTTGTTTGCTTCGTATAGAACTCTTTTCTCTCGTGGATTGGATCCTGAACCGTGATAGGGCTTTGTAATTGCTATTGGTTGCCGTCTGCTTGTTTGCTTATGTTTTGATGAATGATATTCTTCTTTTTGGTCGTGCTCCAAAAAAAAAAAGGTTAAAGGTGAAATCAAAAGGAGGGCTGTGGAGAGATATATGTGAGGCTATTCTCTTGGTTGTTATTTCTCATCATCTAAAAACTAATGTGAACCCGCTCTCACCTTGTGCAAACAAGCATTGTAATGTATTACATGTAATTCTAGAAGTTTAGCACGGGTGCAAATCTATAGTTGGATAAAATTTTTTTTACTCTCACTTCTTTGTAAATATTTGAATTAAAAATAAATTTCAATACTCAGGTGATTTTTAATTTTGTATTGATATTTTTTATTTGAATGGGTTTTTAAGTATTTTTTATTTTAAACTAAAACTCATTAGTGAGTTTTTATTCTAAACTATTTTACATCGGTGGAAGTTCGTTTTGAACCCATTTTACATTAATGTAAAAGCAAATTGTATAGGTATAAAATTATTTTTAACTTGTGCAAAATGGTTCAAGATAATTTTCCAAATGGTTCTGAATTGTGATTTTTTAATTATGAAGTATGGGACTTTTTCTTAGGAACTAAATTGTTGGTTGAGGGGTGATATATCACAAGTCATACCACCGGAGAAAGGAAAAATTGGGGAGGAGGGAGAGGGAAGAGAGAGAGAGTGCTGATTAAGTGTGGAGAGCAAGGTTGAGGGGTGGAAAAATTGAAAAGTAGGTAACAGCCACACTATCATGTTCAAATCACAACTTTATTGTGGTAAAAAATAAATGAATAGAGACGGATACTAAATTGATTCCTAAGGGGTGATATCACTAGTGAAAGAAAAAGATGGGAAGGAGAGAGGAGTTGATCAAGTGTGAAAAACATTGTTGAGGGATGAAAAAATTGGGATATCGATAGTGGTTTTTTTGTCACTTTGTCGGAATCACAACTTTGTTTTGTAAAAAACTAAATGAATGGTAACCAACACTAACGTGTACACTACGATATTAACAATTGTTTATTAGTCTAAACGATATTTCATAATCCGTCTTCTCAAAAGTGAGCTTAAACTTAGATTTTGTTGACTCTCTTTTAGTGATAATGTAACATCTCTATTTTCTATTTTTTTTTATTTTTTTAAAATATAAATTATTCATTGAAGGGAAGAGTTCGAGATGTACTTTAGAGAGAAAGGGAGAGATGAAGAAACCTTACCTATAAAAGAGAAAATACACGTAGAATGAGAGAATTTAAAAATAAAAAGCGAGACAAAAAATAATGGAGAAATAAAAAGAATGTATCCCAAAATCGAGAACTGAACGAACTCCACACTCGTATATACGATAAGTTACCAACGAGACAAATTTCAAAGAAATATACCAACGAGATAAATTTCAAAGAAACATACCAACGAGATTGAATAGATTAGCTAAAAGGTTGAAATCAAATTCGACTGTAAGTCCACAACAAAACAACACAAAAAAAAAAAAAAAAAAGAAAACTAAGGCCAAACCACACCAACAAATAGAGCTGTCCACATCGACAAACGACCACCGCCCCTCCCGCGCCTCGATTCCCGCCGCACGCAGCATTCCGCGCTCGCCGTGAATGGCACGCCGCTTCATGGCAAGCCACAGCACGCCGGACCGCCGCTCCAGCACAATGCTGGACAGCCAATGCGTCGCGCCAGCACCACGCCGGTCTGCCTCGCCGCACACGCAGAATGCCTGATCAGCAGATCGCCGCCCCGCAGCACGCGGTTCTCCACGCAGCAGCTCGCCGCCGTTCTGCCTTGGAGCAGCTCGCCGCCGGTCCACCGCGGAGCAGCTCACATAATAAATTAGGTCTTAGGGGTGTTGTTAGGATTTCATATTTATCGTAAGGTTAATGGTTGTCGGATAAGGTGAGCTGATAAAGTGGGGAGTTTTCCAAATTGACCGGGTATTGAGATTATCGAGACGAGGAAGTTGCAGGAGGAAATGAATAAATGCAAATTTGTTTTTATTTTCTTTAAAGGCTATAGTAAAAGCTACAAAGAGCAATCTACTGTGAGTGTGCGATCTTTCACCCTTTCAGCAAGATCTCAGACACCGGTCTATTGTTTGTGCCTGACGAGATATGCGTACAGTTACTGGATACCGAGATAAATATGGATGAGCAGCCTAAGGATCCTAAGGCGCTGACATAACTCCTTGCTTGTTTTTTTTTTTTTTCCCCCTTTGTAACAGTTAAAAAATTTTAATTAATGAAAATGAAATTGTTACAAGGATGTCACATCCCTGAGGAAAGGGAGAAGGATAATCAAACTCCACCCGACCCATTCGAGGGTGGGGGAGGGGGGGATCCCAAACTAGGAGACAAAATAGACATAAATCAAAATGAGAAAAGAAAATATAATTACAAAGAAGATGTTCTCCTAATCATCCGTAGCAGTCCATAGCAATCCTACGAATGCCTCACATCGTAAGATGAGGATGATGTCACTAAAGAGGTTGCTACAGCGATCTGCGCCAGCGAGATTCGGGAGACCCAAAGTCGAAGTAGATCTAGCAAAAGGCTGATCGAGGGTCCTGTGCAGCAAGCTTGAGGCAGTACAAGCGGAAGGAGAGGAAACTTGGGGGGGAAGTTAGGAGTTGTCCTGTTAGGTGAGTTGGAATTTGGATACATGGAGACATGTCTCCTTGTTAGTATGTTTTGAAACGCATGCTTAATACATGGTGGCAAATACGGATTAATAACAATTGAAACATTTAGGGCAAGTTTGGTACCTAGGTTAACTTATGAAAATGATGGTTAACTTGATTTGGTAGAGGGGATATTTTAACTTGGATTAAGGGTACTTAACTTGAGATAAATTATTTTTGGATTCATGCAGGATAAGGATTTTGAAAGGTTATCTTGTGAATTTCTATTGGTTAACCCTTGGGATCCTATCCCTTGTGTATCATTTTCGAAGACGTGTTGTCAGAGATGTATACCATCTCTACCCTTATCATCCCTCGCAATTTCATTTTCAAACAATCAATGTGAGGCTAGAGCGAGGGTTGAGCTTGGATCGACTATTGCGAGGGCTGGAATGGGTGGTGCAAGGGTCAAGGATATAGGTTAGCTTTGCTACAAGGGTTGAGGTTGGTGTTGGAGCTGGCTTTGCTAGTTTGGTGGATGGCAGTAATGACTTTAGAGGGTAAGGTGCATCTTGGCGGAGGCGATTAGGAGAAGTGGCGTCACCTGTGGTCTAGAGAAGTGTCCGAAGAAGGTGGAGGCGCCATCGCTTGTTGAGAGAATTGGGTACTGAGGCCTCATGGTTAAGGGTTGATAGATGCAAAAGACACATTTGTCCCCAATTTTTTTGTTTTTCCCATGAATGGTAATCGCTGGTGTAGGAGTAGGCATCAACAACATATAAGTAACCTACAATGACATATAATTTCCATCTGTGTACATAGATCGTAAGTGTAGGGCACTTTTTTTGTAGTGTGATGTCGACAAACACGAGGTTGACGATTGCTGAGGTGGAGTTGATTGGTGGGCCAACAAATGATTTAGAGTGTGGTGGCGACAAGTTTGACACTGATGTTTGTTAAAGCGGATGAGGATGTTGCTCGAGTTGCAACATGGTAAACATGGTGGGGAGGATTTGGCAAGGGTCGTCGTTGAGGTGGTGGGTGGTGGGGGTTGGGTTCTGGCTAGGTTGGTGGTTTGCAAGGTGGTGATGGGTGAGACCTAGGATTAGTGGGGTTGGTTGAATAATATGATTAATTTAAAATAAATATGATTTTGGTTACAATTAAAATAAACAAACTTCTTGAATTAAATAAAATATTTGTTAAATAATAATTTACAATTATCTTATCAAAGTCAACTACTATTACTAGTTAACTAACTTTCAAATTGGTAACCACAAGAAAAGAAATGTGAGTGTACATTTCACCCCTTCAATAGACTCCAGTTATCTCTCTGTATTTCAAATAACTACAGGTTAACCTACTAAGATAATTCTTATGACTTTCCAATAAAAATGGATGATAACCTATCTAGAAAAGAATTATCTCATCAAATATATCCCTCCTTATCAAACCTTCACCCCAAAGTGGTATTTGATTGTTAAGTTAAATAAATTTACCTTAAGTTAAATATTTAATTCGTCATTTAATTCGACCTATACTTATATCAAGTTAAGTGAAATTTAACCTAAAGTAAAATGTTTCCATTCTTCTTATAAAATAATTTTATTCTACCTAAATATATAAATAAATTAACTTATTTATTTTATTATTTATTTCACTCATTTTCCATCAATTCTGCTTATTAAAGGATTTAAAATCTTAAATATTCCTTATGCACTATCCTGTGCACTGTGGAAGCAGCGCATGATGTTTAGCTACCGTACGCCATTAACTATTAGCCATCATATCATGATGACGTGATAATTACTTTACACGTCCTATCTTTCCAACATTGGTTCGACTATGTCGCTTTTTCATGGTCATGGCAGGCGAATGTACAAGAAAATGTGCATCCTGACCTTTAAGATTGTGTTTAATAGGAACAGTGTTACATTGACATAGAATAAGAGTGTAATAAATATAAAAGATGTTTAATTGATAATATTGTCATGATTAAATATAAAAGATGTTTAATTGATAATATTGTCATGATTAGTATATTAATTTTGTAAGAGAGGAAAGAGAATTAGTGAATTTTGATAGGATAATTATTATTATTTATTTTATTTAATTTTTTTTTTTAAATTATTTGTCTCTCTCTTTTTATTCCTTCTCTCTCTCTCATACCCATCCCCTCGATTTCCCCTCTCACCTCACTCCCTCGAAAACTATCCAATCCCACCAATTTCCCGTATGTTAATCTCAATCCCACCTACTATTCCTAAATTAAACGCTGCTTAAATTTTCGAGGGTATTTAGGTGATAAGGTAAAAGTAAATTTATGTAGGGTTAAATATCTAATTTATCATTTAATGTATTTTTTATTTAAATCGACTTAAGTAAATTTAATTTAAGATAATGTTATTTCATCTTACCTGTGAAATAATTTTAATTCATCAAAATGTCAAAATAGATTAACTTAGTTACTATATCATTTATTTCACTTATTTTCTATTATGTTATTTATTCTATAAATTTGTTCTCCTTACCAAATGGGATCTTAAGCATGATTAGATCAATTGAAGCTCTCTCTCATGATTTCATCTTTAATCAAAACTTATACTCAGGAGATCATTAAAATAGATTCAGCAAATCAAATTTAAATCAAACTTTCGAGTGCTTATTTGGGCAATGGGAGGTTTAAAGATCCCTTTGCCAGATTTCCACGAAATCAATGCAAAATAAATGCGTGGAGAACTTTAAAAAGAAAAAATATCTTTCGCAATAAGCATCATGAGAACAGAAGCTTAACTTTCTCTTCTACAAACAAGATAGACCTATCGAGAACTTACTACATAAGTGGATCAATGAATGATACGTCCTCCTAACTAGACTTGGAGGTTTTATATATTGTTTAGCCAATCGAGTTAAATGGCTTTGGACACAATTTTAGACTTAAGAAGGCCCCAATGCATTCAAATCTTATGCAATCTCTAAGACTTCAGCCAAATTAAGATAGATACTTAGGCTTCCCCTCTCCTTTCCTCTCGAGAAACCCCAGTTGCTCATGCTGTTGGGGTGGAGGCCCCTCTTCGCCCCATCCATGTTGTCCACTTCTTGTCCCTTCATCCTTCTTTTGCTATCATTCTTTCTTTGGAGTTCTTGTCTTTCAGTAGTTCATTGCCTACTTAAGTGGCACAGTCCATTGTTGGTAGCCTGATGTACGATTTGGAGAGCTCGTTAATTACGGTTAATTAGTTGCGTTGTAGTATAGTTGCAATCCAGACGAATGTCATTTTATTTATATACAATTTCTACTAGTTTTATTATAGGTCATTCATTGGGAGACGGTTATTAATATGCATCACTCTCTATTATCAAAAAATTATCTTTTATTCTAAAAGTGTTAAGTTTATTTACAATTGAATGAAAGAATTAAATAATGAACTAACCTAAGTCAATCATTTACAAAAATGAAATAATTATATTAATGACAATGCCTCAAACATATAAACAGGTAGAAAGACATTAAAAATCAATCTGAACTAATCTAGGTTAGTTATGTGCACTAACATCTATCTAAGCAATTGTTGAACTTACGAATTGCTACGCTAATGTGTTCGATTTTGAAAAACCTGTCGTTGTAGCTTAAAAGCGAAGAATTCGTGTGCAACAAAAAAAAATTATACCGAAATTGAAATTCCGGGTTGAACACAGGGAGGCTACGTCGATCTATACTCGCAATTATATATTTTTTTAGAATTTTTGAAAAGCGAGGCGATGTAATTACAATGAAGCTATCAAACTAAAGGGAAGAGAGATAGAAAGAGAGAGAGAGAGATAGAGAAAACATGCATTCAATATTTCAAAATATTTATGCAATTAAGCCAAATAAGAATTACACTAAAAAGCGGCAAATCAGTTACGCTAGAAAGTATGAAAATTCTACACTAGAAAGTTGTAAAGAAGAATGGGAGAGAGAAGTTATCCTCCTCGACGATCGCTTGGAGGATGAGCTTGACGAGACGACGCCTGGACTAAGGAGGACGGAGCAGAAGAACGGGAACGGGGCAGCACGTCATCGTCGTCGCGGGATCCACTTCCGAACGGGGACAAAAATTTGGACTTTATCTCGCGAAGAGCATCTCGGGTGTGGGACAAGCTTCTCTTGAGCTTTGGACAAGTAGAGAAGAAAAGGAAGGGATGAGAATTTCGTGTGCAGGGGATCTCCTTGTAGAATTCTCTACCAAGAGGGGTGGCGTAATAATTGCGGAAATAAATATAAACAATCTCACAAAATAGACAATCACAGAAGTACACAAGTATTTTTAGGTGGAAACCCAAACCGGGTGAAAACCACCACCTAACCCTCTCGAGTTAGGATTTTCTGATCAACCAAGTTGATCAAAATCCACTAAACGAATCACTTTAAACGAGGGTGATTCAACCTCAAATACAACCACGCTACAAGTGCGAGGGTAGCGTTCCTCAACCGCTTCTCTTCACGAGAAGGATTTTGTCCCTCGAAGGAGACGGAAATTCGCAAAGCGAATACCCAACCAAATAACAAAGATAAAAGAACAATAATCCTATAGAGCCAACAAAGTAATTTTAAACATAGCTTCTATATGAATTAGGAAACCCTCCCTTGAAAGGAGTGCGTCGGCGACGCGTATGTGTGAACAACACGACGGCGCTACGTCGCTCTCGTGAACTACGTCGGGAGAGCGGGTGCGCAAAGCTTGATGCTCTCAAGATGAAGAATTAGAGCTTGGAGAGCAAGAAAGTCTTTTTGGATACAAAAGAGTGTGAAAGTGTGTAGCTAGGTGTGTCTTGTATATCTTGGTGTGTGTTTGTGTGCAAGAGGTTCCCCTCTATCTATAGAGGCCTTAGGAAGGCTTTGGATGGCTTAGGAAAGACTCCATAGCCGTTGGGTGCAAAGCCCAAGTGAATCAACCCGAAATCAGGAACAATCATTGCACTGACAGGGTAATCGGACGTCTAATTCTAGCATCAGACGTCTGGAAGACCACTTTAAGACGTCTGATTTCAAGGTCAGACGTCTGATTTCGTGCGGGTTCCTTCCTGACTTGAATCAAATCTAAACAGGGTTCTTGTGCAAGTCC
Organism: Thalassia testudinum; assembly: GCA_037157565.1. Classification (NCBI taxonomy): domain Eukaryota; kingdom Viridiplantae; phylum Streptophyta; class Magnoliopsida; order Alismatales; family Hydrocharitaceae; genus Thalassia; species Thalassia testudinum. The sequence goes on along the minus strand of JAZHRO010000077.1, from coordinate 17,156,366 downwards.
ATCAGACGACATACAGGACGTCTGGCACTATGTCTGGACGTTTGGAAACCTACTTTTTCGTGGGAATGGATTTGTAGCGGCTAGAAAATCTCTAAGAAGAGATTTTCGGGTCAGTCGAGGCAAAACGGTCAATTATCAGACGTCTGGAAGGGCTTAAGGACATCTGATAAGGCTCTAACAGTCATATCCTTCAGTGTATGCTAAGAGAGCCAACGGTCCACTAATTGGACGTCTGGCAAAGTCATCAGACGTCTGGTCTAAGGTCTGGACGTCTGATTTCATCATACAGAATTAACAATGCCCAGCCTAAATGTTATCAGACGTCTGAATCAACAGTCAGACGTCTTCAAACACTTTATCAGACGTCTGATTGTGGAATTAGACGTCTGGAAATGCTGTTTAAACCCTCTATTGGTTTTCTAAGTTCTCTACAGAAAAGCTAAGTATCCTAGGGTTGTGCCGGTGTTCCTAAGACTATTGTTAGGGTACTTTGTGGCTCTTTAAGATAATTTTCTAACGAAATAAAGAGCACGAAAATAACGACAAATGTACATGAAAGGAATAAAAAGAATTCTATCCAATTCTTCTTGTCCTTCCATCTTCAATCTATCGCTCCTCGCGAAACTCCTCTGTTCTCCATCAAGCTCCTCCAATCCGTCTTGGATGCGAGCTCGAATTCCGTCTAATCACGTCTACATTTGCAATTGACCTGAAATCTAAGACTCCAAGTGCAAATGTTAAATAACACGTGTTTTGTTATCATCAAAACAAATGATCGTGATGCTCTAGCGCCAACACTCCTTTTATAGTTGCAAGGAGTGGGGCCAAATTGGTCATTACATCTTTAAAACATTAAATAAGGGGTCTTTAGTGATGGATAAAACCGTCGCTAAAGCCTCATCGTGGGCGTAGTGGGTGTTGGACGCACGCGCCCGCTCGTCTGCTCGCGCCTAACGCTCACAGCACGTTCAGCCGTCCACAGTCGTTCGATCGCTAGATCGGACGGCCTAGATTGCACCTTCGCCCGCCTCGCTGCACGCCTGCCCTAACGCATGCGATGCTGCGTTACGCCGCTCGTGCAATAGCTCATGGAATCTGTCGGGCGCGTGCGGCCGTTGGATCGTGAACTGACGATTGATTGAAGGCGCCCCCCCCCCGCTTCAGATTTCGTGTGGCGAGGCTCGAACGCGCGCTAGCACCTCACGATAAGGTGCTGGACCGCTGCGCTGCCTCGCCCAAATGGTCGTGTGGTCGATTTCAATGCGACGCATCCACAGCCATTGGATCTTGATCCAACGGCGGGGAAGGGCGGATGCGGGAGCATCAGCGAGCTTGTGCGGCCGTTTGGGCGGTCCAGATGGCACCACTTGGCGCCATCTTGCCTGTCCATCTCCTGGATGTTGTAGATGGTGCCACGGGTGTCGGATTGACTCAATTTTTGCGTCGTTAGGCTGCGATCGTCGATCTAAATCCATCCGTGCGGTTGGATTTGTCATTTGAAGTGCGGATTTACACCATCTTGGCTCTTGATCTTCTAAGGTTCCCCGGTGTTACGAACACCTTCCAAGATGTTTTTTTTAAGAGGTCTGGGAGGTGGCCCAAACGTCTGACCAGACGTCTGGAACCCCTTCCAGACGTTTGGGATCTATTTTTCTGTGGCATGCGGGGCTGCGTCTGCGCGCAGGCGCACGCAGACCTGCAACCGCCGCACCTTCGCCCTTTTTCCCTCTCTCCTCCTGCTGGCGCAGACTGCGCTCTCTCTCTCTCTCCCTGAGCGGCCTTATAAGGCCCTCGCCCTCTCCCTCACTGTCATCTCATCCGCTTCCTTCTTCTTCTTCCAGCCGGTGCGAGGGTGTGAGCGCGAGCGAGCGGCGGTAGAGGCAGCCGCGGCGAGTTGCTGGAGGAGGTGTTGTGCGAGGGAGGAGACGCCCGACCGTGAGGGCTCGAGCTTGCCGGGGCAGCTAGAGCCGGTCGGCGGGGGAGCCGCGGGCGTGGAGCGTCGTTGGAGGGCTGCTGCAGCTCAAGCAGCAGGCGGACGAGGCGCGGCGCTGCCGTGCGTCGCGGGCGGAGAGCGAGTCGAGCTCTGATTCTAGAAATTTTTCCAGAATCAGACATCTGGTCTTCCAACCAGACGACGGTGAAGACGTCTAGCAAGTGAGTTATTTTGGTTCTTCTTCCTTTTCTGCGACCGTTCATACTGAGAACGAGGATTGGGTACGTGCAGGTTCTAAGGTTCGCCATCCAACGCGAATCAGATGTCTAGCCACAGTGGCAGACGACGGAGAGGACTTCCAGACGTTTGGGGTGACCATCGGACGTCTGGGAACTAAGCCAGACGCCCCCGCAGGCTTCTGGACGTCTGAGGGATTACATAGAGCCAAGGTATCCTCTGAACCACCTTTTAAGACGTCTGGAAGAGGTTCCAGACATCTGATTTTGGACTATTTCGTCGTTTTCGACCCGTTTAGGGCCCGTTTGGAGTTCATTTTCCGCGTTTCAAGTTGAGTTCTTTTCGGAATAAAATCCTCTACCCGTTTACAGCAATTATATACTGTTCTGAGAAACTCCTTGTATTTTATCCTTGTGTTAGGACCCCGTTCCATTACAGTCTCGGGGGTTGCGGAGGTGCGCGGGATTTCTTACCACGCCCCCAGTATTCCCATTGTAGCTGGTGGAGTGGCTTTAGAAATTATTAACGTAATTTGTTACAATTATGGAACAATTAATAAAACCTAGGGCATTGCATGAATCCTAGGAATGAGAAACCAGATTGAATGATAGATCCTAGGGTATTGCATGAATCCTAGGGCTGGAAAATTAGATTGAATGATAGATCCTAGGGTACGTTATGAATCCTAGGATTGGAAAACTAGTGAAATGAATATAGATATTGCAGTCTTGGAAACTGTGGAAAGGAAATAATAGTTGCCTGTAAATTGATTTAACAACTGCCTGTTATGAATAAATGAACATGATTGAGAATATGGGTTGTATGAACGTGAAACTGAAAGGGTGAAACCTGAATGTGCTGAGTTAAAAGAGTTGGAACCCTACAGGGAGTTAGGAGTAGAACTCCTGGAAAGAGAATGAAATGGAACCGAGAAGGAAAGATGTGGAAGTGTGTTGTCTCTTGGGTACGTAGTACCAGGGGAAGCACCTGTTACCTGCTTAGTGCAGAGCGGAGCCAGCCTCCCCAGGGACCCGGGGTTAGGTCTGGCCACTTTGTACCGACTTGTTGGCCCTCGTGTACATAGTACCGAGGAGAGCTACTAGTGTAGAGCGAGTACTAGCTACCCCACGGGTCCCGGGGTTCTACTAGCTCACCTACACCGACTTGTTAGGCCCACTGGGCAAACCAGGGAAGTCAGGCGAGGGTGCGCGGACTGTGGAGGGGCAAGGTCCCTGTTTGGTTACTGTGGAGGGGTTGGACCCCTGTTACTGAGAGGGCTCTGCCCTATACTGGTTCCGTGTTGTGCTTTGGGCGCACCCGTTAACGGAAACGACTGACCGCGTGCCAGTGCGGGGTAGCTACCCATGTATTTATTGCGCGTGCCGTAGTCACCGTTACGTCTGTCAGTGACCTCGGGGTGGTTGACTGAGAGTAGGATCACCACGGGGGACTCTCCTGGCCAGGAGAGCACCACGTGTTACTTCTACTTTTCGGAAGAGACTGCAATCAAGATCGTTCCCACGAGGAACATTCGAGATCAAGTGAAGGATCTGAAAAATAAATAAATTGTGAAATAATAGAAAGACATAAATAAAGGAAGAAAGAAAATAAAACAGCTACTATACACTTTACTGCTTCTTTAGTTTTAGCTGCCACTCTACTAGCGTTCCGCTGACGTGTTACACTCGTTACTTTTCAGGACCAGGTGTTGAGCCGCCAGGGTCAGCGGCTGCAGAGGACGCTAGGCCGAGTATGGTCCAGTAGACTTACCACAGTTTTGTTGTACCCCTTTTGTTCCACTTTAGTGAGTAGTTCTTGTTACCCCCCGTACTTTTCTTTACTTGTAGTTCATGTTTTGTTATAAATGTTGTTCTACTGTTGTGGTGGTACATGCTGTAGTAGTTCTTTTTCTTACTGCTGTATTTTGTTACTGCCAGTTATATTTCATGTTGAATGTGGTTTATTTTACTGCTCTTTTGGTTACTTCCTCGTTGGACGACTAGGTCTTGGGATTAGTCGAGTCGGTCCGGTTCTCGTGTCTCGTAGGGACTCGGGAATCGGGTCGTTACACCCGGTCACTATCTGATGCTACAGATGCCTGATTAGGGCAATCTTGGAGTCGTTGAACTCCAATCGTCGCCCTGATCACATCTGTATGGTTAGATCTTCGATCCGAGGCCCTGATAAAAGGTTTGCCCTGTCCTAGCACATAAAAGGAGACAATTAACCTCTATTTTATTTAAACTACTCTAAATGCATGATGGTACATATTATGCAATATTTATATCATACAATGCAATCCTATGTTTAAGAACATACATAAATAGACATCTTAAGTAGTGTAAATGTGTTTACATCATACCCCCATGCTTATCTTTTGCTAGTCCCTAGCAAAAACTATATGCTGTTTATAAAAGAATTAGGTTGGATTATTTGGGCATGAGTTATTTTCAATCATTAAGAAACTGTCTACTTAAGATCTGAACTTTCAAAGACACAACAGTGCCCGAGTGTCAGCCAAAATGCAGACCGCCTCAAGCCCTCGCCTTATTTAAAGAAAAATTTCTTTTTCTCTTTTTCCTCTTTTCTAATTTTTTTGGATTTTCAAGTTTTACGGTTTAAGAGTGGCTTTCTACGGCCATTCAACTCACCCAAAATTTGATGAGAACCCTTAGTTTTAAGCATCTTATTGTGAATGTGATAGAGTAATTGACCGGCAATTAAAACGGACTTCGAATTTCTACGCCTCTAGGTGACCTAAAAAGAATTCTGCCTAAAGGTGTATCTTTACAACCAGTAGCTTTCTCCCTACTTTTAATCTTTTTCGGGGTTAACACAAGGGTGAATCCAGTGTATATCTCCCCGGTTTATTCTACTAATCCGCTTCTTCCTAAGTGTTTTGGAAATTTTTAGTGCATTTACTGAGCTGGGTTCTAGACAACCGGTCTATGAGCTGTTACCACCGACAACTTGCCAGCCATACTCGTGCAGCGAAGTGTGGCTTATTTCTTTTTTTCTTTTCTCCTTTTCTTTTTGATTTTTTTTTCTTTTTTCTTTTTACGTATGTGGCTTCCCTGGTCTAAGATTTACCTAAAGGCAGCAAAAAGAGAAAGGTCCAATGACTGGGCTCTGGACAACCTACCTATGAGCTGTTACCCACGACAACTTGCCAGCCATATCACCCTAGAAGGTTCATTACCTACTCAATTTCCGTTATAATCGCCGAACAACGAGTTAGTGCAAAGAAAGTGTGTAGATGCTTAAAACTCAAAAATTCCCTCAAATTAGAAGGTAGGTTGGTAAGTCGTGTACCTATCACCCAAACTTATTTATTCCAATTACGATAGAATTAAGATGGCGAGGACTCGAAAGACAAATCCACATTTTAGTGGATACACGGACTAATTAAGTCTAAAGACCTGAAGGGTCTTTGTGTTCAGATCCTAATGTAAAACTAGGATCTTTGCCCTATCCAAGCACATAAAAGGAGACAATTAACCTCTATTTTATTCAAACTATTCTAAATGTAAGATGATGCACGTTATGCAATATTTATATCATGCAATGCAATCCTATGCTTAAGAACATGCATAAATAGACATCTTAAGTTGTGTAAATGTGTTTACATCAGCAATGCTCTAATATAGCCACAAAAAAGAATACATATACACTAAAATATACTATATGCTATACTAACATATATAACTACATATACTAACATATATGACTATCTACACTAACATATATCAATGTCACTAAAGCCTTAAAAACATATATATACAAACAAGGCAAAAATAATGTATACAATATTTACTACATATATTCTAATTATATACTATATGTATACAATATTAGATGTATATATATACAAACCATATACTCTACTTAATATATAACACACATAGCACAACTCAACACACTAACATTTACTAACACATACTAATATACACATGCATACAAACAACTCAACGTTTAGCCAATTTATACTTTAACTTAACCACAGTTAGGTTAAAATTTGTTAATTGGCCGGCTCACGTTTCACAGGATCAACGACCTAATAGGGTCGGATTTGTATTATTTCTAGGCAAGCCTTAGTTAATTTAATTGTGAATTTTTGTATAGTTTTAGGCTTATACAGACCCAACAAGCACGGCTCTCAGTACACGCCCACGTCGAGGCTTTACTATATACGGGTTTACTAATCGTATGGGATCCAACCCCTAATCTTGGGATGGGTAGTCTATAGGTGTAGATCATTAAATAGCACGACAGTACCTCCACAAGCCAAGAAGAGGCGCTAACTATGAGCACCAAATTGGCGCACTAGGCTGTAATTTATGGCTGATTTGAATGGTTAATTAAGGTAATAAATTATGAATTATTTTATAATTAAATTATTTGATTATGTAGCTGATATATAAGGCTACTTATTGGTATAGTTATTTTAATTTAATTAAATATATAATTATATTTAAAAATTCATTGAAAATACATGTTGATTTCAAATTTAATTCATTAATTCAAGTATAAATTAATGGATTGAGGGTACAATTGGCTTATAAATTAGTTAATTTACATTATTAACATATTATTAAGGATTTTTAATCTATTTTTAGTGATTTATTTCTATTTATAAATATTTAATTACACATTTTATACAGATACATATATATATAGTATAAATACTATTCTGCAGTATTAATAGGTTATAAATGTACCAAAATTACTTTAAACTACAGTATACAAGTATAAAAAATAATTTATTTCAATAACTCAATAATTTAATAATTTAAATTATATTAACATACTAATATACCCAATGAACTTATAAACATAATTATATACAATATATAGATAAATAAATAAATATAAGGGTACGTTACTGTAGAGTATAGTTACTTTAAATTATATATACAGTTACATTATGTTTATAAATATATACATAGTTATTTACAATTACATGAGGAATATGTACATATATAATAAATAAATAAATAAATATGTAATTACATTTTTATAATACATATTGTGTAAATCAATATAAATACCTACCTAAGTAAATAGAATAATTATAAAAGTTTTTTACATACATTATAGATATACAGGTCACTATACAATTAACATAATATTATATTATATACAAGTATAAATATTATATACAAGGTATTTTTATGGATTTTTGAACTTTTTCAAAATTTTATTTTCGTTTTGTGTTTAATGGAGATAGGGGAAGATGAGAAAAAAGTGAGAAGAGAGGATAAAAACCCTTTTTGTTGTTTTTATGTGTTTTTGTTTTATTTCATACAAGAGAAAACTTAGATTTCTACTGATATGTTCTACTATTTACTGGACTCGAAACCCAACTTATACTCACATACACCTAAAATTAAATCTAATCCAACCTAATTTATTTTATTTATTTACATTTATATTTCTATTTCTCATGTATTTACAAGTTAGGCTAAATAAGGCTCCAATGAAGTCAAGACATGAGCTTAAAGCCTTAAAAACTTAATTTTAGGTGCTGGGAAGATGGGATTTCACTCTAAATACATTCGGACAATATTCTATATTAGAATTAAACATAAAAACATAATTTCAACACTAAATACCATCAAAACCATGATTTGGATAGATAAATAGATTTCAGCCATTGCGATTGTCGACAAAGAATGTAAATGAGTTCTTTTATGTAATCAAAACTGATTTGAAAATGTTTACAACTTAACTCAAAGTGTAACATAGTCCATGAATGCTTCTAACACATGGTTATGCATTAGATTAACTTAGAAAACCCAGATAAGTCTCTATATAATACCATATTTCATCAAAATCACCCTCTAACAGATATCAGCAAAATGAATTGCGGACAAAGTTTTCAATCATGGATTGCAAGCTTTCTACTTCCAATCAAAGCCAATTAACACTATAGGAATGCTTGTTCTACATTAGATTACTTTATAAATTCATTTTGGCTTCAAAATAAGACCCAGAGTTGATAGGAAATTCAAAATAATGCCTCAGTAAGTCCTAACAGTCAACTGGGTTGCTGCTGCTGTCACATAGCTTTAGAGAGATCTAAGGTTTAAACCATGCATTCTGATTCTCTAAAAACATCAGAAAATTCATTCTTTACAAATTTCATCTCGTAATTCATTCTCAAACTCTAAATCATCTGAAAACTAATGAAGAGCCATGATTAAAACTCCTTCAGATCAGGTAGAAACTGCAGGATTGAGAAAGCACTCAAAATTACTTCACAAACTAATAAAAATTCGTTCCAAAATTTTAACAATTGCTCTCTAAATAATTTGGTCATTATACAGAACAAAATCAAATTCCTGAAACCATGAGTGGCCTTCCTTCTTTGCTATAGATAGCTTGAGAAGGTAGAATAACTCATATTTCCAAGTCAAGCTTAAAGCATTCACATCTCATTTAGCAGTGTCACAAACAATCATAGAAGCATCTAAAGCTCACTAAGAATCAAATCAAAGGTCGGCAAACCCTGAAACCCTAATCTAATTCCTACATTATGCTATAGACAGTGTGAATATGAGAACTGAAATTAGGCATTTAACTACTTGAAAAGCCATTTCCAAATCTTCATTTAAACCCCCTTAAACATCATTCAACTCCTTGTTCACAGATTAAAACCTCTTTGGATTAAAATCAAATGTCACCCACCTGAGCGATTGATGTGACATCGCTGAGGTAATATGATCACCCAGGTATCCTGCACACCATTGATTGGTGTTTAGGATGTCCTTGCGATTATCTAGAAACCATTAAGTCATTGTGAGAACCTCAAATCCGTGCATCGGATTTTCATGGATCCTCACTACCAGGCGATGAACAAAAATAGGAACTGAAATAAAAATTGGGCATGAGCTAATCAAACTATAAAAATCCAATCCCAAATGCTCAAACCATTCACATTGAATCCAATTACACAAAGATAAACTCAATTCACTCTATTAAAACTCATTAAAATCAAATTGAATCCTTAATCTCTCAATGAAGATTAAATCTACATAAATCAAGTGAATCAAGCCCAAACAAAATCACAGGGAGGGCATTGGTGATTGTTTGGGCTGGATGGGATGCCCTCATGTGGATTTAAGTGGGATTTGGATCTGGAATCTAGAGAGTTTCAAATCCAAATCAACTCTGATGGAGGTATGTGAATAGCAATTAAAAATAATGAGGAATCAGTTGGAAGGGATTGTGAGGTGATGAGGATTGAATTTGCCTCTCTGATCAGGATTGATTAGAGAAGTCTGATCGAGGGAACTTAGAATCTAATCTAAACTAATCCTAAGCTATGCAATTAAACCATGTAATTGTGATCTAAACTATTTAAACTAAACTAGAAAATAATAAATCTAGCTTGAAAGCATTTAAATCTATCAACGAAAGCTGTAAAATCCTATCTAACAGAGGAAGGGGATGTCCAAGTGCCACTGGCCGTCGGCCAATGGCGAAGAAAGGGGAGAAGCCTCCAGCAGAAGAAGGCGGTGTCTTACATCTACCAATCGTTGGCCAATGGTAATTGAGTGAGGAAGGAAATGGCTGCTGTCACTAGCCACCAAGGATGGGGTAATTAGAGCTGATGGGGGTTGCAAGAGGAGTGTGAGGGTCCATTAATAGGCAATGTGGAGATTAGATCATCGCAATAGTGGGCCAAGGTACGTTGGGTTTCAACGGTGGGTGTGTGTTAGTGAGGAACGCGGGAACTTTTGGAGTTGAAGAACAATCATTGGATGTGATCTGGTTCGAGGTGCAAAGGTGCTCTCACCGGTGATGTAGCTCCGGTGGAAGATCCACCGTTGGATCAATCAACGCAGAATGGACGGCTCTGGTGCACCGAGTTGTTCTACGCTACAATAACAGGATAGGAAAGTACTTGCAAGTATATTGGTGTAAGGTGTAATTGAACCAATGCCCTTATAGTGAAACGGTGGGACATTTGCACAGGAGCCCATAAGTGGTAGAAATTTGATACAGTGTAGTTCCTAAAGATCTATCAAGAAGGTCCTTGCTGCTTACAAGTAAGTCCTTGGAACATTTTAGGTGTAGAAAATGTGAAGGGAATGTGCTAGAATAAGGATCTAAATGTACAACTCTAAATGCAAGGTCCCAATGATGTCAAAACTCCATCAACTTTTTATGGCATGCTATTTGAACATAACAGAACATAATTCATCAATTAACATTTAGCTCAACCATTTACATATTTAATATATAATCTCTCAAATATGACTTAGTTATGCATATCAGCACGGATTGAGTATTTTAGGTCATTTTTATTAATTCCAACATTTAACCCATTTATCATGTTAATATGGTAGTGTTTAGCATAGTTTCTAACTTAACTTTGGCAGGTAAACATTGGTTGGATCCCAAGACGAAGGTTAGTAATTGATTAAAAATGATTCTATTAAATTCATATATCTTAAATTCATAAAAAATATTATTATGTATATTAATTTATACATATATATGCTTTTATTATAGGAGCAAGCAAGGAAAACTAATGCCAATAAGGCCAAAGCTCCACCATAGACCCATTGTTTGGGTCAAAGAAGCATCGAGACAGTCATGAGCCATTACATAAGTATTGTAACTACTTCACATTTGTATAATATTTAATTTATATGTTATCTTAATATAATTATATCATTTTTATATTTTCTATACGCTACACATGGTGGAAGGGAGATGTGTTAGATAGATATCTATGAGGTCACTGATGGTCGAGGCGTTAACTAGGTTTTGTTATAGAAATAGCGTTGTAGTACAGCTAGTTATTGCCATCATTACATATATAATCTTTTTACTCGGAAATAAAAGAGTTCTCGAGGTCGAACTCAGGGAGCAAGTCGTATTCTAGAAGTATAAATTCTTATTACAAAAATAAAGAGAGAGAGAGAGATGAAAAATTTGGTGGCTTCTTCTTCTTCTCTTCTTTCTTCCTCTTTGTCTCTTCTTTCTTCTCTTCCTGTTCTTCTTGTCTTCTCTCTTCTGTTCTTCAGATCTTCCTCTCGTGCTCTTCTTCTTCTGTCTTCTGTTCTTCCTTGTTTTCTCTTCTTCTTTGTCTTTCCTCTTCTTTGCCGCGGTCCTGCTTCTTCTTTTCTTCTTCTTCCTTGCCTTCAAGACGTCGTCTGATTTTGCAATCAGACGACTTAAACTGCTGCTGCTACAGTGTCTTCCTTAGCTTCCGTCTTCTTCTTCTTTTTCTCTTCTTCTTCTTCTTCCGCAGTCCTTCTTCTTCTTCACCTGTGCCTGCACACTTCAAGGTTTTCGTCAGAGGGCAAAACCTACTCTACCCTCTCCCCCGGCGTCTCTCTCTCTCAGAATTCGCTCTTAGGAAAGCTCTCCCAGAGCAACCGGGTAATCGGATACGCGGGTCGCGCCCGGGTCCAGGCCCACCGGCGTGCGGTGGTGGGCGAGGAGTGCAGGTCGGTCTAATCGGGTCGGAGCTAGGTCCGCGGGGCGTGAGCGTGGACGAGGCCGGGTAATCGGGCGGGTGAAGGGGACCTCACCCCGTGATCTGAGGCAAAGAGCTTAAGGCACTTTTTGCCTTTAAGCGCCCGCTCGCCTCAGTGGGTTTCCGAGGTGGGACTAAATGTCCCACCCCAATTTGGGCGCCTGTGCGAAGGAAGAAGCGGCGGTCGAGGCTTCGCACGAGGGCTTCGCGCGAGGGCTTCGCCTCAATTGCAGCATGGCGCGTCGCGAAAATACCTCGCACAGCCTGGGAGCGTGCCCTGGGCGCGGCACGCCTGGAGCAGCAGGTCGAAGGAGCTTCTTCACCTCAGCAATGGTGGCGGCGAGTGAAGTTCCTGTTTACAGAGAAAGGGCCTATCGGCCTAATTAGATACGCGGAGGACCTTCGCCGTGGCACGGCGAAGGTGGTCAGGGGGTTTGCAAGTGGTGGGGCGGAGCCTAAGGGCCGCCCTAGGTCAAACTGCAGGTGGCGAGATGGGTTTGGTCAGTGGGACTGCAGAGGGCGATTGGTGGGAAGTGGAAGGGTGGAGGTTGATCAGGGTAAGGAGGCGGAGGTTCTGTGGTGGTCGGCGAGCCGTGTGGGTTGCTGGAGTGATGGGAGCGGGTCGCCGGAGTGTGGCCGAAGGTGGAGAAGGTGAGGGTGATTGGTCGGAATCGAGGGCGACAGTAAAGGTTTAAAGTGAGGAAAAGGAAGAGGGGAGGAAGAGGAGAAGTTATACCTACTTAGCAGGACAAGGAGGGGCCGGAGCAGGCGACAGTCGTATCGACTGTCGCCGGAGAAGAAGCTGCCCAGGGGAAGGAGCGACGGCGAGGAGAGGGCTGGAGAAGCACGCGCTGGGTGCGGCGCGGCGCGGGAACAGCGAGGGAAGGCAACCCTGCTGCTGGTAGTGCGGTAGGGCGACGAGAAGGAGGAGGAGAAGCCGCCGGAGCAAGGGGGCATCTGTCGGAGTGGGAAGAGAGGAAGTGAGGGGGTATCTCCGTCAAATCCGAGCTGGGAAGAACGGCGGAGCGACGGGGGTATTTATAGGGGCAGAACCAGAGAGGAGGGCGGAGGGAGACGACGTGTCTCCCTCGCCAGAGGAAGGATACCCATACCGTCCGTGCATTCGCACGGCCGGTATGGGTGGTTGCAGCCATCAGGGGGGTGTTCCTGCGACAGCTGACGACGCAGGGCACCCCCATTTGACTTGGCAGGCTCCCTCCCTTACCCTGGGGGGCGCCATGCTCCGCGCAAGGTCGCCGGAGCATGGTGCTGCTCAGGTTTTGCAGGAGGGACCTAAACGTAAAGAACGAAGGAGAGTTAGGGGCCAAAATGTGAGGGTTCAAAAGTTGAGGGCCAGAAAGTAAATGTATGAGGACCAAAGTGTAAAGTTGGTCAAGAAGGTTTCTTCTTAGGCTCAAGTTTTTAGACATGACTAATTAGGACCTAAGGATTCTGATGGTAAATTTTATTTCTAGATTAAACCTTATTTTACCGGTCAATTTACGGAAAAACCCAAATTAAGTTGTTAATTGGGCATGGTTCTCAATGTAGGTCGAAATGAGTTCCTAAGGCCAAATTGAAGGTTCTAAGCCCTAGTGATTATTTTTCTATGATTTTTAGAGGGTTTATTATATTTTTACTTTGCCTCGAACCTCATGTATTTAAGTGGGTTTGTTTTTAGGGTTACAGGATGTCATTTAATTCTTCGGAGTTGCTGTAGCCCTTGTTGAGTCATTTCATCCCACTTTTCTACTTATTAGGTTGTTTTGACCTATGTTTGGACCCTGAGTTACCCTGTTTTCAGATTGGATTGGTGAAATTACATTTTTACCCCTCAGTTTATGTTTTCTTTGCAAACTCAGAATCTCTCTGAGCCAAGCCTTTCTAAGGTTATGTAGGAGCTTTTTATTCTCTGTATTAGGTCAAAATGAGCTAGTTATGACTTATGATGAGGTTCTCATCATACCCCCATGCCTAGCTTTTGCTAGTCCCTTAGCAAAAACTTAAGGTTTCAACCCTTGTTCTAGACCATGAAGTTCTTAATAGCTTCAGATAAGTGCTTTTTCATTTAAACTTAGATTAGGTTAGAATGCTGACCATAGGCTTAAAAGGTACTCTAGTATCAATCAAGATCCAAATCTGTCTAGCCTCAGACTCAGTCCTTAGCAAAGGTTTTTAAGGCCCACAAGAACTAACCTAAGGTCTATTGGACTTTGTGGTTAAAGCACCCGTGCTTGAAATGATTTTAACCTTGGTTCAGTTCGCAGTGCGTTTTATAAGAGAGAGATAGAAAGTTTTTCTGTTTGGAGAGTTTTCTCTCTCTTTTTCTTTTTAGTTCTAGCCTAGGATTGGCTTTTCAACACGGTCTGTATCAGATTCATTGCTCCCATCATCAATCCTCAAGGGTTCCTGGCGATCGATGCTTCAAGATAGCACCGCCCATGGCAACCCCCAGAACCCTGGCTATTGAGATTTCGAGATAATCCCATCCATGGTGTTCCGTGGCCGAATTTAGACCCTGGCAGTTGACACTTCGTGATAATGCCATCCATGGAATCTGAACCAGCAGGGTGCTTACATTCCCCCAGTAGCATATGTGAATATCCTAAGAGACAAGCACCGAGGAGATGATATTTTGTTACGCATCTTTGAGGGGATTTCCCACCTCTCCGTGCTGGGAACTCGTCCAAATCAACTTGTGTTGATCAGCCGCTCCTACTCTAGGTGTACTTTTCAGAATTTTGCGACGCTTCTGTGTGATTTTGATTTTTACGCTTACTGAACCAGGCTGTGTGTGAGGTTAGGGTGCTTAGGTTACTAAGTCCCGTAAACCAAAAATTAGTTAATGGGGCCAAATACTCCCTAAGCCTTAGACCTAATACTTCAGCTTTTCATTTTCCTCAACCTCTTGAGGAGTGTCCAGATCTTAATAGGTACTAAGAGTCTATTCAAGAATGCCTAAGGTTTACGTTCTTACTAATCTCATTATGCACTTTTCAGTTATTTTCTTGAATGAGGTCTAGAACTTAGGTTAATTCCTTAGTTCCTTACCAATGACTATCTCTTGTTTCTCATATTTTGTGCTCCTTTTTTCCTTTTGTTTCTTTTTTTCTTCTCCTTCACAAAATTTCCTTTCTCCTCTTATTCTCTTATTCTTTTTCGAAAAATTTTTAATTTTTATGGTGTTTTTGGCATATGTGAATTTTTTTTTTTTTGAAACCTTTTCTTACACGTTTTGCACTTTCATACCCCCCCATGCCTAAGATTTGCAATGTCCTCATTGTAATTTTAGGGGTTTTTATTTACTTAGTTTATTCCTTAAGACAGTTGTTTTTGTGAGTGAATGGGTCGGGATGAATTTTGCGGACGATTTCTAATCTCAGATGCAAGCATCTGAGGTGGAGTCGGCTGTCTTGAAGGGTGAACCTGCGACAGCTGACGACGCAGGGCACCCCCATTTGACTTGGCAGGCTCCCTCCCTTACCCTGGGCGGCGCCATGCTCCGCGCAAAGTCGCCGGAGCATGGTGCTGCTCAGGTTTTGCAGGAGGGACCTAAACGTAAAGAACGAAGGAGAGTTAGGGGCCAAAATTTGAGGGTTCAAAAGTTGAGGGCCAGAAAGTAAATGTATGAGGACCAAAGTGTAAAGTTAGTCAAGAAGGTTTCTTCTTAGGCTCAAGTTTTTATACATGACTAATTAGGATCTAAGGATTCTGATGGTGAATTTTATTTCTAGATTAAAGCTTGTTTGACCGGTTAATTTACGTAAAAACCTAAATTAAGTTGTTAATTGGGCATGGTTCTCAATGTCAAATTGAAGGTTCTAAACCCTAGAGATTATTTTTCTATGAATTTTAGAGGGTTTATTCTATTTTTACTTTGCCTCGAACCTCGTGTATTTAAGTGGATTTATTTTTAGGGTTACAGGATGTCATTTAATTCTCCGGAGTTGCTGTAGCCCTTGTTGAGTCATTTCATCCCACTTTTCCTCTTATTAGGTTGTTTTGACCTATGTTTGGACCCTGAGGTACCCTGTTTTCAGATTGGATTGGTGAAATTGCATTTTTACCACTCAGTTTATGTTTTCTTTGCAAACTCAGAATCTCTCTGAGCCAAGCCTTTCTAAGGTTATGTAGGAGCTTTTTATTCTCTGTATTAGGTCAAAATGAGCTAGTTATGGCTTATGATGAGGTTCTCATCAGTCACCCACATTAAGGTTGCAATTGAGAGTCCTCGTAGGTGGATTCATAAGATATACCAGGAGAGATACGTAAGTTTCCTAAACTCAAAATTTATAAATTTGTATATATATTATAATAATATTTTTTAATACATTAGGAGCGAATGGTACACTTGGTGCATCCTCCCACTGATGAGACCTCCGACAGCTTCCAGTAACCTCTGGATCTAAAGGAGCCATTTAGGAGAGTGATGTCACCGGACCACGATGGCTTTGTTCATAGTGTGGGGAAGGCATACACCTTGTCCAATTTGTATGGGAGGAAATGTGCCGTCTCATCTAGTGTTATCGATCAGCTGCATCAAAAGATCGACACACTACAGAGACGAGAGGAGGAGATGAAGGATCAGATGGATGTCATGTTGTCACAGATGAGTAAGGCGGAAGATATGATCAAGAGGCTTCTAACCCATCATCTAAAGAAGGGTCAATCAAAGCATCCATCTTCATCAGATCCCCGCATGCACAGACGAGACTTCGACGACATGGGCGGTGCAGGTGGAGCTAGTGGCATCGGGGCATCAACATTTTGATTTCTATAAATTTCCTTTTGTTATACTTTTATGTTACCCTTTTTATGTAAATATTTATTTTCTAACTTTTTCTGCACTAGCTTTGTATTTACGGAATATAAACTTCTCTTCTTTTTCATTAGTTATTTTTGTATAAAAGTATGTCTTTTAAGTAGGCTTAGTACGTATTTCCCATAATTTTCACATTTAAAAAAAAACCATACATTTACAGTCGATTTTCGAAAAAAAAGATGACAATAAAGTTTAATTATCATAGAGAATATTGTATATTTATCGTCGGTTATTTTAAAAAGTGACGGCAAAAAAGAGAAGCTTTGGTCTTCCCTGAAACTTATATGTCGTTGTATATTTGAGCAAATGATGACAAAAATAATTTTATAAGGGACGGTGTATTCATTTAAATGATGGTGAAACTCAATAAAAAGTAACGTACAAATACCGTCGCTAATTTTATAAGGGACGAGAAATCTAATTCTTGTCGGTTGTTAAACGACAGCGAAATATCTAATTCGTTCGTTGGTTGAACAATATTTCATTGTCGGATGTTCCTTATAACTGACGAAAAAGAGAAATGACACTACGAACAGCTTCACTTAGTGGCGCCATTTAAAAGAGCTTTGCCATCGATTTGAATTAACAGCAAAAGTGTAGTATGTTGTAGTGCATCATAGCCCTCATGTTGTTGCAAGTGCCCCATCCTTCGTCCTTGCCATGGTTGCCGTCGAAAATCTTCTTGCCACGGCGTCCTTGCCACGACAAGTGCTCTATCCTACAGGAGGGGCCGCAACAGGGGAACAGGTACGTCTCCTAGCAGGGAAGGCTCATGCTCAAAAGTGTCTGAGGGTGGCGAAGGATCACCCCCTCCCCCTCCAGCTCATCCAGTGCAGCGGCGACTTCCTTGTCTCACAGAGGACTCTCCATCCACGTCCTCAAGGGGAGGTGGCGGAGGAGGAGGCTGCTGAATCTCCTCTTACATTATGTCCCGAATTAGCTGGGCGAGGTCCTGGGCCTGGGTGCCTGGAAGGAGGGGTGGATCAACTGCTGCCTCCAGTCTGGCACGTCCGCCCCGTCGTCTATGCCCACGGCCACGACCACGACTTGCCACCCGAGCTCATCGACAAGGCATCTCTTATAAGGAGATAAAAGAAAAGGGCATGGACTGTCAACAAATAACAGGTTATAGAAAAAATATAAGTCTCAAAAGTGAAGATCAAGATAACATGTTGTGATGGCTATCCTAGTTACATGCACATGAGTGGTTACTTTCAGATCATTTGGTTCATTTCTTGAGACGACCATACTCTGATACCATCTTATTTCATCCCGATCCTGGCTCCCTACAGAACATGAGAACGGCCCGCCTCATCCAAATCCTAAGACCTAGTCGTCTAACGAGAAATAACCAAATGCTCAAAATCATTCCACAACCATATATACAATGTAACTAAGCAGAAATAGATAATAGGAAGTAATGGAAAATAGAATAGAAATTTCAAAGGCATTATTTGCCACAAGCGAAAAGTACGGGTACAGACATAGTCATCACAACCAGAGATATAACAGAAACATGCTGTTGAACTTATTTTTTTACGAAGCTACGCTAACGTGTTTGGTTTTGGAAAACCCATCGTTGTAGTTCGAAAGCGAAGGATTCGTGTTCAACAAATAAAATTTATACCGAAATTAAAATTCCGGGTCGAACACAGGGAGGCGAACGTTTGATTTAAAAACTTCGCGTTTCTTTTTATTTTGTCACAAAGAAATTCAATTTAAACTATCTAAGTATCTACAACAAATAAAAGAGAGAGAGGGAGTAAGAGAGAGAGAAGGAATACTATACATGGAAATCAAAATGAGATGTAGAATAGACAAGGAATTTATCATAAAAGAGTTCTTTCGTTACAACTAGAAAACATAAAACAATTACTCTAGAAAGCATTAAAAGAATGGAGGGAGAAATGTCCTCCTCGACGATCGCTCGGAGGACGAATAGACTACTCTAGAAAGCAGTAAATCTATACTAGAAAGCAGTAAAAAGAATAGGGAGAGAGAATCCTCCTCGACGGTCGCTTGGAGGACGAGCCGGACGGGACGACGCCTGGACGAAGGAGAACGAAGCGGGACGAAGGAGGACGAAGCAGAAGAACGGGAACGAAGCAGCACGCCGTCGTCGTCGCGGGATCCACTTCCGAAGGGGGACGAAAATTTGGACTTTATCTCGCGAGAAGCATCCCGGGTGTGGGACAAGCTTTTCTTGAGCTTTGGAGAGGTAGAGAGGAGAAAGAAGGGATGAAAATTTCGTATGGAGGGGGTCTCCTTTTATAGTTTCAAGGAGTGGGGGCAAAATGGACATTACATCTTCAAAATAATAAATAAGGGGTCTTTAGTGACGGATAAAACCGTCGCTAAAGCCCCGCCGTCGCCGTCGCCGCCGCGCCCACGCGCGCCCGCTCGGCTGGCCGCGCGCGTAACGCCTACGCACGCCGCTTGATTTTCAGCCGTCCGATCGCGAGATCGGACGGCTTAAAATCGCGCCTTCACCGCTGCCGCCCGCCCGCCTGCGCGTACGATCGCGCGTTCACCAGAGCGTCCAATTGCGCGTTGGCGCTATCGGGCGCGCGCGGTCGTTGGATCTTCATCTGACTCTCGTGCGCGCCCGCTTGCCCGCGCCTTCCACCCCCTCACCGCGGCTCGAACCCGCGACCTCCGCTTCGCCCGCAGCTGCGTCGCCGCTGCGCTACGCGGGCGAAATGGTCGCGGGGACGCTTTTAAGCGCGAGCGACCGCAGCCGTTGGATCGAGATCCAACGGCGGAGAGGAGACGGTGCGCGGTCTTCACAGGACTCCTGCGGCCGATTGGGCGGCTGGGATGGCGCCACGTGGCGCCATCTTGGCCGTCCATCTTCTTGAAGTTGTAGATGGTGCCACGGATGTCGGATTGACTCGATTTTTGTGTCGTTCGGCTGCGATCGTCGATCCGAATTCATCCGTGTGGTCGGATTTTCCATCTGAAGTGCGGATTTACACCATCCTGGCCCTTGATCTTCTAGGATTCCCCGGTCTCTATCTGATGCTACGGATGCCTGATTAGGGCGATCTTGGAGTCGTTGAACTCCAATCGTCGCCCTGATCATATCCATACGGTTGGATCTTTGATCCGAGGCCCCGATAAAATATTTGCCCTGTCCAAGCACATAAAAGGAGACAATTAACCTCCATTTTATTCAAACTACTCTAAATGCAAGATGATGCATGTAATGCAATATTTATATCATGAAATGCAATCCTATGCTTAAGAACATGCATAAATAGACATTTTAAGTAGTGTAAATGTGTTTACATCATACCCCCATGCCTATCTTTTGCTAGTCCCTAGCAAAAACTATATGCTATTTATAAAAGAATTAGGTTAGATTATTTGGACCTGAGTTATTTTCAATCATTAAGAAATTGTCTACTTAAGAACTGAACTTTCAAAGACACAACAGTGCCCGGGTATCAGCCAAAATGCAGACCGCCTCAAGCCTCGCCTTATTCAAAGAAAATTTTCTTTTTCTGTTTTTACTCTCTTTTTTTTTTTTTGGATTTTCAAATTTTAGGGTTTAAGAGTGGCTTTCTACGGCCATTCAACTCACCCAAGATTTGATGAGAACCCTAAGTTTTAAGCATCTTATTGTGATTGTGATAGACTCGTTGACCGGCAATTAAAACGGACTTCGGATTTCTACGCCTCTAGGTGACCTCAAAAAGAATTCTGCCTAAAGGTGTATCTTTATAACCGGTAGCTTTCTCCCTACTTTTATTTTTTTTAACGGGGTCAACACAAGGGTGAATCCAGTGTATATCTCCCCGGTTTATTCTACTTCTCCGCTTTTTCCTAAGTGTTTTGGGAATTTTTAGTGCATTTTCTGAGCTGGGTTCTGGACAACCGGTCGATGAGCTGTTACCACCGACAACTTGCCAGCCATACTCGTGCGGCGAAGTGTGGCTTATTTCTTTTTGTTCTTTTCTCCTTTTTGATTTTTTTTTATTTTTATTTTTAAGTAGGTGGCTTCCCTGGTCTAAGATTTACCTAAAGGCAGCAAAAAGAGAAAGGTCCAGCGACTGGGCTCTGGACAACCTACCTATGGGCTGTTACCCACGATAACTTGCCAGCCATATCACCCTAGAAGGTTCATTAGCTACCCAATTTCTGTTAAAATCGCCAAATAACGAGTCAGTGCAAAGAAAGTATGTAGATGCTTAAGACTCAAAATTCCCTCACATCAGAGGGCGGGTTGATAAGTCGTGTACTTATCACCCAAACTTATTTACTCCAATTAAAATAAAATTCAAGTTGGCGAGAACTCGAAAAAATAAATCCACATTTTAGTGGATATACGGGCTGATTAAGTCCAAAGACCTGAAGGGTCTTTGTGTTCAGAACATAATATAGTATTTCTTAAGATCGAAAATTTTCTTAAACCCAAATTCTCTTTCCTAATTTTGATTTTTTTTTTATATAAAATAAAACAAATCTACGGAGCTGACGAATGAATTCAAAGATAAATATCCATCCCCCCATGCCTATCTAATGCAATGTCCTCATTGTATTAAAAAGACATAAAACAGAGTGGAAAAGCGTAGAAAGCACCTGAATTGCGTGGATATCGGGTCCGCTCCGAGATGAAAATGAAAAAGAACTGTATCTGTGCTGAGTTTAGTGCCTTCAGCTAGGCACACTATACAAGGAAAAGAAATGAAGAATTCACATGTGCAAGTCAGAATTAGAATGAACAGAAGAATCCTCTGACCTGTCAGCAGAGGTCCACAGATGTGGACCAGATTGTGGTGCAGACCCACACCCCATAATCGAGAATATCTTAGGTTCTAGATAAAAATTACCCAAAACCTAAAATCAGAATGCAAGCGGGGTCGGGCCTGCGATTTGTGAGGATGCAACCCAAGGCCAAAATGTCGGGTTACAGAGAATTGAAGTTCAAAAGGATAATCGTTAAATGTGTGCTTGAGTTTGACATCCTCGAAACAAATGTCGTAAGGGTTCTGATTTGATGGTTTCAGCTTAAAAGGAACCCTTCGACTCAATCTTCCATTTCCTCCAAAATTAACTTCCCAAATTAGAACTTCCCCGCTCCTATCCTCCTCATTAAGTGTATCAAATTCCAGGACATCCTGTATATTCATCACCCCGTCTGGAATCTCCAAGTGTAAATGATGTGGCAGAATCAAAATTGACTTGGGTCTAATTATCTCAGAATTAAAATCATCAATAAGCTCAACAGGGTGTAACTGATAATCAGGGCATTGAATTGATTCCTCCAGAAAATGCGATTCTGGATCTGTATCGTGTGCCCTAATAGGATCAGTTTCCTCAGTTATTGGGCTATCAAATGATCTATCAGATTCCTCAGGCCCAATCGTCTCACAAAAATCGTGATCTGAAAACTCGTGTGAGACTTCGCAACTTGAATCTTCACCATCAAAGAAATCAGGATTCGTATCAATGTATGTCCCAAAATCAGTTGTCACTTTGTGTTCCCAGGAGACATACGTTTTCTCGTAACCCGGCTCAGGGATCTCAGGTGAAGAAATCAGATCATCCTTAATTGGTTGCTTTAATTCAATCTGGTCAGCCTCGTAACACATGTTCCCCCCAACAGGTGCCTGAGCGGGTTCTATCATTGGCTTTCCTGAAGAGGGTTCATCCTGGGAATCATCCCAAGATTGAATCAAAGCAACCACGAATCTCATCCTCAATTTCGCTAATTTCCCGAGTAGAAACTCACCCGGGTTCTTATCATTAACATCCTGGAGCCAATCCAACAAAGACTTGTTTAAATCATCAATCATTTCAATCAGGGGCTCCAATCTCTCAATGCATGGTATTGGCTGAACTTCTAAAGATTGTATGATATTTCTCAAGTTAGCCAGAGCCTTATCTTGAACCTGATTAACCTGAACCAAATGAGTTGGTTCAGGATTGGGCGGGTTTGACGTCAAAGCAGAGGAACTAACGAATTGAGGTTCGTTATACCCTTCCTGAAAATAGGTCATTTCAGAATGTTCAAAGGATGGTGATGACCTAAAGGCAGTGAAATCAGAGGATGGGTAAGGATCAGTGTATCCTTCTTGATTGTAGATCGTATTAGGTTGTTCATGAAAAGATGACGATCTATAATCGATGCAACTCTGAGAAGGATAGAATTGAGAATCAAAGTGTTCAGGGTTAGACCCTAAACACGGGGGTCCGGAATTGTATCCCCAATCCGAATTATCCCAACTAACTGATGGTCGATTACAATAAGAGTTGGGATAATCGTCATGTTGAGGATAATTTACAACAGGAGGGAAAGAGCGGGAATGCGTGAAATACGTGGGAGGATTCATGAGACACGGGAGGAAGAAAGGTACCCTGCAATCAAACCTGTCCTTAAATGGGTTAGCCTACAGACCTACAGACTCCCAAAACCCGTCTTGAGATAAAGGAACGATTTGATCTACTTCTGTCTGTTCAATCCAACCAGTTAGAAGGAGGGACTGGGGAGAAGGTTCTTCCTTCGGCTTGCGCCTCCGGTTCCTAATGTACCCCTCAGCCGCGATCGTTTGACTCTGCTCCCCTAGCTAGACATCAGATTGAACAGTAGAAACAGACTAATCGAAAATAATCTCGTTCTGAGTTCTGAAGAGCGAGTCCAATCCTTAAGGCCAACGTCTACTCTGTTTTATTTAGGGCTAGGTTTGAATGTGCTTTGGAATGTGATGGGCCCTTTAAATGGGTTGTGCCCTTAATGATTGATTGCTTTGTGTGTGCGTGCACAACCAGTGGTTTTCAAGCAAGATTATTTTTGATGTGGTGAATTTTAAGGTTCAAATCTTGCTTGGTAGCTTTTAGGATTCATCTTTAGGTGTTTTCAATCAAGTTTCATTGGCACACCAGGTTTTGCAAGCACAGGAGAAGATATTTTCCTTTAAAGTTTAAAAAGAATGTGGAGTGCCTGGTAGATCCCTAAGAGTTGAACCTAATTGGCAGCTACTTGATGAGTTGATTTTATTTGAAGTGGTGCGGCCCAAACAACTCAAACAACTGGCCTGATGCACCACCTAATTAGGCACACAAATGATTACCCAATCTGATTTCTACTCGATTATGTGTTTGGATGTGTGTACCGGCTCCTAAGATTGGTTTACCGGTTGAGTTAGAAAATCAGATGAGGTTGTGTACCTCTGTGAGATTTTTTTTTATTTTTTTTTTTTTTTTGTGGGGGTTGGAGTGAGTATGGATGTCAAACAACAAACAATCTAACCTTAGAGTTTATAAGAACACCTAGGTTGATTGATGTTTGAATTATTATGTGATGAAATAAAATCTAATGGGTAGGAGGTGGGGGATAACTTACAAAACCTTCCACAGCACTTTACTCCGATTGGGCGGCTGGGATGGCGCCACGTGGCGCCATCTTGGCCGTCAATCTTCTGGAAGTTGTAGATGGTGCCACGGATGTCAGATTGACTCGATTTTTGTGTCGTTCGGCTGCGATCGTCGATCCGAATTCATCGTGTGGTCGGATTTTCCATCTGAAGTGCGGATTTACACCATCCTGGCCCTTGATCTTCTAGGGTTCCCCGGTCTCTATCTGATGCTACGGATGCCTGATTAGGGCGATCTTGGAGTCGTTGAACTCCAATCGTCGCCCTGATCATATCCATACGGTTGGATATTTGATCCGAGGCCCCGATAAAATATTTGCCCTGTCCAAGCACATAAAAGGAGACAATTAACCTCCATTTTATTCAAACTACTCTAAATGCAAGATGATGCATGTAATGCAATATTTATATCATGAAATGCAATCCTATGCTTAAGAACATGCATAAATAGACATTTTAAGTAGTGTAAATATGTTTACATCACATGCACCACATGCTAAAGATACTCACTACTACAAAAAGGGCATCTGCAACGGAAAGTAGATAAAGTATAACTATGGCCGGACTCGACTGGGCCCACCACCCTCTGTAGTAGGTGGCGTTGGCCGCTTAACTCCCTGACCTGAACATGGTTACATATATCTATGGTCATCTAATGCTGAATAGAGTGGCCTATGTGTCATTTACATGCAATTAAACATAAAGGAACAAGCAACTATCTGATCATACAATTTCTTGTTATGTATTAATATCTGTTTTCGTTTAAATCATTTATGTGCTTCTGATTCGATTTCTAGTAAGGGTCCACAACAGTTCTTAATCCACTTGTTCCCTATGGGAACGATCTATATGCAGGATGTACACATGGCACTCTCTTGGCCAAGAGAGCACCCGGTGGTAGTTCTACACCCAATTTACTACCCCAGGGTCACGGCTATGACGTAGCGGTGACTGCAGCACGTGCGATAAGTGCAAGGGTAGCTACCTCGCACTGACACGCAGTTAGTCGTTCCACTAACGGGTACACCCAAATGTACAGCACAGAACAGAATAGGAGCCGTACCTCTCAACAGTCTGCGTACCCTCACCCGACTATCCCGGTTTGCCCCATGGGCCTAACAATACTCGGTGTAGGGAGGTCAATCCAACCCTGTGTTCCAATCGAAGGGTGGCTAGCACTCTCCCTACACCAAAGTAACAGTAGCTCTCCTTGGTACCGCGTTCATGAGGTGTCGCGACTAGCTCCTGGCTCCCTACAGGACCCGAGAACGGCTCGCTTTGACGAACTCTAAGACCAAGTCATCCAAGGAGAAAGAACCAAATGCCATAATCATTCCACAACCACACGAGTAATATAACTAAGCAGAAAAATATAAAACTGAAAATAAAGGAAGGAAAACAGCAAACCACTAGTATCTCACATTATACAACGGAAAGTACAAGTATAGAACATCTCCATCAGAACTGCAGCTAGTAGAAAATACAACTGAATACAACTATGAGCTATAGGTACTCACTACTAACAAAAACTCTTTGTACGAGAAGCAGAAGAAAACTACTGCTGGGCTTGACTAGGCCTAGCGCCCTCACCAGCCGGTGGCTTTGGCTGCTCGAATCCCTAACCTGAATAAGGTTATGAAATCTGTGGTCAGCAAACGCTGAGTAAAATGGTGGTTAAATTAAATAATTTAAACAGGTAGCTAGCTAAACATGCATTTAAAGATTTACTAGTTATTATCCATTTTCAATTATCATTTTTCTGATCCGAGTATTCTAATCAAGTTCTATAACATTTCTCAATCTTCTTGTTCCCTAAGGGAACGATCTTGCTTGTAGTTTTCCCGCTATGCATGATGTACATGTAGCACTCTTCTGGCCGGAAGAGTTTCCCATGGTAGTCCTACACCCAGTCTACTGCCCCGAGGTCACGATCGCGACGTAGCGGTGGCTACAGCACATGTGATAAGCGCTCGGGTAGCTACCCTACACTGACACGCGGTGCTATAACTGGGCATCAAGCATCGTTTAAGACGTCTGGGAAGTGGTTCAGACATCTGGAAGCCTTCCCAAACGTCTGGAATTAAATTTTTTCGGCGTACAGGTTCGCATCTGCGTGCATGCGCGCACAAACTGAACCCGCCGCCCTCCTTCTCTTTTCTCTCCCTCCCTGCAGACGCAGCTTTTCTCTTTCTCTCTCCCCATGGCTGCCTTCAAATACGCCTCACCCACACTCCACTGCCTTCTTCCTCTTCTCCCTGTCAGCGAGAGAGCGAGCGGGCGAGAGCGGCAGCAGCGGCTGTTGCAAGTGTGTAGGGAGGAGGGGCTGTTGCGAGAGGAAGAGGGAGCTTGACCGTGAGGGTGCGAGCTCGCCGGAGCAGCCAGAGCCGGTCGGCAGGTGCGCAGCAAGCGTGTGGTGCCAGGGAGGAGCTACTGCAGCTCAGGCAGCAGGCGAGCACGGCGCGGCACGGCCGTGCGCTGCAGGCGAAGAGCGAGCAGGTTCTGATTCTGGGAAAATGTCCCAGAATCAGACGTCTGGAGGAAGGTCCAGACGTCTGACAAGTACATTATTTTTATCTTCTTCTTCTTCCTCGTGTACGGCCATGCAGCCGTTCCGCCGAAGTCTCCTACATCCTTTCGTGATGAGAGTGGGCATGTGTGTGGGCAGGACTTGTTCGGGAAGGCGCAAGGGCACGCCATCCCACACAGATCAGACGTCTGGGGACATCACCAGACGACGGAGAGGGTCGCCAGACGTCCAGAGTGACAGTTGGACGTCTGGAAACTAAGTCCAGACGGTTCAGCGGGCTTCTGGATGTCTGAAGGACCGTGCAAATCGAGGTATGACCTGAGCGATCATTTAAGACGTATGGAAGAAGTTCCAGATGTCTTATTTTGGGCAGACTTGTCGTTTTTGACTCGTTTTGAGACCGTTCGGAGTCCGTTTTCTGCGTTTCAAGTTTCGTTCTTCTTAGATTTAGTTCCTCTACCCGTTTACAGTAATCGTATGCTATTCTGAGTAGCTCCTGGTATTTGATCCTTGTGTTAGGACTGAAAGTTCCCTACTAGGAGGGGGTGACGTAATAATTGCGGAAATAAAATAAACAATCTCACAAATAAGCAATCACACGAGTACACAATTATTTTTAGGTGGAAACCCAAACCGGATGAAAACCACCACCTAACCCTCTCGAGTTAGGATTTTCCGATCAACCAAGTTGATCAAATCAACTAACCGAATCACTTTAAAACGAGGGTGATTCAACCTCAGTACAACCACGCTACAAGTACGAGGGTAGCGTTCCTCAACCCCTTCTCTCCACGAGAAGGATTTTGTCCCACGAAGGAGACGGGAATTCGCAAAGCGAATACCCAACCAAAAGACAAAGATAAAATAAACAACAAGTCCTAGAGAGCCAACAAAGTAATAAACCTAAGCTTCTATAGGAATTAGGATGCTTCCCTTTGAAAGGAGTGCGTCAACGATGACGCGGGTGCGTGAGCCACGCAACGGCGCAATGTCGCTCTCGTAGACAACGGCGGGAGAGCGGGTGCGCGAAGGCTTGATGCTCTCAAGACGTAGAACTTGAGCTTAGAGAGCAAGGGCTTCTCTTGGACACAAAAGAGTGGAACTAAGTTGCTTAGGTGTATCTCTTGTTTCTCTTAGTGTGTATCTTGTGTAAAGGCTCCCCTCTATTTATAGAGGCCTTAGGAAGGCTTTGGAAGGCTTAGAAAAGCTTCCATAGCTGTTGGCAACAAAGCCCAAGAGAATCAGGCCGAAATCAGGACAATGATTACACTTGACAGGGTAATCAGACGTCTAACTTTTGCATCAGACGTCTGGAAGGCCACTTTAAGACGTCTGATTTCAAGGTCAGACGTCTGATTTCATGCGGGTTTCCTCCTGACTTGAATCAGATCTAAACAGGGTTTTTGCGCAAGTCCATCAGACGACATACAGGACGTCTGGCACTATGTCTGGACGTCTAGAAACCTACTTTTACTGTGGGAATTGATTTCCAAACATTATAACGGCTAGAAAATCTCTGAGAAGAGATTTTGGGTCAGCCGAGGTAAAACGGTCAATTATCAGACGTCTGTAAAGGCCTAAGGACGTCTGATAAGGCTCTGACGGTCATATTCTGCAGTGTCTGCTAAGCTAGCCAACGGTCCACTATCTGGACGTCTGGCAAGTCCATCAGACGTCTTCTAAGACGTCTGGAGTAAGGTCTGGACGTCTGATTTCATCAGACAGAACTAACTATGTCCAGCCTATCAGTTATCAGACGTCTGAAAAAACAGTCAGACGTCTTAAAATACTTTATCAGACGTCTGATTTGTGAATTAGACGTCTAGAAGTGATATTTGAACCCTATATTGGTTTTCTAAGTATTCTATGAAAAACCTAAGTATCCTAGGGTTGTGCCGGTGTTCCTAGGACTACTGTTAGGGTTCTTTGAGGCTCTTTAGTATTCTAAGAAAAAAAATACAGAACAACAAAAGAAACGAAAAATACAATAAGTACTAGAGAAGGAAATCTATCCTATTCTTCATCTCCGTCCTTCTTTAGTATATCGCTCCTCGCGAATCTCTTCTGTTCTCCAGCAAGCTCCTTCAATCCATCCTGGATGCGAGCTCGAGTTCCGTCAAAACACGTCCACATTTGCAATTGACCTGAAATCTAGGACTCAAATTGCAAATGTTAAATAACACGTGTTTTGTTATCATCAAAACAAATGATCGTGGTGCTTTAGCACCAACAAGGACCCCGTTCCATTGCGGCTTTGGGGGTTGCGGAGGTACGCGGGCTTGCCGATTACGTCCCCAGTACTCCCGGTTTTGCAAGTAGAGTGACCCTTTTAATTATTTATCAAAAATTATGCATTTGTGAAATAATTAATAGAGTTTAGGGTATTGCATGAACCCTATGATTGAAAAACTAGATTGAATGATATCCTAGGGTATTACATGAATCCTAGAATTGGAAAACTAGATTGAATGACAGATCCTAGGGTATGGCATAAATCCTAGGATTGGAAAACTAGCTTGAATGCATATACATTGCAATCTTGGAAAAGTAGAAAGGAAACGATAACTACCTGTAATTGGCTAACAGTTGCCTGATTATGAATGAATAATTACGGTTGGGAACATGAGCTATACAAATATAAAGCTGAAATGACGAAACCTAAATTGGCTGAGTTGAAAGAGCATGAACCCTACGGGGAATTAGGAGTAGAACTCCTGGAAAGTGAATGGAATAGAATTGGGGAAGTGAGCTGACCCTTGAGTACGAAGTACCAAGGAGAGCGACTCTCCCCCTGTTTAGTGCAGAGCGGAGCTAGCCGCCCCAGGGACCCGAGGTTAGGTCTGGTTACTTTGTACTGACTTTTGGCCCTTGTGTACACAGTACTGAGGAGAGCTACTACTGTAGGGAGAGCACTAGCTACCCCACGGGTCCTGGGGTTCTGCTAGCCCTCCTACACCAACTTGTTAGGCCCACTGGGCAAACCAGGGTAGTCAGGCGAGCGAGCGCGGACTGTGGAGGGGCAAGGCCCCTGTTTGATTACTGTGGAGGGGCTAGACCCCTATTTCTGAGAGGGCTTTGCCCTATACTAGTTCCGTGCTGTGCTTTGGGTGCACCCGTTAACGGAAACGACTGACCGCATGCCAGTGCGGGATAGCTACCCGTGCGTTTATCGTGCGTGCCGTAGTCACCGTTACGCCTGTCAGCGACCTTGGGGTGGTTGACTGATGGTAGGACCACCACGGGGGACTCTCCCGACCAAGAGAGCACCACGTGCTACTTCTACTTTTAGGAAAAGGCTGCAATCAAGTTTGTTCCCACGAGGAACATTCAAGATCAAACGAAGAATCTGAGGGATAATTCGATAACGAGTAAACGGAAAATATAAAGAAAGAAATTTAAAATATGACAGCTACTGTCCACCTTACTGTTTCGTAGCTTTTAGTTGTCACTCTACTCAGCGTTTCGCTGATGTGTCACCTTTGTTACCTTTTCAGGACCAGGTGTTGAGCAGCCAGAGTCGGCGGCTGCAAAGGACGCTGGGCCTAGTAGAGCCCAGTAGTGTTACTTGTGTAGTACCCACTGTACTTTTCTTTCTGTTGTAGTAAGTAGTTTCTGTTACCCCTGTACTCTTTTCATTGTAAGCTTCATGATTATGTACATGTTTATTTCTTTACTGTTGTGGTGGTGTACACTATAGTATTTCGTTTCTTTACTACTGTATTTTGTTACTGCTAGTTATATACATGGTGAATGTGGTTTATTTTACTGCTCTTTTGGTTACTTTCTCGTTGGACGACTGGGTCTTGGGATCAGTCGAGTCGGTCTAACTCTCGTATCTTGTAGGGATTCGGGAACCGGGTTGTAACACGCGATCAGTCATTTCTGCTAACGAATATGCCTAAACATAGAGCATGGAACAACACAGGGCGTTGCCCTCCCAGAATAGGGGTCTCGCCCCTCAGAAAAAGGGGTCTAGCCTCTCACAGTCTGCATACCCTCGTTCGACTATCCCAATTTGCCCAACGATCTATCAAGTGTTGGTGTTGGGTTGCAAGTTCTAACCCCAGGCTCCATGGGGCAACTAGCTTCCTCCCTACACTAAGTACCTCACTTCGGTACCATGTACACGAAGGCCGAACAAGAGTCGACGTAGAGTGGCCAAACCCACCCTGGGTCTCAACCTAAAGGGCGATAAGCTCCCTTCTACCCTAAAGGGATAGTTGCTTTC
Organism: Thalassia testudinum; assembly: GCA_037157565.1. Classification (NCBI taxonomy): domain Eukaryota; kingdom Viridiplantae; phylum Streptophyta; class Magnoliopsida; order Alismatales; family Hydrocharitaceae; genus Thalassia; species Thalassia testudinum. The sequence continues at coordinate 17,125,753 of JAZHRO010000077.1, read as the reverse complement.
CTCGGTACTATGCACACGTGGGCCAGCTCACTTCTCTCAACTAGGTCCGAGTAGCCGCTCGTAGGCGACATGTTCCAAAACCTTCGTGTTTTCCATACTATCGTATTCTTGATTTCTTTTTACATTCCCCGTAGGGTTCGTACAGGGACTTTCTTATTTCCATATTTTGTTTGTTGTACATAAAACATGCAACTCAAATTCCACCATCAATTATTTAGTACTAGCAGGCATGACGTAGCTCATTACAATCAGCTCATGGTTTATTTCTTTCCAGGAAATAATAATTTAATCATTCACTAAATTTACATTCATTTCTTTCAGCCGTAGGGTTCATTTCACAATCCTAGGGTTTGATTATATAGCAGCATGCATTTACCTCTTTTCAGTCCTAGAGTTCATCTGAGAACCTAGGTTTAGTTAATTCTACACATACAATTTAATTACGAATTCCGAGATTAATGTAAAACCACTTTACCAAGATAACCTATCACATTAACCCATAAGTCAAAATGAGCTCAGAACTGTATATACATAATACCAATATGTAAAAACATTTGAATGGAAACCAACGACGTTTCGTTTGCGGAAAACTGACTCCGTTTGGGCCCTAAACGAACCCAAACACCAAGCCTGATCAAAATTAGATGTCTGGGAAGAGTCCCAGACATCTTAAACAATCTCAAGGACTCACCTTGCTCTGAGCGCCATTTCCGGACGTCTGGAACTCCGTGCAAACGTCTGTGGGTGGCTTCATACGTCTGCAGATACCTATGGACGTCTGAAACTGCCTCAGTCCTCACACCAGTGCGCTTTCCAATCCTCTGACATACGCACGTGCACGGTTAGAACTTTGACAGGAAAAATAAATCAAGAAAATGCACTCTCAGATGTCCGAGATTAACATCGGACGTTCGATGCGTGACCTCCAGACATCTAATTTGTGAAGAAATGATTCCGCAGAACCGTTTTTAAGTCTTTCCTCGCAGCAGAAGCTTCAACAGCTGCAGCACTGCCTCGCTCTCCTCGCAGCGTTCCGCACTCCGACTCCCTCCCAGGCCTCCCTATCTCCTCTACTCTCCACTCTCTCCCTCGCTCCCACTCAGTTGCGGTGGTGTGGGAATGAAATGGATGGGGAAGGGGGTTTATATGGATGGAGGAGGCTTAGGGGAAGGGATGGTGGAGAGTGAGGGTGCTGGAGGGGGGATGGTGAGGTGTGCGCAAGGGATGAGAGGGGAAGGAGAAGGTATGTGGGTAGGGGAGCGGTGGTGGGAAAAATTGCGGGGATGTCCCAGCAATTTTCCTTTTCCCCTCAAGAACCCAAAAACAAAACCTATGGGGTTTAAAACTGCACAAAAACCCCTACAAATCCCGAAAATGCCAAACGATCCTACGAAAGGGTCATTTCATGAGAGCCAGCTCACTTTTTATACCCAAATCCATACAACCAACTAGCCTGTAGGCAATATGTTCCATCATACATCAGATTTCCATATCACAGTATTTTTTATTGCTTTCTAGTTCCTCAAAGGGTTCGTGCATTAGCATTCGTCTTATTTTATATACGGCATATATCTCCATTCACATTCTTATTTTTAATCGTATAACGAGCAACTTATGATTCAACAAATTAGGCATTCACCACATTAATTAATATTTAGTTGATAGCAGTAAGGACCTTAACATACATTTGAGAGTATAAGAAGCACGGTTCAAGTAATGTATATTTATCTTTTTTAGCTTTAAGGTTCATTTCATATCATAAGATTCAATCAGATATTTCTAATATAGCATGGACTTTAATCATTTAAATCACAGGATTGAAGATGACCACTATAAAGGTTATAGTGGTGGTATGTGTGTGTGTGCGCGCGTGGGTTGACGATGGAAAGGTGGGAAAATTTGTAAGGTTGACCCTGTAAAAATCTCTTTTTCCTGCAAAACCTACAAACTAAAACTCACGAGGTTTAAAATTATACTAGCATTCCTAATATTTCAAAAAATTATCTACGGATCCTTTGAAAAGAGTCATTTCGGTTAAACTCTTATTAAAATTATTAAATTCAAAATAACAAATAAAATATTAAATAATTAAATAAATAAAAATTAACTTTTTCTTTCAAAAGGTTAACCTTCATGTAAACTAGGCACGAAGAAAGGAGACACAGATACCCGCGTCATAAATGGCCAAGAAAAATCGAAGATAACGAGAAGGAAAGAAATGGAAGCTGAGAAAAGGGAACACACGAGGAGCGGTGATGGAGGGGGGGTCCTCTCTTCTGGCTCAAACAGAGGTTATAGATGGGAAAGAGCACAGGATGATGTGATGGAATTAACATGTCCCTGTTCCATGATTATTTAATCTTGTACTGTATCTGACAGATTTGGGTGTATCAGCTTTTTCTGATGCAAAGATCACCTCAAATCCTCTCTCTCTCTCTCTCTCTCTCACACAAACACACACAATCTCCCTCGCCACCTCCTAACCCCCACTCCCCCCTTCTCCTCGCAATCCTTTGTACCTCCTCTCTCTCTCTCTCTCTCTCGTATTACTGACAGAGAATACCTGAGCAACCCTCTCACGCCCGCACGCATACTCGAGAGCCCAAAGGCCATTATGGAAGGATATCATGAGCCCCTCCTGCAACACAGCCGATCACAGCAGACCCCAAACAGTGAAGAGAGAGAGACCGAAGGGAGACGCAGAACAGCTGCAAGGAGACGCAGGAGGAGGAAGACAGAAGAACGGTGGTGGTGGGTCTCTTTCTTTCCCTCTCTTTGCTCCAGGAAGATCGCACATCACCCCTTCTCCTCCCCCTTCTCTCTATCCATTATAAGAACCACCGCGGCTCCCTCCCCTCTCCTCCCAACTCCGTTCCTACACACACCACTTCCTTACTTCCCCCACCTCCTTCCCCCGCATCCTCTCTCTTTTCACTCTCCTCCAATTACCGCCGGGTCACTGCCCATTTACCCAGCCTCCACTGTTCAAGCCCTCCGCACAGGTACTGTGCCTCCCACCACCACCTCCACCTCCTCCTACCCTTAGGCCCCACCTCTGCTCCTCCAGTACAAGCTGTTCACCACAAGCTAACCTTTAGTCCCAGCGAACCTCACTTCCTGTGACCTGTACTCGGGGATTCTCTCTCTCCACCCATTCCCTTATCTCACGAGTTGCTGCAAGACCACGAAGAACGCATAAAAGAGCCCCACCCTTTTACCACTCTTCCTCATGTAACACTTCTCTCTATACTTGTCAGGGTAGATGGAGACGATGTTGGTATACGGCCACCACCACCACCGCCTGGAGAACGGCGAAGGGCAGCTTCCCCCGGGCTTTCGCTTCCACCCGACCGACGAGGAGATCATCGCCTACTACCTCCTCCGCAAGGTCTTCGACGGCGGCTTCTCCAGCAGAGCCATCGCCGAGATCGACCTCAACAAGTGCGAGCCATGGGATCTCCCCGGTATCTACATACCATATACTTCTCTACGTTCTTCTCCTGTTTATGTGCATAGTCCCCAACAAAACATACACGCACATTTACGTGTAAATATAAATACCAACGAATCTCTGACCCCTATAAGTTAGAAGGTCAAAAATCCAACCAAGTCTAAAATGGTGACGACGAGTTCTCTCAGACCTACACATAAGAATATAGGTGTGTTTCCACGTATCTGTATGTGCATGTATGCATGTGATTCGGCTTTACCGAGGCGTTGAATGTAGTCATATATTGCTTAATTGGTTCCACTGACGAGCTTGATGGTCTTGAAAACACTTGGGCTAAAACAGTATCGGTGTGGTTGGGTACAGGGAGGGCGAAGATGGGGGAGAAGGAGTGGTACTTCTTCAGCCTCAGGGACCGGAAGTACCCGACGGGGCTGCGGACGAACCGCGCGACGGAGTGCGGTTACTGGAAGGCGACGGGGAAGGACCGGGAGATCTACGGCTCCAGGACGTGTTCCCTTGTGGGCATGAAGAAGACGCTGGTGTTCTACAGGGGGAGGGCCCCCAAGGGGGAGAAGAGCAACTGGGTCATGCACGAGTACCGCCTCGAGGGCAAGTTCGCTTACCACTATCTCTCTCTCTCCTCCAAGGTAATGTGTAGTTCTAATATGTTCATATGATGTGTATATTTTGAATGCAATGCACAGATTAGATAGATGTCCACTGCGTTCCTTCCTTTGATCGTTTATCTTCGTGCGTGATCCTTTACAAAGTCCAATCACGCACCCTCCAAATGTTGATGTCTGATCGTTTTTTTTTTTTTTTTTTTTTTGAAAAATTGTCTTATCAGGCCGAACACGACAAGCACTTGGAGGATCTTATCATGCAACGTAGATAACGATACATATCAGCCAAACTTTTTGTCAAGATTCAAAATAAATCAGGAGAAGATTTTTTTTTTTCTTTCCTTCGGCTCTTGTTATTTATCTGATTCTTGAAAAAGACAAAAAAATATACGTTTCCGATGATTTCTTTATACTTCGTTTTTTTCTTTCGTTGGAATTCTAGTCTGTCGGACGTCATTCTTGATGTTCTTGTTGGACGCAAGGCGAAGTCAGCTTTAATTTCCTGCCGATGAAAAAGCTAATGATTTTCTAAGATCCCATTATTCTTGAAGCTATCCACCATGGGATCCTCCCAACTTAAATGGTAAAAACTAGTGTATATACGACGGGTTTTACGCAAACTTAGGAACGGTTCCTGGAAACCTTGGAACCCTAACCCTAACGTCGGCGTGTTACCATGAATCCTTGCGTGGAGTGCAGGATGAGTGGGTGGTCTGCAGGGTGTTCCAGAAGACCCACGGGAGCGCCGGCGGCAAGAAGTCCCAGAGGAACGGAGGGATCATTCCCCCACACATGGCCAACGCCGCCTGCGATGACACGGGGTCCCCTTCCTCCGCGTCCCTGCTGCCGCCGCCACCCCCGCCTGCGATGGGAGACGATTGCTCGTACGACGGTGGCCAGAGCGACCCCCAGCACGTGCCCTGCTTCTCCACGCTCCCTGCGGCGGCGGCCACGGTCGGCGCATTCAGCTGCGGGGTCTACCAAGCCATGCAGCAGCTCTCTCCTCAGGCCGTGAAGGGCTATGGGTGTGGTGGGGAAGGGGTCTTCCCCAGCCTCAGGAACCTGCAGGAGAACCTGCAGCTCCCGTTCTTCCTGTCGGCGCTCGGCGGAGCCCAACCGAATGCGGGTGCGGTGTGCGTCGCTCCGGCGGAGGAGAGCTGGAGCTGCGAGGCGGAGAGGAAGGTGGTTGCGGCCAATGCAGCCGCCTCCACGGAGATGGATTGCCTGTGGACTTACTAGAGGGTAGTTAGTTGTCTTGGTTAACCATCAAGGAACTAGTGTGGTGTGGTAATAAGACCTGATTTTAAGTAGTAACTAAGCTTGTTGTCTGTGGACTTTTAATCGAAGTAGATTAAGCTGTTGGGTGCATACGTGAGTTGTAGGTACGGTGGTATATGAGTAGTGGCGATGGCAGGACGGTTTGTTTCCAATGGTGAAGCTCCTATGTATTGTTACCGGTTGTTGGCTTTCTAATGTTTTGGTGTGTTACATAGCGTGTATGATTGATGTGTCCAACAGGTGTTTGGACTTATCGGTATTGGCTCTAGAGGGTTACTTGCGCTTTTTTTTTGTTGTTTTTCTCAAAGCTTGCTGCTGAGTTCTCTGAAATATTGGATTGGACATTTGCATTTCTCTTGAATACTAACTAATTTAATTTGCATGGCTTTCTTACTGTTCTAGGCTAATTGTGACCAGAGAAACTAGGGCAGATAAATGCAACGACAAAGTGGTCCATATTCGTCGCTGTTTGTTCAGCGGAGTTCACGATTTATTCTCCATTTTGCCATTTTTAATTTTAAACTTATTATTTGACTTTAAAATTCGGTATTTAATTTTGGAAGTGGTGAAATTGTTTTATTTGTCGTTTTTATTTTTAATCTTATAATATGACATTAATGTTTACCTAAAACAAAAAGATGTTCAACTCATTTCTAAATTTTATAATCCTTTTATTTTTCTTGTGAGGTTTTTTTGTTTTTCTTTCTTAAGAGACCATCGGTACTTGACCAACTGCACAACTCGCATTTGGGAGTGTAATTCTAATTCGTGGGGTCTTTATAAGTGTGTATATGTTAGCTGCCTGTGGTTTGGTAAGGAGAATAGTCTTGGGAAATAATTAGAGCAAAAGGAGTAAAAAATAGAATGATAAAATAAGTGGGTTATTTGGTTTTGAATGATTTGGAGGTTACGAGTTAGTTTATTTGTGAAATAACTCATAATTATATTTACTTGCAGCAGAGTGATGGTAACGTTAGGTTTGAGCGTACTTGAATTGGTCTTAAGTGTTGTTAATTCTTGTGAAATTTACATTAGGAATCTGAAATGCAGAAGAAGTCGAAGGTTAATTAACACGGGTAAAAATTGATGTCTTCACTTCCTATTTTGGGGAGTTAACGTGCTCTTCAAGTAAATTAGGCTTAAGCCTCTCTTACTCCGGCATCAGTGATAGAGGTAAGAACATAAGGTAAGTGAGTTTAAATGTGATGTAACCTTCTTGAATCGGCTTACCAAACACCTTTCTAACGTTTTGTATTCATGTTCGTGAAAAGCAATAGTATTGGCTTTTGAGGTCTATGTTTTCAAATCTTACTGCTACCTACTTTGAAATGGATTGAACGTTGCTTTTGTCGTTTTGTGTATGGCTTCCCGCTTGGGTTGACAACTGAATTGCATGGCTGTCCTACCATACCAGGACTTGTAAAGGGCATGCGAGATCAAGTGGATCATGTTGGTAGCAAAAATTGAAGGCTATGATGGCCATATATTTGAAGCAAACTGCACGGACGTTGTAAGGGCGTGCGATTCTAACTGGTCCTTTATTTCTATGATTGGCATCTACCTTCTACGATTTTTGTGACTCAACTCCAGAATAGGCTAATAAGTTTGTTCTTCACTTCAAATCACTAATTCCTCCTAAATACTAAATGCTCACAATTGCTTGATTTCATCAACTAAGGTTAACTTACTTGAGGAGTTAGAAAAGTGATGTTAATTAAGAAATGTGAAATTTATGTTAACTTGTAATTATATTTATTTGAAGAGTGGTGTTAATTCTTGCGACACCTTTTTGGTAGTAGTTATAAGAATATGAAATATGAGGGTTACCAAAGACATGAGTGGTATACGATTTTCACACGAATTTGATTAACATTAGATTAAACTGATGTCAGATGAACCTATATTAAAGTGGTTAAATGCAATTGCTAAATAAAAAATTAAGTAGTAGGTAAACATGAGCTAACTCTCATTTTAAGTGATTAGCCCTCCAAGTAAACTTGATCTTAAACTTTGCCATCAATAAATCTTACTAGCTAGTTCAAAAAAACTAGGAAACATATTTAAACAAAATACTCAAGAGCATATGATGTTGAGCCCGATTGTTTGATGTCAACAAAAGCTACTTTATAATATAAGCATGAAAATTAAAAATTGAAATAACTCGAGAAATATGAACATAAAAATGAATGTAGCAATTGAATGGGCGTTTTGCCTTATTTTCAGCTTACAATACTGCTGATAAAAACAAAGACATATCTTTAAATATCCTATTGAATTTGAAGAATATTTAAATTAAGAACCAATATAAAATATAAATGCAAATATATACTTACATTTGTTATTTGGAATTCATTGCAAGAAAGAAAGAATATAAAATATAAATGCAAATATATACTTACATTTGTTATTTGGAATTCATTGCAAGAAAGAAAGATATTTATAAATGTTTATTTCTTAAATGTTTAGATAATATTATAATTATCTAAATGTTTAATAAAAATTATTGTTATGATCCAATCATCTTGAAAGGATGTCACAATATGTTTGAATGAAACGCCTTGAAAGAATATGCCATGTTAGATTTTAATAAACATTTATTTGTATCAAAGGTCCAGATAAGATAACATTATAGTTATCTTAACGTTTAGAAAAATAAACTCCTAAAAGGATCTTTTTGTTGGGATACTCTACTCTTCTCCTGTGTGATAACATGTGGTAGATTACATTTTCTATAAGAACTTATATATTTTGATGGAGTGGAAAATGTTTAGATGCAATAAATTAGATTTTGAAGATTTGAAAACTTTGAAAAGGAGTCATAGAGAATAAAGATAGGAGGACCTGTGGAAAGAGATTTGATAATGTTATTTTAGAATATGTTGTGTTCCATAGAATATGCATACGATAGGTCACGTGTCCCAAGATCAATAAAAAACCTATGGTTGTGAAAAGCGGAGCTTAAGCATCAAGCCTATAACTTCATCTCAAGGATTCAAGCCAATCCAAGGCAATAGTTGAAGGTGTTGGGCGCAAAAAACCTTCCACTTGTGCTCTCTAGTAGTTAAAGTAAGCTTCATACCAAAAGAAGGTTGTGAGCAACCATCACTTGTATATACTTTCTGCCAGTGGCGTTTTGTTTGGTCTTTAGTTATTACAGTCGTTGTGGTATATGACAAAACAGCTACCAGTTTAATACAAAATTTTTTACTCGGAATGACAAGTTTCCCGAGGTCGATCTCAGGGAGCAACTATACTTCTAGAAAGATAAATTCACAATATAAGGTTTTACAAAAATGGAGAGAGAGAGAGAGAGAAAGAGGGGCAAAAGTTCTCTTTTTGGCTTCTTCTTCTTCTCTCTTCCTCTTCTCTTTTCTTCTTCTCTTTCAGTTGATTCTTCTCTTCTTCAATCTGCCTTCTTCTCTCTTCTTTTCTTTCTGCGGCTGTGGTGATCCTGTCTCTTTTTCCTTTCTTCCTCTCTGATTTTCTCCTTTTCTTCCTTACGGCTGCAGAGCTTCTGCCTTCAGCTGCTAAGTCTTCCTTTCTTCTTCCTTCTTTTCTTCTTCTTCTTTTGCTCTGGCCGTTCCTCTTCTTTCTTTTCTTTCTCCTTCCTATCTTCTTCTTCTTCTTCTTCTTTGCGTCTTCTTTCTTTCTTCTTCTTTCTACTCTGGCCACTGACCTTCCGTCATCTGACTTGGTGCTCAGACGTCTTAACTATGCAAGTGCTACAGTGCGACTCCTTTTCTTCTCCTTCAGTTCCTCTCCTTCCTTTCTTCTTCAGCTACTCAATGCGGCTAAACCTTTGGCCACTCCTTCTCTTCTTCTTTTTCCTTCTTCCCTGCGGGCACACACAACGATCAGTGCAAAACCTACACCTTCCCCGTGTCTCTCTCTCTCTCTGAATCTCTCTTCAGGAAAGCTCTCCCAAAGTTGGGTAATCGGGTTCTGGTTGCGTGCTCGGGACCAGGCCCACTGGCGTGCGGTGGTGGGCGAGGAGTGCTTGGTCGGGTAATCGGATTCGGCCCAGACCCACGGGGCGTGAGCGCAGGCGAGGGCGAGCGAGCGCGTGGCGCGCTGCATGCAGGTGAGGGACCTGGCCCTTGTGTATCGAAGGCAAACAACCCTATACACTTTTTTAATTTAAGTGTGGGCGCGAGGCCACACACTTACGAGGTGGGATTAAAGTCCCACCTCCAATCGTAAGAAAAGACAGGGTCACAGAATGTCATTTAATTCCTAGAAGTTGCTATAACCCTTTTCAGATCAGATCATCCCACTTCCCTCCTTATTAAGCTTGTTTGACCTGTGTTTGGACCCTTAATTACCCTGTTTTCATACTGCATTGGTGAAATTGCAGTTTTACCCCTTATGATTTGTTTTATTCTTTAACTCAGAATTCTCTGAGTTAAGCCTCTCTTTAGGTTTTGTAGGAGCTTTTTCACATTTATTTGGATTAAATTGTGCTAATTGGGATTCATGATGAGGTTCTCATCACTTTCCTCGTAATATGACGATATGGATGAGGAAACCAGAGCTCATACTTGAGGGAATAGATCTACCCACACTTAGAATGTCGACCAAAGGGGAGGTGGCTTGTACAACCATTGCATTGACATCTTGTGGAGAACTAGATACTTGGTGGGATAGTTGGCAACAAGAAGGAATAATAAAGCTTAAAATTTTGGGCCTTTGAACAAGAAGAGAGATTGTGGCCAAAGGGATGAACAAAGTTCTATTGAAGACAATCATGGCAACCCAATGGCACAATACACAAATCTAATCCATCGCCCACTGGCGACTGTTTGCCACGTGGATCACAAGAGAATGAAACAAGCCAAACAATCTCTAAGGTAAAGGCCTGTAAGGGTTTGAATTTGTAACGACCCGGTTCCTGAGTCCCTACGAGACACGAGAACCGGACCGACGCGACTAATCCCAAGACCTAGTCGTCCAACGAGGAAGTAACCAAAAGAGCAGTAAAATAAATCCCATTCAGCATGAATATAACTAACAGTAAGAAAGTACAGCAGTAAGGAAAGAAACTACTACAGTATATACCACCACAACAGTAGAACAACATTTATCATATAACATGAACTGCAGGTAAAGAAAAGTACAGCGGAAACAAGAACTACTCACTATAACGGAAACAAAGAGGTACAAAAGACAGTAGTAACTCTACTGGACCCTACTCGGCCCAGCGTCCTCTGCAGCCGCTGACCCTGGCTGCTCAACACCTGGTCCTGAAAAAGGTAACGAGTGTAACACGTCAGCAAAACGCTGAGTAGAGTGGCAACTAAAACTAAAGACAACAGTAGAGTGTACAGTAGCTGTTATGTTCTATTACTTTCTTTATTTACATCTTTCAATTGTCTCACTATTTCATTTATTTCTCAGATCTTTTACTTGGTCTCGAATGTTCCTCGTGGAAACGATCTTGATTGCAGTCTTTTCCAAAAAGTAGAAGTAGCACGTGGTGCTCTCCTGGCCGGGAGAGTCCCCCGTGGTGATCCTACCCTCAGTCAACCACCCCAAGGTCACTGACAGACATAACGGTGACTACGGCATGCGCGATAAACGCACAGGTAGCTAACCCGTACTGGCATGCGGTCAGTAGTTTCCGTTAACGGATGCGCCCAAAGCACAGCACGGAACCAGTCCAGGGCAGAGCCCTCTCAGTAACAGGCGTCCAACCCCTCCACAGTAACCAAACCGGGGCCTTGCCCCTCCACAGTCCGCGCACCCTCGCCTGACTGCCCTGGTTTGCCCCAGCGGGCCAAACAAGTCGGTGTGGGAGGCTAGCAGAACCCCGGGGCCCGTGGGGTAGCTAGTACCTCCCTACACTAGTAGATCTCCTCGGTACTACGTACGCGAGGGCCAGCAAGTCGGTACAGAGTGGTCAGTCCTAACCCCAGGTCCCTGGGGCGGCTGGCTCCGCTCTGCACTAAACAGGGGGACAGTCGCTCTCCTTGGTACTCCGTACTCAAGGGCCAGCTCACTTCCCCAAAACTATTCCATTCACTTTCCAGGAGTTCTACTCCTACTTCCCCATAGGGTTCCATCCTTTTTACTCAAACATCCAGGTTTCACTTTCCAGTTTCACATTCTTACAATCCATGTTCTCGACCACATTATCTATTCACAACAGGCAGCTGTTAATTCAAATTACAGGCAGCTTTATATCTCTTTCCATTTTCCAAGACTGCGGTATTATACATTCCACTAGTTTTCCCATCCTAGGATTCATGCTATATCCTAGGATCTATCATACAATCTAGTTTTCCAGTCCTAGGATTCATGCAACACCTAGGAGCTATCATTCCATCTATTTCTCATTCCTAGGGTTCATGCAATGTCCTAGGTTCTATTTATGGTTTCATAATTTAACAGATTTTATTAATAACTTAAAGCCACTCTACCAGGTACAACGGGAGTAATGGGGGCGTGATCGGGAATCCCGCGTGCCTCCGCGACTCCCAAGACTGCAACTGAACGAGCTCCTATCACAAGGATCAAACACAAGGAAAGTCTCAAAACAGTGTATAGCTACTGTAGATGGGTAGAGGAATTAATTCTGAAAAGAACGCAACTCGAATCGCGGAAAACGGAACCCGAACGAGCCCTAAACGGGTCGAAAACGACGACACTGTGTAAAATCAGACGTCTGGAACTTCTTCCAGACGTCTTAAAAAGTGGATCAGAGAATTACCTGCTCAGCGTGGTTTCCCAGACGTCCGATGGTCACACCGGATGTCTGGAGGTCGCTCCCGCCGTCTGGTACAACAGCCAGACGTCTAATTCGCGTTGGATGGCGAATCACCGAGCCTGCGCACAGCCAACTCCCTCCCTCAGTACGGTCAGTCGACAGGAAGGAAGAAGAAAGCGGACTACTCACCTTTCAGACGTCTGTATGATCTTCCAGACGTCTCCATCGCCGTCTGGCTATCAACCCAGACGTCAGATTTTGGAAATTTTTCCAGAACAGGGCACCACTCGGCCTCCGCTCGCAACGCCGCCGCCGTCGCACCTCGCGCGTCTGCTGCTCAGACCGCAGCAAGTCCCTCTCCGCGTCGTTCCGCGCCTCCTGCGCCCTCCGCCGGCCGGCCAAGCCGCTCCGGTGAGCTCGCCCTCACAGCAGAGCTCCGCCCTCGCACGCCGCACCTCCTCCGCGCTCACTGCGTCCGCCGCTGCCGCCCTCGTGCTCGCTCGCTCTCGCGCACAGGAAGGAGAAGAGGAAGGGGACGGTAGAGACGACAGGAGGGGAGGCGTGGCCTTTTAAGGCCACGCGAGGAGGAGGGAGAGAGAGCGCGGCAGGTCTGCAGCCGCAGAGAGAGAGGGAAAAAGAGAGAGAGAGAGGAATCGCGGGTCTGCGCGCACAGGCGCGCAGACGAATCTCTCGTGCGAAAAAATAACTGTTTTACAAACGTCTGGAAACGATCCCAGACGTCTGGTCAGACGTCTGGATGTGATCCTAGACGTCTGGTCCGACGTCTGGGGCACGCGTTCGTAACAGAATTTGACTAAGCCTAATTGGTTAATTAAACCCTAATTAGAATGCTAATTGATGAATTAAAGTGATGCTTGAGGTCGATTTCTCTAATTAAGGTCTAATGGACCAAGATCTTTCATGAATATTAGCAAAAAGCCTTTCTTGAGGGGCTATTTGAAAAGAGTTCTAGTTGATAAGCTCATCCATAACCCAACTTAGTGGATGGAAGGGCTACTAATAAACTTTTCCTCAGGATATATTTATGTTGTGGAATGACCATGGGCTTCTCATATTGTTCCAATGTGAACTCTTCTTTCCATTTTGCTTTCCACCATTGATTAAGCCCCTTCCCCCTTTCTCCATCGACGTCCCTCTCATCTTCTTCATCCCCTTAAAGTTTAGCAGCATGAAGGGAGCAAAAGTGGTCCAAAGCTGGAGGTAAATGCCTTCTTTTGGTCTCTAATCCTTTTGCCTTGCCCTAATTAATTTCTCTTCTTTCTAGTTTCAAGGAGGGTCAAGGGAGGTAAGGAGTGAAAGATAGGATGTATGTTGCTTTTGCTAGGAGGATTAAGGGGGTGCTGGTCATGCAAGTGGTTGCAAGGAGGAGAAAAGTGGACTTAATGAGGAGGAAAGACTATGGAGGTGATCTTCCTGATCAACTCAACCAAAGGAGGGGAATCCTTGAGGAAGCAAGCCAAAATCAGGTACAGACACCTCTCCCCTTTCCTTAGTATTTTTCTCTTGATTCCTAGGTTTTGGAAACCCTAGTTATGTGCAAAAGATTATGATTTATTAGTGCATGTAATGAATGATGTTGTATGTAGGTGAATTGAGCATATTGAGGGGTATTTTGATAACATTAAGATTTTGATGATGATAATGACTTTCCTTAGTGATTTTATGTATTAAAAATGTTTGTAATGTGGCTAGGAACGCTAGAGATGATTTATGGGTGTATAGGATTATAAGATAGGAGTTTAGGGGTTAAATGAGGTCATTTGTAGTCAACCTTACTTTTTGCAGGGTATATTTAAAGTTTCGTATGATATACCTAATGTTAGGTATGTTGAAAATGCACAAAATGGGCTACTTAGTATGCATCTAACATTAGGTGAAAAACACCTTACGTTAAATGGGTTGGAATGGGATTTTTGGTGAAGGAATTAACATACCATTTTTTTATGACAATACAATATCAAGTGAAACCAATGAATTAGTGTAAAGCGGATGACTCACTGTAGTTCTCAGCATACCCCGGTTGCTGCCTCCTCACGATGATCGAATGGTTATGAGAGTGCAAGAGCTTGGAGAATTCAGAACCCTATTGCGATCCACTGTGGGTCTAAACTAAGACAAGAAGAAGCCCTTCTCTCATGAGATAATATGCAGTGTCCCTTTTAGCTACTGAAGATAGTCGACAGTGACATAAATATGTAGAATGTAAGATTTTTCTTTTGATAATTAAGGATGTAAAATATCAATGTATTTATGATTTTGCGTAATCCTTTCTAAGACATTATCCAAGTAAAATGATTCTTAAATATACAAATGAGATGGGTTTGGAAGGGAGGGTAGAGTTGGAAGGAATCGACAAAGAGGAGGATGGGGGTGGTGGAGAGAAATGAACCCATGGACCTGTTGAATCTTTTTCTTTCCTTTTTTATTTTTTATTTTTATTTATTTTGTTTCTTTTCCCCTCGATTCCACGCATCTATTAAACCATCTTTACATCCCTTCGTTTTCCGATTCTTTCCCTTCTCCCTCCCACCCTCTCCCCCGCGTCGACCACCACTCCCTCTTCGCGCGCGCAATGGAGTCCGCCGACCCCAGTGACCTCCGGACCACCGCCACCGCCACCGCCACGGCCACCGACCTCCCTTCCACCATCGCCCTCCTCCTCCGCCTCTCCTCCCTCGCTTTCTCCACCCTCCGCTCCCTCCCCTTTCCCTTCCCACCTCCCCGACTCCTCCCCTCCTGCCCCCACAACCCCCAGCACCGCATACCCCCCTCCTCTCTCTTCCCCCACTCCCTCCGCTGCCCCTCCCCCCTCCCCCTCCCCTATAAAACCCCCACTCTCCCCTCCCTCTCCCCCCCCACCTCCCCAGCCCTCCTCCCCTCCCCCTCCTCCGACCTCTGCTTCTCCCTCGATCCCCCGTCCGACCCCATCTACCACAACTGCCCCGGCGTCGTCCGCTTCCCCCGCCCCGACGACTCCCCCAAGTCCTTCCTCCTCCCCTCCACCCTCGCCGCCGACTGCGCCAACTTCCCCTCCCACCCGCCCACCGAAACCCCCACAATTAGGGTTCTCCCTTCCGAGCTCTACGCCGCGAGGTCGGAGGTCGCCGCTTGGGCGAACCCCCCGTGCTCCTACTCCTACAACGTCCTCCGCCTCGCCTCCTGCCTCGATCTCTTGGCGGACGCCCAGTTGAGGGATTGGATCCTGCGAAATTCCCCGCGGTGGCACGGGGTCGTCGTGATCGGCTCCGCGATGGCGGACCGCGTGCTCCTCCTCCTCAGGCTCTGCCTGAAGGCCGCGTGGAGGGAGGCCGCGGAGAGCTTGAGGCTCGTGTTGGATGGGGAGATGACTCGTGTTTTCGATTGCCCGCGGCTCCGCGGGAGCGTAATGTGGCTCGGCACGCAGCTTGGAATATTGTATGGGGAGGAAGAAGCGGGGAGGTTTGCGTTGGAGATGATCAAGGAGGGGATTGTGCGTGCGGGAGCGGGCGGGGTGCTTATTGGGAAGGAGGCCGGTGGCGGGTGGGAGGGAGGGAAGGAGGTCGCGAGGGTGAGGCCTCCTGGAGGTTTCTTCTCGGAGGGGATCTTCGTCTCGCAGGTTGCGGCAGCGATCACGGCCTTGCATGAGTGGTTGTTGTTGGAGAGGAGGATCAGGGAGTTGAGATCCAGTACCGTGCGTCTGCGGTCGGAGATGTATGGTTTCTCTTTACTGCTTATGTCTGGTGGATTGTTGGAATTGCTTTGGATTTGTTGAGGTCTTGTTGGATGGACGGGTTTACGAAAATGTAGGTTTTGCCGATTGTCGCCATTGCTGGGCATGTGAAGAGGGTGGGGAAAGAAATGGAGGAAATTGTCATAATCCAGTAGTAGTAGTCTGCTATCTTGGAGTAGACTTGGAGAGAGTTAGAGTAATCTAGTCAATGTGCAGTACGTCTATCTTTTCAAAAAAATGTACAATTCATCTATCTTGGATAGGACCTATGGAGCCCAATAACCTAATCCGTAGCAAATAAATCTCTTGAGCTCTATCTCTCGCATCTTCTAGTGCCTGTAGCAACTCTCGTTAGATCAACCCATTTGGTTCAGAACAATATACAATAACATATACAGGGTCAGGAGAAACTAGGACTATGTTGGGGTTTTGGCTCAAAGCTGACAATTCTTTGATGCTTACACCAAATATTAAATGGCTTAAGATGCATTAAAAATTGCCAGAATGACAACAATGTTGATGATGGAAGCAATGAGCCTATGTTAATGGCACTTCCTAACGTATTTGACCAGATGTTGTTGGTTAGTAGTCATCATTCTACCGTGTGAAAAGATTGATGCTTCAACTATTTATGTGCTATTCATAGGGATCAGGGAGTTACTTGCATATTTTCTTTGCAGAGAGTTGAAGAGGTTCCAGAAATTTTTGTAATCGTTATGAGCTTTTACCATGACTTCTTTGATTGCCTGTGTATGTCAGTATTTGTGTGTGTTTAAAAAAACAAATTGATGGTTAAATTGGTACTTTTGCTAGGCACGATTTGAATGTTGCATGGTTTCAATCATTCTCAAAATCACTGCAGTAGCCAGTCAAAGAGGCCAAATGGCATAAAACAAGAGGGGTGATCATTTTTTTAAGAATTTTGACATGTTATTTTTAGATACGATAGAAAGTGAGGTACCATCGTTATGAATCCAGCAGGAGTTTATTTTTTGCCTATTATTAAATCTTTGAGGAGATTGCAGAGTAATTTATGGTGAAAGAAGTATCCTGAAGGCCCTTTATTAGCCTTATAAGTTTTAAGTTTGTTTCCCCTTCTCTTTTGAAGTTTGATGCATTTCTGGTTCTGCTTTTATGTTGAACCTCATTCTTGTTTTTCTCAGATTATGTGAACATCTGTATACATCAGAGAAGGCTAATGAGGAAAGAGGAAGGCGTAGTGACTACAGACCTTTGTTAGAACATGACGGACTCATTTGGAAGCAGTCACACATTGAGGTGCTGTTTTTCATCCATATGAACTAATATGGCCAAACTATATTTTTGTTGCATTTCCTATACTACTTTTCAGTACCTGCACACATTTATTCATTCAAGTAGGTCAGTTGCAATTCCCTTACACAACACACCACCGCACCAGCGCGTGACCATATGGTCAAGCCTTTTGGGTTTTCTTTTCATGACATACATACTACCATTTCACTCTTTTTTTTTTTTTTTTAATTTGTTTCAGGATAAAGGTAGACCTAAGACTAGAGTGGAGATGCTAGCCGAGGAAAGAGATTACAAAAGGCGGCGAATGTCATATCGAGGAAAGAAGGTGAAGCGAACACCAATTCAGGTGGGTTATACTATGAATTATTGTCTCTTCCACCCCTTTGATGACATGTTGCACGTCAATCCTATATGTTATTTTTCTAATTGGACATTTGGTGCTTGTCATTAGGATGAGGGTTTTCTCCCATTTCTTCCCTTGAAATATACTAAAAAGAACACATAATGCATTTTGAACATTTAGTTGCTGGAATGGTGATCCAAAATTATGGTCTCTGTGTGATCATTGTTAAAAAAATGGTTAAAGAAAAAGATTTTTCTTTTTGAAAAGAAAATTTCGCAAGAATGTTTCAGGTTGGAACATAATTTTCTCAATGCCATCAAGAACTCTCTTCTGTTCATCCCAATCTCCAAAAAGTCTGTGCAAATCTTAAGTGCTCGAACCCCTGAAATTGATTTCTTTCCTTGTAAATTCCTAAATAATTTTGAAACCTTATTTGGAAGCTCTATGTCTCGTGCCTTCTTTTCTTTCTGGCTTTCATTTCCTGTCTTCAACAATCAGATATTTTTCCTTAGTCCTGAAAGCTATAATTTGTTCCGTTGATGGTGTTCTGCTTTATGCATAGTAGTGAAAGAAGAAGAGTAAAATGGCAATTTTATCTAAATATAATGGCCTACAAAGGTAGTCATTTCAATTTTTCCCTTTGGATCACTTTCGTGGTAATTGATGTTGAGGTTGCTAAAATTATGATTGTGGGTATACTTGCAGATTACTGAAGCAGAAATATCCCTTTAAGCAGTGTCATGCATAATTGGTTTTGTTCTTCTGATTTCTGGTTTTCTTGGCAGGGGTAGTTTGGTTTTTTGTTATTTGTTCATAGAATGCTGTATTGATTTCCGCCTGCTGTTCGTATTGAAAGGTTTTGCATGACATTATTGAGGAGCACATGGAAGAAATCAGGAGGGCAGGTGGTATTGGCTGCCATGTTAAGGGAGCTACTGGTGTTGCTGTGCAGCATTTGGGATCTAAATCTGAAAATGCTGAAAGGGTTAATATGCAAAAGGCAAGAAGTGCTACCTCTGAAACACACAAGAGCAACACAAATTTATATAACAAGCAGATTTTTGAAGATAACAGTTCAAGGCTCACAACTGATAATCGTAGTAGCTACTTAGCAGGCATGAGTGATGATGCAGATGATGTCCACTCAAAACCACAGTATGAATATGATAAGAAACGAGGCCACATGGAGAGAAGAGATGCATACCGTGAGTCTAGCAGCTCTTTGACTTATCAAAGTACTCAAAATACCAGGTCATTGGAAGAAAGATATTCCAGACATGACCAGCATAGTCCCAACTCATATAGGTATAAAGATGATAGAAGCAGATCTAGGCACTTAAAGTATTCATCATCTAAAGAGCACAAGCCTCTATCTGATAGTTATACAAGCAGTAAAGAAAGACACTATAAGTATTATGACACTGATTCTCTGTCTCATAGCACCTTTGAGGACAGATATGATCCCTACAGCTCATATACATCTACAAGTAGATCCTTTAAGGATAGATATGATCCATCTGGTTCTTCTGATATTTATGAAGATGATTGCGGCTATGCCAGAAGCAAATACAGTAAAAAGAAGTACCCTGTTGATGATGCTAGTGGAGGGTTGTCATAGGAAGAGACTCACTGAAGGTCATTCTCACCTGATTAGTTCTCTGTAATGGTAAGTGCTTGCAAATTTAGCCACTATTACTGTCTGGATTTTACTGGCATACAATTTGCTTCATGTTGCACACTTCTATTTTGCTGGAGTATTCATTATTTCTCTATGATATTGTGCAGTATCATTCTGATTTCAGGTTCCACACTCTGTATCCTTCTTTGTATCCTCAATAGTTATTTTTATTGATGCCTCCTTTTTTGGCCATCAATTCATTGAAAAATGCATTCCATTTTTTTTATTATTTTGGAACTAGTTCATTCTTTTCGGTTGTGATTTGAATCTTGTAGAAGTTTGGAAATTCAGCAATATGGTTATTGTCTTACTAATAAAATGAACTTGTCTGTGACACAACACTGAAAACCGGTAACAGTTTGAACTTACTGATATATAATTTACTTTATGATTCTTTTGTAAGAATTATAGCTTTTAGCAATGGTTATATTTTGTTTAATCTTTGCTTCCCATTGCTTGCTTTATTCATTTAAATGAAACTATATTAGCAGCTGCTGTTGTTTTCAATTTTGTACAGCATATAATAATTAAATGTCAAATTATTTGGGGAACTTCACATGGTAGAAGCCAATCAGTATCTTTATTTCTCTTCCAAAAAGATTTCTTCTATGATACTCTTGAATATTTCCTGCGTGTCATGAGTTCGCTGAGAGCTAGAGGTGTGTTTTATTTATTATACATAGGTATGATTATTGTTATTTATGTTCATGAAGTTATTAGATTTTTAATACGTTTCCCTCAGTTTCTCACCTATTCTGATGGAAATATTGAACCATGTGTGTGTGTATAATTTTATTTTATTTTTTTAAATGAAAGGGTGGTTATCCAAGTGAACCACACAGATATTCAGACTTCAGAGATTAAAGATCTCTCTCTTCCCATGGGAATAAATAATGTTATGACAATCTTTTAGCTATGGTATGGAACTGTGTAAAATGATGTGAAGTGGGTGCTAAGAATACTTAAAATAAAGCAAGAGAAGGGTTCAATTTCAATGAACAAGTAAAACATGCTTACAGACATACAAATATGTGAAAAATTTTATATGAGAAGTATGTGAGGAGAAAATCACACTTCCATCAGGAATTGGCTCAGCTTGACATGCATGATCGTTAGAAATATAGAGTAGCATAAGAAAATATAGGTATTTGTGTGAAGTGATATGTTAGTATTGGGAAAACATGAAGAGGAATTATTTGGAGTTAAATTTTCAGTAACTTGCAACAAGGCCACGGAAATGCATTCCAATTTCTGGATATCTTTTCCTGGTTCAAATAGAATATGCTATGGCTTTTTTGTGGCAGTTATTACGAATAAAGTTCATGTAAACTCTCTGATTTGCTCTTTGTAGAGATATCTCAGCCAGAACCTAGTGCTCTACCTTTTTTATGTTGAATGTGTTCCCTATGTGGATTCTTTGCCTCTGTTGGTTTTCACTTAAATCCTTGAAGAAATAACTGCTAGAATTATAGAAAACTTGAGCCTCCCATTGCAATTGAAATACACTTTTGGATTAGAGTTGATCATGGTTAATCATAACTGATTCAAAATGAACTATTAGGTGATGATAAGGTTGGTGTCGACTTGCTTTCATTAGGGGAAGACACTTGGTGGATAATGTGGTGATGCCCACAGACACAATCAGGCTGTCAACTATTGGTGGAGGATGGGAACAAAGGGATTCTCTTTTTTTTTTTTTTTTTGAGAGAAAGGAATGAAGGGATTCCCTTGGAGTTCCTTACGTAAGCACAATTTTCATTGACACTTGGTTTGCTTTGATGAAGAGGTGCAATATGATAAATTCATTTCCTTTGTGGTGGTGGTGGAAGGCTAAAGAGGGATGGATCTCTCTCTCTCTCTCTCTCTCTCTCTCTCTCTCTCTCTGCTAGTGAAGGAGGTTTCTTCAGAGGGTTCCAATCTGGAGGAGTTTAGCAACATCATTTTGGTTTTGCAGTGCATGGATGATGCCATCTTTTTCATAGATTGTATGGAGAACATTTCCATACTCGTAAGCCTGCTTTCCTTTTGGCAGATGTCAGGGACCTCTTCTCTATTATAATATTTAGGGTTACTGCTATCAAATAGGCCTTTGCATGATGGTGATTGGAACCTGGTGGTGGAATGGCTGGAGAAGAGTTGGAGGGGTAGAAGTTATGGTTCTTGTCAAAAGGTGGGGAGATTGGGTCTATCGGGATCTATTTGTCTTCCTCTGTGTCTTCTTTTATGTCTGTTTTTTTCTTTCGCCAGGAAATGGAGAAAGAATTAGATAGTTTGAGAGAAAGAATTAGATAGAAAGGCATTGGGGAGGGTTGTATAGGAACTGCCTAGTTTCTTGGGAGGGGGCTTGCAGGCTCACCACTGAGAGCAAGTTGGTTGCATTGGATACTGACCAAATGGACAAAGAAAATCATCAGGACTGTGAATCGATTTGTTCTCCTTATTAATCATAGCTCGTTATGCTGGGAAGTTAAATTGGTTGGCTAGGTTGCAGTTTGTGAGATGCACTGCTACTTTTTGGATAGGATCGATGCATGTCATGCCTTTGGTGATGCATCATTTTTATGCACAGGTTGGAGATGGGTTTGCGTTCAATTTTTGGCATGATACTTTGTTGGCTAGACAAACTCCTCGGCCTAGCATCCCTAGATTTGTTCAGTTGCCTTTCATCCATCGATGGAACACTATTGGGACTAGGGGTAGAAGGTTGAACAGTTGTTGGATGCCAATCATGGTGGGATTTCTCTCAGATTTGAGGACTTGGAGCTTTTGCAGCTGCACAAGTTATGCAGGTATGACCTCAGCAAGGAGCAACCTGTGGTTGGTCTTCAGGGATAATTCTTTCTTGGTGAACTCTGCACGCATTTGATTGTCTATTTTTGCTTGATATATTAACAATTCATTTGGGGTTGTAGGCTTATTTGGTAGATTCAGATGCTGTTGAAGATAGAGATTTTTGGCTAGTTGCTACAAAGACAGAAACATGCCCAAGGTTTTTGACTGAAGTTTGCACTCTGTCAGATACCAGCTATTTTCTATCTAAAGAGATTCTGAGTGCTGTCGGCAGCGATCTTTTCTTGCCAGTTTTGAGAGGCAGTTGGGGGAGGCTGGGGTTCAATGAATTGAATCTTCTTTTGAGACTTTTTAGAGGAGCTTCATGAGCGACCCCTATCAAATGAAGGAGCAGGCTGTCCCTTTTGCCAGGTTTTGGGTCATTTGGTTGCAGAGAAATGACCCTATCTTTGGAGATAATGTGCTTTTGTCTTAGTAGGGAGGAGGAGTTTTTTAAATATTCCTGGGCATCCTTGTTAGATTTTGGCTTAGACTTGAGCTTGTAAGTTAATTTAGTTCATGAATTAGATCATACGAACTTGGGTGATCATCCTCCTTATCAGAATGAGAAAGAACTGAAACCATTCATTATTTATTTCTCCATCTATTGCCTTTTAGTGATTATAGCAATGTTCTTGCACCATTATTCTATACGTTCATTTTCCATTTAACTTGTCATTAAATACTAGCTATCCTTTTTTTTCGTAGTTCATCAAGGTCATTCCTCAGTTGTCTTAACCAGGAAAACTTGGGTATCTGTAACCTCAAACTTGCAGCTTTTTGGTAAATCAAACTTGTTGCAGTTTTATTTCGAGAATGTCATATATAGCTCATGTCTACAAACCCTGCTGTAATTATACGCGATGCATGGATGGGATTTTTCTTTCTCCATTTTTCAAGTAGTAAGGGTTTGACTTTTTGCCATATAGTTTCAATCTCCAGAGCAAGGGAGGGAAGCACATCTTGGAAAGATGAGCTGGAAATTAGAACTTCCCTGGTCACTCCTCCAAGTGTTCTCCTTGCAGTTTCCAAATAATCACAAGTTTGGCACTTGTGAAATATTCCTGTCATACTGTAGTACTTCCTGCTGTGCTATCCCATTCCTATTATTCAGAGGTGGGCAGTGTACCTAATCCATGCATGTGGCGAAGTCTCCACTTATAAGGCTGCTTGTCAACTTGGCTTGTGCACTTTGTGTAGGATGTTTTTAGCTGCAATGTATCTTATGTGTTGACAAGATATTCGTTAGCGTACATGGTTCAAATTGATCTTCGTAAATCCCATGTGCTATGCAAACCTGAAATTTACATCTTGGGAGTGTTAGGCCTTCATGGAGTCATAGCTCCATATGTTGGAATTGAAAATTTTGTTTAGGAAGCAAGCCTCTTTGGATTACACATAAATCAGACAGTACCCTTTCTCTTACAAGTAGGCGACACTAAAGCTATTGTTAGTCTGCATTTCAACAAAAGTTGAGTTTTCTAACAAGAATATTGAAATTTGTAAGATTGTGTGATTCCTTGTAAGGTAGCGTGATTTCCCAAATGCCCCGCTCACTAACATACTTGTGAGTTTGTGTGTAAGAAAGAGGTAATAACTGTTGTCACTGTAATGTCACATCCGGTTACTTTCTGGAGGCGATTCCTCATTTCCTTTAGATTGGCTGAATTACCGGATTGACCATAATTTGCTTTTAACATTGCAGGAGTATACTCAGTTGCGCCAACAAGTCCTTCCAGGAGTGTTGATGACAGGTGAGAATACACGTAGATGCCATTACCTTGTTTCGAAGCTTCCGAGAAACACATCCCAGATTTCTTCTGTATGGAAAATCAGAATTTTTGGCTTTCTTCGCTTTGTTTTACCATGTGGATGTAACCCTTTAAACGAAAATGTGAGTGTAGGGATGAACATCTGCTTTCATTAGTCTGTAGGAACAAGAATTAGGCAGCATTATCAATTTGGCAGAATGTTTACTGATGCCGATGGTCCTAGTTTGGTACGAGAAATTAGAGTTCTAAATTACCTTATCTAATGGGATAATGCGTAGCTGGAAAATGGGCTTAAAATATTGGATGAGTAGTTTTGAAAGAGAGAGGACCGAGTTCTCTTACCTCTCTGCGTGTAAGTTTTAAGTGGGATGCGAAGTAGCTCCTTATTTGGTTGGAGCACGTAGTTGGAAGTATTGCATAAGAAGCGGTGGTGGTGGTCAGAGCACCCTTGCTATTACAACTCCTAATTCAGGGGCAATCGCAATGAAAGAGGCGGCAGTTCTCTTGGTGGTGTTACGTTCGTAGTGTGATCACATATGAATAATTAATTCGTTGCACCTGTGCATATTATCCAGCTACTATGGTTCTCCATTGGTCTTTTAGTTGTAAACGTTTTTGGTAACAAAGTTATACTTCCATTAAAATAATAATAAAAAAAGCACATAGTTCCGAGGAGGTTGCTACAAGTGGCTATGATCCATGCAAAGCGCTATTGGCAACTATTGATTGATCCTGTTCAAGTGAAAACTTTTGTTTGCCTGGTTTTGGTTTGCTGACGATGTTTCGTGACATTAACCATTTAAGATGTACCTGTTCTATGGTTAAGAAATTTTCCATCTTTCTTCTTTTCTTTTTATCAAATCAGCAAGTGATGGTGGTAAGTGCCAGGAGTATCAGAGTGCAGGAAGAAAATAATCTGTAACCATCTGCTACACTAAGGTAAGGCAAGAAGAACTAATTCAGAGGAAGACCTGTATGGTGACTCAATTAGTTTGTATATGGGACGGCAGGATTGGTCAAGCAGAAGTCGCAGGGCCATTGAGTGTTCTTTGTTGGCCATCAACATTAGGTAGAACATTGACATCTCACGCCTACCACGTCTCACCGATTTAGCCTGCTATTTGATAAGGAGCGAAGTTCTAACTTGACTTTGTTTTGCTTTGGAAGATGAAAAATGATCATGTGCGAACAACTGACCCCAAATAATAAAGAAAAGGAATGCAGTTTATCCGTGCAAAAGTTCAATTGTGCTTCAAAACTTGGACATCGTTAATGTTATTAAAAATTAATTAGTGATCTCCAAATACCATTGGTGTTATTTGATTCAATACTTAATATCATGAGTATAATGTGATTTAGATTATTAAATATCACTGATACAATTGTATTTTAACTATTAAGCATCACTGGTGAGATTTGATTAGAAACTAAATATTATCGTTACAATTTAGTTGAGAGAGGCGGGTAAACTTCTGTGTTATTTATGCTAAAAAAAAAAAGTGAAGGTATTTTTTCAAATTAAAGATCAAACCAAGAATTTTAATTTTGAAAGTTGTAGGGAAGCAAGAAGAGCATTACTTGCAAACTTAGTTTTCTAATAAATCATAATTTTGGGGATAAATTTTGTTAGATTGTAACTTGTAAACAAATGTTACTATTCTAATGACTGATTACTGATTGCAGAATTGATCATTTGGATATTTAAATTCACAGATGCTATAGATATCGGCTAGCACAAGGACGCCCATGCTTCAGATCCCAGGAAGCTTAATCCAAAGAGCTTTCAAATTCCCAAATTTCAAATGTAGTTTATTCACCCCACTGCAAAACTTTACATACAATAATCTCATGTAGTTACCGCCTTCCATGGACGTAAGGTCATGATTAAGCCATGTTCATCTATATTTTTGTGTTTCTCCTTGGATGTACACCACATCCAATCTCAACATGAATAAATGACAAAAAGAAAAAGAAACATTTGGCACTTTATTTATCGAGAATTCTCGCCGTAACATGCTTTATTCTATTAAAAGGAAGAACTGGAATAAATAATATCCTCACACAAATCTATGGAGAAACTGGACTACGCACTCGAGGAAATATCAACCCTAACATCACAACATTTCTACAGATGATGCTAGAAATGAATCCACTCTATAAACAGTCTTCTGTCCTTATATTACCATTTATACGATATTCCTTTGTCTCATCAGTGCTTCTATCTTGTCCACATCCTCCGGGGCGTCCACGCCATGAGCATCATGATCAACCTTTATTACCTGCATTTTAAGATAAGGGGTATTAGCAGGTAATGCATTAGTCTTAAATGTCTGATCCAAAGAATCAAGGTGGTTAAAATAGTTTTGTCCATCTTGAGAGTGACATTAGTCGTCCGTCTACCTTAGCAGGAGTCCAGATCATGTGTAATAATAATCGTGGACCTGCTTATACTGCTGATGTGCACTTTTGGAAAGATCCACACAAGTTGAGAACCGCGAAAATTGAAAGCTTGGACTCGATTGTGTTTATAATAAGTACAAGTGCACATGCAAAGATCCATAGAAGTTGAGAACCAAGAGAACCAAACTCTTAGCTCAAGAAAGAAACAAATTATCCTATAGATAACAGGTTTTCACCATGGCTCTTCGACTCGGTGATTCCCGTCTTCCACAATCACATCATATTCATACACTAAGCAATGTTAAAGAGACTACGACGAAAGGATACACATTTTTTTTCTATCCTCGTTTTCTGAAAAAACATTTCATACAATTTTATCAAATTTAAGAGTTCAAAAGAATAATATGCTACACAAACCTTTTTCAGATTTCATAAAGAAACTAAAGCACGAAAGAGATGATTTGTTTGAACTTCTAGGACTACATTTTATTTTAAATCTAAATCTTGTGTGTCTGGGCATTCAGATTTAAACTGCATGTGAAAATAAAATTTTAAATTTTGATTTTGATATTATTTCGATAAATTTTTAATTATCGATAAATATTAATCAGAATAATAATAATTAAAATAATTAAAATTTTAAGAAATTTAAAACTTAAATAAATTTATCTAAGAATAAAAATATTATATCTAAATATTCATATATAACATGTAACCAATCATAATATGTCTGTTGATGTATATCATGTAATTAATTTTTTTTATGATTTTTAATAAAAAAATCCATCTATGTCAATCATGTGATTCAATTTTTATCAATTTTTTATAAAAGAGTCTAATGGTGTAAATTGTATAATTAATTATTTATGAATCATTTATAAAAATGTTCATTCATGCGTGTGATTAATTTTTTATACATTGTTTAATTAAAAAGCCTCTCTTTTTCATCTAATTCTTTTCAATGGGATCCTCACCTATTATGTTCCTTTTTGATTGAAGAACTCCCATCTCTTCATCCTTCTCTCTCTCCTCATCTCATCTCTTTTCCTGTTATAACTCGCTATCTTACTCCATTAATAGACCCTCCACCTTCTCTCTTCTGCTTTGTGTGACCAAATTGACCTACCATCTCTTTTCTCTCCTCGTAAGCCACACCACCATTGAACCCACCGCCATCTCTATCGCTCACCTTGAGGCTTGCACCACTACCTTGAACCATCTCGAACCATCACTAGCACCCATAGTAGCACAATCAATGCGATCTGCATTGGAGATTTATTGTCAATATGATCGACAAATCGACGGCACATCTGCATATCAACACCTTTTACATATTGATATGACCCTTTACCAAAAACTCCCATATCAACAATATGCTATCTACATCTTGAATGCTATGCGAAAGAAATTTAATCAACGCCCAGGTAACCCAACAAGTTTACAATTGATTCCAGCTTATCATTTGATTATAGAGCTTTCAATATCTTTGTAATGGAAAGAAAAAGTGGCCTTCTACGTAAGCTCTTAATCCAATGGCTAGAAAAAAAAAAAAATCCACTGATAAAACGGTTAGTCGTGGTTCCTAAAAAGCATCTTTCGGTCCAGAGAAGTCGTTTATATTTTGTCTAGAAAGTTGTGCAATAATTCAGCCAATTTTTTTTGAGACTCGCAATTTCCAGTCGACTCTGAAATAGTAGGTCTAAGTACTCAAAAAAAAAAAAAAAAAAAAGCACAGACAGGTCGAAGCAAAGAGCATCAACGCCAGACATGGTCAGATGGCGGCATTCATGACAATGGAAGTTACGATTATAAGACGAAAAGGGAATGATTTTTTTTTAAAACTTAAAGCCCATTGTCTTGCATTGACCGGAGAGGTGCAGCCATTAATTATTAATCAATTTCTAATTTCCATATCCGTGTTTGGTTGAGGATGCAGAGGTAGGTCAAGGATTTGGAAGTGGATTTGAGGTGAGTTTGAGGTTTCGTTACTATCGCTTATATCATATTAATATTAATATATATTAAAAAATATTCACTTAAATATAATATATCTATTAAAATATATTCACAATATCGTATTAATTCACTCATCTTTATATTATAATATTAAAAAAATATCCACTAATATCACATCAATATATCAACCATAAACTTATTAAACAAGCACCTTACAAAACTTATTCAACCCCAATTTTAATATGAACTAACTAAACTCTCGACCAAATGTAACCTTAAAGTTAGTTTGCTTCTAAGGTTAAGAAACTGACGTTAAGAAATATAAAATTAATTTTAACTTTCATTTATATTTACATATAAAGTGATGATAATATCAATTTCTATATAATTAAACTGATGTTAAACTAAGGTATTAACTCTTATGATATTAATTTGAATGGATCTTAACAATAATTTTTGAAGAGTAAAATTTAGGTGTGGAGGAGTTACGCAACTAAAACTTATTTTCTTGACACTTTTTAAAGTTGATGGTAGCAAAATAGATGTTTACTTTTCAAAACAGATGTTAATACTATGTAAGTTAATCTCTTAAGTAAATAAAAGTTAACCTTCAATTAAATTAATCCTTAAAAAAATGTAGGGACCAAGATCTCAAACCACCTCCCTCACATGAGGCTTTCATTGCACGCATCATGGTAAATCAATAGGTAACATTGAGGTTAAATCACTCACCCAAATCAAAGTCAATTGGATTGACTAGGGACAACCACCATTTTTATTATCAACCACGTAAAGTTTCCGCATCTTTAGACGTGATGCTACTCCGTCAGCACCCCCCAACCCTTTTGTCTCCGACAGTTGAAGAAATCTACTGGTGCCATGGGATTTAAATCTGGCCTTTAGCCCAGTGTGGCTGTAACATTATGTGAGAAAATCCAACTCAAACCATTTGGCTCGAGTGGAGAGGCTTTAATATCATGGAAACATCCAATGCAAAACCAATTATCTCGACTCAAACCATTTGGCTCGAGTGGAGAGGCTCTAATATCATGGGAACATCAAATTAAAAAACAATTATCTTGACTCAAACCATTTGGCTCAAGTGGAAGGGAGCATCCAATTCACACTTGAATAGAGAGGCCCAACCATTTGTTATCTACCATTTTTTATTTCTAAATCTTTAAGATGTGAGACAACGAGCCACCTCAACAGAATTAAAAGTTGACTTTAGGAGGTCTTTAGGCCTACCAACATACGCACCTCACCCCCACCCCCCAACACATTGTACCACACCAGAAAAAAGAAGAAAAAGAAGAATCCTCCCTCTGATGAAAATATCATGACAAACTACTAATAATCATTTATAACTATAAGGTCTTAACAACCTTATACTCATGTTGAGGGTCATCTTTATGAATATATACGTAAACACTATAGTCATAGCCCAGCTGAAGGATGCTTTAAATTGTCTGGGTCCTTGTAACGATTTCAAAAGGAGAGATTCCCATACTCTAGTTTAGTCAGGCTACTAGCAGAGATATACATGTGAAGACTTCCATATATTCTGCTTTAATCCAAGTGTAGGAATGATGCTACATAGGTTTGTTACATAACACACAAGCTGTTAATAACTAGCTTAACTTAGTTTAGGGCTTGGGTAGTTGCAGGTTGCAACTAATATTGAATCCTGTGGATTATTGTAGATTCATAAATAATCTAAGTCTGCAGGGAAAGGTTCACTAAAGGCCTAGCGGAATGAGAGCTATTTTGCAAGCGCTGAACAATATACTACAAATGGAGGGAAACCAAAAAGTCTCATCAAAGAATTTGCTGATCAACGTGAGGGTCGAATGTTGGCAAAGGGCAGCAACATTCAAATATAAATGCAAAGATGGGAACAACGCCAAGATCGAAATTTCCCATGAGAAGCAGCTTTCCTTTTTTAAGAAAATAAGAACAGCTTCCTTCACGTACCTTCATTTTGTAACCATTCTCAAGAACCTTGAGTTGTTCTAGGTCTTCTTCACGCTGAAGGGGAGTGGCAGGAAGTTCAGGGTAAATTTTCAGAAACTTTGAATCGAAACTCTGGTAGAGAGAGGCAATGCGTGAGTTATTAAAGAGATCCAGGTTACTTCCTGACATCTTGAAAAAAGACAAGTCCCGAAGCAAGGGCTAGGGAGGTTCGTTTGTCAAATAGATGACCCAGTGATAGTGTTGCACGTAAATCATTACTAAATACTGAGAAGAAAAGCAAATTAGACCTGAATGCCCAGATGCAGCAGGTATGGAAACTTGTGATTTACTTGCCCTGTCCTGCAGAATTTTTATCCAGCAATCCAAAATCAATATTCATCATAAAAGGCATTCTCGTGGAACTAAGATACAGAGGCTGTCATACTTGTTATGTGGAACCAGCCCCCTTGAGAAATAGATTGCATAACCACGATTATCAACTATGCATTTCACTCGGTTAGGGTCAAGAGCATCTTCAGGTTTTAAGGAGGTAACAGCAGTGCTAAAAACAGCATCAGGTGTTGCCTGCATAAACAGTAAAGGAATTAGGACAATAGGAGATAAGAACCACCTTGAGAAGTAAAAGGATACAGCAAGGTGGAAACTATAAAGAACAACCTCATCAACTAAATCCCAGCGTGAATTGCAAATGCAACTTGTGCATACAGCTCCAAGAAAACACAAAAAAGTAAGACATCTAATATGTATAATTTAACCACGACAACCCCCTCAAACTGAGGGTCTCTTGAAAAGCTCAACTGTGCATCTCTCACTCTTTGAGACATGCACGGCAGAGGCCTTGTTAAAGTACATCCTGACCAATCATGTTTAGGAACAAAATAAAATGGAAAGAATCATTTTACAAAAGCAAGATGCCACTCAATCTCTCGGTGTTTAGCATAAGTGGTGAACTGGAAATTAATCACAGAAGTAAAACCATTAAATTTAACTGTCAAGTTCATATATAAAAGATCAATCCAAGGGAGTTCAGCAGAGGAGGTGTTAGTAATATGCCCATAGTCAACCTCAGATGTAGAGCTTAACAGCCTTAGATTTGTTCTTGCAAGATCTACAAATAGAACTTCTTCTAGGAAGACTGAAAAATCAGCAGTTGATTCTTGTCATCAGCACTTGTGCACAATGGACATCAGAGTAAGCTGTCATGATCAGCTTGGTGGGCCAGAGTTCATCATGCCTTATGTCTCAATAACCGTTTCAGAGATTCAAATGTGTCAGTGAAAAAAAATTACCTTAAGGTATCCTATCAATAGAAAATATAATATATGTTCTCAGTTGGCCACCGACTACTTTTCCAAAACAAGTTGGGCATAGGAGTAAATAACTACCTATCAGTAGGTGAAGATGGCATGGGAGTCCTACTCGCCTCAGAATGTCAAGGGTAGACGTGAAAAAGATCAAACATAACCAACCAAAATACCTTGACAATCTGTTAGGGGGAAGAGGTGACGTGGGAGACTGTTTTGGCTACAATCCTTCAAATTTAAACTCAATAAGAAGATCGGCGATGTATAATTGCCAAGGAAGGTCCTCCCACAGCTGCAATAATGTGAATGACAACATATGTATGATCTAAAACCAATACTGCTCGCAAGCAAACAGATTTCAATCGCCAAGAATGGTTTCAGTAGCAGGAGAAAAAGAGATAAATATATCATGAACAGAATCAGGTTCTTAAAACATCCAACAGCATCTGCATCCTGACCCATACAACAGATTGTCGAATGAGCACAGCCCAAACTGGTGGCAGAAACATATTCTAAGCCAGATATCACATTGAAGTGATAATCGCTATGGCCTCAATTGGACACAAGCTGAATGAGGGACCAAGGATGTTGACTCTCTATAGTCAGCAGGTAGCAATTTTGTAAATGCAACAAGAAGATGTATTGCAGTTATTTGATGACTTAACCCTTTATCAGCTTCTCTCAGCCTTATAATTGAAAATCGAGCCTCAATACATGCCACAAACAACACCAGAATAGATGATCAAAAGGGACCATAAATTCATGGCACAACTTGTCACATAGAGGAGCAAATAACCAAGAACAAGCTGATATGCATCCTTATGAAAACGAGGAGCAGTAACACTTTAATCGAACGGAACAATGTAGTCAGAAGCATAAACAATGGCAAGAAGTTATAGTTTTGACAGTGTAATTTGTGGAATTCAATTTGTGTGAAATGCTATGCATAATTTGGAGGGAAGACAAAAGAAATGGATGAGAACTGATCTACCTGCCTCAAATCAGCACAACTAGTTGCAAAACTTGAGGATGCCATCAAAAACCCACTAAGATCTTAGTGCAATTTTCACAAGAATGAGAATGAGAATTTTCACAAGAAGCTCCAAAACCAAGGATTCAAAAGAACACAGAGAGAAAAGAGGGCAGAAATGAAGGAGGTGAGAGCTATAACAGAACTCCCTTGGAAACTATGTTCTACTGTCTAGATACAAAGCTTACACAAAATGACTACACAAGACATATATAACATTACCAGGTAATGAAACGCTCTCTGTATGATTTACGATCTACACAAACTAGGACAGCGTCAGTAGCTTGTCAAAAAAAAGAAAAAGGAAAAGAAAAAGAAAACAGAACGGCTTCAGCTTTCCTGATGCTCACTGTTGAAATTATCAAGTGGGTTTGAAAAGGTAATTGAGAGATATACAGAAGCTTCCGTCTACTGATGAGGGAGCTGTACGTTACATCTAACACAACCATTAACCTTATGGTTTGGCTTAAGATGGATGATAATAACATGGTGTCATGGTTAACAATGCAAGTCAGGCAGGAAGTGATATCACAGTTGCAGAAGACTAAAAAACAAATAGGATTTATATAGATTTAATTTGGTAATGCCATTGACCAGTTATATAAAGACTTGATGAAAATGTCAGGGGATTGCTTAGTAGTCTGCAATAGAAAGATAAGGAATAAATACTAACAATTCTAACACTGATAAGAGATGAAAAGATATATAACCTGTAAAGCTTTAACTACCCCATCTATAATCTCAGGTTCAAGAAGAGGCTCATCTCCCTGAATATTGACAACAATATCATACTTCTTCTGGAGTTTTTGTACTGCTTCATTGCAACGTTCAGTCCCTGCAAATTAAGCTAGTAAGAATCTGCTATAAAATCAGCAAATTAACAAAGGGCTGGTACCATTTCGACAAGATTCTGATGTCATCATCACATCAGCTCCAAATCCTTGACAGCATTCTGCAATCCTTTCATCATCTGTCGCCACAACTGCACAAAGTAGAAGAAATTAGAGAAACATCAACAGATTGGGTATCCCTGTCACAAGACTTGTGCTGAAGAAGATGGAAGAGGCAAGGAGATAACATTGAATCCAAAAACTGAAATGTAGGTTGAAGCAGGCTATGTAGTTGTAGATTGTGGGCTATCCAAGTCTGAGAGAGCTGTCCCTTTAATTCTGTTATGGGCTTTGTGGGGAGAGAGCATGGGTGTATTTTTAAGGGTCAATGACCATACAGGGTGAATGTCACCTTATGGGCTAAGTCTTTGATCTCTGAGTGGTCTTAGCCTTTTACTACCGATTGCATACAATACTTGACTCATTGAATCTAATGCAACTGGAAGGTTACTAATTTGAGTAACCTTCCTCTTCTTTCAAAGAAAAAAAGTTGTAAATTGTAATATGCAGAGCAGTAGCAGATGTTCCCCATTGAGCAATCCTCCATAACTTACATTTTGCAGAACCTAGGATCAGGCCCCTATATCTCCTCATAGATGTCATAGTCAATTGAGACACTCCAAGCAGTGATTCAATCGGTCCTGATATAAACCTAAAGAAATTTGCCATGGACCGCTCATCCATTCCCAATTGGCAATGGTGGATTGTTCTTACCTTACTTCCCAACTTAGCAGATCTTTCATGTGCATGGTCCCATACTCACTATTACATACCATACAAGTCCAACATACATTTGCTTCACTAAGGCATATGCAAAATATGGATTTTATCTTTTCTCCAAAATTCTCAAGAAAGTGTTGCGTATAGGATCATCTTTCTGCCTTCAAGAACATTGAGTGTCTATAGAATGAACAAAGTAAATTTACTTTTTAAATAAAAATGTAGCATTCTAAAAAGACCAGACAAGCAGAGAAAAAGAAAGTTATTTGATGATGCATGATAGTGGAATGAAACTTCATTATGTGGAGAAAGAAGATGCAAGAAACATGGGACTGCTCCAATAAAAAGCAATATAGTTAGCTATAGTTAGCAATGGTCTGTGGATATTAGCATTGGTCATTATTCTTCTGATTGTGGTGTGTACAACCTAGAGCTCACCTTTTTCAAAGTTAAAAACACGCCTAGGAGTCACCAGGTAAAGATAATTGGAAGAGCTCATATATTGCGTTTCTGTGTTTCTAATCTATTCTTCAAAGAACAAGCATATCACAAGAACCTGGGATTTCCAAAGGTGGCTCTCCTAAGATACATTCTTATGAAGTGACCCATTCTAGCTCCATATCTCTTTGATATCTTCCTATCATACTTTAAAGTGAATGGCTGAATACATAACCATTTGACAATTGCAGCAGTGGTAGGCTTTGCAGCTCAAAGACTAATATTTAAGCCAGATGTCCTCTCACAATATAAGAGCTAAAATGGTCTAACAGCCAAATGGGGATGCTTTGAGAGAATACTCCAACATTTAAAGAAGGTAATGCTGGCACGTGTTAAATAGCAAATGGTAGTGCTCCCTTCTTAAACCAGTTGCCTTATAGTTGGATGCTAACCAGACACAACTCAGAAGTGTGTGCATGTATCATGCACAGACATGCATGCCTATATGCCTAAAGTGCACACACGTACACGCATATATGTATGTAGATGCACATATTCTCAAAGATGTTTATGTATTTAAATGTATGAAGGGTTCGCAGCTAAATAATTTATTTGAATTTACAAGTAAATGTTAGCAACAATGGAGTGATGATGAAAAATCAGGCATACAATCGTACCAATATGATCCAATGTGGTTGCCAACTTAGCTCTCTCCCATGTTCTCTGCCATTTTAAAAAAAAGGGAATGAAATCGAAACCACTGATGTGATCTGAACTAATACATCACAATTAAAATCACGAACATAAAAAAATGCAGATACTCTTCCACAGCTCCTCCAAACAACGCAAACTACAAAAATATACAATAATCGGTTTCAGATAACTACATCAAGCACCGATCCACTCAACAACAGGCTAAATGCCCTCATTTTACCTCATATTAAACCTGGTTCCTATAAAAGTCAACATTGCTAAAAAGAATCCACCCTGAAACAACGATCAAGACTGCTCTGCCAGAAAAGCGCGCCGGATATATACTCTTCCTTTTTCCAAACAATTATCTCGAATCATTAAATCGGTAGGATTTGTTATACCACCCTGGGTTCTGGGGTACCCTGGTAAGTGATGTTTTTATACTAGGGGTATGTTTCAATGTCCAACTAGGAGTACTTAGCACTTTCTCAAATGGACAAACTATAAAATTTCCTAACCAAAAAAAACAGAAGAAGAAGTCAAATTGCACAAAGAAGAATAAAAATTCAGTTGAAACATCAGAATGGCATATACCTGGTTCATATTAAGCCTAATTTAAATAAGTCAACACTCCTGAATTGAATCTGTTATGAAACAATAAATGGGACTTAATCACAGATTTGAAAAGAAAAAAGGGCATCACTTTTTGCATATATCCTAGGAAGTAGGTGGTGGAGAGTTCAATTGCACAAGACGGCCAAAAATTCCAAGAAAGTTACTAAGGTATAGGTGAGTTGTTGCAATAGCAACCTTGGCCAAGGTTCAACACCCTCATTTGCGCCATCCAAGAGGAAAGAAACATTCCCATAGAGTGAGATCTCGCCGACATTCTAACTCTCTTTAAGTCACCGACACTCTCGGCTCTTCGAAACTCACCATTATTCAACAATTCATACAAAAGGTTGGACGTATCACATCAAATCCGATACGTTTCCAGTAAGCCAACATTTTTTTTTTTTCTTTCCCAGGAGTACCCGAAACAGCATTCCAAACGCAACAGCCTTGGTCCAATCACAGAAACCAGCAAAAAAAAAAAAAAAAGAGGCGCCGGTTTTTGTACTCCCATTCCTACTCATTCTTTCTGGATTTGTTGTACCTTCCGAGAAAGTGCAAATGAGAGCACATTTCGCGGAAAAAATAACAGGAAAGGATGAGATTACACCGAGAGGAGTAGGGTAAGGGAAGGTAACAAATGATATATAGTTAGTACCTGGATCATGGGCTTGCCGAGGATGGGGACGAGGGGCTTCCCCTCGAACCTCGAGGAGGCGAAGCGGGCGGGGATGATGCCGACCACGCGGCTCCGCCCCGAGCGCCGTCGGAGCGCCACGTGGGCCCCCACGGCTGCGGCGGCGGCGGCGGCGAGGACGACGCCGTGGACGATCCACGACTTCGTGCCTGTGGAAGACTCCGACGGCGAGCACATCCCCATCGCCTCGCCCAAGAGAGAGGTGCGCTGCGTGTGCGTGTGAGAGGGAGAGGGAGAGGGAGAGAGACTTCTTCTTCTTCTTCTTCTTCCTCTGTTGTCGAGATCTCGCGAGCGCGCTCCATTTTTATAGTGGGCGGGGAGGGGGAGGGGGCTTTGGTCTCCGTCCCTGTGCGTGTGCTTGGAGGAGAAGACAATTGTCACTGTCACCGTCTCCGTGTCTGTTACTCGCGCGCTGTTTGTCTGTTTGTTTCGTAGCGGTGGAATCCCGGAGGAATGGAAGCAACCAATGAAACGAATGGAAGTCTAAGTAGAGAATGGAAAGATCCAATTTGGAAATGGGATCCTCGACGTTGGAATCGATTTCATTCTGGTGTTTGGTGTTAGGGATGGAATGCAGTCAGGAGTTCTTTTTTCTTTTTTTCTTTTTCTTTTTTTTAAATTTGTAAAATATGATCTATTATTTTAATTGATTATGAAACGTTTGCACGTTAGTCAGGAAAAACAAAGGAAGTTTTACGCATGTGTCCCTTGGTGGTGACAATATTACGTAATTGTCCTTGACTTTTTTTGTCGTTTATGCATGTGACTCTACGCCGTTAATAATTCGTTTCCCACGAGTTCCTCGATTCATTTGATTGTGTTTAATTGGATTCCGCGGAATACCATTTGATTCCATTCGGATATCAAATAATTTGTATATTTAAATTATTGATCGTCAAAGTTACGAAGTTTTAATGCTGGAATACCGATGTCATGTGAGTCTGTAAGATGTTAACTAAGAAAATGTTGGCCGTTTCAAGAATGAGAAAAAATCTTGCAATGACGTAGAAAATGAAAATAAAAAGATCTTGGATGATATATCAAACAAACGATAAGATAGAGGAAAATTTCAGAATGGGACGTGGTAGGATGTAAGTTTTGAAAAACTTAATAAAGTTTGGGTATGGATTTTATCCAAAAATTCTAATTGGATATGGGTATAGTTATAGCTATAGATTTATACCCAATTATCCGATCCGAATACCTAAATAAAATCTCTATTTACTCGAGATATATATGTCTTACCTTAAGTCCCTCATTCCCTCAATTCTAATATCTCTCATGATTCCCTCTGTGATTTTAAAGATTAAGAGTATTTTTGAAGTTTTCATGGAATATTTATTTCTGGGATGAGGATCTTTTATTTAAAATATATTTGTATTTTATCTTTCTTTATATTTTTTATTTTTGATATATTCCCTTTCAACTACTTTTCTGTGGTAATTTCAATAGGATCACTAAAATTGAAGTAACATGAGCCCCTATATTTCAGGCTTTTTTAAAATAAATAATTGACGAATTGTGTTATATATATTTTTTTTCTCTTTTAACTCTAATTTAAGTACGATTTGATTGTAAGATCAATTTATAGATGAGTATCCGCTCGGTAAATAAATATCCGATGGATAGATGTGTATGAGCATGGGGTTTGAAATTTTATACTCAATGAATAAATGGGTAAGGCATAGGCATGAATTTTTTAAACGAGTATGGATATAGGTTTAACCGAATCCGACTCATTTGCATCCCTAGGTCATGGGGTGTTGGAGTTCCAGGGAGAAAAATCTGTAAAGGATAGGATCGTGAGGTGATTATCGAGAGCTTGGAAACAGAAATCTTAGCGGGAGTGCTAGGAATCGGGGCAGGATTGATAATTTTCCTCATATCTTCACCATCCACACAGTGGGCAGGAGTTGGGATGGGATACCCCATTCCATTCCTCCTTTAATCACTCCCAAACAATTGGGAGTAAGAGTTGATAATGATGCTAGCGTGGGGGGGAAATTTCGTAGTATCTCTTGGTTCAAGAGGAGTTTTGATTCACGATTTTAGTCGTAAGGGGACCAAAATGTGAATGAGGTTGGGCCGATTACGTAGGGAGTCCAAAAGATGGATAGATGTGTAAACATATGGCAGTATCACATGGAGGGAAGGGGGACCAAAATGTGAGTGAGGTTGGCTCGACTAGGTAAGGAATCCAAAGGATGAGTAGATGTGTAAACATATGGCATGTCAAGTGGACTTGGAAACAAAAATCTTAGCTGAGGCGTTGGAAATTGGGATGGGATTAGTTATTATCCTCATATTTTCACCATCCAAACAATGGGTAGGAGTTGGGATGGTATACCCACATTCCATTCCTCGTTTAATCACTTCAAAACAATTGGGAGTAAGAGTTGATAATGATGCTGAAGTAGGGGAAAATTTGTAACATCTTTTGGTTCAAGAGAAGGAGTTTTGATTCACGATTTTAGTCGCAAGTGGACCAAAATGTGAATGAGGTTGGGTTAATTAGGTAAGGAGTACAAAGGATGGATAGATGTGTAAACATATGGCATATCACATGGAAGGAAAGGGGACCAAAATGTGAGTGAGGTTGGGTCGATTAGGTAAGGAATCCAAAAGATGGGTAGAAGTGTAAACATATGGCATGTCACGTGGAAGCGGGAGGGGGTTTGAGGCTGAGAGGGGCGCTTTTTCTCTCTCATTCTCTTTTTTCTGATCTGCAAGGAAAAAGGCATCATAAATGACGACCAACCCCCCACCGCCCCCACAAAGAAAGAAAAAAAAAAAAAGAAGAAGGTGATTCGAAAATGATGAGATTTCCTTGGTGAAAGCATTCTGCTTTGCCTTCCTTTCTCTCACTTCAAAAACATAACCCTTCCTTCGATTTTGACCACTGAAAAGTAGATTTTGAGGTCCTTGGGTGACAGAAGGAAGTTGGTTCAAATTTTCAAGATGTTGACTTTAAAATTATAAATAAATAAATAAATATAGAGGGTTGAGAATGTGAAGTTTTAGTTATATGTAAGTGTAATAATATTTTTTATCATGAATAATATTTTAGATTAAAAATTAGATGATCAAGATCATTTCATATTAACATATTATGTATCAAATTTGAAGTTAATCTAATACTCTTAACACATAAGTCACAGGAAGCTTATTCTTTACGACCTAAATATCACGAAAGTCGATCATATTGGATTTATGTGTTTGGAGTGTCGGACTGACATTAAATTTGGTGCATAACATGTTTATATGAAATGATCTCAATCCCTAAATTTTCAATCCAAAACATTACTCGTGGTGGGAGATATTGCCGCACCTACACGTAACTTACGTGCATGTCACATACACACTCCCTTTTCTCATATATATATGGGGTTGAGAGCGTACAGTTGACTTGCACGTAAGTTACATGTGGACGTGGTAATATCTGCTACTACAAGTAATATTTTTGATTGAAAATTTGAAAATTGAGATCACTCTATATGAATATGTTATACACCGAATTTGAAATTAATTTGACACTCCTAATACTTACATCGAAGGGGACTCATTTTTTACGACTTAAGTATTATGAAATTTGGCCCTAGTAGATGTAGATGCTAGGGGTGTCAAATTGGTTTTAAATTTAGTGCATAACATGCTTATATAATGTGATCTCAATCCTCAAATTTTTAATCCAAAAATATTACTCGTAGTGAGAGATATTGTCACACATGTATGTAATTTATGTGCAGGTCACCTGCACATTCCTTTTTCTCATATATATATATATATATAGAGAGAGAGAGAGAGAGAGAATGCTTGCACTTAAATTACGTGAGAGAGAGAGAAAATGAAGTGTGAAATTTACTTGCACATAAATTACATGAAGCTTAACTAATATCATACATTACGAGTAACATTTTAGAGTGAAAATTTTGGGATTGAAATCACTTTATGTGAATATGTTATTCACAAAATTTCAAACCAATCCAACGCTCTTATCCCCTACATTAAAGGAGGTTCAATTTCGATGGTCTAAGTATTACGAAAATTACTTATACATGATAGAGGTGCTAAAGTCATCCAATTTTAATAAAATTTTACTGCTGTTTTCCTTGCCCATCAAATGAGAATCCATTCACTCTAAGGTTTTTTGCACTAAGAATGGAAAACGTAGAGCATTAGAGAACACAACAAACAATTACACTACAATGGCTTTTAGCTAGGTTTCATCTGAGTTGTGTGCGTCATGGGAAGAGATCAAACCTCTAAAAGCATAATGTCGAATTTGTGACCACAAACTCAGGTACTTGGGACTATCTTTCATAGGTATAGCTATACCTAGATAATCTCGACTAAGCTTCAATCTTTTACTCTTTGTAATGACCTGTTACATTTTTAGTCGGATAAGACATCTAGAGTTTCAGTCAGACGTCTGTCCAGATGTCTGAACATGTGCCCGGACGTCTAAAAGTGAGATTTTTGTACTACGCTTTGCGCTCTGCACTCGAGCAGCGCACAGAAGCCGCTCTCTCTCTCTCTCTCCTCCACCCCTCGAACCCTAAATACCCTCTATATAAACCCCCTCCCTTATCCTCCCCTCTCCTCCTCACACCACTCAAGCCACCCCCACCTCCACCTTCTCTGCGACAGCCACGTTCCCGTCCCATCCCTGCTGCTGTAGCCGCGGCGAGGAAGAGAGGAGTCGACGAAGGGAGAGCGGGGAGGAGTGAGAGCAAGAGAGTGCAAGGGAGTGAGAGCGGGGCAGGAGGAAGACGACCGTGGGAGCTCGATGGAGCTCAAGGAGGAGCTCGTAGGAGAGAGGAGGACGTCGGCGAGGAGCTGCCCAAGCTCCTGCAGCTGCCACTGCGAGCAGAGGGTGAGAGGAGCAAGAGGCGTGAAAAAGTTCTGATAGTGGAAGTTTCCAGTATCATACGTCTGAAAGCACGTATCACGCCAGGTACGTACGTTCCTGCACTGATTTTCGCCATGCAAAAGATCTCAGCACAAGAGTTGTTGGGCTAAAGCCGTGCCTACATTTTCGTATGCAGGGCAAGCTTTGGGAAGGCGCGTGGTGCGTTTTCCCAAGTACTTTTGGACATCTAATCACGTTGCCAGACGTCCGGAGGTGCTTCCAGATGACTGGAGACCTTGTCCAACATCTGGAGCTGCCCCCAGACGGTCGCAGAGGGAGTCTGGACGTCTAATCAGCCACAGGAAACACAATGTGAGTTTTGACATCTTTTAAGACGTCTAGGATTAGTCCCAAACGTCTGATTTTGATCAGTAACCGCGTTTTCGGCCTGTTTAAGGCCCAAACAGAATCGGATTTCCGCAAACGAAGTACCGTTGTTTTCCACTCGAGTTCCTCTACGTATTCATGTTCAGTATCTACTATTTTGAGCTTGTCTAAAGTACATTGGTCACCAGTACAGGTTACCAGCCAATGGCATGTTCGGGGCCTTCGGAGATGACGAGATCTGCCGCATAGGCCCCCATTCCTCCCGTGATACCCAGTAGAGTGGTTTAATTTAGTTTTTAATATTTAAATAAGAATGTACTTGGTTGGAATAGTCGGATTGAACTCTAGGATGTGGAATGAACTTTAGGGTGAATGCATGATTAAGATAAATTGCTAGCAAATGCCTTCAATATAATTACGAGATGCATGTTAAAATATGAGCTGCTTATATGTAATTGAGAAATTGCCTATGAAACCACAAGTTGCATGTTATTGAGAATTGAATTATGAAAACACGAGCTACCTGTACATGGATGAGAAATGAATTATAAAACATGAGATCTGGACCTGGATAAATGAGATGAATATGAGCATGAATCCTACGAGGAATTAGGAGTAGAACTCCTGTGTATGAAAGGGATCTAGAAATGCAGACAAGAAGTGAGTTGGCCCTTGTGTACATAGTACCAAGGGGCATAGTGGTTCTTTTAGTGTAGAGCGGAGCTAGCCTTCCTTGGGTTAAGACCCGGGGTTAGGATTAACCACTCTACATTGACTCTTGTAGGCCCTCACGTACGTGGTACCGAGGCGTGCTACTAGTGTAGGGAGGGAGCTAGCCACCCCATGGGGCCCAGGGTTAAACTAGCCACCCTACACCAATTTTATTAGGATCGCTGGACAAACCGGGGTAGTTAGGCAAGAGTACGCAGACTGTGGAGGGGCAAGACCCCTGTTTGGTTCTGAGGGGCAAGACCCTTATTCTAAGAGGGCAAGGCCCTATACTGTTCCATGTTGTACTTTGGGCGTACCCACTAGTGGAAACGACTGACCGTGTGTCAGTATGGGGTAGTTACCCGTGCGCTTATCACGCGTGCCGTGGTCACCGCTACGTCTCGACAGTGACCTTGGAGTGGTTGGCTAGGTGTAGGATTACCACGGGGAACTCTCCCGGCCAAGAGAGCACCACGTGTACCTTCTACTCTACGCAAAATGCTGCAATTAAGATCGTTCCTACGAGGAACATGCAAGATCAAGAAATACCTGGATTCTTTGAGAAATAGATGAACCAGAAACACATAAATGAGATAAATAGATATGAGAAATCAACATGTTTGTCGTTTTTACTGTACTCGCACATAAATAATGTAAACACCACTCTACTCAGCGTTCGCTGACTCTGTCTTTTCATAACCTTGTTCAAGATCAGGAGTTGAGCAGCCCGAGTTTCCAACTGCAGAGGGTGCTGGGCCCAACCGAGTCCAACCGTAGTTGTTTTCCTTTCCAACTCTTTAGTTCTTGCTGTAGTTGTGAGTACTGGATCATTGAGCTATTGCTTCTGTTACTTTCTATTTTCTTTCCACTATTGTTGATGTGATGGCATGTACTATACGTGAGACAATTGTTCTACTTTCTTTATTGCTTCGTACTTTTCTTCTGCTTAGTTATATTGCATGTGTGAATGTGATTTATTTTCCTACTTTTGGTTATTATTGTTGGATGACTAGATCTTAGGATTAGTGGATACGAGCCGATTTCGGATCCTGTAAAGATCCGGGAACCGGGTCGTAACACTCTTTATATAGGAAGGGGAAAGAAGAATCATCAAGAATTTTTCTTCCTTTTTTTCTGAAAAGGGAGAATCATCAAGAAGTACATGAAGGAAATATGAGGCGATGATTGATTTCTGCATTTCATCAATTATTTGATGATTCACAATAGTGGAAGGAAACTTCATTATGTAGAGAAAGAAGATGCAAGAAACACAGGATTGCTCCAACAGAAAGCAACATAGTTAGCCATAATTAGCAACAGCATGTGGGTATTAGCATTGGTCATTATTCTTACTAATTGTGGTGCATACAACCTAGGACTCACATTTTTCAAAGACAAATAACACACCTAAGAGTCACCATGTAAAGATAATTGAAAGAGCTCATATATTGCATTCATGTCTTTCTAACCTATTCTTTGATGAACAAGCATATCACAAGAACCAGGGATTTCCAAAGGTAGCTCTCCTAAGATACATTCTTGTGAAGGGACCCATTTTCACTCTATATCTCTTTGCTATCTTCCAATTGTACATTAAAGTAAATGATTGAATACATAAACATTTGAAAATTGCACAAGTGGTCGATAAATAATTAGGCTTTGCAGCTCAAGGACTAATATTTTAAGTTGGATGCCCTTGCACAATATAAGAGAGCTAAAATGGTCAAACAGGCAATCGGGGATGCTTTAAGAGAATACTTCGACATTTAAAAAAGGGAATGATGGCATGTGGTTAATAACAAATGATAGTGCCTTCCTTCTTAAACCAGTTGACTTACAGTTGGATGCTGTTAGACACAACTCAAATGCGTGTGCATGTATCATGCATAGACATGCATGCCTACATGCCTAAAGTACACACATGTACACACATATGTACGTAGATTCGCATATTCTCAAAGATATTTACATGTTTATATGTAATAAGAGTTCACAGCTAAATGATTGATTTGAATTTACAAGTAAATCTTAGCAACAATGGAGTAATGATGAAAAAACATGTGAACTACAATCAAGCATATAGTCGTACCAATGCAGTTGCCAACTTAGCTCCCTCCCATGTTCTCTACCATTAAACAAAAAAGAAATGAAATCAAACCACCGATGTGATCTGAACTAACATATCACAATTAAAAAAACAAACAAAAAAAATTACGGATACTCCTCCAAACAAGGTAAACTACAAAAATACACAATAATTCCTTTCAAATAACTATATCAAGAACCAGTCCACTCAATAACAACCTAAATGCTCTCATTTT
Organism: Thalassia testudinum; assembly: GCA_037157565.1. NCBI lineage: Eukaryota > Viridiplantae > Streptophyta > Magnoliopsida > Alismatales > Hydrocharitaceae > Thalassia > Thalassia testudinum. The sequence goes on along the minus strand of JAZHRO010000077.1, from coordinate 17,081,089 downwards.
TAAGTGTGGTTCCTATAAAAGAAGGTCACCTTTGCAAGAAAGAAACCATCCAAATTGGACAATAAGATTTGAGAAGAAATTAAAGAGTAACGGCCACCCTTTTCTCTCTCTTCTTGGTGGAAGGCTTTATTTGCAAACAATTGAGATTGATTAGGGTTTCTCTCCTTACCTTTGAGAAATATATATAGGGAATCTATTAGATGGGAATTATTGGATCAAATCTAATAGTTGCATCAAATCTTAATTGAAATTTGAATGATTGGTCTTTCAATTAATTTAGTCAATTGAGTTTTAATATTCAAATATATTTAATTTCTATCCAAATTCTTTTGGATTATGTCTAAACATGTTTGGCCAATTAAATGTCAAATCAAATATTATTTAACTTTTTAAATAATATTTGATTTCTCTTCAATTAGAAGCCCATCAAAATTATTGTTGATTTCATCATGCTAATAATTAAGTGTTTTAAGATTTAGGATTTATGACACTACGCCTCTCTTAGATATTTAAAATACCTGTGAAATTTTCACAATGGAAGACATGTAATCCTAAGAATTAATTTCTAAATCCACTATCCTTCCTACCATGAGTTACATATATTTATGTTCTCTTCGTATCATTAAGACAAGAATGAAGATTGACTCCTTTCAAAAAAGACAGTCTTCTTTTCTTTTATCTATGAGTCTAATCAAGACCCTTACGATCATGTATGAAATTTAGTACATCTCGATATATGCAGAGCAAGCCCATGTCCTTTGAACTATTAGGTACACTTATAACAATAGATATGTGTGTTCCTTTTAAGAGATCAAGTGTCTCTTGTGCTCTCATATATACACTAACTTTTCAATCTTAACACCAAGGTAAGCACATCGACTATCAATCTACAAAATGTGTATATTCAAATACAAAGATACATATTTGTTTCAGGTTGAAGGATACGCTTTCTCCATGACAATAATAAGAGAATAACTTGTACATCTCCGTTTTGTTGAGTCAACACATTGACTCAACTTGCGTAACAACTCCAAATCTCCTTTTTTATGTAGAGGATGTGCATCAAGGGCATCAATCAGGCAACAATCCCTTAAGAAGATTACCTTCTCTTCTTAGAGCGAAGACAATCGTTGGAAATCATGATAATTCTTAATGACTTTTCTAAATCCTTGATTTAAACTATTTGGATCTTTGATCGATAATGCCTAGGTTGCCAATACCGTAATCGATGACCCCCATTTGTGCTTCCTGATTGTTGATAACATGCTCCTCCCCATGGAGATGTTTAGGAAGGTACCAAGATTGTCATTAGGCTCCAAGGATTTAAACTTGATGCTTAGGTTATCTCGTAATTGTAATTAGGATTTTATGTCGTATAATAATGTACAAGACAACCAATATATTTTATAAATTTATACTAGTTTGAATCCAGGTCGTTCACTACCTATCATCAGTATATTTAACATGGTTATAGTACATTCTCACATCTGTACTGAGTGACTCAATTAACCACATTAGTGTATCCACTCAGGTTAGCTCGCCAAGGGCACATAATTCCAACATTGACGCTTAAGGTTCTATTGGGCCAAGCGGGATAAGCGAAGAGGGCAAGTTGGTCACTCTGAGCAATTCCAATAGGATTGAGTGGGCCAGTAGCCTTAGATGATTCTAGCAAAAAGCCTGAGGTGACGGTAGTGTGGCTTTACTATCTTGAATGGTGACATGGCCCTAGGGTTGTCGCCATGGATATTCCTCACCTCGGCCGTGGACCAACCTATTCTTTGGACTAGCAAGGCTCATTGGGCTCTGTGAGCCATCAATATTAGGCCTGACTCTTCTCTCTTCATCAATAATAATTATGATGAAACATTAACCAAGGGGTAGCATGTCCCCCTGGATTCCAGGAAACTTGTATAGTGCCTTGAATTCTCTCAAGCTATAGGTTTTTCGTATTGTCGTTTGATTACTTTGTCCACCGTTCATGGGCATGGGAAGAGGGTGGAGAAAGAAATGGATGAAATTGTCATAATCCAGTAGCAGTAGTGGTCTATTATGTTAATGGCATTTCCTAATATATTCGACCAAATGTTATTGGTTGGTAGCCATCATTCTACCGTGTGAAATGACTGATGCTTCAACTTTTTACTTTGTATTCATAGGGATTTGGGAGTTATTTGCGTATTTTCTTTATAAAGAGTTGAAGAGGTTCCAAAGTTTTAGGTAGTCCTTATGAGCTTTTACCATCACTTCTTTGATGCCTTGTGTATGTCAGTATGTGTGTGTGTTTAAAAATGCAAATTGATGGTTAAATTAGTACTTTTGCTAGGTACGATTTGAATGCTGCATGGCTTCAATCATTCTCAAACTCACTGCATTACCTAATCAAAGAGGCCGAATGGCATAAAACAAGAGGGGTTATCATTGTTTTAAGAATTTTGACATGATTTTAGATACAATAGATGGTGAGGTATCATCTTTAGAAATCTAGCAGGGGTTTATTTTACCTTCCTTATAGCTTTAAGGAGATTGTAGAGTAATTTATGGTGAACGAAGTACCCTGAAAGTTCATAAGTTTCAAGTTTTATGTCCCCCTCTCTCTTTTAAAATTTAATGAATTTCTAATTCTACTTTTACGTCGAACCTCTTTCTCATTTTTCTCATATTAAGCGAACATGTATACATCAGAGAAGGTTCATGAGGAAAGAGGAAGGCATAGTGACTACAGATTTTTGTTAGAACATGAAAGACTCATTTGGTAGCAGTCATGAGTTGAGGCGCTCTTTTTCGTCCATTCAAGCTAATATTGTCAAACTATATTTTTGTTGCATTTCTTGTACTAATTTTTTATACCTGCAAACATTTATTCATTTAAGTAGGTTTGTTAAAATTTCCTTTCACCCCCACCCACCCACACAAGACCTTCCCCACTCGAGCCTTTTGGGATTTTTTTTCCCATGATTTACGTACTACCATTTCACATTAAAAAAAAAAAAAAAAATTGGTTCAGGATAAAGGTAGACCTAATAATCAAATGTCAAAGACTATCATTATCTTTTCCTCTCAAAAAGATTTCTTCTATGATATTTTTGAATACTTCCGGGATGTCATGAGTACGCTGAGAGGTAAGAGGTATGTTTTATTTATTTTCCATTGGTATGATTATTATACTTTTAATACTATTCCCTGATTTTCTCACCTATTGTGATGGAATTGAACCACATAAGCATTCAAACGTCAGAGATTGGAGATCTCTCTTTTTCTATGGGGATAAATATTGTTATAGAAATCTTCTAGATATGGTAAGTAACTTTGTAAAAGGATGTGAAGTGGTTGGCAAGGATGCTTAAAATAAAGTAAGAGAATGGTTCAATTTCAAGAAAAAAGTAAAACATACTTATAGATACATTAATATGTGAAAAATTCTATATGAGAAGTGTTAGAATATATTTTGTTATCTTGTGATGTTTTTTGTTATTTGTTTATTTTTTCCTGAACTTTCCTATAATTTTCTTATTTCATTCTCTTCCATCAAAAAGTACACGAAAGTACATGAAAAAATCAAATGGAAATGTAGGAGTTTTTTTAAGGGAGAAAATCACACTTCCATTAGGAATTGGCTCAGCTTGACTTGCACAATGGTTGGAAATATATGATAGCATAAGAAAAGATAGGTATTTGTGTGAAGTGATATGCTTGAAAGATCATGATAAAGTTTTAGCATCGGGAGAACATGGCAAGGAATATGTTATGACTTTGTTTTCGGCAGTTATTAGGAATAAACTTCATGTAAATAAACTCTTTGATTTGGACTTCATAGAGATATCTCAGCCAGAACCTTAGTGCTCTACCTTTGTTTTTGTTAAATGTGTTCCCTATCCAGATTCTTTGCCTCTGTTTGGTTTTCACTTAGGTCCTTGCAGAAATCACTGCTAGAATTATAGAAAAGTGGACCCTCCCATTGCGATTGAAATACACGTCCGGATTAGGGTTTATCTTGGTTAATTATTATCGATTAAAAGTGAACTATTAGACAATGATAAGGCTGGTGTAGACTTGCTTTCAACAGGGGAAGACACTTGGTGTATGGTGTGGTGCTGGCCACAGTCATTGTCAGACCGTCAACTATTATTGGTGGAGGATGGGGACAAAGGGATTCCTTTGAATGTTGTTTAAACCCTGTAAATTTGAAACTCGGGTTGTAATTTTAAGTTTAGTTAATTTCACCTCATTGTGAAATTATAATTATTTAATTTTAATTACTAATTACACCTCCTTTTTTTTTTTTTAAATTAATCTTCTTCTTATTTCACTAACTTATTCTACTAAACACACTCCAAGCAAAATAAAATCCATCAATTCTTTTGAGAAGATAACAAATACAATAACAGACTGAAATCCTTTAATTCTTTAATTTCTTATATTTCTAATTTTTATTACTTCTAATCATTTTTACCTACCAAACAGCATCCCGAAGTTCTTACGTAAGCACACTTTTCAGTGACACTTGGATTGCTTCGACGAAGAGTTGCAGTACGATAAATTCATTTCCTTTGCGGTGGTGGCGGGAGGCTAAAGGGTGTGAAATAGGGTTGCGCTTTGGCTACTAATTGTTTTTGGTAACAAAGTTACCCTTACATTAAAATAATAATAAAAAAAAGCACTTTGTCCCGAGGAGGTTTGTTACAAGTGCCTGTGATCCATGCGAAGCACCATCGGCAACTAATGACTGATCCCGTTCTAGTGAAAAGCTATGGCATGCCTCGTTTTTGGTTTGGTTTGCTGGTGATGTTTCGTGGCGTTAACTATTTGAGATGTACCCATTCTTTCGTTAAACTATACTTTTTTACCGTTTTATTTTTTTTTTTTCGAATCAGCTACTAATGATAGCAAGTACCAGGGAGTACTAGAGCGCAGGAGAAAATAATCTGTAACCATCTGCCTTCTTTTTTTTTTTTCACAAGGATAATCTTGGTTGAAGGGAAGGAGCAGAACGTATCAAAGCACCACATCTCCGCGAAGAGGGGAACACACCTTTCTCGCAAGAGAGTAACTTGTCAGAACAAAGACATACAAGAAACGATGCTTGATCTAATATGCTCCTTAAACATGCTCCATACTTGAATAATGATTCACACCATCAAAACAATGCCAATGATTTATATAAGATAGGAATAATCAAAAGACATAGATTGAGGAGAAACATGATTGTATTTAACTCGATTTCTAACATGACCGTGCTCCCTTCTCCCCCAGACGAGAAACCAATAAACATAGAAGTCATAGATGAAAAAGGCGAAGCGAGGTGAACAGAGGTAGGGTTTGCAAACACCGGCAACTCACATCAAAGGTGTTTATTGCAACAACCTACGAAAAGCTAGAAATCGAATAAGAGAGAGAGAGAGAGGCCACATCACCACAATGAAAGTTGATTGCCCAACCTGGACCGCTGAGGCCAACATGGCCAAGCAAGAAGGGAAACGTAGATGGGAAGATAGCCAGAAACGAGAGCAAAAGGAGATGGCCGCATGATGAGTGGCCCAGTCCAAGCCTCCTCGTGGAGTGGGGGAGAGGGAAGAGCGTTAGGGGCAAATTGTAGAGCTAAAAGAGAAAGTGAATAGCGGATAGCCATCTGCTGCACTAAGGCAACGCAACAAGAACTAATTCAGAGGAAGACCTGTATGGTGCTGACTCAATTAGCTTGTGTATGGATAGTAGGAGTGGTCAAGCAAAAGTCGCGGGGCCATTCATTGATATGTGTTGGGCCATCAACATTAAGTAGGTAGAGCATCACATCTCACGCCTTTCACATCTCACCGATCCAGCCTACCATACAATAATGAGCAAAGTTCTGACTTGACTTTGTTTTGCTTTGGAAGATGAAAACGATCGTATAGGAACTAACTCAAGATGATAAAGAAAAGGAATGCGATTCATTCATCCAAAAATTCCCACAAAAATTTACTACCGATGATGTTAAAAAAGTATTAGTGATCTTTAAATAACATTCGTGATATTTGATTCTAAATTAAATATTTTCCTTATAATTTAGTTAAGGAGAGGGGTGTACAAACTTTTGCCTTAAAAGAAAAGTCAAATTTTTTTATATTTTTTAACTGTAAATTGAACCAAGAATTTTAATTTTTAGGTGCACAAGAAGAGCATAACTTGGAAACTTAATTTTCTAATGGATCATAATTTTGGGGATAAAATTTGTTAGATCTTAACATGCAAGCTTATGTTATTTGGATACTTCAATTCATAGATGGTACAGATTTCGGCTAGCACAAGGTCCCCCCATGCTTAAGATCCTAAGAAGCTAATCCGAAAATTTTCTTGTTCGGCTTTCTTGCCAGCCTAGAGTTTACAAATGCCCAATTTTCAAGTGTAGTTTATTCGCAAAATTTTCAAACTTGGATTCCAGTGCATTTATAATTTGCACAAGCACACTTGCGAAAGGCCCGTAGAAGTTGAGAACATGGAAAGCAAAAGCTTCTCAAAGACCTTATACGTGCCATTGCTTCAAGAGAACCAAGCTCTTAGTTCAAGAGAGAAACAAATTATTATCCTATAGATAGCAAGTTTTCAGTATGGCTCCTCGACTCAGTGATTCCCGTACGTCTTCCAGAATCACTTCATATTCATACCTTACCTCCGTCTGAATAGGTCTATTACTGTCAATCATAATTTGACAGGAAACAATGGTAAGAGGACTACTACTGAATACACATATTTTTCTACCCTTATTTAAAAAAAAAAAAAATCATATAATTTCGTCAAATTTAAGAGTTCAAAAGAAAAATATGCTGTACAAATCTTTCTCAGATTTTGTAAAGAAACTAAAGCCTGAAAGAGATGATTTGTTTGAACTTTTAGGACTACACTTTGTTTCGAAGCTAGAGCTTGTGTGTACGGGGCATTGAGATTTAAACTGCACGTGAAAGAAATTACGTCTAGACCCGAGTAACCCAACAATTTTATAATTGAATCCAGATATCATTTGATTATTAATTTGGCCAATCTTTTGAGCCTCTCAATTTCCAGTCGACCCTGAAGTAGTAAGAGCTCAAGGTAAAAAGCGCCAACGCCAGACATGGTCAGATGGAGGCATTCATGACCGCGGAAGTTATGATCATCACAAGAAAAGGGAACGTCTGATTTTTTTACCAAACTTAAAACCAATTGGCTTGCGTTGACTGGGGGAGGCGCAGCCATTTAATTATTAATCACTCCCCAGTTTCCACATCTTATTGAAGATTGCAGGACCATCATCTCAACCTCCTCCCTCTCATGACGAGGCTTTCGTTGCATAAAACGTGGTAAATCAATAGGTAACATAGAGGTTCAATCACTCAACAAAATTAAATTCAACTAATTTTAAACCCACACTTTGCTGCGGGATTACAATTTGTATGTCGATTAAAAAGAAAAGTCACCTCATTAGATGTTGGAGCCTCCACAATCTTGTCCACACCCAAATTTGCATGGGATGCAAGTTCAAGAAGATCCATGTTTCTGGCTACATTTAATCAATGAACAAACATGCCCGTTCATCCTGCATTGGAAAGCAAGCATGACATTAACATTGATGGCATACTGGATCGTTGTTAGTAGTTATACAGAAAGTTATATACATATATAGAGGTCACATAGTTGAAATATAAAAATTAAGCTTATAAAAAATTGCTTGGTAAAGAAAGAAGAGAGGAAGAAAGAAAGAAAATTACATGGAAAAAGATAGTAATAGCTATAGTGGCTATATCATGCAAATTCATATATATTAGAGATGAGGCAAATGTTTGATTAAATAAATAATAATCCAATATGGTATATATCTACATAATTATAAGTTCTAAAGATCTAACCAATCCAAGAACAACTAATTATTCGATAAACATATATATATACATACATAATTCTACTCATGCAATATTTCAAGTTTCCTCTCTTTTCTGTCAATATTACTTACTCTCTTTGTTAATAGAATAGACTCGTCCAATCGATTTCACTCAATCGGATATATATCCAAATTTGACCAGATTACATATGAGTTCAGTCACATGCATGCATATGTACGGGGTACCACAGCAATTTCTTCTTCACCCGATTCTCAACTATGAGCTTAGTCACATGCACACATATATACAGCACTACAATAATTTTTTCTTCGCATTATATATCTGCAATAACGCCCGCCCGCCCCTACGCAGTGCCAGAGACCGAGCAGAGGGAGAGATGCTAGAGATCGATGAATGCACAACGCCGTGATTAAGATAAAAAAAATTAATATAAATAAATAGTAACAATTACAGTGGAGTCAAATCTGCCTAAGCAGTCATTATATTTATAGATTGGCTTTTAACTGGGGGCAACAGCCATTATTATTGACCACGTCTGGCATGCCCCTACACTTTCGTCTCCGACACTCGAGGAAATCCACTGTTGCCATGGGATTTAAATCTGGCCTTCCGACCAGTGTGGCAATGACATCAAGCAAGAAAGTCCAAACTCAAACAAATGAGGATATGCAATATACATACAATAAGAAGCAACGTAAAACAGAAAGCACGTGTATTCCGATCAGTTGGATTATCACATAAACAACATCTACTGTGTAGAGTATGTGATTTTATATTTTTCTAATTAAAATATAAAATAATTAATCAACTCGTTAAAATTTATATTATATATCTCAAATGTATGAAAAATTAAGGTATTGATCAAGATTTTATGAAATACAGTGGTGCTACGGGTATTTTTATTTTATTTTATGTTTTACCGTGAGAGGTTTAACCAGCAATGTTCCAAGAACACAATTCTCCATTTAGAAACCAACTCTATACTCAATCGAATACATGCCTAGGTGGCCCTACTAGTCAGTTTAGACCAAATACTGAATCACCTTAGACTATTCGATTCAAGAAAGAAACTACCTACACATATGCAGCCTAAGCAACCGATTTCTGAAAGATGGAAAGAGACCAAGGGATGGATGGATATGTAAACATATGACATGTACCATGGAAGGGGGCGGGGGTTTTAAGCTGAAAGTAGCCCCTTTTCTCTCTCTTTTTTTCTCATCTATAAGTAAAAGGTAGCATTAACCAAAAAAAAAAAAAAACCTGATTTTAAAATGATGAGATTACCCGGTTGAAAACAGTCTGCTCTGCTTCTCCCACTCCAAATACATAACCCTCTCTTTATTTTTAAGAACTAGAGGGTAGATTTTAAGGTCATGACTAACAAAATAAAGTTGATTCAAACTTCAAGATATTGGCCTTGAAACCATAACATACATATACATGCCTACGATGGTATACGTGGTGGTGCTTTGGGATAATATTGCTTAAAACTGTACGTTATTCATAAAAAATGTTACATTCAAGGTGAAATGTTGGTAAAGATTCAATTCGAGTATATTTGTCATAAGTCGAACGGTTGCCAACCATGTCTCTAAAAATAATCAGGTGTAAACTTAAATGCAGTCAACTTTCTTTATGATTTATTTTTCTTATAATCTAGACCCTATTTCTCCCTAGTCTTTCCTTGAAGAATGACAAATTCCTTGTTGAATCTTTTTATTGAGCATATTTTATAATATTAGAAACGCTATAATGGATGCTACTGAAAAATTATATGTGGCTATCGGAACCAACTCTTTGATTGAGAGAACAGTTTTTCACAACAACTAGTCTCGATCTAGTGAAAGCTGTGAAATCTAAAAACATAAGGTTAGAAGTATCAAACCACTTTGACTTCGCTAAAGCAGCAAGCATCCCCGTAATGGGGAACACGGTAACATAGAGAAGGCATATTTGAAAACTTCCATTGATAGAAGGGACTGCTATTAACAATATCTGGAAACTAAAATAAGAGAAAACCTATAAATAATTTTAAGGTTCAATGGTTGAACATGTTTAGAATTAAGATTGTACTCATGCGCAATTCAATATTTGTTCACGCCTAGAGAATCCCAACGAATTCTCCAGCTATGGCTAATTGTTATCCAAAGACTTGCTGCCACATGTAATCACATGCTTGTCTCAAAACCTAAACTGTACATTCGGACAAACTATTGCACTCACCTTATTGTACCAATCCACCCTCTTTCTATAGCGTCAGCGATGTTTCAAGGCATGCTGTGTAAAAATATTAGTTCCTTTAATTTGAGTGCTGCCATTAACCGTTTTCTGGTAAAAGAACTCCAAGGACGGACCAAGAATATTAGGAAGTAAAATTATCTAGGAATCCAACATATACCTCAATATTTTTATTTAAAGGCATTACAACATCGTGCAATACTCACATTTTTTAATCTCCGAACTGACGTGATGTCAACTAGCTTTCTGCAGTCAGGTATCCAACCAAGCATCAAATTCCACACAATTTTCAGACGCACTTACAACTGATTAGTGGTTGAGCTTTTGTTAACAAAATTGTCACGGCGTACCTGAAAGATTGGTGTGTGAGAGAATCAATTACACCCCAGTTTGCCTATCTGGGTTCTGAGTCATCAAAAGAGAAAAACACAACGGTCATTTCAATGACTGCCAAAGGTAACGAGCATATTGGTTAAAACTTGAAGCTTTCAAATGCTTCGCTTTTCATCTAAAACTGCAAATGCCTCGTAGATGCCCACCTCTTAAGGTACAACAGCATTCATCACTCTTTGGCCTACAAACCTGCAACAGACTCGTTAGTGCTACTTGGTTGAAACATCAGCAAAAGTATAATTTCTGATTACCGAATTGATAACATAAACAATCAGTGTTTTCATGTTCTTGATCCACTATAAGTATTCCGTGAGGAACCGCTGTTAGTAGAGTTGCCACCATCACGAGCTTCCTTGCGCCGTCTTTTCTTCTCCCTCCCCCTTCGACCATTTTCTTTGCATGAATTGTCTGGAGTCTTGAAACACTCACTTTCATCTAATGAATTGTTAGCCCTTGAACCCTCTCTCTTTCCTAATGGCGGGAAGGTTTCGTTTACAACTTCACCCCTGGGGAAAGGCTCATCATCCACCAGCCTCCAATTGTATAATGCATCGCCTTCGTCCTCGAATGGCAAAGCTGCAGTTTGTTCTGAGACTGGAAGCAGATTTTGAAAGGTAAGCTCACCGTTGGATCCACCTTTCCGCTCTAGAAGTGCAGGATCTGGTCGAATGATGGTCCCTAAAATGCTCCTGTTCGGTCCCAAATCCATGATTGCTTTTGCACCTGTAAGAGTGCCATACGCCATTGCAAATGCCGATCTTACCTGCATCAAATGAGAAAACAATATTAGCCATAATCCACGACCAGGCTGCGGGTAGAATATTGTTGTAGGTTGGATGTATTGACAGGCTCGATGTTCAACATGAAATATGGAGACTAAGGATTGAATCCAACCAAAGTTTAGCCAATACTTAAGGGAGAAAAGATAGCATTAGACTATTATTCATTCTACCGAGTCTCGTATGATTTCAAACTTGACATAGATGAACTGACTGGAAGCGAGAAGCGTGAAGCTATTTCTAAAATATATAGAAGACCGGGAAATTGATTTGAAGACTATGATGGAAACAATGTATTAGCATAGGTTAAAAATAGGGTGGAGAATTTCACCTGACCTGGCCAGGCCCGAATCGAACCTGAAAAGGCCCATTATATTTTTTGGGCCACAGGTCAAGCTGAAGTCCTGAAAACTTTTTCAAATCAAGGCCCAGGACCAACCCAAGGCCCATGTTAACAGACCCAGGGCCAGGCCAGGCTAGGCCCAATTTTAATGTTTGGGTTGAATTTTCAGGTCAGATCAGGATAGCCTGTTAAGGCCCATTACCCAAAAAATGGAAATCTGACCATCCACATATAATTGGATGTAATGAAATGAATCTATTATTAAGTCCTACATCTTCTTATATAATGAAGAGATAGGAGAGTTGCAATATAACACCAATAAGAAACAAATAATAACTGTCACAAACGAATGTGCATACGTTAACACTTCCCCTCAAGTTTGAGCATAGATATCTATCATGCTCAGCTCGGATACACATAAATAAAGCAGAGACCTCGCTAAGGACTTGGTAAAAATGCCTATAATATGCTCCTCAGACATGGCTGGTGTTATATACAGCAACCCCTTTTGAATAATATCTCTAGTATGATGGCAATCAACCTCTACATACTTCATCCATTTATGAAAAGTTAAGTTGTTGGCAATGAAGGTAGCTGCTCTGTTATTACACATCATCTCTATTGGACTAGAAAATTGTACCTCCAAATTGGTGAGTAGGGACCTGATCTACATCATCTCTGCAGTCGTCTGAGCTATGGTCCTGTATTCAAAGTTGGTACTCAACCTAGCAACTATGCCTTACTTTTGTTTCTCCACGTGATCAGATTCCCTGCCAAATATGTGCAGAACCTCATTGGATTTTCGGTTCACATGAAATCCGACGTAATCTGCATCAGAATAACCAACCAAGGTCATAGAAGACCCCTTGGAGAGGAGAAGACCTTTTCCATGAGCCTTCTTGATGTACCGGACCACCATCAATACTGGATCCCAGTGCTGTCATGTTGGCTTGGACATAAACTGACTCAATCTCCCCACCGCAAAGGAGATATCGGGCCTCATGATAGTCAGATAAAGCAACTTACCTACAAGCTGCCTAGACTGCCTGCTGTCCACCAACTGTATGCCTCATCATAAAGTGACATCTTGAGGTCCATAAGAATATTAACCTCCTTGGCCCCAATCATACACACCTCCTCCAACATATCTGGCGCATACCTCCTCTGAGAAAAGACTACGCCCTTCTTACTTCGAGCAACCTTAATACTAAGAAAGTATTGTCGAGCCCCTAAATCTTTCATAACATTTTTTTTTGATATCGAGGAACCCTCTGTGCAATTAGAGGTAAACCCCGGGAGCCCGTCTCACAAAGCCGTAGTCGACGTGCCGGACGGAGAACCCCAGCATGCAACACCGTAGTCTGGACCCTATGCGCGTATGGGCAAGCAACGAGTTTCAAACCTGCACACCCCGCACAAGGAGTCTTATGGCGACGGGGAAACCCAACTGGGATACCCCTACCACCCTCTTTCATAACAAATTGCTCTACCAAAATATGCTTAATCTCAGTGACACCCTGCACATCATCTCCCGTGATAATTAAGTCATCACCATATACAAGAAGCATCACAGTACCTCATCCAGTCCTGACAAAAAGAGAAATCAGTCGTCGATCTCCTGAATCTAGCTGTCTGGAATCATGATCTGGTACTCTACTTGAGGCCATAGATGGCCTTCTGCAGCACTCCCCTTGAACCTCAAATCTAAGTGGTTGCTGCATGTACACTTCCTCTTGGAGATCACTATAGAGGAACGCATTCTTCACATCCAGCTGATGTAATGACCAATCTAGTTGGACTGCCATGGCAACCAACACTCGGACTGTAGGAAGTCTGGCAACTGGTGAAAATGTGTCAAAGAAGTTCACCCCATAGGTTTGGATGAACCCTTTTGCCATGAGACATGCTTTATATCTAGCAATGCCTCTATCTGGGTTGAACTTCACAGTGAACACCCATCGATAACCAACAATTGTAGCCCCGTGTGGAAGTGGAGTAAGCTCCCACGTCCCACGACCCCTAAGAGCTGCCATCTCGGATCAAGCATAACCTCGCGGTGAGTCGTTATGATCTAAGTAGCAGCCAACGCCTAGGTGGATCCTGCAAACACGGGACCTATGTTATCAATAGCAAGTACTCCAGCAATGGGATAAGTAGCACAAGTTCGTGGCCTCTTCTGAACAGCTATCGGAAGATCCAAATCATCACCTGTCACATCATATGTCATGTCCATGTGATCAACACATGGCAAACAAGCGTTAGTATCTAAGAAACTCACTTGAGAATCTGATGGTGAAAGCAAGGGAGGCCCTGATAAGTAGTATGAGGACAGACATAAGTCTGAAGTGGCTCAGTCAGACGAGGAAAGGATAGCGTAGTAGGTGGTGGTGGTGGTGCAGTAGGAATGAGAATCTTAAGAAAACTCCCAAAATGAATGGGTGTAAATGACATGGGTGTCATATCACCCTCAGAAGGTAGATCAGCAACAGATGTAGAGAAGAGTATCACGTCATGAAAAGTAACATCCGCCGAAACAAAATGTCGAGAAGTGGTCAAATCAAAACATCGATACCCCTTTTATGTCCGAGTATACCGAAAGAATACACACTTAACTGCTCTAGATGTTAGTTTCTCCAAGCATGATCCAAGCAAATGGACAAAAGCAACACAACCAAAAGTCCGAAGGGTGACGTGAAATAGGGCTCTATCAGGATACATAACCTGCAAAGGAATCCGCTCATGCAAAGCAACATTAGGCATCTGATTGATCAGAAAGCAAGCCGTTAAAACAGCATCACCCCAGTAAAGCGAGGGGACCGAGTGGTGAATCAACAAGGTAGGAGCAAATTAAGTAGCGATGTTTCCTCTCAGCAACACCATTCTACTGAGAGGTGTGGGGGCACATGGTCTCATGAATAATGCCACAACTGGAAAAGAAAGTACCCAACCAAGTGGTACAAAACTCTAAAGCATTATCAAATCGAAAATGCTTCACAAAACATGAATGCTGAGTTTTTATTTCCTAAACAAAATTTTCAACAATTTATCCCACATCGGACTTATTCTTCAAAAAAAACAAGACAAGAAAAATCAACTAACACCAGCTAATATCTATTCCCAAGTCGATTAGGAATACGACTGGGACCCCAAACATCCATGTGAATCAAAACAAACATAGCAACAAAGGAAACTGAAACAGAAGTAGAAAAACTAACCCCGTGGTACTTACCCTACTGACAAGCATCATAGGTGAGAGCAGTAGTGGAAGGTATGTGCGGCAAAACTAGTCTGAGACGATCAATAGGCAGATGGCCAAGGCGGTGATGCCACTGGAGAGAGGATCCAATAGAAATAAGGCCCTAGGTAGCAGAGGCAGCAACAATAGTACAACTTAGACGGTACACCTCCCATTCCTCATGCTCTCCATAAATCTTCCCAATGAGCTTTGTCCTGCAAGACTCAAGAAGACGCATCAAATATAGCTCGACAGTTCAGATCTCTGGTAATACTGCTAATAGACAACAAATTTAATAGAAAATCAGGCACATAGAAAGCATTTGTCAATTGCAAAGTAGAAGATAAAGGCATAGCTCTCTTGCCAACAAGTGGTGAATGTCTCCTGTCTGCCACCTGTACAGTCCTGGCTGGTGTCACTAGTGCTAACTAAGAAAATGATCCCCTGTCCCCACACAGGTGCTTGGATGCACCAGAATCAATCAACTAATCACCAAAGGATAAAACATACGACATACCAGTCGTAGATGCCTCAGAAGAGGAGGCAATGGCTGCAGTGTTTGGAGGCTAAGAAGAAAACACCTGAGTCAACTGAGCAATCTGCTGCCGTAGATTCTCAATCTCGGTACTAAGAGAACTAACATCAAGGCTCAAGGGGACTCCATCAGTAACCTCGATTGCCTGATTAGCCACAGGTGACCTTCCATGCTTCTGCCAACATGTAGCCTCAGAGTGGCCCATCTTACCACAATAGATACACGGAGACCGAGTACATGTACCAGAAGAGTGTCCACGTCTATGACCATGTGTAGGAAGGGGGGAGCCCCTACCATGTCCAGGGATCACAGCAAGTGCGGACATCTAAGCACCAAAGTCAAAAGTAAAGGTGTGCATTGCTACTCTGCTAAGTCTACTGTAGGCTTCCTCCAGAGTAGGAAGCTCAAAAGAGGTGAGGATCTGATCTCTAGCTACCGAATAATCAAATCTAAGGCCTGCCAAGAATAGGGAGACTGCCAACTGTCTTCGGAAACTCTTCCAGGACTCATAGGCACACCCCGATAGATAGGAGTAACGCCTCTCCAGCATTCCCTTCATGAGGGAATAACACTGTGACAACCTGCGTTCCTCCTGACACAAGTAAAAGAAGTCATAAAAGACCTGAAAAACATGTGCGGAGTTCTTGGCGTGTGAGTACGTCTCATGTAAAGACTCCCACATCTTCTTTGCTATCGAATAATGCATAATCTCATCCCCTATTCGGGGAATAACAGTCTACATAAGCCATGCACAGACCATGGCGTTGCCTCTGTCGCAGTTGGCATTTGTGTCAGTCTTGTTTGTATTCTCCGAATCCGTAAGAATGTGGCTTTTCCTATGACCCCTAACAGTCATAAAAAAGGTCTGGGACCACCGCAGGTAGTTGGTCTCATCTAGTTTGATGATGGGACCGAAAAATGGGTTTTTGTGTACCCTGACGTCCGAAAGAGAGCGCAATGTCACCTCGGACTAATCATCTGAAGCCATCTTCGCAATCCGCAAGCCTCAATCAATCTTCTACAATCACAGAGACATCAGTAGATCTGAAAAGAAAATATGATTTTAGATCTGTATCTTCGGCAGAAAGTCCCCTTGGACGAGCGTTGGCCTAACCCGGGTGCAGGGAAAACACCCGATACGGCCCCAAGGGGACCTAAACTACCTCTCCCTACGGCTACAAGAGATGTAGCCCTTAGAACAGGGCTACAAGCCCCTCACAGCTGCTGCCAGCTGCACACGCGTGGGCTGCACCTCACACCACTTCTGAACTTGTAGAGGTCACCGACAGTTACTGCAGACCACCGCACCTCGCTGCAGATCACTATCGTGCCTAGACTAGAGCCACCAGTGCCTCACTGTGTCGCCCTGGCGTCGCTGCAGCGCTGTTGGCTGTGAGCTTGGCATCGCCGCCGCCGCTCAGGGGTTTTGGTGCATCGAGAGAGAGAGAGAGAGAGAGAGAGAGAGAGAGAGAGAGAGAGAGACGAGGTTTAGTGGTTAGGGTTTAGGGGCCTTGGGGTAGGAATACCTAAAGCCTCGGTCTAGGACCGTTGCTCTGATATCAAATTGAACGTAATGAGATGAATCTATTATTGAGCCCTACATCTTCTTAAATAGTGAAGAGATGGGAAAGTTGCGATACAACACCAACAAGAAACAAATAATAACCAAGAGCCCCTCATACAAAAGAATGTACCCCTCATATAAAGAGTAGTTGGCCTGTTAGTAGATTTTTAATATACCATAAAAGAAACAAAATTGACATGGTGGATCAAATGATTTTGTGCTACTAAATTTTATCACAAGCTCAGGGGTCTTGTGCTCTTAGTTTCTAACCATTACTAACTGAATGCAATGTATTCGTAGAGCCAACAGTCAACATACTATACATCAAATATTGTTTTCAATAGCAACTATACACAACTTTATATGTCAATATAAGTATATATACATAATTATAGCCTCATTAGATCGGGAAAAATTAGACTTCATAAAAGAAGGAAAAGTGTAATTCGAGCAAAATCGAGACAATAGACCATCTCATATTTTTTTGGATTCGGGCCAAGTCGGGCCTAGGCTCGAATTTTCCTAAAAATCAAGGTCTAAGCCCAACCGATATAAAATTCGATCAAAAAAGGAAAGGGCAATGCCTTCGGCGATTTTGTGGAGCATTTGGTTGGGGAGAAATGTAGTTATTTTAAGGGGTAGTGGCCTTATGTGGAGAACTTTGTTGAGTCTATTTCCTCTTTGGTTAGATCGTAGAGTTCCAATTTGTAGCCTGGTCGTGCACATTCTTATTTTTTAATATAATTTTTGGGTGGTTAGTGGATAACCACCTACTCTTCTCAAAAAAAAAAAAAAAACCCCAAGACCTGTAAGTCAAACACTTGTGCATAGTAGAGTGTTCAACACCTATGGCACAAATCCATTTTTAACTAAGTGGTCCTGGAATCATAGGCAACCAAATGGCTGTGTTGCTAACTTTGAGGCAGGGAGAGAACCCTTTTTCCTAAATTTATGGGTTATTTTGTTGATTTCCTTATGCAGTCGTTTTTGGGGGGCAGCGGCCGTGGAGAATTTTGTTTAGTCTGTTTCTTCTTTGGTTAGATTGAGGAGTTCCAATTTGTAGCTTGGCCGTGCACATTCTTATTTTTTAATATAATTTCTGGGTGGTTATCAATTGGATAACCACCCTTTTCTTTTTCAAAAAAAAAAAGGCCCGAGACCTGTTAGTGAACACCTGTGTATGGTAGTGTTCAACACCTATGGCACAAATCCATTTTGACTGAGTGGTCCAGGGATCATAGGCAACCAAATGACCATGTTGCCACCTTTGAGGAGGGGAGAGCACCCTTTTTCCCAAATTTATGGGGTTATTTTGTTGAGTTCCTTCAACAGGGGAGAGCAGCCCTGTTCTACTACTGTTGGTGTCCCTGTCCATCTAATGAGAGAATCCATTCACACCAAGCTTTCCTGCACTAAGAATGGAGAAAGTAGAGCATTAGAGACAGAAACAAGCAATTACACATAATGCAATGGCTTTTAGCTAGGTTTCATTTGAGTTGGGTGCGTCCTGGGAAGAGATCAAACCTGCAAGAGCATAACATCGGATTTATGACCACAAACTCGGATACTAGGGTACAGCTATGCTTAGATGACCTCTACTAAGCTTCAATCTTCTACTCTTTATATGGGAAGGGGAAAAAGAATCATCAAGAGTTTTTTTTTTTTTCCTTGAAAAGGGAGAATCATCAAGAAGTACATGAAAGAAATATGAAGCGATAATTCATATGTGCATTCAAGGAGATCTTTTCTGATCCGTTGCATCTACTACTTCACTTTCTCATGGTGAGTGGCACTTCATTTTTTTAATGGGAAAGGAGCATTTGCCAATGGCACCCTGAAGATTTGAAATGACAAACCTCTGAATTTAGAGGCTTTATCTTGACTGCCATTTCCTGAGTGTGGAGTCTAAACAGTGACTCAAAAGGGCATTGGACTCTTTCCTGTTATCATATTCATCCAACCGAGCACCACACTAAAATGGTGGATGTCAGGATGATGGAATGGAGTTAGAAGCTGCTTGTCTGGCAACAGGCCATCCAAAGGAAGATGTTTCTGTCAGTTCTTCAGACAAGAAACCCTTCCCTGGACAACATCATTCAGAGAAGGTTGGAGGTAGGAACCATCTAGCTTAGTATTTGGCCATCCCAAGAGAAGTGTTCCCGCTAATCCTCCTAGATAGGAAGCTTTGCTCTGGACAACAATATTAGTTCAGCGAACCTGGAGGCAGGACTTGCCTCACCAACCTTGGAGCTTCCTCTCCAGCTTGCCGACCTAGGGTCAGTATTGATGTTCGTAAGTGACCCAGTCTGAACATGGTTTACCTGCTTGAAGCATGTGCCTTCCACATAAGGTGATTCCTACCCTCATCACCATTCCTCTCACATTACAGGTTATGCTGATGTCCCTAAGCCTTTATAACATTTATGGGATCCAAAGCTCCAAGATTTTGGCAACTTGTGCAACATTTGTAGGTTCATCTGAACTCCTCTGGCTCTCTTCTTTTATATGCTTCTGCATTTCTCTCATAATACAATGGAGCTGTTGGGATGAAAAGGTTTGCACATGCTTGGGTTACCTTTTGTGGCCATCTCTTCATCATTTGTGTCAATACTTCATTTCTTCTCAATGGAGACATTGATAGTCCAAGACTACTAGAGGAATTTGTTGATGGAGTTGGAAAGGAACAAACATATGAAACAGTTACCTCCAACAATAATTACCAAGCACAACAGCTCCAATTGATGAGCTAAGCTAGTACAATGTAAGGGCAATATTGGAATAGGTGAAGGCATTTATTATCCAGCAATTCTACTCCATTGAACGATTGTAAATCATAATACCACAGAATAAAAAATGACTAAGCAAGTGATGCCATTTTAGGTATAGATTGACTGACAACTCTACTTACATAAGATAAAAGGTGACTGCCATTTTTTGATAAGGTATAATAAGTGTGGTAACAAAAGTATCAAATGCCCTTCAAAAAAAACAAGTATCAAATGACTTTGAGTTACTTGGAAAATCCTTCTCGAAAGTAGGGGAAACCCATGGGGGAACAGCCCCTTAATGGACTTTGATATTGAATTGATTTTTCTCAAAAACAAAACACCATTCTATAAAAAGACCCTCCACCTCCAACACGTCCATAATAGGTGGCATAGTAGCAATCCACCAAACCACTCTTAAATGGTGCTTGCTATGACCCATTAACACAACCACTCTCCCCTTAAGCTAAAAAGTGAAACGCTTAGCATGTTATGGGACCAACAATGACAATGCCTTTTCCCATATCAAGTGGGGCCAACATGTATTTTTTTTGTCTTCATTTAGAACTATCTTGATTCTTGAATCATTCCCAAGAATAATTTTAAAAAACGTGCCTTAAGATGCACGAGGCATACTGCATGCACCTCGAGGCTATACAAGACAAAAAATAAACTAAGACGGTAGCCTCAGGCAAATGTAGCAAGGCAAGTGCCTCAACATGGTGACGTGATGCTGAGGCGTCGAGGTAGAGGCAGGTCACCATCTCACTTGAGAAACTCCTTAACCTGGTCATGTGCAAATCACATGACCGATTTAATGACTTAATATTGTGAATAACCCCAATCAAAATACCACCACGCCCCCCCCCCCCCCCCAATAAAGCCCTAAACCCGACCAATCATTCTCCGATCTTCGACTTCCAACACCATCGTCGAAGGTCTTTGGTTTCATCATCAATCCATCGCCAGTCCCTATCTTCTGTATGCTCCGCCAGACTTCATCCCAACTGCTGCCGGTTTCATCTCTAGCTCTGGTCTCCACCCTTGGTCCAACTCTTCCTCTCTCCCTAAGTTTATTTGGTGTTTATTTGGTGTTTCTTTCTGCAGGTCACATGTTTATTACGTGTCAATTGAGTCTTATTTGGTCCAGATCTTCTATTGTTTAGTGTTATTTGGTAAGAGCTTGTACTATTTAATTTGATAAGACCTTATCGAGTGGTTATTGGTCAATTGTTATTCACCCAAATGGAGTAATTCTACGATTCTACTTTTATTTATGTTGAGTTCTATTTTCTGTAGTAAGGGTATTTTGTTAATTTTTATTTTGGTAGTGGATTTATGATATAATTTTCCCCCACCTATATAGAGGTGAAGGGACTATTTGGTAAAGTAAAAATGTTCATTTTCTTTAACTTGGTATCAGAGCCAAGTTCAAAACTCCACCAAGAACACCCTAACCTTACCATCAAGCCTGCCATCACCGTCACCACCACTGCCACCATCGGCAACAACGCCAGCAAGCAGCAACGTCGCCGGCCTGCCACCGTCATCGCCGCCACTGGCTGCGGCAAGAGGGGTATAGAGGGGGTAGCGCCGCCTCTTCTACTCCTCCAACTCTCTCCTCTTGATACTGGGCATCTTCCAGCAGTAAGGAGAAGGTTGTAGATCCCTATCTCCTTTGTTTCGAGATCTAGGAAGATCCTCCACGTGTTGGTGATGAAGTTCTAGAGCGAGGATCTTCCGGAAAGGAGTTTGAAAGGTCTTCTTGGATGGTATAATCAAATCAGATCTTTGTTTCTATTTGTTTTGGGGTGTGTTTTTCCCTTTGATGCATGTTTTTGGTGTATGTATTCCCTTTGAGTATTGACCGCATGTGAGCGGAAATTTTTGAGATGTATTCCCCGTTTGGTGTATTTGTTGGGGTGTGTATTCCCGTTTTCTGTCAATTTTCAGATCTAAGTGTGGAAATTCAGGGGTGTGTACCCTTTCTGTGGTGCATCGTGTTTCAATGAACATGGCAGTGTCTCAGTCAGAGATTGTGCTAAGAACCGCCATGGGTAATACTCCAACCACTGGTGTGACATGATTGATTAATTCAGGTGCCTCCAATCATTTTTCCTGGAATCTACAGTGTTTTGGACAGATTCAACTCGAGGTCGTACAGTACATGTGGCTAATAGACGACTTGCTCCTAATAGTGGTCAGGGGAAAATTAATGTTACCCCTTCTATGCAGCTTAATCGTGTCCAATTTGTTCCAGATTTATCTATGAACTTACTTTCTGTCAGTGAAATCATTAAGTAGATAAATTGTCGTGTCATCTTTGATGAGCGTGGATGTATTTTCCACGATAAAATGACAGAAAGACTACTGGTAATGGATATGAAGAAGGGGGTGTTTAACGACTTCAGCAAGATTCCATGGCTACAGTGTGTCGGGTTAGTACCACATCTGGAAGTGCTCTACAGTGGCATAAACGGTTGGGCCATCCTTCTTTGGAGAAATTACGCGAGCTTATTCCTCATGTATCCCCAACCACACAACTCACCTGCGATACATGTCAACTTGGGAAGCACCATAGATCTTCCTTTCCAACTGCTACAGAACCACGTTCGTCTTCATGTTTTCAATTAGTGCATCTTGATGTTTGGGGTCCCAGTAGTACTCTTGATAGAGCAAGGCATTGGTACTATTTGATTGTGGTTGATGATTTTTCCAGATTGTCCTGCCTATTTCTCACGAGGAATAAGTCTGAAGTGGGTCCACCAATTGAGAAGTTTGTGTTGATGATAAAGAATCAGTTTGATGTTTGCATCAAGACTCTCAGATCTAATAATGCATTGGAGTTTTGTACTCATTCGCTAGTCGAATTCTACGATTTACATGGCATAACTCATCAGACCTCATGTCCTCACACCTCTCAGCCAAATGAAGTTGCAGCGAGGAAGCACAAACATATCCTTGATATGGCCAGAGCCCTTCTTATCCATAACAGTGTGCCACAGAACTACTGGAAAGATGTAGTTCTCACAGCTTGCTACCTTATTAATAGATTGCCTTCCTCTATGATTCACGAGCAAATACCATGACAAATGCTTTATCCAAATGATGAGCTGTTTGATCTTCCACCCAAGACATTTAAGTGCGTGGCTTTTGTACATCTTCTTGGACGTAGGCGCAATAAATTAGCACCTAAAGTAGTTAAGTGTGTATTTTTTGGCTACTCTCGTACTCAGAAGGGGTATCGGTGTTTTGATCATCTACACCAAAGACATTACATTAGTATAGATGTCACCTTTCGTTAAGCTGTACCATATTTTTTTGTTGCTGCCAAGCAAGTGCAGAGTGTGCCGGAGTGTGCTCCTGTACCAGTTTCTCCTATACCATTTGGTATATTCACGGATAGTAGTAGCCCTTCTCAGGCTACTAAGTCATCTACCAGCATATTCAGGCCAGTACCAACGGATGAAAGGACCTTCAAGGGTCACACTTATCAGTTGGCAGTTGTTTATAGGGCAAAGCCCCCTCTATCTATTCCACAGACTCCTCAAATTAGTGTTGATAACCTAAAGGCAGTTTCTACTCAAGAAGCTTTTTCAGATACAATGTCAGCAGGTGTAAAGGGTGAGAGTCTATCACCTGTGGATGTTTCTCCAGGTCCTGATTCCATGAGTACTGATGAGGATATCCCTATTGCTATCAGGAAGGCTCCACGATCTTGTGCCCAGTATCGTGTTGTTGAGAATGTTGTTTCTGTTGATTCTCGAAGTTTGGAGTTTCATGCATTCACAGCTGTTGTATCCAGTGCTGAGTTACCTACCTCATACCAGCAGGCTCTACTACATCCACACTGGAAGGCAGATGTTTGCACTTACTACCAGAGGTACCTGAGAGCTGTCACCTCTACCATCCGACGCGCACCTTATTGGAACCAGATGGGTCTTTACCTTGAAATACAACCCAGACGTATCTATTTCAAGGTATAAGGCCTACCTTGTGGCAAAAGGATTCACCCAGACCTATGGGGTGGATTTCTTTGACACGTTCTCCCCTGTTGCACGACTCTCCACTGTTCATATCCTTATCTCTGTTGCAGCTCATTATGGATGGCAATTACATCAGCTGGTTGTCAAAAATGCATTTCTATACGAAAACTTGGAGGAAGAGATCTATATGCACCGGCCACCTGCCTTTGACGTTCAAGGGGAGTGTGTATGCAGGATTCGTAAGGCCATTTATTGTCTTAAGCAAAGCCCCAAGCCTAGTTTCAGCGCCTGTCTGAGGCATTGTCTGTTATTGGGATGCAAAGATCCTTATCTGACCATCTACTATTTGTAAGGAAGACCAGCAGCGATACAGTGGCTTTACTTGTATATGTGGATGACCTTATTCTTATAGGTGATGATGCAGAGGGTATATCTCAAGCAAAGGAGTACTTAGCACACCAATTTGTCATGAAAGATCTTGGGAAGCTGAGATACTTTTTAGGCATTGAGTTTGCCACAAGTAAGCAAGTGACAATTATGTCGCAGAGGAAGTATGCCCTTGATATTCTTCAAAAGACAGGCATGCTAGGATACAAAGATGCAAATATTCCTATAGATCCTCAAATTCACCTTTTTGAGGATTGTAAAGCTAAAAGACAAGAAGGCATATCGACAGCTGGTGGAGAAATTATATCTATCACTAGGTCAGATATTAGCCTTGCCGTAGGTAAGCTAAGTCAGTTCTTAGATAAGCCCACTGATGTTCATTGGCAAGCTGTGATGCAGGTGTTGAGGTGCATCAAGGGATGTCTAGATAGAGGAATTCTTTTTCAGAGGAAGGCACCTATGTCTGTTGTTGCATACTCAGATACAGATTATGCAGGTGATGTTGGTGATAGGCGATTTACTACTGGCTTCTGTACTTTTGTAGTTGGGAGCTTGGTGACCTAGAGGAGCAAGAAACAGAGTGTTGTTTCATGCTTTAGTGCTGAGTCTAAGTACAGGGCCATGGCACATACTGCAGCTGAGATGATATGGATCAAGTCTCTGTTACGGGATCTTCATGTTAATGTTCAGGAGACTATAGAGATGCATTGTAACAACCAAGATGCCACCTACATTGCAAACAATCCTATGTTCCACGAGAGAACAAAACATATAGAAGTGGATTGTCATTACACCAGGAGTTTGACTCAATAGAGTTTGCTTCATACTATTTGTCTTGCCTCCTCAGATCAAATTGCTAACATGTTTACCAAGCAAACTCTGTTGAAGAGCATTATATATATATAATAGATATATATGCTCCAGCTTGAGGGAGAGTGTTAAGTTTTCTTTTCTGTAGTAAGAGCATTTCATTAATTTTTATTTTCATAGTGGGTTTATGATGTAATTTTTTCCCTACCTATATAGAGGTAAAGGGACTATTCGGTAAAGTAAGAATGTCCATTTTCTTCAACTATTTAGACCAATCTAGTTTAGGTTGTAGTCTTGTCATATGTACTGTTTTCACTGTTCATTTAGGTTATGGATCACAATTTAGTACACACAAAAGTACATGCACCCTTTAAAATCCGATGATATTTATTATATTACACTGGTGATGTTAAAAAAACAATCAATCAAAAGTAAATATCACCACTGGTATTTAGTTTTGAGCCAAATATCACATGTTCTTGCAAGTTCTGACTCCAACTTGTGCGAGTCGAGACTCATGCAATTGGATTTTTTAATGGATGAGAGAAATAAATGTTACAATTCTTATTGTCTTCAAGATTCTTATTAGCACTTAAAAAATATTATTCAAGTCATTTTTCATTATTTTCCATTTAAAGCCTGAGGTTTACACCTCAAAGAAGGCAAACTGCCTCAATGCTGCATTGTATTTTTTAAAACCATGTTCTCAAGCTTATACCAAAGTAACCAAGATCGCGCTTAATGATTTTCTTCCAACACTTCTTTGGCCTTCTCAACCACTCCTAGGAGGCTCACATTTAACTTCTTACATCACTTAGGCAGAATATCAATTGGCCTTCTATGTAAGTGTCAAAACCACCATGAATGTATTTCTTTCATTTTATTCTCTACTGGCGTTGCCTCAACCTTTTTCCATAATAATCTCATTATGCATTTGATCCTTTCTAGTGTATCAATACATCTACCTTAATATCTTCATTTCTACCATAAACATTCTTAGTGCATGCCAACAATTAATGGCCCAACACTCATATCCATATAACATGGTAGGTCTTACACAGATGCTTTATAATAAATCATAATTTTTCAAGGAATATTCTTCTCAGAGAAAATATCAAAAACTCCTCCCAATCAAAATACATTAATTCTGTGTGACACCTCCGTAAATTTCTCCATCTTTTTGAAAAATATACCATAAACATTTAAAAACATCTTTCTACGAAATGAAATATGCTCTACTTTTCACATGTATAACTTTTTTTTAAAAAAAGTGAGGGTAGTTATCCAATTGATAACCACCCATGATCATTTCATTCCACCAGAAATAATTACATCAAAATTACAAATGGGATCTCCATAACTCCATTCGGAACAAAATGGAATAAGATAAATTTTCAACATAGGATCTCTCCCCCCTAAAAAGCACCCCATTCCTACCCAGCCAAACACCCCACAGCACAGCCAAAATCTTACCTCGACCCTTCTTGGATCTAAAGGAGATGCCCCTCTTGAGCATTCCCCCTACGGAAAGAGGACCAAAAGATAACCACATCCCGATGTACAATCCAGTCGACCCCCATCCTCTACCACACCTGCTCTACAAAAGGGCACTGAAAGAAGAGGTGCTGGATGTCCTCTTCCGCTCCTCCACAAAGAGGACAACTCACGTCATCCATCTGGGCCCACATCGCTCTCCACCTCTTCGTCATGATCCTCCCCCTCCTCACCAACCACCCGAAAATCTTTACCTTCAGCGGACACTCCGCCTCCCAGAGGAGCCTGCAGTCTCTCAAAAGTTCTACATCTGTATTGGCCACGTTGCCACTCAATCTGCAAAAGACCTTCGCCACTGAAAAATCACCTTCTTCTTAGGAATATGTCACTGCCCTCCTCTGGCTCCCATCCATCCAACTCCTGCAACAACCTTTGGAAATCCTCACATCTCTGATCAGATAGCCCCCCCCCCCCCCCCCCCCCCCAGAAGACTGAACATCATGCCCTGGACTAACAATCTCCCACTGAGACCGACGGGTCAACCACACTCTCAAAGAAAAGAGGATATCTGTCGCTGAGGGAAAGGCCAACCCCCTGCCAATCATCCATCCAGAATCGGAAAATCTCCCTCACCTAGAGTGGGAGAAAAGAATGTTCGCACCTTCCTTGCCACCGCTACCAGCCCCGTGAGAAAGAAAGATGCCCCTAAAGGAGGTGACCCCAAAGGCTCCCAAGAGATTAAGGACCCGTAACAACTCATGACCTCACCAAACAGCCCCTGTTCACGGCCCATGAGTCTAACAATCCACTTCGTAAGGAGACTAACATTCACTTTTTCCACATCCCTAACTCCCAGGCCCCCCTCCTGCACCGATGTACAAACCTCCTCCCAGGCCACCAGACTCGCCCCTCTTCCTGCCGCCCCCACATTAGACCAGAAAAGGTCCCGTATCAGCCCAGCGATCTTCTTCTCTACCTGTCTCAGCATTCTAAAAACAGATAGGAAATATGATGGAATGGATGCCAAAACAGCTTTCACCAGAACAAGCCTCCCACCTCTAGACAACAGTCCAGCCGACCACCCTGTTAATCTCTTCTCCATTCTCTCCAGCAAAGGAAGTCAATCTCGCAATCTAAGCCTCCTATCCGACAAAAGAAGGCCCAAATAAACTAATGGCAAAGATCCCACCTCCGTCCTAAGCACTCCACCCACCGACTCCACCTCTTCGACCACCATGTTCATTGGGACAAACGTCAATTTCTGGTATTTTATTTGCAGTCCAAATGCTGTGCCAAAGAGCTCTAGGATGATTCTCATCCTCCAAGCCTCCAATCTCGCTTCTTCAACCGGAAAGAGGGTATCAGCAGCATACTGCAAGATTGCCGTCTGGTCACTCTCTCCAATCCGAAAGCCATTAATCAGACCTCTATCACATGTCCTACGAGTCGCTCTCGCCAAGGCATCCGCCGCCAATACAAACAGCATAGGGGCTAGAGGGCACCTCTGTCTGATCCCTCTCCTAGGCTACACCCAACCTCCCTCTAAGTTTCCATTAATCAAGACCGAGAAAGATGTCGTCGTCACGCATCTCTTCATCCAACCAATCCACATCCTGGGGAAGCCTCTCCTCAGTAAGGATGCCCATAGGAACTCCTACTGCACTGAATTGTACTCCTTGCTGAAGTCTACTTTCCACAGAAATGCTTGTTTCTTCTCCCTCTTCCAAGCAGCCAAAACCTCCATAGCAATGACAAACCAGTCTAATATTTCCCTTCCGGGTACGAAGGTTGTCTGCACAGGGGATATGAAGTCTCCGAGGACATCTCTAAGTCTGTTTACCAGAACCTTGGCAACAATAAGGTAGACAGCATTGGAAAGCGCAATCGGATGGAAAACCTGAAAGTCCTCTACACCTTTTTAGGGAACAAGAACATATAAAATCTATTCAGCTTGTCAAACCTCATATTTCTTGCCGCAAACTCCTCCAACATCTCCATCACATCCATCCCCACCAAAGACTAGAATTCCCTAAAGAAGAAGATAGGGAAACCGTCCGGCCCAGGGCATCCTTCTGCATTCAATCCCAAAACCGCCCGCCTCACTTCGTCTTCTGAGAAACCGGTCGTAAGCCTCTCCGCTTGGGCATCAGTAACACACCGTATATCCTCCCCCCTCCATCACCAACAACCTCTATTGTGTCTACCTGTGAACTCTCTGAAGTAGTCTGCCGCAGCTCTGCCCACCTCCCTTACTGAAAATTCCTCCCCATGAATCAACAACCTCTCTATCCAGTTCCTCCTCCTCCTAGCTAAAGCCACTTGGTGAAAGAACCTGGTGTTAGAGTCACCCTCCTTGAGCCACTTCTACCTCAACCTCGCCTTCCATTCCACCTCAGCTGTTTTGTCCTCCTCCTGCACCACACGTGACATCTTCATCCTAACCTCCCTATCCTCAGCCGAGATAGGGGCCTGGTCCTCCTGCCTATCTATCCTGGTGATTTCCGTCAAAGCCTCTTCCTTTCTGCCCCTCCTGACTGCTCGGATTTCCTTCTTGTATGTTTTGAGATGGTCTCGTAGCATAAACTTCTTTGCTAGACGAATCGCAGCTGAACCCTCCACCACAAAAGAGCTCCATCTCTCCACCATACCCAAAAAACCCTCCTCGAGCAGCCAAGATTTGTCAAACTTAAAGTAAATGCCGAAAAGCACTCCCTCATTAGGCCACCACATCAAGGGTGTATGATCAGAGAATGGTCTCTCCAAAGGGGACACCTCTACCATCTCCACGTTGGATAGAAATATGTCAATCTTGGACATCTGACCGCAATTGTTCCTCCAAGTGTAAGCACAGGATGTCGGGCACACATCTATAAGGCCATGCGTGGCAATGAACTCAACAAACTCATCGGAACCAAGGTCCTGTCTCCCCCGCCCCCCCGATCTATCCTCCAACTGTAGAGTAATGTTGAAGTCTCCAATCAACCAGGGACACTCATGGCAACCCGTTGCCACTATCGAGAGCTCCTCCCACATCACCCCTCTTGCCTGCGCATCTGACGGTCCATAGACCCCTGTGACCACCATCCTGGCCCCACATATCTTCTGTATCAACTTCGCCGAGATGACATGTTCACCCTTAAAGCAGTCATCCAAGGAGAAGACATCTTCCCGCCACCCCAGTATCAGCCCCCAGAGCGACCAACTGCTCCAACATAACGACAACCTTCCATCCACGAGCCTTCGATCTCCCTCCATGTTCTAGCATCACAATCAACAAGCTTCAACTCCTGCAGCAACACAATATCTGATTTCCACAAACGAATGTAGTGCCCTAGTGTCCTTCTCGACAGGTCCTTGAGACCCCACACGTTCCACGTAAGCACGCCGTTAATAAGGAACAAGTGGATGTCTCCCTCATCTTCAAGCGAAAGCCACATGCCTCCGCAGTTCGAAGAACCTCCTCATCATCAAGGTCCAGGTTTATTGTCTCCGATGGCTATGGAGAACTGTTGCAGCTGTCCACCACTACCCTCTGTCCCCAACATGAACCACGATATCTCCATTTCCGCTTGTATCAAAGAGCTCATCCCCGGCCACCATCCACTACACACGGCTTCCACCCTGACAGAGGGATGACCACGCGGTTGCCTGCTATAAGGGGTACACCTTCTGCCTAGTGTCGCGGCGAGCCACCAGCACGACACAGATCCGGTGCCACCACCTCCGCTCCCAAGCCCCCAGTCCCCTTCTCCCCCATCGAGGGGGGGTCAGTGGAGACTTCCTCTTCCACACCCAACACAAACCGACACCAAGCTCCTCCGGCGGTGGCATCCCCCACCGCAACATCGACTCCAGTCGCTTTGTCGAGGGAGGGTTCGAGCAACGCGCCCCCAAACCGATCATCCGACTTGGGTCTCAGTCCTTCGCGTCATCTGAACCGTCATCACCATTCGGATCCGGAGCGGATCCAACCCGCTCACCTGATATCTCATAAGGGGTTGGCAGCAGCCCCTCCTCTTCAAGAATCTTCAGCCCCGACAACTCATCTCCGCGTGCCGAAATCACCTCCTCCTGCTCCTTCGATCGCGCCATAATCCGCGTCTCCTCCGCTTGCAAATGCATCGTCCCCTCCAAGGCAACCGCAATCAACGGTTGTTGCACCTTGATCAACGGAACCGTCTCCACGTCAACCTTCAGACGCTCGGGCTACCGAGCAACGCATGAAACCCTAGCCCGGGTATGCGATGACTCCGCCTCCGTGCCATCCGAGCTTACCACTCCTTCGGCCACCTCCACATACGAGGCGATCTTCCCGAAGGTCCTCTTGCAAGAGCAAGAGACCACCCACAGATGTCCTCCATGGCGAAGGATCACCTTCTCCATCACCGTCGCACCCACCTTCAACTCCACCACTGCCTCAAGTGGTCCAGCCGAGAGACCGGTTCCCCGACATCGATGGAGGCATGCGAACGGGGACACCACCGCCCAAAGGACCTCCACTATCCGAAGCCACCACGATATCCCCTCGACCACCAAAACCACTGGTACTCTCTCCGATGCGTGCTCACTCCGTGCTCCATCGTGGACGGATGTCTTTCGCCAGGCCACCGTACCCGACCTCAACTAGGAGACCGTGAAGCAAACCTCCATCTTCACCAGAGGTAGACCCACCACAAGGACCCCCCTATCACCCGAGGGAAGCACCTTCACAATAGACTCCTTCGGTTCGACACAGGGGCTTCCATCACCTTGGAGATCCACAGCTGGCCCGAAGTCAACTCACCGACAAGACCACCGCCTACCAAGCTACGGACGACGACTGCATCTGCCGACCAAGGAGCCTCCACCTCCGCCAAAGGCACCCCCACCGGTGGTGGTGGCAGAGGGCGTCCCACACCAGGACCTCGTGCATCGCTCCGTCGTCCAGAACCACCACATCACACCCGTCGATGACCAAGGCCCCCACATCCCCAGCATCGCACGGGCTCCAGAAAGTCTCTCGCCTAGTGGCCAGCCCCCAAGCACTTGAAGCAGCGGTCAGCACCAACCCTCCCCAGATCTGCCGTAGCGCGAGCCTCCGCCTCACCACCGACCCTCCCCCGATCTACCGCAGCGCAGTCCGCCTTCCTCTTCCTCCGCTCAACCACCCTCCATTCTCCGGCGTCCTCACCCTGGCCATCTCGCAAACGACGAGGTCTCTCTCTTCTCCCCACCTCCCTCCCTCTCTCTCGAAGCCTCTCTCTCGCACTCACTCTTCCTCTCTCCCACTCCATCAAAATATGTTCCATATACCTCTTATTTCATCTATCACTGGGCTTATATTCCATATATTTAGTGTTGGCCTACTTGGCATAAAACCCTCTGCTTCCAGTCCCAAAACATCTCTCCAAAGCTCAAATTTTTTGTTTATTCAATCTCATCTTATCAACCAGCCTAATGTCATTAGGAAAAAGTACACAATATCACACCTCACCTTCAATGTGCTTTGTCAAGTCATCTACAAGCAATAGTAAAAGAGGTAAAGGCTTAAAGTTAATCCTTGCTATAGATGGCAGATGAGATAAAAGTAGTTTATCAAGCCAACCTTGAGTCCTCATACATGCTGCAGCTCAATTGAGTGTATCCTTTATAAGATTGACGTACAAAATTGGCACAAGTCTATTCTACAATATTATTGACAAGATCTTCCTTTGAATAAAATCATAAGCCTTCTCTCAAGAACAAAAATCATATGCAGATCCTTATTCTTTACTCTGCAAATCTCAATTGTATGAATCATAAGATGTATTAATTTAGTTGCAGATTTATCAGACATAAACCCAAGCTAACTCTCCTGTAAGCTTGCCTTAACCTTCTTTCAATTACTTTCTTCTAAAGCTTCCTTATATGGCTAATCAATTTAATACATCTATAATTTGAGCAATTGCACATGTCTCCTTTGTTCTTTATACGGGTATGACAATGTTTTTCCTCCATTCCTTTGACATTCTCTTACCATGCAAAATAGCTTTAAATAATTTTTCCCCATCATTTTGAAACATAATTCTGTGAATGCTCAGCATGTGACCAAATTGAAATCCCTACTTGGGGAACATTAAGGCTAATATGAGTGAAAAATGCCAGGACCATGGAGACATACTTCCAAAATTGATAAAACATGACAGCTGCAGAAACAAGAATATCAAGAGACTTCAATTAAGTGGAAACCCATTTTCAGAGAAGAGAAACACTACAACAGGTAACCTAACAAATATGATATTGCATTGATTTTTCTCAAAGAAATGAGGTACATGACTACATATGGGCCCTTTCATCCCTTCATGACACATCTATAATAGGTGAGGTGGGGACTAGACATAAGATCCATATAAGCACTCCTAAATGGATCCTAACATGATGGATTAACGCAACAACCTCTCATCTCTTGGCAAATTGCCACACCGTGATTTTGACAACCTAATTTAGGTACTTAATTCGTTCAAAAAAAAAGTATTTAACATGTTTTTCTGAAAAAAAATAAATTTACATTTCTTCCAAGGAGATAGAAAGTAAGTTTATAATATCATATGACATATTGTGCAGTCATATCACATCTAATACAGAAAACTTAAAAGCAACGGCTAACCTTGAAAATGTTGTAGGAATTCTTCCCAATGTCATTGTCTGCAGCCTGATCACAGTAATATATCTCTAAGATGTAAGCTACTATCATAATGACACATTGGAATGGAACAATAAAAATAGCAACTTACCTGAGGATCTTCAATAGAAAGAAGATAAGGCCGGTCTTTGTTTAGAAACCTGGAATAAGAAGGATGCAATTGCTTGAATAAAGCTTCCAATGCAATTACTAATGTAAAGAATGATGATTGATGCCAGAAAGAAGACAGATGTGCTAGACCAGCAGACAAGACCATAGAAAGATGCATACCCCTTGCTAGCTTTTAAGAAAAATGTGCCAGCTTTGTTGCAAGATACACCAACATCACAAATGTTTAGTTTGCACCCATATAAGCCAAAGAAATCAACCTGTTCAGAAATATACCAGGTTACATGCATGTACATGAAAATACAAACAGTCACAACTTTTATACAAAAAGATCTCAAATAGTGAGTGCTGTCATTCCAAAGCCAAATTAAAATAATATAACCCTGGTTCACATCTTTTTGACTTCAAGAAGGGAGATTCAAACATCTACTTCTCTCATTCTACTTTGCAATCACACTGCCATCATATTACAAGCTTCAGATTAAAGAAAATCATCGCAACTGGTAGAACAAGTTAGTGTCTGGCAATCAAGCACAGCTCCGAGAAACACAGGGAAGAAAAGGAAAATGTAATGCACTGATGAGGGGTGAAATTACCTTGGAAAATCTATGTGATGTTGAATATTAGTCAAGCTGCAGGTGCCCCTAATTCAAAATGATTATTGCTCTTATTTGAGAGTTTATATCTTATTCTGAATATTTTAAACAGTTCCCTAATAAAAATTATTTCTTAGGACCAGAATATCCAGCTCTAGAGTTCGTGGGCTAGGTCTCTGAGAACATTAAGCATCTGACAAGTGTTGATGTTTACGGAGACACATATGTCTAAGAACCTTAAAACTATAGGAGAAAAGACAATCTTGGAGCACAGAGCACCTCCTAGAAAAAGGGGCGAAAGGACAAGAATCTTCCAGGTATTACATTCAAGAAGACACCATTTGGCATCCAAAAACTCCAAGTGGACCTATGAGAGTCTTCTTGGAGAGGATGCAACTAATTCACATTATCTAAGCAGACCTATGAGAGCTCTATTCGGAAGAACTTCAGTACCATG
Source organism: Thalassia testudinum (assembly GCA_037157565.1). Lineage (NCBI taxonomy): Eukaryota > Viridiplantae > Streptophyta > Magnoliopsida > Alismatales > Hydrocharitaceae > Thalassia > Thalassia testudinum. Next base: position 17,046,879 of record JAZHRO010000077.1, on the reverse strand, counting down.
ACAATCTAACAAGATCTGAGAGGAGCTTCTTGAGGAAGTTCTTGGAAATGAGACAGAAATTCAAGTTGGAGGCTGATAATGATATCGCATGAAGGGTTCAAGAGTAACAACAGTATCTCAACCATACATGAGGCAAGAACTGATAGCTTAATAAATGCTAACTAAGAAAATATAGTGCAAAGAATCTCAACTTAGCAGGTTATCCAAGTTCATTGTAATAACCTTGCCACATCAACTTTGACCAGGTCACATCCTTGCAAGGAATCTTAAAGCAGGATAGCAGAAGCTTGCAGGAGAAGATTTAGCTGCTGAAATGAAGATCCAAAGAAGATAGAAGCTTCTAGAACCTTTTGGCCCGTCACTAGCTGTCAGCCATCTCAGCAAGAGCAGCTACAATTGACCATCACCTTTAAATAGGGTTCAACTCCCATACTATTCATCTTTCTCCATCCACATGTAACTTCCTGGAATTCTTCTTTCTTATCTTCTGGCTCCTGCACAAACAATCCATCAATAATAGAGCTAAGTTCTCATGGCATGTGTCTCCTGCACAAGATCCATTAAAAGAGCTAGATTCATGTGGCAGCAAGGAATGCTCCTGCAGGCACCACAATGAGGATGAAGCTGATGATCCGTCTAGAGGAGCCAAAGATGAAGGTGGAAGGCAGAAGTTGGCAGGGGGAGATGAAGGCCAAGTGAAAGGGACTTGCAGAAGGGGGAACAAAGACCAGGGTGAGAGACCATTCAAGCCTCCCGCTCTTAAATACACACATATATACATACAAAATTCCCCTCCAGTGAAATAGGAAAGGAATCAATCAAATAACTAAATATGGGAATCGGGTGACAATTCAGCAGGTGCTTCATATGATAAATCACATGTTTCAAGCCCATCACCTTGAACATCTTACAGGCAACAAACCCAAAACTCAACTAGCCCGATTGCATGATCACCGGGGGCCAATAGCCTTGTCAACACTGGGTTAACCCACGTTTTTTGTGGATCAACCTCATAGCCAATCTTGCCTATTTGGATCCTAGTCCACCTAAGAATGGAAGTGCATGGAAGCAAATAGCCAACCTAAGTTCGTGTGGGAAAAGGTTTCCGGAGAAGAATTCTTTCATTAAACAACATTGTGGCAAGGTTTCTCCAAGTAGGCTTCATTTATACAAGATGAGGTCTACTCACTACTATACTGTCCACGAAGGATGCGTTGGATCAGAGTAAGAGGCCTTCCAAGCTTTGGACAACAGCATCCAAATTGAGACTGAAGGACACTGCTTATATCAGCATTTCTGTGAACTTTGTAGGAAAAACTTTTTTTGGATAGTTTTTTTGTGACACAGAAGCCTACATGGGAAAACGGGGGGAAATTGATCATCCTTATCCCCCAGGTAATGCAGGGACGGAGATCCAAACACTACCATATGAACATGCCCAGGTGGAATTTTCTAGGAAAAACATAATAGATCGTTAGAGAGAATACACAATCAGGTTTTGACTGTAGGAGACAGACAGAGTATGACATTAATGGTGAATCTACAACTCAAGCACTAAAATGAGAGAACATGGACTGCAGCAAGGATCAAAAGAAGGATAAGACCATCAGGCTTAAGGTGTCCGTGAGAGCAGAAAAAGAAGGCAAAAAAATCAGGCAAACACATGCAGGGACATATGATCCCTACTCGAACATTGGTATGCAGCGTCATCAAGAGCTGTTTCAGCTCTCATGCACAATCAGGGTATTGAGAGTCTTTGGCACTATTGTGCATGCACAGGGTATTAGAATACATTCCATAATTTTAGATAAACTCGGAAGATAAGGATAAACTCATCATGATGAGAATTCATAACGTATCAGAAAATGTTTGCCTGTTCTGTTAATTTTTTGAAAGCCACAAAAATATGTGAATTCCTATAAACTATCCCCATCAATATACCCTTTTTAACACTTTCTTTAAATTACCCAGTGTTGTCACCAAATAATGCCATTTTGGCACCAGGAGTGAAGGAAAAAAGGGTTCCCTCATTGATTGAAACCTAACAGGTGCACATTGAACTCATCCATTAGTCTATTAGTCTGATTAACCACTTTCATTGGCCTACCACCAGTAAGCAAATCAACTGGTGGAAACAAAGTTTCATTACAAAAATATGGTGGACACAAACAGAAGATAATGATAAATTCATCATTGTAAAAATTCATAACATATTGGAACATGTTTACCTGCTTTGTTAATTTTTTGAAAACCACAAAAATATGTGAATTCTTACAAAATATCACCAACAATATCCCCTTTTTAACACTTCCTTTAAATTACCCAGTGTTGTCACCAAATAATGCTATTTTGGGACCAGGAAATAAGGAAAAAGAGGTCCCCTCGTGGATTGAAAGCAAACAGGTGCACATTGAACTCACCCGTTAGTCTCTTAATATGATTGGCCACTTTCATTGGCCTATCACAGGTAAGCCAAACCAACTGGTGGATACAAATTCTCATAAAAGAAATATGGTGGACACAAATTTATGAGTTAATGATGTTGAGCATAGGGCACCACGTGACACTTTTGGGTGCACCAAATCTGTGTTGTAAAAATCGGTATACTCGACCGAGTAATTATAGTCACACCCCCCCCAACTGAATAACAAATAATCGATACTAGAGTCAACCACACCGACTACTTGGCCGAGTAGTCAGTATAGTCGGCCGAGTACTCAGGCGATTTTTATATAGAGGTTATAAAATCTAAAAAAAATTTAAAGTCACTCAACCCCCCACCCTCCAACTCTACCTGTCAGTACACCCTTCTCCCCGACAGAACACATCCCCTACTCGGGCGATTGACTTTAGATGTATTTTCTGTTGTTTTGTTGATTAAAGCGAAGGAATTTGTGCTTTTATTTTAAACTTGTATTTTTTATTTGGAACTTGTACTTTTATTTTAAACTAGTACTTTTGTTTCGTTGGTATTATTGTGAGCTTGAAAATAGTTTACTTTTATGTAATGATATATTTTACTTTTTGATGTACCATGTATGTGTGTGTCTATATACATGGGTGTGTGTGTGTGTGCACGTGTGTGTATAAAATGCCCAACTGAGTACTCCTGACTACTCCCTCGCATACCATATACTCCTTAATCAGTGGCCTGGCCGACTGAATACCGATTACCGACTTTTACAACACTACACCAAATAATTAGTTGTTTCCTGTTTTGTTTATTTCCTATTTCTAGTTGGTTATTTTCTATTCTTGGATTGCTTCCTATTTTTAACAAGTTGCTTTAGGAAACAAGTTTTAGGATTTGTTAAGAGATTAGATCTTTCCAAATAAGAAAAGATCTAAATAAAAAGTCTTTACTATTTTTAGTTGATATGTACTCTCTATAAATAAAGAGTCTCCCCAACTATTTTTCATTTGAGCATTTGAGTAATAGAGATTTTCTTTTTTCTCAACATGGTATCAAAACAACAGTCCTAGATTATTGTTGTGATATCCCACCAAATACTTCTTCCCACATAATTGGATCTTCAATTTTATGAAGATTCAGACCTTGGATTCGTCGATGGAGAAGAGCAACAGCAGCGATAGCACGCATCGCCCCTCTGCCACCATCGTTTTGACGCTACTCGTCGCCGCTACTACCACATCGTCGCCACATCGCGGCCGCACCGCTGCAGCGCCCCTCCTTGCGTCGGGTACCCTGTTGTGGTCGATGCGGCAGGCGATCTGCACGCATAGCCTCGCTACATCACTGTGGAAGACCTGCATTGCCTTGGTTGCATCAGGCTGGCGATGTGATGGCCCATCATGCTGCAGCCACTATCACAAAGGGGTGCGATGAAACTACTATACAAGGGCAGCAAACCACTAACTTCCCTCTACCATCCTGCAGACCTGTCTTCAAAGTCCGATGGAGGCCCAAGAAGCGATGAGTCTTCTCTTGCCTAATCAAACGGTGATGTATTCACCAAGAAGTCTGGCCATATCAAGAAAAGGGTTTGCGATGGCAACCCAAGGAAACACAAGATAGAAGAATAGGATCAGAGGACGATGGATTATTGATTCTAGCGCTTCCGTACGCCTCACAAGAGATGTACGATGACTTGACAATCCCAAGCCTCCTTCCGGGATCAAGGAGGTTCGGGTGGCTAATGGAAGCACATCACCTATTATTGCAGTAGGGCAAGTCCGTGCTTCTCAGAAGATGATGATAGGTGGAGTTCATTGTGCTCCTGAATTTCCTATAAGCCTGCTATCAATCAGTTGTATCTGCAAGAAGTTAGGGTGTCACGTTGTCTTCGATGATGGATACTGCTACTTTCAAGATAGGCAGACAGGAGACAATATAGGTGGGGATATAGAGCGAGGTGGACTCTATTACCTTGACACACCTACGTTATTTGCTGGAGTTGTATCTATAGCCTCTGATCTGTGGCTGTGGCACAAGAGACTTGGGCATCCCTCTCTTAAGAAGATGCACCAAATGTATCCCAGTTTGCTAGATTCTCTAACGTTGCAGTACGAGGACTGTCAGCTTGAGAAGCACCACAGGAGTATGTACTCACAAAGAGACACAGGGGTGAGTGCTACCCCCTTTCCCTTTGTACATCGTAACATATAGGGGCCATCCAGGGTGTCTACTCCAAGTGGACATCGATACTATGCTATGTTTGTAGATGACCACAGTAGACTCACTTGGGTGTTCCTGATGAAGACTCGTGCAGAGATTCCACATATAGTTTGTCAATTCTTGGCAAAGGTTCAAAATCAATACAGTGGCACTATTAGAGTCTTTCACAGTGATAACGCACTAGAGTTCGTGCAGTGAGAGGTGTAGGATCTCTTTTCTTCCAGAGGCAACATTCATCAAACGTCTTGTGCTCACACATCTCAGCAGAATGGTGTGGGTGAGCGTAAACTACACCATCTTCTGGACATTGTTAGGACCTTAATGATCCACATGAAGGTTCCCAAGTAGTTCTAGGGAAATGACATCCTCACTGCAGCATATCTGATTAACAGGGTGCCCTCGTTAGTTCTTCAAGGCTAGATTCCTTATCAGGTGATTTATCCAAAGTGCGATAGACCATTCCCTTTACCTTTACGAGTTTTTGGATATACTTGTTTTATCCAAGCATATGGCAATCGGGACAAATTCTCTCCAAGGGCGACAGAATGTGTTTTTCTTGGATACTGCAGAACCCAGAAAGGATATTGATGTTATGATCCCAGTCGCAGGAGACGTGATTACTGCAAATGTCACCTTCTTTGAAGGGGTTCCCTATTTCTCAGAAAAGGGAACATCTATACAAACTACTCTAGAGGAGACTCAGGTATATTACCAAAGACCATCCACCTTGCTTGACCAAAGGATTAATTCTAAGCCGTTAAGTGAGAGTAGTTTAGACACTGAGGAGCAAGTTCCCTTGAAAACCAATAGGGATGGTACCCTTGATCCTCTATCTCAGTACACAAGCGTTGCTCATCTTGAAGAGAGGGTACAACAATTTGCTTCAGCCATTAATACTACAATGGTGCCTATAGATTTTATCCAGGCTTCACATGACTCTAAATGGCAGGCGGCAATGATGAAGAGATGCAAGCTCTTCAGTCATGACAAACTTGGGAGTTAGTACCATTTCCTGATGATGCTACCTTGGTTGACTACAGATGGGTCTATACAATCAAATATAAGCCCGATGGGATAGTAGACAAGTATAAAGCCAAGCTTGTTGCCAAGGCTTTACATAGACATATGGAGTAGATTACTTTGAAAAATTCTCTCATGTGACACGAATTACTTCTATTAGAATTATTATTTCTGTTGCAGTGACTAGGAGGTGGCCTCTCCATCAACTCGACATCAAGAATGCCTTCTTATATGATGATCTATCTGAGGAAGTCTATATGCACCAACCACCAGGCTATAGCACTAAGGGGGAGCTGGTATGTCATTTAAGGAAGGCTATTTGTGAATTGAAACAGAGTCCTCGTGCCTGGTTTGAGAGGCTCAGTACTGAGATTGGGAAGATTGGCTTCCAAAGATCTGTGTCTAACCATTCCAGCTTTATCAGGAAGGTAGTGCACAGAGAACATACACGTGTTGTTATTTTAGTTGTGTATGTAGATGATATGATTCTTACAGGAGATGATGAGGATGGTATTACCCAAATCAAGTCCTTTCTACAGGCAACATTTGTTACCAAGAATTTGAGAGAATTGAAATACTTCTTGAGTATTGAGGTCGTACGGCAAGAATCAGGTCAATCCTTATCATAGAGGCAGTATACGCTTCAGATTCTTCAGAAAGCTGGATTGCTTGGAGCCAAGCCCTCTAGTATACCCATTGAGTCTCTTCCTATGCGACATTCTGATGAGGAGGACCCTCTATATGAGAACATCACCCAGTACCATAGTACAGTGGGTCATCTGCTCTATCTCGCCATCACAAGGCCCGATATTAGCTTTGCAATTAGCAAGGCTAGTTAGCATATGCAGGCTCCACATTATAGCCACTGGCATGAGATTTGTATGATTTTAAGATATCTCAAAGGGACACCGGGTAGAGGATTGTATTACCGAGATACTGGCAGTCTTGATATACTTGTTTATTTGATCAAGGTTCGAAATGCTGATTTCAGCGCCATGCCGATGAAATTAAAAGTGTGCATTTCGTAGGCATACTAAGGACACACCGTGGAAATGCCTGTTTTTCAATGAGCATGCCGATGAGCATGTTGAGGGCACGCCGTAGAAATGCCGAGGGCATGCCGACAAAAATGACAGAAGTAATAAAAAAACCAGCAGCAACCTCGACATGACCATCGATTTCGCTGGCATGGTGATCATGCCGACGGTATGCCGACCATGCTGATAGCATGCCAACAGCATGCCGACAATATCCCAGCATTTCGACAACTTTACCATGTTGGCATGGGCTTTTCCCAAAAAAAGCTTTGCCGACGATATTTAAATCACTAATTTTGATACTGATTATGCTGGATCTGTGGATGATCATCGGTCTACTTCTGGTTTTGCAATTTATATTGGGGGCAATCTTATCTCCTGTAGGAGAAAAGAAAAAGTGTTGTGCCCACTTGAGTGCTAAAGCTGAGTATAGAGCCATGGCTCAGGCTACATGTGAAGTTATGTGGATCATCTCCTTTCTGCAAGATCTTGGTGTTTGAACTGATTTAACTGTTCCACTCTTATGTGATAACAAATCTGCTACTTATATTGCCTCCAATCCTGTTTTCCACGAGATGACCAAGCATATTGAAGTCGACTCCCATTTTGTCCGTGATGCAGTGCTCAATGGGAAGATTAGTATCTCTTATGTTTACTCCAAACTTCAGTTGGCTAATATGCTTACCCAGGCTCCTAAGAATAAGTGCTTGGATTTCTTATGCAGCAAGTTAGGTCTTATGAGCATTTACACCCCAACTTAAGGGGGAGTGTTGAGCATAGGACACCACGTTGACGCTTTTGGGTGCACCAAATAATTAGTTGTTTCCTGCTTTAAGTATTTCCTATTCCTAGTTGGTTATTTTCTATTCTTAGTTGTTTCCTATTTTTAGCAAGTTGCTTTAGGAAACAAATTTTAGTATTTGTTAAGATATTAGATCTTTCCAAATGAGAAAAGATCTAAATCTCTAATAGGAATAGAGTCTTTACTATTTTTAGTGGGTATGTTCTCTCTATAAATAGAGAGCCTCCCAACTATTTTTCATTTGAGCATTTGAACAATAGAGATGTTTCTTTTTTTCTCAACAAATGCCTTATCAAATAATGATACCAGCATAATCAACTGCCATAGAGAAAGTTGTGAAAAAGAAAAGTAGACCTGTCATAACTATCTTATTTGAAGTATGAAATTACATGTAAACCTGTTTTGGAAGAATGGCATTAACACAGCAAAAGGCTATTCTACTCCCCATAAAAAATGGTAAAAGCCCATCTGTCACATTTATACATACAGTGTTCACTCATCCTATGTTCAACTTTCTACGCACATCTCAGTGTTTGAAGCAACTAGCTCATCATACATACCAAAAGAATTCCCAGGTTACGATCAATAGATGACCTCTGCCCTGATGAACCTTGGCGTTTCCTGCCCTTCTGTAAGGGGGAAAATCAGTTAAATTTCTCCAGCAATATGAAACGTACATCTCACCAGAATAATAAAATAACATAAAAAAGATCATGAGAAAAGAAAGTCCATGGCAAGTGCTTCCACCAGCTGACAGTAACAAACTCTAGATGATTTTCTGGTGCTAGGGTTTCTTGTACATTGTAGGTTGACTATTTTTTGCAGTCTGTGTGATCATGTGTTGAGTTTTTGGGTTTCTTGGGCCTGGCAGAGGAACAGGAATGTATAATTCAATAGTAGTGCATCACTTCATTTCAGTAGAACTCTTTAAGAAGCAACTTTCAGTAAAGCCAACCATTATTATTTCTTTAAAGAAACACATGCAAAGTATAGGTGGTATAGCGAACATTCAAGTGCATTGCACTATCAGTTTAAAAAAGATCAGCAAGTTTCAAGGAAGGACACATAATAGGGAACGAGGTGACTCACATAGCTTGAACCAGTTACACTTCAATTTTCCAAAATTAGTGTTTTAGATGCCACCGGCATAGCGGCGATATGACTATTTTTGGACAATAGACATATCGACATGGAAAACCTATCAATATGCAGGCTCGTTGACATGCCACCGGTAGGGTCATCATGTCACCGGTAAAATCTGTTGTGTTGCTGCTACTGGTACACTTTACTACTATTGCTACTGTTGCTACCGATTAGCATAGTGGATTAGATCTCCAACATGAAAAATATTGATACAAATAATTTTGGGTCATCGATAACCTCGACAACCTAACATCAATCAATGGGCATTTTCAAGGCATACCCACGATATGCACACTTAAAATTAATCAACACGGTATCGATATCAACACTTTGAACCTTGTTCCAAATCATGCATGCTAATACTACTAGGTTCAATGCCCAATCCCCCCACCTGAACGAGAAAAAAAGTGTGCGTGCACACACACACACAAAGGATACGGGGGCAGAGCTGCCAATGAGTCAAACAGTTGGGGCTCCCCTGCAAAATCTCCCTCCCAGCTTGTGGTGGATATAAGCCAGTAGCATGAAGCATCTGTGAACCCGCATACAGTAACCAAAGATCTATTTCTTATGTCAAGCATATCAAAGACACTCACGCATAAAGCAAAGCAATAAATTCTACAATCAGGTAATGGATAATTATTATGCATCTCTCTGGGTAATGCCAATTCCTCACAATTAGATTCCAAGTCCAATCAAAACAAAAATGCATCCAATATCACTTTTAACTTCAAAATCTAAAAGGTTGTTTAAATCCATTAGATGGAATTGTCTTTAAAAGAACAATCATTTGGAATTAATACATCTTTGAAAGAATAGTTTGAAGAACATAACAGGGAAATATTTCAACAATGCAGTTTGAATTCAAATGTTATAGGTAATGTACACTCACATGCATGCTTCCACTACAAGATATCCGTAACTGAGCAATCAACATTGCAAGGAGGGCATAAGAACCTATTCCACCTGAAAATACCTGAAAAGGCACATAAGGAGAATAGAAATAATGAATTCCACACAATAAAGATTGTACAAGGAATTTAGAGATGTCAACTATTGAAACCTCATTCAATTCTCTTTGATGTAGAAAAACCTTCAAAATCATGCAAAGAGGCTTCAAAGGAGGTAATCTACACACAGCATCCTGCCAAAATCAGTCCTAGAGATTCAAATTAAGCCAGTAGAGTTCAATGTTAAGATTCAAATCAAGACGGTAGATTTTGACACTAGATGATAGAATACTCCAATTTCCCCTTTGTTGTTCATAAAAATTAGACTTCCACCACTAGTGGGAATATTGCTTTTTGCTTGTCGGTGATGAAGGAAACCACCATTGCAAGGTGGTAACCCACAGTCAAATCTCTTGCACAATACAGGGCAAGTTTTGCAGTGAGGAAAGTGTCCCAGCAAAACCTGGATCTCTACATAGGCACTTGGACATTGAGGCTGCGTTTGGTTGGCGGGTTAAGTATTTAACTCGTCACTTAACCCACCTCCTATTTACGCCGGGTTAAATGAACTTAACTCGAGATAAAGTTATTCCACTCTCTCTGTGGAATAACTTTAACCCGCCAAAACATCCAAATAGGTTAACTCACTAAGTTCACTATTTATTCCACTCCTTCAACTTATTCCACAAACTTATTCCCCTTGACAAACGAGACCTAAATGGATACATGATAACATTGAAATCTACCCCCCAATGCACAGTGCTACTAGTCAAAGACCACAATTTTAATGAAAGAAGTGTTTTGAATGCCCATGGTGTGCCCACAGCATGCCAGCGAAATGGCCTTTTTTCTAATGTGAGGCTATATCGGCATACATGTAATGTCGAAATGCAAGTGTCATCGATATTTTACCAAATATCAAAATAATATGTTGATTATATCGGCGAAATGGATGATACTAGATACAATTCTTAGGCTATTACCATATTTTAAGGTCAATATAGGCGACTCAGTAACCCATTTTTACCCATGACTATTGTTACATGCTTGTTGGAGTGATAAGAACACTTACAAGTATTTTCTCTCTCTATTTGTTAGATCTTTAAAGTAATCTAGTTTCTCCGGAGTAAATAATATTTGTTTCTTATTCTCTAAATTAAATTTAAGCTACAATCATTATATTTAGACCATGTTGTGGGTTTTAACGATTACATTTGCATATCTATGAGTTTATGATAAATTAACTAGTTCTATGATTGTTTGATCTACATATTTTATAGAGTTAGATTGTTACATCATAGGAATAAGTGTCTAAATATTTTTTGGATAGGATTATGTTTTAAGTGTTTATCAAATTTTTTTAACACAATCTTATGAATTCAATACAATCCTAATCATTCTAATAGCAATAATAAAAATGTTTTCGGCATGCTGCCGAAAGGGAGGGTTTTGGGTGGAGAACCATATCAACGCGGAAGGGGTATTGAAATACAAGAGTGTCAGTAGTAAACAATTTTCACCATGTTAACTATTTCGATGATATGTTGATTGACACGATCGTTTCAAGGCTTGCTACTGCCTACTAGCTACTACTCTACTCCTACATGTAGGTGTGACTGCTGCCTGCTGCTGCGGTGGTCGAAGTGGTGCATTCGGTTATTTCAATAGCGGTGGCACTGTAGTTTGCACCTCGCAGGGAAAAGGGAGGAGAGGTGGTGGGTCTCTATTGGACTACACAGAGGAGAGGGAAGAAGGTTCAAGTTGGAGGGTCTGTTAATGGTGGAGTAAAGGGGTGGATTACAGTGAAGGAGGTAAGGAGAGGAGAGGGCAAAAAATGAAGAGATGACATTTTTGTCGACATGTCTTTGGCATACCTCCAAAATGGATTATTTTCGAAGCATCGAAATCATTGAAATTTGTCATTGAAATACGAGTGTTTCCATGGCATGTCCCCTTCATACCTCCGAAATGGGCACTTATAAAATTATCAAAACAGCATTAAAATTGACATTTAGAACCTTGAATGGAGGAAGCCACCATTGCAAGATGTGAAGCCACCTTCACATCTCTTGCATCACAAAAGATGATTCACAGCAAGGAAAGTCTCCCAGCAAAACCTAGAAATTTTTTTTTGAAAGTAAAACCTACACAAATTGAATGGACAGACGGTCAAATTGAAGCCCAAAAGGCAGGGTAGCGATGCTAGAGGACTTCCATGATCAGCTACCAAAAAGCTCGATTGTCAGGCGAGCAACTCATGCTAAAAAATTAATTATAGAGGCTCACATAATGCAAGCACTCCCCCATTTACCGAACTGCCACAAGCAAGCACACCAACAGTTTCTGATAAGCACAGGCATAGCAACCTGTTCCTAGCACCAACACCACAGGATTCCTCTAGGCAGGTGCATTGATGGAAAACCCTTTGCAGGATCCTACTTCTACCCCATGACAACCACCAACAGCCACCACCATGTCCTCTTCTATAGGACTCTCCTTTCCACATATCACCTGAAATTGTCAAAGCTAAACACTTTCTTTCTCAGTAGGGCTACTCATGTCATGATTTCATACATATGTATCACGTTTTTTTATGTATGTGTCAGGTTTACACAAGTGAAACCCCAGGAATTCCTGCCCCACAAAGTTATATTATGTGAGACTACACTTACTCAAAAATTAGCACACGATGCTTTCAATTTATATATGTGCAGGAATATATACATATATGCATGTTTATATCAGGAAGAACGATCAAAAACAAGCAAATGTAAGTCATCCAAACAAGGGTTAACACTGGGTCCTATTATGCTACAAAGAAATGATGTATTTTACCTTTTTTTAGAGGAACACTGAATTGTACTTGTTATAATTATCAAGCTTTTTCTATAAAGAAATTGGAATCAGAGTGTGGCATGCATCCAGAAAGGTCATTTAGGTCAAAGGTCCTCTTACATGACCAAATCTAGCAAGTGATCAAGTACCACATCAAATATTGAAAACAAGTAGGCAGAACAATTACTTAGGTAAAGTACACTATACTATGCAAATTACTTAGCCAGGTAGCTATTTAATTCATACAAACGGCTTGGTTTTTTTCAGTTTTGACTTGACCATCAAAAATATTGTAATATTTATAGCATATATCAGTTAATATGTCTCTCATTATGCAACCTTTGTTTCGTTGTTGATTGTAACAACTAACAAGTGAGGTTTATTATCAAGAAGAAAGAACCAAACATCCAACTTTTAAAAATCACTCAAATAATTATGCCAACATCGACCATGCATCACCCAAAAAAAAGTCTGGGGAACAACAAAGCCTCACACCTCATTGTTGACATCCCAATATCTGTGCTACACGTTCTGCTTGTGTTTGATATGAAAAACGCAGAACCACATATTTCTCTCCATATTACTTTAATATATCATGCTCACTGGTCAATGCCCCATCCCCAACTGAATAACTCATACCAACCTATTTGCATGACATGCACATATATGGGAAGTGGAATCTAAACAATTCCTATGCCTTATCCAGATAAGAGACAACTTTAACTGAGCAAAGAAGTCATATACATTTAGACAAACAGTCTGTTGAAGCCTTCCTCGTGTCCAATCTCCCACCCATCCCTCTGTAAAACTTCTATTTTTTTTTTTTTCTAAAAATTAAAAGAGTGACCTGCTCAAGATCAGTAGTCACCCAATTTTATCCAAAAGAATGTACCTTACAAGCAAGAGGAATGTGTTCCCACCCAAGATGAGGCCAAACACAAAGCACATTGCACAAACTGTGAGCCTTGCTCCCATGAAAAGGACACCATCTTCCGGCCATAAGGACCAAGTAGTAGCCAACACCCTTGCCAAGTCAAGTTTCTTCTTCTTCTTCATTCCAAAGTCTATAGCAACCGATCCATTCTCCCACATCTTAAGGATGTCCAGAAATCCACATCTCCACAAAAAAAATAAAATTAAAATCGATCTACTACACTACAGACCAAGTCCATGCTGCTCATACAAACTTGCAAGTGAAGAAAAGATATGACATATCTTCTACCTTCAAAATGCAAAAACCATGGTGCAAGTCAGTTTCTACTCTCTAGTGCCCCTGTTGACCTGAACACCCTCATAAAGATCCTTTCCAAGACATCATTAACTAAAGCTCCATGCAATTGGATTGGAAACAAATAAATTCCACTTTCTTGCCTCCAAAGACTGCAACAAATATTCCACCAGCACAAACACAATTAACTACTAACACAATTACCCTGTTATCCAGTCTACCCCAGCATTTAAACTCTACATGAATTCCATACTTGTTTGTGATGGAGTTAGATGATCAAAAAGCAGTTACCAAATTCAAATGGAGTTTATAAGACATAGAATGATTCTGTTAAAAAAAAAACGTAGAATGATGTCATGGATTGTGGTTCATTTGTGCTGATATGATTTTGATGAGCAGTGGACACAAGAACAAGATGCAAGGGGAAATACAGATGAAAACAATGTAACTTAGGAGACAGCAACTGGCATCTAATAAAAGCCACAATTTTGCTCCAAAAAAATCTAGAGGCCCTCCAATCAACTTTTCTAGCAAATTTATCCAGAAAAATTACCAAGTAAAAAGGTTTGTAATTAAGATTCCAAGACATATATACTGCTTCAGTTGTAACCAATAGAGTTTTATAGCCTAAAAGAACATGAGTTACTGCACCTTGATAAAATCAGCAGCTTTTGGTCCATTATGCATGTCAAAACTGGCAGGAAAAAATACATCAGCATAAAAATAATAAATTAACTTCAAATAAAATATTTATATGTATACACATATATATAGGAAAAGTATTTAATGTGCTCAAAAGATGCGAAAAAAACACTTATTATGAACCATTGAATCATTATTTATTTGATGGAAACCACCAAGCATGTTTAAAGATGATTAAGAAAATCACCAATCATATTTGGAATGAAATCGATCAATTCACTATACTATTATTGGAAAGTAGCAGTGCCCCATTAATACTTATATTACAACTCAGTTTTTTAACTAGAACAGACTTGACTTACAAGTTTAAGTTACAACCATTTTATACATTGACCCACTTGTAATACAGGTTTGTTCTTTTATAATTAACGCACAACTGTATTACAAGTGGAGTCATATTTGTAATACAAGTTTTCTCACATGTATTATAATTTCTCACTTGTAATACAAGCCAGATATTATTCTATACAAGTTATCGCTATGTCTATTACAAATGCATCAATTGCATTTCTTCCATCTGACTTTCCTGCCTATAATACAAGTATGTCATCCATTACTTTTAAAGAATGCAAATTAATTAGTTTTCGTAACTTATTTAGAATTCCACATATTTATTCACATCAAACACAGAAGCTAGCAACTGTGGACGCTCTGTCATCTAGTTAATTATTGAAAGCTCCACAACAATTTAATGCCTCCACAAAACCACCTACGCTAAATATGGTGATTTCATTAGCCATCATTAGATCTTCTTTCAATGACAATAATTGAGTGTTTTTTACTACTTTTTGAACATGGTGCTCATAGGATATGCCCCCTATAAATATATGTCTGTATATTTGTGCATGTGTGCATGCATGCCAGCACATTGCATCTTCAAGTCCTTTGAGGGGCAAATCCAATACATATTGAATAGTTTCCCCAAAAAAGTCTCTTCAAGCAACTAGCATCAAAATTTAAGTCAACAGGAAAGATTTACACCACCCCCACATAGCACCTGATCTTAGAGACATGTAGCACTACTGTACATCTAGCCATGCAGAACTATTTCAGTAGCATTAACATACCATTGCCACTACTTCACAGTAGCAATGGCCGTGAACCCCTTCCACATTCTACCAGCACTTCTTTGCTGCTTCTTCTCTTTAAGGACTATCTTCCATCTCCATTATTTTAGCCATTGGAGGGGGCTAGATATCTCACCTTTACGCATTCATATTATCCACCATTCTTTGAGCAGATTTACAAGTTCAAAAATAAAACTAAGAGCCTTATGGTAGCTAGTGTCATATACGGCATCATTTTAGAGATACCATCTGCAAATATGTTTGCTTCTAGAAGCCAAAGAAAAGTTTTTTTCACCATTGTGGGAGATAGGACTGATCATCTTTAGGAATTTGATTTTGCATTGCTTCCACGCTTTTAGTGAATTAAAAGTGTAAAAAAAAGATCAATATCCACATAGTAGCCGGTGATGTATGTGGGAGCATTTTAAAAATCCCATCTGAAGATATGTTTGCTTCTTAAAAAATCTCTTCTTTTTTTTTAATAACTTAGGACTATGGGTGCAACTCCATAGCAACCTTGGGATGACCACGTACCCCGGCACAAGCCCTAGCTGGCCGGACGGGGCAACATAGTGGCCACCGCCAGGTCCGCCACCCTCACAGTCCTATGTGAGTATGGGCATGCTGCGGGTTTCGAACCCGCGCACCCCTCATAGGGAGGTACTTGTGGGGATGGGAATGACCTAAAAATTTCTTCTTTTGCAAAGAAAAGATGATTGCTTGAATCTCTCCCAATTAGATTAGATGGAGAATCAGTAATAACTTGACTAGGAGCAATCATGATTACAGTTTGAAGACTGCTGGTAATGGTACTTTTACCCCTCATTGTTCTTCAATTTTAGTTTCTTCCAATGTTGTGGCAGTCTATCAGCTCTACGAAATTTTCTTCCCTTGTCTGCAAAGAGATTTATAGCCCAACCCACCACTCCCAACCCTGAATCAAATGGGGCAAGCAGTCACATGTGCATTTCTGTCTGCATTCATTGCAGTCCTGAAAGGGAATCGGGTTCTTAATAAAGTAACAACAGTTATTGTGCTCATGATCTTGAAACTTAAACATCACTACACTGCAACACTGCCTTGTTGACTATAGTAGCTTTTCAAACCAGAAAGGACAGCATAACAAATAACAAGACATTTGTCAACCACTTCAAGTTGCCATTCAAATCCTCTAGATGGCAACTTACTTCAAATTGTTGACCCTCTTCATTGGCATCTGAAGGTCAAGGGATTAAATCCACAGACAACATATTTACCCTTAGTTTTACTATCAAAAAACTACTTTCAAAAAATAACAAGTCACTGCAGGAAAAGCTCTTGTTTCCCCCTTGAAGCCTCTGTTTGGGTAGATCTTTTACTGCAATAAGCAATTTCATAAGAGATACTAATAGCAGATGATACGTCTGCCATAAAATAAATTGACTAACTTGAAATATGGGCAATAAAGGTTGTCGCAGGGAACAAGGGTGCCATTTGTGAATCAGAAAATGCACCATTGGATGATACACATTCAAGATTGTGTAGATGTCAGAGCAAAAGTTACTTCAAGATTGTTGTATGTATGCATAAGAGAGGAGATATCAATAATAAACAAAACAACCACAATAATAGAGTTCGAGACAGAGGCAGGTTCATGGGTGACAAGATTCAGAAACCAAGATTTTCTGCCTGTTGGAAGACCAATAAAAACTTTACTAGTTTGAATAAATGCCCAGATCCAAATTACAAGCACTGCCTACAATCTGGACCAAGTATTCTTGAATCATCCAGTACTCTCTGTCACATCAAGAATCTAAACTAGTTTTAGCATTTGTTTGGATCATTTTTCCAAGCAAGTGACTGTTAAAAACTTGGCATTGGTCTTGTCAGATAAAAGAAAAAACTTGACATTGATTAGTAACAAGGGGTGTCTCGTAGCCTGTTCAACTTGTTTTAAAGTCAGGCCTGACCTTCTACAACTTCAAACAACTACTGACTTTTCTTTCCGAGAGGTTTTGAGAATCCTAAATATCAAGAAGAGCTCTGTTTGTACCTCTCGGTTGACATACTAAGCCACTTAAAATTTGTTATTACCAAAAGCTTTCTTGACGACTCCTAATGGCCCCAACTGTACGCAACAATTTGAACATTCACTGATGCTGTGACCATGTAGATTATTAAAGTCCATATACACCCATGATTGGCCCTTTTCTCCAGAAATTTTCCAAGTACAGTCAGAAGGGAAGATAGTATCAGCATGAACAATAACAGCATCCTCCCCTCCCCACCCCACCCCCACCCCTAACCCAAAACCCAAACAAAATAGGAGTATCTAGCCCTCCTTAGTATGTGAAAAGGTACATTTATTCCTAGCGAGGCTATGCTCACAAAGAAAAAATGATATGGTATGAGATAACTAGAAATTGCAAATTGACATTGAGTTGAGAAAACAGGAGAAACAAACTACCTGATATCAAAAGCTACTCCACTTTGCTTTTCCACAAACTTTATAATCGGTACACGAGCCTTTGCTATAACCTGAAAAGTGGTTTAACATTATGCTATGTTTTTTTTTTTTTTCAAAAGGTGGAGACTCCCAAAATAATACAAGGCAAATGCTCGGATTACAAAGTATACTCCCAAAACAACAGTTAGGAGAAAATGAAGGAAACGACATTTTCAACATATGGTACATCTCCTCTAAAAACAACCACATTCCTCCTCAGCCAAACACTCCACAGGATTGCTAACACCTTCACCCTCCTTTATCGATCTAAAGATGTTGCCACCTCCACTGATATTACCTCTCCTAAAAGTGAACCAGAACCCCCTCAAAGCTGACAACCGCAATCCAATTAATCCCCATCATCCTCCACACCTGTTCCGCAAAGGGGCAAAGGAAGAGTAGGTGTTGGGTGTCCTTGTTCGCCCCTCCACATAGGGCAACTAAGGTCATCCATCGCCACCCACTTCACCCTCCACACCTTGATAAGGATCCTACCCCTCCTAACAAGCCAAACAAAAATTATGACCTTCAAAAGGCATTCCGCCAACCAAAACAACCTGCAATCCCTCAGGAAGTCAACATCCATTGTCTGCGAAGGCAAGCAAATTCTGCGAAAAGCTTTAGCAACAGAGAACTCCCCCTCCTCCCAACAAAACACATCCCGACCACCTTCAGGCTCTCACCCCCCCAGATCACCTAATAAGAGCTGGAACTCCAGACACCTCTGATCAGACAACACCCCCTCAAAGGTGGGACACTACACACCATCCCAGCAACTCCCCACTGTCGCCTCCTTGTTCACAGCATGAAAGAATAGCCTCGAGTACTTATCACAGAGACAACCACGACCTTGCCAATCGTCCGTCTAGAAACTGAAAGTGCCTCCATCACCCACTTAAGGCAAGAAGAGGTCCTGCACCTTCAGCACCACTGTCGCTAAATTCCGCATGAAGCGTGACGCACCAGGAGGGGACTCGAGGGCCCCCCAAGAGAGGAGGGAGCTGTAGCATTGTCGAAGCACGTCACCAAAAAGGCCCTGCTCTTGCCCCACCAGCCCAATAATCCACTTCGTGAGCAGGCTAAGGTTAACTGCCTCTACACCTCTAACCTCGAGACCTCTTTCCTGCACGAGTCTGCAAACCTCCTCCCAAGACATCAGCCTCATCCCCTTCCCAACCGATCCAAGGTTCAACCAGAAAAAATCTCGCATAAGGTTGATAATCTTCTTCTCTACCTAACGAGGGACCCTAAACACAGAAAGGAGGTAGGCTGACATGGATGACAGAACCACCTTAACCAGAGTTAAACCTTCCCACCCTTGAGAGCAATCGAGATGACCATCCCGACAGCCACTTCTCCATCCTCTCCAGCAAAGGCAACCAATCCTATAAGCGAAGGCACCTATCCATCAAAGAGAGGCCCAGGTAGGAGAGTGGCAAGGCTCCCATGCCGGTCCTAAGTGCAGCACTGGAAGCCTCCGCCTCCCCAACAGTCATATGAAATGGAATAAAATCAAACTTCTCGTAATTAATCTGCAGCCCAAACTCCTCACTAAACAACTCCAAGAGTATGCGAAGCCTCTACACACCTCCACGAAGGACCCTTCCACCAAGAACAAAGTATTGTCCACATACTACAACAGCAGAACCTCCCCACTTGCACCTGCTGAGAAACCCGTGAACAACCCCCTCAAGCATAATCTCGCAGTCACTCTTGCGAGGGCATCCACAGCCAAGACAAATAGCATTGGAGCAAGCGGGCAGCCCTGCCTAACCCCTCTCCTGGACTGCACCCATCCTCCTGCAAGGTTCCCATTCACCAGTACCAAAAAAGTTGTAGTGACACATCTCTTCATCCAAGCAATCCAGATTCAAGAAAGTTCCCCTTAGCCAAAGAGGCCCACAAAAAATCCCACTGAATGGAATCATAGGCCTTACTAAAATCCACCTTCCATAGAAAAGTTGTCATCTTCATTCTCCTCTAGGCAACCAAGGCCTCCATAGCCACCACTAAGCCATCCAGAATGCCCCTCCTCGGAATGAAAGCCATCTGTACTGACAAAATGATATCATCAAGCAACCCACGAAACCTGTTGGCAAGGACTTTCGCCACAATAGACAGAGCAATTGGTCAAAAGTCCTCAATGGCTTCTACACCATCGTTCTCAGGCAAGAGAAAGAGAAAGGATTTATTCAACCTATCGAAACCCCTGTTCCCCACCGCAAACTCCTCCATTACCTGCATCAGATTCTCCTTTACCAGCAGCCAGAACTCCCTGTAAAAGAAGATCGGAAACTCATACGGACCTAGGCATTCATCTGCATTAAGGCCCCAAACCGCTTCTCTCACCTCATCCTCCAAGAACCCAGTCGTAAGCGACTCCACCCGCTTCGTAGAGATACACTGCACATCATCACCCAACCACCTCCACATGCCCCTCCTGTGCATCCCCGTAAATTCCCTGAAAAAGCCTGTTGCAGCTCTTCCTACCTCCTCTCTGCCTAAATAGGTCCTCCCTCCCACTAGTAGCCTGTCAATCCAGTTCCTCCTCCTCCTCCTCCTAGCCAGTACCATTTGGTGAAAGAACTTAGGGTTGAAGTCCCCTTCTTTTAGCCGCTTTTGTCTCGATCTCGTCTTCCATTCCACCTTAGCCTTCCTATCTTCCTCCTGTACAACCCGGGCATGTCTCACCGTACACTCCCTATCCTCAACGAACAACACACCATTGTCCTACTTATCAAGCCAAGTAATCTCTGCCAACGCCTCAGACTTCCTCCTGTGTCTCGTCTCCCTAAGCTCCTTCCTGTACCCCCTCAAATACTCTTGCAAAGCAGCCAATTTTTTTGACAGTTTGGCCATTGTTGAGCCCCCCACCTCTAAGGACCTCCACTTCTTCACATGATCACTAAAATCAGCCTCCATCAACCAAGATCTTTCAAATTTGAAACATGTACCGAAGAAAGACCATTCAACCTCCACATCAAAGGTGTATGGTTAGAAAAAGGCCTATCCATCGGCGTAACATTAACCAAGGGGAATGCCTCTGCCATCTCCACACTGGAAAGGAATTATCTATCCTAGACTTTTGTCCACCAGAGCTCTGCCATGTGTAAGCACAAGACTTGTGGACCAAATTAATTAGCCTGTGTAGATCCACGAACCCCACAAATTGCTCAGAGCCAAGGTCTTACCTCCTTCACCCATCAGGCTTGTCATTAATCTGTAGTGTTATGTTGAAGTCACCTCCTATCAACCATGTGGACCCAATGCTCTCTGCAGTGACCGAAGCCAGCTCCTCCCACATCACATCTCTCACCTGAGACTCTAAAAGGCCATACACACCTGTGACTGTCATCCTAGAGCCATCCAACCTCCTCACCAGCCTGGCGGAGAGGACGTGGTTTCCCCTGAAGCCATCCTCCCAAGCAAAAACATCCTCTCGCCAACCCAGTGCTTTTCCTCCAGATTGACCCGTCGCATCAACGGCACAGAATCCCTCCATCCAAGAGCCACCAATCTCCTTCCATAGCCACCTATCACATGTCATCTTTGCCTCCTGCAGGAATATGATGTCCGCCCTCCGCTGCCAAATCTAGCCGCCCAAGCCCACCCTCCTGGTAGGGCCATTGAGACCCCTGATGTTCCATTAAAGGTTACTCGTCATTGGGTACTCATAGTGCCCCCCCCCCTGGTAATCTAGCAAAACCCAGCCACCGACGCCACCTATTGCACAGAGGCATCACCGTCCTCGAGCGCCGACGACTGGACCTGCTGTGCCGCCTCCTCCACCCTGGTCCGGGTGTCCACAACCTCCCAAGAACAGCCACCATTGCGGGAGGCACCCCGATATCTCCACCCTGAGACATAACGAAGTCCCATGCCTCTGTGCACCCTATGTGAGCACTACCTAGTAAGGCGGATCGCCGCTAAGTTGCCTCCACTCACGGCCTCCACTCTTGACAGTAGCTTTAACAGGTCCTCTCGACGGTGGTCACAGCATCCCAATTGCCCTTCGCCCCCGGACAAGCCATGTTGTGGGAGGTTGTCGCACCTTTGTCATCACTGACCACTGTATGCGCCCTCTGCAAGACCGCCTCCTCAGGTAGGAAGGAGGCCATCCCAGCCTCCAAAGATATCACTCGAGGGGACGAGCCCGATGTCTCACCTATGTCCCCTCTAATGATAAATGGGTGTCCCACACGTTCTGGATCCAATGGGTTCGGATCCGAGGAGGATCCGACCCAAGCGAGTCCCCCCAACTTCAAAACCCCATTGCAACGTTCACCCTGCTTAGAATGCGCAAACCCCTTCGACGATTTCACTCCTCGACACGCCTCCTCCTCCGGAATGGCCGCCATCAAATCCACATTCAATGCGACGCACTCCTTAGATTGCGCCGCCTCCACCATGGGCCCACGCTCCACTTCAGCACGCGAACCCTTTGGCTTCCAAGCAGTGTGCCAAGCCTTAGCATGTCAAGGCGGCACCACCACCGCCACACCGTCGCCCTGTGCAGACTCTCCACCAGCAGCTCCTCCGACCACCTCAGCAAAAGATCTCCCCACCGTCCTCTGAGGCAGACTCGTAGGGATGTAAGATACAACCCACAAGAATCCACCATTTCAGAGGAGCACCTTCTCCAGCACTGGCGCCCCAACCTTCATCTCCACTATAGCTTCAAGTGGTCCTCGTGAGACCCCTAACCCCCTACACCCTCTAAGCCGCGCGAAGGGTGAAACGATCGCCTCGACAACCTCCACCATCCGAAGCCACCATGGAACGCCGCTCAACATCAGCAAGACCAATGGACTCTCTAGTAGCCATTCATGTGAAGCTCCATCATGGACACAAGGTCTCCTCCACCTCAGCTCCCCGACTTGCGTCCGGAACACCTTGAAACAAAGAAGGTCCCTTTCTAATGGAGAGAGCCCCAAGACAAGGAGCATGCCCTCACTTGAGGGGCGGACCTCCACCTCACCCCATGTAGTGCTATCACATAGCAAATCCACCACCTCAGACATCTACAACCACCCCCAATCACCTCTCCCACAAGGCCGTCACCAATCATCACACAGAGAGCGGCCACACCTTCAGACCACGAGGCATCCACCTCAGCCAAAGGCACCATTACCAGCAACAGTGGTGGAAGACGACCAGGTTCCCCCTCGGTACTTCAACCGCACCTCACACTCCAATGGCCGAAACCCCTACATCTCCAACATCTCAAGGGCTCGCAACACTCGCCCAATGGCCCACCTCCAAGCACTTGAAGCAGCGACCCACACCATCATCTAGACCCCTACTGCTAGTAGCACCATCATGGCGCCGCTCCCCAGGGTGCAGAACAACCCCTAACCTCCTCTTCTACACAACCACCCTCCAATTGCCTCCATCGCCCGACTCCCACCCAACCTCCAAGTCCAGAGGGGTCAGTCTTCCCTCGCTCGGGCACTCGCTCACTCTCCCCCTCATTCATCCTTAAGGGGCTGAAGATGGTATGAAACATCATACTATGTTGACTTGAGAGTTCTTTTATGCAATCCAACTAGGGTCTTCAATTGAAAGAATTAGGGCATCAATTTTCCCTACATAAGCTGTATGGTATTCATATTACAAATATGTCACCTGTATCTTTATGGCAATGCTCCTTTGAGACAAAGCTCTAGAAAGAGCCTGGAGACCAATTTGTGGAGTTCGCACTTTCGAATCCAAAATTACAACCTGTACAACCAGAACAGAGAGACATAAATCTAATGAAAGTCCCAACTGCCAAACAACTTATTGTACCGCAGAACTAAATATTCAAGTTCTCACAGCTATAAATACATTTTTTTTTCACAGCTATAAATACATATGCAGATGTTTATAAAGAAAATTTGCAGTTTACCAAAACAAAGCATTGATCAGCCCAATCACATTTGGTTAGCAAATTCATAGAAACGCATCAATCTCAAAAATATGCAAAACAAAAAAAAGGAACAAAATAAGGTTGTTATGGCATCAACGAATAACAACTCATCAACAGAAGCAATGCCATGGCACGACCATAGAAGTTGTTGCTGTCTGAAATGCCAGTCACCAGGTTCAAGTCATGGAAACAAAGTCTCACAAGATGTGCATTAAGGCTGCACAGAATAGGCCCCTAAAAGTGGTCCAACCCTTCTACCACCCATGCATCCATGCATTTTGTTTTGGGGAAGAGGAGGGGAGGGGAGGGGGTATCTTTGCTTTGCCTGCAGCTCACAGGTTAGCACACATCCTTACTCCTTCACATGAAAGAACAAGTCTCCCCTTGAATTTCCTGACTGAGAACATCAGGCTATTTCAAAAAAAAGTGAGAAAAATCAAAAAAGCAAAGAAAAAGTGCTGTCTCAGATATTCTTCTTATGTATTTAAGGTAATGATGAACAAACCAGAAATTGGAAGCCCCCAACTCAGGTAGAATTACACCCTTCTGGACTACATGTTGATCAAATTGTCAAAGAAAATGTGACCAAATAGCATATGATTTCACTGGCGATCTACCTCAAATAAGACCCATATTTTCAAGGAATGCAATGAAAGCTCCCATGCAGAGATCATGTGCATTATAAAAGCAAGGTTTTCCACAAAGGCTTCGCTTCCTATGTTTTTTTAGTTCTTTCCAAGCAACGTCTTTAAGAACCCCACATATCCCAGTCATGGACATACACTCAAGGAGAATGGAGCATCTTGATTCACACTGCAGCATTGGAACACCTTTTGCCGACATTACTCCATGAAGTGCCCAACCATATCGGTTACCACAATTGACAAGTCAGACAAACACCCATGGTCAATAAAGATGGTCTGAAAAGGTAATAGAACCACATGCAGGCTTGCTTATTACAGCACATTATTATCGTTTACCATATCCTATATCTGGCAATATCAAAGTCTTATTTCAAACAGCTATTAAGTTATTGATTAAGAATATGATTCCTGCAGTTGATGGATATTCCAGAATGACTGAGAGATACACACTGCATAAAGCATTTTCATCTAATGATTTGGTCTTCACCGCTGGAGAAGCAATGACATTAACGATGAGAAAGGGAATTTGTTGAATCTTTTCCAAATCTGTAGTCAGTTATATTACATGATGTCAAAAACTACCTGCTTCCAATGATTCATCTAATGTCCATATTTCTAAAATTACACTGAGTATATATGGTGACAAAAAGGGTGAGAGGGAAATGAAAACCAATGAGGAAGTAGAGAAGAGATATCATTCCACATTTATCAGCGAAATTCAACCAATACCAACACACGATATCAGGAATAGAAAAAGGATTAGAACTCATAAAGAATCCATAAGCAAGATCAAAACAAAGTGAAATCACATAATAAACAAAGTCCTACTTTGCAAAAATCTCCATGAACATAAATCACATGAAAAATGAAGGAATTTCTTAGCTACAATGCACAACAAGATTAGGAGCATCCCATTGACCAAAGAACAAAAAAAACTCTTCCAAGAAATAAATACACAAACCATAAAAAGCATCAAGCACAGGGACCTTTTTGTTCTTTGTTAAGGAGAGAGGGAAGCAACGTGCTTACATCAATGTCACTGGTTGGTAGGTAAAGTCCTGTTTTAAATGATCCAAATACTTCAACCTGTTTGATAAGTGAAAGTCTATCAAATATTGCTAACGCAAAAGCTCCACAAAATGTAGCAGAGCTTATGAAAAACTGAAAACTTACATTACAGTGAGGCCATATATATTTGATGATCTCAGAAACACGTTCTACAGCAGCAGCTCGAGATGCTTGTTCCTCAGGAGTAGGAGAGACAAATTCACAAAAATCAAGTATCTCTGAAATGGAGAGAGAACATTATGTCATCACCAGCTTTTGTCAAAGTTGCTAGGCACATATCAGTACCAAACAGAGCATACTCCAAAACCACTCAAAAAACATGGTTTAAAAGATTCCATCATTCATTATGTTCATAACAACCATGTTTCGTAAAAAATTCTTTCGGCTGCAGTGAAATAGCTTTCAAGGGAGAATATCTTTTTTCAGCACCCTCTTAATGAAAGAATTGGCACTTTGGCTGAGAATTATCCACTACTAGAATGGAGCAATACAAAAAAGTGGAAAAAAATCTAACATGTTCATCCAGATAGCTTATAGTTCATGTAGTATGATGATCATTATGAAATCATGAAGATAACTTTCCATGCATGGTGACCATTATTCTGCTCGTATATTTTTTTAAGAGACTTTATATAAATGCCCCTATAATATTTTGTAATTACATGTATAGCCCTGCCTCCTAATGCTTACTTAGTATAGTCAAAAACATTAAATTCTTTACACATATGCCCTTATGGCAAATGTACACTATTTTTGCAGAAAAAAAAATTATTTTTTTTCTTTGCTTTTATACCCTCCCCCTCCCTCCTCTCCTCCTCCATGGCCATCCTCCTTCATTGGCAAGGACTAGCACCTTGCCATGCTCAACTACAAGGTCCTCTCCTCCAAAATTGGTTGGCATCGCCCAAAAGCCCACTCAGCTGGAGATGGCCATGTTCATGGGCAGCACCACTGCTGCAATCGCCTCTGTCGATGACAATGCCATCCTCTCACACCTACCTCTCCTCCAAACATGTCCACTACAACCCCTCCGACCTCTTCTCGTGGCTTGAGTCCACACCCTCCGAGATCAACATCCCCACTCCTCCGCCCCCTCCTCCACCACCACTTCTAACAGCAACCCTTGTCCCCATCACCTCCAAGGAGTCCTCCTTGATGAGAGTCGACTTCCCGAGCCCCCGCTTCAGCTGCCCCAACATGAATGGCCTTTCCACCACCATCCCCTATGCCTCCTCCATCGAGTCTTAAGGACTCGCTATGCAGGAGGAAGTAGGTGAAGTCATCCTAATCTAGGCCATCATCAACAAACACTGTGGACCCATTGTCTAACTGCTTTTATTTGACCCGTTTGCCTTTCTCTTAACCTCAAAATCAATCTCAAGTGGCTCACAGAACATATGATTGAATCTGTTGGGAATCAAAGATGCCACGTGGCAGCATCTAAAGGGCCAACGGCTAGAGGTCCAAAGAGACCAATTTTGGGTCTTTTTCTTAGGAGTCAAGTTTGCTATTTTTAGTAGAATTGTTTTAGGAATTGAGTATTTGCTTTATTTGGAGATTTGATTAGTTATAATTTATTTCCTAATTAAGGGATATGTTCTTTCTATAAAAGAGAGCCTTCCTTCTTTGTAATTCTTTGAGTCATCAATAATATTTCCAACTCAAGGCTCCTCTCCTCTCTCTCTCTTCTCTCCACATTCACGTGGACAGTCCTCCTTGGACTGTTTTCCCAGGCGCACAAAGCCTCCACGTTCCAAACTACGTTGATTCTTGACATGATATGAGAGCCTTTGTTCTAAGCTCTTTGTGCATGTGGGTTATTGACCGCACATTAGCGGTCCATGCATCCAAAAAGTACTCCTCAACAAATTCGACACCTTATGCGGAGAAGGAAGGCTATAGAAGATGGTGGAAGCCTCCACGATGGTTGGTGGTGCCATGTTGTCAGGAAGAGAAGGCAACATGGTTGTTCATGCAACCAAGAAAAAGAAGCTTGGGGAGGAGATTTATCAGAAGATATTTCAGTACATATGGTGCCTTTATATTCGATTTTTTACTCTTCGAAAGAAGAGGTTTTATTGAAACAAAGGATACCAAACACTTCAAAAAGATCAAATGAGCGGAGAATGAGCACCACAACGATCACATCGACTTCAACTCAAGAAGAAGAAGAGACATAGTGTAGCCTCTAAAAGTGTACCACTACTGCATCAACTTCCCAACTTTCTCTTAGTGACCTTGGCTCGAAGAAAAGCTGAGGGTCTTTTCCAACTCATGAGTAAGGCACCATACTTTTCAAGGAGGCACGTGGAACCCTCTAACGCATCGGGAAATGCTGAGATAAAGGGCTCGACTCTCGAGCGTAGAAGAATAGGCACAAAGACCATCCTCAACTCTTCAAGAAAAGAACGATGTAGTAATATCAAGTTCAACAAGTCATCGTCTTCCCAGCCTTGACTTGAAGGGGAGTGTTGAGAATCAAAGACGCCATGTGGCAGCATCTGAAGGGCCCATTAGGGCCAGTGGCTAGAGGTCCAAAGAGACCAATTTTGGGTCTTTTCCTTAGGAGTCAAGTTTGCTATTTTTAATTGAATTGTTTTAGGGATTGAGTATTTACTTTATTTAGAGATTTAATTAGTTGAAATCTGTTTCCTAATTAAGGGATATGTTCTCTTTATAAAAGAGAGCCTTCCCACTTTTTAATTCTTTGAGTCGTCAATAATATTTCGAACTCAAGACTCCTCTCCACTCTCTCCTCTCTCCACATTCATGTGGACAGTCCTCCTTGGACTGTTTTCCCATGCACACGAAGCCTCCACACTCTGAACTACGCCAATTCTTGACAAAATCAATTGCTTCTATCATGTTTATGGTGGTGAATAGTCCCGACGGCAAGCATTTTCTATTTCTGATTTCCCAACGATTGCAACCATGTCATCACTGCAAGACAAGCTCTTCCTCATGCTCAAATCATCTTTTCTATCGCAACTCTAATGAGTTTCCAGCGTCTAAACTTCCAAATGAGGGTTTCTTTCCTAGTGCACTCCCTATCTCAAGTTCACATACTTCATGGATAACCAAGCCATGATGAAGGCCCTTGTTAGGGAAACCAAGGTCCACATCACTAACTTCGACATGAAGCAAGGCCTCTAGTGCCCCCCAATCATCTAGGCCCTCACCCTCTGCCCCAACAATCCAACATCCTTTTGCATCACGGGGATTGGCCCCCTAGACCGACAACTCAAATGCCCTGCAGCACATTGACTGGATGCTCACGAAGTTCGATGTTTGAGTACCACAAGTTTGTTGGTGACAACATCGTCGAACCTCAAGCTTCTAGACACAAGCAGAGGACAAAGGCCATGGAGGAGAGAAGAAAAGAATGGAGGAGGAGGTTATAAAAAGAACAAGGAAAAAACCATAAGGACCTTTTCAAAAAAAAAAGCCATTAATTTTTAGTCTGCATTCTTGAGTAAGAGAATACACAAAGAATTTAATATTTTCAAGTGTCTATACATAAACATCATGAAGGTAGGGGTATACATGTAATTACAAAATATTACAAGGACTTTTTTGTAAGAATTGCTTTTGCAATAAAAATAATACTTTCAGTTTAGATAGCTTCCCAATATAAACCACAATTTATTTTGTAGGTAAGGATGTAATCAACAAGTCCAAAAATTAATACACCTATAGAGAAGTAGTACATAAAATAACTAAATGAGTGCATGTGCATGTAATTATTAGTACAAAAATAAAATATCTACAAGGAAAAAGAGGATGAGTGCATGTATGTGAAGATCAAAAAGGACTATATCATCAGGAGTTTATGTTAGACTGAATATTCATGGAGAACATAAATGCAAAAGGAACTTAATTTTTCATTTTACATTGGAAATCCAGAAAGCCATTTATATTTGATTGAGGTTTGTGTGCTACTACAGTCCCCTATAGGGTATGTGTACCAAATCCAATCCTTCTCCTGATGCACAACAGGGGGATTCAGCTGCATGGATATTTCCCCTCCGTTATATCTGCATTAATCATGATTGAATTTAGCTCCATATAAGCAATATCCTGCTTAATAGTTTCCTTCAAAACTTCTTTGAACATGAGCCTTTCTCATGTATCCAACTTCTCGTGTGTTTCTCTGGGGAAACAGTTGCCTGCAAATTTCAAACCACCTTAAACATCTTTTTCTTTTCATCTTCTATTGGTGGTATACACCAACATTTCCAAAAAATCTCATTATGAATCTGATCCTCCAAAAGTGTGACCACTCATCCACCTTGGCATATCTTTTATTTGTGTATGCATGTCTAAGACCCACAGCCCAAGTATTAAGGCATGACGATGTAGCATAGATAATTATCAATTTAAATATAGACATATCTGAAGATCACATTGAATCCGATATCTCCTTTGTGTATACGTACAAGCAAACCACCTACAAGGGTTTCAATACCATTTGAGTAAAGCAACTCAAAGCTGTACTTTGCATATAGGAAGCAAATGACTACTCGAAATATGCACATACCACTTGTTTGTGGCATTTCTACATCTCTGCATTCACTCCAGGGTTCAATGCGCAATACTCCAATACATGTGAGGGGATTCCATGCATACCCTTGAAGTACAGTTATGGGCAATGCTATTTCTATCAGGGGACTATCGATGTACTTAAGCTTATTGAGAGGGAGAGGAGAGGGTTCCTTTAGTGATTGGAAAATTACCATCGGATTTGAATGAACACTGTCATGAACAATTAGATGAACTAGGTTAGACTAGAAATTTTGATTTTAGGTTAGTATAAGGATGGGCTATAAATTATACAATTCTAAGAACCATCCAGCTTTGATTAAAATAACAGATAATTAAATCCAGTGGAAAATACGAAAATACAGAATACAGACAACAATTTAAAAAACCAAGCACAGATGTTTCAATGCTCTCATTAGTTGCCCCACACTCTTACCGTCTCTTCGGTTCGATCTCCCAAACCTTTTAGATTACAATTCCACTTCCGACAATTCAACATGTGATCTAAGCACTCAATTTCATTCAAACAAATGTACGACCATAACAGATGGTTAAATGCCTATTGCCGCTTCTTCCCCAAAGGTTCAGGCCAACCGCATCTTGGATCAAGAACAAGGTAAGAAGGACCAAAACACACCAACTCATATAGAGCATCAGCCGCTTGTGACTAAAGCCATGTGCTCATATCGAACAAACAACAGGACCATAGCCCAACCAGAAACTAAAGCTGGAAGCAGGCAGCAATCATGCCCCAAATCCCCGCAGAGTGTCCAAATTCCCCAATCCTTCCAGATGTACCGGAGCACCATTTCCACTCAACAACACCTACTTCCCTTGGAATCCACATCCATCAGTGGACTGATCCAAACTCAGCAATCTCGCTCGCAACCCCTCGGCCGCACTAAAACGCGAGCAGACGGCTTCCGTCGGTCCTACCGAATGAAACATGCGAATGGCGTGAGCATAGGGGGAGGGGGGGGATCAGGATACCTTTGTGGAGCTGGAGCATGGGGCTCTTGAAGCGGCAGCCACGGCGGAACCAAACGGACTCGGACGCCCCGCGCGCGGGGGGCGGGGGAGGGGAGGGCCGGCCCCCTTTCCCCACCTCCTGCTTGGGGGACTCGTCGGGCTCGAGGGAGAAGTAGTCGGGGGCGGGGGCGGGGGGCGCGGGTGGGGGCGTGGAGGCGATCTCGGTGCGGAGGACGGAGTAGGATTGGGTCGGCGGGGGGTCGGGTGGGGATTGGAAGATGGAGAAGGCGTCTTCTCGGGTTTCGTACAAGTACCCGACGCCGCTGCTCTCTCCCGTCGCCTCCATCGCAGGGGCCCACTCGGCTCGACCTTTGTTGCTGCTTTCCGCTGCCCGCTTTCGGGGGAGAGCGAGAGCGAGGGAGGAAGAGGAGGAGATGGGGGGCGGTGCGCTATAGGTTGGCGGTCTGCCCGTCACAGACCTTCTTCTTCTTTTTTTTTTTTTTTTTTGGAAAAAGAAAAGGATAATTATCTAGGGTGATACCTATCCAAATATATTAAATAGAGAATCAACAGCTTCCGTCAATATAAAAGGTTTAAGATCCCCCACTCACAAGGATCTACTCCAAAGATTCAACAAAGAAATAACAGACTCCACAAAATTCTCCACATAAGGCCTCTAGTCTCAAAAGACCATAGCATTCCTACCCAACCATATGCCCCATAACACCACCAATGGCCTGACCCTCTCCTTTTTCGTACGGAAGGCATTCTGTCCAACATCACCCCCTCCACCTCTAAAACTGTTCCAAAACTCATCAAAAGATCGGCATTTCCACCACCCCTCTCCCACCCAACTCCATATCTGTACAACAAACGGGCAGGCGAAAAAAATTTGGTCAATCTCTTCCTCCTCACCTCCGCACAAAGGGCAAACCTTACTCTCTCCAGGAGCCCACCTCACCCTCCAAACCTTAGTCACAAGTCTCTTCCTCCTAAGCAGCCAAACAAAAATCTTGACCTTCAATGAACACGCGGTCTTCCACATCTGTCTGCAATCCCTCACTAGATCCAAGTCACCTGTGGAGTCTCCGCTGGACAATCTCCTCTAGGCAGCCCCCACCGAGAAATCACCTTCATCCCAACCAAACATATCAGTACCGGAAGCCGGTTGCATCCCTTCTAACTCTTCAAGCAATCTCTGGAAATCATGAGTTCTCGCATCTGAAAGATTTCCTGCAAAGCATGGGCACCACCCACCTTCCCACACCTCGGCCACTTACGCTCTTTGTTTTGGGGCAAAGCAAAAAATCTCAGAAATCTTCTAGCAAACACACCTTGCCACATCCAATCATCCTACCAGAACCTGAAAATCTCCCCCGTTCCCACCACCGATACAAAACAATTCTGCACCGTAGGAACCACCGCTGACAAAACCTTTCAAGAAGTGAGAAGCATCCCTCAGCGAAGATATCAAGAGATCCCAACACACGAAGCCACCATAAGCCGTCCCGAACACCTTCCCCACCAAATCCTCCCTACACTCCAAGAGACTCCCCACCACTTCACCAACAGGCTGTCATTAGACCTCCCCAGGTCCCTCACCCCAAGCCCCCCCTCCTCCACTTGTTTGCAAACCTCCTCCCATGCTACCAACCTGGCACCAGGTCCACTCGTCCCCTTGTTGGACCAGAATAAATTCCTCATAAGCCTCTCTATTCTTGATACTACTTGTTGGGGCATCTTCAGGACAGAACTGAAGTACGACGGCATCGTCGCCAGAACCGCCTTGAGCAAGACCAACCTTCCACCTCTTGACAAAAACATGGACGCCCATTGATGAGAACCTTATCATGAACCTAAACTAGCACAATTTAATCCAAATAAGTGTGAAAAAACTCCTACAAAACCTAAAGAGAGGCCTAACTCAGAGAATTCTGAGTTCAAGAATAAGACAAATCATAAGGGGTAAAACTGTAATTTTACCAATGCAGCGTGCAAACAGGGTAATTAAGGATCCAAACACAGGTCAAACGATCTTAATAAGGAGGGAAGTGGGATGATCTGATCTGAAAAGGGTCATAGCAACTTCTAGGAATTAAATGACATTCTCTAACCCTAAAATAAATCCACTTTAATTCACGAAATTCGAGGCAGGATAAAAATCAAATAAACCCTCTAAAATTCATGGAAAAATATTCCCTAGGGTTTAGAACCTTCAATTGGCCTTTACAACCTATTTTGACCTAAAATGAGAACCATGCCCAATTTATGACTTAATTTGGGTTTTTGTGCAAATTGACCTGTCAAACATGGTCCAACCTAAAATAAAATTTCACCATTAAAATCCTTAGGTTCAAATTAGGCTGGTATAAAAATTTGGGCCTAAGAAAAGACCATCTTGACCGACTTTACAAATTGGTCCTCTTAAATTACTTTTTGACCATTATCTTTTGAAACCCTTGCAAAAGCCCCCCTAACTTTCTCGTCATTCTTTGCAGAACGGTCCTCCCTGCCATTTTTGCGCAGCACCATACCTCCGGCGACCTTGCGCGGAGGATGGCGCCGCGCAGGGCAAGGCGCCCGTCCTCAGGAACGAGTGGGGGGTTCCCTGCGTCGTCCTCTATCGCAGGGACCCTCCCCTGACCTCTGCAACCGGCCATGCCTCTCGTGCGAACACACGAGAGGCATGGGTGTCCATTTCCAGCCATCTCCGGCAAGCACGGCACGTCGCCTCCTTGGTTTCCTCTCCTCGCCAGTGCCTATATAAGGAGCGGCAGGGTCTGTCGTCTCCTTCAAGCTAATTTTGGCCGAGAGAAACCCTAGATTTCGTCTTTCCCCTCTCCGATCAGGCAACCCAAGCTTCTGGCGATCCTCCCTCCTCCTCGTCGCTCTGCTGCCATACCTGCAGCAGAGCCTACTCTGCCCCGTCGTCCCACACCAGGCCGCACCAGCTGGCATCCTCAGATCTCCTCCTCGTCGTCAATAACCCCCTCCTGGGCACCTTCGTCCCCAGCTCCGGCAGGCACGAGCCGAACGCCTTCCTCTCCCTCTTCGTCAACTAAGTAGGTAGGAATCTTCCTCTCTCTATCCCTTATATTTTCCCCTTCCTAATTTACCATTTTAACCTACCGACCGCCATTGTCCATCACCACCTTCCCTATCTCCAGTCGCCATCTCCGACGAGGTCACTCCACCTCCACAGACCACCTCACCCCCCGCCGAAAAGCCCAGAAGCTCCCCCTCACACCACTCAAACGTTTCCCTCACTCCATTTACAGCCCTTCACCACCTGGCCACCCCCCGAACACACCCACTTCCGCACACACAGTCTGCCCTAAGTACACGGCCATAGGCGCTCTCGAGCCTCGCCGACCCTCGAACTGCCTTCGCCACACTCCAGCGAGGCTCCCTGCGTTGTCTGATGTGGCCGTGAGGCTGTCCTTGTCATTTCAGGTCTTCGCCCCTAGCTGCCATTGACAAGCTACTGAAGCTCCTTCGCAAGCAACTCCAGGACTCCTCCAGCCCAGGCGCGAGCTCCAGGCAGCGCGGGGTGATTTCACGAGCGTGCCCAGGTTTGCGATTGGGGTCGCAAGCCTTCGCTGCTGCCCCAATTGGTAGCGCCTTCTCGCCTGCAGGCGCGTAGACTGGAGGTGGGACTTTAGTCCCACCTCGTAAGTGTGTGGCCTCGTGCCCACACTTAAATTGAAAAAGTGAATATAGTTGTTTGCCTTCGATACATAGGGGTCAGGTCCCTCACTCACACGCCACGCGCTCACACCCGCCCTCACCCGCACTCATGCCCCGCGGGTCTGGGCCGAATCCGACTACTCGACCAAGCACTCCTCGCCCACCACCTCACACCGATGGACCTGGTCTCGGGCGCGCAACCCGAACCCGATTACCTGGCTCTGGGAGAGCTTTCCAAAGAGAGATTTAGAGAGAGAGAGAGACGCGGGGAAGGGGTAGGGGTAGGTTTTGCACTGATGGTTGTGTATGCGTGCAGGGAAGAAAGAAAAAGAAGGAAGAAGCAGGCAAAGGAAGAAGAAAGTAGAGGAGCTGAAGGAAAGGAAGACTTAGCCGCACTAAGCAGCTACTAAAGAAGAAAGGAAGGGAGGAACTGAAGAAGAAAGAAGAAGAGCCGCACTGTAGCAAACGCACAGTTAAGCCGTCTGAGCACCGAGTCAGACAACGGAAGGTTAGTGGCCAGAGCAGAAGAAAGAAGAAAAAGAGGAAGAAGAAAGAAAGAAGAGGAAGGGCCAGACAAAGAAGAAGAAAAGAAGGAAGGAGAAAGGAAGACTTAGTAGCCAAAGGAGAGAGAAGGCAGAAGCCTCTGCAGCCGCAAAGAAGAAGAAAAGAAAATCAGAGAGGAAGAAAATAGAAAGAGAAAGGGTCCCCACAGCCGCAGCAAAGAAAAGAAGGCAGATTGAAGAAGAGAAGAATCAACTGAAAAAGAAGAAGAAAAGAGAAGAGGAAGAGAGAAGAAGAAGAAGCCAAAAAAGAGAAAACTTTTGCTCCCTCTCTCCCTCTCTCTCTCCCTTAGTCTTTTTGTAACAAAATCGTGAACTTTTATGTTTCTAGAATTATAGTTGCTCCCTGAGTTCGACCTCGGGAAACTTGTCATTCCGTGTAAAAAAAAATTATATTAAACTGGTAACTGCTTTGTCATATACTACAACGACTATAAATAACAATAAAGACCAAACACGAGCACCACTCACCCTGCCAACCTCCCCTCCAGTCTCTCCACCAAGGGAGCCCAGTCTTTCACCATAATCCTACCATCCGTCAACGATAAACCCAAATATCTGATCGGAAGCTTCACCTGCTCTGTGCCAAGGCCCAAGCTACACCCCCTCGTCTTCGCCTCAGTCAAATTAAAGGGGACAAATTCTGATTTTGACAGATTAATCCGTAGACCCAAGGCCTCACCAAACAAGAAGAGTAAAATCCGCATTCTCCTGGCTTCCGCTTCCCCGCCTTCAATTAAAAAAATCGTATCATCTGCATACTGCAATAATGGAATACTCGTCCCATCTCCCAAAGAGAAACCCCTCACCAAGTTCCTCTTACACGACCTCTTAGCCTCGCAAGTGCATCTGCTACAATAAGAAAGAGCATTAGAGCCAATGGACACCCCTACCTTACCCCCCTCCTCGGCTGAATCCAACCCCCTGTCGGGTTTCCATTGATCAGTACCGAGAAAGACGTCGTGGTGACACATCTCTTCATCCAGTCTATCCACACCGGCGGGAAGCCCCTCTTCACCAAGGACGCCCAAAGAAACGACCACTGAACCGAGTCATAAGCCTTGCTGAAATCGACTTTTCACAAGAAAGCCTTCTTCTTACTCCTCTTCCAAGACGATAGGATCTCCGAGGCCAACACATATACTTCCAAAATATTTCTGCCAAGGACAAAAGCCGTTCGCACTGGGTCTACAATCCCATCCAAGGTCCTCCTCAACCTATTCGTCGGGAGCTTCACCACAATCAGGTAGATAGCATTTGAGAGGGCTATCGGTCTATACTCCTGGATCTCCTCAGCACCCTCCTTCTTTGGCAGTAGGAACTTGTAGAACTTGTTCAATCTATTGAAGCCCGAATTTCCAGGTCTAAACTCATGCACAACTTGCATCACATCCTCCTTCACCACCGGCCAGAACTTCTTATAGAAGGCAACCGGAAAATCGTCCGGACCTGGACAACCATCAGTGTTCAACCCCCAGATTGCCTTGTGGACCTCATCCTCCTCAAACGGACCCGTCAAGAAACAAGCTTCTATATCCCCGATCTGCGGCACCTCAGACCCCAACCATCTCCACCTTCCCCCACATCTTCTCCCGGTAAACCCTCTGAAGTACCTCGCAGCTACCCCCCCAGCACCGCTTCTCTTCCCACAAACTCCTCCCCATCCACCACCAACCTGTCAATCCAGTTCCTCCTCCTCCTTCCTGATGTAGCCATATGAAAAAATCGAGTGGTAGAATCGCCTTCCTTGAGCCACCTCTGCCTAGATCTCACCTTCCACTCCATCTCCACCTTTTGATCTTCCTCTTGTATTACCTGTAGCTGCCTCGCTCTGCTTATCCTGTCAATGTCAGAAAGGAGACCAACATCCTCCACCATGTCCAAACGTGAAATCTCACTGAGAGATTCATCTCTCATCCTCCCACGTTCCTCCCTAATCTGCTTCTTATGGACCTTTAGGAAGGATCTCAAATCCCGTAGTTTAGCTTCCAATCTGACAGCCGCCGAGCCATCCACGTGAAACGACCTCCACCGCTCCTCTACCAGCCCCTTGAACCCCTCTTCGAGGAGCCATGCCCAGTCAAACTTAAAATACGTACCATGCCTCCAGTCCTCATTCGTCACCCACAACAAGGGAGTGTGATTCGAGAACGGCCGCTCCAAGGGTCTAACCTCCGCCATAGGGAACAACTCTGCCAACATCATCAAGGAGAAAAATCTATCAATCCGGGATCGCTGTCCATCAAAGCTCCTCCAGGTGAAGTGACAGGATGAAGGTGGCATGTCATCCAGCCCCAGCTCCACAACAAATCCTGCAAAAGCCTCAGAACCTTGGTCCACCCCCCCACGACCATCTGGTCTATCCTCTGCCAACCAAGTGACATTAAAATCACCACCTATCAACCAAGGTATCCCCTAAAATGCTGCCACAACCTGGCCCAGATCCTCCCACAAGGCGTGCCTCCTCCAACCCTTCGTCGGGCCATAAACCAAGGAAAAGACCAAACACGTATTGTCCCGACGCCTCTGTAACCTAACAGTGACAACATGGGACCCAACCAACGAGTCCAGCAAGGAGAAAGCAACATCCTTCCATCCCACAACAATTCCACTCGCACTTCCAACCGCATCCAGGGCCAAGAACCCCCCAAATCTGCTTCTCCCCACCTCCCTCCACAGCCTCCTGTCACAGCTCCCCCATTTCGTCTCTTGGAGAAATACCACATCGGGGCCCCACCTCTGAATATACCCACGCAGAGCCGCCCACCTCGAGGGGTCATTCAATCCCCTCACATTCCACAACAGGACCTTAGCCATGTATAGCCCCAAGAAACTCCTTGCGTCGAACGCCTGAACCGCATCTCCGCAGCCACCTCATCCAACTCTCCCTCCATCACCATACACTGATCGGGCAACCCCCCCGCACCATTGCCCCCCTGTGTTACGATCATGGGCGTCAGAAGCAGTTTAAGACGTCTAGCCAGATGTCTGGAACCATTCTCAGACGTTTGGTAATAAATTTTTTCGGCATACGGGTTCGCGTCTGCACGCGTGCGCGCACAGATTGAACCCGCAGCCTTTGTTTTCTCTCCCTGCAGGCACCGCTTTCTTTCTCTCTCTTCCCGCGGCTGCCCTATAAGAGCGCTCCCCCTCTCCCTCACCCCCACTCCATCGTCTTCTCTTCTCCTTCTCCCTTCGAGAGAGCGAGCAAGCGAGGGCGCAGCAATGGCTGCAGCGGGCGTGTGGGAGGGAGTGTTGCGAGAGGAAGAAGAAGCTCGACCGCGGAGGTGCGAACTTGCCGGGGCAGCTAGAGCCGCCCGGCGGGGGAGTGGCAGGCGTGGGGTGTCGCAGAGGGGCTGCTGTAGCTCGGACAACAGGCGGACGGGGCGCAGCACAGCCGTGCATCGCGGGCAGAGAGCGAATCGGGCCCTGGTTCTGGAAAATTTCCCAGAATCAGATGTCTGGACTTACGTCCAGAGGACGTTGAAGACGTCTAGAGGACTGTCCAGACATCTGACAGGTAAGATATTTCATTTCTTCTCCTTTTTGCACGTGTACGGCCATACAGCCGTCCGCCGCGTTCTCTGAGCCTTTCCGTGATGAGAGCGGTTGCGTGTGTGTGCAGGTGTTGTTTGGGAAGGCACGAGGACTTGCCAACCCACGTAAATCAGACGTCTGGCTGCAGTGCCAAACGACGGAGAGGACCTCCAGACATCCGGGGTGACAATCGGACGTCTGGGGACCAAGGCCAGACGTTCCAGCGGGCTTCTGGACGTTTGAAGGACTGCGCAGAACTGAGGTACGACCTGACCCACCTTTTAAGACGTCTGGAAGAGGTTCCAGACGTGTGATTTTGGACAGTTTCGTAGTTTTTGACCCGTTTAGAGCCCGTTCGGAGTCCGTTTTCCGTGTTTCGAGTTGCGTTCTCTCCAGAATAAATTCCTCTACCCGTTTATTGTAATTGTATACCGTTCTGAGAAATTCCTTGTGATTGATCCTTGTGTTAGGAGCCCCTTCGTTGTAGTCTTAGGGGTTATGGAGGCGCGCGGGATTGCTAACCACGCCCCCAGTACTCCCGGTCTCGCTGGTAGAGTGGCTTTTAATTTACTTAACCAAAATTTGTTACAATTGTGGAACAATTAATAGAGTGTAGGGCATTGCATGAACCCTAGGACTGAGAAACTAGATTGAATGATAGATCCTAGGGTATTGCATGAATCCTAGGACTAGAAAACTAGATTGAATGATAGATCTTAGGGTACGACATGAATCTTAGGACTGGAAAACTAGATTGAATGATAGATCCTAGGGTACGACATGAATCCTGGGACTAGAAAATTAGTGAAACATATAAATATTGCAGTCTTGAAAAAGTGGAAAGGAAATAATAGCTGACTGTAAATTGATTTAACAGCTGCCTGTGATGAATGAATAAATATGATTGAGAATATGGGAACGGTGAAACCTAAAATGGCCAAACAAAAAGAACACGAACATTATAGGGAATTAGGAGTAGAACTCCTGGAAAAGAGAATAGAAGGGAACTGAGAAAGTGAAACGTGGAAGTGTGAGCGACCTTGGGGTGGTTGACTGAGGGTAGGACCACCATGGGGGACTCTCCCGGCCAGGAGAGCACCACGTGTTACTTCTATTTTTCGAAAAATACTGCAATCAAGATCGTTCCCACGAGGAACATTCGAGATCAAGTGAAGGATCTGAGAAATAAATCAATCGTGAAATAATAGAAAGAAGAAATAAAGAATGTAAAAATATAACAGCTACTTTACACTCTACTGCTCTTTAGCTTTTAGTTGCCACTCTACTCAGCGTTTCGCTGACGTGTTACCCTCGTTACTTTTCAGGACCAGGTGTTGAGCAGCTAGGGTCAGCGGCTGCAGAGAACACTGGGCCTAGTAGGGTCCAGTAGGATTACCTGTTGTGCTTTCTGTACTTTTCTTCCACTATAGTGTGTAGTTTCTTTGTTACTCCCTGTACTTTATTTATCGAAACTTTATGTTATGTACATGTTTATTCCCCTTCTGTTGTGGTGGTGTATACTGTAGTATTTCCTTTTCTTACTGCTGTATTTTGTTACTGCTAGTTATATTCATGCTGAATGTGGTTTATTTTACTGCTCTTTTGGTTACTTTCTCGTTGGACGACTAGGTCTTGGGATTAGTCGAGTCGGTCCGATTCTCGTGTCTCGTAGGGATTCGGGAATCGGGTCGTTACACCCTGCCCCACAGCCTCCACCCTCACCGCAACCAGTGTTTGCACCCCCCTGTGACAGGACCCCCACCATAGGCTGCACTTCTGCCGCATCAACCCCTCGCGCCTTCACCGCATCCTCCATCGCCCCAGCACCTCCACCAGCTCCCACCACTCGCTGTCCATCCTCGACAACAGAAGCCCCCAAGATAGCCCTCGCCTTGCCTCCGCCCCCTACAAAGCTCACCATCGATGCCTCGCCCTGCCCTCCGGTAGGCGAAGCGATGCTCAGCTCCATCCGCCTCTGACGCTGGCTCTCCCCAACCTCGCTCCCAGTCGGAGCTGTCTCAACGTGCCCCCTTCGATAGGACCACCGCGGTCTGTAAGTAAGCCGCTGTGGCACAGGCATCCTAAGCTTCCACCTCCGCGCGCATCCCACCTCGCCAACCACATCGCACCCCGCTACCCAGTCCAGCCTGTCGAGGACTCATCACGGGTCTCCAATCACAGCCCCTAGACCACTGTCTCCACTAGATTGAAGCTTCGGATCTACCCGCGAGGTGGGGCTCGAACCGACAACCCCACCGAAGCCACCGCTTCCTGTAATCGAGTCCAACCCGCCCGACTTGGGTCCGTCACAACCACACTCCACAAGACCCGGGGCCACCTCAGCAGAGTCTTCTGCCCTCAACGCCGTAGATTCCTCCACTACGTCCTCCGCAAGACCCGCACCAGCCTCCGAGACCCTCGTCCTCTCACCTACCTCAGATAGGGCCGCAGGGATCGCAACCGCCGCGCCATCCTTGCCACGACCTACAGGCTTCCCAAAAGCAGCCCGCCCCTCATCTCGCTCGCCCGCTACCTCCGCCACCATGCACCGTCGCCACACCACCAACCACCGCCTCAGCGAAGGATCTAGGCCTACTGGATCCCCGCGAGACACGAACCAACCAGGAAGAGCTCTCCCATCTGAGGACCACCCTCTCCGCAAGCTATCTCCCCGACTTCATCTCCACCCATGCCCCGAACCGTGATAGGTCCACCGACCTTAGGCCCAAATCTTCGCAGCTTCGAAGCCTCGCAAATGGGGCAACTACTGCCGCCGCCACCTCCACCATTCGAAGGAAGGGGGGGACCCCCTCAATCAGCACCTGCCTCGTGCCAGTCGGCGGTCGCTCCTCCAGCGCTCCATCCGACCTCACCGGCCATCGACACCTCACCACGCTCGGACCACACCGCAACACCTTGAAGGCCAGATATCGCAGCTCCTCCTGACCAAGTCCCAACAGCACCAAGCACCCGCTCTTGAGGGAAGCCACCCCAAAGGACCCCCAGCCAGTCCCCAAGAAAGCCACGATCGCCCTTCTTAGAGCCCCCAATCCACCTCCCCCTCTAGCACCACTGCCACCATAGTCGACGCCAACCTCCCCTCCGACGTCCCAATCTCCTCCAACCACGGCACCTCAACCTCCATGAGAGGTGCCCCCTCCGGGGGAAGGGGGGTGGAAGCGTCCCCACCCTCCTCGGAGAAACCCTGTTGCCCAGCCCACGGAGACTGTAACTCGATCGCCGATGACCCAGACCACCACAATGCAGGCACCTCACCAGCTCCCTCTAGCCCGCCGCAACATGTCCCCTTCCGAGGCATTTGAAGCATCTCACCGGTTCCGCTCCCCTCCGCGACCTC
This sequence comes from Thalassia testudinum, assembly GCA_037157565.1. Taxonomy (NCBI): domain Eukaryota; kingdom Viridiplantae; phylum Streptophyta; class Magnoliopsida; order Alismatales; family Hydrocharitaceae; genus Thalassia; species Thalassia testudinum. The sequence goes on along the minus strand of JAZHRO010000077.1, from coordinate 17,004,704 downwards.
CTCCTCACCTCTGTCCAGCCAGAGCCACCTCCCCCCACTCGCCTCTCGCCCTGCGCACCCCCTCTCGCTCATCATCCCTTTTGGTGGCGAGTCTGATTTTGCCTAAGTTAGAGTTGATTGTTGTTACGTATCTTTTTGACGAATAATCGACCACTAACTTATTTGTTAGAGGGCTGATGAAAAATATTATAAAAAATTAAGGTGAAAAAAAATAATAATAAAAGAAAAATATATTTAGTAGTGTTACGTACGATCAAAAATAAGGGTGAATATATTCTTATATGAACTTCTTAATTTAGTTAAAATCTAAAGGTATTTTACATAATTTTCTAGGTTAAGTGTGACTTCCTTGCTACTCAAGCTAGCAATTCCCATGCCTTCTCATTTGTACCAAAGGTTTTATCATTGAATCCCTTACCTCCATATCATCTAATTGAAAAGATCTAACGATCTCGGTTATATGTTGTGACAGTAGTTAAGGAGAAGATTGAAGAGAGTGGAAGGAAAAGACAACACAAAAACAAAAAGTTGATAGCGTTTCCATTTAACGAAATGTTATAGCATGGATAGGATGGGAGAAAGATAAGGAGCAATATAGAGTTTGTATATCGCGGATGCAATGGAACAAAAGAGGATGATATATGTTTTATAAAGCATTATAAAACTGAGAACAAATGAAATAAACAACAATGCTCAACTTAGAAATACCATATTTTGATATGTGATACAGAATAAAAACAATAGACTGAACAACATCTTCCTTATATGGCACAAGACCATTTTTATGCTATTTATTTTGTGTTGTTGCATGTGTTATCCATCATTTCATATTACTTAAACCCTTGTTGTCGTTCATTTTTAGACAATTGTCTTTAAACAAATTGTTAGTTAAGGATATTTTCAATTTAGGTTATTGATTGAGCCTACATGGCTTGACAAGAAAGTATAAGTTCACAAGAGCGTTAGTTATCCAATTTCGTCAAATTGACATATGCTCGGGGAGAGGTTTTGCCCTCGAATATGTTCAGAAAGAAAGGTAGATGTTTTTGTTTTTCTGATATTTCTCCACACTCAATTCTCCATGTCTATACATGTTTATATATTGGCTACAAGAGAAGTGATACATTTGATTTTGTTGAGAAGATGGAGACTTGATTTTATCTTTTGACAGGTTCAACTGATAACCCACCTCAATCACAGGAATTATGTGACAACTGATTGGATTTGTAGGTGATCCCAAATGCGTAGGAATTATGATTTCAATAAGGACTTTATCATAATATTTGCTGGTTGATCTTTGGTGGAGATGAAACAAACGAAGAGTAGGCCTTTTGTAACTTAATCATAAACAAAATAATAATTCACCTCAGTATATTTTGTACAAACGTGAAAAATTGGTTTGACCTTTAGATAAATTGCTCTAATATTACACGAGAAGATGATCCCTTTTTCAAATACAACTATTTCCTTATATAGGAATCAAAGAGCTTAATCATTTCTCCCTTAGAGTGGAATAGATTGCTTCGGGGTTTGCTTGTATTGCTTCTTAAACTATGTTTCTACCTCGATTCTAGTCTGATCGCTTTAATTCTCATGTCGTTGCCTACATCGATGAGGGTGACGATTCCTAGGCAACTCTTTTTGTGGCCACAGTTTGGGCGATCAGGTGAAGCAAGCATCCTTTGTTGCTCTCAAATGGGGTATTGAGCCAACAACCTTAGTCAATTCCGAGGGGTTTTGCCTACTTTGCGGCTAAACTTTACTTCTCCTCCCATTGGTTATATATATATATATATATATATCATTTTATTCCTTCTTAGGTTATATTAATTTCAATTACAATTGATACACACAATGATTACAAGCTACCTTCCGTTACAGTCTACTTGCATGAACGTTACAAGTGAGAAGGAAATGCACCTAATCCTTTTTTGTATTAGTAATAAATTACAATATTTTTATTAAAGAATGTTAATTAAATCTCCCTCAACACCTTTTGGAATATGTAAGTTACTTATGGATAATCAATTGGATCAAACTTGAAATATGTCATTTTTTATAATTTTTAATTATGTAATTATGACAAATTCCACTACTTACCGTGATAATAAAATCACTGCCACTTGTTTTGATTATATTAAACATATTTGTCGAAGCATATTATCTAAGGATTCATATTTAATGGTTTTACGTGTTTTCACACAATATATTTTGAACACAATACTAAACAAATATAGGATTCCTATGACCAAATATGCACAAACATGTACACACGAGTTATCCAATGAATTTATAACTTTTACCTAAAAGCAAACACCAACCTAAAGGTGTGCACACGCATGCACGTGTACATATACATACGTACGTACATACACACATCATTGATATTATGAACACGTTCATAATTTTTTTTTTATTTATGCACACATCCCTACGATATCGATACCTTCTACGGAACTGTCCTAGAAGTAATCTTAGAACAGGAATTTGATACTTCCATCTGAAGAAGGTCGAAAAATGATACCTTTTCCTCACACTCATACCTTAAACTAAGTGTGAATTCAAGTAACTTTGCAAGGGCATCTGTGCAATAACGAGAAATGTTGAGGCATATTTGTAACATCCATGATGACAGGAGCATGAATATGTAAAACTTTCAAATTAAAATTCACGACTTAAAACTTTAATATCGACACAAACAACCCCATGAAGTTGAAATCTATCAAACTCTGGTTTTTATCAATACTATTATTTCATAAAAGACGTCCTTTATCCAAAGGGCCATTTTCCAAATCGATCGTAAAGTCCGCGTGCGTGAGGAAAAGAACCCCAAGGACAACTCTTTTTTTTGTAACGAGGGTAAAGAAAACAAATAGAAAGCAGTACGACGGTAAGGAAACCAAATGCGAAGGAATTTATTGGATGTATACTTAAACGAGCCTCCAACGCAGTCACAATATACCTAAGGCTTACTACCTGAATTGCAGTAGTGGAGCGTTTTAATCCAAACGTCATCAACATACTCTCTCTCCCCTCACAAATCCAATTAGCAAAGAACATCGCCAGAAATTACTACGTTTTACTCCAAAACACAAATGAGTCGAAACTTAAATATCGTGCCCTCGATTTGCTCCAAATATTCAGATTTTATTCCTAAAACAAGTCAAGTTCATTTTAGCTGATTTAGTTTATGTGATCAACGTTATAGTCAAATTTCTTGAGATTAATTTATTTAAAAAGTTAGGAAAATAATGTTAAAAAATATAAAATTAATGTTAACATACAATTATATTTTCATGGAGAATGATGTTAATATCGATTCATATTTAGTTGAATTTGTATTAAATTACGATATTTATCCTTATTATATTTACTAAGTAATGATGTTAAGAACATGAAACATAATAGTTGTCAAAAACGCAAGTAGTATACAATTTCAATACAAATTTAATTGCCACTTAAACTTAAATTTTAAACCGAGATTAACTTCACAAATAAACTATACCTTAACGATAAGAGATCATTTTCTTCACCATAGATAATCACTTCCATTGCTACTGTTGTTTAGAGATTAGAGTAGATGACGTCTCTATGGGAGGGAGACAAATCATATATCTACGAGAGGTTGGAGTGCCAACTGTAGATCTTAAGCCAACTATCAACAAACAAAACAATAAAAAGCTTGTGAACAAAACTCATGAATTACCCATCAGCTACTGATAATTATTGACCATGGCACAAGGGACTCGAGTTTGAGCTCAACCCTACGTTACTCAGGGGTTGATATTACAAGACTGTTAGTTTCCTTAGTTCATCTGCAAGGGATTCTAGGTTATCAATATAAAAATAACAGAACTCATGAATACGTGAACTCCGTGCCTACCAAGAGAATGTAGCTGTGGCTGTGGCCTCGTGGAACTTCAGCTTCCTCAATAAAAAAAATAAACATTTCTAGTCAAGCACACAATAATTACAACTAACTAGCAATAATTAGAAGAGCTACATCAGTAGGATAAATTAACACAACAAAAAATTACTACAGCTAAATGCAGAGGCAACTAGTCTCCTAGGATTGAGGATAGCAAGAAGGAAAGCCCATGCAAGTAGTTGCACTTGGAACCCATAACTCTCACTAGCAAATTGTTCAAGCAGCATATCAAAATGACCTGCAAAAAACAATCGTGTCGTTCACAGCTATAGAAAACTTGACCTAATAGATGATGCATGTACGATTGAGGTGATATAAAGGAAGATTGCAAGCTTGTATGCAATTATTTTATCATTTTTTGGACATCCTAAAGCCCAAAGTTTAGCACCACAAAGGCAATGGATCAGACATGTCTTAGATATAGAAGATGCTAAATGAGCACCTGAAACTTGTGTTGCTTTTGGGCTAATGGATAGGGCCATCTCAACCAAGAACAAAATTAATTATTTTCTGAAAGGACCAACATAAGCTATTAGGAGTAGTTTTTCCCTAAAACTATCCACAGATGTCAAAGCTCAGGTTTAAGATGGATATGGAATTCTGACAACCACATCCTAGAAAAATCCTCGCAACTATAGAGTATTTACCCCACCGTATCCATATCATCTAAGCAACAGGTAATGAAATAGCAACCCGTGTCCAAATCCATTTGCTCAACAACCACTTGCCACATCCATAGTCCTCGGGACCTCAACCTCATAAGTCCAACTTAATTATCCAATTACATCACAGGTACCAAGTATAGCAGGAAAATTCTTCACCATCATACTTGGAACCAAGTCCGACCAAAAATCTTCGCCACTTGGATATATTCCTCTTGCACAACCATTTTTAAGGAGTCAATAGAGGTCAAAAGAAATCCTTTTCATATCAGAGATTCTCCGAGAATGTCTCAAAATAATCAACTAGGGACATAATTTCCATCTTGATATTGTGGATGTGCTCAACAATTTGGTACAGTCAGGTCACCTTAGATTGTTGAGAATGCATTTGATGCAGGATCTCCCAAATCAACCTGCTGAAGCAAATTATCGCAACGATTGATGTAGAGAAATAGAATATAAAAGCAACGTACTACAAAAAAGACAACAAAATTTGCATATAAAACCTTAGAGGAATGGAGAAGAGGCCTACAAAGCCAAATGATTCCCTTAGAGTTCGTGGAGATCTTGTGATCTCGTCAACATCAAGTGGCAAGAAGTCTCCTTGCTAGTTTTGTTAGGTTGACTTGTTAGCCAAGTAATCAGTTTACTTAAGAGTCAAGTTATGGTTGTTAGGAAAGACTTTGTTAGGCAAGTTTCGTTATTCCTATTTGTTATGAGATTGGATCTCTATATATAGAGACCAATATCCACCATGTTTATTTGAGTTCTCTACAGTAATAAAAAGTTCTCCACTATGCTCCTCTCTCTCTCTCTCTCTCTCTCTCTCTCTCTCTCAAGTTTTCTATTTTATCACATTGGTATATAGAGATCAAATTCCATAACAAATAGGAAAGAGTAATCCTAACAACTCAATAATAAAACTTACCTAACAAAATCTTTCCTAACAAACCATAACTTGACTCTTAACAAATTACTTGGCTAACGAGCCAACTTAACAAAATTGGCAAGGGAACTTCTTGCCACTTGATGTTGACGATAATCTCCAGCAGGATCGGAGCTTTAGGTGCCCTGCACATCATCCCCGCCAACCCTAAAGGCAACCCAACGCTACCGCCAGCCCTAGGATGCAGCCTAGCGCCACTACCTGCCCCCTTAAGGGACCTTGCTACTGCTACTCCCCCTTGTAGTAGTTCCCAACGACTTCTTGTGTTGTTGCAAGGCTGCTAAAGAGGCCCTCCATCATTGCTAGAGGGGCTCTTTCTCATCGCCAGGGGTCACCACCTACTTTGCTTACTAATTCTCACTACTAGCAGGGGTTCATGCCTCTATTGTGCACGTAGTACTCCTGTCAAGGATGTCATCGCCCAACTGCTTTTCAGGTGGTTTGGTCCACGTGCTTATGTGCAACCTTCCTTAAGGGTGCACATATGATCTAGGCACCTTCGTGCCAATCTTAAGTGTGCTACTACACGCTCCTTGGTGCACTTTCGTGTGCATCTCTACATGACCAACAACTTGTGCACGTGAGTCTTAATCCTTCTCCACATGGTTGATCCAGAAGTCTCAACCCTTACCTCCGAGGGCAAGATCTCTACCTCTGCTTTTGTTCAAGGGACCACGATAAAGCCTACAGGATCCCAAAACTATGTACTTTAGTTGAGAGCATTCCGCATTTTTGTTAGAGGACATGAGTGCCTACATGTGCTGACAGATGTTTCCCTAAACACTAAGGATGAAAAGTTCTAAAAGTGGGGAAAAGACAATTACCTTGTTATAGATTTGATAATGAATAGTGTTGACCCAAAGATTACAGCAAATATGCTATACAAAAAGATGGCTAAGGATATTTGGGAGGTCATGGAGCGCAGATATTTCATGCAGACTAGCAGTTCACGACAAGCAGCTATTTATAGGATGATTTAGAGCACTAACCAGGGCGATATGACTATGACAGATTACTTTACTACACTTGAGGGGCTCTTTAAGGAGCTTGCAACGTTTCAACCTGCTTGCTACGATAAGCAGGTTCCTGAAAAGGCAGAATGGTAGACATACAAGTTCCTTGATGGGTTATCTGCTTAATATCAGTTGGCCTGGGATCAGATCTTGTCAATTAAGCTGATTCCCAGTCTAGAGGTGATCTATGGTTGCCTCCAAAAGCTAGATGTTGATTCCACCCCAGCCTCTATTGTTACTATGCTTGAGCCTACTACTCTTGCAGCCTCAGGGGGAGAATCCCCCTTGTGTCCATTGTCAGAAGACCAATCACCTTTCTGATCGGTGTTGGGAGAAGTTTGGGAGGCTGGGATGGGCCAACTAGACCTCCACTGCTATTGTACCTTCTCCTAAGACAAAGGTTGTTGCTAACTAGACTGGTTTCCCATTCACTGCTGATAAGATGGACCGCTTAAGACAATTTCTAAGGACTGATCAGATGTCCTCCATTGCTACTTTGGCCACAGGTACTGCAATGCACGCTGCTTATATAGGTACGACTGACTGTATTATTGACTCGAGCTTCTACTCATCTTACTAGTAGAGCCACCAATTTGTCCTCTGCCCGAGAATACGATATTGTTACCTCTATTCGACTTGCAAATGAGAGTATGTTTCCCATTACTTCAGTGTTTATTGTGCTCATGAATTCCCTCTCAATTTACTATCGGCTAATTAAATTTGCAAGTAGCTAAAATGCCATACTATATTTGATGAATATCATTGTTATTTTTAGAACATGGACAAAGTAAATGATTAGTGGAGCTATGAGCACTGTGGACTTTACTACTTCGACCTGCCTTCTGTTTTTGTTGGAGCCACCTCTATTTCATCCTATACTCTGTTATGGCACACCAGACTTGGCCATCCCTCCTTGTTCAAGCTTTGCCAGATGTTTCCTAATATTCCCCCTGTTGGTGCAAGAGCACCTCAATCGTTGATTTTGATGATAACAAAATATTTTTTATTTAATATTTGCATTTGAGTTATAGTTTCAGGATAAATGCAAATAGAATCAAGTGTGAAGGAGCTTAAGCTCGCATCCATGGCGGATTGGAGGAGCTTGATGGAGAAGAGAAGATGGAGCTTCGCTTGGAGCGAAAGCTTGAAGACAAGAAAAATAGGATAGATGTCTTTTTGTCTTTCACTTTATATTTGTTATTTTGCTCTTTGTTTTCTTAGATTAAATGTTAAAAAGCCCATAGTAACCCCAGCCTCTATTGTTACTATGCTTGAGCCTGCTACTCTTGCAGCCTCAGGGGGGCGAATCCCCCTTGTGCCCACTTTCAGAAGACCAATCACCTTTTTGATCGGTGTCGGGAGAAGTTTGGGGGGCTGGGATGGGCCAACCAGACCTCCATTGCTATTGTACCTTCTAAGACAAAGGTTGCTGCTAACTAGAATGGTTTCCCGTTCACTGCTGATAAGATGGACCGCTTAAGACAATTTTTGAGGACTAACCGGATGTCCTCCATTGCTACTTTGCAATGCACGCTGCTTATATAGGTACGATTGACTGTATTATTGACTCGTTGCTATCAATGCAGCAAGAAGGGACATATTAGACTCGAATGCCCACTTCTAAAGAAAGAAAAGGAGAAGGAGAAGTATAAGAAAAAAGCATTCCAAGCTACTTGCGATGATTCGATCTCAGAAGAGGAGGAAGAAGATGCCAAAGAGAAGAACGAAACCACTTGCATGGGTTTCATAATCATCGCAAGTGATAGCCAGGATGAAGATGACAACAAGAAGGTAAATTCTTTTGATGAGTTGCAAGAAGCATTTGAAGAATTGTATGAACCTAGTAAATCACTAAATATAGAGAATAAAAATTTGAAAAAAGAAATTAGTGTCCTAAAGAATGAACTAGATAATCTTGTTGTTAAAGATCTAGATCTAAATGTTTCTTTTGATTCTATTAATTCTAAAAAAAATAATATTGTTCTAGAAAATCATGACCTTATTTTAGAAAATACTAAATTAATAGAAAATAATATATTATTCAAATATGATATTTCAATTTTAAAAGACAAAATAAGTTTCATTGAAGATGAGCTTGCATGTCTTAAGAAGAACTCTGAATAATATATATCAACCTCATAAAGGATATGTACTATGGAGCAGCAACTTGTATAAAGATTAAGGATGATTTGACGGACTACTTTGATATCACCATTGGTCTGCATCAAGATTCGACTTTAAGCCCTTATCTTTTTACCTTGGTCATGGATGAGTTGACGAAGCATATCCAAGTTGAGGTGCCTTGGTGTATGCTTTTTGCTGATGACATTGTGTTGGTTGATGAGACAAGAGATGGAGTGAATAGAAAACTTGAGCTTTGGAGAGAAGTCCTGGAAGATAAAGGATTACGCATAAGTAGGACAAAGACTGAGCATATGGAATGTAAGTTTAGTAGCAGAGGGAACAATGAAGGGATTGATGTAAAAATTAGAGAAGAATGTATTCCAATGAAAGATATTTTTAAGTACTTGGGATCCATTTTCCAACATGATGGTGGAATTGATGGAGATGTTACATATAGAATTAATGCAGGGTGGTTGAAATGGAGGGGTACTTCTGGTGTTCTCTGTAATAAGAGGGTTCCTTTAAAAGTTAAAGGAAAATACTATCGAGCTGTGGTAAGACTAGTCATGTTATACGGTTCTGAATGCTGGGTTATAAACTATAGGCATGTACAGAAGATGTCTGTGTCTGAAATGAAGATGTTAAGATGGATGTGTGGTCATACAAAAAAGGATCGTATTTCAAATGAGTTTATTAGAAAAAGGGTTAGGGTGACACCAATAGAGGATAAAATGAGAGACATGTCTAAGATGGTTTGGACATTTACAAAGAAGGCCACTAGATGCTCCAATTAGGAGATGCGAGAAGTTGGAGGCTGAACCCACTAAAAAGGGGTGAGGAAGACCAAACAAGTGTTGGAAGGAAACTATTAAGTATGACCTCAATTACTTTAATTTAAGTCCTGAAATGGTTAAAAATCGATTTGTGTGGAGGCAAAGAATCCATATAGCCGACCCCACTTAATGTGGGAAAAGGCTTGGTTGTTGTTGTTGTTGTTGGAGTTAACGCTAGTCAAAAGGTTGAGAAAGGATCTCCATCAAGGAGGCCAACTAACAAACCGGGATCCAAGCTAACTTGGATACCGAAAAATCAATTAAAATCTTGTTTGTAGATTTCAAAGGAGATTTCAACATAAAAGACTGGACCTACAAGATGAAGGATGGTCAACTCGAATTAAAACGATCAAAGAGTAGACAAAGGAAGATAACAAGAAGACCAACGAGACAACCGGTGGGTGTTCAAACCGCCTTGCGTCAACTGTTCGATTGGAGACTGGTCCGATACCCGGACCTTCAAGCTTCGAATGGGAACTCCATCACTTTTGGAATCCACCTCAAGGGCCATTTTATTGGCCATGGTAAGTGAGGTAAACCCTTAACCCTATAGTTGATTTTTCAAAATAACATCTAGATAGGAGTTAAAAACTAATATGTTTTATGTCCATCATTAAGGAAGAGATAGATAAATTATTCCTATAAGATTGGACTCCCTTAATAAGGGGGAGATTTTTAAAAATGATTATAGCTATATTTCCATTAAAAAGGGGGAGTTAATGGTTCAAATAAATAGCTATCTTGTTATGACAAAAAGAGGAGTTAACCCAAATTAGAAGAGCATGTATTAAGGAGTATAGGATAAATGACTAAGATTGATTAAACCTTTTTGCTAATGTCAAAAAGTGAGAGAATTTTTTGGATTATTATGTACGGTTTTGCCATGATCAAAAAGGGAAAGATTGTTGGTGCAAGAACATCTCGATCGTTGATTTTGATGATAACAAAATACTTGTTATTTAATATTTACATTTGAGTTATAGTTTCAAGATAAATACAAATGAAATCAAGTGTGAAAGAGCTCAAGCTCGCATCCATGGTAAATTGGAGGAGCTTGATGGAGAAGAGAAGATGGAGCTTCGTGTGGAGCGAGAACTTGAAGACAAGAATAAGATAGATGTCTTTTTGTCTTGCACTTTGAATTTGTTGTTTTACTCTTTATTTTCTTAGATTAAATGTTAAAGAGCGCATAATAACATACCTTAGTCCTAGAAATACTATTCCATCCCTAGGATATTTAGATAATCTTAGAAATCACATAGAAAACCAAAATAATAATCGATGTCCAATCTGGACCTCAGATGTCTGATCTTGAACTTTAAGACGTCTGACCTTTTGTCCAAACGTCCAAACACTTAAGCTAAACTTAGTGTATTCTGTTCATTGGTTTCAGACAACCAACTCATAGTCCAGACATCTGAAGACCTTGTCAGATGTCCAACTAGAGAACTGTTGGCCTATCAGACATAATCTTGGAGGATTAACCTATGGTTATATTTAATTAGATTTCCAGACATCCATAGATCATCCCAAACGTCTAATAAATAGACGTTAGGCTAAGATTTAACCCAAATCTACTTTTGTCAGACCTTAATAGCCGTTTGAACATCGAGAAATCAATTCCTATAGAGATTTTTCTTTCCAGACATCCAGAGTCTTTAACAGACAACCGACCTGTCATCTGACCTAAATTACCTAGAGCCCTGTTTCAATAACCAGATGATCAACCCTTCTAGATCAGACGACCAACCTTTAGATTAGACGAAGACCCATACGTCTGATAACCCTGTCATAATCATAAATAACCCTTATTTCGTTGGGATTTTGGCTTGATTTATTCCTAACGGCTATAGAAGCCTTCCAAGACCTTCTAAACCCTTCTTAGGACTTTTATAAATAGAGAACCCTTCCTTTATTAGACACCCAAGATACACTACTTACACCATTTGTGTCTTTGAAAGAGAAGTTCCAAGTGCTAGAAGTGCCATTGTTCTCCTGTCTACATAATCCCTATCCAAGAGCACCAATCCGCTACGCACTTCACTTCCATCTCAGGGAAGTACCTATTGCCTATAGAAGTTAAGTTTAAGATATCTACTGTGAGGCTCTATAGGATATTTGTAATTTTGTCTTTGTTAGGTATTCACTTTGCGAATTCTCATCTCTACCACCAGACAAAATACTCGTGAAGAGGAGTTTGAGGTTACGCTACCCTCAAGTTCAAAGTAGCGTGGTTATAAAAGATTGAGTTACCCTCGTTTAAGTGACTTCCACTCTACCTCAGCTTTCTTGTCCTCTTCCTGTACCACTGTGACATCCTCATCCTGGTCTCTCTCTCCACAGACGAGATGGGGATGTGATCCTCCTACCTATCAATCTTGGTAATCTCTATTAATGACTCCTTTCTACCCTTCCTGGATGCTCTAATCTCTTTTCTGTGGGCCTTACATAATCTGTTTTATCATCATCAAAATCAATGATCGTGACGTTTTATCACCAACAACATCAAGGACAACACCCTCATAGGCATGCTCAACATGATCGTACAATACTCTATCTCTTGCCCTGTCATACCAAAAGAAAAATGACATTTCCTTTTTATTATGTAATGGTAAACTCCAAAAAATGATGACTAAACAAGTCAAAATTTCATTTCAAAGCATTCTACTATTGATTAGCAAGCAAGAAAGAGAAGTTTTAAGTGAGATTCAAGGAAGTCACTCAGGCGTATAATTATTGGAAATCCCATTCCAAATAGAAGCCCGTGAAAGGCAAGTTAAAAATGGAGACAAACCGCTGCCACTCATGAGAACTTATCAAGGAGGGAAAAGAAGCAAAATGCTGTTGCTCTAAACTAAAACTTTACCACCAAATGTAATCTCACACCTAAATAAGAGTTTGAGGTGGATTTAAACTGCCGAAATATGATGATGACTTCACGAAGATCACAACACCTAAGGCACTCCCAACCCCTTGAAGAGTTGTGGATTAAATGTCAATGCTTCAAACCACATGATAGTAACATTGATCCTTCTTTTTTTAGGGTTTTACATATATACCTATGGAAATGTTGGAAAAGACATTTCTACCCCCATGTGATCTATATTAACGTATGCACCCCTACAAAGTTACTTTGTTATGGTTGAGTACCCCTACGCCATTAAACTTAACGAGGGACATTTAAAATAAATAAATTTATATTTATCTCCCTAAAAGTTTCCTAAATTACAAATACATTCTCTTCCGCCTCCTTCCTCTACCTCTCCATCCTCCCCAACCTCCTCCTTCGACCACTCCACAATCACTCACGACTAGCCACCTCCACCTCTCGCCATCGCAGCCCCTGCCTGATCCTCCTCCAAAGCAATCATGACCTACAACCATGGGCAGCAACAATAGTCCTCCCGGTGGGCACTTGACCACCAGGAGCTACAACTCCAATCAAGTGTCTCTCTCACGTCTCCTCCACTTGAACCTCAACCTTAGGGCCTCACCTTCCCTGCGACCGTATTCTTACTATGATTTTCTTAAAATTCTAATAATTTTGATTACTTCTATCATTTTTGTCAGCATTTGTTAGTATGCCTCTGACATGTCCTTGACGTACCTCCGAAATAGCTATTTTTAAGACATCGAAATCGTTAAAACCTGATGTCGAAAATTGGGTATTTCCATGATGTGCCTCCGAAATACACACTTAAAAATTTATCGAAATAACTTCGAAATTGACACTTAAAACCTTAAGTAAGGATTTAAGTTTGTATAAGCTTATTGTTCCATGCTTTAGCTTGAGGAATGTATTGAGAAAGGTGAATTTCTGATTAGTTGGGTAAATTGATCGTATCAGACTCAGTATAGAGTTTAGTTCCACTTTGTGAAGTGGGAGTTTGAAAGGAGTTTGGTAGCCTGTATATATAGCTCTTGTACCGTCATTATTCCCCAAGAAGAAATAACATAAGATCTTGGCCACAAGGCTCCTCTCCCATGGCATGAAAGGGATTTCCAAGCAACAAAAAGTCTTTGCATGATGCTTTTTGATGATGTCCTCTATATTATACATATTCAACAAAGTACTTATTTTTTGGAAAAAGATTAAGTATTTGTTTCTAGACATCAGGGAATTTAATTCTAGGTTGTCATCCGAAAGTTTATAATGTTGCGCAGCACTGTAGGGGAACAATGGTTTTGGTGATAAAATGAACTACCAAACAAGAACTTGATACCGTTAGAGCATTCTAAAGGATAAAGTGCACACTCATTAACAAGACGATTCCTTAAGTCAATCTACCGCACAACATAACGACCAAAGGTACAAGCCTAAGAGGAATTTAATCAGTTAATGCTGTGTCCATCTACAGCATGTTCTTTTTCCATGACCAAGAATTTCTGAGGCATTGGAAGGAAGTGCGCAGAACTTCATACATACAGTCCCTTAATACTTCTAGTCTATCCTTGATTCCACTATTAGCAAACAAATGCCCTTCTCAGAACAATCTCTTTGTCCAGCTTAACTCCAAATCGAACAGAACAAGCAATGACATTTTCTCATCTGTCATGACAAAGAACTATTAATGCCATCTCTGAAAAATAAGTCACTTATTTCTTCCTCTACATTCTTATCCTTCTTCCCCATTCCATAGCCAAAAGGCCTAAGAAAAAAAAGGCCTCTACAAGAATTTTTGTCTATTTGAATGCAGAGGCATCCAAATAAGTATGCAGATCATAAAAGATGAGATGGAAACAATTCATATAAAAAGACCATGACGAAAAGGAAATTTTCGTACCCTTTAATCCGCCTTCTCTAATATTTCTCCAATAGCTTTCATTCTAGGATCCAAAAAGATTAAGTGAAGCGGCCTGCCATCATACATAAATTCAGGAAAGCATTAATATTTAAAATTATATACACACACAATCTTTTGCATAATGGAATGATGAAATTCAACGAGAACTGCAAAATTTGACAGAACGCTTTAAAATGAGCCCATGAACTAAAAACTACCTCCATTTATACAGCAGCTTTCCTCCCCGCTATGATACGTGATATCTGAAGGCCCCTGCTGAATGCTTCATTAAATAGAATTCTAGTTTGCATGGATTGGAACCCAGGGAACCAAGCTAGGAGTGCAACTGGAGCCATGACAACTACTCCAAATAGAAAATCATACAGCCTGGCTACGGAAACTACGATATCCCACACCACAGTTGACTGCAAAAATGGCCTGACAACTTGGGCAATGGATATAAATCCCCAGCCAGTGGGGATAAAGGCCAAAAGGCTTGTCAATATGTCAAAAAACACAAGATTAGTGAACCTCAGCAGCATAACAACAGTAAGTGTAATGAGGACAACGAAAAAGGTCTGAGCAGATCTGTAGTAGATGTGTTCTTTTGCAGCATATTTCTCCCGGACATAGGCAAATGCAACAAAAATTCCAACAGCAACAATCACATAAATCCAGGATAGCAGGTAGACAACAACACTGGTGCTTCCATTGGCAATTTTCAGCTGGTAGACAATCCCATATTGAAAAAAGAAAAACCGCATATCCAGCACAACTTCCAGCAGTTTGCCCCACAGCCCAGTAGTTCTGAGATGATCCTGTTCCTCATACCACCAAGTCTCCCAGCTCTGCTCTGCTTTTGTGAATACACCTCCACGGTACCATATCCAAGTCATGAACTCTTCAAAGTCATAAACAGTTTTCAACCAATCAAAACCAGATGGATTGAACACAAACGGAGCCATTATCCATGAAACAATAAGAAACCAGCTAGACAACGTCATGAGTATGTATACAAAAGTATTCTTGGAAAGAGCACCATAAGAAGCATAGACTGTAAGAATTATTCCAAGCTCAATTGCCTTGATGAAATGACTTCTGGCATAAAGCCTGTAGTTCTCAGCAAAGCTCTTGTGCCGCACAACAAAGCCACGTCCGGTAGCTCGGTACTTGGCTCCACCATGAAGGATGGTCCTTCCAAAGTAATGGCTCCTTGTTCCCATGGAAAATGTATAAAATACGGAAGCAAGTTGCAGCTGCATTGTTAAGAAATCCCAAATAGCAGGAAGAAATCCATGTTCAATAGAGTTCTCCACAATCATTGGCAAGGCAGTGAAGAGACCAAGCTGTATAATAAACTGCTGATTAAGTACAGAACCAAGGGCAGCATTGTTGCTGGCAGAGTCCATGATACTATCATCAAGCCCACTGAGAGCCAAGTAAAGCCGGCCCCAGGCAACGGCATAAACAGTAAGAATGACCAACATGGTGTTGAAGAAGAAGCCAACCGTAGAATAGTAAAAGGAGAGCATCCGGAAGAAGTCTAACCTATGACCCAACCTGTATACATCTCTGCTTAAAACTTGTTCGCCGTTGCCACTTGCAACTTTAGCTTCAAACATCGATATCTGGTTCAGGCCAACATCACGTCCCTTGCCTACTTGGATGTACTCGTGGTGGGTCACATTTCCACCTCGAAGAGTGCAATTGAAACCAGCAAATATATCCTCACTGATATTTATCACCTTGGAAGCCTTGCTGATACCACCTCGGCTTAAAAACCAAAGCCGATCAAAAACATCAGGATGTCCATAATGCATCCTTATTTTCAAGGGGTTTGCAAGGACTCGTTGTCCAAGAGTGACAAAGCTTGTTTCTTGGGCAGACATGAACCAGGCCAAGGACGAGACAGAACCAGTAAAAACATGTTCGCGCACACCTAAGATTGTTGGTTTCCGTAAACCATGGTAACATCTGAATTCTTCCAAAAGGTTTCGCATTTTAAGGGCCTCTTCAAAGTAGTTGTCCTGATTCATGTCAATAGTCTGAACTGCTTCACCCCTGGTGAATATCAAGGCATGGTTCTGGTTCTCTGGCTTCCCTTCACCAAGTTTCAAAGGTCCAGGCAGTTTGATACGATAGATCTCAACTTCCTTTTTCAAGAGCTGGTCATATTTGACAAGCACAGAATAATATTCAATTTCATCCCTCCCCGTGTAAACTTCATCCACGTATGCAACACGAAGGGCTTCGTTTTTCTTCATCAGATACAATATATCTTCAGAATTTGGATCCTTCCTAGCTTTTTGGTTTCCGTAGATTTGGCAGGCAACCACATAGTTGTATTTCAACAGTGCAGTTCCGTACTCATCTCCTTTCAATAACAAGCTCACGCCGGTACTGTTTTGTCTCGCATTTTCCAAAGAAATAGAATTGCCAGGGTCTTTCAAATCCTCAAGGTCACCATCAATTCTCATTGAAGCAATCGAACCCACCCTCCTCGATGCTTCTTGTATATCAATCTCGCTGGCATTGTCCAGGAAAGCCAGCATCTTGAGGGCCCTGTAGTAGTACATCATTCCCCTTACCGTCCGGCCTAACGTTTGACCCCTGTAAGACGCCCATAGCCGGAGATCCCTCAGCTTCTTAGTCCATATTTCCTCATCATCGACCATTCCCTCCCTCCTCATACGCTCCAGGAAGTTCAGCCATTCATCATCATAAATTCTCTGGAGATAAAATAAGATAGAGACGCCATCCTCGTTCTCAGTGCGCAACTGTTCCTTACCATACAAGACATCTTCACTGTAATAAGGAGTCAGGACACTGAAGGGCAGCATCTTTTCAACCTGTGGTGCTCGAGGCATGTACATGAACAACGAATTGCTGAAGAACGCAATTCGACGCCTCGCTTCCAGATTCCTCGGGACATTATTCATCGAGTCCCTGGAAGTGAGAATCGTATGCAAGCGTCTTACCTGCCTGTAGAAGTTGAGGTCGTCCATACAAGAAACATCAACGGCTTTTTCAAAGAGCAAACCGGTAGCACTCGGCCTTAAAGGAGCCCAACCTGCCTGCCGCAACTCTTCCCTGGTACTCTTTCTCTTTGGAAAATCGCGGATGGCAATGTCATACAAGGTCTGCAATGTGTTCACCACTCCATTCAAATCATGCTTGGGTTTGAGAAGCAAATCGAGCAGAGTCATCAGTTTGGAGTGGATGCTGGGGAGGACAGATGTCTTGAATTCCACAGTGAATTTCCGTTCTTCCACTGCGCCATCGATGGAGGAGAAGAAGTTGGAGATGATGGAGTGCTCGACGCTATCTCTCTTGATGATCTTGAGGAGCAGGAACTTGACGCTGTCGTACGCCTCGATGACCGCACTCCTCCTGTATTCATTCTTGCATATCTTCCTCCAGTGCCCGAGGTCCGACGAGACATACTCCTTTGCCTGGCTGAGGGCAAGCAGCAGCTCGTTGCAGAGGAGCAAGCACGGCCATCGGACCACGCGGATGTTCCACGAA
Source organism: Thalassia testudinum (assembly GCA_037157565.1). Lineage (NCBI taxonomy): Eukaryota > Viridiplantae > Streptophyta > Magnoliopsida > Alismatales > Hydrocharitaceae > Thalassia > Thalassia testudinum. The sequence goes on along the minus strand of JAZHRO010000077.1, from coordinate 16,986,889 downwards.
CTGGGCGGGAGCTCGAGCAGCTCCACTTCGCGGTCGCTGATGATATCCTCCTCCCTGAACGCAGTAATTATCTCGTTCCATATAAGGGCGAACCTGCTAGCGTTCACCTGGTTGGACTCGATCTTCCTGTACGGCCGCCCCAGCCCGTACCGCAGCTTCAGCCTGAGGACCGCGTCGTGGAACTTGCTCCTCAGCGTGTTCCCCGACTCGAACAACTGCGCCTCCGGCATTATGTTGAACTGCATCGCGCTGGCGAAGAACTGGAACCTCAGCCTCAGCTGCTGCATGTTCCTGATCTCCCCGAGGTGGGAGAACAGCCCGACGAGCCCGCCCGCGACCGCAGAGAATACAGAGTACCATATATGCGTGTCCATGAGGTAGATGAGGACCACGGGGACCCAGAGGATGACCACCGCGAATCGGTTCGTACGCGAGAAGAACTCGTGCCACTCGTACTCCAAGTCCCTCAGCTCGAGTAACGCCTTCGTGGGCGCAACCAGTGGCTTGATCTGCAGGAAGTAGCTGAAGCTGAACTTGGACAGGAGCACCGCGACCCAGAACAGCGTGTACTTGGCATTGCTGGGCAGTCCCTCCCTGAGGCCGCGCCCGACGAAGATCCTGCTTTGGAACCACCAGGTGAGCACGTAGAACACGCTCCAATTCGTCGTCTCGACGAAGTTCCGGACGAAAGGAAGCAGGAAGAGAGCCAGCGCGAGCGCCTCGGGGAGCACGAACACTGCGGCGGCCTCGAGGAAGGCGACCGCGCGGGCGTTGGCCTCGGCGGACCAGCGGCCGTCGCGGTTCCTCTGCGACCAGATCCTCCCGTAGAGGATGCCGAAGGTGATGGTCCACGCGAAGGCGACGGCGGCCTTGAGGACCATCCGGACGGCGAGCCAGGCGGTCTCGCGGGACACGAGGCTGTACTGGGTGCCGGCGTCGAGGAGGGCCTGGAGGAAGCGGAGGGCGGACCAGGTGATGAAGACGGTGAGGACGCGGGCCTGGACGTCGCGCTTCTGGAGGCCCTGCCAGGGGAAGGTGTCGCCGTCCCAGGCGACGAGGGTGGCGACCTGGAAGAAGAGCACGAGAACGATCCATAGGCGGTCGAAGCTGCGGAAGAGGTTCCAGAAGGACCTCTGCTCGACGAAGCCGGTCTTACGGACGCGGTTGCGGTCGGGCGGGAGGGCGAAGAAGCGCTTGGTGCCGTCCGGCGGCCAGCGGAGGCGGTCGAAGCACCGGCGGCTCCAGAAGTACTCGTTGACGTCGTCGTAGTTGCGCCAGGCGGAGTGGGGGGCGGTGCCGCCGCGGCTGGCGCCGACCTCGGCGCGGAGGAGGGAGTAGAGCGGGGTGACGACGTGGACGAGGAAGGCGTTGTCACCGTGGAAGGCGGGGAGGGCGGGGGCGCCGGTGGCGTCGTCGACGTAGTCCTCGAGGATGCGGTTGAGCTCGAGGGCCATGTGGTGGAAGATGTAGCAGAGGCACTCGGGGGCGAAGCGGAGGTTGGCGGACTCGCCCCAGACGAGGAGGTAGAGGGAGGAGTAGAGGAGCTCCCGGCGGGGGTCAGGGGAGGGGCGGGATAGCCAGACGTTGGAGCGGCGGCTGAGGAAGGAGCACCAGGAGGTGTAGTTGTGGAGGAGCTTGCGGCGGAGGGATCGGGCGACGGAGGAGTCGAGGACGTCAGGGTCGGGGGGGGGCGGGTGGAGGCGCATCTGGGCGTTTGCGAGGAGGAGGACGAGGTGCTCGCGCTGGTTGCGGACGTTGTCGCGCTGGAAGCCGAAGAAGAGGCCGAGCCAGTCGAGGAGGTCCATGCCCTCGCGCCACGGCGCGAAGGGCGGGGGCCGGAGGCCGCCCACGGCGCGGAGGGCGTCTCTGGCGGCCCGGACCTCGGGGAAGAGCAGGGTGGGGTGCCCCGAGAGGACGTCGTCGATGGGGACGATGTTGTAGATGGACGGCTCCGATCGGTAGTGCTGGTGGTGATGGTACCCCTGCGGTGCCGCGGGGCGGGCGTAGTTCTGCCGGTGCCGCAGGCTCATCTTGGCCGTCCGTTTTCCTGGTCTCTCCGGAGAGCCCTTCGTCTCGTCCTTGCTCTCCTCGTTGGTTGGGGTTCTTGGGGTGGCGGGTGTCTCTATTATCCGATGTTAGGAAGCGTGCGGAGGGGTATTAATGGGAAAGCGACTGCTGGGGAAGGGGTAAGTGCATCCGTTTCCCTCGCGGGGTTCGTGGCTTTGTGGTGCTGAGATTGGGAGTTGGAGGGAGAGAGGGCTTTTCGAGTTTGTTTGGGGCATTGGTTTTGTTGGGGAGAAGAAGGGGGCTATTACCTCCTATATTGAGATAAAGAGGGCCCGCGGTGGTGGTTGATGAATAATGGTTCGGAGACTTATGCTGGATGCTGCTGCTTTTTATTTATTGCAGGCTTGAAAATAGAGGTGTGGGGTCGTGGTTGTCAAGGAGGCCATCGGACCAGGTGAGTCAAACCGTCTCTGGACGAGGGATTAAATTTAGGATTTTTTTTAATGTAGATGTAGTTGTAATGTTTTTAAAAATACACACTTTTTATATATATATATATATATTTACTTAGATACTCCTTAAAATATCGGTTAATTCACATGGTGTATCCTTTTATCGATAAATACGTCAACTTTAATGCATCTAAATTAAAAAATAATATATATATATATATATATATATATATATATATATATATTGTTTCTCATTTTCTTTTTCCCCCTTTTCTTCATCTTCCACATCCTCCAATCCACCACTTTCCTCCCTCTTCAACCTCCTTTCCCTGCCATCCATGCCCTTTCCACCATAACTCCACCTACAATGAAGCGTTTAAATCCCTCAACTGCATTAACTCCTCCATGTAGCTTGGTGAGGTTGAGTTCTCCATTGCATGGAGTGCATAGATGAAGGAGAAGTGGAGAGGTTAAAGACGGAGAAAGGGAGGAAGGAGGTCGAGGAAGAAGAATGGAAAAGAGAAAACAAAAATTAAGAAAGTTAATAAAAAATTACAATGGTCACTTTATATATATATATATATATTCAATTAGGTTAATGAATTTTTTGATTGAGAGGTATGGCTTGTCAAATTACTCAATATTTTTGGGATAGTTATATAAATATGAAAAACATAGGGATATAGATTTAATAAGGGATGGTTAGTGTCAGATTGTGTGTTAGGGTAAATGATGAAATAAGTGACGATTGTATGGGGGGGGGGGGGGGGGGGGTTTATTAGAATTTAGGAAAATATAAAGGAAAGAAAGAAAGCTCTCTCTTTTGACTTTTCTCCTAAAGGGTGAAAAAAATGAAGGCTCTATGGGAAATTACACAATCTATGAGAATTCCCACCATCAACGTTCTCTATTCTACTCCATTGAAATATTGCAATTGGTATTAGGATATGCGATGAGAAAATGCAACCTATGTGTGCACTAAATATGCCTTCTAAACAAAGAATAACCCTTCTTTGTTAAAATATTGTTTGATTGGAGAGATAGAATAATGAGGTATAAATGATATGTAAGAATGGAGAAAAAAATAACTTTACATTTAGATTAATTAAGTTAATTGTCAAATTAAGGAATAAGTTTGAGATAATATTTTTGTTTAGAAAATAAAATGTAATTCATGATCCGAATAAATGTAATTTATGTCTTGTCTTAAAAGATGTACTTAACATTAAACTAAGGTACATGTTAAAGTGAGAGGTTTATCGTATCTTATAGGTGGAATAACTTTGACGTTGAATCAAGATGCTTATTCTATGTTAACTATAACCTAGGATAAGTCTTACAATCCAAAAAATAATTGCGCATATTCTTCAAAATGAGTAGTCCTTCTAAAAGGTGTCCCCTACCTAATCAACGTTAATTATGCAAAATCATGATGGATCAATGGTTATGCCCTTATACTAGTTATCCCAATATTGTAATGCCATAACATCACTATGTTCGAAGCCATTGAGACATCACATGATCAAACAAAATGACCTTCAACCTAAATGCATTTTATTCATGTTGCATTATAAAACTCTTTCCATATCTAACTCTTCAGGACCAAGGGGTTGCCAGAGTGGTAGAGTCCACAATCGATATCTGAGTAATTCTACGTTAAATTTCATGTACGTCATATTTACTTGCTCAGTTAAAAAAAAAAAAAAGTCAAGTCCAAAGTACCCAGATTTAGAAACAAACGAAGAAGGTGGTTCTCGATATTCTCTGCTTTGCAAGAAAGTTTAAAAAGTATATTTGTTAAAGCCAAAACAGGGCCACGTGTCTAGCAAAAACAAAATCACACTAAATGCGGCGCGACACCACGTGGTTCGAAGATCCCACCGCTTCTCACTTTTTTTTTTATGTCGAAAATGGGAAAGCGAATCTAAACTTTTTTTAAATGACAGGAACTCACACGGTTAATTTTTCATGATAAACCGTGAGGCCTAGTGTATTTGGACATTAACGATCGTTTACTTGACTATTGATCTTAAAATTATTAATTTAGATTTACACATATTAACAAAGATTTATTTAATATTATTTTTAATCGATGTAGTTAATTCCATGTTAAAATTATATATTATTTATATATCTGATAGTTCTCATATTTTATATATTTAACATCATTATCAAATAAATATTATAAAGATTAACACTATAATTTAATATTAATTTAATTAAATACAAATTGATGTTAATATCATTTTATAAGGAAACGAAATTACAAATTAACATTGATTTCACATTTCTTAACACTATTTTTTTGATCCTTAAAATAAACTAACCTTGAAGAATACAACAACCATCCCAAGATAAGGTAAGAGAAATCCAACAAATGACACCTCTTTCTAAGGCATTTTTTTGTTTGCAGAGATCGTGTCATTTATGTTACATTTGAATTTTTTTAATCTTAGATTACAACAATCTCAAGATTATCTTAAAGTTGTGTCAGAGAAGATCCTACACGTATCCCTCTAAATATCTAATGATTTGATCTATATTTTCTCTTCCCATATTTATCCTATAATCCCAATACTTACAAAATTAATTCCTCAAAATCAACCCCTTGAAATAAACGATACCTAAATCATAGTTCGGCGACAACTTTTCCATGCCCTGGACGGATCTACACTACATTCCTTGGTTCACTCAGCTCCCTCTCATTATATTAGAGGAAGCAGCATCTGAAGCCTGCAAGGAGACCTTTTATTATTATTATTAAATAACAGAAACTAAAACAATAGGAATTGGAACGGCCTGAGACCGTCGTTCCTCGGATTCGAATTTTAAAGCGCGAGGTGTATATTTTTTTAAGCAATATACGATTGGTAAAAGGAGGCGGAGTGGAGGGCAAAGTGGTCACTTTACGAACCCCGACACTCCACCGGGGATGCGGTGGTGGACCTCCACCCTATCCCTCGTTCATCTGAATGGGCCGCAGGGTACTCCATGTTAGAGGAGGATAAGTTAAAAGTGCGGAAAGTAGATGGAGGAGGATAGTTAAATCGAGGGTAGGGGATGGCTTACCGGCACGAACGAGGGATCACCCGGGCACCAAGGACCGTTGATCCGGAGTGGGGGTCGGGATCGATGGTGGGCCCCGCGGTGATGTTGAAAGCCGGATAACATTTGATTGTTTAGGACCATGGATTAGATTCGGAATAACGTCCATCTTCGCATGTTTGCTGGGGGGGGGTCCCATTGTGCCTTTCTTGAAGGCGGTCCTGTATCGGAAAAGAGGAGATATCCGCCGGGGCGGTCGACCGTGCGTGCACGCCTTCCGGCAACCTTTTTCCTTGTTCGGAGCCACCTTGGATCCCACTAGCTACATTTGTCACGGGTACCAACGATGAAAGGGAGATGATAAAAATATATTACTTTAATTAATATTTCCTCGCAGCAATATTAATATATATTTAAATAAAAATTAAAATATATACATTTTAATATAACATATTTATAACATCACACCAATTTATTAATATTAAAAAAATATCACCAATATCACATAAATATCACCGATCATTTTATCCTTGCGGTATTTTACCTCGGATTAACTCTTATCATGTTGCTAAATTCAACCTAAGGGTACAAAGACGTATCATGAGATGTAAAATGCAACGTAAAAGTGAGGATCTCGTCACATATCCTCATCATGTGGGTATTTTCTCTCCACTCGTGTAAGATCCGTCATCCGAATGCATCAAAATATCTACAAAAAAAAGTAATGCAAAAAATGATGCAAGTACCGTCATGTGATGGGATCTACCATCATTCAAAAATTTATCTGAAATAAAATGCACCGACGTAAAATTAAATTACACTAGTACATTTTAATTTAAAACTAAATTACATCGATACATAAGTGACGATAAACCTCACTGCATCACAATACTTACTTTGATTTTCATGTTCTAAGATTCACTCGATGAATTTATACATTAAATGTCAAAGCGTACCGTGACATGTGTGCACTGCAAAATGTGCCTTTTTGTGAATCTTTGTACACTTGTACCTTGTTTTTGTTTCCGGAGAAAAGCGTTCCATTCATCCATGGAGAAGCAACAAGAACAATGAACAAGAGTCCGTAACGCCTTGGGCCCGACAAAAACAGGATCCGAAAGCCTGAACGCAGAGGAAAACGAAACTCGGATTGCTCGAGCTTGTGCTTCAGCAAATAGCTGCTCCATGTTGGGGACACGACAAATGCTAAGTGACCACATGCATAAAAGGAGAATGGGCAATGCACACGATACGAGTCATGGTCGTGATTAGAGTGGGCTTTCGCGTGGCCCCATTTGATGGTTACGAATCTGAAAAGAAAAAAGAAAGAACAAAGGACTGCAGTGATGGAGGACGAACTAAAACAAGCTGAGGCAGCCATCAATCTTCATATCAAGACACTATCTACAATTGCTTTGGTTATTGTGATTGTGTTTAGAACCGAAAAGAATGAAGTCCAGTTGAGAATGTACATAATATGTAATGAAATTTGATGACAGAGGAAGGGAAATGAGAAACGCAAGCACACAAAGAGAGAATCGATTTTGCCAGGTTCACGCTATAGCTAGCTACTGTATTACAGGTAACATTGTTTCGTTGAGGACCGTTGATAAAAAATTGAGTATATGCCTACATGTGAAGGACCAACGAATCGCATGCATGTTAGAGGTGCATGATGAGCTAGGTCATAATCCGTCACCCTAATCGTGTGCGTATGAGCGTGCGTGAATGTACATCTACACATGTGCATGCACGTGTGTGCACGTGTGAGGGTAACTTTGTTACTAAACAAACGTGAACTAACTCAAAGACCAATGGAGTGCAATTGTAGTAGGATAATACGTGTGAGTATGATAAATTAGTTGTATTGGATCATGCTATGAACATTAGCAATGCATATGTCCCTTCCATCTAGAGAAACGCCACCTCTTTATTGCATTGCCCCTGAAGTATGAGTTGTAGTAGCAAGGAAGCTGTGACAACCACCCACGATTGCACCTCCTTCAAAGCATCATTGCGGTTGAGGCCCTCACAATTGACCAGGATCTACCTTGACCTACAACAATTCCCATCAAATTGCCATGCAAGAAGAGGAACCCTTACAAGGAGGAAAAGAAACTTTGCATGGTGAAGGAGGACTGCTCTGAGGAAGAGAAACCTTGCTTAGAGAGGAAGAGAACCTCTATGATAGAGTCACTGGATGAGGGGTGCAGGCGAGGGGAACGCCTGAGATAAGGTGGAGGCCATGGGTTCTTACACGGAACCGTCGCGGGTGGTGCACCAGCTACCATGGCGTAACAAGAAACAAGAAAGAGAGCTTGTTGAGAGTTAATGGCTTGCTTTCATTCAATGCATCAGGGGGTTACATATAGAGAGAGTCACCCAGCATGGCTCTGAGGGCACAACAGCCCAAGCCGATTATCCACTGAGACAAAATGCACCAAATCTTCCCTTGTTGTGTCTACACGACGCATGGGGATGGAGGAGGTCAGGGAGAGACCCAAATGGGGAAAGGAAAGAGACTTGGAGACAGCCAGCATAGACTCCAATCAGGAAGATGCTAGACACCTTTCTAACTAATGCAGCAGTGCCCATATTCTGTCAAAATGGCTGACGTCACAGGTCTGCCAATGTGGGCCGTGCCAGCTGTGGTGGCGTGCATCACTCTAGTAGAGGAGGAGAAAATCTTCCATGAAGAAAAACCTCACACAAACCATTTGCAAGGATCTTTGCCGAGAACATGCTTGTCAGAGGAGTTGTGCTTGCTGAGAGGAACCACTTGGTGGAGAGAACAACTTACAGGAGAGTATCCTATCGTCATTGCAAGTGGGATTTACATTTTGATTTGTGTTCAATGAGACCTTCCTAATTGAGTACCGTGCTTTGAGACTGAAACATGTCCTGTTGGGACTCTCTTGATATTTTAAATTCATTCCACCTCAGAACAAAATTACATCACGAATTACAAAATGGACTTCCAAAAACCAATCTGGGAGGAGATAGAGGATACAAAGTTCTCAACATAAGACCTCTCCCCCCTAAACACCACCCCATTCCTCCCCAGTCACACTCCCCACAAAATAGCCAAGACCTTTCCCCAATCATGCTTTAGAGCAAAAGGTGAAGACTCCACCACCCGCACTTCCCCTACGAAAGGAAGACCAAAAGCTAGCGTCGTCCTGGCAAGAGATCCAACCAATCCCCATCTCCTGCCAAACCTGTGCTACGGCATTGAAGCAGAGGATGTTGCACATCCTCAACAACCCCCCCACAAAGGGGGCATGCTAGATCGTCTGTCTGAGCCCATCTTGCTCTCCACTGCTTCGTCATGATCCTTCCTCTTCTCACCAACCAGGCAAAGATCTTCACTTTCAACCGGCATTTCGCCGTCCATATCAATCTACAGTCTCGCATGAAGTCAACGTCCAAATCAGCCTCACCAGTCCCCAACCTGCGGTACACCTTTGCCACCGAGAAGTCTCCCTCCTCCCAATAAAAACCATCAAGGCCTTCGCCCGACGCCCAACCCACCAACTCCTGCAACAGCTACTGGAAGTCCACACATCTCTAATCGGAAAGACCCCCTCGGAATATGGGGCACCAAGATCCGTCCCAGCATTCTCCAACCTTCATCAAAATATTTACCACACTACTCACTAAGCAAGGAAACCTCTCCCCTGGAGTAGAGCCGGCCCCTTGCCAGTCGTCTTGCCAGAAACGGAAGGAGTCCCCAGCACCGAGCACTGGATCAAAGAAGCCTCACACTCTCACAGCCACCATCACCAGGCCCCTAAGGAAGTGAGATGCTCCAGGGGGAGGGAAGCAGAGAGGTCCCCACGACAGGAAATCACCGTAGCATCGCCGCATAACATCTCCAAGAAGCCCCTGCTCATGCCCCACCAACCTTGCGATCCATTTCATGAGAAGGCCGATGTTCGTTCTATCCACATCTCTGACCCCAAGGCCCCCCTCTTGTGTAGGCCTGCACACCTCCTCCCATGCCACTAGCCTTGCCCCCCTGCCTGTTGCCCCTACAATAGACCAAAAGAAGTCTCTCATCAATCCCGAGACCTTCTCAATTTAGCGCGACAACCGAAAGACTGACAAGAAGTAGGACGATATGGAGGCCAAAACCGCCTTCACCAAGGTCAGTCGCCTGCCCCTAGAAAAAGTCTGGAGGACCACCCTGCCAGCCTTCCCTCCATTCTTTCCAGCAACAGGAGCCAATCCTGTAGCCTGAGACAATGATCCAACAGAGGGAGGCCCAAATACACCAATGGCAAGGAACCCATCTCTGTCTCCAAAGTAGCACCCACCCTCTCGCCTCCGTGGCAAACAAATTGACTGGAACGAAGTTTGATTTCTGATAGCTAATCCATAGCCCTGACGTCTCACCAAAGAGCTCTAGTAGGATCCTCAACCTCCTTGCCTCCAACACGGTTCCTTCGACTAGGAAGAGTGTATCATCAACGTACTGTAGGACCACCACCTCCCTACCACCACTAAAGTCAAAGCCCCTAAATAGCCCCCTGTTGCAAGCTCTATGTACCGCCCGTGCAAGTGCGTTTGACGCAAGAACAAAAAGCATGGGCGCAAGAGGGCACCCCTGTCGACCCTTCTTCTAGGCTAGACTCAACCTCCCGCCAGGTTCCCATTGATAAGGATTGAAAAGGATGTTGTCGTCACATATCTCTTCATCCAATCAATCTAGATCGTAGGGAAACCCCTCCTCCGCAGAGACGCCCACAAGAAGTCCCACTAAACCGAGTCATACGTCTTGCTGAAATCCACCTTCCATAAAAAAGCCTGCTTCTCCCTTCTCCACGCCACCAAGGCTTCCATCGCAATCACAAAACCATCCAGAATTTCTCTCCCTTGAACAAAAGCTGTCTGAACATGAGAGACTAGATCCCCCAGAAGGCCCCTCGGTCTGCTAGCCAGGAACTTAGCCACAATAAGGTAAACTGTTGTAAAGACTCGTTATGTTCTGAGCCTTTCAAGACGTCTGGACTGTTGGTCAGACGTCTAGATCCGTTCCCAGACGTTTGGAAATTGAAAATTTTGTACGTAACTTCGCATCTGCGCGCGGACTGCACGCAGACAATTCCGCTCTTTTCTCTCTCCCTCTTCTCTCCTCCACTCGAACCCTAGCGCACCCTTATAAAACCCCTCTCCCCCCTTCCTCTCCTCCCCACTCCACCACAACCACCTTCCTCTCCACTGCAGCGAAAGGGGCGAGCGTGAGAGAGGGCACGAGAGCGAGCGACGAGGAGGGGAGGCGGTGTGAGGAGAAGAGGAAGAGCTTGAGCTCGCGAGCTCGTAGGAGCTTGCCGGAGGACGCACGGCTAAAGCAGCGCATGCGAGAGGAGGAGCGCGTCGGGGGAGACATCCCCGACACTATGCTGCAACCAAAGCTGTAGGCGAGGAGGGGCCGCGGCTGCGCACGGCGAGGAGCATGAAGTCGTTTTGATTGTAGGATTTTCCCAGAATCAGACGTCTGGCGTGCCGTCCAAACAACGGGTTAGACGTCTGGTGACGACACCGGATGTCTGAAAGCAGTGTTCCGCGAAGGTATGTTCCTTTTGCGACGCAGCTTCAATCTGCATGGCTAAAAGTGGATGATTTGCCTGTCGCGTGTAGAGAGCTTCAGGAAGGCGCGGGGTACGCTCTCCCACGCATTTCGGATGTCTGGACAACTTACCAGACGACCGGAAGCACTCCTAGACGTCCGGAAGAGAGGTCGGACGTCTGAAGCTAGGTCCAGACGATCAAGAAGGGGTTCTGGACGTTTGAGGTCGACGCAGGAACCTGAGGTGAGACTCTGGTTACTTTGAAGACGTCTGGACCTTGTGCCAGACGCCTAATTTAGGTCTGCAGTTCTATTTTGACTCGTTTAAGGTCCGTTTGAAGTCAGTTTTACACAAACAAGATATCTGTGGTTTCCTTGTGAATTCCTCTATATGTTAGAAATCATTTTATACTGTTTTGAACGTTCCATTGTGGTATGTTCTTTGGTATAGGACTTCGATCTGTTGCGTGTTCGAGACCTGCCGAGGCACGTGAGCCTGCCATTCGAGCCTCCAGTACTCCCGGATTGTGTGGTAGAGTGGTTTCCCCCTATTTTAATTATAAAACCTGAATACATATGTGAAATTGGATGACTGGAAACCTATGATGTGGCATAAATCCTAGGACGAGAAGTACTTGCATTGTTTGTATGCGTAATTGAGATTACAGTCTTAAATGAATGAATAGAAATGTAAACTGCCTGTTAATAAACAAGAGCTGCCTGTGTAATATGAAATGCCTGTGCTAGTTAGACAGATACCTGTGACAATTCTTGTATATGTAAATTGTGGAAATACGAGCTGCATGTGTAAAATCTGAGAATGGAAATGTAAATGATGAAATCTGGATGGAATCACATGGGGAATACGAGCAAGAACCCTACAGGGAATTAAGAGTAGAGCTCCTGTGGATAAATGGAATGGATCTGGAAATGTGAGTAGGAAGTGTGCTGGCCCTTGAGTACGTGGTACCAAGGAGAGCGACTGTCCCCTGTTTAGTTTAGAGCGGAGCTGCCGCCCTTGGGTTGGGACCCGGGGTTAAGATTGACCACTCCACACCGACTTCTTTGGCCTTCACGTACACTGTACCGGTGAGAGCTACTAGTGTAGGGAGAGAGCTAGTCACCCTCCACCGACTTGTTAGGCCCACTAGGCAAACCGAGGTAGTCAGACGAGGGTATGCGGACCGTGGAGAGGCGAGATCCTTGCTTTGTTCTGAGGGGCTAGACCCCTGTTACTAAGAGGGCTAGGCTCTATACTGTTCCGTGCTATACTTTGGGTGTACCATCTAGCGGAAACGATTGACCGCGTGCTAGTGCGTGGTAGCTACCCGTGCACTTATCGCGCGTGCTGTAGTCACCGCTACGTCTGTCCGTGACCTCGAGGTAGTTGATTGGGTGTAGGATCACCACGGGGAACTCTCCCAGCCAGGAGAGCACCACGTGTGCCTTCTACTTTTCGGAAAAGACTGCAATCAAGATCGTTCCCACAAGGAACATGCGAGATCAAGAAAGAGATCTGAAAAGTAAACCAATTGGTAAAAAGGAATGACTTGTAAAATAAAATAATTGGAAAAGATAAATTACCTGTTAGCTTTTACTTCTTTAGTTAGTTTGGTTACCACTCTACTCAGCGTTCGCTGACTCCGTTTTTCCTGTACCCCTTTACAGGTCCAAGAGTTGAGCAGCCCGAGCCACCGGCTGCAGAGGGTGCTGGGCCCAATCGAGCCCAGCAGTAGTTTCCTGTTGTTCTTCCTTTTGTTAGTGAGTTCAGACTCTTGTTACCATTTATGTTTCTGTACTTTGTTTCCGCTTTACTGTTGTGGTGGTGATATGTACTGTTAGTAGCTTTTACTTCCTTTAGTGCTGTACTCTTTTACTATTAGTTACTTAGCATAGTGAATGTGGTTTACTTTCCTGCTTTTTGGTTATTTCTTGTTGGACGATTGGGTCTTGAGATTAGTCGAGTCGAGCCGGTCTCGTGTCCTGTAGGGATTCGGGAACTGGATCTTAACAACTGCATTAGACAGGGCAATCGATCTAAAGTCTTGAATGGCCTCCGCCCCTTCCTTCTTAGGTAGCAGAAACAAGTAGTATCTATTCAGCTTCTCAAAACCTCTATAGCCGGATGCAAACTCCACCCGCATCACATCTGCACCCATCAAAGGCCATAACTCCCTGAAGAAGACATGGAAGCCGTCTAGGCCAAGGCATCCCTCCACATTGAGGCCCCACACCGCCTGCCTCACCTCTTCCTCTGAGAAGCTAGCCGTAAGACCTTCCACCTGGGTCTTCGTGATACGCTGCACATCCTCCCCCCTCCACCTCCAACCTCCTTTAGATTGTTTCCCATTGAACTCTCTGAAATAATCTGTCGCCGCCTGCCCCACCTCCTCCCTGCTTGAGAAAGAGTCCCTGTCAATCACCATCTTATCTATCCAGTTCCTCCTCATGGCAGAGACCATTTGGTGGAAGAACCTTGTGTCGGAGTCAAAGTTCGAAATGTCGATTTAGATACTATGCCGGTGAAATTCTAAGTGTACATTTCGTGGGCATGTCGAGAGCACGCCGTGGAAATGCCCGTTTTCGATGGGCATGCGGATGAACATGCCGATGCATACCGACAAAAATAACATAAGTAGTCAAAAAAACCAGCAGCAACCTCGGCATGGGCACCTATTTTGCCAGCATGCTGACGATGCCGATGACATGCCGACGATATCCCTGCAAATTGACACTTTATCCATGTCAGCACGGCCTTTGCTAAAAAATGACCTTGCCGACGGCATTTAAAACAATGATTGGAGTCCCTTTCCTTCAACCATCTCTTCTTGGATCTCACTTTCCATTCCATCTCCATCTGTCTGTCTTCCTCCTGGATCACCTTCTACATCCTCGCCCTGATCTCCATATCCTCTGAAGAGATGGGAGCCTGGTCCTCATGTCTGTCAATTCTGCTAATCTCTACCTAAGCCTCCTCCTTTCTGCCCCTGTTAGATGCCCAAATCTCCCTCCTAGCAAGTTTTAGATGGTCGCGCAGCAAGGAAATTTTCTTTGCCAGACAGGTCACCAAACCTTCCACCTCCATGGAGTTTCACTGCTCCTCCACCAATGCCTTGAACCCCTCCTCCAGTAGCCACGACCTGTCAAATTTAAAATATGTGCTGAGCCGTACCGCCTCATTCGGCCGCCACAATAGAGTGTGATCCGAAAAAGGCCTCCCCAACGCACAGGCATCTACCACAGGGAAAACCTCAACCAGCTCCACATTGGATAGAAACCTGTCAATCATGAACATCTGGCCATTGTTATTCCTCCATGTCTAAGCACAGGACGCAGGGGACCAGTCCACAAGACCATGAGTCTCAACAAAATCCACAAAAAGGTCCGACCTAGGGTCCTGCCTCCCCCGTCCACCTAGTCTATCCTCCACCTTCAGCGTCACATTGAAGTCCCCTCCCAGCAACCAGGGACTCCCAATGGACTTTGCCGCCACCGCTGCGAGCTCCTCCCACGTCACCCTCCTCGCCTGGGCATCCGTGGGATCGTATGCCCTTGTAACCTTCAACCTGGCGCCTCCCACCTTCTAGACTAAGCTCGCCAAAATGATATGCTCTCCACATCGGACGTCCTCCAAAGAGAAGGCATCCTCCCTCCACCCAAGGACCTACCCTCCTGACCTACCATTTGCGGCAAGAGCACGAAATCCCTCCATCCAAGAGCCTTCGATCTCTCTCCAGACTCGTCCCTCGTAATCAGCCAGCTTAGTTTCCTACAACAGCACAATGTCTGCCCTCCACTGCCTAATGTACCTCCCCAAAATGGCCCTCCTCTGAAGGTCATTGAGGCCCCGCACATTCCAGGTGATCACCCCATTCATCTAGGCAATGTGGTATACTCCTTTGTGGCTTGCCTGAAGCCACCGGCTTTCGCCGTCCTACGCACCTCCTCATCATCACCATTTAGCGCCTCTCTCAACATCGGGCTCTGCAGAGCTCTTCCACGACCATCCACCACCACCCATGGTCTTTGTCTGCCACAAAACAACCACCTCCTTTGATAGCGGAGACCACCACCGCACCCCTCGCCCACCAAGTGTGGTGTCCACCCTGCCAAAGAGATCTCCACAGGGTCACCCTCCACAAAGGAGTTCCCAGCCGACTGCTGCTGTCGCGGGTGCGCCTCCAGCCATTCCGAAGGTTCTCCTCGTTGGAGAACCACCTCACCTGTCGCCGCCAATGGAGTATCTTCCCCCATTGCCACCATCAGTCGGGCCTTCCCTGGCAGGGGCCAGACCTCCTCATCCACCCCACGCAGCACCATCACTCGGCTAGCTCCCTCTTCCTGTTCCGAACTCGGCACCTCCTCTGGCAATCCCAGGGGCTGTGCAAAGTAGCTGAAGGGCCACCGCCCTCGAGAAAGACCTCATGTCTCTATTGCTCCAAGGGTCGAACCACTATTTCAGACCTGGAGCACAAATCCGGATTTGCTCCGCCTTCGGTGCCCCGCACCCCATCAGGTGCCGCGCACGTGCTAGGGTTTAAAAACCCCTCGCCTCCGCATTCGGAGCACCGCCCCGCAGAAGCATCTTTTGACCTTTCCACTTCTGAGGCGCCCGCAGTCCCGCGATCCTCAATTGTCCTCCGCAAGATCTTCGCGGATCTCTCGGGGGTCAAGACCACGTCAGGGCCGTGATCCACGCATCTCTCGGGCTTCCCCTACGCAGTCCTTGCGAATCCCTCGGGAGCCAAGTCCACGTCAGCACCCTCTCGTCTCCTCGCGGTAGCCGCTCGCTGCCTTGCCTTCCCCAGCGCCAAGCTCGTAGCTCTGGCCGCCACGGATGCATGTCACCGCCCTCCTCGAATCGAGCACTCCACTACCTAGGAGGAGCCTCCGAGCCACAGCAAGATCTTGCTCATCAACTTCGCCCCGACCTTCAACTCGACCAGCGCAACCACGGGCCCTCTGCCAGCCCAAGCGCCCTGCAACTTCTGACCCGAGCAAAAGGCGCCACGATCGCCTCCACCACCTCGACCGAGCGCAGCCACCATGGGACTCTGGCAATAGCGACTTCCAGCACCATCCGTTCGGGTGGACACTTCGACGAGGCCCCATCGTGCAATGACGGGCGCCTCCATCGCCACCTCCCTCCCCCAGCGGTGCACACCGTGAAGAGTAGCTCACTCTGCTTCTCAACCGAGAGTCCACTCGCCACAAACACCCCCTCCGCCACCTGCGGCACCTTGGCCCCTCCCCTCCTCGCAGCCTCGCCCAATGAGTTCTCCACCATCAACCTCGAAACCCTATCTTCCAGAGCCTCTCCCACGATGCTCTCCTCCACCACTCTCCTCAAAGCCTTAACACCCTTCAACCAGGGGGCCTCCACCTCCGTCTCCGACAGCCCCTTCAGGGGCAGCGGTGGCAGCCCCTTCCCTCTTCTGACCGTGGCTCCCCCTCGGCAACTACCACTCCTATGGCCAAGACCTCCATACTTCCAGCATCGCCATGGCTCCTGGCAATCCCTGATCCAATTATCGTTGCCGAGGCACTTGTAACACCTTCCACGCCCGGCCACATCTTCTCGACCTCGCACGGATACCTGTCGAGCATTCAAGCCCTGCTCCGCCCGGTTCCGATCTACCACCTCCAACCAACATAGGCCTCCGGTCACGCCTCCAACACCCTCTTCCCTCCGAAAGGTCCTCCCTCCACCCTTCGGCCCTCTCCTACCTTCTCCCTTGCCTCCCTATCCCGACACTCGCTCGTTCTCCCCAGCACCCCTTCGCCCTCGCCCGTTCTCACTCCCTCGCTCTCTCCCTCGGTCGCTCTCTCCATCAGAGGCCAATTTGGGACTCTCTTGATGTGATGTTAATGAAATTGTATCAGATTGATAATGAGCACTCCTTTTGGAAAGAAGGGAAAAAAACGATAATGAGCACACTCACCAAGTAGGCCAACAACTTCACTTTAACTAAGAAGGCATAACTGTTTGCTGTATATACATCCAAAAATGTGCAGCATACATACAGACTAGACACAGATTTATACATAGTATACAAGACAATACAAAGCTTGTGTTCTTTACACATCAATGCCATATTATTCAAGAACCCAACATGAAGAAAGATCCAGATATACCACCCCTTGATCTCTAACACAATTCCTCAAGCTTCAGTGTCGAACTAGCACTGGCAATGTCAAAGTAGCAGAACTGTAACCAACCAAAAGTTTGATTTGACATTCCTGATTCAAGGGAGGAAAAGAGAAGCATTGAGGTTCAATATCTGTGGAAGGTTCAAAATGACAATAATCATAAGGCACTTGACTGCTATGGCTTATATCTATACATACACCTTGACGTGAAACTTTCCCATATTTTAGGGAAGAATGGCAACCATCCATGGTCCAGATTCGGTGATTTTTGTATGCGATAGTTGCCATTTAATGACAGTAAAAGATGTCTGCTTCTTTTTTTTCTTTGGAAAGGAAAGGCATCACATATTTGGCTCTTCCTTTGCTTTGAGGCTTTTGGGTTTCAGTAACTAGCTCAGATTTAACATTAACACAGGATGTAACACAAAGAAAGTCCATATCCAGCTTATATTCTGCATCCCTATGATAAGCCTGATGGTGTGCCTAATAATGACATACTTATGCAACCAAATTATGGATGAGTGGATTACTAATAAATTGCTTGAGAAACACAGAATATCATAATCATTCAGCTAACGGTAATAGGTTTGAAGAACCAAAAAGTTTAGTAGTGGAGTTTAATTACGAAGCACTTACAAGAATATGCTTGCCTTCACTTCGTTGTGCCTAATTTCCAATGCTTCAGCTAGCATTTCCCATTCTTCTATAGAGGATCTCCTCCAAAAAAGGATTTTTAGTAGCAGTATAGGTGATCGCTGTATGTATGGGCTGCCATATTTAGCGATTGAAGCATGGCTTCTCCTTTTTTATTGAATGTAAATACTGAGATACCACCATTGTTTATGTCGATAGCCCGAAACCTGAAGAAAAGAATGTCCAACATATGGTAAAGGTAACAATCACAAGTCAAGCAGAACTAATGCACAGGCCAAATAAAGCCATTTTGATGCATCAACTTGACAAGTAGTCCACACAATGATAAAGAGAGGTAAAAATTAATATCCTTCTTCCTTAAAGCAATTTTGAACATTTGGAGACAGAGGGTATAATGACCCAGGCCTAAGGCCAAGCTTGGTTGAAAAAAGAAAAGAGAAGACCCTTGTAGCTTGTTGGGTTTAGGCTTAGTTGACCTAAGGCAACTGCCCAAAACGTTCATATAGAAGTTATCAAATAGCGATTCTTGACCCTTATAACCACATCTCACCTTTTACCAGCTCTATGATGTGGCACTATTTTCAGTGACATTACAATCTCCTCCTTTCATATTCACAATGCCTTCATTGCAATTTTGTTGCATCACTTTACTCCAACAGTGGCAAAAGTTTCACCTTCTGAATAACCCTTTTCAACAGGTTTTTTTTACTGGTGATAGTTTCGTCTCTTAGATAGTCCATCTGTCTTGTTAAAGAGAGTTTGGCTTTGATATATTTTGTAATGATATGGACCTAGATTCAAGTTCGATTAAGAAAATTCTTTTCTAAAAAAAAAAGAGCTCGATTGAGAAAAGCTATCATTGACAAGTTATTGGATGTGGGCTCAAATGGACTAAAACCAACTGGTCGAAATGATTAAGTAGTAATTCTCAACTGTTATGACCATATCTCTATTTTTCTGAGGTTACTGTATGATACTATTTTTTAAAGATGTTATAGCAGCAGTTGTAAATTTATTTGTCGCTTGCAGTTATTTGGAGCTAACCTTTCAATTATCTGGAAGTAAATAATTATTCATGTCAAGCATTATCTCAAGATTTACCTCTCTGGGCCAAGACCAAGAGCCGTGCATATAAGAGCACGTAAAATGGACTTATGAGTGATGACCAAAAAATTTTCACCCTGAAAAAGAAATCAAATCATCCAGTAAGTTGAATAGATTGGAGAAAGGAACTGAGATATATCTAACGAAAATGAAATGACGAACAGGTGATAGTAGAATTTCTCTCCAAGCTTCTCGGGCTGTTCCCCATAGTCTCCGAATGGGATATATGCCATCCACACAAAAATTTGCAGGGTCTTCTCTCCAACAATTGTACAAGTCAGGGTATTTCTCCTTGGCATCAGCTGCATAAAATCATATAAATGTAATATTGCCTATCTTGAAAAGATAACTGAAAATACAAATGATCAACGAAAATAATCACAGAGCAAACCATTTTTCATTCCTTCCAGGAAAAACAGGTGGGCCTCCTTCAGTGAGTCCAAAAAAAGCAATGGCTTCTCTTTCCCACTCCATATAATTTCAGCAGTCTCCTGATAATTGCATGAACCGTTAAAACAAGATCTGAAGCAGTTGCCTCTTCTTTATATGAAGTTGAATCCATAACTCACATGCAATTGAAAATAAAGAAAAAAGACCTTGGTTGCATGCATAACCCTCTGGCATCAGATTTCACTATTATAACAACTTTATTTTTTACAAGAAATTTTTTTGGGGGACTATGATGATAATTATTAATATATAAAGCATAGTGCCCCATGAATCATTTTCCACCATAAATGAATTTAGAGAGAGAGGGAGTGAGGGAGGAGGGACGGTTTGCTATGGTGCATGTTGATTTAAAAAAGGCTTATGATATTATTCCAAAAAATAACTTGCGTAGAATTTTGTAGACGTGCTGGTTTTGTGCATTAACTTTATATGGGATAAGTAACATGGAGTCATGGCTTGTGACTCAAATCACATTGAAAGGTTGAGAAATACTATTATTTATCTATATTTAAATTCATTTTAAAGCTCTAACCTCTTTAATTTGATCATGTATGAGTTGACAAAACACACTCGAGTTGAGAGACCATAATGCAAGCATTTTATAGCTGTTAGGAAATAAATCAGTTGTTTATTATTTTTAGGTCATAGGTATATTTTCATGTATGCCCTTGCCTCCCTCTATATAAAGAGGGCTAGTGGCTCTCTTTTATCAATAACAAGAATCATATATTCCCCCAAATTTATCTACATGATATCAGAGCAGGTTTGATCCTGTGGGAAAAGAGAAAAGAAGAGAGAGGAAGGAAACCTTAGAGGGGGAGGCCCTCCGACGATTCCATCGGCCTACAGAGAGCCACCAAAGAGGCTCTCTCTTCTCCCATACATCTCCTCTCATCTTCTTCCTCCTCTCCTTCCTCTGTCCTTCATCTACTATTACTGTTGTTGCCGATCGGAACCACCACCATGCCGCTATAGCCTTCAGCGGCCAGTGGGGCATTGCATAGCCTTAATGGTGGCAACGACATCTACCACTACATCGTCACGGCCTCGTGCTACCTCGACGCTTTCGCTCCTTGTCGCGGTCACCCAAGCAACCTTCGTGAACATGTCATCCACCCTTATTCCATGAGGCGAAGACCCCTTCCTTGTCATTAGCGACGACGAAGGATTCCTAGAGGGCTATCTCCACCACTAGCGGTGGTGGCGCCCCTCACTGTGCTCCTTCTCTACTGTGCCGCCAGCTTGCTCCTTTTTTCTTTTGTCACGTGGACCATCTACGTGGTTTGAGGGCCTTCTCGTGCTCGTCTTGATTGTCTGCCCCTCTTCCTCAATCTCTCCCCTTCGACCACATGAAGAGAAGAAGCAAAGGAGGAGAAGGATGAGGAAGAAGAAGTAGGAGGTGACCGTCATCCTCTCTTAATTCCATCAAATAAGTTTAGGGTTAAAAAGAGGATTATTTATGCTTTGCTAGCTTTTTCAAGTTTATGTTTTAGTGTTTTGTTTTAGGGCCTTTGTGTGTAACCTCTTCAAGTTCTAGGTCTATTCTATTTAGTCCTTATATGTTTGAGTGGAAGATAGACAATGAAGGCGAGAAAGGCGGGAGCATCAGATGTCAAGAGTACAAGTAGTACTCTCACACACCTCAAGAGATTGACTGCCTCTGTGAGGGCATACAAGAATAGACACCGAGGGTTGAAGACACGAAGAAAGGACTACCATGTCAATAAGAAGATGGAAGCCACCTCAAGATGTCAAGTGTATGGGCAATAGTCTCACGCGCCTCAAGAGAAACTAAGCATTGACTGGCTTTGTGAAGGCATACAAGAAGAGACACTTAGGATTGAAGACACAAAGAAGGGACTACCACATTGACAAGAGTTGATCTCTACTACCTTAAAGATCCAAGTCTTCACCATCTCCCACATCTTGACTTGCAGGGGAGTGTTAGGAAATAAATCAATTAGTTATTTGATTGGTTGTTTACTATCTTTAGGTCATAGGTATATTTCCATGTATGCTCATGCATCTCCCTATATAAAGATGGCTAAGGACTCTTTTATCAATAATAAAAATCATATATTCCCCCAAATTTATCCATAATAGTATTTCAGACACTAATATGACAGGGGATGGAGCCAATTAAAAACTTAAGCATTAAATATAGGCCTTCTAGAAGCAACAAGATCATGCACATGATATGCAAGTTCTATATGTTTATTGAAGTAGAAGGGACAAAGGTGAAAGTTGGAACACATTGCCTTCTAGAATGGTTTTAAGTACTTTTAAGCGCCTGTGGTCAATTCTCAACAAGACAAGTTATGAAGTGCAGTTGCTTGGAATACTTTTTAGTCAATTATCAGTTATGCTACTTCTAGAGATTTCACACATATTAATGCAAGTAGGTTGAAATTGAGAGGAGCTCAAACACTTGCGTTAAAAGTAGATACCTTAGACAAGTGGAGAAAATATGACGAAGTACTATGATTCCAACTAGTTTGCTTAGACAAGATGTACGTGATAAGTAAAGATGCTAAGGTGATGTGTGACCATGCAAAAAGAGATGAAGCTATTATAAGGATAAGGATTAATGCAACATTAACCAAAAATAAAATGAGAGAATGTTTAAAGGTGGTTTGGGAATCTACAAGAAGACCAATCTATGTCCTCATTCAAAGAGAATTTGGATGGAGGGGTTTGCAAAGATTGAAGATGTTAGTTGAATTTTATAATAAGTGAAAGTAAAATATCAAAGCAATAAAGAAATCAAGGTTCAGTTTGATTTATGTGGAAACCCCACTCACGAAGAGCGAAAAGAAAACCACGGGAGAAGACCCCGATATGGTTAAGATCTGTATTAATCTTCACAAAGAAATAAGTGGGGGATACATGTCTATTTATAGATCACCACACACTCTAACAATCTACATTATTAGATGTGGCACTAAACACCACACGCTCCTCTCAACACTCCCCCTCAAGCTAGAGCATGGAATGCTCAACTTGTAACAAAACACAATCCTCACTCTACAACAGAACACACTCTTCTCAACCGATTCTCGCTTGTAGGTAGAAACACAGGTTGGAGCTGCTGAAGAAACTGTTGATGTCTCTGACAAGGGCCTCTCCTCTGAAGACTTCAATTGGTGCCGGTGGCTCCCAATTTATTATCTCTGTAATGGAAACACAATCCTCACTCTACAACAGATCACACTCTTCTCAACCGGTTCTCGCTTGTAGGTAGGAATACTTGTTGGAGCTGCTGAAGGAACTGTTGATGTCTCTGACAAGGGCCTTTCCTCTAGAGACTTCAATTGGTGCTGGTGGCTCCCAATTTAGTATCCCTGAAATGGATCTTCCTCTAAAGACCTCGAAGCTGGATCTCCCTTTTAGAGTCCAGGAAACTAGATTTCTCACATAGAAACCGGTTAGGCCCGCCCTCTGAGGACCTCAAAATTAGATCTCCCTCTCTAGAGAGCTCAAAACTCTAAACCTCCCAGAGTTTGGTTTCTCATGTGATAATCTACAACAAAGGGACTCCCAAATGGGGGTGACTACAAGAGACATCCACACTCCCCCTTTCTCCTATACTCACAGGAAAAGAAAATGACAACAAGAAATACAATTAAAATAAATAATGATCATAAACATAAGAAATGATAATACTAGTTTATTTTATATGTAATATAACCTAACAAAGAGATAACAAAGATATCAGACCTCCAAATAAGACATCTCTATCGTTGGCAACTCCGATCTTCATGCATCACCTAAGTCTACTAGCGATCTTCACGTTGCAACCATGCCCTTCTCCTTCGTCACAACGCTCTTGATGATGGTGCCGATGCACCATTCTTGTGTACGCCACCGCTTGTTCTAGAGATCGCACATCCCGGAGCCATCACCATCGCCATCAACTTTCTCTTCTCCCTCGCATCCGAACCAAAGGAGGAGGGAGAGAAGCAGCAACAGGAGCAAATTACTACTGCCACCTTCAGCAACGAGGAGCTTCGAAGGCTTCTGGAGAAGCCCTACCCAATCTGATATGACTAGTTCAAGCACTCGGGGCGCATGCACATCGCGCAAGGGGCGACATAGGAACACTACCCCTTCAGTATTTGCAGTATTCGCAAACCTCTCCTCAGATCTCGCTGATCTCCACTGTTGCCACCCTTGCGAGTCCTTCGACACCATCACTGTTGCGACTGATTGCGCAAGATCGACGCCTTCATCGTCGAGATTCGTGAGCACCAATTCTCGCAAGATCTCACGCTGGGCTTCTTAGCAGTGTGATCTCCTTTTTCGACCTCACAACCTAGATGGCAACCTATCGAGGCTTGTAGCACCCTTCTTCCTAGTACCAAGGGCGAGACATGTGGTGATGACCACGAGGAAGCCCTTAGAAATTGCAGCAACCACGATCAGACCATCCGATGTTGTTGGAGCTACAACTCGTTCAACTGATCTTGCGAATAGTGTGATAAAATGAACCCAAGAATCGAACCTGCTCTGATAGCAAGTTGAATTTTATAATAAGCAGAAGCAAAATATCAAAGCAATAAAGAAATCAAGGAACACTTGGAGTTACGTGGAAACCCGACTCACGAAAAGCAGGGAGAAAACTAGCGAAGAAGGCCCCGATAGGGTTGAGATCTGTATTAATCTTCTTAAATAAATAAGTGGGGGGTAAATGACTATTTATAGGCCACCACACACCCCAACAATCCACATTACTAGATGTGGCAATAAACACCACACACTCCTCTCAATAATGTTCTTCAAGGAAATTGCTAAGAATGAACAATATTGCTTATATAGGTCCAAGTTCAAGGAAGGACCCACAGTAGATCTACATGGAAGTCAAAAAATCTATACAACCAACAACACTTCCAGTAAGGAGCATGCTTTCGGTAATGTTATGTGATTTTATCTAAAGAAAAACTTAGATCAAGGATGAAAAAGTTTTGACAAAATGGGGGTTTATGCCATGATTGGGGAGAATAGTGAAGCACTATCACTAAAAGACATTTGATATACTGTCCAATGCCAAGCGAATAATGTTGAGATTAGGCTTTAGTTTGCCTTTATATTTGCTCTTTGTTATTTACTACTTGCATGAGTGTCCACTTGTACTTTTTCCTAAAACCCTTTATATAATAAAGATTAGGATTTCAATAAAGAAAAGACTCATCAATTCTTTCTACTTGATATCAAAGCAATGGTCTTAGGCCAGCAATCGATACCCACCTTATTCTCATACCACTTTTCTTCTCTACCAAATAAAAAAGGGGAAAAAGGTTCGCCAAAACCCTAAACCTAAGTTTCGATCACCAGACACTTACTGAACGACACTGGCATCACCTTCGGTGAATCCTTGATCGGTTGGTGATGCAATCGGATGAGTAATGAGGGATTAAGAAAGTGATGGAAGGTAGGAGTAGCAAGGAAACATGTCAAGCCACGTGGAATTTTAGAAGGTAAGGCGTAGAGATGCATTTAGAGATAAGAAGAGGAAAATGGGAAGATACACCACAAAGGTTTCCATTTTTTTTTCTATTCTACTCTATCCTTCAACATTACATATCTACCCTTTTTATATAAGGGCCTTAACAATTCAAAGGATAAAAAAGACTCAACCTATCCCAAACAAAGGGATAATTTGCTATAACAACCTAAACAAAGAAAGAAAAAATACTTGATTTATCCCAAAATAAAGGGATAATCCACAAATAAAAAAGAAAGAAAATCCCAAACAATGTGATAATTGAAAAGTCCGAACAAACCAAACTTATTCTAAAAGAAAAAAAATAAAATCACAAAATAATAAAAGTTGACTATTCGCATTGATGTCCTAAAAGGAAAATGTCGTGCTACCTGCATCAGTTGGCAACCCATTTGGACTCTCGTGCCAATTGTCATCAATTGCTTCTTACTAGATCCAATTGGATTTCACCCCACTTTCCACTACTAGGTCCTAACTTGACCTTTTACCACTATGCTACAACCACTAGCTTGAAAGGCCCTACACAACCATTAAAGATCATCGCCCAACAAGTGTAGGCTTCGATCAAGCACCCCTCGATCCTGAAATTGTACTAGAGGGGGGGTGAATAGTGAAATTATGGAATATTGAAAAAAAAATTCAATCACACAATATACTCAATTATTTTTAGGTGAAAACCCAAGATGGGTGAAAACCACCACCTAAGTCAATCTCTTGACTTAGGATTTTCGATCACAAGGTGATCAATCCACTAACCACACTACTTAAACGAGGGTAGTGTACCTCAATTACAATTCCCACCTCCGATCCCTTAACGGAGGTTTCTCTCTTCAAAATGAAGAGACGGGGACCCGACAGGTCGGATACCCAAAATACAGAAATTAAGAAATAAAGATAACACCTATAGAGCACCCCAATAATTTAGTTGCTTTCTTATCTACTAAGCATGAAAAGAACTCCTTGATGATTTGCAGAACGGAGCGAGCCGAGAGTATGGATTTGCCCTTTGATCAGAGTATTAGCACAGCACAAGGGCAAGATGGAGCTTAAAGTAGTGAGCAAGAGATTTTTCTAATGGAATTGTATCTCAAGAGGTGTGTGTTGCCAAAGAAGAGTTGTAGTCTATTTATAGGCAAGTTTGGAACCTTCAAGAACACTTGGGAGAGCTCTTCTAGCCGTTGGAGACAAATCCCAAGAGTTTAGGACGAAATCCACACAAAATCAGGGCAATGATGATTCTGACAGCAACATCAGACGTCTAATTATAGGATCAGACGTCTTACAGGACGTCTGATTTTTCCTCTGGTCGTCTAATATTGCAGGACATCCTTAACGGACTCTATTGGATCAAAAGAAGGACGTCTGATATTATGTCATAAGACGTCTGATTATTTTACTGGACGTCTAATGAATGGTGCATTTGTTCCTGTTATCATCGGATCCAAACAGGGTTCTAGGTTTAGAGGATCAGACGTCGTTACGGACGTCTGAGGACATTAACAGACGTCTGGAAACCTAAATACTCTTCCTTGCTGCTTCTGCCAAAAGATTATGTGGCCGTAGACAGATACGCACAGAAAATCATGGCCAACGGTTCAAAGGCAGACGTCTGTAAGTGTGTCAAGACGTCTTGAAATTGTTTTTGCCTACAAAAAGTCTAACGGTTAGTATGAGGACGTCTGGGTAAAGAATCAGACGTCTGTGAACGGTTATCGACGTCTGAAAGTGAAGTCCTTCGACTGATGTTTATGAGGAGATGAACAAAGACAGAAATATTTGAAATTAGACGTCTGATACACATGTCAGACGTCTTATGGTGGAAAATCAGACGTCTGGACTTTTTACTGGACGTCTGATAAAAGTATAAGTGTTGGGTTTTTGTTTCTAATTTATCCTAAGTGTAGAGAGCCTAAGTTAGCTATTTATAGGTTATGTTTGGGGGCTCTTTACAATATTTCTAGACTCAAATAAGATGAAAATTACAACCTTTGAAAGTTTACATGAAAAAAGCCTAAGACCTAATACTTATGCTACTCGTCTTCACGCTTTTAATCTCCCGTCTTGGAAAGCTTTTTGAAATCCTGCAAATATGTTATTATAGAAAGAAAATAATATGCTACGCTTTATCTATTATTTCATTTTCTACATTTTGTAAAATCATCAAAATATTATATATGAGTAGTTGAACTAACAATCTCCCCCTTTTTGATGATTTTCAAAATATAGTTGTAGGTTCCTCTTTCCTCCCCCTAAAGGTTGTACTTGATAGCCTTTATCTATTTAAGAAGGTTGTTTTTATATTATTCATTAATTTCTTACCTACATTCTTCTCCCCCTTTTTGAATATCATCATGAAGGGTTGTTAAAGGGAGTTGAAATCTAAACTACAAGAGTGATATCTACAAAGTAGAGTGCATGAGTAAAACTGCATGTTTAAAAGATGACAAGGCATTAAGGAAAATTTATTAGGAATAGAAATATTTAAGCATGGACTAGCTATTTGTTCCCAAAAATATTAAGTACAGGGTCAAGGCCTCTTAATACAAACTTAGAATAAAAGACAGAAAAATAGAAGCACTAAAACTAGTCTTCTTGATCTTGGCGGCGGCGGCGACGAGTGGGTCCTTGTCCTATCTGCAAATTTTGAACATCTGATCTAAGTTCGTCGATGTCGCGGCGCATGCTTCGCATGTAGGTGTACATCTCGCCGGTTCGACGCAGCAGGAGGGAGATGCCGGAGGAGAGGGAATCTGTGGCTGGATCCCATGCTTCATCCAAGCTCGAGCGGGGAGCTTCTATTTGAAGGGGTCGTGGTTCATGGAAGTCTGGAAAGGGTGGAAGGGGCTCTTCTTCCATGGGTTCGTCGGCGGGCTCAAGATGTTCTCTAAGTATATGCATCTTGGCGGCTGTGGCCCGGTTGTAAGGCTCAATTTTCTTGTCAACTGCTTGGTCAGTTATGGAAATCCGATGGGATGAAAAGATTTTGGATAGAATAGACCCAAACGGAAGTGATGCCCCATGGTCCTCATTCATGACGCGAACAATGAGGCGGCAATAATTGAAAGGAATATGACGAACGGCTGCAAAAAGGAGAGCCTTGTGTTGGCGTGAGATGTAATCAAAACCTCCTGATTTGTTTAGGAGGTCCCACCCAAAAATGCGAGAGAGTAGACGTGGAAGGGGTTTGAGATTTTTGCACGGTAGAGTGCCAAGGTTTTCAACATATTTTTCCGGGAGAACTAACTCTTGATTGATGATTTCTGGGTCGTATTGCCTCAGAATGTCATTGAAATCATTTCCCTCATTGGGGATGGCTAGAAGGTCAGAGATAGTTTCGGATGTGATGTGTATTTCACGACCAAATAGGCGGGTATGGAGTTCAAGTTTATCGTTGCTGTAGTCCTCAACGATGTTGGCATAAAAGAGACGGCAAAGATCAGGGAACACACCAAGAGTTCCAATGCCGGAGTGGAATTGACGGTCAAAATATTGGAAAAGATGGAGAGTTTGGAAGTGTTCCCGAAGGTTCAAATGGGCAAAATCATTCCAAACAATAAAACGAGGGCATTTAACTTTGGCATTCGCGAAACGACGAAATCGCTGCCTAGCGATGTCACCCCGCAATTGATCTGCCAAATAAGTGGAAGAGGAACTGGAAAATCCCTCAACTTGCTTCCTACGGGGAGGCATATTTGGTGGAATGGGTGGTTAGGTTTAGGAAAAAAATGAGTGGTGCGTTGAGGATAGAATACCTGCAAAAAAGAAACAACCATTCAACCAAACAACATTCACCCAAAACATAGTTTCAAACACTGCAATCATCATGAAAAAATATGTGGCAGTATGCCTTGAGGCAATACAACCTGCCATGTAGTTGTGGCAATATACCTTTGGATGCAAGCCACTAAAATGTCGGCTTGATCCTCATGAGGTAATACCCTTGCCATGGAAGATGCAGCTAGGGCTAACAGGGTTTTCTTGACCGAGGGTTAGGGTTCTAAGACTGATAATGATATGAAATGCACATATAGGTCAAGTGAATCAAAGAGAACTAGATGCTACAGGATGCTGCAAGGTCGTGGGTAAAAGATCATGGAGGCGCCCTAGGAGTGGAGAGGATATACCCACGGGAGGAGGGAAGCCTCCAAATGCGCGGTCGAGAGGCAGGGAGGACGCGCGCAGAGGAGCAGCAGTTCCGTCAGTCGTCGAAGAGGCGCGACGGTCGTCTGGCTGCGAGCAGAACTTCGCCAACTGCTGCTGTGGGCCGTCGGGTGTGAGGGAGAGCGGCGCGCAGATCTTGTGTGGGGTAGGGATTTTGGACAGGAGAGTGGGACCTTTGCGAAGGGGATCTTATATCCCAAGGTCACGGAGCAAGTCTCCCCCTGAAGTTGGGGAGATTTGCATTTCAAACCGTCCAGAGAAAAGCCGCGACGTGCAGATTTTTCCCCGATCAGACGTCTGTCAACGATGTCAGACGTCGGGATTTGCCAGAGGGATTTTAGCCCATTTCAGGGCGACGTCTGTTTTATTCATCAGACGAATAATCAGACGACTAATTCTAATATAGACGTCTGATTTCTGCAGGAATCCTCCCCAGCAAAAAGATTTATTCTCCAGGTTGTCGTCTGATTTCTTACTCAGACGACAATGAAGACGTCTAAATTTAATATTAGACGTCCGATTTCTGCAGACAGACCTTCCTGGATTTTCGTTTAAAGTTACAGGGTCGTCCGCTTTTCCTGTCAGACGATCCCTACGACGTCTAACCACATATTCAGACGTCCGACAGGCAGTACATGTACTGTTTCCGAGATAGACGTCTGTCAACACATTTGGACGACATTTCAGACGTCTGTGTGGTGTACCAGACGTCTGATATGACTGTTTTGTTATATAAAATCGTCGTCTGTCCCAGATGTTTAGACGACGAATTTTAATGTATAAGACGTCTGATTATTTAATCAGACGTCTGAGATTGGACAGAGTGTGCATTTGGATGTTTGAATGAAGGCTTAGTGAAATCAAGGTTCAATCTATGCTCATGACAAAAGAGGTTCCATTAAATCACTAAATTCTTCAAATATCACTTAGCTTACATATGCCTAGTTCCTACGTATATAATTAAAGCGATCATAATTCAAAGGTTTAGTGAAAATATCAGCTAATTGCAGTTCAGTACAAATAAATTCAACTACGATTTCTCCCTTAAGTACATTGTCTCTTAGAAAGTGATGTCGAACATCAATATGTTTTGTGCGAGAGTGATGTACGGGATTTTTCGAGAGGTTGATAGCACTAGTATTGTCACATAATATTTTTATCTTATTAAATATCAAGTTAAAATCCTTCAAAGTATTTTTCATCCAAAGCACTTGGGAACATGCTAGTGCAGCGGCTATGTATTCAGCTTCTGTAGTTGATAAAGCTACACTAGATTGTTTCTTTGAGAACCAAGAGACTAGTGATTCGCCTAAGAATTGGCACGTCCCACTAGTACTCTTCCTATCAGTGCGGCTACCTGCGTAGTCCGCATCGCTATATGTAACTAAGTTGAATTGTGGACTCCTAGGGTAGAATAAGCCATAATCAGATGTGTCAACTAAATATCTAAATATTCGTTTTACAGCATTTAGGTGTGATTGTTTAGGATTTGATTGAAACCTAGCGCATAAGCAGGTACTAAACAAAATATCAGGTCTACTAGAAGTTAAATACAGTAAAGATCCAATCATGCTACGATAGAGCTTTTGATCTATGGGCGTACCTGATTCGTCCAAGTCTAAGGAAGTTGTGACACTCATAGGAGTGTTCTTCCCTTTACTTTTGTTCATATCAAATCTCTTCAACATCTCCTTTGTGTATTTAGATTGACACACAAAGGTTCTAATTTCGAGCTGAGTGATTTGCAAGCCCAAGAAAAACTTGAGTTCACCCATCAAACTCATTTCGAATTCTTCCTGCATAATTTCTGAAAACTTTCTACACATAGATTCATTAGTAGCACCAAATATAATATCATCTACATATATTTGAACTAATAAAATATCTTTTCCTTTTCTTTTAATGAATAATGTGGAATCAGCTTCCCCTATAGAGAATTTTGCATTTAACAAGTAGTCTTTGAGCCTTTCATACCAAGCTCTAGGAGCTTGCTTTAGACCATATAGTGCCTTGTTTAATTTGTAGACAAAATGAGGCTTATCATGAGACTCAAAACCAAGAGGTTGTTTTACAAAAACTTCCTCCTTAATGAATCCGTTAAGAAACGCGCTCTTAACGTCCATTTGAAAGAGTTTAAAGCCAAGAAAGGCGGCATAAGCAAGAAGCATGCGAATTGATTCGAGTCGAGCTACGGGAGCGTAGGTCTCATCAAAATCAATTCCTTCTTCTTGGTTGTACCCTTGTGCTACCAACCGAGCCTTATTTCGAATAACTATACCGGATTCATTCAACTTGTTCCGGAATACCCATTTGGTACCTATTACCGTTTGCCCTTCAGGCTTAGGTACTAGATCCCAAACTTCATTCCTTTGGAATTGGTTGAGTTCCTCCTGCATGGCCATCATCCAAGTTTCTTCGGAGCATGCTTCATCGACACTCTTCGGTTCAACTTGAGATACAAAGGCGGAGAGACCAAAGGTGCAACTAAAACGAGATCGGGTTTTAACGCCATCAGAAACACTTCCAATGACTTGACTTTCAGGATGATCCCTTTGATATATCCAATCTTTTGGAAGATTATGGATATTGGAGTTTGGAATGTTAGACACATCAATAGTAGAATCATCTTCATCATCCATATTGACTCGGTCAATGGAGGAATGAGGAGATTCATCGAAGGAGACATGAAGGGTTTCCTCCACTATTAATGTGGTCTTGTTAAAAACCCGATATGCCTTACTACGTGAGGAGTAACCAATAAAGATGGCTTCTTCACCTTTGGCATCAAATTTATCTAAATTAGAGCGGGTATTCAAGACAAAACATCGACATCCAAAAACTTTAAAATAACTAATTTTGGGTATTTTCCCATAGTATAGTTCAAAAGAAGTTTTTCGCAATCCAGATCGAATTAAGGTGCGATTTAACACGTAACAAGCCGTGTTAACCGCCTCAGCCCAAAAGTACTTCGGTAACCCCGAGTCTATGAGCAATGTTCGAGCACACTCTTGAAGAGTACGGTTCTTTCTCTCAACCACCCCATTTTGTTGAGGTGTTCGAGGAAAAGAGAACTCATGAGCAATACCATGCTCTTGACAAAAATCATCAAACAAGGAATTTTCAAACTCGCCCCCATGATCACTACGGATACGAGTGATTTGGTAGCCTTTTTCAGTTTGAATTTTCCTACAAAAAATAGAAAAGACGGAAAACACTCCTTCTTTAGATCTCAAGAAGGAGACCCATGAAAACCTCGAAAAATCATCTACAATTACAAGGCAATATTTGCATCCACTGAGGCTCTCATATTTTGTTGGTCCAAACAGATCTAGGTGAAGTAGTTCTAAAGGTCTTGATGTGGATATAACTTCTTTGCTTTTAAAACTAGATTTTATAATCTTACCTAATTTACATGAATCACAAATAAGCTCATTTAAAAATTTTCTTTTAGGAAGACCTCGGACTAGTTCATGTTTAGCTAATTTTTGAACCAGCTTCATATGAACATGTCCTAGTCTTTTATGCCATATACTTAACTTATCATTTGCTATAAGACATTCATAAGTGCCATTTTTATCAAATTCTACGACATAAATGTCTTTAAATCTAGTTCCCTTAAGAAGGGTTTCATTGGTTAATGCATGCATAATTTCAAACATTTTAGAAGTAAACACTACTTTAAAACCCTTATCACATATTTGACTTACACTTAAAAGATTATGTTTTAGTCCTTTAACTAGAGAAACATTTGAGATGGGAGAGAGAGGGTTACCTATTTTACCAAGGCCAATAATATGGCCCTTGTGGTTGTTGCCAAATGTAACTGTTCCTCCATCCGTAGGTTGGAGGTCCAAAAATAGGCGCTTGTCTCCTGTCATATGTTTGGAGCATCCGGAGTCCATCACCCATCGGCCTCCTTGGTGGTGGTGGTCTCCTTGTCTTCCTCCTTGTAGACCTTCTTCCTCCTACAAAAGACCTTCAATGGTGACTTGGTGTTTCTATAGGTCTTTCTAATTTGAGTCGTCCATCCTTCATTTTGTATATCCAATTTTTGACATTATGATGTCCTTTCATCCCTACAAAACAAAGTGAGAGTTGTCTTTTCGGTATCCATTGTAAAGTGGATCCGTATTTGTTAGTGTTCTCCTTTAGAGGAGGGTCCTTTTTCGGCTCACTTTGACTAGGCTCATAAAAGCCTAATCCAAATTTACTTGAGGAAGGTTTTTGATGGGCAATGAGTTTGTCCAAGTTATCTTTCCCCTTTGTAAATTTGGCTAGGTCCTCAAGAAGTTGGTTTGACTTTTCTTTGAGATGATTTATCTCTATTTTCATTATATCTAGTTTATCTTCTAATGCCCTAATCTCTACTCTAAGTAAGCCATTTTCATCCTTTTTAAAAGAGTTTGATTTTTCAAGCACATGGATTTTGTCGAGTAATTCTTCTCTATCTAAAAATTTTTGTTCACTCATTGCTGTATACAAATCATTTGTTAATGACTCTTTCTCAATCATTAGATTTCTTATTTGCATATTTAAAGCAGTGGTTTCTTTTGTAAGAATTAGATTCTTTTCTTCAAGATCATTGATTAATCTCTTATTTTCTAACTTTTCTTCTTTTAAAGCCTTGCTTTGGGTTTTAGTTTTCTTAAGATCTATATATAATGACATCTTGTAATTCATCCAAAGAGTAGGGGTTTACCTCAGGTTCCTCAGATTCAGACTCGGAACCATCATTTGTTGCCATTAGTCCCAAGCATGCCGTTTCTTCATTTGTTTCCTCCTCTTCTTCTTCGGAGGTGGAGTCATCTCACGTTGCTTGAAACGCCTTCTTCTTGAATCCTTTCGGTTTGGAGATCTTCTTGTAGTCAGAAGGCTTCTTGGGTTTCTTCTCATCATCCCTTTTGAGTAAGGGACAATCTTTCCTTATGTGACCTCTCTTTTTGCAATTATAGCAAATTAGAGGATCTTCTTCTCTTTTCCTTCCCTTGATCTCTCTTCTATTTCTGAGAAACTTTTTAAACTTTTTAGCTAATAAAACAAATTCTTCGTCATCGGTACTTACCTCATCATCCGAAGTAGCTTTGAAGGCTAAGGTCTTCTTCTTTGGCTCCGATGAGATTGATTTCTTCTTTTGCTCCATTTTTTATTCGTAAGCCATGAGATTCCCAAGTAGATTTTCCATGTCTAGATCCTCTACTTGGTTGGCTTCTTCTATTGCCGTTACCTTTTGCTCCCACTCAGGTCCAAGGGAGCGAAGGAGCTTCCCTTGAAGCTCCCCCTTTATAAATGTCTTTCCTAAAGACTTGAGGTTATTCACGATTAACGTGAATCGGGTGTACATGTCCCCAAGTCTTTCATTCTCCTTCATAGAGAAAGCTTCGAATTCCTGCGATAACAAGTTTATCTTTGAGGATTTAACTTTAGATGTACCTTCGTGAGTAACCTCCAAGGTTCTTCAGATCTCGTGGGCGGTTTCGCATTAGCTGATGCGGTTGAATTCCTCCGAGCTGAGAGCGCAGTAGAGTGAGTTCATTGCCTTGGCATTCAGTCCAAGGTGATGGATTTGCTCCACTGTGTAACCAGTTTCTGGTTTCTCGGGAATGACGTATGCGGATTCGCATTTCTCCCAAATGGAGAAATCGTTGGCTTGAAGCCACATCTTCATTCTCAGCTTCCAGTAAGTGTAGTTGGTTCCTTCGAAGAGTGGTGGTCGAGTGGTGGATTGCCCCTGCAATCTGCTTGTGGAAATGGCCTTCCCCTCCATGTGATCTTTCCGCGGATGTTACTCCTGTAGGCGGAAAACCTGCTCTGATACCAAATGAAATTGCACTAGAGGGGGGTGAATAGTGAAATTATGGAATATTGAAAAAAAAAATTCAATCACACAATATACTCAATTATTTTTAGGTGGAAACCCAAGATGGGTGAAAACCACCACCTAAGCCAATCTCTTGACTTAGGATTTTCGATCACAAGGTGATCAATCCACTAACCACACTACTTAAACGAGGGTAGTGTACCTCAATTACAATTCCCACCTCCGATCCCTTAACGGAGGTTTCTCTCTTCAAAATGAAGAGACGGGGACCCGACAGGCCGGATACCCAAAATACAGAAATTAAGAAATAAAGATAACACCTATAGAGCACCCCAATAATTTAGTTGCTTTCTTATCTACTAAGCATGAAAAGAACTCCCTGATGATTTGCAGAACGGAGCGAGCCGAGAGTATGGATTTGCCCTTTGATCAGAGTATTAGCACAGCACAAGGGCAAGATGGAGCTTAAAGTAGTGAGCAAGAGATTTTTCTAATGGAATTGTATCTCAAGAGGTGTGTGTTGCCAAAGAAGAGTTGTAGTCTATTTATAGGCAAGTTTGGAACCTTCAAGAACACTTGGGAGAGCTCTTCTAGCCGTTGGAGACAAATCCCAAGAGTTTAGGACGAAATCCACACAAAATCAGGGCAATGATGATTCTGACAGCAACATCAGACGTCTAATTATAGGATCAGACGTCTTACAGGACGTCTGATTTTTCCTCTGGTCGTCTAATATTGCAGGACATCCTTAACGGACTCTATTGGATCAAAAGAAGGACGTCTGATATTATGTCATAAGACGTCTGATTATTTTACTGGACGTCTAATGAATGGTGCATTCGTTCCTGTTATCATCGGATCCAAACAGGGTTCTAGGTTTAGAGGATCAGACGTCGTTACGGACGTCTGAGGACATTAACAGACGTCTGGAAACCTAAATACTCTTCCTTGCTGCTTCTGCCAAAAGATTATGTGGCCGTAGACAGATACGCACAGAAAATCATGGCCAACGGTTCAAAGGCAGACGTCTGTAAGTGTGTCAAGACGTCTTGAAATTGTTTTTGCCTACAAAAAGTCTAACGGTTAGTATGAGGACGTCTGGGTAAAGAATCAGACGTCTGTGAACGGTTATCGACGTCTGAAAGTGAAGTCCTTCGACTGATGTTTATGAGGAGATGAACAAAGGCAGAAATATTTGAAATTAGACGTCAGATACACATGTCAGACGTCTTATGGTGGAAAATCAGACGTCTGGACTTTTTACTGGACGTCTGATAAAAGTATAAGTGTTGGGTTTTTGTTTCTAATTTATCCTAAGTGTAGAGAGCCTAAGTTAGCTATTTATAGGTTATGTTTGGGGGCTCTTTACAATATTTCTAGACTCAAATAAGATGAAAATTACAACCTTTGAAAGTTTACATGAAAAAAGCCTAAGACCTAATACTTATGCTACTCGTCTTCACGCTTTTAATCTCCCGTCTTGGAAAGCTTTTTGAAATCCTGCAAATATGTTATTATAGAGAGAAAACAATATGCTACGCTTTATCTATTATTTCATTTTCTACATTTTGTAAAATCATCAAAATATTATATATGAGTAGTTGAACTAACAGATCCCTCTACGTTGGGTTGTCTTCAACAGTCATCTAGGTTGTTGCCTCTACACTGTGTTGTCACCTACTTCAGTCATAGGCTTGTTCCAAGTCTCATCCAACCACTAGTAGTGCCTATGTTAATTTGTTAAGCCACCTAGCATCCTCTCAAAGTAGTCATTAGTCCAATGTCGCCGACTACAAGCCTATGCCATTGACTCCAAGGCCAATCTACATTGATCTAGTCTGATTTAATGTATTAGACACATATTCATTGTTTCTTATTAGTTTGGGCTCTGGTTGGGGAGATAATGTTAGACGATTTATCGAAAGTGACTGTGACATCGGGGCCAGTGACGAAGACAGAGACCTACAAGAGCTCATTCTTCCATCTTATGATAAAGTTGGATGAGACCAATTATGCATGATGGTCACAGACCTTCCTGATGATGGTGGAAAGTAACAACAAAGAGCACATTTACTCAAGTTGGAGCCTACAAAGAAGAGTGACAAGAATGCCACATGGAAGGACAATACCATGGTAAACGCATGGATCATGAATTCAGCCATCTTTAAGATTGGGGATGAAATCATGTATTACAATGCTACTAAGGAGATGTGGAATAGTCTAAGAGGCACCTTCTCATGAAAAGTACTCCACCAAAGTACTTGAAATTTATAGCGGGATGAGCCATCTTTACTGGGACAGTAGATGATTGCCTTAGTGTTACTTGATCCTCAAGGCCTTGTTCGAGAAGCATAATGCCTTCAATTTGTACTTGTGAGAATCAAAAGGTGTATTGGAAAGAGGCTTTTGTTATGGAACTTCTTGTTGTTTTAAAGTTAGAGTACTATGCTGCTTACTCTTAAATCCTAACTATGGCAAGCCTTTCCACTCTTGAGGAGGCATATGAAGGGATGAGCTAACCAGTTGTTTCTCTTACCAACCATGTGCCTAATTCTCAGACGTCAACTTTAATTGCCAAACATAATAGAAAATGCAATGTATCCTCTACATGAGGACATGGAAAGGGGCATAGCTCTCAGGGTAGAGGATGCCCTCCTTGTACCTATTGTAGGAAGCCAAGTTATACATAAAATACTTATTGGATGAAGCATAAACGGCCACCATTCACCAATCATGAGGTTGCCATAGCATAGGCATCTAGAAATATGGTCATAGTAACCCAATCATACTAAAATAAGCTTTTACAACATCACACAGTTGACATCTTCAATGACTCCCTCTGCACCATCCACTAACTCATATACAATTGCCACACTACCTCATCAATTATACCAACGACTCTCTACATATATTGATGTGTTTAACTTAACTTGGCTTGTGGATTCTAGAGCACCCCTCCATTTATGTGGAGATTGGCATCGTTACCTCCATTATGTATTGTAGACTGGAAAGTTCAACTGGCAAACGGAGACATTTTCCTCACTGGTCAAGGGGAGGTGGTCGTTTACACCAACCATGTGACTAATTAATGTACTTCTTATTCTAGATTTCTCAATCAATTTACTTTCTATCAATAAAATTTCTAAAGAATTAAATTGCCAGGCCATTTGATCCTCTATCTTGTATATCTTAAGATATCTTGATAAGGACAAATGATGGAGGTCGTGAAGAGAGGGGAGTGAACTATCTTCCTCAATCTCCTTATGTTGCTTTTAGTGTTGTTGTTCCTATACTACCACACCTGCTCTTTAGTGGCACTTGCATTTGGGACATCTTCCCCTTGCCAAACTACATCAAGTCATTCCACAACTTTCTCATGCTACAAAGATCGAGCGCAATGCATGTCAGCTAAGGAAGCATCTCCAAAGTTCTTATCCCCTTAGTCAGAGTCCAAGGTCACAATCATTGTTTGAATTAGTTCACATGGATATTTAGGGTCCCAATCATACTCCTGATGGGATGGGACACTAATGTTATCTTGTTTTGGTTGATGACTTCTCTTGATTATCTTGGTTATCTTTTTGAAACGAAAGTCCTTTGTTGGCCATGTCATTAAAATTTTGGAAATAAAGACATGTTTTCGTGCCACAATCAAGATTGTTCATTCCGAATATGGTTTGCATTTTTTATACTCAATTTCTATGTGACTTTTATAAATCTAAGGGGATCATACACCGAACTACATGTCCTAATACTTCCCAGCAAAACAATGCTATTGAGCACAAACATTGTCGCATCTTGAATATTACCAAGACACCATTGATTCACAACAGTGTGCTAGCCATGTACTAAGGTGATGCAATTCTAAGAACCCGTTATCACACTCCATTTTTTATCCTTCACGGGTAGATTCCTTTACAGCTTTTGTATCTTGATGGGAACTTGTTTATTGTCCATCCTCAGGCATTTGGGTGTGTAACCTCTGTCCATCTCTTGGGCGATGATTGAGGAATCAAAAAGGCAAATGCTAAGATCTCATTTATTGAAGTTACTATGGTAGTGTCGATGTAACCTTTAAGTTGGTCACATATTTCTTTGCTATCATATCACAAGTATGGTTTTGATGCTATGTCTATGTCAATTCCTCCTACTCTGTCGAAGGATATTCCTAGTCTCTTTAGACCCTATCAAGTATCAGGACCCTCCTATTGTTTATCAATATCATATTCCCCCTTGTTTTAAAAAAACAAACATCATATATCCCCTCTCGAAGCTTGCACAGACATCATGCCCCAAGGTGAGAACATTTTTTTTTCCTATTTTAGGTTCCCATCAAGCAAAGGATATAATAGGAGATGAGAAACTAGATGATTATTTTCAGCATGTCTGTAACACCCTCAATCCTAATAACAGCCATGATCCATGTCGAAAGTATCATTAAGAAGGAACAAGGATGGATGATCTCAAAGCAGTTAGATGCCTAAGTTAAAACTTTCAAATAGTAAGAGTAAAGCCACATAAGCACATTAAATGAGCTTATGTTGCGAGCTCGATTTTCCCAGTTGTTTAAACCACTAAACATAAAAGAGTATGCGTAAAGGTAGTAGACACCTTAATCATCCAATAATCGGCATTCATGAAATGTCGTTAAGCCAATGAAGTAGGCCAATCATGGATCAAGCTTTTAGAAGGGATGAAGTCTTAAATAAGGCATCAAACTTAGGGAGGAGTGGAATTCACAACAGGAAAACTCTGGAGATGAGAGGAAGAATGTAAGAGCTTTGTTGGGAAGCAGAGGGGAGCATCGTGGGAAGTACAGTACCCTTTGTAATCATCTCTGGTGAGCCATCAATGGAATGCAAGGACGTGGAGATGGACACAATGATCATGAAGTAGTGAAGGAGGAGGGAAGAAA
Organism: Thalassia testudinum; assembly: GCA_037157565.1. Classification (NCBI taxonomy): domain Eukaryota; kingdom Viridiplantae; phylum Streptophyta; class Magnoliopsida; order Alismatales; family Hydrocharitaceae; genus Thalassia; species Thalassia testudinum. The sequence goes on along the minus strand of JAZHRO010000077.1, from coordinate 16,947,064 downwards.
TAGGAAAATGAACACCATGAGTCTTAAAGGCAAGTTCCAGTAAGCTTTTGGTGGATGTGCAAAAACAAGATGACGCAAAGAAGGCCCGACGAAGGAAACACTAGATGGAAGTCATTGATGCAAAGCGAAGCCAACACATATTCATATGAATTTGAAGGTTCATCTTTATGATAAGAATGCAACACCAAATAATACTCGGTGGTTCAAGTCTTTGATGGGAAAGCTTCTTCAATTAATTACTACGCATCCTAGTGTCTCATAAGTAGTTGAAAGGCTCAATCAATTTATGCACAGGCTGACTAAGGTGCATTGAGATGCAACTATCATTGCCAGGGAAGTGACTCTTGTCACAAAAGGCACCTCTGTGGACATTATTGCCTACACAAGAGTAGATTATGCAAGATGTTTTGAGGATAGTAAGTCCACAATAGACTTCCACATCACATGTATGTTGCTAGGAATCTTACGACTTAAAGGACTAGAAGTAGGGAGTTGTCTCCATATCAAGTGTCAACTCTTAGTATCGTGCTATGTTATGTGATCTACATATTCCCATTGATTCCTTCATGAAGATGTGATGTGACGATAGAGTTGTTTCCAATATTGCAAATAATATTATATTTCATGAATGGGCAAAGCATGTAAAGGTAGACTATCATCGTACAAGAGAATTAATTTAAAAGGGGGCCATCCTGACTACTTGTGTCTTTTCTCAAAATTACACAATGAATGTCTTCTCCAAAGCAATTCCCAAGCCTTTGTTCGATAGACGTTGTTTCAAGCTTAGCATGATAGACATCTATGCTCCAACTTATGAAGGAGTGTTGACATTAAGCTTTAGTTTGCCTTTATTTTTGTTCTATGTTACTTACTATTTATACAATGATTCACTTATACTTTTTCCAAAATCCCTTATATAATGAGGATTAAGATTTCAACAAAGAATAGACTTTTCATTTTCTTCTACTAATAAGATAGGTTGAGCTCGTTGTATGAGAAATAAGATTGGTCAAGTTCATCATACAAGAAATGATATGACAGCTACAGTTGTCTTCAAAGCAGTACATGATAGAAGGCAAACCTGCCAAAGTTTATGAAATTATGCTTATAGGTGTTAGTAATTAAGTTGCAGGCTCATTTACCAACTAAAGACTAGAATTGTGGGAACACCAAAAGAAAATTGCCAGAGGCTAGGGTTACAGATATGCTGAAAGAGAGAGACTAAATACTAGGATAAAGATAGGCTAGCCTTTGCTCGTGATATAGGGCTGCTGAAGCATTGATCAAACTTTATGTTTGTTAAAGCTTTGCGACATCTCTCAGCTTGCTCGACTCCAACATCTGTCAAGACTGAGAGGTTTGAACTTCCCTGAAAAAAAAGAAAGAAAGAAAAGTGAATAGCTCAAATATGCCCTGAATTTTATGAAGTTCATTTATCTTCGCAAAATACGTATTGTCATGGTTTGTGGTAGTTTTAGAGTTTCTTTCTTACTTCCATGCATTCACTCCTTGTTTTAGTATAGCCACATGTGTGCCTAACAAGACAAATTATGAATTTGCTCAGTAAGCCCTGCTTGAATCCATTTGTATCATTATCCAACAATACCATGTTCTTCATTAGAAGAAGAATACATTTTCTGAAAAACAACATGCAACTTTATGGACCAGAATATATACAGTAAGTTAATGCAATACCATGCACTTTCTCTGCTGTCAGATTAGAAAATTAATCCCTGTTTTATAAAAAGGGCAGACTGGTGCATGAAGCTCCTGCCTGCATTTTCTAAAGACTATTTTCACAACCTGAACCAGTGGCCTCCAGGTCACACAGCGACGACTCAATTACTGCACCAAGACTCTTATTCTAATTCTTGCTTTGTCAAGGAAAACAAGACTACAAAAGCAAAAGAGATACCAAGGCAATGATGACTTCAAATCAAGATAAATAGTTCATTAACCAAACCCAGCTATAATTCCTTTTCTGTACATGGTGGATTGTCTGCTCCTAATAAATGCAATGAAACAAGCTTCAAACCTCTAACCAGAGAGAATAACTTTCATTTGTTACTTTGATCTGGATTTTATTTTCTGAAAGAACCTAACAAGAAATGCAGATGAAATGGCATGACCTCATGAATGAGCATTTAAATCAATACCCATTAAAAAATGCAGCTAATAAAGAAATCTCATCAAGAGCAAAATCCATCTAAAGATTCACTGCATAAAAGCCACATGGTTGATCTCAAGTTACCAGCTCAAATATTGCAATAACATTGTCAACGCATTGAAAACATTTCCAATATCTGTGACACTTTCTAAAAACAGGGACATTGGGAACCTTAATTCTAATAATAAACTTCAGATATACAACTTGGCTCAAATTCTCCCAAGCAGCTCTGGAAATTTTCTAGGCAACTAAGAAGCTGGAAAAGAAAAAAGGAAAGGAGAGGAAATGGATCATATTCATGAGGAGAAAGGCAATCTACAAAGGTGTGCAAAAAAGATGTTACTTGTAATATGTGATTAAAATGACTACCTCTTCATAAGAAATGTGGAAAAATAAGCAAAGTTCTAAGATGTTGGATAATTAAATTTAAGCGGTTGGAGGAGGAATGGCCACAAGGATTTGCATCAAGTACATATTCTAAAATCATGCTACATTCAATCAGGTCTCAATGAAAAAGATGTCATTTGAATATAAGATCTGTATCAAGTTGAATTAATGTGACCGGAAGAAGCAAATTTCCATACTTCCAATCCTAGTGAAATGGCTTGAACAGCAAGGTGAAAAAACAACTATTACGTGATTTATTATTCAGACAGTTGAAATATGACCAGCCCATACTTTTTGTTTGCAAATTTCATAGATATGCCTAGTTACTAGAAACAAAAGAAACTATGTGCCATAGACGCAACTGCCTGCAACAAGTTTTTCTTTTCCTACTGGTTATAGTGATGGAAACCCTAGAGGGGAACAACATTTTTGGATGATTTTGACACTTAAGATGGAAAGGCAACTACTTCACACAAACACAAATGACGAATCTCCATAAAAGTTTTTAGAATTTTCACAGTCCTATATGGCGTAAAGGTAACAAAAAATCTAAACAATGCCCAAGTTTCTCCCCACAACAGACAGGTTGTCCACATGGATTCTCTCCTTTATTCATATCTGTCCTAGGTCATATCCGGACGTCGCTTTCAAAGAGCAAGGTCATGCTAAACAGTTTTTTTTCCCCAACAGTACTTGGGTTCTTCTTTGAAATGTAAGGCTCATCAACGAACTTCTCACACCCTTGCATCACATTATCGATTAGCCCCGTGAAAATGCCCAAACCCCTCCAACAAGTCTTTTCTTGGTTCATCTTCAGACGGTAACACATCAAACACTTACTTGTAATCTCATTATGATTTTCCACCATGCATTTTTAGTCCAGCCACAACAAACATACGTCTAGACTTGACAGGTGTGCCACAACAATCATAAGTTTCTCTGCAGCTTACAAAACGATTCTTTAGTTTAGGCTTGACTTAGAATGCAATTGGTATGTTTCCTCTCCATCATTTAGCACCAAAAGAATCCCAATTGCTGAGTATATGGATAATTTCCTCTATATCAAAATACATCCTCATTGAATTGAACATAAACTGAAACAAGTTATACCAATTATAAGAATTTCCTTTACGCAGAAAAATCTTAATGGTACAACAGGATTTGAGTTTTTTAGGGCAAATAAGATGAAACTCAAACTTAAAATCGTGGTAAGCATACCTGCACACGACTCTGCTCATTCCAAGAGCTAAGGCCATGCCTTACAAGAGTAACCTTCTTCGAGGATGTCAGCAGCTCATTTGTCAATGAAGTTGTCGCTCCTCTAAAATCATAAGCACCACCAGTCATGGAAGGGCGAGACTCAAGCATCTCGGTGGCAGAGGCACTGTTGATTCCATCTTGGAGCTGAGGTATAACAACACCTACTTGCCCTACAAAATCACAAAAAAAAAAAAACCCTTCACTACACAAGTTAACACAAATCAGCCTAGTAGATAAATATTAAAATCCAGTCTACGAAGGAAGGCGCTTCTTAGAAGTTGTCGGTGAAGAGAAGAGGTAACTTTGTAAAAAGGAAACTAATGCATCTACAAGTTGTTTTCAGGAATGAACTCCAAAAATACAACTCAACTGAAGAAAGCCATCTAAAACACATCTAGGCAAAATCAAGCATGCAACATGTGACTCCATTTCGTTGATCTGATCCACACCCATATGTAGAGAGTATAACTTCCACTCTAAGAAAGAGAAAGAGAGAGTATGAGCGATTCCCGAAGAGCCTTTCCTTCACATGTAGAAAATTTCCTGAGGAATCCACAAAGACAAACGAAGCAAGAGTTTATCGAGCCTCAGAGAACCGCAATGTAATTACCATTGATTGGATCCTAAAAACTTTATTCGGGTTCCCGCTGGTTTCAAGTAATTGATCAAAGACACTGACTACTCAAATTTATATAAGTTCTTCTGGTACAACAACAACAACCAAGCCTTCTTCCACACTAAATTCTTCTGGTAATTTATCATGTGCGGGTAGACGAAAAAAGACATCATGATTTCTCATCTAAATCATGCTCACATAAATCATCCGGCGATCAGAGCTGGAAAGGAAGGCACGAAATTCTGCGAATAATGTGCGATCGAATTCGTTGATTCTCGGATACAAAGATATCGAATGGAACGAGACTTCTGCAAGTTTCAAAAACCATTCGCAGGAAACCAAATAGGATAAATGCTGCTTCCGAATGGAAGGAAGTCGGGTTTAACAAAGATGACCTGTAGCTCCAACACCACTTAAACATCGAGGGACACCAAGAACTCTGCCACCTGCTCCAACTTTTGCAAGCCATACATACTTAATACCTTGAAATAGTTGCATAAGTGGACAGAGGAGCATGATCACGATAAGGGACACACAAAAAAAAAAGGTTATCCGTTCCCCAAGCAAAGAAAAGGATCCAGTGAAGACAACCGAAAAATACCGCTTTTTGTAAAGTAAATGGGTAAGATAAGACGGAAAGATGGGATTGGGGGTTGCCGTTTGAGCTGAGGGAGGCGTCGGGGTTGTGGGAAGGTGAGTTGGAGCTGCAGGAGATGGACAGAGGCGCCCGCGGGGTTCTGCCGCTGATCCTTCCCCGGAGGCGCGTGGAATTGGGCGTCGGCAGAGGGACGGAGATGGCGGAAGCGGAGCCCATCTCTGCGCTTGGCGCTGCAGCAGGTAGCGTTGTTGCAGTTACTCGGCAGACGCCTTCACGCACGGCCCCCCGCTCTCTTCCCCGCTATATATGCGGAGATTATCTCGGGGATGTGGCTCCAATTTGATTCGAAATGGCATGCTGCGGGGCTTCTTCGACAGATGATATCTGTCGTTGAAACTTGGCAGTTGATTTTTTTTCGAGTATATTGGATGGTGATTTTCACGGGCATATGGATAAGGAAACAAATCATGTGCTCTGAAAATATCTTCTACGACGATATTTTTCAGAATATGGATGGAGACGCGAGGGTGAATCCCGTGCTATCACAGGAGGTGCCCATTGGCATCCGAAGACCAAACCTTCCCTCCTCTTGGGAAAAAGGAGAAAGCCACCGGAGATCCAAAGGTGCGCCTGTTGTCTACCCCCATAGCTCCGTTTGCCCTCGGCTTACCGATGCAATGATTTTAAGGAGGTCGGTAGCATGCCGACATATCATATTTTCATGTGTCCGGAGATTAAGATCCTTTTTTATTATATGTCAGAAATTTAAAGAGAGAGGTTTTATCTAACGTGATAAAGGATAAAATAATTAATATATGAATATTGAAAAAAATTTATTCTTTATTTATTACATCTATTATCATCTATCATAATTATCTCTCACTAATCATATCTATCTTTACTGATTCGTTCTTATCTATCACATCTGTCTATCACATCTATCCTACTGACTCGTTCCTAATATAAATATAAATAAAAATCAATAATAATATATCTACCCAACTATCACATCTATATCCACTAACCCTCTCCTTACCAATTCACTCATCTCGACTTCATAAACTTTATACTTATTTACTCACACTCTCTTGAAGTTTGACATATATTTCTCCATCAGTAAATCTCTTTATACTGATTTCCCCAAGTTCAATACCCATGTAATAGGCAATTTCCTAAAAAAGTAAACTCTAACTGCTAAGTGTAATGAGGAGAATAAAGCATAAATTTACAAAAGATAATAGGAGTACGCCAATTCAATTGCAACAAGTCTAAATGCACATGTTAAGTCAAACAATTAGAAAACCTAATGGAAAATACAGAAAATGAGATAAAATTTTCCATTCCAATAAAGACGTATACTTCCATGTAAGGACAAATATAGCAAGAGTCAATGAATATGAGTATAACTTATCTATATATATAACATACACAGCATCAATAAAGAATTCATATCACCATTACAAAAGATCTCACAAGTGATCCTTGTTTTGAAAAGGAAAGTAGATCTCACAAACAATCTTATGAAAAAATATTAAAGGATTAAGTCCTTTCCTCATCACCAATGCTCATATAGATCCTAACAATCCATGTCAAAATCATTTTCTTCATGGCTATCACTAGAAGAGCATAAATAAGAATTACCAAGGTACCTGAGCAAGTCTTAGATTCGCCATGCCCGAGAATAACCTTATCCTAGTTGGTTTTCGCATGATTCCATGCTCATCAGGTGTCAATGTCAAGCTGGGTATCTTGGAGTCGATGACTGCAAGGTCCCACTTTCCATTGGAAACTTGTAATGCCTTCACCACCTTAGAATTATGCTCCTATGAAGTAAAAAAAAAAAGCAATCACAGTAAATATATATTACTGAAAATTGCACAACTACATAACTCGACAAAGAACCCAATTGTTAATTTATTACTAATGGAATAGGAAATATGAAAATTACTTCCATAGGCCCACAACATCTAGCAGCAAAGGAAAACATGCTGGAATCTTATGAAAACATATGAATACTATAAGAGAATTCACAAATGTCCATCTCTAGGCAACAAGCCCTCCAAAATTCACTCTAACAACTAACTTTCTAACAGCAAGGTCACAATGTGGATGCGGGCTTACCCAGTCAGCAATGTCACGTATGGAGTCGATAAAGTATGTAACTTATAGAGCAGAAATCTGAATTTGGAAAAAAAAAAAAGAAGGTAAAGTTTTTCATCAAAAAAGATAGTAGAATAAAATGAAGTATAAAATAATTACAATCTTCATGCAAGTATGCTAATCCACGGGCTGCCTCAACTGTGATTTTTACTCCGATTGGTCAATCCAAAACTTGTCTTCCATGTCCTATGTATGCAACACTAGCATATCAACATTCTTCCAAAGCAATAGGGGGTATGGCTGCTCTGTGACATGGCATCTAAAATGAATTTTGGTAAAAGGAATACTAATGCAACTTGCTTGAATATAATTACCTAAAGTATATGTTTGATTAAATAATTACTTCTCTTTTGATTTCATTGATGAAAATTAAGATGTATTGGACATAGCTAAGAGGCATTTATTTACTATCAACAAGTGGAGTCGACTAGAAGGATTCTTTGTCTTCTTTTGGATCTATCCTCAGTGGGTAATACAACTCATTTGGTTGCCATGTTAGTAGGCATGAAATCAAATCATATTCAACTATCAATGTTCAACTCGTTTGGTTGCAATGTAGCACATCTAATCCTTAAAAACCGAAGGAAATGCCAGCAAAGCATAAAATAGAAAAGGAAATAAAAGAGAATAGGATATGTAATAACAACTAATTTACTTGAGATATGGGAGGATCCATTAGATGTTGGAACAATATAGTCACTATTGTAACCATTGAAGCTTTTCTTCTTCCTCCTCCTCAACAAAATAGCTACCACCAAGAAAAGCACAACAAGTATGGTAGCTGCCATACCAACCCCTGTAGCTGCGGAAGTGGAGAATTTCTTTCCTTGATCACCACCACCATTGGAAGAGGGAGCTACACATGGACTCAAAGAGGAAGATGTCACAATAGGAGTACTGGTATTTGGAGTAGGATGAGGAGAAGATGGACTAGAAGGAGATTCGTAGTAGTAAGAAGGGGGAGGTGTAACGACCCGGTTCCCGAGTCCCTACGAGACACGAGAACCGGACCGACTCGACTAATCCCAAGACCCAGTTGTCCAACGAGGAAGTAACCAAAAGACAGTAAAATAAACCACATTCAGCATGAATATAACTAACAGTAAGAAAGTACAGCAGTAAGGAAAGAACTACTACAGTAGGCACCACCACAACAGTAAAACAACATTTATCATATAACAAAAACTGCAGGTAAAGAAGGTACAGCGGAAACAAAACTACTCACTAGAACAGAAACAAAAAAGGGTACAAAGCTGGGGTAACTCTACTGGACCCTACTCGGCCCAGCGTCCTCTGCAGCCGCCGACCCTGGCTGCTCAACACCTGGTCCTGAAAAAGGTAACGAGTGTAACACGTCAGCAAAACGCTGAGTAGAGTGGCAAACTAACTAAAGGCAACAGTAGAGTGTACAGTAGCTATTATGTTCTATTACTTCCTTTATTTACATCTTTCAATTTTTCTCACTATTTCATTTATTTCTCAGATCCTTTACTTGATCTCGAATGTCCTCGTGGGACGATCTTGATTGCAGTCTTTTCCAAAAGTAGAAGTAGCACGTGGTGCTCTCCTGGCCGGGAGAGTCCCCCGTGGTGATCCTACCCTCAGTCAACCACCCCAAGGTCACTGACAGACGTAACGGTGACTACGGCACGCGCGATAAACGCACAGGTAGCTAGCCCGCACTGGCACGCGGTCAGTCGTTTCCGTTAACGGGTGCGCCTAAAGCACAGCACGGAACCAGGGCAGAGCCCTCTCAGTAACAGGGGTCCAACCCCTCCACAGTAACCAAACCGGGGCCTTGCCCCTCCACAGTCCGCGCACCCTCGCCTGACTACCCTGGTTTGCCCTAGTGGGCCTAACAAGTCGGTGAAGGAGGCTAGCAGAACCCCGGGGCCCGTGGGGTAGCTAGTACTCTCCTAACACTACTAGCTCTCCCCGGTACTACGTACACGAGGGCCAACAAGTCAGTACAGAGTGGCCAATCCTAACCCCGGGTCCCTGGGGCGGCTGGCCCCACTCTGCACTAAACAGGTACAGGTACTTCCCTTGGTACTGCGTACCCAAGAGACAGTACAAACTACATCTCAGTTCCATTCCTTTTTCTTTCCAGGAGTTCCACTCCTAATTTCCCGTAGGGTTCCAGCTCTTTATTTCAGAACATCATATGTTTCACTTTCCATATTCACGTTCTCAAATTCCATGATCTCAAACATGTTTTTTGTTCATAACAGGCAGCTGTTAATTAAATTCACAGGCAGCTTTATATATTCCTTTCCATTTTTCCAAGACTGCAGTAACATACATTCCACTAGTTTTTCCATCCTAGGATTCATGCCATATCCTAGGATCTATCATACAATCTAATTTTCCGGCCCTAGGATTCATGCAACACCTAGGAGCTATCATTCCATATATTTCTCATTCCTAGGATTCATGCAATGCCCTAGGTTCTAGTTATGGTTCCATACTTTAACAGATTTTATTAATACTTAAAGCCACTCTACCAGGTACAACGGGAGTAATGGGGGTGTGATCGGGAATCCCGCGCGCCTCCGCGACTCTCAAGACTGCAACCGAACGAGGTCCTATCACAAGGATCAAACACAAGGAGTGTCTCAAAACAGTGTATAGCTACTGTAGGCGGGTAGAGGAATTAATTCTGAAACGAACGCAACTCGAATCGCGGAAAACGGAGCCCAAACGGGCCCTAAACGGGTCGAGAAAGACGATACTGTGCAAAATCAGACGTCTGGAACTCCCTCCAGACGTCTTAAATGGTGGATCAGAGAATTACCTGTTCAGCGTGGTTTCCCAGACGTCCAGAAGTCTGCAGGGACGTCTTTCCTAGATCCCAGACGTCCGATGGTCACTCCGGACGTCTGGAGGTCACTCCCGCCGTCTGGTACAACTTCCAGACGTCTGATTCGCAAAGGATGACGAATCAGAAAACCTGCGCACAGCCAACCCCCCTCCCTCAGTACGGTCAGTCGACAAAAAGGAAGAAGAAAGCGGAAACTCACCTTTCAGACGTCTGTATGATCTCACAGACGTCGACCTTGCCATCTGGATATCAATCCAGACGTCTGATTCTGGAAATTTTTCCAGAATCAGAGCCCTGCTCGGCCTCCGCTCGCGACGCCGCCCGCGTCGCACCTCGCGCGTACGCTGCTCCGCCCGCAGCAGGTCCCTCTCCGCGACGCTCTGCGCCCCCTGCGCCCTCCGCCGGCCGGCCAAGCCGCTCCTGGCGAGCTCGCCCTCACGGCAGAGCCCCGCCCTCGCACGCCGCAGCTCCTCCGCGCTTACTGCGGCTGCCGCTGCCGCTGCGCCCTCGCGTCCGCTCGCTCTCGCGCACAGGCAGGAGAAGAAGGAGGAAGATGGTGGAGACGGGAGGGGAGGCGCGCCCCCCCCCCCCCCCCTTTAACGCCGCGCGGAGAGGAGAGAGGAGGCGGTCGCAGCCGCCTGCAGCCGCAGAGAAAGAAGGCAGAAACGCAGGTCTGCGCGCACAGGCGCGCAGACGAATCTCGCATGCGAGCATAACTGTTCTCCAGACGTCTGTAAACTATCCCGGACGTCTGGTCAGACGTCTGGATGTGATCCCAGACGTGTTGACAGACGTCTGGGCCACCTCCCAGACGTCTTAAAAGGCGTCTGGGGCACGCGCTCGTTACAGGAGGAGGTTGTGGTTCTGAATATGGAGGTGATGGTGGAGGTTCTGAATACTGAGGAGGGGGGCAGGAGGAGGAGCATGGTAGGAGGAGAGGTGGAGGGGGGCTAGGAGAAGATGACGAGAAGGGGGTGGGGTAGCGACGAAAAGGAGTAGAAAGAGGAGAGGGTCAAGGAGGAGACGAGGGGCCGGACGAGGAGGAAGATGAGGAGGAGGAGGTCGACGAGGAGGAGGGAGGCAAGGGGGACTTACTTGATGAGGAGGGGAGGCGACGACGAGTTCCTCTGACGAGGAGGAGCTCTGCGGGGGAGTTGTGCGCAATGTGAGGGAGGAGAGGGCTCTGCAAGGGTATAGATGGTTTGACCTTTGCTGTCGATTTAATTACTAAGCTACGACAAATGTCTAATTTAATCCCAAATCTCACGCCCAAAATTTGGAGTGAAATTTTAACCCAACATTTGTCGTCGCTTATTTTAATAACCAATGACAAATGGCCAATTTAATCCCAAATCTCACGCCTAAAGTTTGGGACAAAATTTTAACTCGACATTTGCCATCGTTTTTTATAATAATCGATAGTAAATATTAATTACATATTATTTTTTGGATGAGGTTTAGGTGACCAATTTACTGTGATATTCATTGTCGCTCATATCAAGAAGCAACAACAAAAATGTTTTTGCCATCGCTTCCAAAACCAACAGCAGATCACCTTTTTCTAATAGTGATATGAGTATGGAGTTAAATGAACATGATAATCATAAATTTTGAAAGCATGTTTAATTAATGTGGTGTCAAAGGATGAGCTGATCACGCTATTTTTCTTTAAGTAAATATATTTCCATGTGCAAATAAGACATGCATTACTCTAATGAGTGTATAGCACCTTGCTTCTATATTGTATATCTCACAAGAAAATGAGAATTGCTGGATACATTTTGAAATATGGTGAAAAGAAGGATAACTTTAATATCTATTCGACTATAGCATGTCATAAAATTTATTTAGTAGTTGACCTCCATGATTTACCCCGCTCTATCCTTACATTTATTAGATGTGATAACAATCTCCTTTAAATGTGTCTTTCCTATTTAAATTCTTGATTTCGTTATTGCTTAAAAATTAAAGTTTCAACATTTTTATGCAAAATGTAAATGGGATTCTTTTAATGAAAATTGCAAACCATGATAACAAAAGTTACTAAATATAGATGAGAAAAAGTGTATGTTGCTTTAAACATGATATTATGAAAAAATTCATTTTTACAAAATTACAAAAAAATAATTTTAGATGGAGCAAATTTTGTTTTCATATAAAACATAGAATAGCATTTACCACATCATTGCATGTCGTTTGGTTTAATTCATTTTTAAGTAAGGTTTAATCAAATTCCTATATGAGATTGATTGAGCTTAATTAGGAACTCATAAGCTTAAGAAAGAGGATTATGCTAAATTTTCATAAACTGTACATAAGAATTTTCTTTAATCTCAAACTACCAGTCATAAAGATGAACTTATCAATGGTTTGGCCACCATTAACTTGGGAACTTTTACAATAAGCTAAAAAAAGGCCATATTCTCTAATTTAACTAGTGGTCACTTATAACAAAATTCATCGAATTAAACTTATAATCCATTGATATGCATAGACAATAGAATATATAAAAATTTATAAAAATATGTAGTGGAGAGTAGTTACGATAAACTTTAATCCCATAAGATATCTCATGAGATTATCATCCTTTTCTAGGAAGACATTCATTGGCATATGCCACTTTTTTTTCTTCAAAAGAACATTGTTTTCGATATTCAATAGTATACTCTTTACTATAGCATTGTCTATGTCAAAACAACATTCAAGCTTTAATTTGAAAATCAATCCCCAAAATGGGAGACCCCTCATCTAACAATGGAGTCTCACTGGAAAATAGACAGGTTATGCTATTAAAGTGTGCTTCTTTTATATCTAGAAAATAATAGTTTTTTGTCAAATGTTGGAGTAAGAAGACATGCTCGTTGTTTTAATTCGATGACATGGCATGGTACTTTCTGTTTTGTTGAGTTTTGCATTTTTCCTCTCGAGAATGTTCAAGGTGGTTTTGTTGAAGTCTCCTCTAGTTGCCGATTAAATGAGGTCCTCACTTTAGCCACCCTATTCTTGTAGGAGAGAGAATTTTAAACTTTCAATTCATGATCGTGTTTCTCGTTCTACCTTCATAAGACACATTATCCTCTCTTCTTCATTTTGGATCTTATTCATACCTTATCATCAAGATTCATTCAAAGTTTATATTTGGGTTACGACATAGTTGCCCTAATTGGGAGAGAGAGACACATATCATGGCAAGCGATCTGACTCAAATCGATGGCTCAAACAATGATTTGACTCAAATCGATCCTATTAGGTTGAGTTAGGAGCTTTAATGGGTTGGGTTGGGTTTTATTTTGGTCGACTCATAAAAATATAGATTGGTTGGGATGGAAGAGTAACTCAATCCAACCCAAATTACAACCTTAGATTGATGCATCTAATGATACTTTTTAGATAAACATAAATTTAAATCATATTCTCTACATTTAAAATAATAGTTGTTTTAAAATCTCATTAAACTCAACCCACTAAACATCTTCCAAAACAAAGATCACAATATATAGAAATCCTATCTTAGCCATGATTCCCATGTTTTAAAATTTCCATCTCTTACCTCAAAATCCACACCCTAATTGATATCACTCCCCAAATTTTTTATATCAAGTAGAAAAATATCTAAGAAAAAAGTCCATTAGTTTGATAAGTTGAAAATTAACCTAATTGGGTTAACTTAGCTAAAAGATGGGTTGGTTTTTAGAATTTTCTCTGCTTGGACATGGGTTAAGATATGATTTGAATCCCAACCATACTCAAATTGATCCATGCACGATCTTATAAGTGATACATGCAGCTATAAAAGCAATATAATGTGCAGTTAGTGATCGTCAGCCACCTCTCACAATCATTAAAAAAAAAACTACTAAGAAGAAAATGAAGTACAACCTCTCAACTCAAGTGCTCTCTTCACATCCTCTCTTTCTAATTGGCATGTAGGGTGCAGAGATTCTTCTTTTCTATTTGTAGACCAATATAAAACTCAATCCTACTCTTACGGGGACCGTTGACCAGGCATCCAAGTCAAATATAAATTAGGAATGCTTATCACTAATGGCTCTAACCATACAGTGGTGCTATCGTCACATTACAAGAGTGGTGCATACTCTTCTTAACCAAGCCTAACTTGTTGTACAATGCTCATAGATATGGCATGGCACAAAAGACAACACATAACCAAGTGTCATTTGCTTTGATGTGGTTAGGTATATGTATTGCTAGATATCTATACTATTGGTCTTGTACAATTGATTATAGCATACATGAGTAAGAATGGACATGGCTTTCTCGAGTTTATCTCCATAATCATGGCTATTTTCTTTAAGCCCATATTCGACCAGTAAACATTTAATGGACATGGAATAAACATATCTGAGAAACATGCCAGGAATTTCCTTTTTACGCCAAATAACATACCACTAATTTCCTAGTTTCTCATTTTGAATGGGTTGTTTAATCTTTTAGGCCTAGTTTTGGGTGAGGGATAGAATTTTGTGAGATAAGAATTTTTATAATGGTTATCCTATATTTATGTTTAGAAATTAAAAGGGTTATTCTATTGGGTTAACATGTGATTGTTTGGAATGTAATGGGATAACTTCAAGGATTATCCTATTTGTACAATGGGATACTTGCTTTATTTATGTGGGGACAAGATAGCAAGGGTTAACTTGCAGGATAGCTTATGTCGCATTAGGCTTCGGATAAATCATCCCAGATTAACTGTTTGTAACTTAGGTTAATCTAGCCTGGCAACCAACTAGGTTACCTCCATCTTTAAGAGATAATTGACCAAACAAATCAGACCTTAGACCTCTATCACAAGATTGACAATAACACATATTGTCACTTTTAATGTAAAACTTTGCAAATAAATAAGTTCTTTTATATCTTAGACTTCCTTTCATGCAACTTTTGTGAACCGAGGTTGTGCTCCAATGGATCCCATTTTCTTCCCTTTATTTGGGAATGCTTCTTTTTTCGCCTCTACCTTCGCATTGTTGTTCCTTGCATCTGTTTTTCACCTCCTTCTTCATATCTATCCCATCAACTCCATGGTTTCTAGAGAGAGAAGGTCTCCCTTCTCGTTCGAAACTAGGGACCCTTACCCCTTCCCCAAGCAAACTCTCATTCTTGTGATCTACCTCAGGCCTCTGACCCCCTTCCCTTGTGACCACCTTCCATAGCTTGCCTTCCGCTCACTTTCGTCATCATCAGAGACCCAGTGATGGTTCTGCCTTGGTCGTGCTCGGCTTCACCACAACTGCCTCCGTCTTCGATGTTCTTGCTGCTAGTGTGATTGGCGTCGATGTCTCCATTCCAGTCTTCATTGATGTCTCCTATGCTTGTAGTCTTGCCTTCGCCTCCACGTTTATGCGGAGTCGATCTCCAACTCAGGTCACATTTGAAGTCGTGCGGAAAAAAAAATCACGATCGAGTATTTAGCTGACTTGTCTTTGACCGCCAACCTCTCGGGTACTCATTAACGCCTCCGGTGGAATTGTTATACCTACTGACGTAGAACAACTCATCGAAGTTGCATCAAAGACCTTCGAAAGATGAATTCTTTTCTTTTCTTTTTGTATTTTTTCATTTGATTTGTCTTCTTATTTTGTATGCTTCATATTTTGAGTTTCTCCACTCTTCGAAATTAGGAATATTTTTTCCTTTATTTTTTGAGAGAGTATTTCAACTTTCCGTTCTCCCTCAATTCGTGAAGTTGTATTTTTGTATTTTTTTTTTTACATCAATGGAGAAATATTTAAAAAAAAAATCTCATAAAATATAATATTAAATTCCTTAAAAAAAAAAACGTTGAATTTCCACGAACGAAAAAAATATGGGGGCACCACGTCGTATCCACAACGTCCCAATATCCTTTAAAACGTCCAAATCCTCCCCCAAACCTCCCTGCGGAGTACAGACCAAACCTCCCCGGACGGAACGCCCTCCCCGCCAAAACCTCCCCACGGCTTCGTAGTACCCTCGCAGATGAAGCTCGTCAGTGCTCCTCCACTCCCTCCTCGAACCCCCTCCATTGCTCTCCGCTCGGTTTCTTCAAAATTCCTCTAAATCCTTCTCCTCCTCCTCACATTTAACCGTCGTCGTTGTTTTCGTCGTTATTGACAGACGTGCCTGAGCAAAGGCCGCGGCTACCACGTCCCCCCGTGCCACGTCCTCGACCTCTCGGGCCTCCGCATCCTGCTCGAGTGCCCCCTCGACCTCTCCCCACTTGCCGCCTTCTCCCCTCCCAACCTCCTCCCTTCCCGCGCTCTGATCCGCGCCCTCCCGCGCTACAAGGCCCCCGCCCCCCTCCGCGGCCGGTGGGACCCCTCCCTCCTCGACCTCGTCCTCGTCTCCTCCCCTCTCGCCATGCTCGGCCTCCCCTTCCTCGCCCGCAATCCTAACTTCTCCGCCAAGGTCTTGCCACCCTCCATCCCCATCCGCTTTGCTTGCGATCCCTTCTTCTTCGCCGATACTCATCGATCGTTTGATGTGCAGATCTACGCGACGGAGGCGGTGGCGAGGTTCGGGCGGCTGCTGATGGAGGAGCTCGTCGCGATGCACGCGGAGTATGTCGCGTTCTACGGCCCGGAGGAGGAGGACGAGGAGGAGGTGCCGTGGTGGACGAGAAACGAGGAGATCGAAGGGTTGCGTGAGGAGGTGAGAAGGATCGTGGTAGGGGGGGAGGAGGAGGAGGAGGAGGGAGGGGGGATGGGGTCGTGGCTCCCTCTATACAGGTTGGATGATGCTCCTGAGCTTGTTGCTGCTGCTGTTATTATTGTTTGTTGTTGTGCAGTATTTAGATGAGAAAGATGGCGGGTTAGGTCACGTGGTAAGGTTTGGATGAACGGTGTCAAGGGGGTAGGCAAGATTTACGAGAAATATCTTTCAAGTCTCTATTCACAACATATAACTCATTGCCTACGAGGTTATGGTTGAACGGTGGTAGCCTTTGACTTTGACAGGGGGATACTTAGGTTCGAGTCTCCATTCTTGCATTATCCGGCGAATTGGTGTGTCTGGGGGATAGCTAATTCTTCCCGTTTGCCCAAATGGGATTCTGGGTTATAATGTATATAGGAACTCATCTATCACATTTAGCCCTACTTACTTTATCTTATTCAGAGGCAAAATGCTACTCCTCATTTGTTGTTGTGCAATGTTTATATGAGAAAGATGGCAGGTTAGGTCACGTGGTAATACTTGGATGGATGGTGTCATGGGGCAAGGAAGATTTACGAGAAATATCTTTTCAAGTCTCTATTCATAACATATAACTCATTGCCTACCAGGATATGATTGAACGGTGGTAACCTTTGACTTTGATAGGGGATACTTAGGTTTGAGTTCCCAATCTTGCATTATCCAATGGATTGGTGTGTGTGTGGGAGATAGCTAATTCTCCCCAGTTTGCCCAAATGGGATTCTAGGTTATAATGTATACATAAAGTCATCTATCACATGTAACTGTACTTGCTTTATGTTATTCAGAGGCAAAATGCTACTCCTCATCCAGATGCAGCCACAAGGTTTCAGCTTGAGACAGAAACTCAGTGAGAGGACTTTTTCCAAGTTAGATAGAGATGATTGAATTATGCAATAACATGTGCTCTAGGAGAAAGATTGATCTGTTGGATGGCTGTTGCCTCTGGCAGTCTTCCCTTTTTTCCGAAAGGAGAGAAAAAAGGAAAAAGAAAGGGTGATGTATTGGGAGTTGAGGAGCTAGGGGTTGGTACCTGCTATGTACTGGGCACATGTGAAGACGGCTGCTCAAATTTGATTTTTATGGAAAGGGAAAGAAGTGGAGATATTTGCCATAGTGGTTGATGTGCTTGAGTGCTGCTGGTGCTTTTATTCGAAAGGCTTTCAAGCTTCCATGTTGCTCAAATTTGCTGGTGGGAACTTGATGTGTTCTACCATTTGGTTGCCTTCGTTTACTTTGTTATGCTTCTAATTTTGTCTCGCGAAATGATTTAATGTTTACTCTGTTAGTGCAGAGGAACTGAGGGAGTGCTTCAAGAAAGTTCATAGCCTCAGATATGGAGAACGGTGTTGCTATAATGGATCATTGATCTTGAAGCCATTCAGCTCAGGGTTGGAAATGGGCACTTGTAATTGGACCATATGTTGTCCTGGAAGGAGTGTGACCTATCTTTCTAGTTCCATATTGAGGTCCTCCCATGCTGCAAGCTTTGGTTACCAAGATATCCAAGGCAACGATATCATCATATTCTCGGACTTTTCTTCTTTATATACAATGGAAGAATCTGCACAAAATGAATCCGATGACACACACACACATTCTAATTCACCACTCACGAGGTACATGCTTTCTTGAGCTTAGAATTATGTTGTTATCTCGACTTGTGATTTTATCTCCATGCAATTCTTTCTTTTTCAAATTTATGTTGACAAGCCTGGTTCATTGCAGGGACACCTGTAGTAACAATGCTGAGTTTATTGACAAATTGGTTGGCTCTGAATATTCAGTCGAACAGGAGAAAATAAATTTTATTTGCACCAGTATTGTGGATTCTATTAAGGAAGGTGGTTCTGTCTTGATACCCATAGGGCGACCTGGAATTATACTACAGCTAGTGGAGCGGATATCACAATCTCTAGAGCTTTCTGGTCTTAAGGTGCCCATGCTGCTTACTACATACATTTCTTTGTTGCTGAAGTGCGAACTTTTGCCTCATTTTCATTCTTCAATTATTTTTTTTCTTTCATGCTTCCGTGTTATTTTCATTCCATTCTTCCATTTATTTTTTAGCAATGTATCCCCTTGATTCACTTTCACTTCTTTTAATGGTTGTAAATATCATTTGTCTAGATTTTCATGTATGAAATGCATATGCATGATCATTTGGTACTTTCTTGTTCATTGGCCGTATCTTGCTGGTTAGCTTCCACTACAATTTCAGTCAATATGTGGCCCCCTTGTTTCATTCAAGTACTCCTTTCTCATTGGTTCTGCTGCCACCTTTTTTGCTATTGCTATTTGGCCCATCCTTTTCTACATTAGCCAAGACAAAAACAGCTTGCACTGTTGGCCAACAAAGTAGTGTTGGCTGGCAAGTTCAATTTCCAACAAGGAAAGAATTTTTCGTCTTTTTCTTTTAATATTGAGATGAGAAAGGCGGCCTATTTGTTAGAACAACAGATGCTCAAAGAGCTGGCACAGAAGCATTGTAATTGTTTGAAGAGGTGTGTTTCTAATGCATGAATTATGCTTGACAAAATAATGCAACAGTAATGATGACAATGACAAAGCCTTTTTGCATGTTGAGCAGGGTTGGGTACATAGGATCTCAAAATGCTAATGTAAGTAGTTAATTACCAAAAGATGATGTTTGATTGACATGGTTTTTGATGGCAAAGTTCCAATGTATTTTGAGCACCTGGCTTGTTCTAGTAGCGACATCCTTGTGTTGTTGCCTTTACTTGAACCAATAGTAGATGATTACACTCATGTGCACATGTGTGTGCACTCATGCACGCTATTCATATACATGCATGCACATGCACACTATTCATATACATGCATGCACATGCACAAACTCACATGCACATGCACCTATCCATGCATGCAAATAGACTATAATGGAGAATAAACTTGGTTAGAGAGGAGTTTTGTCAATTTGCAGGAAGCTTACCTAGGGTTTTCTATTGAGCCCGATAAGCTGAGTTTGGTTGGGCTTGGGCTTGACAAGGCTCAAGAGAAATGGCTCAAGCTTGGCTTGATTGGGCTTAAGCTTGGTTGGTCCCTAATGAGCTCAAACCTACTTAACTATTGCTTAGGTTTCACAAATACTATAGCTTTAAAAACCTAAGAAACATATAAATATAAATTGATGTAAAATAAAATGAAAAAAAGTAAGAAAATCATCACCAATAACATTTATGATTAAGGGTTTTTACATAGATGTCACTGAAAATCATCAAAATTATTTTTTTGCCATTGGGTTACACATATTGCAATTAATGCCACTAAAAAGTATGGCCCTTTTACAGAAATGCCACTTGAGTTAATGCCTATCTAATTGGGGTTAACAGGCATCAAGTCCCCTTTCCCTCCTTCCTCCCCCTCCTCCTCCTCGACCCTCCTCTCAACATCATGACCACTACTACCAAAGTAGCAACAACAATAGCAGTAGCAACAACGACAACACAAGTAACAACATCATCATCAACAACGACAATAATAACAACAATAACAACACAAGGAACGACAACAACAATGACAACATCATTAACAACAACAGCAACACCAACAACACTTGCACCAACAACGGCTACAACAAGAGATGGGCACCCACCACCACCACCACCCATGGAGACCCAACAACAACAGCCGTAGTAGAAGCTCACAAGGACCTCCTCCTCCTTCCTCCAGACCACCACCATCCACTTCTCCATCTAGAGTCCCATGGCTGTCGATGAGCTCAACCACACACCACTCATGGTTGATAACAAGGCCTACGAGCCCCTTTCTTCCTCTAAACCCTTCATTGTACCCTTCCTCCTCCCATTGCCTCCCTTCCTCCACCCCACTCCTCCCCCTCACCCTCCTTTCCATCTCCACCTTCCTTTTCCTTTACCTCAAAGTTGAGGTACCCATCTTTGGAAACCTCCTTTGCCTCCCCATCCTCCTCACTTTTCGTAGGGGACAAGTTCGTACATACCACATTGGGTCGAAGCTCCCCCCTTCCTCCAACCTCGCATTCTCCCCTCTCCGTCCTCATCATCCTCCCCTGTCCTTCACAATTTTGTAATACAAATTCATAAATGAAATGTTCTACTCATTTTTTTTTAATTACATAAAAATATGATATTGTATTTTGTGTTACAAATTTTCGATATCTAATGTACATCAAAACTTGTGATGGAGTGTACATGTAGTACTCCACCAACATACATGTTATAGTTTGTGAATTCCTTGGAAACTTTATATTACATTTTTGTACAACTTAATAAGTGAATTGTGATGCGCATTTTTGTATTACAAAAGAATTGTAACAAAAATTGTCATAGAAGTTTGTATTACAATTCTTTATTATCCAGTGTACTTAAAAAATTTGTGGATTTCAAACCTATATTCATTGTCTTTTTATATTCTAAATTTCAAATAATAACTTTTCACATAACCTTTTTATTAGAATTTTGTATTATAATTTTGCTTACACATGTCGTCCTTTTCCCTATATATTTCATACTTTCTACTGGTACAACACACACATATATCTATTACAAAATACATGTTTGTTGATTACAAATGCATGTTCTGTTTGTTACAACTCTTTAGTTTTTTAATTACAATAATCTGTAATACAACATACATGTATTCCACTCATATACATCTTCTATTTTGTGCATGCATAGGAAATTTTAATATTATATTCTTGTATTACATTCACATATGCATCGTTATTTTTGTACTACAAAATTTTGTGGTTCTTAAGTCGTGTTGTTGTATTCATTACAACTTACATATGCATCTATTACAAAATATGTACTTTGTTATTACAAGGTATGCTATATTTGTTATGTCGGATCATGTTTGTAATTACAAGAATTCGTGAGGAAACGTGTATGTAGTGTGCCCATCTCCACAGATTGCTCTTAAAGCTCCATTCTTTTTATTTATGAATGCTTGCATTACTTCATTTGTTGGAAGTTATTGTAATACTATTGACATTTTGGGAAGGCTTTTATTTGCTTTCAATCAAATATATTGTAATATGTCAAGATCTCCTTTTCTTTTGTAATAAAATACATTTTTGCAATCTTTATATGACATATTTTTAGAGATATCTATCATTTGTCGCGACACACATTTAGACTTTTCATTAATTTATTATTTATTTTTGGTCGGTGAGCATGATTGATTCTCTTTTCATCGATAATATTTGGAAAGCATCATCTTTAATTGACTTACCGAGACCACATATGCTACCATGAGTGGTTTGTATCGTAGCTTTAGGATCAAGATTGTGCGATTGTTATTGAGTGCTCATTTCGTCATTTGGCCCCTATATATATAAGCATACTTACATTCGTATTGAGGCTCGAGCCCTTATTGAGTTGAGCCAGGCTCAGCTTGGGTTCTGCTTGATAAGCTTATTGAGTTTGAACTTGGGCTTGGGCTCAGCTCGTTAACCAATCGAGTTGAGCCTATCAACCTAGTCCGAGCTGAGCCTATTGAGCCCAAGCTTTTTTGACAACCCTAACTCCACCTTCTTGTGGGCCATATTGAAACTAAAGGTGGAGTTATACTTCTTTCTTATTCAAGAATCTAAAGTTCTCACCTGGGTCATCATACATGCAAAGAGAGTGAAAAGAAATATTGCATTTCTTTTCCACTGCCCCCTTTTATCCTACACTTGTCAGAGGGTCAAAGTTATCCAACCAAACATGGAGAAGTAGTGGTTGAAGATGCCTTGGTGACAAGAGAAAAAAACTCCAAACAAGATACTCAACTAAAAGCATAATGGGATGCAGCCAACTCACATCATAGATAGAGAATGTGCATTATTGAGTGCCAAATCAAGGTAATCATACCAAAAACTCTAATAGTGGTAATCATACCAAAAATCATAACAAGCAAACTGCAGTATCCAATGTGCACCACCCTGCAAAACCAAACCACTGAGTTAGAATTGTCAAATTCAATGTTGAAATTCAATCGTTTCCATGGTGTGCCTCCAGAATGCATATTTTCCAAATTGTGGAAACAACACTGAAATTGCATTTAAAACCTTGGATGCTGCAGGCCATTCTCCAACGAGTTTTTCTCCAGAGTGGAGAGAAAAGGCTAATTCCGAAGTTGTGAACTAAATTGGAAATCTCCACTTTCATGACTATGGTGCAACTTATGAAGCTATCTGACTACTTCAAAAGTAATCAAAACTTTTTGATTATTTTGTATCACCAAATGGTATCTGGACTGATATCTTCAAGATTTTGGACCCTTTAATCTGTGTTAGAAGAAGAGTTCCAATTTTTTCTAAAATGAATTTTGTTCTTCTTCAATAAATGAAACACATCTGGTTCTTTAGGCTCCAACTAGCTGTGCATTGAAAATCAAATAGGGTTCCCAGTTAGTTTCCTGTGTAGGGAAGACAGACTATGTGAATTTCCACACTTGGCGTTTGCTGATTTGCCTTAAAATTTTTATTTTTCTTGGACTTTGGAGCTGATATCTTTGGTAGTTTTGGCTGAAGAGAAGGTGAAGAAAGAATAGAAATGGTCTCCACTCTGCGAAAGATGAACAAAGCTCAATTAGTCTAGTCATAGCTAAGTTTCTCAGACATATCCATAGACTGGCATCTAAAGACTCTGAACTCTCATAAAAAAAAAATCTAGAGACTCTAAGCCCACTTGACATTTGAGCAATTTTAACAAATACTATGCAATGCAGGCTTTGTGGGCTTCTAGATGAGGATGATTCACATTTGCTTCTTTCATGTGCTTTCTCCAGAACAGTTTGGGACCAGTCCACTATTCTGGGGTTGCCTGCTTCTTCTTGGGGGGCTTTTTGGGCAGCATCCAGGAGTGGGCTCCAAATGGCTACTCTTGATTGGATCAAAGCTTTTGCCATGTTGTGGTCTGTTTGGAACCAGAGGAATAGCATTATTTTCCATGGAAAAAAGGGCTTGGACCGGGAATGTTATAAGGGAAGCATCTTTTCTTTACTCTTTTTGGACCGGTAGCATGTAATTTGGTAACTATCCTTTCCCTTTTCAAAAAAAAAAAAAAAAAAAAACCAAAACCAAAACTGGGCTCTAAATTAATTTAAAAAATTATCTGAAAAAAAAAATCTGAAAGCTCTATCTCATTTCCAAAAGAAAGGATGAAGACCTGAAATGAAACTGAATGAATTGCATGACATAAATAAAATCATTCTAAAATTGAACAAATATCACTAAGCTGCACACATCAAGTAGTTCCTTCTTCTTGTTTCCTTTTATGTTTTTTTTTTTTTGCCCTTGGTCATGTTTATGACTTCATTCACTAGCTTTTAACAAACTAAATCACTGATAAATGTTTGATATGCATCATATTTGTGGAGAGTGGATTTTACTTATGCTTACAGCTCAATGCTTGAATTATTGAAGGTACCAATGTACATGATATCTTCAGCTGCAGAGGAGACATTGGCTTTTGCCAGTGCGATGCCTGAATGGGTTTCCAGAGAACGTCAGGAAAAGGTTCTCCCTTTCAATAATTTTAAGAAACAAGAAAGATAACAAAGATTGAACTTAACAAGCTGACATTAAAGTAGTGATCATGACTTTGTTTTGCAGCTTTACTCGGGAGAGCCTTTGTTTGGCCACAGTAAGCTTATTGAAGAAAAAAGGCTTCATGTGTTTCCTACGCTACATTCACCTAGCTTAATGTATGGCCTTTTCTCTTGTGCACCAGCTCTCCACTTTCATAATCTTCTGTGTATTTATTTTAAGCGCTTGAGCGTATGCTTTCTACTGGTTTTTAGATAACATTATGTTGACAAAAGCTGTTATATTCTTGATTTACATGATTGTGCGTTTTACACATTACTTCGGCCCTAAAACTTCTCAATTCTGAACAGAATCATTTTCTTCATCCTCTAAACCACTGTGCCCACTGCCTTCATTTACCTCAGCTGTTCTTAGTTATTCCTTCTCAGTTTGTGTTGAGTAACCCTTTTCCCTCGGTTATTTCCCATTGCAAGGCCTTACTCTGCACTGCTGCAATGTGAGGGAAGGACCCTCTGGAGTATGCAGCCACAAGGAACATATATTACGCTCTTACTTTTCCTTGAGTCCATTATTTGTCAATGGAAGAGAGGTCAAATATCCTTCCTTAGCCCCAGAATCATTTAACCTTCATGAAATGAGAATCTTACCACTTCCTTCCCTTTTCCATCCCTTTTCTCCCCTTGAACACCTCAATAACTTTCTGTTTCCTTATCAAAAAGCCAAGAGGCCTTTGAGTAGGAGCAAAAGATACATAGTAAGATGAAGAGCAAACACTAGTGCTGGGTGGCATTAAAGCTTCTCAATCTTATTAAGAGGAAGTTCCTTTGGGCTTTGGTTCGGCTGATCACTGTTTGCCATTCTTGTCTTGGGAAGAGAAATGCAGACAAAATGAGAAAGGTGGGCTTGGAGTCCTTGGACTTTGTGTTATGAAGGATGCTCTTTTATCCAAAGAGATCCTCGAGCTTATGGGCCTGCATATGCCTTCCTGGAGGGCTATCCTTTGTGGTTCACATGGAGATAACATTGATTGGTATGCGAGAAGGATTTTCGTTGCAGGTCCCTCAAAGGTTTGGAAAGGGATACAGAAGACCTTGGGAAGAGCTATAGTCTCATTGTCAGAGTTTCTTGGGTGATGGGACCAAGTTTTAGATTTTGGTCAAATGAATGGTCACAGGCTAGAGTTTTGGTGCTTCTCTCCCCTTGGTTGTTTATCCTCTGTACAAACTCGTTACTGTTGTGTGTGGAATGGTACTTGGATTATTGCTGATTACCTCCCTTGCCACACTTGTTGTCGGAGGCTAGATTGGAGGACCTCACATTCTTGTTACAAACTCTTCATGGGATTCAGCCTAGGGTTGGGAGAGATGGTTGAATTTGGTGGCATAGGGAGTTCTCTACCAGGAAGGCCTACTCGACCTTCATACATGGCTTAGGTCGTGTGGATTAGAGCTTGGCCCTAGATTGCAAGAAAATTTGGAGGGCATAGGTCCCTCTTAAGGTGAAAATTTTTATGTGGCTTCTGAGAAAGAAGAGAGTAGTGACTTGGGATGATTGTAGACGGTGGGCACTTGATGCTAACCATAGTTGTGTCCTTTGTAGGGATGCAGTGGAGGATGTAGAGCACTTCTTTTTCATGTGCCCTTTAACTCAGGCATGCTGGTTGCATCTAGCTTATTGGCCCCTTTCGTATTCTTTAGAGATTGAATTTTAGTTGATTCTTATTTGATGTAACTGGCTTGGGTGGAATGGGGTAATCTTAAAAAAGGAGAGAACCTCCATGGATGGGGTTTTGCTCCTTTCATAAGTTTTGGTGTACTTGTTTCTTTTTTTAATGAATCTGAGGGGCTAACAACCTTTGTTAGCGCCTCTTTTTTTTAAAGAAAGAGCTGAAGGGCAGGCGAAGGCAGAAATTGCATGATGAGCTAGGAACAACTTTCCATAGGAAGAACAAAGTGGCCATCTTGTGCCGAACTGGAAGCTTTATGATAATCCCTCCATGCACAGTGGCTATTATGTTGCCATATAAAGGCTGTTGGTTATGCTGCAACCTGCTTGCACATCTACAAACTTGGAGCCCTCCAAGCATGGTTATAGACTGAATGGAACAAATAACTTTTGCTTGAATGACCCCTTACCTGCAAGCTTTGATTAAGATAAAGAAAGAAATAGTAGAAGAGGATGCATAATGGCATAATGAAGTGGAGCATGAGAGATGAGGATCAAAAGAGTAGCATTGACGGAGAAAGTGGTGGCAATGACAAGTTGGATTTCAAAATGAAAGGGGAAAGGAGCAATATTGGAGAATGAGATATTCCCATTTATGTCCTATTGCAAAAGTTCAATATTGGGAAGGTAAGGTGGAACCAAACTAGCATTTGCCAATCGTAGGGGTGGTTGTATCTCTCTCTCTCTCTCTCTCATTGGGGGTGTGTTGGATGTTTCATCTACTTAATATAGGTGGGAAAAAAATTGAAAGGCTCAAGAAAGCAAGAGAGAATGATAAATTGCTGGTTTATCAGTATTCTACAAAAAAAAGGTCGATGTTTCTGGTAAATGAGACACTTCGAAGCAAAAGCTCAAGGAAATGGACATCTATCTGAATTTTAGAGTTTTTTTTTTTGTTTTGTATTTTGGCCCTATTCTAAATCGCAAGTTATGTATTTTGCTTCATGTCCTTAATTATGCTCTCTGTTGCAGATAGGCCAAGATTCTTAATTTTTCACCATTACCTGAGCAAGGCCTTGTTTTGTTACTGTTACTTCTGTTGTAACTGTCAATCTGGAATACGAGAAATAGAAAAGGCAATAGCTGTTTTTGTAAGCAAAAGTATCTGTCTGATTTTGCATGCAATTGTAATGGAACATATTCAGTCTCAAGTTGAATTTATTGCAGATCAAAATGGTGCGAACCATGCATTGTATTTTCTCCCCATTGGAGCCTAAGACTTGGGCCTTCTATTCACTTGCTTCATCGTTGGAGTGGACACAAGAACTGCCTTCTTATTTTGGAGGTGTGCATTCAATGTTTATGTTTATAGATTAAATTATTGGAACTTGCTAGTCTTCTACTTTTACAATAGTTATGTAGGTACAGTTGTTGTATATTGGTCATTTCTTAGATGCATATTTGCACAAGATGATCCGACTTGGTTGACCATATAAAAAAGCCCTTTCAATAATTAGAATAATTTTTTTAGAGTTTTAAAGATGACTACCCAAAATTGGTAGTTATCCCAATATACTGACACCAAAAAGGGGCGTTATAACATCAATTACAAAGACCGTCTCCCCATTTCTGGAACAAAGAGCTAGCACAATAAACGACATTCTCCATATAATGTCATAAGGAATGATTGTCCTTTCTCTTTTCATAAGGAACCAAGCATGCCCATCCAACACCCTTGTCTAAAAGATACACTAAAAGACCAAAAGACAAGGTATAATTCACGGCAGGCTTGAAACATCCCATATCTTATGAGAATGCGAAGGGGAATAAAAAGCGATTGAGATCTTCATCTCCATTGACACACAAACAGCAAGTAGCATCAACCTCAAGAATCCATCTTTTCCCAAGGGAAAAGTCTCACCTCCAATAAGGTCTGGGTTGCCCACAACACCTTACAATCTTTAAGAAAATCCACATATTTTGGTATTTTCCCTATTGGAAGATCAATCGGAAGTTGTAGTTCTTGTTATTCGAGTTGGGTGAAATGATTCAAATCATTATAGAAAATCCTAGGCTCCCTTATATAAAGAGAGGCCAAAAAGTTGAAAGTACAGAATTGCACCGCAGGAGCTAAACACCCATAAATCCGTACAAGAAAAGTATAAAAAATATAAGAAACACTATATGCTAACACTCCCCTTCAAGCTGGAGTATGAATATCTATCATACTCAGCTTGGAACAACATGCTTTAAAGGTAGATCTCGCTAGGGGCTTTGTGATGACATTTGCAGCCTACTTCTTAGAAGTGACACTTGTGGTATGTAATGTTCCATGCTGAATGAGATCCCGAGTGTAGTGGCAGTCAATCTCAACATGCTTTGTCCTCTCGTGGAACATAGGATTATTGGCAATATAAGTTGCTGCTCTGTTACATCGCATCTCCATAGATCTATCTAAAGGAACATGAAGATCTAACAGAATTGATTTGACCCATACCATCTCAGCGGCTGTCTGGGCCATGCCCTGTACTCTGACTTGGCACTGGATCTAGATACAATTGCTTGCTTCTTTCTCCTCTATGTAATCAGATTGCCTGCAACATAGGTGCAAAATCCTGTGGTAGATTTTCTGTCCCTAGCACAACCAACATAATCAGCATCAGAGTATACTACAATCCCCATGGGCATTCCCTTGTTGAACAATAGCCTCCCAGTGTTGTCTAGTTGGCTCATCCATAAATTGGCTAAATCTACCAACAGATAAAGATGGGTCTAGACGAGTGATGGTGAGGTAAAGGAGCTTACCCACCAGCTGCCTATAGCTCTACTGTCAACCATCTCAAATCTCTTATCATATAAATAGACCTTGGGATCCATGAGAATATTTGTAGTTTTTGTTGCTAACATGCCGGTCTCTTGAAGAAGATCAAGAGCATACTTCCTCTAAGAAAGTACCACTCCATCCCTGCCGGTGCAACTTCAATACCCAAGAAAGACCTCAACTATCTCAAATCCTTCATGACAAGCTTCTTCGGTAAGTGCCTCTTGACTTCATCTATCCCATTTCTGTCATCCCCATTGATGATAAGATCATCCACATATATCAGGAGTGCCACAGTCCCCCTGTTAGTCTTCCTCGTAAATTAGGAGTGATCTGAAGTGGATTGCCTCAGACCAATCTGGTGGAGCACCTCTGATAACTTCTAGAACTAGGCCCTTGGGTTCGACTTCAATCCATAGATTGCTTTTCTCAATTTGCACACACACTCCCCTTGAACCTTGAAACCCGGGGGCTGTTGCTTGTAAACTTCCTCCTGAAGATCGTCGTAGAGAAATGCATTCTTCACATCCAGCTAGTATAATGGCTAGTCTCTGTGAGTAGTAACAGAAATAAGTATCCGGACAGTGGCAAGTTGCGCAACAGGAGAGAGTATCAAAGAAGTTCACCTCATATGTCTGAGTGAACCTCTTTGCTATTAGCCTAGCCATATACCTCGAAATAGATCCATCAGGATTGTATTTCAAGGTAAAGACCCATCGGGAGCCAACCGGTTGTGCACCAGTAGGAAGTGAGATGAGATCCCAAGTCTATCTATTCTGAAGTGCTACCATCTCTTCCTCCATGACTTGACGTCACTTTGGATCAAGCATGGTTTGCTGGTAGGTAGACGGAATGTGTGATGTTGTAAGTGCCTGACAGAAGCTGCTAAATTGAGGAGCAAGACCATCGGTAGCTAAAGTACTTGCAACTTGATATCTGGATTCACAGGTGCATGGTGCCCTCCTAATGGCAATAGGGAGATCTGAATTATCTGGCACCTTTGACTGAGTCACTGCAGAATGAGCTTCGCCACTGTGGTGATCTGCACTGTCTGGGGAGTTAGGTCTAACCAACTTGTCACTAGCATCAGGTACCCTTTCAACTACCTATGAACAATTAGCTGTTGGTGAGGGAGAAGGCCTCTGAAAAGTAGTGTGATGCCTATGATAGATATGTAATGGCCCGTGCAATCTCTTAAAGTCATCCAGGGAGGAAAAGCTCATATGTTTATCAGCTAGAGGTTTGGACTGAGAAGTGGACACCTGAGTCTCTGTACACGGAACATGCAGGGGAAGAAAGGCAACATCATTACAAGAGTTCCTTTGCCCAGTGACTGAGAAATATGGTGTATTCTTATGGAAAGTCACATCAACGCAAATATAATGTTTGTTCTGCAGAGGATTATAGCAATAGTATCCCTTATGTGTCCTAAAGTACTCCAAAAATACGCATTTGATAGCACGAGGAGTCAGCTTGTCACGACCAAGTGACGACAAATGAATGAATGCAACACATGCAAAGGTCGTGGGAGGCACATGAAATTACTCATCGTCTGGATGCAGATGAAGAACCGGTATCTGCTTGTGAAGAACTAAGCTGGGCATCCTGTTGATAAGATAAGTCGCTGTCAGAACTGCATCCCTTCAGGATCTTTGCGGCACATTGTGATGAATCAATAGTGTACAGGCAACATCTAATAAGTGCTTGTGCTTCCGCTTTGCAACCTTGTTCTACTGTGAAGTGTGAGGACAACTGGTCTGGTGGATAATTCCACAGGTCCTATAAAACTCAAGTCCGATAGTACGGAACTCGAGCATTATCGATCAACGTTATCTTCACTGTGGCTGAATACTTTGTGTTGATCTCCAGAAGAAGTCTTTATGCATCCTTCAACCTCTACCTTGCTTTTCAGCAAGAACACCCACGTGGCTTTAGAGAAATCATTTACAACAATCAGGTAGTATTGGTGTCCCATACGGTCTGGGGGGACTCTGCTTGATCTTTATACATCCATATGGAGCAACTGAAATAATGTCGATGATTCAGGAGAGGTGCTAGTTGGAAAAGAAAATCGATGGTGCTTACCCAATTGGCAAGTATCGCACTGTATGGTAATAGCTGGGGAAATATGTGGTATCACCTTCCTGAGGTGGTCCAGAGACAAGTGGTCAAGACGAACATGCTACTGTAGAACACTCCCGTTACCATATCAAGTAACTCCTACAAGTGGCTCCTGTCTCAAACGGTAAACACTATTCTCCTTTATACCTTTGACAATAGTCCTCTTGATGAGTTTGTCCTGAACAACACATCCGACATCATCGAAGATCACTCTGCAGTTGAGATCCTTCGTGATTCTGCTTACGAACAACAGACTGAGCGGGAATTCTGGCAC
This sequence comes from Thalassia testudinum, assembly GCA_037157565.1. Classification (NCBI taxonomy): domain Eukaryota; kingdom Viridiplantae; phylum Streptophyta; class Magnoliopsida; order Alismatales; family Hydrocharitaceae; genus Thalassia; species Thalassia testudinum. The sequence continues at coordinate 16,915,940 of JAZHRO010000077.1, read as the reverse complement.
ATGCAATGCGCCAGACAGCTGCAAATTGGGGGTCACAGACACCTTCCCCTTACCCCTAATTAGGGTGTATTTGCCATCAGCTACCTGTACTGTCCTCCTTCGAGGAATAAACTGTAGCGACTGGAAGTAGGTCTGATCACCTTACAGATGCTGTGATTCACTAGAGTCGATCAGCCACCCTGCTTCATGGTGGCTCTTGTACTGCTCTTGGTGCACCAGACGAACATATTTTGCCATTGATGTCAAGCAGACCATACCTAAAGAAACAAGAACACAGATCTAAATTCCTGCATCAAACATCAATGTTTGGGAAACACACCCCGTAGTCCGTACACAATACCACAAGGGAATACACACCCCAAAAGTCATCCAATAAGGGAAATACACACTCCAAAAAAATTAGTTTATAGATCTCCACTTTTGCAAGCTATTTTTGATTGTTTATTGGAATTTTCACCATGAATATCTATCAACTGGAATATATAATATCACCTTTGTGCAACATTTAGCTCTGACCAATCGAAGACGGCGATTAGGAGTGCCACAACCCCAACAATGATTCCGAGAGGCTACTGTGCCGACACTCCAGCGAGCAGTAGCACCATAGCAGCCTTCAGAGGCGGTGTCAGCTCCCTGCAGTGGCAGTCAACAGGGACTGCAGCGGTGGAGAAGGGCTAGAGTCGCCTTAGGAGACTCAGCAGCACCAAAAGGACCTCCCCGCAGTAGAGCGCAGGAGAAAGAGAGATACCTGGTGGCGAGGATCAGTGTCGCAAAGCCCCTACCGGCGGTGCAGCACTACCTCAGGCGAGGAACGATGCTGCTGTGGTGAGGATCAGCACCGCAACGGCGAGGATCGGCCGCTGCAGCACCGCTCCAAGCGATGCAGTAGCACTGGAGTAGCCTCGCCGCCGCTTCCTCGCTCTGTCGGTGATTGTGGTGGTGCTGGGAGGAGGTGGTGGCGCCGGGAAGATGTGACACCGATGGTGCCTCCTGAGTGTGTTGCTAGGGTTAGGATGGTTGGTTTTTGGAGGCTTTAAGGGTATGACACCTAGAGCCTCGGTCTAGGACCGTTGCTCTGATACCAAGTTGGATGAAATGATAAAAATCATTATAGAAAATCCTAGGCTCTCTTATATAGAGAGAGAGACCAAAGGGTTGAACGCACAGAATTGCCCTTCAGGAACTAAACACCCATAAGCCAGTACAAGAAAAACATAAAAAACATAAGAAACACTATATGCTAACAATCCGATCACATTTTGAATATTGAAATTGAATGCTTTGCATATTGACATACAACCATTTGGATCTTAGGGGGAGTCATGAAATCAAACAAGTAAATCAAGTGATTGAACCTTAATTCTATGTCGATTGGATGCGTAAGGAACTAAATCCTAAGAGCTTCCTTGGTACTTCGTGTTTTCTCTCTCAGGCTCAGCCATTGGTTGAACTAAGATTTGCACTCCAATCTTATCAAAAACTAACCCAACCTAGGTTAAGGTTAATGCCAACCTTTAGCTTCTAGATATCAAAGAAATATTTGCAAAGGATTTTAGGGGTATGTGTAATTGCAAAGTTTGCAAGGCCAACTATGTAGTAACAAAAGATTTAAGGGCATCTTTGTAAACTTTCCTCGTATTTAAGACCTTATATATTGTTTTGTTATAAGTTTTTCTAAAAGACGGTATGCATTTTTATTCAAATACCCACGTTTTGTTTTGACTAGTAGCACAAATTATTTATTTTTATTTTTCAAAGTTTCTATGTAGATGCCATTGCAAATTTCAGATGTTACTAAAATACCACCTGCATATCGAATGGGTTGTGTGGATGGTGGTGTTCTGAGGGGGAAAAAGTGAGAGGAAAGTTTTGGAGGTTGTGGTAAGGTTGGGGAGTGAGGTGATGGAGGCGATGAGGGGAGAAAGCAGATGGAATAAGGGAAGTGACCTTTATCTCTAATTTGGATTGGATTCAACCATTCCATTTTTTTTAGATTTGTGTTAAAACAGACTTGAGTTAAGAGTCATCAAGGATATCCCCAAAAATATCGAGAAGGCAAGGGTGTGAATGTAAATTCAAAAGACACATGGGCATTTATGTAAAAACCTATAAAATTTGTTAATGCAAACTCACGCTCTCTCTTTCCCTTTCTCTCTGAGACGCAAGGTTGCAAATGCTAATTTCGACATTATTTCAATGATTTTAGACATAGATACCCAATTCGAAGGCGTGTCGGACAAATGTTGAGGAAACACTAGAATTTTAGTGTTAACTTCAATACCCTAAAAAATAGGCATTTTAGAGGCGTGTCGGAGGCATGCTAGGTAAATTTCAGAATTCTATTAGAGTGATTAGTGTAGAGATTTGGCGCAAACCGGAGTGTAGAGGCTCCTTGTGTGTGGGAAAATAGTCCCATGTGGGGCTGTGCATGCATGGAGTAGGGAGAGCATCCTTTGGCTGCAAGAGGTGGTCGATAGCCCCTGTGGGCTAGCGTAGGTGGCCGGCTACCCTTTGATGGTGGCCAATGTGCCTTGGAGAGAAGAGGGAGAGGGAGAAGAGTTTGTAAAATTGGAAATATAATTATAAACTCAAGAAATTACAAAGAGGGAAGGCTCTCTTTTATAGATAGTACATATCCCTATTCTTGGAAACCAAAGATCTTATCTCATAAGGAAAGATCTTATCTCTCAAAATAAATTAAATCTTAAACTCTTTTCCTAAAACATATTTACTAAAAATAGAAAACTTCCTCTCTAAGAAAAAACTCCAAACTTGGGTCCAAAGATCCATGACCGTCGACCCCTATGGGCCCTCCTGTTGTCCACGTGGCTTGTTGACTGCCACATGGTTTGTCCATGTGGCTTTATTCTGCCATCCTAACACTTCCCCTCAAGTCAAAGGTCGGGAGGCCAATGACTTGGTTTACAACTTGTAAGGCTAAATGCCTTACCATTCATCTTCTTCTTCGAGAGCCACGCTCTAGGTCTTCTTCTTCGACATGTCGACGGTGAAGCCTCTTGCAACCTTCAAGTCATTGCCTTTGTGGCAACCTGAGTAGTCGTCGCTATGGCGACCGTCGTCTTGTCTTCCCGAAGTAGAGCCCGTAGCTTCTTGAGGTCTTGCATAAGTAGGGAGTTCACACGTGAGATGCTAGTAGCCCCACGTTGTGGTCTTTGTTTCTTGCCTGGATCTTTAGGAGAGAAGCTTTGATCAACCATTAGTTTCTTTGCAACCTGGGAAGTTGTTGCCTCTTTTGTCAACCTTAAGTTGCTGTGTGGACTATGGTGTCCTCTCATTGACGTCTTTTCTTCGGAAAAATCTCCTTTTTTGAAGGAGTAAAAAATATGATATAAGGTGGCAAGAGTATGAAGATCACAAGCGATAAAACTTGATAGATCTCTTTCTTTTGCTTCATTTTCTTCTTGCCATCCCCATAGAGTTTAATGGTTGTCCCGTAGACAACCACCTTGCTCTCTCTTGGTCCAAGCGTGGCGTTGTTGATCGTTGCCGATGGTTCCACCATCTTCTCTAGTCCTTTGCGTAAGGCGCCAGATCTTTTGAAGAAGACTTTCTTTGGAAACAGGAATCACTAACACGTGATCTAAACCTACATGCACAAGGAGCCTAGAATGGTGGTTTTGATATCATGTAGAGATTTGGTGAAAACTAGAGCGTAGAGGCTCCTTGTGCGTGGGAAAAATAGCCCCATGTGGGGTTGTGCATGCGTGGAGCAGGGAGATCAGCCCTTGGTTGCAAGAGGTGGCCGACGTGTCTTGGAGAGGAGAAAGAGGGAGAGGAGTTTATAAAGTTGGAAATATTATTATGAACTCAAGAAATTACAAAGATGGAAGGTTCTCTTTTATAGAGAGTACATATCCTAATTCTTGGAAATCAAAGATTTTATCCCATAAGGAAAGATCTTATCTCTTAAAATAAATTAATCTCAAACTCTTCCTAAAACATATTTACTAAAAATAGAAAACTTCCTCGCTAAGCAAAAACTCCAAACTTGGATCCAAAGACTCATGACTGCTGACCCCTATGGGCCCTCCTGTTGACTGCCACGTGGCTTGTCGACTGTCATGTAGCCTGTCCACGTGGCTTTATTTTGCTATCCTACAAATTAGAATTGTATTGAATTCATATAATTGTGTTAGAAAAGGTTTTGAAAAATGAGCGAGAGGGAGAGCGAGTGGGGGTTCGCGGGGCGACTGGCGGGTGGGGTGGGGAGGGGCAGCTTTGACTAGACAGTGGTGAGGAGGAGGTCGCGGAGGGGAGCGGAGCCGGTGAGGTGCTTCAAATGCCTCGGGAGGGGGCATGTGGCGGCGAACTGCAGAGACCCGGTGAGGTGCCTGCGCTGTGGCGGTCTGGGGCATCGGAGGTCGGGTTGCGAGCTCCGTGGGCCGGGTGGCGGGGTCTCTTCGAGGAGGGAGGGGACACCTCCATCCCCCCCGAAGGGGGCGCCTCTTGTGGAGGTTGAGGCGCCATGGTCGGAGGAGATCAGGCTGTTGGAAGGGAGGCTGGCGTCGGCTTTGGTGGCGATGGTGCTGGAGGGGGAGGTGGATGTGGGAGCTCTGAGAAGGGTGGTCGCCGCCTTCTTGGGGAATGGCGAGAGGTCCTTTGGGGTGGCTTCCCTCGGGAGTGGGTGTTTGGTGCTGCTGGGACTTGGTCGGGAGGAGCTGTGGCGTCTGGCCTTCAAGGTGTTGCGGTGTGGTCGGGGTGTGGTGCGGTGTCGCTGGCCGGTGAGGTCGGATGGCGCGTTGGCAGAGCGACCGCCAGCTGGCGTGAGACAGAAGGTGTTGATTGAGGGGGTTCCCCTCTTCCTCTACGCGGTGGAGGTGGCGGTGGCGGTGGCGGCGGTTGCCCCTTTTGCGAGGCTCCAGAGCTGCGAAGGTGTGGGCCTGAGGTCGGTGGACTTGTTGCGATTCGGAGTGTGGGTGGAGATGAGGCCAGGGCGACAACTTGTGGAGAGGGTGATCCTCAGATGGGGTAGCTCCTCCTGGCTGGTTCACGTTTTGCGGGGATTCGAGAGACCTAGGTCCTTCGCTGAGGCGGTGGTTGGCGGTGCTTGGAGGCGGAGGTGGCGGGCGAGCGGAGGAGGGGCGGGCTGCTTTTGGGAAGCTCGAAGGTCGCGGTGAGGATTGCGGCGAGGATGGTGCAGCGGTTACGATCCCCGTGGCGCAATCTGAGGCAGGTGAAAGGGCGGGGATGTTGGAGGCTGGTGCGGGTCTTGCGGAAGGGTTGATAGAGGAGTCTGCGGCATTGAAGGGAGGTGACTCCGCTATTTACGGGTGCGACCATGATGCTGAGGTGGCCCCGGGATTAGTGGGGTGCGACCATGACGGACCCGGGTTAGGCCGGTTAGACCCGATTACGGGGGACGATGGCATCGGTGGAGATATCGGTTCGAGTCACTCCTTGTGGGCAGATCTGAGATTTCGGACCATTGAAGCTGGCGGACAGGGGGCTGTGGCTGGAGGTTCGCGACACGTTCCTGATAGATCGGATTGGGCGGTGGGGCGCGATGTGGTAGGTGAGGTGGGGCGTGAGCGGCGACGGGAGTCGAGGTTGCTAGGGCCACAGTGGCTCACTTATAGGCTGTGGTGGTCCTACTGAAGGGGGCGCACTGCGAAGGCTCTGACTGGGAGCGTGATTGGGGAGAGTCAGCGTTGGAGGCGGGTGGAGCTGGGTGTCACTCCGCCTTCCGGAGGACAAGGCGAGGTGCCGACGGCGGACTTGGCTGGGGGCGAAGACAGGGCGAAGGCTATTCTGGGGGTCTCTGCGGTTGAGGAGGGACAGCGGGCAGTGGGAGCTGGTGGTGGCGCTGGGGCTTTGGAGGAAGCGGTGAAGGCGCAAGGGGCTAACGCGACAGTTGGGCAGCCTGTGGGGGAGATCTTGACGCAGGGGGAGACGCGGGCGCTGGATGCAGACGAGGGGGAGACTGCGGGGCAGGGTGGATCGGGGGGCGACTGTGAGTGGAGCTCGCTTGGTCGGTGTGTGCTGATGGAGGAGGGAGAGGTGGATGAGGTGGTTGCGGAGATGGGGTTTAGGCGGTTGACACAAGGAGTTTCCCGGGGCTTTGCATGACTAAGGTCCTATCGTGGAATGTGAGGGGTCTGAATGACCCATTGAGGTGGGTGGCTTTGCGGGGGTATGTTCAGAGATGGGGGCCTGATGTGATCTTTCTCCAGGAGATGAAGTGGGGGAGCTGTGATGGGAGGCTGTGGGGGGAGGTGGGGGGAGGTGGATTTGGGGGGTTCTTGGCCCTGGATGCGGTTGGAAGTACGGGTGGAATTGTTGTGGGGTGGAAGGATGACGATTTCTCCTTGTTGGACTCGTTGGTTGGGTCCCATGTTGTCACTGTCAGGCTTCAGAGGCACCGGGATAATACGTGTATGCTCTTTTCTTCGGTTTACGATCCGACGGAGGGTTGGAGGAGGCATGTTTTGTGGGAAGATCTGAGTCAGGTTGCAACAGCATTTCAGGGGATACCTTGGTTGATAGGTGGTGATTTTAATGTCACTTTGCTAGCAGAGGATAGACCAGATGGTCGTGGAGGAATGGACCGAGGCTCTGAGGAGTTTGCGGGCTTTGTTGCAGAGCAGGGGCTGGTTGACATGTCACCTTCGTCCTGTCTTTTCACTTGGAGGAGTTCTGGAGGACAGCGATCCCAGATCGACAGATTTTTCACCTAATGGTGATGGCAGAGTTATTCCCGATGGCGGAGGTTAGACCCTTGAAGCACCCGTTCTCGAATCACACTCCCTTGTTGTGGGCATCGAACGAGCAATGGAAGCATGGTACGTATTTTAAGTTTGACAGGGTGTGGCTCCTGGAAGAGGGGTTTAGGGGGTCTGGTAGAAGAGCGGTGGAGGTCGGTTCATGTGGATGGTTCGGCGGCTGTCAGATTGGAAGCTAAGCTGCGAGATTTGAGATCTTTCTTGAAGATCCGTATGAAGTAGATTAGGGAGGAACGTGGGAAGAGAAAGGAGGCTCTTGGTGAGATTGCACGTTCGGACATGGTGGAGGATGTTGGTCTCCTTTCTGACGTTGACAGGGTTTGCAGAGCAAGACAGATACAGGTGATACAAGAAGAAGATCGGAAGGTGGAGATGGAGTGGAAGGTGAGGCCCAGGCAGAGGTGGCTGAAGGAAGGCGATTCCAACACTTGATTTTTTCATATGGCTGCATCAGGAAGGAGGAGGAGGAATTGGATTGACAGGTTGCTGGTGGATGGGGAGGAGTTTGTGGGAAGAGAGGCGGTTGGGGGGGGGGGGGGGGGAGCTGCGAGGTACTTCAGAGAGTTTACTGGGAGAAGACGGGGGGGAAGATGGAGATGGTTGGGGTCTGAGGTACCGCGGATCAGGGAGACAGAAGCCAGTTTCTTGACGGGTTCGTTTAAGGAGGATGAGGTCCGCAAGGCAATCTAGGGGCTGAACGCTGGTGGTTGTCCGGGGCCGGACGATTTTCCGGTTGCCTTTTATAAAGAGTTCTGGCTGGTGGTGAAGGAGGATGTGATGCAGGTTGTGCAAGAGTTTATAGCTGGAAATTTGGGTTTCAATAGGTTGAACAAATTCTACATGTTCCTGCTGCCGAAAAAGGAGGGTGCTGAGGAGATCCAGGAGTACAGATCGATAGCCCTCTCGAATGCTATCTACCTGATTGTGGCGAAGCTTCTGGCGAATAGATTGAGGGGGACGCTGGCTGGGATTATAGACCTGGTGCAGACGGCTTTTATCCCCGGCAGAAACATTTTGGAAGGGTATGTGTTGGCCTTGGAGATCCTATCGTCCTGGAAGAGAAGTAAGAAGGCCTTCCTGTGGAAAGTTGATTTCAGCAAGGCCTATGACTCGGTTTAGTGGTCGTTTCTTTGGGCATCCCTGGTGAAGAGGGGTTTCCTGCCGATGTGGATTGACTGGATGAAGAGATGTGTCATCACGACGTCTTTCTCGGTTCTTATCAATGGAAACCCAACAGGGGGTTGGATTCAGCCAAGGAGGGGGGTGAGGCAAGGGTGTCCTTTGGCCCCGATGCTTTTTGTGATTGCAGTGGATGTTCTTGCGAGGGCAGCTAAGAGGTCGTGTTAGAGGAACTTGGTGAGGGGTTTCTCCTTGAGAGATGGGATGAGTATCCCGTTACTACAGTATGCGGATGATACGGTTTTCTTCATTGAAGGTGGGAAAGTGGAAGCCAGGAGGATGCGGATTCTACTCTTGTTTGGTGAGGCTTCGGGACTGCAAATCAACCTGTCTAAATCTGATTTTGTCCCCTTCAATTTGACTGAGGCGGAGGCGAGGGGGTGTAGCTTGGGTCTTGGCACAGAGCAGGTGAAGCTTCCGATCAGATATCTAGGTTAACCATTGACGGATGACAGGATTCTGGTGAAAGATTGGGCTCCCCTGGTGGAGAGATTGGAGGGGAGATTGGAAGGGTGGGTGTTCGGGCTTCTGTCAAGGGGTGGAAGGTTGGTCTTGCTCAAGGCGGTTCTGGCAGCAATGCCATCGTATTTCACTTCTGTCCTGAAGATGCCTCGACAGGTTGTCGGGAAGATAGAGAGACTTATGAGGAATTTCTTCTGGTCCAACCAGGGGACGAGTGGACCGTGTGCAAGGTTGGTTGCGTGGGAGGAGGTTTGCAGGTCGGTGGAAGAGGGGGGACTTGGGGTGAGGGACTTGGGGAGGTCTAATGACAGCCTGTTGGTGAAATGTGTGGGAAGCCTCTTGGAATGTAGGGAGAATTTGGTGGGCAAGGTGTTTGGGACGGCTTTAGGTGGCCCGGTGCGGTGGGATCTCTTGATATCTCCGTCGAGGGATGCTTTTCATTTTTTGAAAGGTCTGTCGGTGGTGGGTCCTAGGGTGTAGAACTGTTTTGTTCCTGTGGTGGGAACGGGGGAGATTTTCAGGTTTTGGCAGGATGATTGGACGGGACAAGGTGTGCTTGCTAGAAGATTTCAGAGATTGTTTGCTTTGTCCCAGAACAAAGAGGCATCTGTGGCCGAGGTGTGGGAAGGTGGGTGGTGCCCGCGCTTTGTAGGAAACCTTTCAGATGCGAGAACTCATGAATTCCAAGTTTTGCTTGAAGAGTTAGAAGGGCTGCAACCGACTTCTGGTACGGATATGTTTGGTTGGGATGAAGGTGATTTCTCGGTAGGGGCTACCTACAGGAGATTGTCCACTGGAGATTCCATGGTTGAGCTGGATCTGGTGAGGGACTGTAGACAGATTTGGAAGGCCGTGTGTCCTTTAAAGGTCAAGATTTTTGTCTGGCTACTTAGGAGGAGAAGGCTTGTGACGAAGGTTTGGAGGACGAAATGGGCTCCTGGAGAGAGTAAGGTTTGCCTTTTGTGTGGAGGTGGGGAGGAGGAGATAGACCACATTTTTTTCACTTACCCGTTTGTGGTGCATATATGGAGCCGGGTGGGAGCGGGGTGGTGGGAATGTTGATCTTTTGAAGATTTTTGGCACAGCTTCAGAAGTGGAGGAGGTGATGTTGGACGGATTGTCTTCCGTACAAAGGAGAGGGCCAGACCGTTGGCGGTGTTATGGGGCATTTGGTTGGGCAGGAATACTGTGGTCTTCAGAGGTCAAAGACCTTATGTGGAGAATTTTGTTGAGTCTGTTATTTCTTTGTTTAATCTTTGGAGTGGATCCTTGTGAGTGGGGGACCTTGGGGTCTGCCATTTGTATTGGCGGGGGCTGTTGATTCTATAGTTTATATATTTGGGTAGTTATCACTCTGGATTACCCTTTCCTTTTTTAAAAAAAAATAATTGTGTTAGAAAAACTTGATAAACATATAATCATTGATCCTATCAAAAAAAGCATTTAAGCACTAGATCCGAACAATCTAACTCTACAAAACATATAGATTAGACAAGCATATAGAACTAGTTAATCTATCATAATTATGGATTTGCAAATGTAATCGTGAAAACTCATAATAGAATCAATAGATATAAGGTTTGTAGCTTAAATCTAGCTTAGATAATAAGAAATAAATATTATTTAACTTTGGAGAAACTAAATTACCTTAAAGATGTAACAAATTGGGAGAGAATACACCTACAAGAGTTATCACTCTAACAAGCATGAGATAATATTAATGGGTAAAAATCGATTCCTATATCAACGTTAAAATATGGTAATAGTCTAGAAATTGTATCTAATGCTATTCATTTTGTGGAAATTGTCAACATTTTGACAAAATATCGCTTATGCTCGTGCACTCATTACATGTGTAGATATGGCCTCAAGATCATTTTGTCGGCATGTCGTGGGCATTTAGAATGCTGCTGGGAAGTAAGAGGTGGATCACTCAAGGTCCCAAGCCTAGTGATTCTGCATTTAGATCTATATAATAGTTATGGAAAATATACTTTGTTGCTTTTCCTCAAGCTTTGCATAGAAGCTGGGGATGAATACTTAGCTTGGTCAGTTCTCAATTGCATCTCAGTGAGGTTAAGTGGCATGTTCTCTTTATTTGACATGTGCCCGTCGAGTTTGCTCTATTATTGCTTGCTTCTTGTACCTATTTGCTGTTCCGATCACCTGAACCATGATTTGCTGCAATATTACAGCCTCTTGGTCATCTCCTTCCAACTTAATTGGGAATTTAAATTTCACATCTACCAGACCATCTTTGTGCAACACAACTACACAAGTGGCTCGATCTCTTTACTTTGACATGCAATGTATATCATTATTTTTGTTTTATGATTGCTTATTTATATCCATATATTCTGTATGATCATGTGGAACATGCTGATTTGCATTACAATGGCATCTTGGCCATCACCATCCAGCTTAATTGTAATTTAAATTTTCTACTACCACATCATCTTTGTGGCATCATGGACCATAAAATGATATTCAACTTTTGCATTGGATTTGACTTAGATGATTTTTCCCCCGGCCTCCCATCACCAAGTTTGTATCATCCAGCCTAATTGTAATTTAAATTTCATACTTCCACATCTTCTTTGTGGCATCATGTACCGTAGAAGTATATTCAATTTCTGCACTGTATTTCTGCAGAGATGAAATTTTTTCCTGCCCCCCATCACCAGGTCTTCCCTAGGTGGTGGACTTTATATCTGTTTGACCTTCTGTGATCTTTGGACCAACCTAATGGGCACCGGTGTAGAAATAAACTATCCCTTTAAACTTCAATAAAGTGGAGCAGCAGCAAACTCCATTTGCATATTCATGAATTTCCTAGAGTTATTATTATTTAAAATTTGGATCCTTACTGTTGCCGTGATTGACAAGTGATTTAATAATACAGTTGACAGTCTTGATCTTTGACTTCTTTTCAAAAAAAATATTGATCTTTGATTAATTTAGTTGTATTGTTGAACTTGTAGCAAGGAGTCAATGCTGATGTTATTCTTTCGCCGTTCAAGCCACTCAACTTGAAGGTTCTCCAGTGTTCATTTCTTTCTGGCATAATGTAAGTTGCATATGATTGTTGCTTGAGTTTTTTTTTTTTTGTTTGAAAATATTTCCATTAAAAAGGGGAAGAACCTGTAACAAGTGAATGCAAAGGGAGACAGGAAAACCTCACCTACGAAGGGGGAAAACACCTCACAGAAATGGGGGAACGCAGAACACAAAAAATAAGACAAGAAATAAAAGAAAAGAAAAAGAAACGTACCACTAGAATGGGAATCAGACGATCTCCCGAAGGAGGGCGACCTCATGCTCGTAGAAATGGCAAGACGCCAACGAGATGAGTCTCAAAGATTGCGTCAACGAGTTAATCGTATAAATCGATCAAAAGGTAAAAAACGACTCGAAGCTCGGCCATAATAGCCCAGGGTCACGTGGTCCCCAACAAAATAAAACACTACCCTAAAAAAAAAGAAGACCTAAATCTCTCCGAGGCATGAAACCACCTTGCAACTGCCGAACGAGTAAGCCACCCACATCACCGCTGTTGAGTGCCCGCCGATGACTGAGCTCAACGGAGAGGACCACACTGCCACATTGATGCCACAGAAATCGATCTCGGCCGCTCAACCAAAATCGACCATAGCAACCGACGCAACCATGACCTACACCTAGCCACTTGACCCCGACCGTACGCCACAGCAACCATGGCCGACAAATGGTCACCGGTCGAACCATTGGTGCACAGCCACGACCGCATGCCTCTGCAACCACAGCCAACGAGCCGACGCACAGCCACCGGTCACATGCAGCAGCCACCGCTTGACGAGGAGCCACGCTACTACGGTCGCCTCGAGTGACGAGCGAGCTTCATGAGCTGCCACCCATCTTGCATGTCGAGGAGGCAATCCGTACGTCGAAGAGGGAAGGTCCGGGGAGGAGATCAGAGAGTCCGGAGGAGGGGAGGGGCTCCGATCAACCTTGCACGGCCGATAGGAGCCCAAGGGGTCTCTGTCAAGCATTCTCTCTCTTTCTTGGCCGATAGTGCAGGACCCGCTAACATTGCTTGTGTTCTAATCACTGAGTTGCGAAAGAGGTCATCACTAAATCTAAATCTTTGTAACACTTGAACTGCCCGTGGCCATGATGTGTTGACTCTCCAAAATGTTGGTGCAGAAGGCATTGTTTTTCCATTAGTAACACCCAGTACATGTTCATGTGGTTGTTCTTCATTCTCTGGTGTAAAAAGTGATAGTGCATCATATGTTATTTGAGAAGTAGCTAGACCTAATGTTCCTTTATTTTTGAATCAACATTACATTAACTACATCTAGTTTGCTTGGATGCATAAAAGAGATCTTATATATCCAATTAATCATGGGAGGTTTGCCTCTTTGAATATGTAAGGTGTTCATATAATTATAGGATTATTCTGTACTTTATATTTTTATTTTTTCAATGGTTTTCTAAATTTCCCCCAATCTTCTTTATATCTAAAGAGGATGTCTATCAGACGGCCCCAATTTTGCATTTAGATGGTGGCAGAGTATGGTAACCCTAGATTTTTGCACTTAATTTTAATCTCCTTAGATCCCCACATGTTTCCTCTTTCTCCTGCACATTCCTGTCCACATTCCTGTCACTGACAAGTTGCCCCTTCCACACGATTGATCTTCTGCAGACACCTTGTTGTTTCCAGGTGCATTTTTCCACTATAGAGATGATAGAGTTTGTAACTTTCAAAAAAATAAAAAACAAAGATAAAGTTCAGGATTTCAAAGATGTAGGAGTGCGATAGGCAATCTTCTATATCTTATGGTGAGAAAGGCCAGTTTTGCTGTCAGTAGGTTTGATCAATTATGGACAAATGTAGATAGTCATTGGGATGTAATATGCCTGATCCCACGTGGTCAAAATATTTCGCCTGTTTCACCTGGATAGAACTGGTCTTGACCTGGAATCTAAGTTGCTATTTCTTTTTAATTAATACGGTTTAGGCAAGTTCACTTGGATATAGGCAGTCTAGAAGGATATTGTTCCTTTCTTGGCAGGATCTTGGTCACCTAGAGATGCAAAAAAAATGATGTTTCTAGATCCATTCTAATGCAAAATATCATCAATGGCTTAAACACCATGGAAGTTTATTATTTTTCCTGAGAAAATAATGAGGATACACTCGATTAAATTGTTTTTGCAAAGCTGAATTTCCCATGATGATGTATTATGATAACTAGGTAGCACCCTTAATCGAGAGCTATTCTTTGCTCTACGAGAGGATAAAGCACGTGGAAGTCAATGACCTTTCATTAGGAATGCATTAATCAAAAGGTATTCACCATTTATGCATTAGCTGATATTCTTACTAAGGCTCTTACCAAGCCTCCCAAAACTAGATTTTCTTGTCTCCCATACTGAGCGTGACGCTCCTGCTTTGTATCTCGCTACTCTCTTTTCTTTAACAGCATATCAAGCAATAAAGTCAAGATAGCTCGTGAAGATCCTACTAAGAATGCAAGCTCAAGAGGATTTGATAACCTAAACTCTAATCCTTCTCTGGAAGGCCTTCTAAGGCTAACACACCTTGATCAAGGTAGATGATTAAACCCACATGAGATCCAGTAAGAGGTTCTTGGTCAGTCTGTCATTCTGAACTTTCTTGATGGAAGCACTTGGTGCATGCCTGACATTGTTACTTGTGTTAAACCCTTATTCCTTCCTTAGGACCACCCACTCCCGAAAGGGCTTGGTCTATGGCTGGTTTCCAGCCAAAGCTGGATGTGAACCCTCAAGACAGGGTGAACACATAATATGGGTATTACTAGATGTACAAAGAAGTTGGTAAACTAGGTCCTACGTCAATAAGCTGGGCTGGGGTAGAGTTTTGAGTTTTGATGATGTGCGACTCCCTTCTTCAAGGAATATGTGTCGACCAGTGGGGGAAGGGATGGATTTTCTTATTGGATATCCAATTCTGAAACAAGGGCAGCCTTGAAATGAAAGCCTACCCTCTTTGACCAATGAATTTTCAATGAGGCTAGTAGAAAGTTCCATTTGAAACTTCAAAGTATACTGCTAGCCTGCTCTTGTACTTGTACATTGGGATGCGACTTGACCACTTAAATGGGATGTGGGAAGAGGAACTAATTAGAGGATTTTACATGTAGTCTAAATTCATTTATTCTTTGACTAGATCTTTTGCCCTTGTAGATTGTCAGTGAGAATTCTAATTCTTGTAACAGTGATGAGAATCCAAATTCTGAATTTCACATTAGGGTAAACCGAAGAGAATTTAGGCTTTTTATTTCTTATTTACCTAAGATTTATCATGCACATGAATCAAATAATCATCCGGTGAAACAAATGTGGGAAAGTTAGGAATATATATAGGAAGGAAATCTATTCAAAGACTAACATAACCAAGAAAAGACTCTGAAGGTCAGTGCGATCTATCAAATCATGATTTCATTAAATTTCATATTATTTGTGTACAAACCATTTTGAAAACATATTTAACCTATTATTATATTAATTGTATGCGTACCATTGCTCAAATATGAGGGTATTGTAGACATTTCTTTTTGGCTGAGTTTAGATAAGGATTAGTGTCTAACATTGGCTAAGTTTGGGGAAATGCTAACTAAAAAGGTGGATTGGAGGTGGGATGGGATATAATAGATTTGATGTGACTTAAATATAAAAAAGGTTGTTTATCTATGTATCTGTCTATTTATTTATTATCAAATGGTGTCTTTTTGTGATGTTTTGTTGGAAAGTAGAGTAGTGGTTGTATGTGATAGATGAATTGATATGTTGTAAGTGGGGATATACGATGACACTCCTCGTAGGCCATGCCTACTGTATCTGGTTCCTTTAAACCCGTTGACTCAACCCTCATCCAACTGATATCTTCATGCCTTAATCTATTTCCTACATAGATTCTTAGAACAAGTTTTGGCTCATGTCCAATAATCTTAAAAGTGGAACTGCCTAGCTATAACCCAAATCCTACCACATGCATCTTTCAGAGAGTGAATGGTCTTGGATGCATTGGGATGCAGTCCAGGTTGTGACAACTCATATGAACTTTTCGGCGCCAAATTTGTTGTTGAGTTGATTAAATTCAATTATGATTAGTTTGGAAGAATGGTGATTCTCAACCTAATCCAGTCATTGACAGGCTTCACAAAATTCTCCCGCTGCTGAAGGCACTCCATCCAAAGCTTGTTCTTGTACGTAGATGAGTTTGCCTTGATTATTCTTTCCTACAAAGTGGTTCTGTTTCACTAAAATCATCTTCTGTTTGTGAATTCAGCTTCCAAGCAATTTTCACAGAGTGATTCCTTCTGCGGAGGCTGCATCATTTTCGTTCTTGTTTTATACACAAGATTCTACATTATCTGTACCCAGAGTAAATGACGATAGTGAAGCTTTGTTGTCCACCAATTTGGTATTCCAGCTTCGACCCAAAAGGACGCTGGAGGAAAATGTGGCTATTGCAAGACTGCAGGGGCAACTTCATCTAAGTAATACAAACTTTGTGGTGCTCCCTTCCCAGGAACCAGCAGAAGGTTCACGTAAAAGAATAGTGCACTGGGGTTCTGTAGATCAGGATCGTCTACTGGTAGCTTTGCAGGAAAAGGGCATTAATACATCTTTTCATAAAGATGACACTGCTGATCCTGATGCTCAGTATTCAGTTCATATCGAAGGGTCCAAAACAGCGGTAGTGCAGGTATGTAAAAGAGAGACCATGATTACTGCAGCTGATGAAGCCTTAGCTGCCAGGATCTATGAAGCCTTATGCAGCGCGTTAAATGGAATATAAGAACAACGTAAAATACATCTCAGCTTTCTCTGCTGTGAAACCAAAAATAGGAATTGTACAGCGTTCAGATGTGTTTAACTCTGCTGCTTCGCTTCTCGATGTATGGACAAAGACTTTCTGTGAATTAACTAGGTCCATGCAATCCACTGAACATGTAGATATTTAACAATCAGATGGCTTGGTCACCTGTTGTATGCCAATCTCAAAATCTGAAAGCATAACTTGTTTTCCTGCACTGGCCGTCGCTACTCGCTAGCTTGCTATTCATTAAGGTATTCCTCTAACCTCACCAGGGATTGTATCGTATTTGTCTAACTAGAAAAAAAATCTGTAACATCCTTCTTTCTTTGCTATCAATCACATTTTATTTTTACGCCAATTCCACCGCTTCACATAGAAACTAATGAAATTCAAAATATTGTTTGAAAATATGGTAAAAAACTTGAGCTGTACTACGCGATCAGATTCCTAACTAAGTTCATGCTACAACCAAGAGGCTCTTCTTTCATTTGGGTCAGCGATGTAAATGGTGAAATCCCCATAACCAAGATCTTAATGAAATCCCATGTGTTGTCAAAGCTCTAGCTTTTTTACCACTAGAATAAAGGGCTGATGTTATTGCCTTTCCACATTAAAAAGATGAAGGGATCTCTGATATGAAGGAGATCGGAGGAAAATGAACAATGAAAGTACGATTTCAAGAAAGGCAAGGAGGTTCTCTGAAAAACATCAAAGATAAATGCAAAATTCTACGGAACATAGGATGTTTTATATGCTCTACACAACGGCGAACTGTTTTTCATATTTTTACACAATATATGGTCAGCATTTTTCATACGTTGCTATTCTTTTCTAAAACGAATAGGAAAGGCTCTAACTTCTGGAGAAAGTTTAGACACGATGGGAGAATAAAGTTGAAACGGAGAGCTATTGATTGAAGTTGGAGTCGGGGGGGGTGGTGGGGGGGGGGGAGGTTGTGTGGGGGCGGTTGTGGTGTTGGTGGTAATCAGTGTATGAAAAGTATGCAGTCATTACGAATTTCTTAATATGATCCATAAGAAGTATCCCCTTTGCTACACCGATTTGGATGCAATTTCAACATATGAAATTACCGACGTATATCTTGAGTAGGGGGTATCACGTATAAGTTGTGCAACAGAGTGTGGAGTAGAGTGGAAGGAAGAGGATGCACGCAAAATACAAGAGCCTACGCTGAACTATTTATAAGTGTACATCATGAGTATATGAGGATCTTAGTTAAACAAGCATCCCTATTTGATGTGCAAGCATGCCCTGAGCTCTTGCGACGCATGATACCTTCATTCTCTCGAAACAATCAGGTCTAGTTTCTAATTCAAGTGACATTCTTTGATCATGCAACATCTCCATCCCTTGCCAATTCAAGCTCTCAACCTTTTTGGTTTGCCTCTCCATTCTCTTCCTCGACGTCTTTGTGCCGATACAATATGGCCTTCACTTGGCTTTTAACTTTCATGATTGACAAGTATTCTTATATTCTTCGTTGACGATGGTGACACCATTCGCAATATTCCACATGTTGGGATGAAACCGCAAATTTCCTCAACAAATTACCGAAAGGTGGAGATGGAATGGGCAGGGGTAAAGCAAAAGGAAGAGTAAGGTTTCATGTTTGGATCACTAAAATAAATGGACACAAAGAAGAGGACTTATCTGCAAATCCTCCTCTCCAAATCATTGCGCTATTGGACAAATTGATGGTGAAGAGGAGATACAGAGCTGTAAATAAGGACGAAGATACATGTTGGGATCTTTAAGCCCACTTCCGAGCCAAGGAATTGAGAAAGAAGATAAAGGGCAGTGTTAGCTACATTGCTATAAAACCCATGCTCTGGCTCTAGTGTCTTTGGCATTGATCAGTGCAATACTTACGTGAGAGAGTGGTGATCTTGTATGTGCCTGCATATGTAAAACTTTGTTCTCCATTCTCAACATTGATAACGGCTGCCTAATTGATAAATACCCGCTATGACACGAGGGTACGGATCTGAAACGTAGCAAGGTGAACCTACAAGTCAATGTTCTCGGAGATGATCAGCGGTAGATGGAGGGTACGTTAGACTATTGAGTGGGAGGTGAATCTTCTATCACTTGGTTAGACTAGGTGAAAGGTGGGAGATGAGATGTTAAGTGGAATGAGGGAAAATGATTCTTGCCTGCCTCTTTATTTCTTGTAGAAGGATATATATAGACCTTCGCATGTAAGAGACAAATCCCACACTATCCAACAAAGATTGCCCAATCTTTCCTCTTACATATAACATAGTGCTTTAAGAAAAAAGCCGATTCTGTTATAAGCCAAAATGAGCCCCGTATTTCGATTCGTTAATCCTTGCAAGAGATGCTTGCTGCAACATCTTGGATGCTGTGCCATATCACTAATCCCTCGGGACTCTCTCTAGGTACCTCTCTCCTCGCCTCATGTTTTGCCATCCTCTTTTGGATCTTCCATCTCAACAGTAGGCATAAGACCAACTCCATCCAACAGCTAAGAATGGCTAGCTACATATAACATGCCCTTAGTTGAGTTACAGGTTCCTTGCCCATTTTGTGGAAACGTTTACCTAACCAATAATGCACATTTGGTGCTTTGGGCCTCTGCGCTTTGCATCCTTGACAACAAAAATTCTGTCTCCTTTGGGGAAAAAGA
This sequence comes from Thalassia testudinum, assembly GCA_037157565.1. NCBI lineage: Eukaryota > Viridiplantae > Streptophyta > Magnoliopsida > Alismatales > Hydrocharitaceae > Thalassia > Thalassia testudinum. The sequence goes on along the minus strand of JAZHRO010000077.1, from coordinate 16,897,039 downwards.
ATCTCCTTTCTGTCCATGCAAAAAGTATGGATGAGCTTCCTTCTATTTAAATTTCATCTGCGATCTGCTCCCAAGAGATTGACTCGGTGGTAGAGATTGAGATCTAAGTAGTTATGGGATCAAATCCGTGCACACCATATTTACCTTCTGAAAAAAAAAAAAAAAAAAAAAAATCCATATGCACTGCGGTATTTGGTAAGGACAGGATCATCAACAAAATACCCAGTGTGTATCATCTCCTTTTTCTTGTATTTATTGACCTTAAAACAGATAGATTTGTTTTGGGCATGTACAAGTTTATTGCCGCGAGTACAAGTTCATTCACGTTTGAAGTTATATGTTGTAAGGCGGAGGCAAATATCGTCGTTCCATATTAAAATATAGGGGAAATAAAAATAGCAACTTGAAGTTACAGAAATATTACACAACGCTAATCAGATTTTCCATAATTACAAATAACTGCTTTTCTTTCTGACAGAACCATCTAGAACAACTTCTTGTTACAGTGAGTTAGAATCTGACCAGAACCTTTAACTTGAGTTGCATGTGAACCGTGTAGCAATAACTACTTACGGTACGTCGAATTACGTGGGAATACCAACATAGCCAAAGTTATGATAAATCATCATCTTGTTTTATTCATTATAGATAACACCTGATGGTAATTCTATTTTTATGATTTAGACATTGCGGGGAAACATATTTTTCTAGTAAAGATGAGTTGCAAATATTCTAACAGCACGGTAACTTTTAGTAACTCCAAGCAGTTGTTCGTGAGCAAATCACTTAGATGTACACCTAAATATAATAGCTATAATCTTTGTTTTTCCTTGTACAGAAGTCTTAAGATTTACCTGCCATTTAAATGCCATATCTCTCACATATGAGAACATCTGTAGTCTTCCTCTGCATTAATTTTAGAGAGCTCTCATCTAAAATTCAAGCGGTGGCATTAAAAAAACAAAAATTGCAACATGCTCTAAAGGTTGAAATCAATATAGGGGGAAGTTTCTGGTGTAGATTGCAACAATTAAGAAAAGAAAAGAAAGAGACTACAGGAAGATATCTTTATCAGAAAATTGACGTTGAGAATCCATAAATGTAACAATAGAGAGGTCCAAGACAAATGACCCCCTTATGTTAAAAACAAAAAATTGGAATATTCCCCACTCTTCATATATGATAAAGGATGCCATAAACAGGCCAATTTCAGACTGCAGAAGGCAATCGACAAACACTTAAAATCCGGTGGAGGGTCTCAACTCTCAAGTTCCTCACCAAGGGGGGGAACTGGAAATTATTTTGTTAGAAGAATAGGCATATCACCATTCATGCCTCCCATCCTCGGAGGACCGTCGCGCGGGCCACACGGTTGATGCCAAGAGTGAATGCACCCATGCGGAGATCGCAGTCGTGGCTCTTGCACATCTCCTTTATGTCCTTGAAGCCTCTGGTCATGTATGTCTTCAGCTCGGAGTTCACCTTCTCTTCATCCCACATAAATCCTTGAATGTTCTACAAGGGAAGGGAGTTACACCCCAATGAGATCTCAAGCTATGATAATCGCTGGGTTCAGATTCCTACACCTTTTTTTTATTCACTACCTTATGGCTATCATCATGAACGAGTGCTTAATTTTCCTTCTGTACAGGTAGTTTACTTGGTGTGAAATGTAATTTTGAAATTTATGGAGGAAGGTTATGCAAGATATTAATATGATGTTTGCATTATTTGAGATGTATGTAAATCGATCTACTAAGATTTTTTTTTCGTGGTTTTGATTTACCTGAACCCACTCAAAGTAGCTGACAGTAACTCCACCGGAGTTTGCAAATATATCAGGTAGAATGACTGCACCTTTCTTCGACAAGATCTGGAAAAGATAACAGGTTTTTTTTTTTTCTTTCAGAATTTACTTGAAGACAGAAATTACTGCCTTTCTAAAAAAAAAAAAAAATCTTACTTCATCTGCCTCGGGGTCAGTTGGATGATTTGCTGCTTCTACGATGAATTTGGCCTTGATATCATTTGCATTTTCCCTTCAAATATAGGGAATAGTAAGACATTTTCCTTTCAGAAATTAAATTTTGCTGTCTGACAATTTAGATAGAGAGTGCTATATCATCAAAAAAAAACAAACCTGTTGATGACACCACCAAGGGCAGCTGGAATAAGAACGTCGCAGTCCTCCATCAGTAGGGACTTTGGGTCAATAGGATCCCCACCATCAAAGCCTCTGATTCCGCGGTTTGCAACAGAATGCTTATGTAATTTGGAAATATCGAGACCATTGCTGTTCTTCACTGCTCCAGTGACATCACTAACAGCCACAACTTTCCCACCACCCTCACTGATAAGTTTTGCTGCTGAGGATCCAACATTACCAAAGCCCTATATGTGTTTTCCACGAAGAATAACCATCACCACAGATGTAGAGATCACAAGGCAAAACTTGCAAACAGTTCATCTTCCAGTGAAGCTATTAGATGGCTTTATGAAACCATCAATTGCATATTCAGGTCTACGGACTACTAGTAACAATTAGAGTTCTTTAATATTATGTTTGTACCTATTCTTGTTCCAATAGAGAATAAAATGAGAGAGACATGTTTAAGGTTGTTTGGATATTTGCAGAGAAGGCCACTAAATGCTTCAGTCAAGAGATGCGAGAAGTTGGGAGTTGAACCAGCTAAGAGGGGCGTAAGGAAGACCAAAAAAGTATTAGAAGGAAACTATAAAGTATGGCCTCAATTAATTCAATTTAAATCAAAAAATGACTCCAAATAGATCTAAGTGGAGGTACAAAAATTCATACAGCTGACCCCACTTGGTGTGTGACAAGGCTTGGTTGTTGTTGTTGTTGTTGTTGTTGTACCTATTCTCGTTCCAATTGTCAAAAGATACAAATTAAAATAATTCTGTATATCAAAAGATCCATATATTGATGTATTGCAGCACTCCAACATAACATTCTTCTACGTGATAATTCAAACTAGTTGTCAGTTTAGCATATCTACTAACTTTATCCAGCAAAAGTTTTCCCCAAGTGTTATAAGAAGTATCCTTATCAAAAAGGTGAAAAATTTTTGAAATGTCCGGAGAATCTCTGGCTTTTGTTTTTCTTTTTTGAAGTGCTTAAAGAAATTCCACAATTGTATTAAAAAAAAAATCTAAAGCAGCCACATACAATACCTGTATAACAAAGCGTTGGCCAGAGATACTTTTCCCATATTCTGCCAGAAGAGCCTCTGTACCAATCACAACCCCTCTCCCAGTTGCACCTTCTCTTCCCAAGGACCCTCCAAGATCCTAAACAAAAGCCAGAGAATCCAAAATCAGTTTTTGCATAAAAGAAACGAACCGGGAACCTGCATCATCAAGGCACTGGAAAATTAATTCCCTCAAGACCACACTGAATTTCTCTGGTTTAATTCTTCCATCCCCCAAATTTATGAATTTATCTCGAGAAAACCTTAATTCTTCAGATGCATTTGCATCTATATCAAGTGATGGATGCAGGTGCAGGTTCTGAAGGCAGAATAGTAGAAATCCAAAGAACATGGGTGAGGATTCTGCCACACATAAAGATAGGTACATATCTTAATTTGACAGATATGAACAGGGTAGGAAAAATAAGGGAAAGAAGGGCCCTTTTCCTTTCAAACAAAGAACATCATCTGATGTTATCTTAGAAAAACTTGATTAAAGATGAACCTCTATGCAACCAATCTTCACTTATACATGTAGGTGTAGCCACATGTAAGGCAATCCAGGCGGATTGCACCACCTATGCTACATAACTTCTGCTGATCTTAGACCAATATCCGTTGACCGTGTAATCAGATGCTCTGTAGAGGAGAGGATGTATTAAGTATATTGTACTTACAACAGGTTTTCCAGTCACTACTGCGGGAGAATGACCATGGAATTTCGAGTATTCGTCCAGTATCCAAGCCATGGTCTGTACAAAAGGTTAGCATACATAACATGCATTTAGAGAAATTCAAAACATGCAAAAAAAAAAAAAATGTTGGCATATATGTACAATTGTTTCGACAAAAATTCTACAATTCTAAATTGTACATTCGTAAGGAATGACGATAGATATCCAGAACGTATGGTTCAACTAAAATAACAAGGAGAGTAATCACTGGAGAATTGAACAGTAGTACGACAGGCATGGCATAATACATCTAGAGAAAATAAAACTTCATGGGACATCCAACAGAAACATAGATATACATGGATGTATTTGTATTTTCAAATGCTTACTTGTGAATTTGTACCCATATCTGGTGCAGGAACATCGGTATGAATTCCAATCAAATCATGTATCTTCTGAGTAAAAACACGAGTTAGTCGCTCGAGTTCAGATCTGCTCAGTTCACTTGGGTTGCAACCGATTCCGCCTTTCGCACCTCCGTAAGGGATATTCGCTACAGCAGTTTTCCACGTCATTAGCTGTGCCAAGGCATTCACCTCATCAGGGTCGACCTGTATCATCCAAGGAGAGAAATATCAAGAATCAAAGTGCCTAGACACAAACTTGTTCAGGTGATTTTTATTTTTATTTCAGGTGTTTTTATTATTGTTTTTCAAAGAGTTTTTATTTCTATTATCTAAAGAAAATATGGATTTTGGTCAGATCATATTCAGTCACGTCTCTTTTAATTAAGTGGTTTTAAAACAGTAGAAGGAAGAAGAGAACAATATAAAAAAATAATATTGGATTTGATATTTTGGTGCTCGGCCAATCCCATGTTCTAAACTTTGAATTTCATCATTCCATTGCGCAACGCAAAGCCTCCTCGTACAAACTTTTGCACTTGGATGCAAACAAGGTAAGTGCGTGCACAATAGAGTTCTTAATGCAGTTAAGCTCTCTCTATTCTAGACTTTCACACTTCAAAACAATCACAAGTCTCATGTTAGATATTTCTCTTGTGCTGCTCAAATTAAGGAATGGTAAATGAAATATTTCATGACAATTTCCATATCAGGGTATTACACCCTAAATCGACCAGAAATCCTTGAAAACCAACATAGTTAAATCATTACACACCTCGTGGTGATATCTTATTCCTCCCTTCATCGGGCCTCTAGCGTTATCGTGTTGCACCCGGAACCCCACATAAGAGACTAGCGTGCTATCGTCTTTGCGTATTGTGCACTCGACCTGTAAGTCAGCAGCTACTTTAAAATCGATACTGATAAAAGTTGTAGAATGAGATCCACAGAAAGAAAAAAAGAGTGACTTAAAACTTCCCACTAAGTTATGAAGTGAGAAGTAGAGCATTTATTTTCTTTGCTTGTGAGTAGACATGGTTGGTTTAACTGGGGGCTTCAAATCTGCTGGATATCGTGTCCATGAAGGACCACATGATTAAAGCAAATACAAGGTGCCTTTGATCTCTACAAAATATACAAAGTTGCAACCAATTCAACATGGAAGATTCCCTATCTCGCAATGATCAAAATTCAATTAGATCATACATTTACTTAAGTTTCTTACTGAAAACAATTGGTTCGCTTAGCATCCTCAAGTCTGCTGGATATCAAGTTGATAAAGGAATAAATAATTGAAACAAATATGAAGTGCCTTGGACCTTTATAAAGTCTGTGAATCCGGGACTGATTCAAGAAGTGACAAAGATCACGATAACCAAAATCCTATCAACCTCAATTCCCCATGAAAACTTTCAGTAAAAAGCTTTCAGGTTCCACCATCATCATTTCATGTTTTGGAGACCACTTCCCATCCCATCATTCTTACATCAACAATCCCCACAATCTTCAAACTCTGCCAAACCTTTCCAAAAAGGCACACCGTGAGCTTTTCAAACAAGTATCCATCTTCTCAACCACACCACCCCCACCCCCCCAACAATCTTCACCCTCTGCAAAGAACCTTTCTTAAAGCAAGCATTCAGTAAGCTTTAGTAACTAATAGTAGCCATCTAACAGTATCAAATATTCAAGTCCCAAAAAAATTCTCCAAACAGGAAATAGCAGTAACAGAACCGACACTCTAAAAACGCAAATACTCAAATAGGGAAAATAATTAAAAAAAAAAAACATAACTACCCAAATAGAGCAAAAGAGAAAAACAGTAGCTGCTTGAACAGAGGCAAAAAGAGACTTTTCCCCCTCCTCCAAAAAGAAAAAAAAAAAAAGATTTTTTTTGGGGGAAAAAAATTTGATAAGACTAAGTAAATCCTATCATTACTCCTTCGTACCTTGATTTCTCTGAAAGGAATCAACAAACTCTTCTCCAACTTCGAGTCCAAGCCCAGCAACTTGGCTGCCTGCCTGAAATTTCTATTGGTTGCAGCCAAAGCATTCATCTTTTTTTAATTTTTCCTTCTCTCCTCTCAGATAACAGGATCAGAAGCCTCCACTGCAAAAGCCAGAGAAAACCAAGAAGATCAAATGCATCAAAACAGCACCTTTCACCCAGCAACCACTCTTCCCAGCATCAATTGGACGATCCTTCTCACCAGAAATTACCCCGGAAGAGCAAAAGCAGCAAGTGCCTTCCACCTACGCCAAACGCTTCAATAGAGAGAAAAACCATGTGAGTGACCCACATGGACCACTATGGAAGCCTAATTTATAGCTTCTGTTGTGTGGCGGTGGACCCGATGTCCTTCACGGAATAAAGGCGGTGCCTTTTTAGACAATGGTGCCCGAGACGTGTTTGAGTTTTGTGAGGCTAAATGAATACCCATATCTATTATTTACAAACTTTATACCTATATCTTGTTAATTTACCTGAATTTAAATTCATATCTACGCTTATATATGATATCCATTAATTTGTTCATTCGGTATCCACTTATAGGCAGTTTCTACAATCGAATTATGCTCACAATAAAGGTAAATAAGAAAAAAAAATTCAATAACATAATTCATCACTACTTTGTAATGGACTTCAAATGACATAACATCGTACCACTCATGGTGTATATATATTGTTCCAGTCATAAAAAATATATATATATTATATATAATATAAAAAATAAAAAATATGTATATATTATCTAAACCCGATAGAATTTCATTTAGGTAAAATTCAATTCTGAATTCAAATTTAAATGGATCGAATTTTACTGAATCTTTTCAAATCAAGTTAGATTAGATTTGAATTGAGGTAGATTGAAACTCATGTCCCTATGTGCATTTGTTCACCGACCAACCATGTTTTCTTTGGACCTTCATGTCGTGATTTGGTAGGTGTTGGATTCTATTTGCGGGACTATTTAAATTGTTGCAAGTAGATGCAATGACGATGACGAGAGAAGATTGGATAAGCAAACAAGAAACATATAAAAAGGGGTAAACTATAGGGAAAGTTCTCACTAACTCGTCTGAGTTAGCATTGCAAAAATTTTGGAGGAATTTTATCATTTGATCCCTAAGATATGTATTTTTTTGTTTAATGCACGGTTGTAAAATCACTTATTTTAAAAGAAGTAGTTACAAAATCACTTGACTTGGCAACACCCCTTTACATAGCTAATTTTTAACTTTCACATTTCTATAACTGACTATAACTTCCTTTGGCTCGGCCCTTCCATAGAAAACACGTGCTTTCATTATTACAAGGAAAAATTAACTATTTGATAATAATTTTCTTGTGCACAAAACGATTTTTTTCTTTCTTTCAAATTCAACATGTTACAATGGGACATGTGTTGATCTCAAAAAAGAATGATTTTTACATAAATACCATCAAATACTTTTGATATTGCATAAATGCTGCTAAGAATTTCATATTCATATGCATATCTCTACGAATGCGTCTCTTTTTACAATGATGCCATCAAATTAATGTGAAATTAGATGTCAATCATATTCAACTAGCCAATAAGGCAAAAATTGATAATGGAAAGCAAAGAGATGATGAAAGGTCTTAGTGTTTTGATTCCCACTATTCTAGGCTAAAGAGAGCAACAATGGAAGCAAATAGTTAAGTTACAAAGGTAAGGAAAGAGTAGGGATGAAGAGGAGCAACACAAATCAATAGCTTCTCTTTTAGGGTTTATCATACGATCTTGGGGCAAAAAAGAGCTATTTAGTCGAAAAAGCCATTTCATTTTTATGAAATTCAATTGAAGTGGCATTTTCGCAAAGGAATCCGCCTTAAAATAGCATCTATGCATACATGATAGCAATTACTTAATTTCAAAGGTTTATAATAGCATTAAGTAAAATCTCAAAAACAAAATAAGAAACCCTTGGTCAACTCTCACCCAATGCTCCTCTAGTGAACCTCACACCCCCCCACCACACATCCCCCAAGGTGGCACTTGCCCCTTGATGGGACCTGACTCGACTCATTGTTCCAATCTTTGGACAGGGAAGATGGGGGTGGAGTTTGGATGGGAGTATGGCCATGGGTATCCCAAGCAATACACAATGGAAATGTATGATTATGAATCTAGAGGAGAAAATAAGTTCGAAGTCCAACGTCAACCTATTCTTAAGTAAAGTTTCACACAAAGATGAAAGCATGTGCCATTAAGATTAGTTTACTTGAGGGATTAATCTTTCTCTTGGAAGGTTTATCCTTGTTTACTTTCAGAATTAACTTGCATGGTTATAACTTGGATTTTGGGGTCCTAAACACTGATTTTGTTAACACAAATTCAGAGAGATGTTAGTGAAACTGATATTAACTTTGTACCTCCCCCACTCTTTAAAAGTTAATGTTAACATTAGTTTAAGTAAATACTATAAGAATTAATATTGTAGTTTAACATTAATTGTAGTAAATAGAAACTGATATTAATATTATTTTACAAGTAAGTAGAACTAAAAATTAACATTAATTTTTAACTCTACAAATAAATTAACCCTCGTGATTCATACATAACAAAAAAACATGCAATCAACCAAGATAGCCCTCGGTAATTTAAACACATATACTAAGGCATGGCCACATCTGATAAATGACAACAGAATAATTTTTTTTGAAAGATAGGAGAAAGTCATAGCTCTGAACACAATGGGGCTCGAGTAGAAGCAACACATCCCAACAACCATCTTCATTTCTAGGTGATCGCCTATGCCACGAGGAAGTTAGGAGTTAAGATAGAAGCTAGCAATTGAACCCTGTTGGGAAGTAGCAACAAACATTAAGGTAAAAGAAGGTGGAGGGCTACAGTTGTGGACGCCCATGTAGCCTCTTTTGTATTCTTAGAACAAGGCAGAGAACTATATTTGTGCCATGCAACATTTGGTTGCTTTGGTGTAAGGGTGAGTATTCGATTGATTTGGGTGAATTAGGATTATTCAATTTTGACTGTATTTGATTTGAGTTGATGAAATAGTCACCTATGATTTAATTAGATTAGATTTGATTTAGGTCAATTCAAGTTGGGTTTGGATTGGTTTGAGTTAGGTGAAATCTAAATTTTGCACATGTTTGTTAACAAGGATTTTTCCTTTGCAAAATGTTTTGTTGGGGTGTACATGGGTCGAGTTAAGTTGTTATAATGGGTTTGGTTAGGTTGGGTTGAAATTTTTCCAACCCAATAAAAAATTGGTTGAATTGAGTTTGAGATTTAACTTAACTCAATCCAACTTGAAACTCGATATAACCCGATTTATAGTTTTATGTATATATAAGGGAGTCAAATTTAAATCTTTTCCAATTACAACTTAATCAGCTACTAAAGCTCATCCATGCTCACACCCAACTCCCACCTTTCCTATGTCCAAAATTTGAAAATTTCCCACCTTGTCCCAAATTACATTCAAAGTCCAATTTTATTAACCTATTTTATTCACTTTTTGTTAGAAGATAAAAGTTATTTATAAGTTTAAAATATTTTTTTATTAAATATGAAAGACATAGAAATTACGTGGGAGATAAACATTTTGACTAGTTAACAACCTTCTCAACTAGACCCAACCTAATCTGATTTTTATGAATTGGGTTTGACAGTATAATGGGTTGGGTTGAAAGAAACTTAACCTAAACATCATATAATCCAAACTCGACCTATATACATCCCTAATTGCAAAAATAATACTTCTAAAAACATACCAATATCATTTACAAATCAATTCACCTATATATTTAATCACCCAATTTAATTGTTTGGATTATTTGGATGATTTAGGTTACATATACTAAACTCGTCAACCAATCCAAAACTTATATAACGTTTATGGGTTGGGGCTCAATCCGACCTAAAATCCAAATAATACAAATCAAATAACCTATTTGCAACGGTTTAAATAGATTACCTGGGTTAACCTAACTCACACCCACCCCGACTTTAGTGATGTGCCTCTCTTTTTGCCGCTGCGAACGAAAAAATAATTGCATGCTGCATGTTCCAACACAATTCCTATACTTCCCAACAGCTAAAATCGTTTTGCTGCATGCTCACAAAAACAATGGAAACATATAGGTACGTACGATAATTATTGATTTTAACAAGGCGTTGATCTCAATAAGAATGTTTGAAGAGGGTCCATCCGTGACCACGAGGAAGGAAAGCCCAATCAAGTCTGAGATAACGTGGCATTTATTGCGATGTGTTTGAATGCCCAACCTGTTGTAGGATGGCCAATGCAATGCTTCCTACGAATTAATTCGCTAGTTGGGTGTTGCCTGTGGAGATTGGTGCGACTTTCCTTTTTGTTTTCATATATCTTAATGAACGAGAATCCCATGGCGTAAGTAGGAGGAAATTGACTACCTTATGTACCAATCTCCATTACTTATCGAAGGAAGGAAATTAGAAATTGAATTCCTCTTACAAAAGTCAAAAGAGTCTCTATTGTTTAATCGTACCCTGGTGATTAAACCTCGCTTGATATTTTTTTCTTGTTTTATGAAAAAGTGGAATCCAGTTGAGGAAACGAAAATAATATGATAGGATGCAAGGTAGTTGCCAATTAAAGATAGGGAATTAAAGTACCCCTTCAAAGGGAGGAATTTTAAAATATATCACAAAATAAAGGAAATAAAAATAAGAAAAAATAAAAAGCATCAAATGTATCATCTTGGAGATGACAATAGTCAATATTACGTACGTAGATACGACAAAGTATTTGTGAACAACGTCGTCGATCGTGCTAACGAGTGTCAAGCAATCGGAGTGAGCCAACCATCCAGTCGGTCGTGATTGGGCTTGAAATCAGCATAGCCCCACAGGGAAGTGTACTGTCTCTTGGGTACGTGACACCAAAAAGAGAACACCTTACCTCTTAGTGTAGAGGGGAGCTTGCCACCCTCGGGTTGAGACCGGGGTGGGTTTGGCCACTGTACACCGACTTGCTTTCTCTCGCATACGCAGTACCGAGGAGAGCTACTAGTGTAGGGAGAGCACTAGCTACCCCACGGGCCCTGAGGTTCTGCTAGCCTCCTACACCGACTTGTTAGGCCCACTGGGCAAACCAGGGTAGTTAGGCGAGGGTGCGCGGACTGTGGAGGGGTTGGACCCCTGTTACTGAGAGGGCTCTGCCCTATACTGGTTCCGTGCTGTGTTTTGAGCACACCCTTTAACGGAAACGACTGACCGCGTGCCAGTACGGAGTAGCTACCCGTGCACTTATCGCGAGTGCCGTAGTCACCGTTACGTCTGTCAGCGACCTTGGGGTGGTTGACTGAAGGTAGGACCATCATGGGGGACTCTCTCGGCTAGGAGAGCACCACGTGTTGCTTCTACTTTTCGGAAAAGACTGCAATCAAGATCGTTCCCACAAGGAACATTTGAGATCAAGTGAAGGATCTGAGAAATAAATCAATCGTGAAATAATAGAAAGACGTAAATAAAGAAAGTAAAAATATAGCAGCTACTGTCCACTCTACTGCTTCTTCTAGCTTTTAGTTGCCACTCTACTCAACGTTTTGCTGACGTGTCACTCTTGTTACCTTTTCAGGACCAGGTGTTGAGCAGCTAGAGTCAGCGGCTGCGGAGGGCGCTGGGCCTAGTAGGGTCCAGTAGAGTTACCTGTAGTACTTTTTGTACTTTTCTTCCACTGTAGTGAGTAGTTTTCTTGTTTACCCCCTGTATTTCTTTATTGTAAACTTCATGTTATGTACATATTTACTGCTCTACTGTTGTGGTGGTGTATACTGTAGTATTTCCTTTTCTTACTGCTGTATTTTGTTACTGTTAGTTATATTAATGTTGAATGTGGTTCATTTTACTGGTCTTTTGATTACTTTCTCGTTGGACGACTTGGTCTTGGGATTAGTCGAGTCGGTTCGATTCTCGTGTCTCGTAGGAATTCAGAAATCGGATCGTTACAGGATGTAACCCAAAGGTCACCCAATTCAATTGTTTGGATTATTTGGATGATTTAAGTTACATATGTTAAACTCGTCAACCAACCCAAACCTCATATAACGTTTATGGGTTGGGTCTCAATTCGACCCAAAATCTAAATGATGCAAATCAAATAACCTATTTCCAACGATTTAGATAGATTACTTGGGTTAACCTAACTCACACCAAACCCGACTTTAGTGATGTGCCTGCCTTTTTGCCGCTGCGAACGAAAATAATTGCATGCCGCATGTTCCAACTCAATTCCTATACTTCCCAATAGCTAAAATCGCTTTGCTGCATGCTCACAAAAACAATGGAAACATATAGGTACGTACGATTATTTTTTATTTTTACAAGGCGTTGATCTCCATAAGAATGTTTGAAGAGGGTCCATCCGTGAACCACGAGGAAGGAAAGCCCAATCAAGTCTGAGATAACGTGGCATTTATTGCGATGTGTTTGAATGCCCAACCTGTTGTAGGGTGGCCAATGCAATGCTTCCTACGAATTAATTCGCTAGTTGGGTGTTGCCTGTGGAGATTGGTGCGACTTTCCTTTTTGTTTTCATATATCTTAATGAACGAGAATCCCATGGCGTAAGTAGGAGGAAATTGACTACCTTATGTACCAATCTCCATTACTTAACGAAGGAAGGAAATTAGAGATTGAATTCCTCTTACAAAAGTCAAAACAGTCTCTATTGTTTAATCGTACCCTGGTGAGCAAGGCGACGAACTGATTTATGCAAAGAATTTAAGGCCAAATAATTCTCATGTCTCTGACAAACAAAAAAAAAATAAAGTTGAACCTTTCAAGTCAGTAAAGATCTAAGATTACACCGAAAGGACCACTAGGAAACATATTTATTTCTCAATCGTTAAGGTTACGTTTGGTTAGTAGGTTAATTATTTAATTCATCTCTTATTTACATCGGGTTAAGTGGATTTAACCTGAGGTAAAGTTATTCCATATTATCTGTGAAATAATTTTAATTCGTCAAAATATCCAAACAGATTAATTAACTTATTCCACCATTTATTTTACTCTTTCAACTTATTTTTTTCCTCTTATCAAATGAGACCTCAGTATCACCTCGCTTGATTTTTTTTCTTATTTTATCAAAAAGTGGAATCCTGCTGAGGAAACAAAAATAATACGATAGGATGCAAGGTAGTTGCCAATTAAAGATAGGGAATTAAAGTACCCCTTCAAAGGGAGGAATTTTAAAATATATCACAAAATAAAGAAAATAAAAATAAGAAAAAATAAAAAACATCAAATGTATCATGTTCGAGTTGACAAGAGTCAATACTACGCATATAGATACGATAAAGTATTTGTGAACAACATCGACGATCGTGCTAACGAGTCTCAAGCAATTGGAGCGAGTCAACCATCCAATCGATCATGATTGGGCTTGAAGTTAGTGTGACCCCAAATAAAAAGCAATGTCGATTGCGATAAAGGTGAGGTGACGATGGAAGACCAACATCGTATGAAACCCTCAGCCTGCGAGAAGCCTAAGGTTGCCACGCAAAGCCACGAAATCAACGGTCAGGGACGACTCTACCAAAGGCACGATGGATAGGTACAGTTAAATCGCCACTTGGATGTCATCGACCATCCACCCGCACCACCGCGACAAGAGCCTCCTCCCCCACCGAAGAAGCCTTCACGTCGTTATGAAACGAGAACGGTCACCGCGATCAAAGCTCCCACCAACGGAGTCTGAAAAAAAACATCTCACGACTCACCACAAGGGTATCACACCTGACGAAGGAGAGAGGGGAAGAAGGATAATGGACGATCAATAAGGAGAGGACCCCAACCGACACCATGACATATGGGGCCCCAGCTACTCAATTAGGATTTTTGGGTGACGAGAGCAGAGAGGGTCGGGTGGGGAAGGAGAAAAGTGAAGACCGGATGCGAATGGTTAATTGGGTGATGGTCACTTGGTTGATCTTCCCCGATAGTCGCATGCTTCTCTTTCAAAAAAGGAAAAGGTAGTAAACCTTGGCGGGCAATGTCCCATGGCAAAGGACGTCGCCACATATCATGGTCGTAATGTTGAAACATTCATCTACGTTGGAAGCTAACCCAAGGGAAGAGGATATTTAAACTCATGTCCGAATTTTAACCGAGTTTTGCCAAATCAGGAATGGAACTCAAGATAACCTATTTCCTCTCTTTTCCTAGCTTCTAATTTGTCTAAATTTAGGGTTAACCTCCACCATATCCTCTCCTTTTGACTCCCTATCCGGTAAAACCAATAGAGAGTTATCCCCTTCCCGAGTAAATGCTAACAGCCCACTTCCTACTGGTCTAACACGGGTTGGTAAACCCTCGACATAAACTAACCGTTAAGCGCAGAAGCTATGTTTTCAATACGAGCACCAGTTTATCCAAATCACATCTCACATCTTTTACCAAAGCCCCTCACGTCCTCCGTCCAATCAGCGCTTTAAGATAAGAAAAAAACAAAGACGCGGGTTTTCACTTGTGGCCTAGCTGCAATTTTTCAGACTGTCGTGAAATTTGAAGAAATGTGTCTAAAATATATAGGGATTAGCATAGTTAACATCTAAATATAATATAAATGTGCATGTATAATGCTCCACACGTGTCAAGCCCAGAAAAACATATTTAATTTTCGAACGGAGTTGTTTATTTACGCGTCTGAAATCAAGATCCATGAATACATCAAATCGTCAGCAAACCGCCGTGTTAAAAATTAGAATAGGCACCCCCCAAGATATCGCATAGACAATCCGGATCGAAAAAGATACCCTGTGTACACCAATGGGTAAGGGCACGAAACGTCCATTGTAATGTTTATTGTAATATATTTTATAATATACGATTTGAATTAGTTGATTGAAAATTAATTATATTAAAATATATGGATTGAAAATAATTTTTAATTAAAATATATCAATTAAAAATAATTTTTAATTAATAAAAAATTAAAATATATCGATTTTAAATTAATTGAAAATTAAAATATACCGATTAGAAATAATTTTCAACTAAAATATATCGATCAGAAATAATTTTCAATTAGTTGAAGATTAAAATATACTGACTGAAAATGATATTTATTCAATTGAGAAATAAAATACACCAATTGAAAATGAAAATACACCGGTATATTTTACTTTTCTATTTGTAGTAAATGATTTTTTATTTGAAACATAATTTTTCACTTATAGAAAATGATTTTTCACATACAAAATAATTTTTTATTTATGAAAAATAATTCTTATCGATGAAAAAAAAAATTACATTAACTAAAACCATCACTCTTACTTTATATATTATAAAACATATTGCAAACATAAGTTTATTTACTTTTTGACTTTGATTAAAACTTCTAATTGATATCATTTGAGTACGGCAAAAAGGATAAGTAGAAAACTCCAAGTAAGTTCGATGAGGTTAGCTAGACTTCTTTAAAAAGGCTTTTGATCCTAACTCATTGAATCAAAACACTCAAGATTTTAAAGTCCAAGTTGGAAATAAGTAATCATCGACCATTCTAAGCACATTATATTTATTTTCTTACTTTCCAATATTATGTTATTTTATCGTTTGTTATGGTTCATACACTTGAAATCCTAATGCATTATGTCTTAGTTTACTTGGGGGTAATCCCTATTTACTTTATTATTTAATCATTCTTTACTTAACATTGGTTTGTCTAATATCAATTACCATTTGTGTTAACCAGACTCATGTTAGAGTTACACGCAACCTTCTCTCTCTAACATTGGTTGCTCTTCTCTTTGTCAAACATCACTATTAAGTAAATGTCACAAGAGTTAATACGACAACTTAATACTAAATAAGCATAAATTAGTTTTAACACCACTCTATAAGTAGAGCACAATTAAAGATTAACACTAATTTCATATTTTTAAATACCACTTTCGTAACCCCCAAGTAAATTAACCCTACAAGATTCATACAATCAGTTAATTAATCAATTATTAGGTGATGTGAAACCTACGGATTAGTTTACTTGGAGGGTTAAGAAACTGGTATTAAGAAATGTGAAATTGATATTAATCATCATTTTTGTTTACTTGTAAAGTGATGTTAACACTAATTTTATTTACTTAAACTAATGTTAAGAACTTTTAGTATTTACTTGAATTGGTGTTAACATCAATCCTTAGAGAATGAAATTCAGATGTAGAGTTATGAATTTAACACATATTTTACTAATATTTCTTAAAACTAATGTTAGCAAAATAAGTGTTAAATTCTCAAAATAAGTATTAAAATTTTATAAGTTAAATCCTTAAGTAAATGAAAATTAATGCCCCAGATAAACTAACCATACATGATCTAAAGGCTACTTACATCAACACCTTTCTTGCGTACCATTTATCCAACACAGACTAAATTGCAACATTCTTGACTGAATCTTGGCTCTCATAAAATATATGATGACCCGACCTACCCCTTAGGCTTAAATGGCGAAAATTTGTCTTTGATAGCCAATGGATCCAGAATGCTTAAATCCAAAAATTAATAATTTTCGATCCTTATAGTCATATTTCACTTTTCCCGAATTTCCAATGTGTCATCATTTCGGAGGTGCTACGTAACCAACGAGGAAGGCTCAACAACTTAATGGCAGAACAAAGGAACGAATTAAGTTCATTTCCCTTCCCAACGTGTCTGGATACGCGCAGGATACGCGCAGCGCCATAAGCCAGAGATTCCGGTGTGTGTGACGTATCAGATCGAGCCTTGGAATGGGTATATCAACCAGTCGACCATTGGCAGACAAGTGGCTTTAAAAGTTAAATCAATTGGGAAATTGAGCAACTTAGATTACATCACCCGTTCCTGTCGGCATTGACACGTGGAATAACACGTATACATGATTCGTCCTAAATGTCCTGTTATATGCAAGTGATGCAACCTTTGCTCAAAAATATATATACAAGTGATGCAGTCACCATCTTCAATGTTGTCAGGATTACTTCCATGACTCATGCCTGGCTCTGTATGTTGAAAATCATTCTACTTTTTTAAGTTTAGTGCCATGTGTCCAATGGCACAAGCCTAATCTTCTCAACACTCAAATGCCATAATCAAAGTAAACAAAAGATAACCATTGGCAGCCCTGACTTTGGAGGCTTAGGGATCGACGAAGCACAACCTCAAATGGGCACACGTATGCAAGGTGTGCTACCCTTAGGAGTCTCGCAACTCAAGGTTTAGCTGGTAAGAAGTCAGCAAGAGCGTGATTACGTCGAGTAATGATAAAAGGATTTTCATCAGCCAATATCAGGCTCCGTCATAGTTAAGGGACTTATGCTTTAGGTGTCAGAACTTAATTGGTTACCTCAGGAAGATCGGCCAATCGCCAAGATTGATATCGGAGACACAGGCTGTTTACTTTGCTACCTCGGAAATTCAAAGTTTGAAAGAACACATCTCACCTCTCATGAGCAAAAAGAAAGCATTTTTTTATTAGCCACCTCTCCTTCCTGCGTTTATTCGGCGGGAGCAAGGGATCCACCTCACACCACCATCCCTTTTGTTACCATCATCTTATCAAAAGAACGGTCGCTACACCTTAACGACATTATTCCTCCGTATTAAAAGAATAAATGCACGTGGGACCTTCACAAGATGGACTCTTCTTCTGTTGGATGTCATCTTCTTTACAAATATAGTGATTGATGGGATGATGTGAGGAGTACCTTTAACGTATCGTGCCGATTCTTTAACAATTGCTTTTGTCCTCAAATCTGTAATAGGCACCCAGATTAGGCTGCCCCAATTTTAATCAAGATGCCACAATTACATGTCAAGAGTGTCAAACAAAAACTCTAGTTCGATAGGCTCAGCAAGGGCTCAGGTCGATAAAGGTTTATGATCGAAACTCGGGAGGATAACAAGTCGAGCTCAAGCCCAAAATCAAGATCAATAGCTTAGCAAGCCAACTCTAAGAGGATTCAACTTGACTAGGGTTCAGACTATATAAACATATATGGACACGCGTGTAGCAACTCGCAACACAAATAGCTCAGGCGTTGGAATTCCACCCGCAACATGTAATTTTTAACACGAGTAGCATTGTTAAATGTGTTTTATAAGAGTAGATATATGTAATTAAAAAAATATAAAACAGCTCTAACCCAGGAGTACGTATACACATTGGTAGTCAAATTTCTCTGCATCTCAAGGGAAATATGCCTAGAGGTGAGCTTGATAAATTAGCTCGGGCAATGAGGGCCTCACAACCAAGTCTGATAGTTTAACCAGCCAAGCCCAAGGCCAAAATTGACACATGAGATTACATGGAATCATCGTAAAAGCAAGAATCAAATTGGCAACGATGCGCTTTCAGCCTTCATACCAAGGCTAAAGTGATTCTGAGACTTTAACTCCATAGGATAGCCATCGCTGCAGCGGTATCTCTGTCATCGTCGAGATGGTGATTCAGGTTCATTTAGTTGGACTTTTTACCATTTCGTTGTGGCTTCTAAGATGTCTTGATGGTAGATGGTGGAATTATACCATAATCGATGTCTCAAAGCATCAAGCCTGCAAAAGCTCAAAAGCATCTTTTTACCTGATAGAAAATGCATGAGCATGCATGCACACGAAAGGAAAAGATCTGGGTTTAGGAAAATGTTGAGTGCTTCTGATTGTTGAGTATGTTCCATGTAGTTAGTATTTCTAATCAGTATACTGTACATACAACAGGAATCTCACATCACTAAACTGCACATAAAGAAGTACAGATCTTTCTTTCAAACGCACCATACCAAGATAACCAGTTTAGCAACAGAAAGAATTGAGGATGTCATACCGGTCATGTTGGTTGAGATTAAGAGTTCTTGTCACTTGTTAGACAAATATGCTCCTATCCTTTCTCATGATAGACCGGCCCATCCGCTGTCGACGAGCTGTAAGTGCCTCTAGCAAAGCATCCAAAGCATTTTCTACCGCTTCAGCCTGCTTATCCAGTCCATGTCCTGCAAACTGAGGACAGAGATGCAACTCTGAGAGCAGGCCCGCAGTTGCAGCAGCTGTACATGTGCGATCCCATGACGGCTGAGGCCTGCACCCAGCATCAAATTGAAGAGAGATGAAATGTCTGAGGGTAAAATGGAAAATCTGCTGAAACAACATAGATTTCTGTGAAACTTCTGTTTTCTCACCGTAGTTTATGCATTGAAGATGCCCCCAAAGAGGTCAAGGATATGCATGGGATGTCGTTCTCTCCAAACAAAAGCTTTCCATGTTCCTGATCAAGACAATTGGAATCACTTGGGTAGTAACACGGTTCTTAACGAAGAATTATACCATGCAATGATTGTGAATATCATTTTTATTTCATATAGAGAAATTTGCTCGACAACTACCATGAAGAAGACGCAGTTTCATTTTATTTGAATACAAGTAATCCAGGGACTATACAAAGATGCAAAGAAAACATATCAAAATGCAAGTGAAAAAGATAAGTTGCAAAAGCAAAAATATTATGGAAAGTGTACATTGGCTCTCCAGAAAAATATAATATCTTGAATAAACAAGAAAAATCTGCATTTGCCATTTCCAGAAAAATATAAGTCCGAAAAGGCACCTTCAAGCGACAAAACATTGCAGAAGAATTGCTCCAAGTACCATCAATTAGCACAAAGTTTACGGGTTTACGCTCAGCCTCCTGCATGTCAGGATCAGTGCCTAAATAATCTGCAGGAATCCAGACTCAAACAATTTCTGATAAAACAGACTATTGGCGCATCCGTATGGGAAGATGCTAAATATAGAGATGCTCCACCTTAATTACATTACAAAAAGAAACTGGACTTTTCACTGTACTAATTAAACATTTCATGTACAATATTGGAAAGTTTTAACAGCAGATAACAGAGAGCATGGATATTTCAGACATGATAATAGTTCAAGCACCCAAAGAAAAAAATGTTGATACTCCCCCCACCACCGAAAAGAAATACAAAAAGGCATCCCTGCAGATGACTTCTCTCCCCATATTATTGTGGATATCACTTCTATCAGACACATTTTGCAGATTTCAAGAGAGCCCATCAATCTGAGTGGGGAAGGCCCAAGTCAAGAAGAATGGGAAGAACCTCTCTTTGCCCCCAAGGATGGAAATTATGAGGAACGAAGAGGTTGAGAATCCCAAACGAAGGTATTAATCAAATTATCACCAGGTCCACCACCCTGCTGTTAATTTATGGGTCCCAAAAAAGTCTCCCCAACAGGAGATCGACTTCCAAGGGGGAAGTCATTATTTAAATTTGAGGCTTCTTCATGAATGAGAAGAAAGATAATTCTGTGCTTCTCAAGATTGGAGAATTGCTGTGACACCATTGAGAGGGGCCTGGAAAGTCTGACCTCAACTCTTGTGACTCAATATGATTCCACAATTCTAAAACAAAAACACTTCTACTAAAAGCACAGAGAAATAGTTGTTTAAACCTTAAGATAAAGGCATATGGACAATAGCCAAACAAAAGCCGGCCTTCCATTAGAAAACCTAAAATAGATGTCCCCCTAAGTGATGCGGATCTCAGCTAGACATCATATATACAAGTCAGATAGATCCCTTTGCTCCAAAATGACCCTAACAACATAACTCACCAAACTTTTGACTGCGTGTGGTGCATGCACGCACGCGCGCGTATTTGCTGGACCAGTTGATATTGTCAGAAATTTGTAAAACCTACAAGTCATGCTACATGTTCTATGATTCACCTATTATGCTGTGTATTTATAAATTTCATGAGTTTAAGATAATTGCGTTTATGGTTGACCATGGCCTTCCGAGTTATTTGTCAAACTTGCCCACTTGCTAGATGACGCCAAATTCAGTATCTGTTACACACACACATCAACGGCAGGTGCATGGTGTGCATTCAGGTATAAATGAAATCAATAAAATGGCAAATCAGAAATAAGGGGGCATAAGGGTATAAATGTATGAATACCTACATGTGCTTTGATAGATGTACAGATTTATTAACATATGGGTAGATAAATAGGCAGACGAACTAACGTGTGTTCATATTCTATTCGATATATCATCCATCCACAAAAACTATCATAGAGCTACTTGAATACATCGATCATCTATAGCGTTCAATTGATTTTTGTTGAGTTATTTTTTTTGTATGGGGGCATTTGTGTTCTTTTTTGATGTTGGACTCATTTTATTATTTTTTCCTTATCTCTCTTTATATAAAGAGACGTAGGGACAACTTGGTAAAGATATGACTCTCTTTTCACTTCAACTTGATATCAGAGCCAAAGTTGAGGTCTCCACCAAAAATAAAACCCTAACCCTACCTAAACCCTCTCACCGGAGCGACCGCCGTCACCACCGGCGGCCACGATGATGTCGGACCACCGCCGTAGTAGCAACAACATCGACTGTCGCCGCTGCTGCAGCTGACATTTCACGCCAGACTGCAGCGCAACAGTTTGACTGAGGCGCAACCGGCACCTCGTGCTGCCAGCAGCCCTCCTTGCTGCAGCGCTTCTCCTCACGCCGCAGCACACGGTCACGACGTTGCTATCGCCGCCAGCAACCTGATCGAGGCACAACCTACAGCACCCATCGCTGCTGCTGCCGCCACTACGCCGTTGCCGCCGCCAGCAGCCTTATTAAGGCACAACCTGCCCCTCGCACTGCAGCACCCCCTCTGCTGCCGCCACCAACAGATCTCCTTGCTGTAGCGACCCTTCTCGCGCCGCAGCACCTCGTGACAGTGCTGCTGCCGCCCTGTCACAGCTACAAGACCACTGGTGCCGGTTGCTCTTGATCTCTCTCTGAGGAGATGAGGGTTTGAAGCAAAAAAAAAAAAAAACTTTCAACAGGATGGTATGAACTTCTTGATCTTTTGACCTAATTTGGGATGTGTATTCCCCGTAGTTGATGATTTTTGGGGTGTGTATTCCCCAGTGAAGTACTGTTGTTTGGTTTGTGAGTTGTGGGGTGTGTATTCCCTAAGTTTGTTGGTGTTGTTTATCCAGGATTTCAGACCTGTTGTTTGGGTTTAATTTTGTGTGCTTGGAGATACAATGTCTGCATCAGATGGTTCTGAGGTGTCTTCAGGGTAGAATACAGAAAGTGGGGTGTCTAAGAGCCCTTTCTTTGCTCTAATTATGAAATTAGATGAGACCAATTACCCCCGCTGGTCTCAGACCTTTCTTGTTACTGTGGAAGGTCATGAGAAGAAACATGTACTTATGTAAGCACCACTGAAGCAGAAAATCAGAAAATATGCAACTTGGAATTGGGATGATGCTATGGTGAGAACCCGAATCTTGAATAGCGTCATTCCAAGAATTGGTGATGAAGTTATGTACTGCAGCACTGCCAAAGAAATGTAGGATGGCTTGAAGATGGCGTATTCACATGAATTAAATTCAACTTAAGTATTTCATATCCTCTATGACTTATGCCATCTCAAGCAAGAAGAGATGAATCTGTCTCAGTACTACTCTACTATGAAGGGATTATTGAAGAAATATAATACGTGTAGATTGATATGTACTTCTGCATGCAAAGATCACAAGAAGGAGTTTACAGCTCACATGTTCCTTGCAGGGCGAGTGATCACTATTTTGCGGCTCGTTCACAAATTCTGACTCTCTTTAAGCTTGCTCCTATTGACGAGATTTACAGGAGGCTGAGTAGGATGCAAGTACAGCCTACTCATGATGTTGTTGTCGCCAATACGTCCTCAGCTCATGTTGCTGTTAGCACTCGTGGTGGTCATGGAGGCTTCTTTCATGGCAAAGGCAAGGGCAGGATTGATGGTGGTCGGAGCAAGCCTACATGTTCGTACTGTGGAAGGCTTGGCCATGTTGAGGCTAAGTGTTGGAATAAACTTGGCCATCCTACTGTTGCCAACCAGGCTTCTGTTACAGCATTTTCAGGTGTGAGTACTGAGGCAGTATCTCTTGCAGAGGTAGACTACAATGCAGTTGTGCAGCAACTAGCACAGTTGACTAATGAGCAGCCACAATCCTCCAACACTGCAGCTTATGTATCTGCATCAGGTACGAAAGGGTCATGATTGATTGATTCTGGTGCATCTGATCATTTGACAGGAAATTCCCAGTGCTTTGGGGAATTACAGAAGCTACCATAGGAACACTCAGTACAGCTGGCAGATGGTAGACATGCTCCCATTCGTGGTAAGGGAGGGGTACCTGTTACACCCTCCATGCATCTTGCTGATGTATATTATATGCCGGATATGATAATGTAACTGTTAGCTATTAGCTCTATTACCAAGCAGCTGAATTGTCGTGTTATTTTTGACGCTATTGGATGCATCTTTCAGGACCGCATGATGGGGAAGACAATTAGTGGTGGCCATGAGGAGGGAGTGTGTATCGGCTACTTCAAAATTCAATTGTTGCAGCCTGTCAGACGACTACTGCACGGAGTGCCTTGTAGTGGCACAAACGACTAGGCCATCCTTCACTGGACAAGCTACGCCGTGTCATCCCTCACTTGTCTCCTGCCATGAAGATTCAATGTAATACATATCAGCTAGGAAAGCATCACCGTGCCAGTTTTCCAGCTCTATCCAGTCTACTAGTTCTACGTGCTTTGATTTGCTGCATTGTGACGTCTGGGAGCCTAGTCGTGTGGCAGACCATCAGAATTATAGATATTATTTGCTATTTGTGGATGATTTTTCACGTTTATCATGGACCTTTTTGATGAAAAATAAATCAGAAGTTGGTTCTTTGATTCAACAATTTGTGGTGTTTGTGAAAAATCAATTTTGTATATGCATTAAGAAAATTCGAACAAATAATGCATTAGGATTCTGCACAAAGAAACTGGCTGACTTGTATGGATCACTGGGTATTATGCATCAAACCTCATGTCCTCACACATCGTAGCAGAATGGGATAGCTGAAAGAAAAAATCGTCATATTCTGGATACAGCTAGAGCTCTACTTATGCAGAATAGCGTTCCACATAGTTACTGGGGAGATGCGGTTCTTACTTCCTGTTATCTGATCAATAGGCTTCCTTCATCTGTTTTACATGAGCAGATTCAATGGAATATCTTATATCCTGATGTAGACTTATTTCTTGTGCCACCAAAAACATTTAGGTGTGTGGCATTTGTACACCTCCTTGAGCCTGGTCATGACAAATTAGCACTAAGGGCGGTTGAGTGTATTTCTGGGATACTCACGCACGTAGAAGGGATACAGGTGTTTTGATCCCATACATCAGAAACACTATGTGAGTGCGGATGTGGCTTTTTATGAGTATCTCTTATTTTTCTACCTCTGGTCATCAGTTGAGAGAAATAGAGGTAGCTGCTCCTATGCCTGTACCTCTTATAGCCTTGGAGGACTTCTCTTATAATAGTAGTGTATCCACTGTAGAACATACTATGGGCAATTTCAGACCTGTACCACCTGATGAGATGACATTTAAGGGTGCTACATATCAGCTACCAGTTACAGAAAGAAAACACACCCCTCCTCTTCTTTAGTACCCAATGAGCCACCATCATCCTCTCCTCAGGTATATATTGGAGATACTGATAATTCTTCTGCTCATGTGTCTTCAAGGTCCCTCTCTCTGCCTACAGATGATGATATTCCTATTGCTGTCAAGAAGGCTCCGAGGTCTTGTGCACAATATCGTGTCACTGGTAGTGTTGTCTCTGCAGGATCTCTTGGCACCAAATTTTAAGACTTTACAGCTGCAATATCTAGTACAGAGATACCTACCTCCTACCAGCAGGTTCTACACCCACATTGGAAGACGGCTATGGAAGAGATGTCTACACTTACTAATAGAGGGACTTGGGAGTTTTCTGCCCTATCGTCTGGTGCGCACTTAGTTGGGGTCAGATGGATCTTTACCCTGAAATACAACCCTGATGGATCCATTTCTAGGTATAAGGCTTGCCTTGTAGCCAAAGGATTCACCCAAACTTATGGAATAGATTTCTTTGACACCTTTTCCCCTGTGGCACGACTCTCCACGGTCCGTATCCTTGTTTCTGTTGTGGCTCATTATGGATGGTGTCTTCACCAGCTAGATGTTAAAAATACCTTTCTATATGACGATTTGGAAGAGGAGATATATATGCAGCAGCCACCTAATTTTGAGGTTCAAGAGGAGTGTGTATGTAAACTTTGTAAGGCTATTTATGGCCTTAAGCAGAGCTCTCGAGCCTAGTTTCAGCATCTATCTGAAGCACTTTCTATGTTTAGGATGCATAGATCTTCTAATTATTCATTATTTGTTAGGAAAACCAGTACTAGTACCGTGGCTTTATTGGTATATGTTGATGACCTCATT
This sequence comes from Thalassia testudinum, assembly GCA_037157565.1. Classification (NCBI taxonomy): domain Eukaryota; kingdom Viridiplantae; phylum Streptophyta; class Magnoliopsida; order Alismatales; family Hydrocharitaceae; genus Thalassia; species Thalassia testudinum. The sequence goes on along the minus strand of JAZHRO010000077.1, from coordinate 16,871,404 downwards.
CTTAAAGGTGATGATGCATATGGTATTACTCAGGTAAAGGAGTATTTAACTCACCAATTTGCTATGAAAGATCTTGGTAAGCTAAGATACTTTCTTGGTATTGAGATCGCAACGAGCAAGCAGGGCATTGTAATGTCTCAAAGAAAGTATGCACTTGATATTCTTCAGGAAACATGCATACTTGGATCCAAGGAAGCCAACATTCCTATGGATCCTAGAGTTCATCTATTTGAGGATATAATGAGGATAAAGGACAAAAAGATCTATCGACAGCTTGTTAAGAAGTTATTGTATCTAACCATCACCAGGCTAGACATCAGCCTTGCAGTGGGTAAGCTAAGTCAATTTTTAGACAAATCCACTGATGCTCACTGGCAAGCAGTTATGCAAGTGTTGAGATACATCAAGAGTTGTCCAGGTAGAGGCATCCTATTTCAGAAGACAAAGGGTCCTATGTCTGTAGTGGCTTACTCTGATGCGGATTATGCAAAAGATGTGGGAGACAGACGATCTACTACTGATTTTCGCACATTTGTGGCTGGAAATCTGGTGACCTAGAGGAACAAGAAACAAGGTGTTGTCTCACGCACTAGTGCAGAGTCCGAGTATAGGGCTATGGCTCATGCTGCTGCCGAGATGATATAGATTAGATCTCTGTTACGAGATCTTCATGTTGAGATTCAGGAGCCTATGAAGATGTATTATGATAACCGGGCTGCAACATACATTGCTGATAATCCCATGTTTCATAAGAGGACGAAACATGTGGAAGTAGACTGCCACTATACCAGGAGCCTGATTCAACAGGGTCTACTTCGTACAACATGTCTTGCCTCTACTAATCAGACTGCTGATTTATTTACCAAGCCATTGCCTCGCCCCCAGTTTGACAAGTGTAGAAGCAAGCTGAGCATGGTAGATATATATGTTCCAGCTTGAGGGAGAGTGTTGAGCTATGTTTTTTGTATGAGGGCATTTGTGTTCTTTTTTGATATTGGATTCATTTTATTATTTTTCCCTTATCTCTATACAAAGAGACATAAGGACGACTTGGTAAAGATATGATTCTCTTTTCACTTCAACTATTCTAGGTCATTCCACACCACCATGCTAGTAACAGACAAATGTAAAGACAGAAGAATGGTGAATAATTAACATGTTAATATTGCAATGCTATGCAACAAGAATAGAGGATGTTACAGATATCCTAAATGATACTTTTATTACATACTTTGGAGCATATATTTGTTCAGCGAACCAAAGTTTGAAATGTCAATTTCGACGCCGTGCCGATGAAATTATAGGTATGCATTTCGTGGGCATGCCAAAGGTATGCCATGGAAATGCTCGTTTTTCGATGGCAGATTTCGAGGGCCCGAAAAAATGACATTTCGAGGCACGTTGAGGGCATGCCGATGTATGCCGACAGAAATGATAGAAATGATTAAAATTTGAAAGACAACTAAATCAAAATGTTAGAAACATATTTTCAGTTGTATGTAAGTCTATATGAACAAAAAATAATTGTTATTTAAGCCTATATGACAAAAAATCAACGTGTGTTCAGGAATGATTAAAATTCGAAAGAACTAAATCAAGATGTTGGAAACGTATTTAAAGGTTATTTGAGCCTATATGACAAAAAATCAACATGTGTGTGTGTGGACTCTTCCCGAATTTTGAAAAGTATAACATGTCCCTCTTCCTTGGATTTAAACCTCTAATTTCTTTTCAAATTTCCGCCGCTCCAATTCCCAGCGCCACTCAGCAGATGGTCGGCATGCCGCCATTTCGTCAGCAACTGTTGGCATGCCGGCGAAACCCTCGGCATGCCGACGGTTTCCCTACAAACCGACACTATCTTTGTGTCGGCATAGCCTTTCTCTAAAAACCCCCCTTACTGACGGCATGCCGTCAGCATTTAAATCACTGTGCTCATCTATATCTTGACTTGAACTGGGGGCATATTTCAGATGGACTGGGATCCTAGAGTGCCTAAGGTCGGGTTAGGAGGGTTTGTATGTAACTGGCTCCTTTTGTATCTGTACATGAAGCACCATGAACAATATTTGGTCAATGCAATGTTAGTCTTAATATATAGGTGTATATGCATCTAAACTAATCCTTCCATCTAAATGTAGTCACAAAATCATAGAAGAACAGCAAAGTAGGGAAAAGTAATAAGATTCCTTTACTAGAAATCTTAGCTACAACCCATTAATACACTATTTAACGGAAGAAAACCCTAAGTGAGATGCATAAGTCATGCTTAATGGAATAATAATATATGAACATGCATAGTAGGGTTTCAAAATCAACCCCAAAGCAACATGCATGAATCATGATTTATGGATTTAGGCAGAAACACTATCGAAATTGTTGTTAATCATGAAGAGGCATAAAATATAAACTAAGAGTGAAGATTGGCATCCAAGTTGGATGATGAAGACTCTATGTTGAGTAAGGTAACTGATTAGATGGCCTGCTGGATCTACCTCTATATCCAGTTAGTACTCAGGGTGTTAGTTGCATACCATTCTTTTTTCTCTTTTCCTTTTTTTTTTTTGGGGGGGGGGTGTGAATAGGGCATACTACTCAAGTTGAGCTGGGCCCTTTTCTCCCCTTTGTCTTCTTCTTCTTCTTTGAGAAGAATGAACTAGCTTTAGTCCACTTCTCTTGTAGGGGAGTTTGTTGTGATGAAGCACATTATTTCTTGATTATCTCTTATTCTTGCTTCATCTTGTATTATGCAACATTGTATAAGGTGACCTTTCGAGGTTTCCTTCTCAGTGTTCATGGTGGTGATTTGTCTTGATTTCATGCTATCTTAAGTTCGCTTGGTTGTTTACTTCCATTAGAAGGTCATGTTGCTAAGAAAGAATCGTGGTTGGCTAGAAAATCTTGTTGAATAGAAAAATTGAGACTACCATAAGTTTCCAGCAAAGTCAATGACCTATTATGCTCAACTATATTTAAAATTAGACAGCATGCTGGATTGCTATTGGCGATTCGATAGCTTTCATTTTCCTTTCAAAAAAAAATTAGACAACATGCTCTCGGATTTGATTTCCAGATTTGATGTCTGGATCTGAAGAAGTCTCCCACACTCAAAACCACCATGTTTACACTTCATAAAAGGAGGCTAACAATGGGGTTGCAACAATTGAATTACATTAGACTTCAAATAAACTACAGATGCAGTGGCTAGAGTTGTGATGGGGGCGAGGGGGCAGGCTTGTGGTAGACAGTTGGAACTCTGGAAGAGGGAGCTTTATCTTATATTCTGGTGAAGATAGTTGGAACACGAGGGTTTGTGGGACACTGCCTATCATAGGACTTTTGGGAGGTGCTTGTCATGTTAGAGTCCAGTGCTTGTATTTTTACAAGGAGCAACGTTAGAGGTCTATTGTTTTTAACTGTTGAGGCCAGTTGAGGGAACATAATGGAATGATTTTGTGGCTCAGAATCCAGATGACTTGTTAGGCAGGCGTCTGATTGCCTAGGATGTGAGAAACTTTGCAAGAGGATTCGGTAGTTGGAAACATTTTATTTTCAGTGATGTTTCAATATATTAGATAAGAACGGATTCCTCTTTAGTTCTCTGTATGGGCCACATGCAGAGATAGAGAGAAGGGTACTGCAAGAAGATTTGAGACACATGCACAGGGCCTTTTTCTAATTTACCAGAGTGTAGGTTGAGATTCTAATATTAAGTTGGAATACATGACCGACGAGGGGATAAAGTATCAAGGGATATGGACGAGATGGAGTTCAGTGACGTTCTGGCTGAGCTTGCATTATCTAATTGTATAATCTGCAACTACTGTTTTACTTGGTGAAACATCACACACAGAAGCAGTGCCCATGCAATTACAGGTTTACTACTCCATTAATTTTGTGGAGCTTTTCCCTTTATTTGAGGTGAACTGCCTTGGATAGACCTTTCTTTAATCACATTCCACAGTGTTGGAGATCAAATGATGATCTCAGGCATGCAGTGTACTTCAAATTCAAGAGATTTTTGTTCTGTGAACCTGGCTTTAGAGACCTTATACAGGAGCACCGGTATAAAGTACTGGAAGTGGATATAATGACTTGTACTCTGGCAGCAAGGTTATTTGCATCAAGAGAGTTTCTAAGAGGGTATGAGAAATAGATTAAAGAGGAGCACTATTAGGTGAACAATAAATCTATAGAGGTTATTTGTAGGTTAAATAGTGAGTAGGATTCTTTTTTGGAAAGGAATAGGCTCATTAGCGGAGCGGACTAGCACATACTGCAGTCTGCAGCAAGCACACATCATCGGCATCGGCATCGACACGTCGGCATGCCTCCGGTATGGTCGGCATGCCGGCGAAACTCCTGACTTTCGACATTAAAATCATATCGACATGGTCATTCTCCAAAACATGCCTTGCTGACAGCATGCCGTCGGTATTTAAATCAGTGCAGCGAACTACGCAGCTAGGCTACCCAATTTGGGCTCCTCGTGTAAAGCTTCAAGCCAAGCAATGTTTATGTCTTTGAAGACCAAGTACAGGCATGAGAAAATTACAAATTGAGATAACATTGACCAAAGAACCAAATGAATACACAACTATCCACCTTAGAAGTCAGAAAATGAAGCAAATCGCAGAAAAATACCATCTGTTTCTTATCAGCATCCATCTGAGATCTATCCATAAAGATGTCTTCGACGGATCTTTTAGGTGCATGTTTGTTGGGATAGAGGAACCATACCATGTTCTTACCTGTACATAAGAAGGTTCCAAAGGGGAAATCAAGTCCCTATATAATCCTAGACAATGCTGAATGAGGTAACTCACGTAGAATTTAAAAGTACAAAAGCCATTTATTGTCTGACACAACTAACATACATTCAGTAGTGTTTATGTCTTGCTGAAGGGAAAACCACGTACTGAAAATAAATAGCCAAGTCTACCAAGTTATTCATATAAGTAGCAAGACTCAGTAAAATATAGAGTGACGATTTTGTGAAATACTTCTAATAAGTATTTTGTACCAGCCATTTTGAAAGCATTCCACATGATCTCCTCATGCTCAGGAATGCCAAAAAGGCACAGAACTGCCGCATCAATTCCAAAAACTTGCCATAACAATTTTCCAGTGTTATTTTGACGAAGAAAATCCTGTGAAATACACTTGATGTGAACATTCCAAACAGTCAATAAAATGGTAAAAACAACAGAAGAGGTTATGCTTGGGGGGCTAGTTATTCCAAACCTTTGGATGCATATACAACCAAAACCGAACCCCATGCCACAGAGCGCAAGGTTGTACTTTGGAACACATGCAATCTTCCATGGCAAGCCAACACTGCAATCAGTTACAAGCATGATCCCCTTTTAGATTACAACTTCCCGACAAACAACAATGGGTAGATATAATACATGTTCGACAGCTGAAACAGACAAATTATAGGAAAGCATGAAAGTTCATCCACTAAATACTAATTGTGAAGATTTGGAAGGGTGGCGCAAAGCCCTTCTTCGATAATGGCACATGTGAAGAGAGGAGCAAGGTTGGATCACGCACACACACGTTTTTTAGACATTTCTTTATGATACATTACTCATAAAAATGTTAATTTAAAATATTTTTTAATATTTTATACCTTTTTGAGCGATTTCCCTTAAATTCACCGAATCAGCGATATGTCCCTTTTTTGATTTGTCGATACGATATCGATATCGATATTTAAAACCTTGGAGAGGAGAGAGACAGCAGTCATCGGTGAAGAAGAAAAGACGAGGAAGTTTTGGAAATTTAGAAATTATTATTGCAAACTCAAGAAACAAATGAAGAGATTTGACCTCTATAAATAAAGAACAAATCTCAATCAAACCAAATCAAATCACTAATCCTATTTCCTAAAAGAACCAAATCTCTCAATAAGAACTCAAACAAATTAGCCACAAGTGGTACAAAACATATGAGGAAAACAACTAAATCTAAACCAATTTTCCTCTCTCTCACAAACACACACACACATCACGCACCCACATAGTAGGCCCATCAACTAGACTGCCACATGGCCTCTAACTGTTGTTGCGACATGGCACTGCCACGTGACTTTATTCCCATGCTAACACTAATGACATCTAATATTGAACCAACTAAAACCAAAACCAATCCTTTCACTGTATTAAGAAGGGTTCACTATATTGAATGCCTGTATTTTTTTAATTATTAACTCTTGTAATATTTCTCATAATCAGTGTCCCAACCACTAGGCTTCCATAGCTTTTAGCTGACGTCTTTTTTAAAAAAAGGGGAAGGGTGGTTATCCGGTTGATAACCACCCAGCAATCATATTAATGAAAGATGCATGATGCCAAATTACAAGTTAGAACCCCAGAGACCAATACCAGAAGAAATAGACTCCACAAAATTCTCCAAATACGGACGTTGCCCCTTGAACACAACCGCATTCTTCCCCAACCAAATGCCCCACAAAACGGCTAGCGGCCTTGCCCTCTCCTTCTGTCCTGAAGACACTTCGACCATCACTCCTAGTCCCACATCTGAAAGATTGCCAAAACACATCAAAAGTAGAGTTGGCCCACCACCCTGCATTGAAGCAGCTCCAAACCTGAGTGCCAACTGGAAATCGAAAGAAAAGGTGATGGTGAGCATAAAATTCGCGAGAAAAATTAGGGTTTTGAACAACCCGTCGTCGTAGTCACAAAAGTTCGCTATCAAATAAAATTTATAACTGAAGCTCGAGGTAAGCCCCGGGTCGAATACAGGGAGGCAACATTTGATTTTGCAAGAAATATCGTGCTATGATTTGTTTCTTTTTGGTCTTTTGATATCTGCTATTTTGTTGGTATTTTATAATAGCGAGTAAATAGAAAGAAATATGATCTAAACTAAACTATTCTAGAAAGCAGGAAAGAGCTATTCTACTTACAAATAATAGGGAGATAGAAAACTACTTCTAGATATACACTTGAAAAATGTTTATTACAAACAATTCTACACTATGAAAGCGATAAAGGGAAAGGAGGTGAAAGGAATCCTCTTTGTCGAACGCTTAGAGGACGAAGCTGCGTTGACGAAGCTCGGACGAAAATGTTGAGTTGGAGGAAGGAGAACGGTGTTAGAAGAAGAGGTAAGGACGGGCAGCATCACGACGTGATCCACTTCACAGAATGGGGTTGAGAAGACAACCTATGGGAGCTCCACGAATAGTGGTGAGATGGTGGAAGATTATTTTTATTTTTCTCTAGTGGAACATCCCAAAGGCTTGGGACACAAGCTCAAGAAGATTTTGAGCTCTAAAGAAGGTGAGGAGAGCATAGGAAGGGATGAGGATGAATAGGAGGGGTGGTGGTCCTTTTATAATAGAGGAGAGGAGGCTTGGTCGTTCATGGGCCAATGGCAACATTAAAATCGTCGCTGAAGGTCCGCCACAATCGTCGCTGAAGATCCCAGCTCACACACCGGCTAGCTCTCGCGACGCTCGCAGCTGCTGAGGCGAGGTTGAAGGAGAGACATTGGATGCTCGATCAACGGCTGAGATTGTGCAAGGATCGCGCCCTTCGGATCACGTTCTGAAGTCACGTGCGATCACGCTTGATCACGATCATGTGAAATTCTACTCATCCTAAGGTCACGCGATCACTCTTTAGTCATAGGAACATGATCGGGTGGCCCAATTTAGCACTCGCGCACACGCTGTTAATCAGATGCACCCGCAGGGATTCGGCCGTGTGCCCACAGCTTGAGAACGTCTCTCGTCACCAACGCACTACCCCTGCGGGTTGTCACGACGATCATCCAAATCGCGACCACTCGGATTCATCCAACGGTCGTGAGCTCTTGTAGAGCTTATGTTGTTGAGAAAGAGACGTGGCTTCACAAGGGCCGTTGGATGGCCCAGATCTCGCGAAGGAAGCGCCTTTGAAGAGGGGCAGAACTGAGGGCGGATTTAAGCAGCTGGGATGGTGTCATTATGGATGTCCATCTTCTTTGCTTTGTAAATGACGTCACAGATGTCGGATTGGATTGATTTTCATGCCATTGGGCTGCGATCGTCGATCCGAATCCATCTGTGCAGTTGGATTTGTCGTTTGAAGCTCTAAATTGCATCATCTAACCCCTTGGTTGTTGATCTTCCTCAAACTGCATAAGGTGCTACAGGACTCCAATCAAGGCGATTTCAGAGACGTTAAGACTCCGATCGTCGTCCTGATCAAATCCGTACGATCAAATCATCAATCCGATGCCCTGAAATAAATCTCCCTATCACCTGGCCACAAAAAGAAATGAATTAACCTATAATTTATACAAATTATTCTAAATGCAGAATGATACATGTTATGTAATATTTATAATGTTAAATGCAATTTTAAGCTTAGGAACTCGCATAAATAAACATTTTATCTTGAATAAATGTGTATTTATCAATCCACATCCTCCACCTCTTGACAAAGGGGACATGTCTCCGCCTCAAGGGCCAACCTAGTCCTCCACATTCTCGTCATAAGCCTACACCTCATGAGGAGCCAAGCGAAAATCTTCACCTTCAAAGGACAAGCTGCCAAACAAATATGATTGTCTGTCAACCCACCAACATTCCCTAGCCTTCTATATGCGTCACGAATTGAGAAATCAACCTCCTCCCAGCAATGAGCATCAACCTCACCCTCAAGCTAAAAGCCCTCCTACTCTTGCAATAAGGCCTGAATCTCCATAACCCTTTAGTCCAACAATCCTCCAATGAAAGTGGGACACCAGCAGTTCTCCTATACATCCGCCACCAAGGCCCTCCTATCTGTAGCCAATGCCGAGAGCCTAGGGAACCAATCACACAACCTTCCTTGCCCTGTCTAGTCATCTAACCAAAATTTGAACACACTTCCCGAGCAAAACAAGGGAGTAAAGCAATTCCTCACCTTAGGCACCACCAAAGAGAGGCCTCTAAGGAAGTGAGAAGCTCCCTGTGGGGGCATCAGCAGTAGGTCCCAACCTAGTAGGCCACCATAACACATCCTAAAAACTTCTCCCATGAGATTGTTCACCTCCAAGCAATCTAACAATCCATTTGGTCAGGAAACTGTCATTTACCCTTCCCACCCCCCCACCCCCCTCCTTCATGGCTCTACAAACCTAGCCCCCTTTCCCCCAGCACCATAATTTGTCCAAAAGAAGTCCCTCATGAGGGTCATGATCCTCTTCTCGATCTTCTGCGGCATCTTCAACACAGAGTCAAAGTATGAAGGCATAGACGACAACACCGCCTTGAGCATCACCAATCTCCCTCCTCTAGAAAGAGTCTTGGACATCCATCCTGCGAGTCTCCACTCTATCCTCTCCACCAAGGGAAACCAATAGCGCACGAAAATCTTCCTATCTATAAGCGAGAGGCAAAAGTAGGAGTAGGCAGAGCTCCCACCTACGTAGCCAAGGCCAAACTACACTTGGTAGCCACCTCATTTGACATAAGGAAGGGGGCAAAAGTTGACTTCGAGTAATTTATTCGCAGTCTGGATGCCTCCCCAAAAATCTCCAACAAAATACGCATCTTCCTCACCTCTGACTCAGAGCCCTCCACAAAGAATAAAGTATCATCCGCATACTGAAGCACCAGAATCACAACCTCATTACCCAGGGTAAATCCTCTGACCAGATTCCTCTTACAAGCTTTAATAGACGACCTTGCCAAAGCATCTGCTGGTAGCACAAAAAGAATCGACACCAACGAGCAGCCCTGCCTATCTCCCCTCCTCAATTGAATCCAACCCCGTGCCGGATTCCCATTAATAAGGATCAAGAAAGATGTAGTCATGACGCACCACTTCATCCAGTAGATCCAAATTGGTAGGAAGCCCCTCTTCATCAAAGACACCCATAAGAAAGACCACTGGACTGAGTCATACGCCTTTCTGAAATCGAACTTCCACAAGAGCGCCATCCTCTTCTCCCTCCTCCAGTGTGCAAGAATCTCAATAGCTACAACATACCCATCCAAGATGTTCCTGCCTGGAACAAAGGCTATTTGCACCTAAGAAACCATCCCGGCCAGCACTCCCCTCAATCTGTTTGCCAGCACCTTTACCATGATCATGTAAATTGTATTGAAGAGAGTAATGGGTCTGTAGTCATCAATAACCTCTATCCCCTCCCTTTTCGGTAGCAAAAACATGAACTTATTCAATCTATTGAATCCAAGGTTGCCATCTCTAAAATATGCCAACACCTGCATGACATCGTCCTTAAGGAGTATCCAGAACTCCTTATAAAAGCGCACAAGGAAACCATCTAAACCAGAGCATCCATCTACATTCAAGACCCAAACTACCTTCCGCACTTCATCCTTAGTGAACGGCCCTGTCAGTCCCGTAGCCTGATCCTTACTGACACCTGGTATGTTCGACCCCAACCACCCTCCACTTCCCACTTAGCCTCTTCCTAGTAAACTCTGTAAAAATCAGCTGCAACTCTACCACTCGCATTCTTGCCAACGAACTCTGTGCCATTCACTGACAGCCTATTAATCCAGTTCCTCAGTCGCCTCCTCGAAGCCACCAAGTGGAAATAGCGCATGTTGGAGTCCCCTTCTTTCAAGCATTTCTACCTGGATCTCATCCTCCATTCTACCTCAGCTTTCCGATCCTCTTCTTGAACCACCTGCAAGTGTCTCGCTCTAGCAGTCCGGTCCTCCACAGATATAAGCCCCAGGTCATCCACTTTGTCCAGCCTCGTGATCTCAGCCATCACCTCATTCTTCCTATTTCTCTCCTCGATTTACCTCCTACACTACCTCAGGAACGATCTGAGCTCCCGCAACTTGGTCTTCAACCTCATCGCCGCTGGCCTGTCAGGCTGCATAGATCTCCACTTCTCCACCCTCCCTCTAAATGCCTCCTCTAGCAGCTAGGCCTTGTCAAATTTGAAGTAGGTCCCCACTCCTTTCTCCTCATTAGACACCCACAGCAACGGAGTATGATCCAGGAACGGCCTCTCCATGGGTCTAACCTCCGCTAACGAGAAAATCTCTGCCAGCTCCACTATGTAAAAGAACATGTCCAACTTGGATCTCTATCCCCCAGAACTCCATGTAAAGGTGCAGAAGTTCAGGGGCAAATCCATCAACCCATGCATAGCCACGAACTCAAAGAGCTCCTCAAAACCCCTATCACTTCCAACTCTTCAACTCAATCTCTCATTTACTAGAAGCATGGCGTTAAAATCTCCTCCAAGCAGCCACGGGCATCCCTATAAGCTCAACGCTACCTGGGTCAACTCTTCCCACAAAACGTGTCCGGATGCCTCCTCAATCAGTCCATACACCATCGATGACACAGAACAAAAACCATCACCGCACCTCCACAATTGCATAGTCACTACATGTGACCCCACCAAGGAGTCCACCAAAGAGAAATCACCATTCTTCCAGCCCAAAATTATTCCCCCCGAGCGTCCCACTACATCAAGCACCATAAATTCACCCAAACTTCCACCTCCCACCTCCCTCCAAATCTGTTGCTCACAATGCTGCAGCTTAGTCTCTTGTAGAAACACAAGTTCAGGTCCCCACTCCTACAGATATCTCCTCGATGTTTGAAGGTAACGCCATTATTCGTCATAACTAACTTGAATTAGTCGGAATCCAGAGATAAATGCACCTAAATGATCGCCTGAGGACCATTATTACACTCTAATTTGATTTGAGAAGACAAGAAAATCAGATTAATTCTGCTGTTTTAACAGCACATCACAAATGCATATTAACCACGGGATTACTCAAGGGTTAATTAAAGGTTAAATGAACATAAAAGATCAAGAAGTGGACTCACACTGACAGAATCAGGGTTTCACGTATTTCAAGGACAAAAACAAGACTGAAAACCTAATTATCAGCCGCACTTAAATTGGAAAGGTTTTGGCGAGGATAAAATCAATCTAAACCTCCTAAAATTCATAGAAAAATATTCTAAAAGATTTGGTACCTTCAGTTTGACCTTATGAACCCATTTTAACTTAGAACAGAGTTTCAAACAGGAATTTGCCCTACTTTGAACTTCTGTGCAATTTACCCAGTCAAACATGATCAAAACTTAAATCCAAGTTTACCATTAGATTCCTTGAGTCAAAATTAGGTTAAGACCAAAATTTGGATCCAATTAAAGTCCATCTTAACCTAGTTTGCATTTTAGCCCTTAGAAAATATGTTTATTACACTCAAGCCCCTAGGTTTCAAGTTTCTCATAAAAAGGCCCTTAACTTTCTCTTCATCTTTGCGAACAGGTCCCTACCGCCATTAAATGTGAACAGAACCTCTAAACCCCAAAACTGCCGACTTCGAGTGAGGATTTCTCGTTCAAATCTCTCCAAAATTGGAGAGATTGTTCTTGAGACAATCTCCTATCCATTGGACTTGATCCCAAGCCCTGATTCGACTCCTAGAGCCCTAGCGAAACTCATGAAATCAGCAAGGTTTCCTTGCCTTAGTTGCAAGGAATTCGAATTGATTCCTTACAATTAAAGGCCTGAAACTCCTCTATCTAAGTTCCTCTTGATCCCAGCGTGTTTTCGAGTCTGGTTACAGCCCAAACGACCTCTTCTTCCCCTTCTCTGGCCGCCTCCGCCGCGACTCTAGGGAACCTCCTCAATCCCCTTCCTCCGGCCACTCGACGGTCAAATCAAGCGGCCCAGCTTCTTCCACACGCTCCTCCACTCCTCGCCGACCACAGCAGGAGCCACCTACCCCTCTCATCCTTGCTAATCCCCTCATCGAAGGTATTCGTCTTCCCCGTGTCCGGCAAACCACGCTAGCACGGATCCTACCCCTTTCCCCCCGACAATTAAGTTCTCTCTCTCCTTAGTCTCTAGGTTAGTTATAGGTGTTTAAATCTTAGGTTAGACCAACGTATCCCCCACCATCTTCTTCGCATCCGGCGAAGCTCCGACGAGCTTCGCTCGGCCGCCACACACACCCACACAACTCACGACCACCATCAAAAGCCTCTCCTCTTCACATAGATCAAAAGCCCTCTCCCTATTAACACCTCCACCCACTCAAACACCCCACCGATCGAACCCATCCTCCGCTTGCTCCTCCGACATCATTCAACCGCCATACACATCCAATCACCTCGCCGCCACCACCGTTGCATTCCTCACACCACGGCGACCTTTATGAACATTTTAATTAGGGCTTTAAGCCCGTGTTTTTTGTGTTAGGTATTCATCGTCGCCGCCAATCACTCCGCCACCGTCTGCCACCGCCCGTCCGTCGTGCACGTCAACAACACCCTCGTTGCATGCGGAAACCAACCACAAAGCCACCAATTGCTCCAACTGAGTGACAGAACGTCACCTGCAGCTGCAATCAAGGAAGACATCTGTGGCTGTGCGTGTGAAGGAGACTGAGGATTTTAGTCCCACATCATGGGAACACATTTTGGAATGCGTATATAACGCATTTGTGCCGTTGTCTGCTTGCCTCGAAACATCGAGGGTGAGGTCCCCGCTTCACTCTCTACCCTTATTGCTCGCCCGCCTTCACGTCGACGGGTCTGGACCCCTCAACCCGATTACCTGACTATCATATACCCGATCCAGATTTGAGAGAGGACAGAACGATTTCTGAAGGAGGGGAAGGTTTTTTCCACAAGAAACGTGCCACTGTGCTCAACACAGCGAATTTCAAAGCTTTGAGGGGCTATTGTGCTTGGTGACTTAAGTCGTCTGCCCCACGTGCCCGACGTCTAACTCTGATATCGGTTGAGGTTATTGTGGAATTATCTACCTCTAATCTGACATGGTAAAGTGGTTTAGAATTAATGTTGAAACATTGAAACTACTATTGACCTTGGGAAGTGTGCCTAATTGCGGATTTAATTCGTGGTTCAAACCACCATTTTTAGACCTTTAATTATCTTTTTGTCCCATCGATTCTGAGATACATTTTGATTATAATTGAATATCTTTTTGAGTAGATCATTTATTTCATTGCACATCTTTATTATAATTGATTGTTGTGCTCATTATATTCTGATTAGTGATTGAATTCCATATTTGCTCCCTGCGAACGACCTCTGAACTCAAGGATTTTTCGAGCACTTATAAATTTAAATGTCGTTACGTTTTTATCGACTATATTACGTCGTAATACTTTTCTAAAACACGATAGAAGCTTATCAACAGTGCTACCCTTCTAGAGGGGTCGTTCAGCCCCTGACATTCCACGTCAGGATCTTCATCCTGGGTGTACAATAGGTCCTCTAAAAGTGCATCTAAAGCCTGCTGCCACAACAACATGAGCCTTTGCAGACTCCAAGCAAGCCTCCAAGCCCAGACCACCTACGTCCACCTCAGCCTCATCGCCTCTTCCCAGCCCACCTGTCACATCAACCCCAGAGCCCACCTCACCCTGTAATTGCCCACCAACCTCCTCTTCACCATCCTCCCCAAACCCTCCCACCGTCTCCACTCGAATTTCCCTGCAACCCCCGCTCCAAGCACCCACCTTCATCCCTGATGCCCTTCCCCCTCCAAGACCCCCTATCACACCGCCACTGACTCTCCCCTTAGCACCACCACTACCTTACCCCTTTGCTCCCACCTTCGCCACCTGAGAAGGCCCAGGGTCGCAGCCACGAAAAGTCCAAGACAGACAAAAGACCAGCCACCGCCCTCTCCCACGAAACGGACACCACCGCGAGAGCTTGAGTGCACCCCCATCAACCCCAACCCTCTCCTCTGCACGCACCACAGCCAACGTCGACACAGCAGGGGCCATCGACCCATCGCAGACCCCAAAAAAGAGTCCCCACTCAACCAAGAGCCACAACCCCTCAAAAAGCACCTCGTGCTGGGCCAGGGATGGGTCAAGGTCCGCTTCTCCCCTACGCTGGCTTAGATCTGAAAAGATGCCCACCGATGCAGATCCGCGTAAAGATCCAGATCCAGGCTCCTTACTAAAAGAGATCTCATCTACACCAAAAGCCTTCGCATTAACTCCCACGACCCCATCACCGCAATCCATGCACTTGGAAATCCCCTCATCTGCGGAATGGTCATCGAGGAGTGCAATCGACTCCGTGGAGATGTCGCCAGTCCCGAGGTTCCCGCATCGGCCTTTCGCCTTCCAGATCAACCTCAGCCACGCCGTAGCGACACCGCTGCCATCCTCCACTGCAGCAACCTCCCAACAACAGCGCCACCTTTGTTCTCTTCCCCTTCCCTCTCCATCTCCTAGCCATCACCACCCTTCAACAACCCCCCCATGACCTTCACGCCAGCCCACCATCAAGGTGTGGTTTCCCTCTGAGCAGCACCTGCACATAGGTCTTATCTCTCACCCCAACCTCCGAGATCGTCACCACCCAAGTTGAACCACCCAGCCTCAACACCATCTTCGGAGGCGCTGTGGACCCTGGGGTAAGCTCCACCACCGCCCACGGCATCGACAAATCGCCCTCTACGAGGCCAAGGCACTCGCATCTCTTGAGGCTTGCAAACGGAGCCACGATCGCCTCCAAAACCTCCTTCGTGCACAGCCACAGGGGGATCCCCTTACCTCCACGACCAACTCCGCCCTCAACAAAGATCTCTCCGACAAGGCCCCGTCATGCCTTGTCGGCCACCTTCACCTCACCAAGGCTCCACCAACAGAAGATGTATGAAAAACCATCCTCCGCACCACCTCGCATCACAGCCCAAAGAGAAGAAAACGCGATGGAGAAATTATCGCAACCTTCACAGCTACCTCCACATCCACCACATTCGGTATTTCCTTCAAGAACTCTGGCCGCCCCAATCGCCCCCTACGGACGTCCCCCACCACCATTTCGACAAGCTCCTCTATGGGTTGGACTTGGGGCGACCACAGCACCCACACCTCAACCGCTGGAGGACGAGGGATGGGCATAGAAGACCCCCCTCCTCCATCCGTCGACCCTGAAGGTATCTCGCCTGACGATGCCCAAGCTCTCCACAAGCCAACCACAGCACCGATTCAAGGCAATCCACGATGAAGTGCCCACAACCAAGGCATTTGAAACATCACACCTCCGCAGCTCCGCTCCTCGCCCTCCTAAGGTGGACCACCACCCAGCCACTATCGGTAATCCCTCCTGTGCCCCCGTTACTCTCCCCCTCATTTCCTTGAGTCCTAAAGCCTAACACAGGATATTATTTCCTTTCAACTGACATGTTGAACCAGGTGAATTGCTGCTAGTGACTCGACAGGATGACAAACTAGGCCCTAGCCAATTTCCCCTCCAGAGTAGTCCATACCTAGATCAATGGCTCCTCCCAACCAAGTACTGGTGTAACATTATCTTTTTCTTTTTTTTGTGCGAGGAGAAAGACCATTCATTAACAGCCTATCACAAGGGAAATTTGAGGAATCCCAACACCCTTGTAGATTACATCTCAGACAATACTTGGCCAAAACATGTGCAAGCTGGACATCACTCCTAAGAGATTTAAAAAGAGAAACCCACATGATTGTCAAGTATCTCCACACAGCTCTGCATGATATTCATAACTTCCCATGATGGCTACTGTAGGGAAAGAATTTGACATACTGGGTTGATGGCATCAGATAAAATGGCTGCCTCTGATACATTAGCATGTAAGGCCAAGTTCAAGCCCTGTAGAATTGCCCAAACTTCAACATATTCCGCATAAATATAAGTGCATTTTACTATCGTGCCACACACCGCAATACCATTTGAGTTGAATAGGATAGCTGCTATCATGGAGTAAGAAGTTCCAACATCCACATCAACCAAAATGATATATTTATTTTGAATTGCACTTCTAGAAGTGATATAGCCTTTTTCAATGGTTGTAGAAGATGTTGAACCATGTGGCTGATCATATCTGGGAGATTGGAAGGAGACATCTAAATAGAAAGATCCCTGTGAAATCAAAGAAGATGCATTAACCTTCAAAAGAAACCCTCGCCCTCTTTTTATATAAAAGAGAACTAGGCAAATTACATAAGTACTCCACAAAAAATAAATAAATAGCAAATATCCCCTTATATCTCAACACTCCCTGAAGCCTGGCCCTAAGAAATTGCAAGTTTAGACTTGGGTTAGGCTTAGCAAGCCAGACCAAACCTAGTTAATAGGTGAGAGAAGGTTCCTAATGGCATTGATTGGAATGCTACCGACATGCTGTCAAAATGGTCATTTTAGGAGGGTCCACATATCAACATTGTTTACTTGTTGATAAGCAGGGATTTCATCGGCATGCTGGTGATGCCGACGACATGCTGCTAGTACGGTCGACACGATGCAGTATGTCGATTGCGAAGGCTGCTGCTGCGTGGCTGCTACCTGTTGCTGTTGCGCTTCGCTTCTGCTAATATTGTCGCGCAGCTCGTGCTGCTGTTGGCATGCGCTCTGTGCTGCTACTGGCTTGTTGCACTCCACTTCTGCTGTGTTGCTACTAACACTCTTGGTTCTTCTGAGTTCTGGCTTCTAAGTTTCGAGTCCCAACTTCTAAGTTTTGACTTCCAATGCATCAAGACATTACAGTTTCAACTTTCACTTTGAAATTGTACACTTTGATTCTTTCATTCTTAAATTCTTTGTATTCTTAAATTTAATTTGGATGGTAATTATTTGATATTTGATTGTTAAACTTGAACATGATATGGTCATGTTGCATATTATGATATAACGCTCTTATTCTTACATAAATCAGCTTAAGCATTTAATTTTCTTGAAATTTATATTATTTGAGAGAGGCTCGTCTAAGATGGTTTGGACATTTACAAAGAAGGCCACTAGATGCTTCAGTTAGGAGATGCGAGAAGTTGGAGGCTGAACCCGCTAAGAGGGGGCGAGGAAGACCAAACAAGTGTTGGAAGGAAACTATTAAGTATGACCTCAATTACTTTAATTTAAGTCCTAAAATGGCTGAAAATCGATCTGTGTGGAGGCAAAGAATCCATATAGCCGACCCCACTTAGTGTGGGAAAAGGCTTGGTTGTTGTTATATCATTTTGACTACTGTCATTTTGCTCGACATGACTCTAAAATGGCCTATTTTTGGGCCATTGAAATCGTCAAAATCTACCGTCGAAATACGAGTGTTTCCACAACATGCCCTAGGTGTGCCTCCGAAATGCACACTCAGAAATTCATCAAAACGACATCGAAATAGGTATTTTGAACCTTGCCTAATGAGCATTAGGCAATAGAGTATGATTTTTTATAGTAAAGAATGAGTTTGATGCAAGAGTCAAGCTAACAAACATGAGATCAAAAGTAAATTGAGTCAAACAATCTACAAAACAAACGAGCACCCCATGCAATGATTACTATCCCACCTTCCTTTCATTATTCCCTACAAGGTTTGTGTTCCAATTTCAAGATCCCCTTAAAGGGTACAACATTTTAAATGCTACTAGCATGCAGTTGATATGGACCTTTTTGGGAAAAAAACATACTGATACATAATTAATGTCAAAATACAGAGATAGCAGCAACATATCGCCATATATCAATTGAATTGACCCATATCGAGGGTCCTCTTCACAAAATTCACATTGTTTCACTGATATTCATCAGCATAAGGGCAACATGAATCCTCACTATTTGTGATGTTGCTATTGTTGTTCTCAACCGTTCCTACTACTACTGTTGTTAGGTGTTGCTACCACTTCCTGGAGCTCCAACTCCAAATCTCCAAGCCACACTCCATTCAGATCTTTGTCTGAATCTCCAACTCCATTCGCTTCAATAAATTATCATCTTGGTAGCCATTCTTACTAGTAATTTAGTACTTGTTAGTACCTCGTA
This sequence comes from Thalassia testudinum, assembly GCA_037157565.1. Lineage (NCBI taxonomy): Eukaryota > Viridiplantae > Streptophyta > Magnoliopsida > Alismatales > Hydrocharitaceae > Thalassia > Thalassia testudinum. The sequence goes on along the minus strand of JAZHRO010000077.1, from coordinate 16,852,610 downwards.
AATTGGTATTTATACGTGAGGTAGCCTAGATCTACACTAAATCTAATGTCTATTACCTAAGATCTATAATTCTGCACAAGATCTAACTTGTATCTAGTAATTAAAGCTTGTAATTGCGATAAATGGTATTAATGTACATGATTAAAGTTTGTATGAGCTATCTATAGTTTATAATTTATTTATAATTTTAATCATTTTAAGTAAATTCAATCATCTTTGTTGGCATGCCCTCAATATGAAAAATTTTCGAGGCATTGAAGTCCTTGACATCCAACATCAAAATGCAAGTATTTCCACAGCGTACCCTCAACATGCCTCCGAAACACACATTTGAAAATTTATTTAAACATATCGATATCAATACTTAAAATCTATTACCTTAATTAACTCGAATGTTCGAGTCCAATTATATAATCACCTCTATTAATGCTATCTAAGGTTGATTTTGACGCTCGACTAAGTAACAGTATACACTAAGGTTGTGTTTGGTTAGGGGTTTGAGCAAACCTGGGATAGAATTGGAGTGAGAAAAGTTGAGAAAGGTGCTTGGGTGGTAAGCTTATAATGATTGGTATGGTGATGTGATGTTAGTGGGTAATATTTTAATATTATGATATGATGTAAGTGGTTATATTATGTAGGAGTGGGTATATTTTAACATATATTGAGGTTGATGTGATATTGTGAATGTAATTTAAGGGATATATTATGTTGGAATGGATATATTTATATATATATTGGAGTTGATAGTAATGATTAGTATAGAGTGAAATTGTAAAACCCTTTGGTGGAAGCCCTTATCCCACCCCAAACCCACCTCTACGCCCCTATTCCACCTCCAAACCTGTTGCCAAACACAGTTTAAATGCCATTTCAAATAATGTATCTTGACACATTGGCGTGATTCTCCATAAGGCTTTCCTATTGGGGTTAGAGAGAGCTCCATTGAAGATGAAGAGGCAATAAACGTAAACACAAGAGCTAGTGCTACCAGCCCACCAAATGATGCTATATTTTACCAAGGCCGTAAATTATGTCATGCCACCCCAAATAAATCAAACAATTGAAGAGAATGGCAACAAAGACTACCATGCCACCACTGAAAAAGAGAGGATAAAAATTTCCTAGATCCTCTACGTGATTTCTCAAGTTAAAGAGAATGAGATTAAAAATCATTTACTTCCATAACTTATTCCATTTCAATGGACTTATTCTAACCAAACATCCAACAAGGCATCACAAATACAAACTGAAGTCACTTGTGAAGATTTGTTAGGGTGGTGTGGAGTCCTTCAATAATGGCATGTGGAGAGATGTGAGAGCCCGAGGAGTCAACGATGAAGAAGAGAGGAGGGAGGTTTGGAAACTAGGAAATAGTATTGCAACTCACTAATCAAATGAAGAAATTTGATCTTTATAAACACGGAACCAATCTTAAACAAATCAAATCACTAATCCTATTTCCTAAAACAACAAAATCTCTAAATAAAGACTCCAACAAATTAGCCACAAGTGGCACAAAACATATTAGGAAAACAACTAAACCTACACCAATTTTCCTAACACACACAAATATCGCGCACCCACATAGTGGGCCCACCGACTATAGTTGACACATGGCACTACCACGTGGCTTTATTCCCATGCTAGCATGCCCCCTCAAGTCGAGGCCAGAGAAGGGTAAAGACTTGCTTTTTTTTTCTCTTGAACTTTGGAAGGACTATTTGCATCCATGCATACTCCCAAATCTTCTTTGAATGTATCTTCTGGTGCAACTGCGAGTCTCTTGCAACCTCTGTAGTCATTGCCTCTTTGACCATCTCGAAAGTAGTTGCTACAGTTGCAATTGTCTTCTCTTCTTCATTAATTAAAGCCCGGAGACACTTTAAATTTGCAGATCTAAATGAGACAACATGATTCTCCTTCTTCCACTTCTTAGCCTTTGGTGATTTTCTAGTGCACTCTCCAGGATAGCGTGGAGTTTGTAGATGATTTGGGTCTCAATGTCTGCCATCATTGCCTTCAAAAAAGGAGTTATCTCTACTTCTATGTCCTCACAAACCCTGCATGAGGTGTTGGGATCTCTTAAGGTACATGAGAGAACACGTCGTCAAAGAAGCTCTTCTTATATGCCTCCACAGAGCCCGCGTAAAGTGCCAAGTTCTCTTGGAGTATGTAAGAGCACTCCCATTCCAGAAAAGTCAGGGTGCGATACTTAAACTCTAGATTGATCTCCACGAGTTCCACGCACAAGGAGATTTTATGCACAAAACAAAACTCCTGCGTGAAGCACACGACCTCCTTATGCTCCTTCCTATGTGTGAATACTAGTGGGCTCGAAAAGATTTGGAAGGGTGAAGTGGAAAATTTCTTCAATAATGGCACATGGAGAGAGGAGAGAGAAAGGAGTCAACAATGAAGAAGAATCAAGGAAGGAGTTTTGGAAACTACGAAATATTATTGCAACTTCAAAAACAAATGAAGAGAATTAGTCTTTATAAATAAAGAATCGATCTCATTCAAATCAAATCACTAATCCTATTTCTTAAAGCAATCAAATCTCTAAAAAAGGACTCAAACAAATTAGAAACAAGTGGCATAAAACATATTAGGAAAACTAAACCTAAACCAATTTTCCTAACACACACACACACAAATATCACATGCCCACATAGTGGACCCACAAACTGTAGTTGCCACACGGCACTACCACATGGGCTTATTCCCATGCTAACATCATTAATGAGAAATAATTTGATTTACAAGATAGAAGTCTATTATGAATCGGACGATAAATCAAGTCTTTTGCTTACTCTTTGACAAGGTAAGTAGCAAAGTACTCAGTCTTACTTGATTATAAATGTTGGGAATAAAAGACATCACATGGTAGTGACACATAGCAATCAGTCAAACTATGTGGCACTGCCACGTGGCAACAGGTCAGTGGCCCTCTTGCGTGCCAACTAGGGTGGTCCTAGAGGCCCTATGTTGGTCATTGCTTAGGTTTCAAGTTTTGTTTATTTGTTAAGTTGTTTTTAGGAAAGTTATTTAAAGGATTTGATTTATTTGGGATTTATTCTTCTTATTTAGGAGAAATGATTTGTTTCTTATTTTATAGAATATGATCTATAAAAGAGAACCTTCCTATTGTATTTGTTTTTTAGTTAATGGAATAATATTTCCTACATCTTATACTCCTCTCCCTCTCTCTTCTCTAAAGACAATCAGCCACCCTCCACAGCCGCCGGCCACCATCAAGTAGCTGATATCTGCTGCTCCTCTCCCTGTTCTAACGTGGAACAGCCCCCATGTGGGACTATTTTTCCCAAGCCAAGGAGCTTCCACGCTCCGAACTAGCGCAAATCTTGACATGGTATCAGAGCCTACGATCCACGATCCTCGGCATGCATGTTCTCTTGGCCACACGTGTGGTTCCCATCTCCAACAAATCTTCCTCGACAAATCCAGTGCCTTACAAGGAGAAGGAACGTAAAAGATGATGGACACCACCGCCACGGCCACCAAAGCCACGTTATCAACGAAGATGATGGAGTTCGAAGCCTAAAAAAAAAGATATCTATCAAGTTATATGGTTTGTGATCTTCGTATTGACACTTTATATTTGATTTTTTACTCTCCTTCAAAAGAAGAGATTTTCCTATAGAAAAGATGTCAGAAGATTCCTTCCTAAAAGATCCAGGATATAGATGTCTCACAATGGAGCTACTAGCACCTCACATGCAGACCCTCTCGTGCCTATCGACCTTGAAAAGATACAAAAAGAAGAGAAGACCAAGGCGTCATCGCCACGAGTGTTAAGGTTGGCACAGAAGCAACAACTCAAAAGGTGGCACGAGGTTACACCATGGCTCCTTCCAAAGAAGAAGAAAAGGAGAAGACAAAGGTGGCCATCGCGACGACTATTGAGGATGCCACAAACACAACGACTTCGGAAGTCGCAAGAGGCTTCACCATAACTTCTTCCAAAGACCAAGTTGAGAGCACAATGCTCGGAGAAGAATGGTAGGGCATCTAGCCTCATCATCAAGTTCGAGTTAAAGTCATCGTCCTCCCGGCCTTAACTTGAGGGGAAGTGTTGGGAATAAAAGACACCACGTGGCAGCCAGTCAAGTCACGTGACACTACCATGTGGCAACAGGTTAGGGGCCCTCTTAGGCGCCGACTATGTTGGTCCTAGAGGCCCTATTTTGGCTTTTGCTTAAGTTCCAAGTTTTGTTTATTTGTTAAGTTATTTTTATGAAAGTTATTTAGAGGATTTGATTTATTTGGGATTTGTTTTTTCTTATTTAGGAAATATGATTTGTTTTTTGTTTTAGATTATATGTTCTCTCTTCTATAAAAGAGTCTTTCTATTGTATTTGTTTTTGAGTGAATGGAATAATATTTGACACATTTTAACCTCCTCTCCCTCTCTCTTCTCTCAAGGCAGCTGGCCACCCTCCACAGCTGCCAGCTGCCATCAAGCAGTTGGTGGCTGCTGCTCCTCCTCTCCCTGTTCCAACATAAGACTGTTTTTCCCACGCCAAGGAGCCTCCACGCTCCGAACTTACGCAAATCTTGATGATAAAAACTTTGAAAAAAGAAGGTGCATGTGTCACTATCCACATATAGGAGAATATAGAGAAAGAACACCACTTCAAGTCACTCTCCTTGGATTCAGATTGGAACCAATGTGATGGCTTTATTAACACATATCTCCATGTAGCATCTTCGTGTGCATTTCCATTCACAAGCTATCAGTTAAAATCAACATATCCCCTAACTACCTGCCAACCTCCACATAGGTTGTATTTGTCATGGATGTGGATATAAGCAGGGAGGTTGCAGCAGCCACTAAAAGTCAAGCTTTCTTTGAAGATATGAAATGTAACACACTGCTTGAGATCCCCCCTTGCTCATGTACTTTCTTAGCAATTTAACCCATTAGTTGTGGTGAAGTCTGCGAGGGAGACCAAGCACCATACCAACCATGTATCTCCCATTCCAAACCAATCCCATCTAGTTGAGTGCAACTTCCATCTATTTAACAAACCAACAAACAAGAAACACCAAGCCATGGACTTATCAATCACATTTGCATAGTTGATTATGCCTACCTATGCCAACCCCACTCCATATTGTTTCAGAAGACGTTAAGATTATCACCCCATATGTAAGAATGAGAAGATGAAGAAGAGATTGATGATAAAAGGTTGGGCCCACCGTGAGAATCCTGGCCAAGATTTCACCGCCATATCACCCATTTATTTGTCCACATGTGGAACCTAGATTAGACCATATATGTAGGCATTTTTTTTCTTTTGAAAGGGGAGAAATTGTACCACATTTAAGGATGTAAAGATTGAGAAGGATTAATAAATTGTTGGACCTCTCCGCTCAACCCAATTGATCTTATGGGAAGCTCTATTAAAAGGATCGGTTTTAAGAAAAGAATTTCTTGAAACTTATCTGATAAAGCGATTCCTTGAGAATTATTTGATAAGTGGCATCGTGAATGTCAAGGTAAGTACCAAAAAAGGCATGGATCATGCATTTTCTTTTGACAGTTATTTTATCTACCTTTTGGCAAAGATATCCTCTGCTGCCAAACAGACGACATGCTATTTGTCGGGCTGAGAAGAACTGTAGTTTCTTTTCAGAATCATTTAGAGACTGATAAACAGCCTTGTGTTTCTTATCCTCCTGAACCTTGAAATTTCCCTGCATTTAAGTTATGTAGCAATTAATAGAGTGTTCTCTATTACTAAGACAACAACAATATGCAGGGAAACTGATGAAACGCAAGCAAGCCAAATTTGATATGGTTAACCTTTTGCTTTAACAGTTCCTGTAATGACTACAGGCTACTTATTCTTCACCGTGCACATATTTATTGGCAAGTTCTAGATTGAAGCTGTAAGGTACTAGGCGTGATTGAAATGTTCAGGTTGCATGCAATAACAGGTCAACACTTACCCAAAAGTATTGAATAAATTTGCTTAGACTTTGTTATGTGGAACCTTTGGCTTTTAAAAGCAAGGTTCTCGTAATTAACAGGAGGATATGAGAAGTTGTTAACAGATAATCTCGAATAAAATTTGTTGGTTGGATATGATGTCCTGATTAGATCTTGATCAACAAGAGCATTTTCATACCGAAACATGTCACTTCCATCACCATTCATAATTAGTCTAGTGCTTAGACTAATGCTAGATCCACATCAAAGTGCCATCAAGTATGGGTTTTACAATGTGATCCTCCTAGTCCTAGCAAAGGGATAAGTATGAAGATATGAAAGGCTTATTCTATTATGAGTGCCCTACCTCTCTCTATATAGAGAGAGGAAAAAGGACAAATTGTAATACAACCCAACGACATACAAAAGGTATACAACACACCCTTACAAATAAACGTGGAAAAATAAATAAGTCTATATGATCCCAAGTCATTGCCTACCTGGAAGAAGATCCTTGTAGCAACTGGTTTTTCCTTCCCATGTTATTTTTCAAACGTCATTTCATTCTCGTATTATAAAGAGAATCTTCCTTTTTTTTTAGGAAGAATCTTCCATTTTATTATGACTTAAATTACTTTTGCACACTTTTATCTTCAATAGCCATGTCATTCCAAACTTGAAATAGCTTCCCAGTGTTTCTATATTGTTAAAGTTCCAAGTTAAAGGAGTATTGTCCAACAAAGGCATAGGACTCTAACTAGCAAGAATGGGAGTTTCTCCATAAAATCCAACAAAAACATCAAATTGTTTGTTCTCAACTGCAGCCTCTACCTGAGTATTCCCTCAAGTCTAGAAACAATTGATGGCCAGGATATCAACGCTTTCAAACTAGCAACATTAACTATTGAAAGCCCCACTATAATGACCCTTCCTAGGAGTCTAAGACCCTAATCAATCTTCTGTTATCAGGATCACATTGAAGACTCTAGAAGTAAACTGATTTCCATCTCCTCCTGTAACATGTGTATTTTCCCTTTCCATAACAAGCTAATTACCTATATAGCTTGTATGCCATGAGACTAAGATTTAAACTTTCTTTTGTTTTTGAGAGAGAGAGAGAGAGAGGTAAAAGAAGGCTATTAATAACTGAAAGTCATTACAGCATATGCTTAAAAGAGAAACCTTCCTTACTCCACAATAGAGACCTTCCCCAACAAACAAATTATGAATTTCGGTACTAAGCATTAGCATTAGTCTAAGTGACATTCCATGCATGCCAAACCGACTAGAGGATCACCAGAGGTACCTCCTGTTCTCCTCTTAATTCTGAATTTGCAAACCTAAGTGAATTGCAACCACGTCTATAGAATCTCCAAAAATCACAAGCAAAGAGTGGACGGATCTAATCCACCTTAGCCTCCTTCCCTGCCCTCCAAGCAGGAGGACAATAGAAAAAGAGGTGGTAGCATACTTCATCCACATCCTCACAAAAAGAACAAGTGGTAATCATTCCCAAATCTCATATCTGCCACCTCACTCTCATTACCATCCTCCTTTGCTGTAACTCCCATGCAAATAAATGAACCTTCAGGAGAGCCTTAACAGCCACAATAGTCAACAATCCCGAAGGAAATCATCATCACCAACAGCCAAATGATGTCTCAAAGCATCATATGCCTTCTTCATTGAAGAAGACCGTCCTCCCACTCTCAACCATCCTCTAAATCACTTCAGGGTACCCACCTTCAATGTCTCCATGCAGTTGCAGCAACTCTGTCGCATGAGCATCTGACAAACCAGAACAAAAGGTGGGGTTCTAACCACCAAGGTTAATCCCAGTTGTCCATTCCAGCACTCCACCAACCCTTCCTCCTAATCCAGCACCAGTTCAAAAAGTCTTGCAGTAGTCTAATATGACCCATACGGACATCAAGCATCCCTACAAAACAAAAAAATAATAAATACATAAATAAATAAAGCCATCACAAATTCTGATAACAAAGTGGTTTTCTAGTTGTGGAAGGACCCTCATCAAACCTCTCCAGAAAGTGAACTCGATACCTACCACCATGCAACAATCCTCCTAATTAAAAACGGTACCATATAACTCAAGAAGCAAAATTCCTCTTTGGAGACATCTGATAAAAAAAACTCAAGCAACATTCTTTTTTCTTGTGAAAAGTATCAAGCAACATTCAAGTTGAAAGTTTCCCATCTCCATCCATAACCCAGGAGCACCACTTTGTCAATAGAACCTCATTCATAGCGCTCACCAAACGAATCCCAAGCTCCCATCTCTAACTTGGCATACCTCCTTCCACAACACCAGGTAGCCTCCTCTACTCTGCCCCTCTAGGCCCAAAGAAACCTCCAGAAAACTGCCTCTATCCAAGAAACAACTCCCTTCAGCAACCAAAACACAGACATGTAAAAGACTACAAGGACTGCCTTTAGCAAAACCAATCATCCACCCTTCAACAACAATCTAACCTTCCAACTTGCCATCTTCTTCTCAATCTTCTCCAGCAGGGGGGTTAAGATCCTTGTGTTGAGCTAGAATCTACGCTAACGTGTTTGGTTTTGGAAAACCCGTCGTTGTAGTTCGAAAGCGAAGGATTCGTGTTCAACAAATAAAATTTATACCGAAATCAAAATTCCGGGTCGAACACAGGGAGGCGAACGTTTGATTTAAAAAACTTCGCGTTTCTTTTTATTTTGTCACGAAGAAATTTAATTTAAACTATCTAAGTATCTACAACGAATAAAAGAGAGAGAGGGAGTAAGAGAGAGAGAAAGAATACTACACATGGAAATTAAAATGAGATGTAGAATAGACAAGGAATTAATCATAAAAGAGTTCATTCGTTACAACTAGAAAATATAAAACAATTACTCTAGAAAGCATTAAAAGAATGGAGGGAGAAATGTCCTCCTCGACGATCGCTCGGAGGACGAATAGACTACTCTAGAAAGCAGTAAATCTATACTAGAAAGCAGTAAAAAGAATAGGGAGAGAGAATCCTCCTCGACGGTCGCTTGGAGGACGAGCCGGACGGGACGATGCCTGGACGAAGGAGAACGAAGCGGGACGAAGGAGGACGAAGCAGAAGAACGGGAACGAAGCAGCACGCCGTTGTCGTCGCGGGATCCACTTCCGAAGGGGGACGAAAATTTGGACTTTATCTCGCGAGAAGCATCCCGGGTGTGGGACAAGCTTCTCTTGAGCTTTGGAGAGGTAGAGAGGAGAAGGAAGGGATGAAAATTTCGTATGGAGGGGGTCTCCTTTTATAGTTGCAAGGAGTGGGGGCAAAATGGACATTACATCTTCAAAATAATAAATAAGGGGTCTTTAGTGACGGATAAAACCGTCGCTAAAGCCCCGCTGTCGCCGTCGCCGCCGAGCCCACGCGCGCCCGCTCGGCTGGCCTGCGCGCGTAACGCAGACGCACGTCCGCGTCGTCTCAGCCGTCCGATCGCGAGATCGGACGGCTTAGATCGCGTCCGCGCCCGCCCGCGTGCGATCGCGCGCCCACCAGAGCGTCCAATTGCGCGTCGGCGCTATCGGGCGCGCGCAGCCGTTGGATCTTCATCTGACGCTCGTGCGCGCCCGCTCGCCCGCGCCTTCGACCCCCTCACCGCGGCTCGAACCCGCGACCTCCGCTTCGCCCGCAGCTGCTCGCCGCTGCGCTACGCGGGCGAAATGGTCGCGCGGACGTTTTTAAACGCGAGCGACCGCAGCCGTTGGATCGAGATCCAACGGCGGAGAGGAGACGGTGCGCGGTCTTCACAGGACTCCTGCGGCCGATTGGGCGGCTGGGATGGCGCCATGTGGCGCTATCTTGGCCGTCCATCTTCTGGAAGTTGTAGATGGTGCAACGGATGTCGGATTGACTCGATTTTTGTGTCGTTCGGCTGCGATCGTCGATCCGAATTCATCCGTGTGGTCGGATTTTCCATCTGAAGTGCGGATTTACACCATCCTGGCCCTTGATCTTCTAGGGTTCCCCGATCTCTATCTGATGCTACGGATGCCTGATTAGGGCGATCTTGGAGTCGTTGAACTCCAATCGTCGCCCTGATCATATCCATACGGTTGGATCTTTGATCCGAGGCCCCGATAAAATATTTGCCCTGTCCAAGCACATAAAAGGAGACAATTAACCTCCATTTTATTCAAACTACTCTAAATGCAAGATGATGCATGTAATGCAATATTTATATCATGAAATGCAATCCTATGCTTAAGAACATGCATAAATAGACATTTTAAGTAGTGTAAATGTGTTTACATCACCTTGTATCATGGAAACACTAGTTTTTTGAAAGGAATCATGGAAACACCAGTAATAAGATGTGAGCCCACATAAGCAAATGATACTCCCCAGTATAGTAAACCTGGAAGCCACAACATTGGCTTCACTATCGCCCATTCCAAATGTCACACACAGAGATTTGTGTGGTGATTAATATCAAGCCCAGATGACTCCCCAAACACCCAGATCAAGACAACCACATTCTCTGCTTCTCTCACAGAGCTCTCCACAAAGATTGTATTTTCAACATACCGCAAAAGCAGAATCAAACTAAACTATGCCCAGGTCTAAGTTAGGAACACAGACCAACTGAATAGGATGCAGAGTTGAGAGCCAGGGCGTCAACCGCTAATACAGAGAGCAATGACACAAACAAGCAACCCTATTGCACACCTCTCCTAGGTTACACCCAACCACCTACAGGGTTGCCAAGCATAACAGAGAAACAGGTGGTCATGATAAACCATTTCATCCACTAAATTCAAGTCTCAAAGAAGCCCCTCTGCACAAGCGAAGACCACAAGAATCCCCAATCTACCAAGTTTTAAACCTTAGCAAAATCTACCTTCCACAGGCCTTTGACGCCATCCTCCTCCTTTGACACCATCCTCCTCCATGCTAAAATGATCTCCATCACCAAGACAAAACAATCATTCCAGCATCTCCCCTAAATAAAATCTACATGAACCAACCAAATCAGAGAATCTAAAACAAGTTGATGTTTATGTCCCAATACCTTGGTTATGATCAAGCAAGGTTTTAAATATTGATATCGATATCGTATCGACAAGTCAAAAAATGGATATATCGGGGATATATCACTAATAATGGGTGAATTTTAGGGAAATTACTCAGAAAGACATAACATGTCACAAAATTTAAATGTTACCATTTTTACGAATAATATATCATGAAAGGATACCTAAAAAACATGTATATGTGTTATATCAGGGATATATCGCCGATATCGATGATTTTTTTACATTTGTGTGTGTGCGCACGTGCGTGCATGCGTGTGCGTGCATGTGTGGGCATGTGTGTGTGAGCCATTGATTGGTTGATTGACTCGGGTGCTTCTCGACATAGATTTGATAATGCCAGACAGTTCTTTAAGCTAAAACTAATTCCATCTGGCAGAACCATATTAGTTGCTAATGTAAGGCATTCGCCCATTATAGGTCAGGAAAAGGTATGAGATGCACATCACAGTACGACTGGAGAGTGTGCTTGTTGTCGATTTCCTTTTGAGTCTAATGCTATTGGTAGAATTACGAAGTAGTTGAATTGTAAAGCAATGTTTAATGTCGTGTCTCTTGTGTTTCAAGACATATTATTATTGACAAGTCGAGTGACATCTCTGGTTCAGTTATCTCCCACTATCTAAGCTTTGACTGATGCTACAATAGATCCCATCAGGATGCCTAAAAAACGTATATATTGCCAATATCGATGATTTTTTACGTGTGTGTGTCTGTGTGTGTGTGTGACCTCCCTTCCAGCAGCTCCCAAACCTCTCACCCAGCATTTAAATTTCAAACCTCCCGCCCACCAAACCCAACGCCAACAGCTCTTATATCATCGATATCTCGGCGATATCGCCCGATATCACCGATATCCGGGAAAAAAAATACTTAGGGGGTATTGATACCACCCAACCCCATCGATAGCAATATATCGATGATATATCGCCGATATATCGCGATATTTCAAACCATGTGATCAAGTAAGTAGCATCTAAAAGAGCAATTGGATGGAGAAACAAAGATAACCAATCATATCAATTATATCCTTCTTCAGGGTCATGTACAAGAAGAACTTACTCAATCGGTTGAACCCATGCTTGTCCACATTAAACTCGATAATCATTGTCATAACATTGCCTCCCATCGGGCTCCAAAACTCCTAGAAAATGGCAGGAAAGCCACCTTTACCATTAAGTCCAGCCGAAGTCAATCTCACCTATTCCTTAGTATCCTCACATACATCGATAATAAGCATCTCTTGTTGTTCCCTCACTAGCTACAGCGCCTCCCTACCCTACATCGGCAAATACCCATACGAGATCTGCTGTAAAAATACTTGAAATGAGAGACTAAGAAATCTCCAATTTACTTGCAGTCATAGGCACCCATTCCCCTACCACCAACCAATTGGTCAGATTTTTCCACCACCTCCAACTTGCCCAAGCATGGAAGAACTTGATGTTTGCATCATCCTCCCATAACCAAATCTAACGTGCCAGCTGCCATGATTAAATCTCAATCATTTTATGCTCCTCTGTGACAACTCTTCATGCTTTACACCTCCTCTGGCAGGACTCTAGAGCCATGCTCCCTATCAAGCCTGGAGATCACTTCCAGGGTCCCCCAACGGCATCCCTCCATCTATTTTATATCTTTCAAGAAACCCCCTCAACATGGCCTATCTAAAAGCCAAGGTGCAGGCCACCATGTCTGGTGCAATAATCCCTCCAGTAAACCTAAAGTAGATTTCAAAAAACAGGCTCACACAACCACTTCTCAAAGTTGAAATATGCACCGTATCTGATATCATTGTTTGATCTCTGATAGGAGGAGGAGGAGGGGGAACAATCTGTACAAAGGAATTGCATTCAATGACAGGAACAACTCTAAGAACTCAACCAAAGAGATGCACCCTCTAATACAGGAGCATGTGACACATCTCCCCTGAAGTGACAATTGGTGATTGGAAAATCAACCAAGTCCAGCTCTACCAAAATTACCGCAGTCTTCTCAACAAGTGAAGGCAGTTTTTTAACCACTCAATCTATAACAAATCCTTGTAGACTATTTAAAGTGCACAAGAGATCATTACATGTTGAAAAATCTCCATGTGTGTTAGTTCTAGCCCTGCTTTTGTCTTATTTCAATTATCATAGAGTACAGCAGTTTCTTGCATCAGGATAGACATCAGAAAGCAAATGGAATAAATCCCTCTTCCCAACCTTGACTGCCACCTTGGATGACCATGCATCTTTTCCTAGTCAGTCAATCGAATTGATTGGACTTCATTTTGACTCCATGGAGAAATTTTCCCTCTAAATTCCAACTCCCCTATCATTTGTGATCATGTCCTCAAGATGATCATCCATCTACAATTGGGATTTAAACGTTTTACAGATGCACAGCAGTTTTGCTAAATTATTTGGAAATTCAACAACCTCAGCCTCTTTTCTTTGATAGGAATGGCATTAGCCTATTATCACCTGCGCATCACAGCAGGGCATGCTTGTCACTACATTTTCATACTTGAAAGTATAAGACTCAACTTTTATCTTACTTGGGCAGGTAACCCATCAAGTCACTGTGTATGAATACCTAATCAAATCCGACAACTACTTATGTGAAAGTGCGCATGTCCTTACAGATGTTATAGCTTTTTAACTTGATATTGTGTTATTGATCACATTTGTGTGTTGGAAGTTTTTTTCTTTTTTTAAATAAAAGGACATCAGAAGTTTGAATGATCACATTTTGCATTTTGCTATTTTGCATATGGAATGTAAAGATAGTTCTCGTTAATATGTGCGTCTGTATATAGAGGATATAAAGGGAAAATAACATAATACTTGATGAGAAACAAATAATTAAGAAAATGAATGGTATGACTTGTCACCTTCTTTTTTAGAAGAACTTGTCAAACGATTGTGAAATAACACTCCCCTTCAAGAAAGAGTAAAGATGTTGATCAAGCTTACCTAAGAAAAAATTCTATGAATCTACTCTAGATTAGAGCTTGATATCAACAAGAAGTTGATATGTACATTTATGAGCTTTCTAATTCATAGCTCTGTAGCAATATCCCAAATTATGTATAAGTCTACTTCAATGTGTTTTGTCCTCTCATAAAAGACAAAATGGTTAGCAATGAAAGTAGCTAACTTATCAAAGTACATTTCATAGACAGCTTTCGGCTCGATCCTAAATTATCCATCAATGATTAACTCACTTTATAGAAGAAAGATCCTGCTTCTTACTCCATTTATCAAGAAAACCATGAAGTAACATGTAATGGCCTATGGTGAATTGATTTACCTCAAGTGAGCTTGTCTAGTTTGGATACAAAAATATAGCCAATTCAAATTGGTCATCCCTCTTGGATGTATGTAACTTGCTGGCAAGAACTTCAACCACTTGAGAATCAGACAAGGCCAACACATGGTCATATGTGCATTTGTTCATAGCTAATCGTGGCTATGGCATACAGTTAATGTTGGTCTAACAAAATCATGATACAAAAGCTTTCCAAGCTTGGTCCCATGCCTCTACGAATCTTCAAGATCTGTAACAATCTCTGCCAGAGTCTGAGTCACCATGTAATCCATTGGGATACTCAAAGGCCTTACTCCTGAAAACCCTATCTTCAATAAATGCATCATCCACATTTAGAGGATGCCACACGAACATTATATGCTAGTCCATACTTAAAACAAAGTAACAAAACGAGGACTAAAACATAAGCTCCACCAATAATAACAATGTCATCCATTTTTACAATCGGGGTGCAAAGGTGGAATTTCACGATGCCAAATCATTCGAAGTATGTTCCCCAAGAAGCCCCAAATGCCTCGAAGAATTCACAACCTTCTACTTTAATGGATCTCTCCTCCCAAAAAAAGACCCTACCTAACCTACTACAATCTTCACTAGACACTCATCTCCAAGAGTTGGGAACCATCAAAGCGAAAACCCCGAATTCCACCCCCAACTCAACTTCCTCCTCCAACAAACCTCATCAATGTCCTTCCAACGAATCACAAGGCAAGTCATGGCATGCTTCATAACCAGGTACAAAAATTCCATCACGCACAAATCCGCATGCCGTAGGTCAATCGATCAACTTACTAAAACGGCTCCATCTCCTCCATGCAAACAAGTCGAGCTGAAACACCCCCTCGTCAATTGCCCTTTACTCCGATCCCAAAAGGGAGCGCAATAGCACAGGCTCTAACTTATTCCCCGTTCGGCGGGATCGTTGGAGGTGCAACGTAGGTTCCCGACACTAACGTTGAATCCTTTCCCGATCAAAGCATGAAGACACAATGTCCTACCATTCTACTTCACAGTTTAATCACGCATCTATAGATCTACACATGCTATCATTGTTCCCAACGCGAAACCCCGCTATTGCCCGGAACACAGAATGGTCAAGGACGAAACACAAACGCGCGTGCGCGCGGGCAACACAGGACAATGGTGGTGGTGGGGCGGCGCACCTGGAGCTTACCGCCGACGCCTCCGAAGATCATCTTGACGTCGACGTCCCTCTCGAGCTCCCTGAGATCTATCATCACCTCCTTCACCGTGGCGGGGAGCGGGGAAGAGGTGCCCCACCGCTGCCACTCCGCCACGCTCACGTCCTCCGCGGCCGAGGTGCGCACCGCGGCGGCGCTCGGGTCCATCCTTGCGCGCCCGCGGGTGAGGTCGGAGGTAAAGGGAGAGTGGATCAGGAGGTGGAGGCGAATGGGTGGAGCGAGCGGGAGCATAGCACTGGAGCGCGAAAGAGGACCAGGGGGTGCTTTAAGCAGGTAGGGAATATTGGGTTTCTAACGTTCTATTCGCCGTATTAGACGTCGTGTTTGTCGAGAGAGGGGAAAAAAATGTGTCGCTTCGAGAATCTCCTCAATTCTGTCACGTCTCTCTCTTTATTTGCTTTTCCCTTTTCTTTTTTTTCTTTAATTTATGTGCTGCTGTACTTAATTAATATCTCCTCTTCTCTATTTTTATTTATTCTCAAATTTTTTTTAACCTACTCACAATTTAAAATGAGAGATTGAGTAATATTTTATAAAATTAGTTGATTGTATTTACTATTGAATTGTAGTTTATTTATTATTAAATATTATGATGGTGGTCAGTGAATTTGATGGATTAAAATCTTCTATAAACAGCTACAGGTAACTATTAGATGATGTGATTGATCATTGATTGTTGGCTATATCTTGGGTTGTTAATTTCATTATACATTTGGAGGAAGTTGTCCATCTATCATTTGGACACGTAAATTCCACTCCACCTCTATCAGTCTGTAGCCATTTTGATGCAATTTTATTATTGTTGTTGTTTTTATGTTGCTAGGTATTATGTTTGATTTATTGTCTGTTTGTTGTTTTTATTGTTATTCTTATTGATCTTGATTTGGAGATGTGTGCGTATCAAGACTTCAGATGTCACTTTGCCCATGTTTGGGTCAACATCTCCGAGTAAGCAATTACCATGCATTTAGTGGTTTTATCTTAAGATATTGTTACGACCTGGTTCCCGAATCCCTACAGGACACGAAACCGGCCAGGCTCGACTAATCTCAAGACCCAGTCGTCCAACAAGAAACAACAAAAAAGCAGGAAAGTAAACAGCATTCACTATACTAAGTAACTAACAGTAAAAGAGTACGACAGTAAATGAAGTAAAAGCTGCTATAGTATATATCACCACCACAACAGTAAAGTGGAAATAAAGTACAGAAACGTAAAGGTAATAAGAGTCTGAAACTCACTAACAACAGAAAGTACTACAACAAGAGACTACTGCTACTGGGCTCTACTAGGCCCAGCACCCTCTACAGCCGATGACTCGGGCTACTCAACACCTGGACCTGAAAAAGGGTTATGAGTAAACAAAGTCAGCGAATACTCAGTAGAGTGGCAACCAACAAACTAAAGCAGTAAAAGCTAACAGGTAAACTATCTATTCCATTTACTTTATTTCATACGTTATTCATTTTCACCCATTGGTTTATTTTTCAGATCTCTTTCTTGATCTTGAATGTTCCTCGTGGGAACGATCTTGATTGCAGTCTTTTCCGAAGAGTAGAAGGCACACGTGGTGCTCTCCTGGCCGAGAGAGTCTCTCGTGATAATCCTACACCCAGTCAACCACTCCGTGGTCACTATCTAGACGTAGCGGTGACTACAGCACGCGCGATAATCGCACGGGTAGCTACCTCGTACTAGCACACGGTCAGTCATTTCCGCTAACAGGTACGCTCAAAGTACAGCACAGAACAGTATAGGGCCTAGCCCTCTCAGTAACAGGGATCTAGCCCCTCAGAACCAAATAGGGGTCTTGCCCCTCCACAGTCCGTGCACCCTCGTCTTACTACCCCGGCTCAGAGGGTCAAAGGAAAAGTCGGTGTAGGTTGGCTAGCTTAACCCCGGGCCCCGTGGGATGGCTAGCTCCCTCCCTACACTAATAGCTCTCCCCGATACTATGTACGCGATGGCCAACAGGAGTCGGTGTAGAGTGGCCATTCCTAATCCCGAGTCCCAACCCAAGGGCGGCTAGCTCCGCTCTAAACTAAAAAGGGAACAATCACTCCCCCTTGGTACCACGTACTCAAGGGCTAGCACCCTTCCCATTCACATTTCCAGACCTTTCCATTCATTCACAGGAGCTCTACTCCTAATTCCCCATAGGGTTCATGCTCATATTCACATACTATTCCATACCAGGTTTCATCATTCACAAATTCATTCTTGTATTATACACAATACAGCTCGTATTTCCACAATTTAACAGATACAACAAGGAATGTCACAGGTAACAGGTCAGCTGGCACAGGCATTTCATATTCTACAAGCAGCTCGTATTTCTATCATTTAACGTATACAACAGGTAATGTCTCATGTAACTGTTTAATTAGCACAGGTATTTCATATTTCACAGGTAGCTCTTTTTCATTAATAGGCAGTTGTTATCGTTTCTATTTATTCATTCAAGACTGCAATCCAAACACGCATACAGACATTTCAAGTAACTTCTTGTTCTGGGATTCATGCCATATCCTAGGTTCTAGTTATTCAATCCACATATGCATTCAGGTTTATTATTATCTTAGGGAAAGCCACTCTACCAGACAACCCAGGAGTATTGGGGGCTCGAACGGCAGACTCACGTGCCTCAGCAAGCCCCGAACCCGGAACGGAATGAAGTACTATAACAAGGAACAATCACAATGGAACATTCAGAACAGTATAAAAGGCCTTCTAACAGGTAGAGGAACTCTCAAGGAAAATACCGATAACTTGTTTGCATAAAAAACAGAGCTACAGACCCAAATCAGACGTCTGACACAAGGTCCAGACGTCTTAAAAGTAAACAGAAACTCACCTCAGGTTCTGCATCAACCTCAGACGTCCAGAACCTCTTCCCGACCGTATGGACCCGGCTCCAGACGTCCGACCTCCTCTCCGGACGTCTGGGAGTGCTTCCAGTCATCTGGCAAGCTGTCCAGACATCTGAAACACGTGGAAGGGCGTGTCCCGCGCCTTCCCGAAGCAATCCCTGCACGAGACAACAAATATCCTATATTTAGCCACGCAAAACGTAGTTGTGGAGCGGCCTACATGGTCGTATCCGCAAAAGGGAACATACCTTCGCGGAGATCTACCTTCAGACGTCTGGAGTCGTCTCCAGACGTCTGATTATGGGAAAATCCCAGAACCAGAACCTCCTCCGGTTCGCCCTCGCCGCGCACAACCACAGCCTCGCCTCCTCGCCTATAGCTCCGGCTACAGCAAACATCTGGGACGTTTCCCCCGATACACTCCTCACGCCGCCTCTCCTCCTCATCGCTGCCCTCGCTCTCTCTCTCTCTCGCGCTAGCTCCTCTCGCTGGGGTGGAGAGGAAGGGAAGAAGGTGGCTGGCAGTGGTGTAGTGGTGAAGAGAGGGAGGGGGAGAGGGGTTTTATAGAGGCGCATTAGGGTTCGGTGGAGGGAAGAGGGAAAAAGAGAGGAGGGTACTGTCTGCACGCAGCCCGCGTGCAGACGCGAGACTTGTACCAAAAATTTCGATTTTCAGACGTCTGGGAAGGGGTCCAAACGTCTGACCGACAATTCAGACGTCTTAAAAGGCTCAGGACAGAATAGGTTTTTACAGATATCTTACTACTCGATCTTTCCATGCACAGCTTCAACTAAGGATAGTCAAGTAGTTACAGCACAACATATAGGCTTCATTTCATATTTCATCCTTTGTTATCGTTGTTATATGTGTTACTGTATTTCCCCTTTTGGTTGATAGCTTATGTTTGTTCATCCTTCTCTACAACTGAAATTTCAAATTTTCAAAAAAACACACACACACTTTACATTGATTTCTTTTTTTTCTCTTTAAAGGAAAAATAAAATATCATGCAACAATCTCTCAAACCACTATTCCCCTATCCTCCTCTCCTATTTTAAGTTAGGAGTGCCTCGAAAATGATGAGGTATGGCTCATTATAACTAAAATGCTCAAGTTAAGCTAGAATCTAGGTTAAATATTATCATATAAACATAATAAGTGGGTTAAATGTGAGAATCAATGAAAAATACCTAAAACACTCAATTTTTGTTAAAAATGCATAATTATGTCGCATTTGAGAGTTTCTATTCATTAAACACAATTGCATGATCCAAATGTCAATTGAACATGTAAAGACCCGTTCTGTCCTAAACCTTTCAAGACGTCTGGACTGTCGATCAGACTTCTGGTGAGACGTCTGGACCCCTTCCCAGACATCTGGAAATTGAAATTTTTGCGACAGCCTTTGCGTCTGCGCGCAGGCGGCGCGTAGATAGTACCCTCTTTTTCTCCCCTTCTTCTCTCTTCCCTCCTCATACGAACCCTAATGCACTCTTTATAAACCTCTCTTCTCCTCTCTCATTCTCCCCACTCAACCACCATCCACCTTCTCTTCCTCTCCACCCCAGCGAGAGGAGCTAGCACAAGAGAGAGAGAACAAGAGCGGCGACCAGGAGGAGAGGCATGAGGAGAGGAGGATCTTGAGCTCGCGAGCTCATGTGGGAGCTCACCGGAGGGCGCATGGCCGGGGCAAGCGCGTGCGGGAGGAGGAGTACGTCGGGGAGTCATCCTTGACACTACTACAGCCGGAGTTACTGGCGAGGTCGTGACTGCGTGCGGCGAGGGTGAGTAGGAGGAGGTTCTAGTTCTGGGTTTTCCCAGAATCAGGCGTCTAGAGTGACGTCCAGACGACGGAGTGGACGTCTGGAGACGACTCCAGACGTTTGAAGTCAAATCTTCGCGAAGGTACGTTCCCTTTACGAATACAACCATGCAGGTCGCTCCGCAGCTATGCTTTGCGTGGCTAATTTTAGGAGATTTTGCTATCGCGTGCAAGGATTGCTTCGGGAAGGTGCGGGACACGCCCTCCCACGCGTTTCAGACGTCTGAGAAGCTTACCAGACGCCTGGAAGCACTTCCAGACGTCCGAAGAGGAGGTTGGACGTCTGGAGCTGGGTCCAGACGGTCTAGAAGAGGTCTTGGACGTCTGAGGTCGATGCAGAGCCTGAGGTGCATTTCTGGTCACTTTTAAGACGTCTGGACATTATGCTAGACGTCTGATTTGAGTCAGTAGCCTTGTTTTTTACCCGTTTATGGTCCGTTTGAGGTCCGTTTTACGTAAATAAGATATCGGCATTTTCCTTGTGAGTTCATCTACTTGATAGAAGGCTTTCTATACTATTCTGAATGTTCCTTTGTGATTGTTCCTTGTTATAGGACTTCGTTCCATTATGAGTTCAGGGCATGCTGAGGCACGTGAGCCTACAGTTCGAGCCCCCAATACTCTTGGGTTGTTTGGTAGAGTGGCTTTCCTTAAGATAATAATAAACCTGAATGCATATATGGATTGAATAACTAGAACCTAGGATATGACATGAATCCTAGAACAAGAAGTTACTTGAAATGTCTGTATGCGTGTTGGATTGCAGCCTTGAATGAATAAATAGAAATGATAACAACTACTTGTTAATGAAAAAGAGCTGCCTGTGAAATATGAAATACCTATACTAGTTAAACAGTTACATGAGACATTACCTGTTGTATATGTTAAATGATAGAAATACGAGCTATATGTGTATAATTTGATAATGGAAATATGAATGATAGAAATATGAGCTGCATGTGTACAACCCGAGAATGGAAATGTGAATGATGAAACATGGTATGGAATGGCATGAGAAATATGAGCGTGAACCCTACGGGGAATTAGGAGTAGAGCTCTTGGAAATAAATGGAATGGATCTGGAAACGTGAGTGGGGAAGTGTGCTGGCCCTTGAGTATGTGGTACCAAGGAGAGCAATTGTCCCCTGTTTAGTGTAGAGCGGAGCTAGCCACCCTTGGGTTTGAACTTGGGGTTAGGATTGGCCACTCTGCACCAACTTCTTGGCCCTCGTGTACACTGTACCGGGGAAAGCTACTAGTATAGGGAGAGAGCTAGGCACCCCACGAGGCCCGAGGTTCAGTTAGCCACCCTACACCGACTTGTTAGGCCCACTGGGCAAACCAGGGTAGTTAGGCGAGGGTGTGCAGACCGTGGAAGGGCGAGACCCCAGTTTAGTTCTTAGGGGCTAGACCTCTGTTACTGAGAGGGCTAGGTCCTATACTGTTCCGTGCTGTACTTTGGACGCACCCGTTAGCGAAAACGACTGACTGTGTGCCAGTGCGGGGTAGCTATCCATGCGCTTATTGCGCATGCCGTAGTCACCGTTACGTCTGTCCGTGACCTTGGGGTGGTTGATTGGGTGTAGGATCACCACGGGGGACTCTCTCGGCCAGGAGAGCACCACATGTGCCTTCTACTCTTCGGAAAAGACTGCAATCAAGATCGTTCCCACGAGGAACACTCGAGATCAAGAAAGAGATCTGAAAAATAAACCAATAGGAGAAAAGGAATAACTTGTAAAATAAAATAATTAGAATAGACAGTTATCTGTTCACTTTTACTGCTTTAGTTAGTTGGTTGCCACTTTACTTAACATTCGCTGACTTTGTTACTCATAACCCTTTTTAGGTCCAGGTGTTGAGCAGCCCGAGTCTCCGGCTGGAGAGGGTGCTGGGCCTAGTAGAGCCCAGTAACAGTAGCCTTCTTTTGTAGTACTTTTTGTTGTAGTGAGTTCAGACTCTTGTACCTTTACATTTCTGTACCTAGTTACTATTTTACTGTTGTGGTGGTGATATGTACTGTAGCAGCTTTTTCTTTCCTTACTGCTTGCACTTCTTTTTACTGTTAGTTATTTAGCATAGTGCATGTGGTTTACTTTTCTGCTTTTTGGTTATTTCTTGTTGGACTAGGTCTTGGGATTAGTCGAGTCGAGCCGATCTCGTGTCCTGTAGGGATTCGAGTCGTAACATAACACATATTTGAGCTCCAAAGTATAAATTAAGGGTTGAATTATGTTCCCATATATTCAATTAGCATTCTATCAATCATTACATTTAGACATCACTAGGACCTTGCATTTAGGCTTTAACACTTAGGTCATTATTTCATTACATTTTATTCACAAACAAAGCCGCAAGGGCTTCTTTGCAAGACTTAGGGACTGCTCTACGCTAATCTTTACCACTTATGGACCTTTAATTTTTCTAACGGTTCACTTGAGGGCCTTTCTGTAAATGTCTCATTAGACCTGGGTTCAACTCTCGACCACTGTTCATCACTATTGAACTCGATGAGTAGCCACCATCCATTTTGTGGATCACTTGATCTACGGTGGATCTTCCACCAATCTCTTGGCGCTGATGCGCGCAGCTCCGTAACCTCATTTAGAACTCATCTAACGGTAGAATTTTGGTGTGGTTTTTCTCACGCTTCTCCCCACCTTAATGAGAGCCTCATCATGATCCTAACTAGCACAATTTGATCTAAATAAGTGTGCAAAAGCTCCTACAAAACCTAAGGAAAAGCTTAACTCAGAGAATTCTGAATTTAAGAATAAAATAATTCATAAGGGATATAACTGCAATTTTACCAATGCAGTACACAAACGGAGTGTCTTAGGGTCTGAATACAGGTCAAATGGGCTTAGTAAGAAAGAAAGTGGGATAACCTGAGCCGAAAAGGGTTATAGCAACCTCTAGGAAAAGGGTTATAGCAACTTCTCGCGTCTCGTTGACCACCGCGGCACACTCGCCACACCTGGGCGAACCTCCCTGAGCTTTTTAACGTGGCCGCGAGGCCGTTTTGGTGATTTCAGGGCCTAGGTGATCGCCGCCATTGACGAGCAAGTGAAGCTTGCTTGGGAGCTTCACCCAGGCCCCCTCGTCCCATGCAGCAGGTCCCAGGTCGCGTGGGATCTGCTTGCGCACGCACTCAGTGCTCCAATTGGGGTCGTAAGCCTCTGCTGCTGCCCCAATTGGACTACTCTTCCTCCCGCAGGCACCCGAGAATGAAGGTGGGACTTTAGTCCCACCTCGGAAGTGTGTGGGCGCGCGCCCACACATAAAAGGAAAAAGTGCTATAGGCCGGTTGCCTCCGATAACACTGGGGTGAGGTCCCTCACCTATTCACCGGGTCTCGTCCGCGGCACTGCCCACGCGGATCTGACCCGCGACCCGATTACCCCACTCCTGAGCACTCCTCGCACACCACACCCACGCCGGTGCGCCTGGACCCGGGCACGCAACCCGACCCGATTACCCGGCTCTTGGAGAGCATACACAAGAGAGATTCAGAGAGAGAGACGCGGGAAAGGGTAGGGGTAGGTTTTGCGTCGTGTGTGTGCAGGGAACAGGTGAGGAAGAAGAAGAGGAAGAGTGGACGGCGAGGACTTAGTCGCAGAGCTCCCGCAGAAGAAGAAGGTGAAGGAGAAGCCGCAGCAAAGAGAAGAAGAGGAAGAAGCTGAAGAAGAAAAGAACACAACAGAAGAAGAGAAGGAGGCACTATAGCAACAACGCCGATAAGGCGTCCGACGCGAAGAATCAGACGTCCGGATCAAGGAAGAAAAGAGAGAAGAAAATCAGAGAAGAAGAGAAGGAAAGAAGGAAGAAGAAGAAGGACGGAGCTGCTGAAGAAAAGAAGACGCAAAAGAAAAGAAGAAAGAAGAAAGAGGCAGCAGCTGAAGAAAGAAAGAAAGAAGAGGCAGCCGCAGCCAAGAAAAAAAGAAGAAAGAAGAAGGCAGACTAAAGAAGAGAAGAACCGACTGAAAGAGAAGACGAAGAGAGAAGAAGAAGCAAAAAAAGTGAACTTTTGCTCTCTCTCTCTCTTATTCTTTTTGTAACAGAATTGTGAACCTTTATATTGCTAGAATGACGTGTGCTCCCTGAGTTCGACCTCGGGAAACTTTTAATTCCGAGTAAGAAATTGTAAACTGGTGACCGTTTTTGTAATATACTATAATAAATTAATCATTATAACACCGCCAAGAGCAAGAAATGCAGCTTCGACACCAGTTTTTGGCGCCATTGCCGGGGAGCAACAGCCATTCTAGAAAATATTTATTCACAATTTCTGATTTACTACTAATTTAAGCTCTTCTCTTTTGTTGTGCAGGCACAGGAAATCAAGAAAAAGCACAGAAAAATAAGAAGGAAACAAGCAGCCGCACAACAACCACGCCAAGGGACAGGTAATTTTCTATCCTCTCAAGCCCCTTAAATTCTAAAGAGGAAGAAAAAGAAAAAAAGTAAATTAGGAATAACCTGTCATCTTTTACCTAGTAAATCACAGAAGTTACCTGCTTTCAAATTTCAACACATTCTATCTGTACATCCACTAAAGGTAGTTAGGGTTAAAACCTTCTTGCTTGAGCCCTAATTACCCAATCTTGAGGCAACTAACTGGACCAATTAGAGCCAACTTAAGACTCAACGCTAGGGTTTTAGAGACATACTTTCTAATCAAGAATTGAGAATCCCCAAAAGAAGTGTGCCTAAGCCATTGCTTGAAAACATCTATCAAGAGAAACCCTAAGCAATTCGGCTCTTAAAACACTTGAACCTTAAAAGACAAGGCTTAATAAGCTCTCAAAGGAACTAATAGGTGAAGTTGATCCCTTGGATCAACCAACCTTTAACTTAGGTCACTCTTTGCACTCAAAAGGTTAAAGTTCAAGTGAAACCCTAAGCACCTTAATCCTAACTAAAGGTGGTAGACTTAAGAGGTCAAGGTCCCCATTCTGGTCTACCTGGAATCTCAGTGACAAGAGAGGTCGGGTGGGGGAAACCCTGTAACCTGTGGGGACGCTCTACCGTGTAGGGGTCTTCGCGGGACTCACCCTCTCTGGCTGCCCAGGTAATTCTCAAGTGGACGACCTTCTGATTAAAGGGTCCATCCACTCCGAACCTCTATAGTCACCCAACATTTTGGGTGTCTTGATTGGGTCCAGCACCTGCTAAACTCGTCTAATCCATCGGTGCATGTTTGGTAGGAGGTCCTTGAAACCTCCTCTAGAAATTCACTCTCCCCGAGGCTGAGCCTCAGTACCCTTGTTTGTGCAACCAACTCTTCACATAGACCTCTCCTCTGATTCTGAACCTAATTCACCTTCTTCTTCCACAATGGCTCAGCCAGTTGAGGAAGAGAATAATCTTGAGCACCAGCTCCAGCGACTCAATGACCTCTTCCAAAACTTCATGAACCCACTGTAGCGTCCCATGATGCGAGATTACTATAATCCCGCTACGGTGGCAATTGAGCCTCGAGTCAGAATCCCGACTGGAGGACCTGATTCTGAACTAAAATCCAACATGATTTATGCCATACCTAAATTCCATGGGCTTAATTCTGAAGACCCCTTCCAGCACATCAAACAGCTAAAGCATCTGGCCCAGACTTTCAGGTCAAATGCGCATAATCGGGATATCTTACTCGTGAAGATGTTCTCTTTCTCCTTTATGGACAAGGCAGCCCATTGGTATCAGACCCAGACCCATCCGATCAACACTTGGGTGGAACTTCAATCCGAGTTCTTGAAAAAGTTCTTCCTCATTGGTCGGACCAATGCCTTACGCCATCAGATTACTCACCTTACGCAACAGACGGGAGAACCTCTTCATGAGGCATGGGATCGTTTTCAGGATCTCATGAGGAAGTGCCCCCATCACGGAGTTCCTAAATGGGAACAAGTCCAGTCTTTTTACCAGGGACTCCATGAGGATATTAGACTATTCGTCAATGCAACTTGCAAAGGGAATATCATGGGTCAACATGAGGACACCGTGTGGGAGATTCTCGAGAATATGTGCGAGAACTCCATCAATAATGACTCCATGGGACTATTCAACAGGACGAATACCCGCGCATCGACGAACCTTAGGGGAGCACATGAAACGCAGGGCCTATCCGCATCAGTCGACCTGGAATTGATGGCCAGTCGATTGGACAAGGTCTTTATTATTGAGAAGAAGGTGGATGAGCTGACTCAGCATCTGCAGCGAGCCACTTTTGCGTAGAACTCCTTTGCACAGCCTCCTCCCACACAGGAGACTGTGCAACACATTTTCCACCGACCCTCTCCTGGGGTGGACTCGTATCCACCCCCATCTGACTCTCGGATTGGAGGAACCTCCGATCCTTTCTATTCTAGCCGGGGGAATTCTACTCCCCCATTCTCTGACTTTTCTGAGGCTCCTCAAACCTGCGAGGACCTCAACGCCATCCAGAATGACCCATTTTCCAATACTTACAATCCTGGATGGCGAAACCATCCCAACTTCCAGTGGGCGGGGAATTCCCAGAATCCGAGACCACCCTTTCAGCCTCGTCCACCAGCACCTCGTCCTTACCAGCCGCCTCAGCCTCGGCCCAACCCCACTTATCCATTCGGGCCAAACCAAGACCAAATGTCTCTCATCCTCCAGACTTTGGCTGACATTCAGAGAACGAATGCAGCTATTCAAAAGCAACACAAGGACGAAATCACAGAGGTTCGAAACCAACTGGCCCAGTTGGCAAATTCTCGCCAACCAGGCACGCTTCCTTCTCAGCCTCTACCCAACCCTAATAGCGTGCCGACCCAGCGATGCATTATGAACCCGAACCCAGGCCAAGCACACATGGTTTATCAGGCCCCTTCTATTCCTTCACCTGACGGGATGGAAGCTTCAACTTCTTATGCGAGTTATCAACAGCAGCAGCCCATTCTACCAACCCCCAACCAGAACCAGGCAGGACTTAACTCCGTAACAACCCGTAGTGGTAAGGCGACCCAAGATCCACCTTATCCAGACCACTCCAAGCCTGGTAGTGACCCGAATTCTAGGACAGTTATCCAGGATGTTCCTATCCTCGTCCCAGATCCAAAACCTGGACCTATCCTAGAAGAACCAACTAAGGTTCCATTTCCCGAGGCCTTGACCAAGGGAAAGAAGACAACCAAATCCATGGCTCCTGAGGAGGACCTAGTCAAGCTCTTTGAGCAGGTCCAAATAAACATCCCTTTAATGGATGCGATCGGCCACGTACCGGCTTACGCACGATTCTTGAAAAACGTGTGTACACCTCAGCGTAAGCCGAGAACCAAGAGTGGGAGTCCAATTGTACTATCAGAGCAAGCCAGCTCTGTAATCCTAAGCAGACTCCCACCCAAGGCAAAAGAGCCAGGCACTCCCCTGATTTCATGCAAGATCGGTGAAACCCAGTTCGACAAAGCATTGTTAGACTTAGGTGCTTCCATAAACTTGATACCCACACCCTTACTCAACCACCTAGAAGAATCTGAGCTGAAACTGACTGAGGTGACACTACAGTTAGCAGATCGATCCATCAAGTCGCTAAAAGGGATTCTTGAGGATGTTATTGTAAGGGTGCGGGATTTTTACTTCCCTGTGGACTTCATAGTCTTAGATATGGATGCACCTGAGAACCCAAGGAATACACCAATCATTCTAAGGAGACCTTTTCTGGCCACTGCAAGAACCAACATAAGTTGTGAGGATGGCCAAATAGAACTGAAATTTGGGAATTAGACTCTCAAAATTGATATCTTTAAGTCCCAACAAGGGATCAATTGCAGTGTCATTGAACAAATCTGTGATGTTAGAGCTCTGGTTGATGAACCACAACTTGAGGGCAACATGATCATTCTTCATCAACCACAAGAGAATCTTGAACCGCAATTAGAGGAGGCAGACATTGAGATAAACAAACCCATAACTCCTATCCTTGTACCTCACACTCACTCTGAACCACTTACTGCTGCTGATAACCCCATTCTTGAATTCAAACCCCTTCCCGATCATTTGAAATATGTCTTCTTGGGTTCTAATCAGACATTTCCTGCAATTATAAACTCTAGACTCACACTTGATCAGGAATCTCGTCTGATTACTGTGATCCAGCAACATCGCAGAGCCATTGGTTGGACTCTCGATGACATGGCTGGAATAAGTTCCTCTTATTGCACACACCGTACTTATTCTGAAGAGGGCGCACGACCTTCCCGGGAAATGCAGAGACGTTTGAATCCTAATCTGTAGGAGGTCATGAAAAAGGAAATCATTAAGTGGTTAGATGTAGAGACGTTTAAATTCCGTCACGTCTCTCTCCTTTTTTTCTTTAATTTATGTGTTGCTGTACTTAATTAATATCTCCTCTCCTCTATTTTTATTTATTATCAAATTTTTTGATCTACTTACAATTTAAAATTAGAGATTGAGCAATATTTTATAAAGTTGGTAATTGCATTCACTATTGGATTGTAGTTTATTTATTATTAAATGTTATAGTGGTGGCCAGTGGATCTGGTGGATTAGAATCCTCCATGAACGGTTACAGGTGATGAGAACCTCATCATGAGCCATAACTAGCTCATTTTGACCTAATACAGAGAATAAAAGCTCCTACATAACTCAAAGAAAGGCTTAACTCAGAGAATTCTGAGTTTAAGGAGAAAATAAGTCATAAGGGGTAAAAATGCAATTTTACCAGCACAATCTGCAAACAGGGTAATTCAGGATCCAAACATAGGTCAAACAAACCAAATAAGAAGGAAAGTAGGATGATCTGATCCAATAAGGGCTACAGCAATTCCAAGGAACTAAATGATAATCTGTAACCCTAAAACAAACCCACTTCAATTCACGAGGTTTGAGGCAAAGTAAAAATGGAATAACCCCTCTAAAATTCATAGAAAAATAATCTCTAAGGTTTAGAACCTTCAATTTGACCTTAGGAACCCATTTTAACCTACATTGAGAACCATGCCCAATTAACAACTTAATTTGGGTTTTTGCATAAATTGATCGGTCAAACAAGGTTTAATCTAGAAATAAAATTCACCATCAGATTCCTTAGGTCCTAATTAGTCATGTATAAAAACTTAAGCCTAAGAAGAAACCTTCTTGACCAACTTTACACTTTGGTCCTCATCTATTTACTTTTTGGCCCTCAACTTTTGAACCCTCGCATTTTAGCCCCTAACTCCTCTTCGTTCTTTGCATTTAGGTCCTCCCTGCAAAACCTGAGCAACACCATGCTCCGGCGACCTTGCGCGGAGCATAACGCCGCATAGGGTAAGGGAGGGGCCCTGCCAAGTCAACCGGGGGTGCCCTGCGTTGTCAGCCGTCGCAGGAACACCCCCCTGATGGCTGCAACCACCCATATCGGCCGTGCGAACGCACGGACGGTATGGGTCTCCTTGCTCCGACGTCCTCCGGCGAGGGAGGCACGTCACCTCCCTCCGCCCTCCTCTCCAGCTCTGCCTCTATAAAAACCCCACAAGCTCTGCCGTTCTCTTCAGCTTGGATCTGACGGAGAAAACCCCCACAACTTTCCTCTCTTCCCACTCCGGCAGAAGCCCTCCAGCTCCGGCGGTTCCTCCTCCTCCTCTTCGCTCTGCCGCAATACCAGCAGCAGAGACTTCTTCCTGATTCTCCTCCGCGTCGCGCAATACCGGCGCGCGCTGCTTCAGCCCCGTCGTCGCCGCCGTCCTCCCCCACTGGGCATTTCTTCTCCAGCTCCGGTAGGTACGAGCCGACAGCCTCTTCGTCCCCTTCGTCACTTTAGCTAGGTTAGAATTAGTCTTCTCTATCCCCTCTTTCTTTTCCTCCCTATTTTACAGTCAATTACACCCTCGACCGACCCGACCACCGTCATCTTCCACGCCTCCGGCCAACCTCCAGCGAGTCGCTCCCATCATTCCGCCACTCCACACGACTCGCCGACCCTCACAAAACCTCCGCCTCATCACACCGACCAACTTCCGCCCCTCCACTGCCACTCCACACCTCCACAACACTCCCCCGAACAAACCCATTTTTCACGCTGCATTTCGACCTAGGGCAGCCCTTAGGCTCCGCCCCGCCGCCTGCCCGACCCCCCACCACCTTCGCCGTGCCATGGCGAAGGTTCTCCGCGTATCTGATTAGGCTGAGAGGCCGTTTCTCTGTGGGCAGGTACTTCGCTCACCGCCGCCATTGCTGAGCGAAGCAGCTTCTTCAACCTGCTGCTCCAGGCGCACCACGCCCAGGTCAGACTCCCAGGCTGAGCGAGGCATCTTCGCGAAGGGTCCCAGGCTCGCAGTTGGGGAGAAGCCTTCGCGTGGAGCTTCGATTGCCCGCTGCTTCCTCCGCACAGGCGCCGAATTGGGGTGGGACATTTAGTCCCACTTCGGAACTTGACAGAGGCGCGCGGGCGCTTAAAGGCAAAAGGTGCCTTAAGCTGTTCGCCTCATATCACGGGGTGAGGTCCCTCTCACCCGCCCGACTACCCGGCCTCGTCCACGCTCACGCCCCGCGGACTTGGCCCGACCCGATTAGCCCGACCTGCACTCCTTGCCCACCACCGCACGCCAGTGGGCCTGGACCCGGGCATGACCCGCGTACCTGACTAACCGGTTGCTCTGGGAGAGCTTTCCTAAGAGTGAATTCAGAGAGAGAGACGCGGGGGGAGGGTAGAGTAGGTTTTGCCCTCTGATAAGCCTTGAGTGTGCAGGCACAGGTGAAGAAGAAGAGGAACAGGCCGAGGTGAAGAAGAAGAAGAGAGCGCAGAGAAGAAGCTCCGAAGAAGAAAAGCGAGGCAGAGAAGAAGGCCGACGAAGACTGAAGGAAGGAGGAGCACCAAGCGGCGCTGTAGCAGCGGCGACTTAAGTCGTCTGAGTAGAGAACCAGACGATGCTCTGCAGCTGAGACAGAGCTGAAGAAGGAAGACGGAACTGAAGAACAGAAGAAATAGAAGAAGAAGAGGAACTGAAGAACAGAGCTGAAAAAGAAGACGAGAAGAAATAGAAGAAGAAGAGGAACTGAAGGCAGAAGATCCGAGAAAGAAGAGAAGAAGAAGATAAGCAAAGAGAGGAAGAAGAGAAGAAAAAGCCAAGAGACCAATCTACATCTCTCTCTCTCTTATTTTTGTAATAAAGAAACTTTGTACCCCTAGAATACAGCTTGCTCCCTGAGTTCGACCTCGGGAACTCTTTTATTTCCGAGTAACAAATTATATTAAACTGGTAATCACTCCTCTATACTATACTACGACGAAATAATAGAACTATATAGGAGAGATTTTGCGATCACCAACAGGTAATCATTGGATGATGTGATTGATCATTGATTGTTGGCTATGTCTTGGGTTGTTAACTTCATTATACATTTGGAGGGAGTTGCCCATCTATCATTTGGACCCGTAGATTCCACTCCACCTCTATCAGTCTGTAGCCATTTTGATGCAATTTATTATTGTTGTTGTTTTATGTTGCTGGGTATTGTGTTTGATTTATTGTCTGTTTGTTGTTTTTATTGTTATTCTTTGTTGATCTTGATTTGGAGATGTGTGCGTATCAAAACTTCATATGTCACTTTGCCCATGTTTGGGTCAACATCTCCAAGTAAGCAATTACCATGCATTTAGTGGCTTTATCTTAAGATATCTTGCTACTCGATCTTTCCACGCACAGCTTCGACTAAGGATAGTCAAGTAGTTGCAGCGCAACATATAGGCTTCATTTCATATTTCATCCTTTGTTATCGTTGTTATATGTGTTACTGTATTTCCCCTTTTGGTTGATAGCTTATGTTTGCTCATCCTTCTCTACAAATGAAATTTCAAATTTTCAAAAAAAACACACACACACACTTTACATTGATTTCTTTTTTTTTTCTCTTTAAAGGAAAAATAAAATATCATGCAGCAATCTCTTAAACCACTATTCCCCTATCCTCCTCTCCTATTTTAAGTTAGGAGTGCCTGGAAAATGATGAGGTATGGCTCATTATAGCTAAAATGTCCAAGTAAAGCTAGAATCTAGGTTAAATACTATCATATAAGCATAATAAGTGGGTTAAGTGTGAGAATTAATGAAAAATACCTAAAACACTCATTTTTTGTTAAAAATGCATAATCATGTCGTATTTGAGAGTTTCTATTCATTAAACACAATTGCATGATCCAAATGTCAATTGAACACATATTTGAGCTCTAAAGTATAAATTAAGGGTTGAATTATGTTCCCATTTGTTCAATTAGCATTCTATCAATCATTACATTTGGACATCACTAGGACTTTGCATTTAGGCTTTAACACTTAGGTCATTATTTCATTACATTTTATTCACAAACAAAGCCGCAAGGGCTTCTTTGCAAGACTTAGGGACTGCTCTACTCTAATCTTTACCACTTATGGACCTTTAATTTTTCTAACGGTTCACTTGAGGGCCTTTCTGTAAATGTCTCATTAGAATTTGGTTCAACTCTCGACCACTGTTCATCACTGTTGAACTCGATGAGTAGCCACCATCCATTTTGTGGATCACTTGATCTACGATGGATCTTCCACCGATCTCTTGGCGCTGATGCACGCTGCTCCGTAACCTCATTTAGAGCTCATCCAACGGTAGAATTTTGGTGTGGTTTTTCTCACGCTTCTCCCCACCTCATCCTAACTGTTTAAACCCACATCCCACCTCCCTCTGACCCGGTGACTAGAGCCTTCTTCACACCTATTTAAGCACCTACATCACCATCTGAGCGCAAGGACCAACCCCCCTCCTACTTCCTGGGCTGTCCATTCATCGTCTCCAGCTCTCCTTCCCCTTCATTCGAAGCTAGTGACAGTAGCTTCACCTCCCTCGTCTCCAATTCACTCCACGTAGCTACGGATTTCATAACACCTAAGGACGTCCCTAAGCTCCTCTAAAGGGCTTTCATCTACTGGAGATCCTCCCTCCTTCGTCACCAAGACCACCAATCGTGGATCTTCTCAGAGGTCCTAATCGTCTATTTAGATTACGATTTATTGCTTTCATAGATAGATTTAGATGCTTTCTAGTGTAGCTTAGATAATTAGATGTTGATTTACTAGTTGAATTGATTTAGTTTAGGTGTAGATTAGTTGCAATGTAAATTCACCTCAATCGACCTCTCTTATCTGAATTGATCAGAGAGGCAAATTCAGATTAGAGAGGCAAATTTACGTGCATTCGTTTGTTCATTGATCTCCCCCTTCACTCCACAATTCACATTCAATCGTTTTCCTCATATTTTAATCACCAATCACCCATTTATTAAGGTGATGAGAACCTCATCATGAGTCATAACTAGCTCATTTTGACTTAATACAGAGAATAAAAGCTCCTACATAACTCAAAGAAAGGCTTAACTCAGAGAATTCTGAGTTTAAGAAGAAAACAAGTCATAAGGGGTAAAAATGTAATTTTACCAGCACAATCTGCAAACAGGATAACTCAGGATCCAAACACAGGTCAAACTAACCTAATAAGAAGGAAAGTGGGATGATCGGATCCAACAAGGGCTACAGCAACTCCAAGGAATTAAATGACATCTTGTAACCCTAAAACAAACCCACTTCAATTCACGAGGTTCGAGGCAAAGTAAAAATCGAATAAATCCTCTAAAATTCATAGAAAAATAATCTCTAGGGTTTAGAACCTTCAATTTGGCCTTAGGAACCCACTTTGACCTACATTGAGAACCATGCCCAATTAATGATTTAATTTGGGTTTTTATGTAAATTGACCGACAAACAAGGTCTGATCTAGAAATAAATTTCACCATTAGAATCCTTAGGTCCCATTTAGTCATGCATAAAAACTTGAGCCTAAGAAGAGACCTTCTTGACCGACTTTGCATTTTGGTCCTCATTTATTACTTTTTGACCCTCAACTTTTGAAACCCTCGCATTTTGGCCCCTAAGTCTTCTTCGTTCTTTGCATTTAGGTCCTCCCTGCAAAACCCTGAGCAGCGCCATGCTCCGGCGACTTTGCGCGGAGCATGGCGCCGCGTAGGGTGAGGGAGTCCCTCTGCCCTGTCAACCGGGGGTTCCCTGCGACGTCTGCTGTCGCAGGGACACCTCCATGATCTCTGCGGCGGCCCATACCTTCCGTGCGAATGCGCGGAAGGTATGGGTCCCTACTCCGGCTGTCCTCCGGCGAGGGAGGCACGTCGCCTCCCTCCGCCCACCTCTCTGCTTTCACCTCTATAAAAGTCGCCTCCGCCTGCAGAAGAGACCAGCTTGGTCCTGACAGAGAAAACCCCAACCATTCCTCTTTTCCCACTCCGGCAGAAACCCACCAGCTCCGGCGGCTCCTCCTCCTCTCGTCGCTCTGCTGCAATACCAGCAGCAGAGCCACCTTCGCTGCTTCTTCCCGTGTCGAGCTGTACCCGCCGACGCTTCCCTGCTCTCTTCCTCGCCACCGCCCTCTCCCTCTGGGTATCTTCTTCTCCGGCGACAGTTGATACGACTGCCGCCCTGCTCCAGCCCCTTCGTCCCTGTAATTAGGTCAGAATTTCTCCCCATCTCTCCCTCTTTCTTTTCCTTACTGTCTTTCATTTGATTAAACCCTCGACCGCTCCTGTCCACCGTCACCCTCTTCATCTCCGGCCACCCTCCGGCGAGATGCTCCCATCGCTCCGCAGCCCCACACGCCTCGCCGACCCTCACAGAACCTCCGCCTCATCACACTGAACAACCTCCGCCCACCCATTGCCGCTCCACACCCCCACCACACTCCCCCGATCAGACCCATTTTTCCGATCGCTGTCCGACCTAACCTCGCCGCCAGACGCCACCCCACGACCTGCTGCACCCTGCACCACCTTCGCCGTGCTACGGCGAAGGTCCCCCGCTGATCTGATTAGGCCAAGAGACCCTTTTCGTGTTTGGCAGGTTCGACGCCCGGCCGCCATTGACGTCGCATTGAAGCAGCTCCACGCGCGCTCCAGGCTTCAGAACCCCAGGGCTCCAGGTGCTGCGAAGTCGGGAGGGTAGTGCGAAGGCAGCTAACCCAGCAATCAAAGGGAATAGAGCCTGCAGTTGAGGAAGCGAAGCTGCGGTCTGCTGCGGGCGCGCACAAGAAGGACGCAGAGGATAGTCCCACATCGTGGGATTTCGAAACGTCGCACCACAATAAATTGATTTTGTGCTTTTACTTGGTCGCCTCCGAAAGCACCGGGGTGAGGTCCCGCGCCCACTCACCCGCCCGGTCCGCGAGCTCACCACGCAGATCCGGCGGACCCGACCCGATACCCACCTGTGCACTCCTCACGTACCATCCACGCCGGTACGCCTGGTCACGGGCACGAAAACCCGACCCGATTACCCATGGCTCTGGGAGAGCGTCCTGTGAGTGATTCTCAGAGAGAGAGACGAGCGGGTAGAGGGACAGGGTAGGTTTTGCTCCTTGTGCAGGCAGGTGGGGAGTTGAAGAGAAGAGACTTAGCTGCAAGGAATAAAAAGAGAAGGAAGCAGAAGAAGATCGCAGGAAGAAGAAGACGAAGAAGGCCAAGGAAGAAGACCAAGAAGAAGAAGGAGAAACAACAAAGGAAGAGAGGGGAAGCACTGTAGCAGACACCATTTAAGCTGTCGGACTGAGAAATCAGACGACGGATGAAAGCTCTGCAGACAAAGCAAAGAAGAAGAAAAAGAAAAGAAAAGGTGCCGTAGCTGAAAGAAAAGAGAAGAAGAAGAAGATAAAGAATAGAAGAAGAACTGAAGAAGATCAAAAACTGTGAAGAAGAGAAGAGAAAAAGAAGACAAGTAAAGAGAGAGAAGAGAAAGAAAAAGCCTAGAAACATAAATCTACTTCTCCCTCTCTATCTCTTATTTTTGTAATAAAGAAACATTGTACTTCTAGAATTCCAGTAGCTCCCTGAGTTCGACCTCGGGAAATCAAACTGTTTCTGAGTAATAAATTTTCTATTGTAACGACAACCGCAGCCGTCTTATGTTATACTACAACGACTCTACTGTAAGAGACGAGCCGCGGTTCGCCCGTTAACATAAGGCATCTATCAAATCTGATGCTTTATAGCACTTAGATTTGATTTGAGCGCCAAACTTCATCTGAGGGTCATCCCACTCATTTCATCTAGTCACAATGACCCTCCAATGATTTTGAAATGAGCTAATTTGATGATTTCATTAGATTTGGTTTCAATGGTTGATCAAGTGATTTTCAAGGCAATTGCATTCAATTTGGATTTGATCGAGTAATTTAAGTGAATTTAAGTTGAATTGGATATATTGTGATTGCTTTAAAATCATTTTGATTAGATCTGTGTTGCTTGGATTTGATATGCTTAATTTCCATCTCAGATTCTGAGTTCTGTTCTTCACTGATAACTAGAGCCAAGGAAAATCAGTTGCACTGATTTGAGGCTCTAGCAATGATTCAAATTTTTTTAGAGTATCGCCTAAGACCCCTGAACACCAACCAATGGTGTGCAGGGATCCTAAATGAGCATCTCATATTCGCGATCAAACATTAAGTGCCCAGGTTAGTAACACTGATTTCAAATCTCATTGAGTTTTAGTCCATAGAACTAAAAGCAAACTAAGTTCTAATTATCTTAATAAAGATCTGAAAGACTTTAACAATGATTTCATTGCCTAATTTGAGTCTTCACCTTACACTGTCTATAGTATAGGGTGAAGATCAAATTAGGGCTTCTAATGCTTTTGAGACTTTGATCAAAGTTTGGAATGCATTTTAGATGATGTAGGATTGTTTGCAACATTTGAAATGGATGATTTAATGATTTGAATGGTTGATCTGATATGTCTTCCCCATTGTCTTTAGTGGAAGGAAGGTAATCAGTAGACACTTTGAGAATTTTTTGTTTTAATTCGAGTTCTATTAAGAAAATTTGGTTTGATTTACATCTGAAAATACTTCCAGACATTCCAGCAGGTTTTGGATTCATAAATTAGACCTGAGAGGGTCGAATTCAGGCCATCTAATTTATGTCGGTTGTCCAACTGAATAGCAGACCTGCAGCAACAACAACAGCTATCGGGTTGACTAATTCCAGTGGTTCTGGGTTGATTTTTGGTGCTATTTGAGCTGTTGAAGTGTTGAATTGTTAGAACTTCATGTTACAATCATTCATGTACATTTATTTGGCTCAAATCTGATCGGAGCATTAGGTATTTGATTGTTCAATTCATTGTCAGCAGCATGAAATTGTTATAATTTGTCCAATCTTAGATT
Organism: Thalassia testudinum; assembly: GCA_037157565.1. Classification (NCBI taxonomy): domain Eukaryota; kingdom Viridiplantae; phylum Streptophyta; class Magnoliopsida; order Alismatales; family Hydrocharitaceae; genus Thalassia; species Thalassia testudinum. The sequence continues at coordinate 16,815,154 of JAZHRO010000077.1, read as the reverse complement.
TTAATGAAATATGACGTGAAAGTCATGTTTTATTGTCCAATCATGATGTATACTGATGTCTGAAGGTTTTTGAATGCATACATCTTATTTCCAAACTTCAGAACGGAAAGATAAGGCTTAGATTCATTACCTCAACATCCCTTTAAGCCTTCCTTGTGCCAAATTGTAAATAACATAAAAAAAATAAAAATCATGTAAATAAATAAAATAAAAGTATCTTGAGTAATATTAAGAATATTTTTAGGTGTGTGTCAAGTTTAAGTGAGTTTTGAGTATTCTAATTGGTAAAACATAACAGGACACGATTAGGTCTACTTAGATATAAAATAAATAACTCGACAAATAAAAATCCAAAAAGAGTCCTTTCTTCTCTACTCTCACCTTTTCACTCTCCTATCCTACCTCTATAAAATACAAAAAGATCATAAAATATGAAAAAGTCCAAAAATGCACAAAAATATCTTGTATATAGTATTTATACTTGTATATATAATTTATTACTAAGTTAAATGTAAATAATAACTTATATACCTAAAATGTACATAAATAAATTATATATTTATTATATTTAATTAAATAAATATTTATGTTGAGTAAGCAATATATACTATAATTATATAATTATATATATATTTATTTAGATTATATGTACATATACCTATGTAATTATAAATAAATATGTATATACCTATAACCGCATTTATAATTGTATGTATATATTAAAGTAATTATAATATACTATAACATACCCTTATATTTATTTATTTAAGTATTTATTGTATATAATTACGTTATTAGGTTAATTAGGTAGATTATTAAGTTAAAATAAATTAAATTAGTAAATTAATTTATTATTGAAGTAAATTATGTTGTATACTTGTATATTATGATTTTAAGTATTTTAATATATTTATAACATATTTATGCTATATAATAGTATTTATACTATAATTATGTATTTATCCATGTAAAACGTGTAATTAAATGTGTATAAATTAAAATAAGTAACCAAAAATAAAATAAAAATGTGTAATAAATATTTGATAATGTATATTAATTAAGTTATAAGTCAATTGAGTTATTAAGTTATCAATTTGTACGTTAATTAAGTAATTAAGTAATAAATAAGTATAATTATTTCATAACTTTAACGATTTTTTAAATATAAATAAATAATTAATTATTACAAATTCAATATATCAATAAGAATCCCTATGTATAGGCTTCACGAATATATAATTTAATTTGAAATTAATTATTATTTAAGTACCTAAATTAAGGCATGAAAATGTCAAATCCGCACAGCTCGACACGCTTAGTCACACCTCAAACCAGCCCCATATAGCGCCACATCATGAGTATTCAATCCACTGTACCCGTATATTATGCACTACGCTCACGACCTCACCGGTCGTCAGCACAGGACGCAAATGCTAAACATATTATGAGCATATCGTGTGTAGGTGCGTGTGTGTGTAGGCCCATATGGGTGTGCCCTCAGAGTTGTTTCGTGGGCCTAAATGAGCCTAAAAATATACCAAAATTTACAATAAATAAACAAGGGTCTACCTAGTAATGGTACCAATCTAACCTCAAAAGAGGATGTTGATCTTGTGAAAAGTGGGCCTGCTAACCAATAATTTTTTGTTAAACATAAGTTAAGTTATAAGCTAAGTGTTGTGAGTGTTAAGTTTATATGCTTAAGGGCTAATTTACTTGAGGGTTTAGGAAAGTGGTGTTAAGAAATGTGAAACTAGTGTTAACTTGTAATTGTGTTTACTTGCGGTGCGGTGTTAACACCAATTTGTGTTTACTTGAATTGGTGTTAACTTGTGGTGTTAACCCTTATGACATTTACTTGGTAGTAGTGTTAGGTATATAAAGCATGAGAGATGTCAGAGACATAAGTGGTGTAGAATTTTAACACGAGTTTGGCTAACGCCAGTTGAAACTGGTGTTACACAAACCCGTGTTAAAGCTGTTAAACCCGGATTAACAAATGAAGAGTTAAGTAGTCAACTAAACGGGGGTTAACCCCTCTTTTGAGGGGCTAACCCTCCAAGTAAACTAGGCCTAAGTGTTACTATGTTAAGTGCTAGAGTTGTCTAAGTGTGAGTGCCTTGTACATGTTAAGCGTAGAGTTGAGTTTAATTGTGTGTGTGTTATTGTATGTATATATAATATAAGTATTAATAAGTATATATATACGTGTATATATGTAATCAATATATAGAATAATATATTCTTTTTGCCTTATTATTTAGATATATTTATAAGGTTTTCCATGACATTTATAAGCATCATTATACATAGTATTATATGTTAGTATTGGTAGTTATATGTGTTAGCATAGCATATGATAGTGTATTTATATATTCTTTTCGTGCCTTCATTTAGGCATTACTTAGTGAATAGTTGTACATAACTAACCTAGAGTAGTTTAGATTAGTTTTTAATGCCTTTCTACTTGTAAACATTCTTGAGGCATTATAATGAACACTAACTGATTTATTTTGTATATGATTAACTTGTTTAATTTGTTCATTCATTCTTTGATTCATTTGTAAATAAACTCAACATTTTTAGAATAAAAGATCATTTTTTGAATATAGAGAATAATGTATATCAATAACTATCTCATATTGAACAACCTAAAATAAAATCAATAAAAATTGTAAATAAATAAATGACATAACTTTCCTCTGAATTACATCTATACTACAACACAACAATGATTAATTAACCCTTATTAGCAAGCTATCCAGATCATCGATTGGAAAGCATGTAGGACCTAAGAGGGAGGAAGCATTCCTAACTTTCTAGTTTGATGATTGGAATGAATAAGGAATGAGTGGGATGTGAGTGTATAGGATATCATCCTTTCTTTTTGTGAACGTTACTTAAAATATGCAAAAAGGAAAGAAGAGAATAATATAAATCATCACTGGTATATCACTATCAACTAATTGTTAGGATTTAAGTCGGCACTTGAAGTATCTCGATGTTTGACATATAAATGAAGACAAATGAATGATGCCTTAAGGAAGTGTTACCAATGATTCTATGCTTAATTATGGATAACTTAGCGGTATGCATTGACATTGATGATCAACATACTAAAAAAGATGGCCTTGGATACAAAATATATTCTTCAATATAATCTAATTAAACATCCAGATGAATGTAAGAGTTTTTATAAAAGAAAGTCAGTAGCTGTTCTATAACGTCATAGATTCCACACCAAATCGACTATGAGGCTACTACATAGTTAACATTATTGAGCCACAAGTTTCAACGAGCCTGTCACCAACTAATATGATATACTTAAACATATGTTAACTAGTAGTGTGCCTCCTACCCTTAAATACCACCCTCAACTCTCCCGAGTTAACAAAGTGATACTATTTTTATAGGGATATGAGGTGTACATTCTCTTTCAACTTTAGGATGGCGTCATCTATTAGTAATGGTAGCTCCAACCTGTGTGTAGTCATTTCCTGACAGCCTCCTTTACCAACAGTGGCTTCACCTCTTAAGTAGCCCATTGCACTTATCGGGTGGAATTATGTATGGGTACCATTCTCTAACATCCCATGTTCCACACCGAGCACACCATCAGGCTACAAATAATTAACATAAGCTTTGTTGGGTCCATTGGTAACAGATCTCCTGCAACTTAGCGTCAATATGCTACTCTAAATAATCGTGAGGGTACTTTTGTAATATCACTATCAAAAATCACTTAAACAATTTAGTTCAACAAAAACTAACTAAATTAAATATTAAATATGAATCGATACTCAATTCAGGAGCCAGTCTAAGAATAAAAAAAAAGCCAATATAGAAATTGGGAACCGGTATCCGCTACGTACATAACCGTATTTCAGCATGCTCCCACTCTATATCCATTGCCCTCTCAACACCCTATCATCCTAACAATAACGATCACAACATTCATTCAAGTTTTGCCACTGGTAGTTTTCATACCACAACAGAGCAGAACCTTTGATGTCCTACAGAGAGCCAAAATGTTACACATGCGCCTAAAAGAGAAGATGTATGATGAACTCCAGGAATACTGGGTAAAAATTCTCGAAGGTTACTTGCCTTTCTAACTGACGATCACACCAAGGTTGCCACTAGCAGCATAATGCAGAAATTGAGAATTCCCGTCGGTTTTTTTTTTTTTTTCCTTCGTATTCAGGCCTTTTACTTTATTCGCTCTCTACGATAATCTGGACCTGGTTTGAAGGGATCAGTTTCTATGTAAGCCTCAGGTCGATGAATGCCAATATCATTCATGCGGTCGCTCAGCACATGCAGAATTGCCTTCTTGGTGCTGTATTCATTTGGGTCTGCCTGCACATAGGCACCAGCCTCTGCTGCAACATCAATTGCAAAAGCATACTTATTCTCTTCCGACCGCAACAACAGATCAATGTCTGCACCAATCAATGCACCCGTTTCCTTCATCTTAAGCATTTGCTCCTCAAGGAATGGGACTCTCTCCATACAGTATCGTCCGATCGCCTCCTTCTTGTCCCTCTTTGTCTGGGATGGACAAGAGTGCCGAATTTAGCAGTGAAGCCCAACAAGTAACTGAAGAATTAGAGGACAAAATAAATAGCATTTGACAGATGACGGTAATGTGCATCTGGAAATACATAGCTTGAAAAGTGTTTGTGCAAAGTTAGTTTTTTCAGCTAGATGGTAATTATATCTACCAGGTGTTGAGTTTAGTCTTACATCTTTTATGGTTAAGATTTGTCACTTGTGCGAGAGGCTGAATCTACTATATGTGGAGCATTGAATTGTTTTACATGGAAGAAAGTGATTTACAATGGGGCAGTTAGGATGCCATCACAAGCCACCTAAATTCAGTCACCTTTATGTAAAATTCTCTACTTTATTATAATTTATTGCCATCGAGGTCAATTAGATAATGACACGGAAAACAAAATATTTAAATCTTGCTAAGCACAAAAATAAAGAATAATAAATGCCTCCCCAAGGTCAGATGATAAGCAAGTTTACTCCACATTAGGAGTGACCAAGTAGAGGTAGAGCTTAAATCTGAACATTTTAGGTAAGAATAAGTGGAGCATGTAACATCCGATTTTTTCCAATAAAACAGATGGTGTAGTTCAAATCTAGTCCAAAAACTGAAAAACAGTAAAATGATAAAATTACTCCATTCTTAAAGTCTGAAATCTCCCAACCAAGTTCTCAATGCTCATGAGGAAACTGACTTGTTAAGAGAATTCTTTTATTTCAAGGAAATTGTTAAGAGAAATGTTAAAATGAGAATTACTCTGCAGGGTTAAATTTCACTTGTTTATCCCCTTTAAATTAATTCCTACTCATTTCAAGAACTAGAAAACAAGAGACAAGAAATATCTAGCCCCTTATTAACCTCTGGATGCTCCTGCCATTATAGCCATAGACTTGTCTCTTCCTGCAATTCTTTTCCCCACAGCCACCCCAACTGTACATAATATCACCTCCACCATCTCAATAAAAGACCTGGTTGACTGCTATTTGCCAGGGAAGGATAAGGCTGTCAAGGTGGAAAATTTTTGAAGGGTGTCAAGGAGGGAAACTGATAGGCTTATCTTTACCTTCTGGGTGTTACCATTAAAATAGGATGACACTGTTTTCCAACAAGGGCCCAGTTACTTGGATATCTGTGAATGGATCTCAAGCCTGTCATATTTTGGGGAAATGTCCATGCCTAGGGCGTTGAAACCTATGTGTTCCTCTTTTATTCTAAGGGATGACTGGATGAGTGAGTGAATGTTTCTTGATGGGGCAAACACTCTCAACTCTTCTTGAGAAAAAGATCAACACCCAAGTACCCATAATACTCCAATGGTCATTTCAAACTTCAGTGGAAGATATAGCATTTACCTTACGAATAATATTGTTGCCTTACAAGTATAGATGATACATTGATAAACTGTGTTGGACTACAAAAATGTCATTTTCTCGCTAGCAAGAACACAAGGTGATGAATCAGTCAGATTACTTTTGCAAATAAGAATTGTTGAGTGATGCAAAACACTTGTAAATGGGTATATGAATCTTGGGTGTGGGTCCATGTATTCCTATCTTCCTATAAATTGTGTAACACATCCCCTCACATATTCAAGTTATCATTGTGAGTGAAAAACAAAATCTCTAGTTGGTAGTGGGCACTAGAATCCTTGTGGAGCTTGTGCTCCCATGGTTTTTCCCATGACGGGTTTTCTACGTAATATCATGTCTCTTATGTGTTTGTGTTTCATTCAACAATTATGATATATTCCCCTTAGCAATAGACATGCTCGTTGCGGATAACTTTATTCCAAGGGTGCACTTCAATTGATATACTTCTTGCAAACAAGATTATTATAATCATGCCATTTGTATCTTTCCACATAAGAAGGATATCATCAACATGCCCATCAAAATAATGCCTTGATATAGTGTCCTAAAAAATATAAAATATTAGGAAAGGTTAGTGGGCTGTATTCTTTCAGTACTCGTGCTCAATTATCTGAGCCATGCCCTTGGAAGACACTCTTTCAGAGCTCTACATCCAAGTAATGTTGCATATCCCATAAGGTTTGAAACCATGACACTGACTTGAAAATAAACACCTATGCAGAGCTTAGAAAGAGAAATGGTAACAGAGCTGTATCTAAGTGTAACTTTATAATCCTCCACTGCCAAGAACTCCAAAGTATTTTATAGAACTTTTTACATGATATCAACAGTTAAAACTTATCGGACCTAATTACCCTAGATCTGCAAGTTATATGACGAAAAAAATTCCACGTTTCCACATATGTTTGGATGTCTAGGCCAGTATTTTCTGGTGTAAGCATATTTATGTTAGCAAGCAAAAATTTACCAGAGGTATTTACATAATTGACAATGCCGATGTCAGATGCAAGAATACATTATTTATCCATCAAAGGGTATAGGGTGGAATGTAGAATAATAAGCTTCTGTGCATAATTTTTTAATCCAAATGTTCCTTCATAACTTTTTAAGCATGTCATCTGCAGGTGCTACACCTTGCTAATTCTTGATCGAATCTTCTTCCGAGGTTCAACCACTGAAAGCACATTGAATACGCAACGTCTACAAGAAGTACTGGGGTCCCTCTTCTGAAAAAAAAAGAGTATTAGGGCCCACACCAATGAACAAGGTTAAGGCCACTGACTCCAGGGAGACTTATAAACTATAGAACCAAGGTACTAGGACCCAGAAATATAGAGAAGCATGAGATGGACCAAAGGAGGTGATCTTTGATATGAGTCCACTTGAGACATTACTGATTCATCTAAAATTTTTCCTTTCAGACCAAAAGAACCTTCCTCTACAATTATGGTCAAAAACCTATACAGAATTATGGTTGGTTGTTGATAGACAGGCCTTTCCTCCTGAACGCATCCTCTCGTCTCTCTCCATGAGTAGGCTGCTACATTTCCCTCCCTGGGGCTCTCAGAATGGCAGAAAGTGAATGAGACAACAAGGATGCAGAGGAATCATTGCTCGCCCATGAAAAAAGAGGAATCGAATTAGGAACGAATGGGCAACCAGAAAACAAGCATCGCAAATGAAGCTCTTTGTGGACACCCATTTGTACGCATTCACTTGGAACCAGAACATTGTCAAGATACTTCAACATAAGGATTTCATTGAGAACACAAGAGAACATCAAAAAGATAACAAATAGTTCCCCATTTAGTTTTGTTTAATCCAGTGTACCTTCATATAAAGTGCTATTACCACTTAACAAGGCCTAGTTTACCACAAGGATATTCCCTATCTACCAATGGGGATATCCCCTGTTAATTATAACGCGAGTTTGGGGAGAAATCCCCGAATACACGGTCCCACGTCGATCGGTTACCATAACCAGATGTAACCCATCGGAGGAGCAGCAATTTCCCCAAACAACCTTTCTTCCACTAACAAAATGACAACCAACCAACTAACATAACCACCGTCTCGATGGCACTCGATCCATTCTACCACTTATCCCACATTCTTCTTAACACTCATTTCCAAGTAAACACCCTAGTCAGACAACAAAATATTTCACTAGGCACGAGCACGGGATATCCCCCGTTCCCCAAATCCAAACTCAGGGCTTTCTAAACAGCGAAGCAAAATGGACGATCCTTTTCTGAGTGCCCCAACGGGAGTAAATTCACACTTATTGGAAGAGGAATATCCACATCCTACTTCTCCTCTATAGCCGAATCAATTCTACATCACCAGAATTATAACTCCGAAGTTAACAAGACCGTCCAACGTCTCCACCTCGTGGAGATGTGCAAGCATCACTCCAAAAAAGGCCTAATAACAGATTTACCAGCTTCCGCCGTCGCCATATCCGCCGCCCGCTTGTCCTCTCTCCTTCCGGCGTGTTCTGCAAGAAACACCGCGTGAGTTAACCCTAGATTTAGAGTTGGGTCTCGACGAGCCAAATCCGAAGCTCACTTGTGGACCAGCGGAGATGGCGACGGGTCCGCGAGGGGTCGCCGGCGGCCTCTGCAAGGAGAACAGAGGGAAGGAGAGGGGAGCGTGAGATGGGGAGAATTCGAGATGGAATGGATGGGAAGAGGGGAAAAGAGGAGGAGCTCACGGTAGAGGAGAGATGGGGACGCGCGACGAAGGCTCGGAGGGAGGGGAGGTTGAGGGCCATGCTCGAAGGGAAGCGTGGCCGAGAGGAGTGAACTAACCGGGTCCGGGCCATGGGGAAGGGGATAAGATCAGAACACCCTTGCCGAAGTTTGGATAAGAATAAATTATCGAGAAAAATTTACTATCAAAAGGTGTCAGGTATCTTTATTTATATTCATTAATCAATCGTATTAAAGATGTACTGATATAAATAAAATGTCAGGTTTGATATAGATAAATTGAAATCTTAAATTAACTATTCATCATAATTGAGAATATTAAATTTTAATATTAATAAGAGATAATAAAATAGTCTCCATTAATACATGTGATAACTAAATTATCCGTAATTTATCTAATTTAATTCTCAATTATAAAAGAAAAAAGATTAAATTCCTACCTCTTATAAAATAAAACAAGATAAAATAAAAATGGATATGAAAAGTTTTACGATGGTGGATGGTTATATGTCGTAACATATTTTATATTTATAAGATTTCTTTCCTTTTATATTTTTCATGCATCATAATATCAATATATTTTGTAAGCTATGAGTATAATTGTTGCGCCTTTAATTTATTTGTTGTTTAACAATATGAATCAATTTGATAGCTACTAAATTGTTGTACCAGTAAACAACAATTGGAAGTTCTGTTAAAAGAAAAATTATGTAAATTGATATCTTCTAATCATGTGATGGAGATAACTCAGTTGTTGGACAATTGTGATCATTTAGGAGTTATTTGATCGAGTATTTGTCGTAGGGTAACTTAGGATGACAAACTATGTATTAACATGCATTCATTTCTTACTTTAATTCTATTTCATATCTAAAGTTTTGTATCGATAAAATGCAAAAGGCATGTTGATTAGGTCATGCTTTTGAATAGTAAGTGTAATTATATGACTAAAAAAGTAGTATTACATAATGCAATATAGTAATTATATATGAAAAGCTTTCAATGTTACATTCTAGAATACCTATGCATGTGTTGACATAAAAAGGGTTGTTGTTAAAGTTTAAAACTCACCATGAAACTTTTATAGAACTATCTTTTAATTCAATTTCAACGAGAAAAAAACTCAATCTAATAAGACTTTGTATATTATTTAAAATTTTCGATAGGAATAAACTCTTAAATCCCTTTAGAATCGTTGTTTGATTTTGCAATAGGTTACACCAAATTGTGGTATCGTACTATATAATTTTACAAACAAAGTCAAAAATAGCATTAGTATTGTATTTCTTAAATGGGTGAGTCTTTAAAAGGTTTTTCAATTGTTTGTATGAAATAATAAGATCAATAATTCATCTATTGGGTGATCATTTATCATTATCTACATGAAGATGTCAAATATGAGTTTATATCTGTGCTTTCTGCCTTGGTTGCAGATGAGAATCTCATCATGAACCCTAACTAGCACAATCTAATCCAAATATGTGTGAAAAAGCTCCTACAAGACCTAAAGAGAGGCCTAACTCAGAGAATTCTGAGTTAAAGAATAAAATAAATCATAAGGGGTAAAATTGCAGTTTCACCAATGCAGTATGCAAACAGGGTTATTAAGGGTCCAAACATAGGTCAAACAAGCTTAACAAGAAGGGAAGTGGGATGATCTGATCTGAAAAGGTAGGTACATGCTTTTCAGCGATGCATGCTTGCCATATTCTCTGATATGGTAGGTGATTATCTGGAAGTCTTCATGGATGACTTCTCAGTTTTCGGGGCATCATTTGATGATTGCCTCCAGCACTTGGTTCATATACTCAGGCGCTGCATCGACGTTAATTTGGTTCTTTCCTGGGAAAAGAGCCATTTTATGGTGCTTGAGGGGATCGTCCTAGGACATCTGATTTCTGAGAAGGGCATCCAAGTAGATCGAGCCAAGGTTGATCTAATTTCTCATCTTCCTATGCCTAGCTCGATCAGGGACATCCGCTCTTTTCTGGGGCACGTCGATTTTTACCGTCGTTTTCAGTCCTGATTTTTAGAAAATCGTGCACCCCCTGACGACTCTTCTCTCTAAGGATGTACCCTTTGAAATCTCCAAAGAATGCACTCAAGCCTTTGAGAACCTTCGTGACCGAGTCACCCAGGCCCCGATCCTACAATCCCCTGATTGGTCTCAACCCTTTGAGATCATGTGCGATGCGTCTGATTTCGCTGTAGGAGCGGTCCTAGGGCAGAAAGCTAACGGGAAATCCGTGGTCATCTCCTACGCTAGTAAGACACTTGACGAGGCTCAGCGTAACTATACAGTTACGGAGAAAGAGCTGCTAGTCGTAGTATTTACCCTTGAAAATTTTCGATCTTATCTCCTGGGTTCCCACGTTATCATCTACTCGGATCACACGGCTGTGAAACATCTCCTTGCCAAGAAGGACGCGAAACCCCGACTAATCTGATGGATCTTGCTGTTGCAAGAATTCGACCTCAAGATTCGCGACAAGGCGAAAGACAAAATGTGGTAGCTGACCATTTGTCCCTCCTTCCTTCTGAGATTATTAACCCTTCCGAACCCATCACGGAGCATTTCCCTGATGAGCACCTGATGACTATTGGTACTAGACTTCCATGGTTTGCTAATATAGTAAACTACTTGGCATCTCATCAGATCCCGTCTGATTGGCCAAAGGCCAAGAAAGACAAATTGCGCTATGATGCCAAGTATTACATCAGGTCAGATCCGTACCTCTTCCGCATAGGTGCTGACCAAATCATCCGGAGATGTGTCCTGGAAGGTGAAGTCAATGATATTCTTTCCTTCTGCCATGACCAGGCATGCGGTCACCATTTCTCTGGGCACAAAACCGCATCGAAAATCCTCCAGTGTGGCTTTTATTGGCCCACTATGTTCAAGGATGCATACAATCACTGCAAGGCATGCAGTCACTGCCAAACATTGGGCAACATGAGCCATCGCGACAAGATGCCTTTGCAACTACGTGCCTAGATGGATCGAAGCCATACCGACCCGAACCTGTGATCACAAAATTGTTCTCAAATTCATTCATTACAATATCTTCTCACGGTTTGGGATTCCTCGTGCTATCATCTCAGACGGGGGGACCCATTTCATAAATGTTCAATTCAGGTCACTGATGACCAAATACGGGGTGTCTCACCGAATCTCTACTCCTTATCACCCCCAGACTAATGGTCTAGCTGAGCTGTCAAATCGGGAGATCAAGAAAATCCTGCAGGTCACTGTTCGGCCTGACAGAAAGGACTGATTGTCCCGACTTCCGAAAGTCTTGTGGGCCTATAGGACCGCCCACAAAACCCAATTAGGCATGTCTCCCTTTAGACTGGTATACGAGAAGGCGTGTCACCTTCCCGTTGAATTGGAGCACAAAGCCTATTGGGCAATACGGAATTGTAATCTAGATCTTTCTAAGGCTGGAACCCACAGAAAGCTTCAAATCAACGAGATCGATGAACTACGTCTTGATGCGTACAAGAACTTGCGAATCTACAAGGAGCGAGTTAAAGCCTTCCATGATAAGCACATCTCTAGAAAGATCTTTCATCCTGATCAGAAGGTCCTACTCTTCGATGCCCAACTCAAACTTTTCCTTGGGAAGTTGCGATCCAAGTGGGTCGGACCATACTTGGTCTGACAGGTTTTTGGAAATGGAGCCATCGAAATCAGTTCACTCAGCCATGATTTCGAACCTTTCATCGTGAACGGTCAGAGACTAAAACCGTTCATTGATGTAACCTCTACTGATTTGGCTGAATCATCATTTATCCTCCATTCTCCCTGAGCATATTGTGTCCAGTCGGTGGCGTAAAACTCAGCGCTTAATGGGAGGCAGCTCGTCATTCTCTTTGAAAACCTGACACCTTTTCTAATACCTTTGTGCACTTAAGGTTCACCCTTTAGGACAGCCAACTCCACCTTAGGTGCTTGCACCTGAGATTAGAAATCGTCCGCAACAATCACCCCGACCCATTCACTCATCAAAACATCTATCCTAATGTATGAACTAACTTGTATAAAAACCCTCTAAGTTACAATGAGGACATTACAAATCTTAGGCATGGGGGGTATGAAAGTGCAAATCTTGTAAGAAAAGGTTTTAAACAAAAAGTTCACATATGCCAAAAACACCATAAAAGTTAAAAAATTTTTGAAAAAGAATATGAGAGGAGGAAAGAAAATTTTGAGAACTCTACAAAGGAGGAGGAGAAGAAAAAGGAACAAAATGAAAGAAAAGTGATAGTCATTAGCAAGAAATTAAAGAATTAACCTAAGTTCTAGATCTCATTCAGGAAAAGAAATGGAAAGTGCACAGTGAGATTAGTAAGAACTCAAACTTTAGGCATTCTTGGATAGACTCTTAGTACCCATTAAGATCTAGACATTCCTTAAGAGGTTGAGGAAAATGAAAAGCTTAAGTATTAAGTCCAAGGTTAGGGAGTATTTGGCCTCGTTAACTAACTTTTGGTTTACGGGACTTAGTAACCTAAGCACCCTAACTTCACACACAGCCTGGTTCAGTAAGCATAAAAAATCAAAATCACGCAGAAGCATTGCAAAAATTCTGAAAATGACACCTACAGTAGGAGCAGCCGATCAACACAAGTTGATTTGGACGAGTTCCCAGCGCGGAGAGGCGGGAAATTCCCCTCGAAGATGCGTAATAAAATATCATCTCCTCGGTGCTTGTCTCTTAGGATATTTACATATCCTACTAGGGGCATGTAAGCACTCTGCTGGTTCAGATTCCATGGATGGATTATCCCGAAATATCAATTGCCATGGTCTGAATTCGGCCACGGAACACTATGGATGGGATTATCTCGAAATCTCAACAGCTAGGGTTCTGGGGGTTACCATGGGCGGTGCTATCTCGAAGCATCGACTGCCAGGAACTCTTGAGGATTGATGATGGGGACAAGGAATCCGATACAGACCGTGTTGAAAAGCCAATCCTAAGCTAGAATTAAAAAGAAAAAGAGAGAGAAAACTCTCCAAACATATAAATCTTCTACCTCTCTTTCTTACAAAACGCACTGCGAACTGAGCCAGGGCTAAAATTATCTCAAGCACGAGTGTTTTAACCACAAAGTCCAATAAACCTTAGGTTAGTTCTTGTAGGCCTTAAAAACCTTTGTTAAGGACTGAGGCTGAGGCTAGACAGATCTGGATCTTGGTTGGTACTTGAGTACCTTTTAGGCCTATGGTTGACACTCTGACCTAATCTAGTTTGCAAAAGAAAAAGCACTTATCTGAAATCATTAAGAACTTCATGGTCTAGAACAAGGGTTGAAACCTTAAAATTTTTCTAAGGGACTAGCAAAAGCTAAGCATGGGGGTATGATGAGAACCTCATCATAAACCCTAACTAGCACAATCTAACCCAGATATGTGAGAAAAAGCTCCTACATGACCCAAGGAAAGGCTTAAATCAGAGAATTCTGAGTTTAAGAATAAAACAAATCATAAGGGGTAAAACTGTAATTTCACCAATGCAGTTTGCAAACAGGGTAATTAAGGGTCCAAACACAAGTCAAACAAGCTTAACAAGAAGGAAAGTGGGATGATCTGATCTAAAAAAGGGTTGTAGCAACTTCCAGGAATTAAATGACATTCTGTAACCCTAAAACACACCCACTTCAATTCACGAGGTTCAAGGTAGGATAAAAATCAACTAAACCCTCTAAAATTCATAGAAAAATACTCTCTAGGGTTTAGAACCTTCAATTCGGCCTTAGAAACTTATTTTGACCTAAAAAGAGAACCATGCCCAATTAATAACTTAATTTGGATTTTTACGTAAATTGGCAGATCAAACATAGTCCAACCTAGAATTAAAATTCACCATTAAAATCCTTAGGTTCAAATTGGTCTTGTATAAAAACTTGAGCCTAAGAAGAGACCTCCTTGACCGACTTTATAATTTTGTCCTCTTCATTTACTTTTTGACCCTTATCTTTTGAAACCCTTGCATTTAGGCCCTCAACTTTTCATCATTCTTTGCATAATGGTCCTCCCTGCAACTTCTGCGCAGCGCCATACTTCGGCGACCTTGCACGAAGCATGATGCCTCACAGGGCAGGGCTGCCGTCCTGCAAAGCAAAAGCGGGGTTCCCTACGACGTCCTCCGTCGCAGGGACCCGCCCATGCCCTCTGCCGACCACCATACCTTCCGTGCGAACGCACGGAAGGTATGGGTGTCCCTTCCGGCCATACTCCGACGAGGCAGACCCCTCCACACCTCGCCCCTCTCTGCGTGCCAAGCTCTTTATAAGGATCGGTAGACCCTACCGACTCCTGCAAGCTTCCTTTGACGGAGAATCACCCCCCTCTTCATCCCTTCCTCCTCTGGTCAGAGAGCCTGAAGCTTCCGGCGAACTCCTCCTCTTCCTCCTTGTCACTCTGCTGCCTTACCTGCAGTAGGGTTTGCCTTACTCCATCGTCCGCGCCGAGCTGTACCCGCCAGCGCCCTCCGCCTGCTTCCTCGTCATCGAAACCCTCCTCTAGGGCGTCTTCATCTCCAGCTCCGGCAGATACGAGCTGGCTGCTCCTCCCTCCCCCTTCGTCAAGTAATTAGGTAATTAGCTTCCTCTCTCTTTCCCTTGTATTTTTCCCTTTTTAAACTGCCATTTCGACCACCCGACTGCCACTGTCCAGACTCACCTACTCCACCTCCGATCACCCCCTCTGACGAGTCCACCCCACGCTCACAGGCCCCTTCACACCTCGCCGACCAGCCCAGAAGCTCCCTCACACTCCACTCCACTGATCCCCTCTCTTCATTCACTGCCAAGCGCCACCCGACCACCCCCCGAACAAACCCACCTTTCCGGCCACAGTCTGACCTAGGTCAGTCTCTCCACGCACTCCCGCACCCCGCCGACCATCGTACAAGCTTCGCCTCACTCCGGCGAAGCTTCCTGCATATTCTGATTGGGCCGAGAGGCCGTTGTTGTGATTTCAGGTGCGCGCCCCTCGCTGCCATTGCTGACGAGCTGCAGCAGCTTCACTTGCGGCTGCAGGCGCCCTCCAGCCCAGGTGCGCGTCCCAGGTCGCGCGGATTGTCTCTGCAAAAGCACCCAGGCCTGTAGTTGGGGCAAAGGCGTTGCGGGCTGCTTCAATTGGCCGCAGGTTGCTCACCTGCAGGCGCCAATCTGGGAGGTGGGACTTTAGTCCCACCTCGGAAGTGCGTGGCCAAGCGCCCGCACTTAAATTGGAAAAGTGCCTAAGGCTTATCGCCTTCAAACACAGGGGTCAGGTCCCTCTCCCGCACGCTGCGTGCCACGCGCTCGCTCGCCCTTGCCCACGCTCACGCCCCGCGGGTTTAGGCAGGATTCGATTACCCAAACCGCGCACTCCTCGCCCACCACCGCACGCCGGTGGGCGTGGTCCCGAGCGCGATACCCGCACCCGATTACCCGACTCTGGGAGAGCAATCCTAAGAGAGAAATCTGAGAAAGAGAGAGACGTAGGAAAGGGTAGGGGTAGGTTTTGCTCTAACCCTTGTGTGAGCGTGCAGGAAGAAAGAAAGAAGAAGAAGGCAGGAAGGAAAGAAGAAGAAGGGAAGCGGCCGAAGCCTTAGCCGCTCAGGGCAGCTGAAGAAGAAGAAGTGAAGGAGAGAAATAGAAGAAGAAAGGAAGAAGAAAAGAACTGTAGCAGAGCCATAGATAAGTCGTTTGAACGCAGTATTAGACGTCGGAATCCCCACTGCTGTGGAAGGCAGGAAGGAAAAGAAGAGAAAGAAGAAGAAGATCACCACAGCTGTCGGCTAAAGAAAAGAAGAACAGAAGAAGAGGCCAAGAAAAGAAGAAAGAAGAAGGCAAGAAGAAAAAGAAGCAAGAAGACATCACCACATTGCCAGAAAGAAAGAAAGAACAGAAGAAGAACAAAGAGGAAGGAAGAAAGAACAAAGAAAGAAAGAAGAAGAACAGAAGAACAGAAGAGAAACGGTCAAGGAAGAAGAAAAGAGAAAGAGAAGAAGAAGCCAAGATCTCCCTCTCTCTCTCTCTTTTATTTTTTTTTTAACATAATAGAGAACTTAATTAGACTTCTAGAAGCATAATTGCTCCCTGAGTTCGACCTCGGGAAAACCTTGTTCCGAGTAAAAAATTTGTAATAGTAATCTGGTAGCTGTGTTATCTTATACTATAACGACTGTACTTAAACTATAATAACGTAAAGACGAAACACAGAACAGCTCTAGCCTTACCAGCGTTACCACCTCTGCCATCGACCATGCCTCTCATGCGAACACACGAAAGGCATGGGTATCCTTTCTGGCCACTCTCCGGCGAGGCAGGCACGTCGCCTCCTCGGTTCCCTCTTCGCGCCAAGGCCTTTATAAGGAGCGGCAAGGTCTGCCGACTCCTTCAAGCTTCCTCTGGCGGAGAAATACCCCACATTTCATCTCTTCTCTCCAGTCAGAGCACCCGAGCTTCCGACGCTCTTCTCCTCCTCCTCGTTGCTCTGCTACCCTACTTGCAGTAGAGTTTACTCTGCCCTGTCGTTCGCGCCAGGCCGTACCAGCTGGCGCGCTAAGACCGCCTCCTCGTCGCCGATACCCTCCTCCTGGGCATCTTCGTCCTCAGCTCCGGCAGGCACGAGCCGTACGCTTCCCTCTCCCCCTTCGTCGAGTAAATAGGTAGAACTCTTCCTCTCTCTCTCCCTTACATTTTCCCTCTCTTAATTTACCCTTTTTACTCCACCGCCCGCCACTTCCACCTTCATCTGCTTCGTCTCCAATCACCTTCTCCGGCGAGTCCATTCCACTTCCACAGACCACCTCTTCCCTCGCCGACCAGCCCAAAGGCTCCCCCTCACTCCACTCAACCGTTCCCCCCTCTTCAATCACTGCCAATCATCGCCCAACCACCCCCCGAACAAACCCATTTTCACGCACATAGTCTGACCTAGGTCCACCTCCACAGGCGCTCTCGCACCTCGCCGACCACCGCACTGCCTTCGTCGTACTCCGGCGAAGCTTTTCACGTTATCTGACTTGGCCGAGAGGCCGTCACTGTGTTTTCAGGTCAGCACCCCCTCGCCGCCATTGTTAAGCTGCTGTAGCTCCTTCACTCGCAGCTCCAGACCTTCTCCAGCCCAGGCGCGAGTCCCAGGCAGCGCGGACTGACTCCGCAAAGGAGCCCAAGCTTGCAATTTGGGTCGCGAGCCTCGCTGCTGCCCCAATAGGCAGCAACTCCCTCGTTTGCAGACGTGCAATCTGGAGGTGGGACTTTAGTCCCACCTCGTAAGTGTGCGGCTGTGTGCCCACACTTAAATTGAAAAACTGTATCAGGCTGGTTGCCTTCGATACACAGGGGTCAGGTCCCTCACATGCACGCGGCGTGCCACACGCTCGCCCGCCCTCGCCTGCGCTCACGCCCCGCGGGTCTGGGCCGGATCCGACTACCCGACCAAGCACTCCTCTCCCACCACCGCACGCCGGTGGGCCTGGTCCCAGGCGCGCTACCCGAACCCAATTACCCGGCTCTGGGAGAACATTCCTAAGAGAGATTCAGAGAGAAAGAGAGACGCAGGGGAGGGGTAGGGGTTGGTTTTGCACTGATGGGTGTGTATCCGCGCAGGGAAGAAAAGAGAAAGAAGAAGAAAGGAGGAGCGGCCGAAGCCTTAGTCGCACTAAGCAGCTAAAGAAGAAGAAAGGAAGGAGAGGAGCTGAAGAAGAAGGAAGGAAAGAACTGTAGCAAATGCGCAGATAAATCGTCTAAGCACCGCATCCGACGTCGGAAGGGCAACAACCAAAAGAAGAAGAAAAGAGGAAGGAAGGTCAGTGGCCAGAGTAGAAAGAAGAGGAAAAGAAAAGAAGCAAAAGCAGAGAAGAAGAAGAAAAGAGAAAGAAGAAAGAAGACATAGCCGCAAGGAAGAAAAAGAAGAAGAAAGATGAAGGCAGGCTGAGAAAGAAAAGAAAAAGAAGAAGATCACCACAGCCGTAGGTTAAAGAAGAAAGAAGAAGAAGAAGAAGAAGAAGAAGCAGAGCAGAAGAAGAAAAGAAGAAAGAAGAAGAAGAGGAACGGCCAAAGCAGAAGAAGAAGAGAAAGAGAAGAGGAAGAGAGAAGAAGAAGCCAACAAAAGAGAACTCTCTCTTTCTCTCTCTCTCTCTCTCATTATTTTTGTAACATAATTGTGAACATTTATGCTTTTAGAATCATAGTTGCTCCATGAGTTCGACCTCGAAAAATCTTGTTATTCTGAGTAAAAAAATTTATAGTAATCTGGTAGCTGTTTTGTCATATACTACAACAACCATAATAAACATAAAGACGAAACACACGACATAGCCGTTACTAGTTGCTTATGGCTTTTGTTGTGTATATTGACCATATTGTTTTTGTATAAATTTATGCTCTTATTTATAATAAAATCTAAAACATGGCAGGGTATATATACTGACATTTTTACCTTTGATTGGAAACCAAAGCATCTCTTAGGAGGGTAATAGAAGTACAAATCCAAATATCGTAGGAATATACCTATAATATACTAGGAGGCAAGATGAGAAAACTAAAACTAAAGTAGTAAAATGTTTATTCTCAACTTTTGATTTTATATGGCAATTGAATAATATTTTTATTTAATTCCTTAAACTAAGAAGGAAAAAATTACATCAAATATAACTTTCAAAAGTTGAACATTATGTATAATATAGGTTTAGTGTGAATGTATATGGAGTAAGATACGCATAGCAAATACAAATGATTTTTCATAGTCACTTGACATGCATTTGTATAAGTGTGCAAGTTAATGTTTATTGGAGATAACTTTCTTCTTACATTTCAGAACTTAAGATTCCTTATATCATGTTGTTCATGTTGGTGCATAAGCAATTAGGCACTACATTAGCCTTTAATGATGATTTTGATGATAACAAGCATATCAAGTGATTGAGGTTAAAATTATATGTTATGCATAGTTGTTGCAAGATTAATTTCAGGATTGAAGCTCTTTTGACGAATTATGAAGCTTGGAAGATGGAGGAGATCAAGTTTAGGTTTCTTTGTAATTTTAGGATTTGAGTTATAATTTTATATCTATTAGAATGTAAGGAAAATCCCCATAACACTAACATTTGTTTACACTATTAGGGCACCACTTCTATGAGTCTAATTTGGTCAAAAATATGGTAAAACATATCCTTAGGAGTTAATAGATCACCTTAGAGTCCCATGAGATCAACAAATTTGGTTTGGATAGTTGGAGGACTTTTTACAGTCCATATAATGTTAGGTATATGCTACCTAACGTTAAGTAGTTGGTCTGAGCTCAACTCAAGGATTTTAAGAGATAGCGAACTTTGCATTGAACTAAGCATCTAACATTAGCTAGTTTACCTAAAGTTAGACAGATCGTACCTAACGTTAGTTGATACACTTTAGGTCGTCCAAAGAAATTCCAGGAGATAACGAACTTTGTACCTAACTGAGTACCTAATGTTAGACAGTGCACCTAACGTTAGGTCACTTTTAACTAACTTTAATTAAAGTACTTTTTGTCATATTCAATTACCCGTTGACAAATCAAATAAGGAAACTTTTGAGCAGTTGAATAGAGGTCTTCTGCACATACAAAATAGTCCTAACCTCCATCTATACATACCAAGTGGGTTCCCACTCTTAGAGGGTCAGAGAACACCCAAAATTCACTCAAAAGCTCTTCCAAGCCTACATTCAACAAAAGCCTCCACTTGGTACTCATTGGAGGTGTTTTGAGTTCTTGTTCTTGAAGGTCACCATTCTTGGAGCTCAACCACTTCAACTCTTAGCTGTGTCAACTTCATACACTCACTAAGGGAGTTCGTTTAGACTCATAGATATTTAAATCATATAATTAATTGCATATCTTATTGGAGCTATCCACATGAGCAAAACTATGCTTTAATTCAATTTTATTTCATTACCTCTTGTAATCCAAGAGCGTGGGCTGTAGGTTCCTCTCCTCCTGAGCAAGAGGGTTTGCTCTTGATTGAGAAATCAAGATGGTTTCTAAAAGGGTTTGGTACCCCATAAGTACCGGTTAGTTTTTCGAGTTTGACTCAAGGTAAAATCCTACATTGGGAGATATAGGTAGTTGTTTTTACCCGAATTTAAGTTTCCACTATAAATACTTATGTTATAATTATTGTTATATGTATGGATTATCTGAGCATATCTTAAATCTGCATTAACTTGAATTAGTTATTTATTTACCGCCTTTTTAGCACTAATCGCCTCTCTCTGATGCTTTTAATTAAATGACCCCATAACTTATTTTCTTATAAAATAGACATGTTCTTGCACATTGATTAAAGAAGCTAAGTAAAGTTTTTACCAATTATCCTCGTCGTATTCATGTCAACATCATATCTTAAAACAAGTTAGTTCAGTAGAACTCTCTTAATGTATTACATTTAGTAACAACACAAGCTATATCTATATTGAATAGGAAATGAAGTCAAATCTTCAACTTAAATTTATATAAAAATGAACAAGATATTTGTATGAGCCCACGCTCATGTGATGCGGACAACACTTAAAAAGGTGTCACCATAAAGGGGTTGATATGCAGGTAAAACCTTTTACTGTCATTTATGAAGTCATGAGATCAAATCTCATGCCCACCATATTTACTTTCTTAGAAAGAAAAAAATAAAGAAAGAAAAGAGTTAGACGTATAATTATATTTCTAACGTGAGCATACAAGTAGAATAATAAAAATGTAACCTATATCAAAACCATCAAAGGCCTTCTTTGTTTTATAAAATGAGAGATTATGTTGAAAATTTGAAGTTTTCATGAATTTAATGCTCATGTTTAAACCTAAGACTAACTATGGACATCATATACACATGTATACACATAAGTTTATATATGTGTGTATATGTGTATGTATATGAATAGTCATGCAGACTTAATTTATTTTTTGATCATACTTACCTAGTCCAAATTTAATTTAGCATTTAACCAAGTCTAAACTTGATTTCATAAGAATTATGAGTCAAGGTTGAGTTATTTTGGGTGCCTTACAACCATGAAAGCTTAATGTAGACAAAAATACATTCATGAATTTGTTAATACATTGAGATAATTGTAAACAATAATTTAACCAACAGTAACCGACAAGAAAGTTAATATAAATCAATGTCCTTTCGATATGAATCCATTTTTTTAAAGATCCTAACTTTTGTGATTTGGTGTTCATGTAATCATTAGTATATATAATCCTGTGAATGTATATTTACAAATAACTTCAAATCACCTGACTTTCCATTAATTTTCTAATCAACCTAATTGGTGTTCATTTGATTTTAAATCATATTAATCTTAGATTAAAGGATATTAGATTTTTCTCGTAACTTATTTTTAAACACGTAACTTATATATATTTTTCTTTTCAATTCTCATCAAACATCTACAATATTTTTCATGTTATTTTGGTCAAAGATTAATCTATGCATCCCATTATCTACACATTAAGTAGTACAAATAAATTATTGATTATATCAAGTGAGTTTATGAGTTTTATTTGCTTTTTCTCTTTTATAAGGAGAAATATGAGTTATTTGTGTATTGTAATCCATTTTATAAGGCTAAAAATCGTAACATATAGCTAGTTGACATGAATTTCATTTTTACAAGGTACAAAACTTTTATGTGGTTAGAGTTTGGTTATTTGACAAAGAGAATGTTTTAAATCAAAGCACTTAGTAATATACAATAGCATAGTTTAATTGGGTTAATCAAAGAATATGCTATCAAATAATGTTTAGAAATTATATTTTTTTTGAATGTCACTTATCGAATACTACCTATATATATTACAAGTGTTGACTAGTATACTTGTTTACTTTCTTATAATGATACTTGATCAATTGAGAACCATTAAATGTGGTGGATCTTTTAATGTGGGTTTTAATATAAGGATGCACGCTATTTTATTGGTAGCAAATATAGTAAATGAGTAATAAAGATCTAAA
Organism: Thalassia testudinum; assembly: GCA_037157565.1. NCBI lineage: Eukaryota > Viridiplantae > Streptophyta > Magnoliopsida > Alismatales > Hydrocharitaceae > Thalassia > Thalassia testudinum. The sequence goes on along the minus strand of JAZHRO010000077.1, from coordinate 16,792,527 downwards.
CAAAGTAAAAGTTTCTCATCTATCATGTACATGCCCATCTAAAACAACTACTGTACCGTCAAGAAGAGAATGTCGTTAGATTACTTTATGAGTGAGATAACTTTAGTTCTCGCTCTATACAAAAATCCTCCTCCTCCATTCCTTAGGTCCTGTTTTGTTGGCAAGTTAAGTGGAGTTGCATTAGGTTAAATACTTAATCCTCCATTTAACCTGACCCACTCTTGTGTGAAGTTAAGTCCCACTTAGCACCAAGTAAAGTTATTTCACTATCTCTGTAGAATAACTTTAACCTGCTAAAACACTCAAACGTGTTAACTCACTTATTCCACAGTCTATTCCACTATTTTCTCATTCATGTACTTATTCCAAAAACTTATTCCCCTTATCAAACAAGGCCTAGGTCTCTTGCATTCTTTTCACCCCTCGCTCATTCCCCTTCTCACATTGCCATCTATTACACTTCTGTTTCATCCACTTTCAACGTACCTCACATCCATTCCATCATTCACATATGCATTATCTACTAAGACTCCAACCAACTAAAATTTTCATATAACTCATATCAATTTTTACCCTCGTATTTTTGGTGGATAAGCGAGTTGAGCTTGTTTAACTAAAAGGACGTAGGTTGGGAAACGCAAAAGCTGACGCAAAAGTTGACGCATAACAATATGACCGTGGTCTTCACTTGATATATCTCTTTTTTATGCAAACAAAATGTTGACACATGATGGGCTACTACTGTTGAAATCAACAATAAATCACTTTTGTACGGGTGCAAACTACTCAAATCACCTTCGGAACCACTTTGCATAAGTACAAAACCATTTTTTACTAGTGCAATCTTATTTTGCACCGATGTAAAATCACTTTTTACCTTCAAAATAATTTTGCACGGGTGAAAAGTAAGATTACACCGGTATAATCTTACTTTGAACTACTTTTCACTTGAAATTTAATTTTGCACCAGTGCAAAATTAAATTCCAAGTATTTCTTTATCTATGATAAGCAATTTTACACCTGAAAGATAATTTTTTCACCTTAGGGTTTAGTCTTTAGTGCTTAGGGTTTAGTGAACCCTAAACCTAAATCCTAAACCTTAAATCCTAATGTGAAAAGTCGCATTTCAAGTGAAAAATTACTTCTCATACGTGAAATCAATTTTCATAAATCTAAACCTTAAACCTTAAATCCTAAACCCATAGGTCAAAATTACTTTGCACAAGTGAAACCACAATTGGAATAGTTTTGCACTGATGCAAAATGAGATTTCACCGGTGTAAAGAAACCTTAAAATAATTTATTACCGATGTAAAATTATTTTACACTGATGTAAAATCACATAAAATAATTTTTAATCGATATAAAGTTGTTTATCATCAGTATAATATTATTTATACGTTTTAAATTAACATAGTGCAGTGATTTTTTTAAATGTGATAGAATCTATCATGTAACAAATTATTTATTTATTTATTTTTTATATTAAATATTAAATACAAAAATACAATATTATTTACTATATTTATACATTATTAAACTATATTTATAATACTGCAAAATATAAAAATAATAACTATAAATTTTTTTTATATCACTTTTTACAGTAGTACGTCCATTTTCCTGCTTTGTACCTAACTAAAAACCTGCCGGTCACATCCCGGTTCAACCATGGTACGCAGTTCAACTGGCCAGAGACTGTTGACCCACCCTTTTTCCCGAAAAAAGAAAAGCCCTAAAATCCAGCTAAACCCCATACATCCCCTCCCTCCCCGCTCCGTCCCCGAAACTACCCGACACTCTCCTCCCGGATCTCCATCCCCGCTGCTCTCCATCCAATCCGCACCTCCGTCGCCGTCGGATACCTCCCGTCGAAAGCGAGCATCGCTTCCTCCGGTAGCCGCCGGAGCTTTGAGAGCTGCAGCTCCCATCCTCCCACCTCAGGTTTAATTCAAATCCATCCTAAAGACCTTAGCATCAATCCAGATCGTTCACTTGTTCCCCTTCAAACCCCCTTGTACAAACGGTTGCCAAAGTCTCAGAAACCATCAACTGAGATATGGGAACTATCGATTAACTCAAAAATCGTTCTTTTAAGGTATCCAAAGTTCCCAAACCATTCAATGCATCCAACGCAGTGTTGAGGAATCGGGAATGTCCACACATTCACTACGTCGACGTTCGTGATCGAGAGCCGATGGTTTTGTGAACGGATGCATCCGGTCCAAATGTTCGGTTCAAGGTTAGACTCTCATTCATCACTTCACGGTCCATTTTTACTTCAGAAATTGTTAGATGCATGTTACCTTGAAAGTAGCATTTCCCACTTCATATATTCAGTTATTTATATAGGACCAGTCCGATTCGGTTGAACCGGTCTAGACTGAACCAGAGGTCCTACAGTTTGGTTTTTCCCCGTCTTCGGTTCGCACTGCTGGTTGGACTGCTAAAAATCAAACTTGTCACCTGTCTGGTCCGGTTGTTAAAATATTGGTCTTGGCTTCTGCTTAACTTCCGTCTTGCTATGTATGCAGTTCCTTGCACATCGTCAATTGCTGCTGCCTCGGTCGGTCATGTGCCTTGCAGCCTCCTAATAGGCACCTCGTCAGGGTCCTCAGGGAGGAGTCCTGTTTTCTCATTTCCCACCACTGCCTCAGCAAGAGAGTCCTCTCAAGAAAGTTGCAGCGTTTCGGCTATGCGAATCATTCTGTTGGCATTGGTGTGAAGGAAGGCATGCAGAGGTGAGGCTCGTGTTAGCATCTGCAATTGGAGATGCGGATTTTTGTTTTTAAAAATTAGTGTTCCTGGTTGCCGTATCTACTTGTCGTTATTCCTTTAAAAGAAGGGATGTGATGATTGACCGTTGAATTGCAGATGGAAGAATTTTTGTTGTTTATCATGTTTAGAAGATAGTTTTTTCACCCATTCAAGAAAGGACCCACACGATTCGAGTGGCTATACATGCAAATCCATCTAAGGACCTACAAATGAGACCAAGAATTCAAGAATCAGGAAATGGTCCCTTACTGCAATGAAATTGCCATCTTTGTCCTGCATTTTCTGTTGACTTCACTGGAAGGTTTGTGCAATTTGTTATGTCTGTGAGAAGGTGCTATTGGAAATAGAAAGGAAGGAGTAGAAAGAATGTTTGTGATTTTACAAATGGAGTCAAATCTAGTCTCAACGGTGTGCAAGTGACATGAATATGAGATATCTCTCCTTCCAATTAAAGTTGGCCAAAGGCTGCGCACATGGATCTCTCTTCAAGTAGTACAGGGAGCTCCAATGGAGCAAGAGCTCTTGGACTACTTTGTATCGATGTAGGTCCCTTGGCAGTGACTTGTGCAATGGACTTTTTGGCATTGGATTACTGTAGGTCCCTAGTAGCTCCAGTGGTACTACTACCTTCCAACTCATCAAAAAGATACAAACGACATGGATACTTAGCCTACAATATTTTCACAACTTTTCCTTAACAAGAAGCTTGGATGTGCCCTTTCTGCTCTACTTAAAAAGGTAGCTAAGCCTTGTGGTTGGTCACCTCCATACAGAAAGCTTATTTGGAAGGCATCATCAGAGCTTAGATTACACCCAGAAAGACCCTGGCAACAGTTGATGTGAGAAGGTGTCTAGTTGCCCAATTGATAATGTCCATTGTATAGGAGCTATCTGTTCTTATCAATTTGATTGAGTGAATCTTCTTAGCTGCTATAAACTCTGAACTTCTGAAGCCACCAAAAACATCAAGATTGGGATGTGAGATGTGGAATGCATTTTTACCCGTGCAAGGTCGATGATGTAGGTCAGAGCATCTTCTGTTGCCAGGAAGTGCAGAGCAAATAGGCAATTCTTATGATTGGAGGATTGGCTTGCACGATGGGTTCACTGATCAGATAAGAAGTTGGGTGCGTTCTAGGTATGAAAAATTGCTTTGCTAGGCAAAGGCACGGATAACAAAAATTGGGACCTTTTTTTTTTGTGTGTAATATATATAATTTAATTTTAATATTCTATTTGAATATTGGCTTATAAATTTGGAACCTATCTGGGGTCGTTACCTAGGGTTGCCCCTGTCAGACAGGAGGATCTCGGCACAGGACTAGGCCCTGTTGCTTGAGAGGACTGAAGGTCACTTGTCAGGATGGGCGTCCAAGTTGTTGTCGAGAGGAGGGCAGCTAGTCCTTAAGGTGGTTCTCTTGGCGATACCAGCTTACTTCTCTTCGGTGGTGAAAATGTCAAGGAAAATTGAAGACAAAATAGTCAGCTTGATGAGAAATTTCTTCTGGACCAATTATGGAGCAGGAGGGAGGGGGTCGAAGTTGGTGGCTTGGAGTGAGGTGTGCATGTCGTTTAGGAAGGGGGATCTGGGAGTCAAGGAAGTGGGAAGGATGAATGATAGCCTCTTGACGAAGTAGATTGATAGATTGCTTGGGGGAGAGGTTTGTTTGGTGGGAAGGGTCTTGCGTTCTTGCCATGGGGGATCGATGAATTGGGAGTTCCTCGCCTCACTCCCTGGAGGAGCTTCCTACTTCCTGAGGAGTTTGTCGATGGTGGCGCTAAAGGTCCGACCTTTTTACACCTCGATTTTGGGGTCGAGTGAGTTTTTCAGGTTTTGGACAAATGACTGGACGGGTATTGGAGTTTTGGCGAAGCGTTTTCCCAGACTTGCGGTGCTGGCGGTTGACAGAGAGCCTTAGTGGTAGATGTTTGGAGCGGCACGTGGTGTCCCACATTCGTCGGCAATCTGTCAGATCAGAGGGTCAGAGAGGTGCATGAGCTCATGTAGGAACTCCAGGTGTTTCAGCCAGAAGAGGGTACAAACCGTTTTGGGTGGGAGGAAGGGGATTTTTTCGTACATGATGCATATAGAAGGCTCGGAAGCACTTGGGGATATTGACTTGGCCAGAGATTGCAGGCAACTATGGGAGGCCTCCTGCCCGTTGAAGGTTAAGATTTTCTCTTGGCTCCTCAGGAGAGGGAGACTGATGACCAAGAAGTGGAGAGCTCGGTGGGTGCCGAATGCAGATAGGTCTTGTCCACTATTTGGTCAAGCGGAAGAAGACATTGACCATCTTTTCTTTACGTGCACGGTGGTGACGTGAATCTGGGAGCAGGCAGGGGACCGGTGGTGAGCCCTCAGTTCTCATGTTGATTTTTGGCGGTTATTCAGATGTGGTGGAGCTAGCGGGAGTGTCATGTGTTTCAGTCAAGGAGGGAACGGGCTAGACCATTGGCGGTCTTGGGGGCTATTTGGTTAGGAAGGAATGCTGTGATTTTTAGGGGGCAGCGTCCATATGTGGAGAATTTTGTTGGGTTTGTAATGTCTTTTATTTTGGGGTGTATCACTGCATTGTGATGTAATTTTTATTTCCTGTTTTGATTAATTAATTCCTGGGTGGTATCTAAAGGATCACCACCCTTTTTCCTCTAAAAAAAAAATTGGAACCTATTTGTATTTTACTCCTTTTTTTTTCCTACTTTAAAATGAATGCACACCACATCATCTGACAAGATCTTACTATCTAATCATCTTTTTTTTATTTTTAAAGTAAAGATAACTATTATTACTCAAAGAAGCGAATACGAGCTCCTAAAAGCCAGTGGAAAATAAGGTAGTGAGCTGTTATAGGCTCGTGTGGCACCAAACCTGAATTTGGAATCTATCAGTAAACAAAACAAATGTAGTTAGGCTTGACAAGAATTGAGTGTTTTTTTCGTGCTACACAGCCTAGCTCCATAAGTGATGATTGTCACCTACTCTCATCAATATCAATAGCACTTGTACAAGTTCGTTACATAATGAGGGCAGGGGCTGGAGGATCCCTTAGAAGGCCAACCATTGCCAGCCATGGCATTCTTCTTGGCTTTTTTTTTGGATAAGAAAGAAGACCACCAATGAGGTTTGTGGTTTAATTATAAAGTAAAAGCAAGCACAGATACAATTATTCTTTACATTGAGGATCACAATGTGTAAGGCTTTCCACATCTCTAAACACATTCTCCAAGAATACCCCTTCTTCCCCAAAGATCACACCATTTGTTGTAACCAACTAGCAAAAAGCACAATAAAAGGTTCCGCATGCCCTTCGTCTTAAACAGACCACACAGAAGACATCTGTAGGAATTTTCCCAGGAGAAATTCACCTACTGAATCGCATACTGGTTCTAGATCTCTACAACAAAACAACGAGAGAAAAAGATAAATGCTTAGTGTCTTTCTAGACTTGCCACCAACTAAAAAAACACTCAACGTCTGCAAGTTGCACAAACTTTAACTAGTAGACTTTGGTCATTACGCTTTTGTTGTGAATCGGTTAACCAAAGATCTTGACCTTCATTAGCATCTTAGTATAATTAACCTACAATTCCAAAAAAGATTATCACCCATTCCTCTTGCTAGTGGTAGGAGAAGCCCATAAGTTGATCTCACTGTGGACTTGCCTCCCTCCCCTGACTAAAAGTTTTGGTATACACCCATCATCGGATGAAAAATATGCTAGCTCCTCCTGCACGCATAAGAAATCTTGTAGCCTTTTATATGAACAATGTGAAGATGCGTCTGAAAGTACTAGAGGGGGGTGAATAACGTCTAATAGAAATTAGTGTAGAATTAAAAATTCAAATAACAAGCATGAGACACAAACACTTTGATTTATAGTGAAAATCTTTACAGCTAAAAATCACTACCTAAGCCTCCTAGCTTAGGATTTTTTCGACTAGTCACTTACTAGTCAATCCACCATACACACCACTTGAATGAGAGTGGCATAACGTTTTACAATGACCACTTTTCTTTTACATACCAAGAAAAGTAATAACTTGGGCTTCCCAACATGTTGGATCCCAATCAAAGTAAGAAATAAAGATTACAAATAAAATCCTATGGAACCTCACGAAATAAAAATAATGCAAACTAAGCTTTTCTTATAAGTGCAGAGTGACGTGCTTTGAAGAGCATTGAAATGAGCACGAAAGCACGAAGGCTATTTGAATAGAGAGAGAGTTGGAGCATCTTTTCTTTTAGAAAATGCTATGGAAGTTTTGTTTTGAAAATGTTGCTAAGGAGTCCTATTTATAGGTGAAAAACGATGAATGCCTTTGAATCAATTTGATCGATCAATTTGATTATTGGTCGGTCTATTTAATTGATTGATGGATTAATTGATGATCGATCAAACTTTTAATTGGTCGATCTAAATGCTAAGGAAAAAGATTGCTTATTTTGGCTATTTGGTTAGTCAATTATCCTATTTTAATTGATCAATTGATTTGATCTATTAATCTTACATTTTTGGTTGATCAACTTGAAATTAAGCTTAGTCGTTAAAACATCATTGACTTTGAAAAGCTATAATCCTAAGGTTCCTTACATTAATTTTAAACTCAAGAAATATCAAATAATTACAAATGACTTGAACAGGAGCTCTTCAACTTGATCCATGATTGAATTGATCGAATTTTGTGATCATGATCGAATTTTAGTAGTCTTATGGGGCGTGTGGTTGGGAAGCAATGGAGTCATGTTCAGGGTTGAGACACCTTATGTTAAAAATATTGTATGCTCCATTTCATCCTAGGTGGTGTCTTGGGAGTCTGTCTTATAATTATAGCCCTATAGCTTCTTTTGAGTAATGAATTTGGGTGTTTATCATACGGATAATCATCCTTCAATTTAAAAAAAGAAAACTCTTGAAAGATTAGTTCATAATAAAGCATAATTTTGTTTCATCAAAATATAGGTCTCAACACAATATCCCAATGGCATTAGAGTCTACCAACCCCCATTTTGATCCGGTAGTCCGTCACTCTCACCAATGGATCCAAAGGCAAAGCAATGAGTCTGGAAAACTTTTTTGCCAAATAGCTATGTCTCGATCAGTCGTCAAGCCAAAATATAAATGCCACCCTATCACCAAGCTCTGTGAAACAGTACGGGATTGCCAAGAGGCATGACCTGTAAAATTTCCTTGCAAAAAAAAGGGGCTTCCCTAACTGTTAACGCTCTGTGTCAAACAAAAAAAAGTGGGTGAGATAGAGTAGGGATGTGATCTCGGGGGATTTTCAGTGGGGTTGAAAGTGTTACATATTTCACGTGGATGAAGTGTTATATATTTCATGTGGATAAGGTGTTGTGGATCTACAAGGGTGGTTATGGGGGCTCAATTCTGCCAACGGTGGTGCCTCTCGTTTCCACCATAATCATGTTTCACTTGCTCTGTTATATGTCATATTCATGTAAGCTGCTCTTTTTCATGCCTTCTAAGTTTTAAGAATGGGATCCTAGGTTTTTCCTAAATGAATACTAATCCTTTGGATAAACTAAATGATTTTCCTTATGATTGACAACATCAAGTTATGCAAGCAAATACTATTAATATTGTCCAATTAATATGTGCATATATTTGAGGATGATTTATTCTTTACATGCTTCTTCATCAGTGGTAAAATGGCCAATGATTCAAGTGTTGATGCCCACCTGCCTAGTGGTTTTGAGAAGCAACTGGAAGAGTTTTTTGTTGAAATAAAAAACATGCTTAAGATGGGTGATAAAGGTGGGGCTGCCGATCTACTTCTAGCAAATTATGAAGCCACAAAGGAGCAGATTGATGTTGGTAACAGAGGCATTGAGCAAGCCGCTACTCTTGATGTAGTTGCACTGGGCTATCTGGCTGCGGGTGAGCTTAAGTTTGTGGAACATCTCTTGACTATGGTAATTTGCTTTGGTTAAGATTGATTTCTTAATTTCGAATGGTGTTCCTTATGTGTCATTTTTAGTCAGCTTCAAGCATTTGTTCATTTTTTGAAAGGCTGCGCTGAATTCTTTGAAATTATCCAAGTGTGAAGCATTTTAGAATTTTGCTATGTTTATGCTTGCACCTCTTGAAAAAGAAGAATGATTGACACTTCTGGTGGCTTCCTGGTTCTGCATTTCTGAAGTTTTTACTTTCTTGCGTATTAATAAGAGAATTCTGACAACTTTATACAGTTGATGGAGATAGTTGGGGGCCTAAATGACGATAACTCGCCGTTGGATTCTATCCTGACTCACATGGGCAGTATGTATACCATTCTGGGAAAGTTTGAACAAGCCATGCTTGTTTACAGAAGGGCTCTGGGAATTCTTGAGCACTTATTTGGTAATGTTGCATTGTTGCATTCTTAGAGTTTAACATGCAATAGTGTACATTTTAAAGAACTAAATGCAGCTTTTTATTTCAGAATTTTCAGTTGGTGTTTGAATAAATTGTCATATTTAAAATTACTGAACCTGTTGCTCCTAAAATGTGTACAATCTTGTCCTTTGATCTTTAATTTTGGGAATAATTTATTGAGGTGTATCAGGGACTTCCATTGACTGATGATATTTGATTTTCCTACTGGTAATTTTGATATTAGCTGGAGGAAAAGAAATGAGATCCTGGCAATACCGTGGTTGCTAAAAAAAGGTGGTGTTTGTTGGGGGGAGGGGGAGGGACTGCAATGTCAAGTGTGTCAAACAGCCTTGCGAAAATGTCCATGCATCCCCGTAATTTTTCAGGGGAAGATAATGGTTTCTTTCTGAACAACAGTAAGTTGATTTTCAAGAAAGTTCTCAATCGTGTATAGTTGTTGAGCCTCAATTTTCCTTGAGAAATGGCAGGATTCCTCCCTGGTTAAACTAAGTTGAATATGATAAATAATGGGGAAGCAAAATATCAAAATACTAAAGTATAAAAGAATGCCTAGGTTTTACGTGGAACCATACTCACGAAGAGCAGGGACAAAATCACGGGAGAAGTGCCTCTATGAGCGTGTTTGTCTTTATTTCTTTACAAAGAATAGTTGAGGGGGTATATGCCTATTTATAAGCCACTACACACTCCAACAATCCACATTATTAGATGTGGCACTAAACATCACATACTCCTCTCAACACTTCTCCTCAAGCTGGAGCATGGAATGTTTAGCTTGTAATAAAACACAATCCTCACTCTACAACATAATACACTTCTCTCAATTGGTTCTTGCTTGTAGGTAAGAACACGGGCTGGAGTTGCTGAAGGAATTGCCGATATCTTTGATATAGACCTCAACTGGTGCTGATGACTCCCTATCCTTCTCTGAAGACCTCGAAGTTGGATCTCCTCTCTGGAGTCCATGAAACTGGATCTCTTACATAGAAACCAACTGGGCCTTCCTTTGAAAACATCGAAATTGGATCTTCCTCTTTAGAGATCTTGAAACTCTGGACCTCCCAGAGTTTGGTTTCTCATGTGATGATTTACAACAAAGGGACTCCCAAATAGGGGTGACTACAATAGGCATCCAGATTTCTTTCTCCCATACTCATATGGGAGAAGAAAATAAACAATGAAAAGAACAGTCAAAATAGAGAGGAGTTTCTCCCTCTCCTCTGATCATCATTTCCCTTTTTCTTAATCATTGTAAATATATTTTTCTTTTTTTCGATTGTTTCCCTCACCCCTCCCATTTTTTTGAAAATTTTCTTCTTTTACTTTTTTTTTTCTAATTTTTTTATTTCCTGAAAATCTTCCTTTTTTTTTCTTTACTTTTCCTTCTCTCTCTCTTTTTTTTTCTTTGCCCCTTTTTCTTTGTAAAGTTGAGAATATATCCAAAAATGACTCTAAAGAGAATAAAAGGAAAGAAGAGGTGAAATATATAATTACCCCAAATGTCTTCTTGGTTCAAAAGATCCTAAAAGTCATGGTCTTTATATCTCCTTCGTTCTTCTTCGCCCTCTTCATCGCCACTGCTCCCGTGACCTTCGTACTCGATGCCACAACGTCATTACCTTCTTCGGCTCCTCCTTCGCTGTTGGCACGTCTCCTTGTTGTCAAACACCGCCATCACCAGTGATGAGCTTGTGTGGAGCCTCTTCTCCTACTTTGATGTAGTCATCGTTTCCTTCTCTGTAGGCGTCGTTGTTGCGATCGCCATCGCCTCGCCTCGTGATAGTCACTGCCTCGATCAGCGCCTCTTGACCTTGCGCGTCACCTCGATCAGCGCTTCCCGACCTCGTACGCCGCCATTATCCCCGAGATCTTTGCTGGTGATTTCGCAATCTTGCCACGCTCTGCTCCGCATCATCTTGATGCAAGCACTACTTTTATTAGCAGCGTCATCGCCATCGCCATCGTTTTCTTCCCATCACAGCCGTTAGGGAAGGCTATCGTCTCCCATGCCTTCCTCTGCATTGTGAAGGGCTTGGACGATAATACCAAGAACCAACAACATCAACATCATTACCTTCTCACCCTTAAAAAAAAAGCAGCAACATCATTGTCCTCCGAGTAGCAGCAACAAAAGATTCGAGATCCAGGTGCGAGTGATGCAGCCTTCCTCTCGTCGCCTCGCATCACCTAGGGCTACTACATTGCCCAAACTTACTTGCGTGGCCACAAGCAATCATGTACGTCTGCTACGCTGCCTAGGGTTGCCCTGAGCAGTCCCCTGTAGCGCCTCCTTCGTCTCCTTCGATTTCTTCATGGCCTGCACGGCATGGATCCTCCTGAAGATCCTATTTCTTGTAAGAGAACTCAAAGTACAAGAGCAGAATGATAAAACATGATAATCAAATAAACTCAAGAATTGAGCCACTCTCTTATCAAGTTGAATATGATGAATAATGTGGAAGTAAAATATCAAAGCAGTAAAGTATAAAATAATACTTGGATTTTACGTGGAAACCCCACTCACAAAGAACGGGAAGAAAACCACGGGAGAAGTGCCCCCATGGGCATGTTTCTCTTTATTGCTTCTCAAAGAATAATTGAGGGGGTATAGGCCTATCTATGAGCCACTACACATTCCAACAATCCACATTACTAAATGTGGCACTAAACACCATGCACTCCTCTCAACAAACTAAATGCCACTTTATGCAGCAAAACATCTTGTAATTGCCGTGACATGTGAGATTTACTGCTGTTCTTTACACAGCCATCTGGACAAAAGGCAGAATAAACATCTAACACAATGCTTTTCCAGATATGGTAAAATTTGTAATTTCTTTGAGATTTTTTATTTACAAATGTTGACATGTAAATATTGCTAATCTTTGTTTGAACTCTCAATTTCACCCACCTGATGGATAATATGTGGCCTATCTAGAGTGTGGATTTTCATTACCTATTGTTAAGAGCTGCAATATTACTTGCAGGAAAGAAGAGCCCTTTCCTTGTTGTTCCACTCTTGGGGAAAGCTAAAGTCTTAAAGTTAATGGGTAAATTTACAAATGCCATTGAAGTATATAAGGAAGCAGTTAATATTTTGGAAGTCAGTAGGGGATCTGAAAGTGAGGATCTAGTGGTGCCCCTTTTTGCACTTGGTAACATTTTCATCGATCAAGGGCGGGCTATAGATGCAGAATCCTATTTTGAGAGGTAACACACTTTTTTCACTTTATCCATGTTATACTTGCAATTGCAGTAGAATTCTCTGAGAGTCCTTTTTTAATCTTATTTTGCATTATATCTAGAACAAATTGCTTGGCAAATCATTATACCTTTACCTCTGTTAGTTATTATTATTATTATTATTATTATTTTTTGAAGAATACCTCTGTTAGTTATGATGCCACAAGACATGACTTGAGCATCAAACCCATTCCAATCTTCAAGTCAACTTGGGTTTTAGCTTTCTAGAGCACCATTTCACATATAGGGAGTTGTAGAAAACCTGACCATCATGATAGGCATGTCTCCTCCATGTATGGTTGCTGCTGCTGCGGATCAACAGATATTGGTGTGCCTTGCTGCTTGCCTAGCCAAGCCATTACCCCTTAGCAAATTTCTTGCTGCTGATTTTATTGCAGCTTTACTTCCATGATCGTGGACGCTCATTGCTTGTTAGGAATCATCAGCAATTGTCCACCACCATTCTCTCTGCTTGAATGCTTCTTGTTTCTGTCAAAATTAAAAAAAAATAAAATAATAAAGAGCATAAAATGATCACAAAAAGACCGTGGATTAATGTAGTTGGTGATGGTCTGATGTATCGTACTCCATGAGAAAGCAGTCTAATATCTGAATCTTGACATTGATCCTACTGAACCCAGCAGTTGATGGCCATATATATATGCCCTGTTTAATGCCATGATTGACCTAGGATTAAATGCATAACCACATACTATGACTAACTCAAAATCATACATTTCTCAACTCTGCCCTTCAATTGGAGCATGTAATGTGAGCTCGTTAAAATCTGAAATTCCCACTCCCAGGCAACCCTGTAGCCATGGACAACATAGTTGCCTCACTTGCAGGTGGGTCGGTAGATTGGCAGACTGAAGTGAGGATAACAGTTGAGCTGTTGAGAAGCTGTCACAAGCTGGTGAGGAATTCACGTAGCTGATCGCACTTACTGCTTGGTGTGGGAAGGGGCTTAGCATTGTACTTAAGCATTATGGTACTGACCTTTATGAGATAGAGATATGATTTTAATTGCCTTTTGTTACCTTTTCCATCCTCCCCGTACAAAAGATGGAGCTTTAGAACTTAAGTCAGCTGTTCCTTGAATAATGCATTGGGAAAATTTTGCTATTCTAATTCTGCTAGCTGTTTTCTTTTCTCAGGATTCTAAGCATATACGAGAAAGCGTATGGAGAAGCTGATGGAAGAGTGGGAATGGCAAGGTGTTTCCTAGCTCGTGCTATTCATGCAAAAGGTTCTTAAGACATGTTATTGGATTTCAAATGTATTATCCTTCTAATAAATGTTTTGTTTGAAGTTAATTATTTTGGGGTTTTGCATTTAAGTCCCCATTAGCATTTGATATTGCTATTACACAGATCCCTTTGTAATCGTCAAATTAACAATTGTTATCATAAAAGCACACATATTTGTATGAACAGGACTTGGTTCACATACATATGCCTGTCAATGAAATGTTTTGCGTTATACATATATGGGTTAAGTCCCTTTACATGTAGTTAGACTGAAAATTTTAAATGATGTAGTGGTCGATAGTTGATCTAGCATGCATATTCAAACCATATTAGCGATCAGTTGTATCTTTCTTAGATAAACACAGTTGCAGATTTCCACCATTTCTCATATTAACACAGCTGCCACTGTAGCTGTACTGCTAATATTGGCACTCCCCACACCTTTCAATTTCATTTGTCTGCTAACCATCAATCAGGTAATTCCTTTGTATTCTTATCTAATGCCATCGGCAAGGCTGTGGCCTTTTTTGTGAGGTTCAGCCACTCAAGGCAGTGGCTCTTGAGGCTAAAGGTTGCAGGTGGATCAAATTGAACAATCATGATGAGAACAATGTGTGATTTTGAGAGAGTGGAGCTGGTGAGGTGGCCCATAGAGGATCAAGTTGCCAATCTTTTGTTGTGAGGGGATGGGTTGTGCCTCTGCCTCTCTCATGAGCAGGCAACAGTGCTGTCTTTGAGAGTTGATGGAATATCATTTTCCTATGGAGAGGCCTCATTGACTGGGTGCCATGTCTGCACACTGTTTTAGGTAGATAGCAGTAGCTGCAACTAGTGGGAAGAAGAGATGGGATTCCTACATTATTGAATCTGTTCCTTTTCTTTTAGAACTTTTAGCTATTGTTCTACTGAATCTTCCATCCTGCCTTTCTTTATATAGCATTTGGTCATTGTTAAGTTTAACGGACAATCTTCGAAGGTAACTAGAGGGACAGACCTAAAATACATGTATACACAGGGTGACATTTAAGGATGTGTATAGAGTGGTACCATTGTTATTGAATGTTTGAGGGGAACATTTGTAATACATGCATTTGTAATTATTGTTATTTTTGGAGGACTACATGTGCACTGATTTTTCTTCAGAGTTCTTTCTGTCAGGTACTTGACATTTTTTGCATTTCTAGGTAATATACAGGAAGCTATTTTGGAATACCAAAATGGCCTCCAGATTGTAAAAGATTCCAAGTATATGGCCTTCGATGATGATGTTCTACAGAAGATGAGGGTAGAATTGGCGGAGCTACTTCATGTTGCAGGAAGGTAGTTTTTGAATCATGCTAGATACATTTGCTTATAAAGTCCATCTGGACTATATGCAAGTCCTACTGTTATCATGGAAGAAAGGCGCTGGGGTGCTAATTCAATTGCTCTAATCCCTTCCTTTGATAAGATTACTCTCCTTTTCTTCTCTTTGGTTTATAGAGGCTTAGATATTAACTGCTGATTTATCTGAAGGCTGTAGTCTCTGCTAACAACTGTACAATAATGTTAATGGTGTTAATTCCACACTTATTTTATGACCGCTGGTGGTCCTCTGGGACATAAGTTTAGCTTTTACTAGGTTAAAAGCATTGGCATCATAGTTGTGACCTAGAGAGCTAACTCACTAAAAAGGCACATTTGCTGCAAAGGGCTTAATACATGGTTGGTGACGTACATCAAGCAGTCTCTGAAATGGTCAAATGGATAGATCACCAAGATAAAAGGATAAGTTGAAGTGAACATAAGAAGAAACAGAGGTATGATGTGATTTAAGAAAGCATGATCCCAGGAGAAAAGAAACATGAGGATATTTATGTATTCTTTATAAACTCTAGATAATAGATATGTGTTGCAGTCCTTTGAGGTACAAGGTGGGAGACATACAGACAATACCCACTTTTTACTGGTAAAAGCGAATGCAAGGTGAGATATACAGAGAAAACCTACTTTTTACTAGGTAAGGATGATAGAATTTCAGTTTTAAACAATTGACAAATTGGATTCTGACTTAAAATTAGGGTGCATTGGCTGTAAATGAAGATATAATGCCTTGTAGCTTAAATCTATTGGTACTTGAAGCTGTTGAGTCGATGAGCTACTAAAATGAACAATAAGTGGAAACATGACTATGATGACACCAAGCTATGATGTAGTTTGAGGAAGCATGGTTCCAGGAAAAAAGAGGCCTGAGGAAACCCTCCATGGCTTTTCATTTCTTCATTGACTCTAAACAGTGGTTATGAAGCGCAATAAACATGTCTCCACATTTGGCAAAGCTAGCCTGTCAACTTATCAGGTTTAGGTTATCAGACTCAGGGCAACCAAACAAAATGTTTACAAAGTTGTGTATTGATCCTCACTCTTAATGTGAATTATATAGGACTATGTATGAGATATCAAAGTCTTGCATATTCAACATGTCTTTGATGAAATTCGTCTGTTCACTTCGTGGTGTTTCCACCTTGTGGTTTCCACTTGGATGATCTGCTTACAGTCCTTGAGAGGAAGTTTGCTTTATGGCATTTGCAAGGACCCATGGTTGGACCCTAAGGAAGAATTAGTTCCATCAACCTGTTGATTATAGCCTAGTGGACCCACCTTGAGCACAAGTTGTTAAGTGGTGATCCTCAACTCGTATACCCTACCTTCATTAATTCATTATGTGGGACCAAGGTTGTCTATGAAGCCCGATGAGCCAAGTCTAACCTGGGACAGTCTCAAGCTCAAATTCAATTCCCTTAACCTAACTTGAGCTCAATCTTGAGCTCCCTAAGTTAGCTTGAGCTTTTGCTCAATTGTGCCCAAGCCTTAGTCAAGCTTGGCTAATGAGCCCAATGTTCCTTCCTAATCTTAGTCCTCGCAAAGTGAAACCTCCCCTCCAATGATGCACCTACAAGGCAGGACTATTCCAGGTATTAGAAAGAGGATCTTATGGAAAGTGATGTGAAGAGTGACATGGTTTCTTCAAAAGATTCTGATCCTAATGCCCTTGAAGGGATTCAAACTTGCACTAAATTGCTATTGGACTAAGGTGGCAGCCAACTGGTATTGAGGATCTACACCAACTTTGTTATATGCTACAGGTACTGAGCCTGAGCCCTTATTGAGAGCCATGGTTGACTTGGGCTCGGCCTGTCTCATCAACATATTGTGTTGGGCTCACAATCTACCATAGGATGGAACACTAGTTGATCCCTTTGAGCTTGTGCTTTTTAACAAGCCTACGTGGGACATGAATTATCACATAAATCTCTTCTACTTGCTCATCCATAAGCTTTATGGTACTAAAGCCCATACAGAAGAATCATATACGCGATTCAATTAACCAGCTTATCCACTACTACTCAAACACTGAAAAATTCTTTCTAAATAATTTCTAGATCCATGTAAACTGTATTAGATAACCTCTTAGGGGAAAAAAAAATTTAAATTTATCAATCTGTATTTCTGTAAGTTGAAGTTATGAGGTGCAAATGCGAATAAGGTGGGTTTAGGATTGTAAGAGTTATAAACCTTTATATTTGTGTGGGGTTCTCATGCTTGTTGCTTCCAGTATTGTGTTTTAGTTTTTGTTTTGGATTTTCTTTTTTTGGAAAGAAACATGTCATTCATCAAGAGAGTTTTAAGCCAGCAAGGAGGGGGAGCCCCCTCGCACAAAAAGAAAAAACAAAATCAGGGACAATAACAGAGTTCACCAACAACAAGAAACTAGAAAGGCCCAACCAACCAAGACCATTGCCACAAAAAAAAGAGGCCCAACAGACAGCATGTACCCAACCAACAAAGTGAGAAGAATCAGCATGACATCAGCACCAGCAAAAGAAGCCCAAGAAGTCACCAGTTGAGGAAATTCAGGTTTGCTACCTGCCCAGAGAGACCTGCAGCAAAAGAGAAACATCATAGAAAAGGAAGGGCACTATCTACGGGTCCGAGGTTGTTTTCTGATATAAAGAGCACAAGAAACTTCTTGAATTTTGATAACTTTTCTTGGGTCGGGCAACAAGTTTTAAAAAATTGAGTCACACTTCTTCCAAATGAATCAAAGGGAAGAGACTAAGGCTGATTTTGAAAGTCAAAACACTATGTTTCTTTTTGATTTGCAATTTTCCATCAGAAATTCATTTAGAAAAGGAGGATGCCAAGCATGGGCAGGCCAAAGATAATTTAAAGTATCGCAAGTGAAAGGGCAATCAGATGTTAAGTGTAAACTGTAAAGAACTTTCCATGTCTGATTTGCAGAGAATGCGACTGTTCGCCAAATTGAAACCATAAATCTGTAGTCTGTCTAAAGGTGATAAACTGTTATGGAGGGAAAAATTTACCCCATATTGCAGATGTCCTGTAAATAGAACTGACCAAGGCTTTTTGAGTGTTCAAATTCTAGATAAGGACCTCTTCGTTGCCCTCAACTAACACTAAAGATTTTAGGAAGGAGACAAAAATATTCCATTCATTTCTTAGTGGAGCACCTGCTCTTTTATCCAATCATTTTTGGAATTTAGGCTATGCAAAGCGCCATCTATAGTATTTTTAGTTGGGATTTTTATATTCATACCCTTGGAATATTTCCTAATGTCATACATATCCCTATAAAATTTGTTATTACATGTATACCCTTGGAAACTTGCTCCACTTGACAAATATACCCTTCCGTTAGCATGTGATGGTTTTCTAGACTAACTATGGTTACATTTCAAACGTACACCATATTTATCCACCTTAAAAAATTCCTAAAAAAGCGTATACAGAGAGAGTATGGGGAAGGAGATAGAGGTGGCTGGGGAGGAGGAGGAGGAGGAGCCTGGGGGTGGTGGTGCTGTGCAGGAGGAGCGGGAGGCTGGAGAAGATATTGAGGCAGAGGAGGAGGAGGGTGGGGGCTTAAGAGAGGAGGTGGTGGGGTGGAGGAGGAAGTGGGGGGGACTGTGGAGGTTTGCAGGAGGAGGAGGCAGTGGAGAGGGGGTTTTGTTGGAGGAGGAGGAGGGGGTAGAGGGGGGTTGCAGGAGGAGGAGGAGAGGTCGGAATGGAGGTGGTGGATGAAGAGGTGGGCTGCGAGGTTGGGGTTGGGAGTTGCGGAGGAGGGGGAGGAGGAGGACGTGGATTGTGGAGCGACACGTTGCCACCACTGTCAGTCTCATTGTGGATCTAGATGTTGCCACCACCAGTCATGGCCTCTAGTGAGGAGGAAGAAGGGGAGAAAGAGAAAACAGAAAAGAAATTAATAAGGGTATTGATATAATTTTTGTACTTTGTGCCGCTAAATTTAATGGCCGTTAGAGAATATTTGGAGCATATTCCTGAAAAACTAACGGAGTGTTAACCTGAGGTGTAACTGAAACAGTTAGCAAGTTTATAAGGGTATAGATATAATAATAGATGTTATAGGGGTATGAATGATATTAGGAAAAATTTCAGGGGCATGGATGTAAAAATCTTTAGTGTTTTTTTTTTTTTTTAAGCCAGCCTGAAGAACCCCGGATCTGTGAGGGGGTATCCCTGTAAACAGTCAACCCAAAGGTAGAGGAAGTTACCATTTCCCAGAATATTATTCCCAGCAAATATCTTTGCTTTGGATTTTCAATTATAAAAGCATCATTTCATCTTTTCAGAAAAGAAAAAAAGAGAAAGCATCATTTCGCTCCTATTTTTAGCTTCTTCTGTATTTCTGTCTACGTAGTGTGGTATTGCACACCTATTGACTCAAAGTATGTGCTTGTTGCAAGATATTCTAAGGCATTGTTGATTAAGCTTGTATTTAGACTCAAGCCTTGGCATTTGATTGCGCCTAAATTTACTCTTGTTCAGCTTCAACAAGCATCATCGTGTCTCCACTCCATCCTGTACCGCTCACATGAGATTTAATGCCCACATTAGTTGGAGAATTGAAAGCATAGCTTCAGTAGCAAGTGACTGTGAATGCATGTGCATTCATAGGAGCTCACCCCATGGACATGGTGCAGTTGAGTGGAGGGTCGCAAGGAACAGAAATGCAGTACATTAGAAATCTCCACATACTACAACCATCAGAAGTTGCAACCAGTTAACTACGGTAAACATGGTGAATGTGTTTATTGTATGTTCTCCAATTGGCTTGTGAAATGTAGATGAACTGGGAGTAATCATGTGAGGAGAGTGGTGTTTGCATCATGATGTGCTCGTATGATAGGTAAGGGCTGTATTGAGCTCATAAAAACATTGGTTGGGCTGTCAAACTTCATGTCTTGAGACTTGAGAGTTTATGCAAATAACTCCTTGATATCTGGGAACTAAAAAAATTATGCAGTATTGGTGGACATTGAGATTGAATGGGAAGAAATGGCTGCTTGAATACATGAAGGATATAAAGAGTTTTTACATCAAATGTGATGCGTGTATTCTTTTTTCACTAAAGGTACTATGATAGAGAGACGGAAATGCTACACATTTTAAAATTCAAGCAATGGGAGAGAGATGGGTGATGGAGAGAGAGGAGAGATAGCGGAGGGAGGGTTGTGGACCCTTGTCCATAGTTGTAGGCATTCTTGTTGCTCATTAATGAGGGAATGAAGGGAGATTTTGTGTGAGAGTCCTGTAGTGCTTCTGTTGTTTCTCTATCGGCCATCTTGCTTGTGCTTGTAGATCGACAGTGGTGTGTCAAAGGTCTAGAGGTCTTGGTCATTGCTCTTTTTCTTGTGAGTCCACCCGAATGATGTCCTACAACTGTGTGAAACAGAAAGGTTGTGGGAGGTTGTAGCTTCAATTTTGAGAGCTATTGTCATTACAATAGGGCTATTCACGCTATAGATATTCTATAGCTTTGATTTTGAAAGCTAAATGGAGAGATCATTATTCTTGCGCTGATATGCAAGATTTTCATCTTTGAGTTGTTGACAAGTATCACACCTCTTCCTCCTTTATGCTTGGACAAGTCTCTAAGCTTCTCCTCCATATCTCATGTCAAAGGATCATCGACATTGTTTGCTTTTCACTACAATGAGATGCCAAAAGGAAGTTGTCAAATGGAGGATATTAACGGAGCTCTTGGGTAGAGGCCTGTGATGCTTCTTGTGGTGCTAGTGGACAAATTTAGGGTTCCTTGTGCCAATGTTGCATAGAAATGATTGTGGAAATTGTTTCCTTGTTTGGATGACTGTGAATGTCCGATGGCTTTGGTCCTTGAGGGGAGGACCTTGATCTGGTTTGGATTTAGGTAGAAGTATTTATGCTGATGGATGTACCTGAGTTGTGCTCTTACGTTGGCAAAGTGTGCCAGTGATGCTAAGGTTCCAAAAGGTGGCAAAACATGTGATGAGAATGTTGAATAGCCGTGCAGAAAAGAGAGCTACAGATGATGGTTGTTGGCAACCAAAGACAAAGGGCCACTTTGGGAGAGATTTTGATTTTTTTAAAAGCATTTTAATACAAGGATGGAAAAGATTTTGAAATTGTAAGGAAGGTGGAACATCATCGTTTCTTGGGCATGATAATTGCTAGTCATTACAACGATGACATGGTTACGCTATGCAATCCAAAGGAGATTCACATTGCAATATGGTGGGTTCTGATGTGGCTCCTTAGCTTCTACCATATACAGTACTACATGCTGAAACCCCATCTTGCAGTGTAGTTTGGTTAGACCTTTTAAGGTTTGAGCCTGCTTGTTTCAATGGAATGGCCTTATGGGCTGCTTTTTTGAGTTGATTAAAATGGGGGTGTTGAATTCTGTCATAGGTCAAATGGGGCTTCTGGTTATCCTTCGTTGTGCCTTCTCAACAGTAGTTGGGAGGCTCCCCTATTGACTGGGGATGTCCTTTGTAGCAAGGGGACAGAGGGGGGTTGACAACTCCAGAATCAGAGTTAGTGATGCATTGACAGGGTTTCTATAGTGAGCCTTTCCAATGGTCAAAACAACAGAAGATGGTGGGCATCAGGTGATGCGAATTCAGTCAAATGAAAGGAAGAATGAGTTGTCAAATGATGCAAGATATGGAAGGTGGGTCACAACATCAAAGCAAGTGGCCAAATCAGATGCTGTTGGGGTTTGATAGTTGCAAGTGGTTTCTTTGGGGGGGGGGTGCAACTTATGTTTATGAAGATCTTTAACTTGTAAGGTTAGGGGTATCTTAAATCCCAATACAAGGAGCGCTCTTGGGAGTAAGGTTTTGGGTATCAATATCGATGCTATATTGACAACTCAAAAAGAGGGCATAGTGGGGATATATCACTGATATATCGTTGATATCTTGGAATTTTGTGAAAATGGCTCAAAATGACTTAAAAATGTCTCAAAATGTTATAAATTTTATTAAATTATGATTTAAATTACTATAACATGCATGAAGAAATGCTTATATGATCAAAATCATAAATTGAGTGAAACACAAAACAAATACGCAATAATTAAAGAAATTTACCGGAAGACAAAAATCTAAACTAAATATTCATTTATTATTTAACAAATAGGATATTAGAGGACCATAATTTTTTGATAAGGTTTAATGTCGTGATATATTGTTGGCATATCTCCAAGTTAAGGGATATTGATATGTTGGTGGTGCCGTTTGTCCATTATATTGGGCGATATGTCACTTATGTCAAGGGGTATCGCCTATATACGAAGATTTTGGTAACCCTTCTTCACAATGTTTCCATTATTTCATTGATATGGGGTGATATGGTGACATGTTGGGACAAATCTCCCAACTATCTCTCATTTGCCCCCATTTTCAAGCTGCCTTGGTTATTTTCGTTTTCATTGCATTTCTTGAGTCCTCCCCACAACTCCTTTCCTCTTTCCTTGCACGAGACTCTTCTCTTAGGTGATTTGTAGTCATCTTTTAGCTCTCAACAAGGTAATCACCCTCAAGTCATCTTAGTTTATTTAATTTCTTTGCATTTTTAGCTCCAAATCACCATAATCAAGTGGCAATTATTTTTTATTTTGAACTTGAATCTTTACATCTACTCGATTATTGGTTGGATTAATGTTCTTTACACATGACCTTACTAAGTTCATGAATTAAACTCCAATTTGGTCATGATTTCATAGTCTAAATCTCATCTTAAAGTCATGTTACTTTGCATTCCAAACTTGAATATTTAGAATTGCTTGATTATTTACTAAGATCATGAATTAAACTTCAATTTGGTCACGATTTTGTGGCTTTAACCTCATCTTAAAGCTACATTTACTGGGCATTCTGAGTTATTTATGTTAAATTGTTAATACATCTTTTGTTGGACTATGGTTAATGATTTGAAATGTTGATCTATGCCTTATATGTGTTCAATTATATTGGAAAGGGGAAAAGACTTGAGGGCTGAGGATGTTGGAGAAGATGGTTGACATTATGGCACTATCATAAATGGAGACAAAGGAAAGCCACAATGTATCTTTTGTGGTAAAAAGATGGTGGGAGGAGATATCACAAGGTTGAAGTAACTTAGCAGGTGGGTACAAGAATGTAGTCAAGTGCCCTGGTGTTCCTGAGCACGGTTTTAAAAAACACAAGGCGATTTGCCTTCATTGAGGCGAGGCGTAAGCCTCAGGTTTTGAACAAAAAATAAGAGAAAATAACATAAATATATACTTATTAAGTACTAATAATGAAAAAAAATAAAAAGCACACATCTATGCCATTTTTACTCTACAACAAAAATTCTTATTTCAGTGATTGAAATAAGAATTTCATAAACTCAAATATGACCTCTCAAATGTGTACAGTGTGCATATTACCACCATAAACCTTAAATAAAAATCCATTACCTCTCACATGCGTCATGCTGGGAAGGTGGATGGAGTAACCTGCTGGACTGGAGCCTGCGTTGGAGCCTACGCTGGTGCCTGCTTGCTGCGCTGGAGTTGCTTGCGCTAGTGCTGCTGCTGGCGTTGCGGTGGAGGCATGGAGCAGCTGCGATGGAGTTGGCGCTGGCGATGCGGTGGAGCTGGCGATGGAGCTAGAGCTGTCGCCGGTGATGGGAGTTGCGTAGGGATTTGTGGGGTTTGGATTTTAGGTTTAGGGTATCTAGATGAGCTACACCAAGGTTTGAGCCAAAAAAATGGTCATGTGACTAGCACATGACCAAATTAGAAGCTTTCCAACTTAGGCTGTGCCTTGGTAGCGCCTTAGCACCTCGGCCATGCCTTAGAGAGTTGAGGCGCACGCCTCATAGAACAAAGCTGAGGCTATAGCCTCGAGGCGAAATCGACTTGCCTCGCCTCGAGGCGTACGCCTCACGTGCCTTGAGGTGCGATTTTTAAAACCATGTTCTTGAGGAAGACATGTTATTGGTGCTAGCAAATTTAAAAGAAAAGTAAAAATGCGAAGTCGAGAGACACGATGCTCCATGAGAGAATATGGGAAAAAGAGTGTTGATGTAGATGACTTGGATGATGATTCTGATTTTCAATACCCTAGTGATGTTGGAACTCTTGCATAGAGACGAGCATATATGAATGCTATTAGAGAGTCTTTAAGGAGTGAACATGAGAGGTCGAAAAAAGAGGAATGTGCATATGGAAGGTCGTTCTATGAGAGAGGAAGCAGAAGTGGTGCTCGTGCCATTGTTCTTGAGCATCCAGCAAAATAACAGGGGGGGTAGAAGTTGGCAGAATAGTTAGTATGAGATATGTGCCAAGCATAGATAAGAAACAGAAGACCATTAAGGGTATGTTTGGAAGTGTTAGAGAAAGGGAAGAGAAGGTCATCTCTATACTCTTGTTTGCACATTGGATTCCAGCAAATGTAGCAAGCAAACTTTCCATAACAGGCTATGGATGAGATTTCCCTAGGAGGAACAAGGGTGAAGACTCTTACTCCACACGACATCATGAACAAGTATTTCTGCCCAACAAAGGATGGCTTCAATAATATATAAATGGGTTGAAGAGGTTATGGCCATATTATGGAGTTTCCCTTATGTGTGATGGGTGGATTAGTTTTACGAGAAGACAAATAATAAATTTCCTTCTTTATTGTGATAAAAAGATTTTTTTTGAAATATGTAAATGCATCTGAGCAAGTAAAAGATTGCAAATATATATACCGTTGATGGTGTATGTTGTGAAGGAGGTTGGGCCTTAATATGCGGTACAAATTGTTATCAATAATGGTAGCAATTTTAAGACTAACAGTACAAATTGTTAACGAATTTAGTTGACTATCAAGTTTTATATATTTTTCGTTATAATTTTGTAATAATTAATCTTAAATTTTAATTTTGTAGCATATTATCTAAATCCAAAATATCATTACAAGTATAGACTTTATAGTGATTACGGTCTCCTTAAAGTGGTGCAAGTAGTTATCTCTAAGCTCGTGAAGGACGTCCAACAACAAACAAATTATATGAATGAGGTGATAAATTATTCTTACTTTTAGCCTAGGATGTTATGCATTTACTAGTATTATTATAGAGATAATAATATGATTTTAATTCATTGTTCTTTACTAATAAAATATTTTAGAGATTGATTGCTATCTTTCGAGACAAACAATACCATACATGCAAGAAGTAAACTCTTCTTGGTATGGTTGTGATCTAAATATAAATATATCTTGTGAATTCATTTCACAATTCACAAATTACGTAAATTCATATGTTTACTTTCACAATTCATCCTAGTAGAGATGAAGATAATGCTGGACGAGAATACCAAGAGAGATATAGAACTATACATGATGACCCCTTACTAAGTCTAGCTCATGACCATGATGTAGGGTATGGCTCAACTTTTATGATGTCCATTGATGATTTAAGTTCATTAGTAGGAACCTTTAATTTAGCATAATCAATCTTTAGAGGTGGCCTTATATCATCATGATCGAGTTTCTACAGTTATAGATCTCATTACACCAGCCCTCCTCAATACCAAGCCCCCTACCAAAATGAGGCACAAAGTTCATATAGTTTCTTCCCTAACCAAGTCAACCTTTATCTTATTATGATTCCTATAGTTATGGATATAATGGTGGCTAAAATAACATTAGTTAAAGTGATCCTGTAGCATAAGTATGTGGGATATTCTCAGAATATTTTGCACCACAGGGTCCCCAACCATCTTATTATTATCAACCTTCCCAATTGGTTGCACAACTTTCTCAATCACCACGAACTTCATCGACAAGACAGCGTGATGTCTCCAATCTTCAGGTTCTATATTGAGACGAGGTGCTTCTTCTACCAGAGATTCAAGAGGACCAATTAGATATCATAAAAAGGATGATTATAACCAGTGTCAATCTAGAAGTAGCTCCGACAATCACAATCAATATTCGCATCTTGGAGTACTTGCAAATTGCAGTGACGGAGACTACCAATAATACATTCATGAATATAATACTTGATATAACTTTATGACGTGAGACTACTGTGACTACGTTAGAATATCACAGTTAGAGGAAGAAAATAGGAGTGATATTCAGTCAAGTTGAAACTTCACATGGTATTCAGGAAGTCTTTACTTCATGAATCATGAGTTGGTGGTACTAGTAGTATTATATTTTATTTTTGGTGAGTATTATTATGAACATCTTAACTTATTATCATGTTATATGTTTTTTTCTTTTCAATGTTATGACTTAGGATTATTGTTGATATGCCGATAGCGCAGTCATACTATGTTTTCATTCAAAATTTAAAATTTTAATTTTTTAGGCATTTCTTCATGCATGTCATGGTTATTAAAATGTCAATTTTATCAATTTTGTGACATTTTGAGATATTTTTGGTCATTTTAGATGAATTTCCCGAAAATTCCAGGATATTGGCAATATATCAGATAATTTTCCTTGTTGACTTGCCGATGCGATGTCAATATTGACATATAAAACTTTGTTTAGCGATAATTGAAGAAATCTCATTAATAAAACTCAAAAGTGAGCAACGAATATGTTTTGAAGATGAGATCTAGGACGACAAAATTATGATAAAATTAAAGATTATTTTGTTATTTGACTAATACAATAGGTATGCAGCATTAATCTACCTAATAACTGTATACATTAAACTTGGAATGAACAATAACACATTTTTAAGGTTGAGATGAAGACTTAAAAAGCTAAAAAATCACCAAAGAAGGGTTTATGTGAAGATTAACAACTTTAGAAAGCATAAATGAAATGATTATTTCATTTGAGTTGAAATTGGATATTTGAGCTTCTATTGTGAGCAAAGAAAGTGACGGTACCACATTACACCAACAATGCCAATGTAGAGGCCTAGATTTGAGAATAGTAATATTTTCGTGCGATATATCTCCCATACCGATGATATACCCATTGATTATTTGTACTACGATCTTTGCTGATATCTAAGATATCATCGATGCCACAATACATCACCGATATATCATCGATTTTTTGGAATAACGATATTCCATCGATATCAATATAGGCCCCACAGGCGATACACAATCTGTTGTGGTATGTTGTGATATCTGAAACCTTGCTCAGGAGATATTTACTTGAGTGTCGGTGGACCTAGTTTCTTTTGCATGAAAACGGTGAATTGGGTTTAGGTGGAGTGGTAGTTGGTAAGCAGCACATTAAAAAATAATTTATATTTGTTGCCTTCTTGGGTTGAGGGGGGGTGGGGCAGGGGCATTGCTGTTTTTGGCTTGGAGTAGGGACTTGTTTGACCTTGCCGGGGAATGGTTTGAGAGGAGATAAGATGGCTATAATCTCAGAGCAGTTTGTGTCTAGATCCTCGTCAAGCCTTTGGGAAGATATCTGATTGGCTGTTGAGTAGTATACGTGGGTGCCTTTCATTGCTTATGGTGATTTATGTCATTCTAAATACAAAGGTTAGGCCTGGGGATAACCATGTCTTTGACATGAGTATGAAGATTTCTAGCTACTTTTGAGAGAGTTACATATGGAAGATTTGGCATTGGGCTATATTTATTATGCTTGGAGGAGCAGTGACAAATCTTTCAGGTTGAGGATAAAGGGTTTTTTGGCATCAATGGAGCGCATGATGGCTTTTCCACTGGGAGTTATGGAGGTGTTATCTAGATCATTTTCAGATCATATTCCATCTGGAAATCAAATGAAGCGCTCAGACCATCTTCGTACTTTTAAGTTTGTGTTCTTGGCTTCTTGAGGTAGATTTTGGGGGCATGATAAAAAGAGTGTTGAAAGGGTGTTCCATCCTTTGGCTTCGTGATAGTTACTCTGGCAAAGAAGCTAAATCAGTTGTGACTGAAGGAGTGGACATTGAAAAGGAAAGAGGCCTTAGAAAAGATCCAACAATTTGACAAGGTTGAGGAGTCTAGGTAGCTAATGGTAGGTTAAGCTGTGGAGACTTGGAGAGAAAAGTAAGCAACAAGCTGTGGCATAGGAGGACAAGATGGTAGAAAATGAGCAACATTAGGGATCAAGGCAATTGCGGTTAAAGAGGGAGATGCACATTTATTCCATATGGCAACCAATGTGAGATGGTGTATGAACTTAATCTAGACCAATTGGGTTGATAGCAAAGAATGTAGGGTTAACAAGGATACTGGAACCTCTATGGCAAATATTTTAGAGCCTTCACGAGGAAAGGTCTATGGAAAGATGGGGGTGGCTGGGTAGGGGGGCTTCAGTAATCACTAAGGAGCAGGGTGAATCCCTGTTGCTGCCTTTTCTCTCAAACCAAGGTCAAACAGCCTTAGGCAGTTTGAATGTGGAAGGCTTTCTAGGTTTGGATGGTTTTGCAGTCTTATTCTTAGAGAGTTCCTGAATGTATTTTGTTTGAATCTTATTCAGACCTTGTAGGAATTTTGATATGGGAACAAGGGATTTGATAGGATTAACAAGTTGCTAATATTCCTCCTTCAGAAGAAGACAGTGGTCGAGAAAATAGAAGATTGTAGACCAATCTCTCTTTCAAAAGCAGTGCATCTTATCATGGTGAAAGTTTTGGCTAATGGGTCAGGAAAGGTGGTTGGTAATTTGATTAGCCTTGTCCAGTCTGCTTTCACCAAGGGTAAACATTTGATCGACAGTGTGGTATTAACTAAGAAGGTGGAGGACATGGTAACAAGGGCTTTCGTTGGGAAGTGGACAATGCAAAGGCCTATAATTCTTTAAATTGAGCATTTTTATGGAGTTGTTTTTAGAGGCATGTTTTCCTTGACTAACGTATAGAGCTGTTATGCATCATGACCAATGCTATCTCAATTTCCGATCAAAGGATGGCCAGTAGAGGGATGGATCCACCCACAGCCTGGTGTGAGACAACTCAGACAAGGCTGCTCGCTTGCATCTTTGTTTTTTGTGTTGGTTGTTGACTCCTTAGCTGTCTGTACATTTGCTGCTTGTGTGGGAAGTTTCTTTGAAGGTTTCAATTTAGGTGAGACTACACATCCCCTTGCTAAAGTACATAGATGACACCATTTTCTCCTGTGAGTGTTTAGAGTAGACAACAGGGAATGTATCTATCCTTTTGGAAAATTTTGGAGAGTTTTCAAGGTTAAAGGCGAATAGGAAAAAATATTCTTTCATCTAATTCAGAATGTCTGATGTGGGAGATGCGTGATGCTGCTTTGGATTCCCAGATGTAGCCTTCCTTCAAAATATCTTGGTTTTCCATTAATTGATTGGGCAATGAAACTGTTAGATTGGAATGTCATCCTGCAAAAGGTGGAGTAGGTTTGAAAGAGAAGCTTCTTGTGGGCGGGGCTCATCTTGTTGAGGGCACTGTTATTCTCCATTTTTATTTTTCTCTCCCTATCCTTGAGATGCCTTGGAAAGTGGATATTAAGCTGGACAATTTGTGGTATTTTTTAATGAATTCCTGGATGATTACCGAGTGACAGTAATCTTTCCTTTCTTTCTCAAATAAAAAAAAAAAATTGTCATAGGCTGTTTTGGAGAGTGGGAGTTCATGGCCATGACATGGCTTTGGTGTCGTAGGAAGAGGTTTGTAGGCCTAGGTTGAAAGTTGGTTTGGGAGTATTGGACCTGAGGACAATGGACAATGCATTGCTTACAAAACGGATCATGAGAGTGATGGGAAAAGGGCAAGATCTTTTCCACAAGATGCTTATGGCATGTTATGGCCTGAAGCTTAATTGGGCACTACTGGTAAAGGGAGCTTCAGCATCTTAGAAGGTTTGCTGTGGGTTATGCTTCTTATCGTCCTGTTCTTGGCAGAATTGGGAGATGGAATGCTTTTCCATTTTTGGCTGGATGATTGGAGAAGGTGAGGTCTTGAAGACAAGTTTCCTGACCTTTTGCTTTCTCCATCAACCTACAACCTGCAGGCATCAGTGGCAGATCACTGGGACCCAGGTGGAAATCTTTGGACACCAATTTTACTTGGACATCTATTTGACCAGCAGATGGGGGAGTGGTTCTCATCGAGAGTTAACAAGGGTGCAGCCAAGGACTGGTAAGGTTGATAGTTGGGTTCGGGAGGATGGTGAGTTTTTGGTAAAAGGAGAAAGTAATTGTCTTGCCCCTCTTTCAAGGGATGGGGATGCCAATCTTTTCAGAGTGCAAGCTTATTTCAAAGTTTAAGATGTTTTGGAAGGTTAAAATTTTTTACTGGTTACTATGGAGAGAGAGGCTCGTAACCAAGGTCCATAGGCTCAAAATGTGACCTGCATTGGACCCTGATTGCTCATTCTATGATGGGGTGCTAGAGGATTGTAACCATTTATTTTTGTGTATCTGTTTGCTAAAAAAGTGTCATTATTTTTGTGAAGTTGACAAGGGTGATACTGTGCCTTTGGAGTACTTTTGGGCATCTTTCGGGAATGGTATACAGACGAACGGTATATCTTGGTTTAAGTGGTTGTTATGGCTGCAGTGCAAGAGAACGGTCTTGCGGGGAGGAAGGCCATGGGTGGAGAATGTTGCCAGGGAAGTTTATGCTTTATCGGATTTGTGGAACCAGCACTTGTAACTGATATTTTTGTTTGAAGGAATGAAATGGATGCCTGTAACCGTGCTCTACTTTTTCAAAAAAAAAAAGCAATGCTGAAGACAATGATTAGATACTCCTTTGTTGATGGAGTTTTGGAGCAGGTTTGCTAGGGGCACTTTCAATCAAGAATGGAGCAGGTGGGGCCTTTCCCAGTTTTATGGGCTATCTGGCTACATAGAAATGGGCTTATTTTCAGGGGTGAAAGGGCATTTACTGAAAATGTTTGTGGGGGGTTGCTACTTCTAGAAGCCTGTGGACATCCTTGTAGAGACTGCTTGTAACCTTCTAGCACAGCATAGCAGATGGTCACTAATCTCATGTGATGATCTTTTAACTCATAAAAAAAAAAAGACTTTAAGTAATAAATTTTGCAATTCTGAAGATTTTTTCCCTCTTCTACAAGGTAGTGCAAGTACAAATGTACAATACATTACAAACCACCTTAAAAGAATCTCTCCCATTTGCAGTTGGTGCTACCACAACCCATTGTCTGATAATGTCATTTTGGGTTGGATCCTTTCTTGTGTTGCCACAGTTCCACCTCAACATCTTCCTTTCTCCCTAGGATATTGTTTGCACATTCCCACAATTGACAGCTGAACATTCATATCTGCTTAGTTTTGCTGCTAATATGTAGCATTTGCCATTCTCCCTTAAATTTCAATTATACTCTTCTTATCTCTGCAAAATCAAGAGGACTTACGACGTAGTGTTTCTTTTTTAATCACAGGAGCATAGTGATCAATCTGGTTCATTAATAGGAGTGGGCCTTTAAACAGGGCAATTACAAAAGAAACTGCAACCTCTTTAAGGAATTTGCCTCCGTCCAAACATTCTCAATAAAAAAGCCTCTACCCTCGAAAAATCACCCCATTTCTCTGAAGCCAGATCATCCATAACAATGCAAAAGGGCTAGTCTACCCTGATTTACACTGGAAAAGACCTCTCCCAAAGCTCTCCCTGAAGTCAGACTAAGAAGATGTATTCACCCATTGGCTCCCTGCATGTTCCCAAACCTCCTTGGTGAAAGAGCAAGTGACAAGGAGATGAGTGCATTCTTCTGACTCTGCGCTGCAAAAGACATGGTTTCAGAGCTGGGAGCAATCTTCAGCCTGCTTATCATTAGTCATGAGCCTCTCCCTGCAGAACAACCACGCAAAAATCTTGATTTTCAAAGGCATCCTTTTCTTCCGGATCATTCTGCAGTCTCCAATTGAATTGTTATCCATCTGCTGTAGTAGTGGGAATAAGTATCTGTAAGCAGTTTGCACTGAGATTGAATCATCCTCCCAAGCCCCAGTCCAACCAATCCATTTTGGATCTAAAGGCAGACAACTCCCCCTGCAGTTGCAGAAAATCTTCAAGTTTATAAGAAAACTTGCCCAAGAAAGTGGAGATGGCACATTCCCATCCCTGTCCCATCCCTCAGCCACTGTCACCAGCAAGTTTGACTAAAGTACAAGCAGGTGTGTCAACAAATGACCCCTTCTCGTCAAATTGTCCATCTAAAACTCAAATGCATTCCTATCCCTGAGCTCTGCCCATAAAAAAGGGATCAGAAATTATCAGTCTAACTTTGTAGAGAAACTGAATACATACTATGGAGAAGAAAGTTGAGTAAAAATATAATGCTGTGAGCTTATAAAAAACAAGAATAAAAATTGGACTTTTGACTTTCATTCTGATTTATCTTTATTTGTGATTTTTACTCAATGGAAACGAGCATGATTGTTCTTCAATGTTCCCTAATGGCACCTTTTCACCTTTCCCAAGCTTTCTTCAATCTCAACGTTTTATTTGCACCATAGATGCCAACATGTCTATAATTGTCAGTCAAACACATGGTCACACATCTTGATGTGGCAATATGATGCACATCGCAATTTCTAATGTTTTCAAAGAGGTGAAAATTCGGCCTTTTAATGTTGACTTTTCTGGTTGAAGATCTCTTTTTTGTTCCAAACCTAGTATCTTAATGAATCTTTTCTGCTCTTACTCTGATTAGTTGTGAAATAATCTCACAAGGATAATTATTGCATTCACGGAAATATTTTAACGAGGATCTTTTTGCCTTTTCTTTCCCAGGATACAGGAGGGACGAGAGATGCTTGAAGAGTCTCTTCGAGTTGCCGAAATGTCTAAAGGAAGTGGGCATCCTAGTCTAGTTATGCATCTTCTTAACCTTTCCACATCTTATTCACGCTCAAAGAACTATGTGGAAGCAGAGCGACTGGTGAGGGTTGCTATGGAGCTCATGCCAAAGAACATGGATCCCATGGACCAGGACATCACTGTTCCAATGTTGCAACTAGCTGTCATACTATATCACCAAGGAAAAGATGAAGAGGCTGAGAGTATCACTCTTCAAGTTTTATATAAGCGTGAAGAAGCATTTGGAAAGTATTCTTTGCCAGTTGGTAAGGGTCCTAATCAAAACTCAAGACAAAGGCTAAGTTTAATGCATATTCCATGTTTTAAATTTATATTTGCCACTTAATATGCATTGGTGCAGTTGTGTGTTTTTTTTCCTTGCTTCTTTATGCTTCAAAATTGCTTTAGGGGAAAAAAAGCACTTTGACATTGGTGACAGCTTGGAATATTATGACAGCATCGATACTGTAAACTCGACCTGTTTCACTTCTGCTTTTCCATGTTCATTTCTGAGGTATGGGAGTGAATGCTGTATGTCATTTATTTCTTGAATGTGATGAATGGTACAAAATGGCTGGGAATGGTTCTCTTAATTTTGCATGAGCAAGTGGCCAAAGATAAAGCAGGGGAGTCCGGCCATTACATAAATTAGATGGCAGCTATCTTTATTTCCTCCAAAGCTTACATGAACTAAAATTGAAGAGAAAAAGTATGCCTTCAGTTGGACCTACCAGATGTTGTTTCTGGCAACAATTCCATTTCACTGAACCTTGTGTCTTCGAAGTGCTGCTAATTGTATTTCCTATCAGAGAGTTAACCTGCGATTCCTGGTTGCAGGTGAAGCCCTTGACTGCCTTACATCCATTCAGATCAGGATTGGCAAGGATGATGATGAGTTGTTGGAACAACTAAAGAGGGTACTTGAAATTCAAGAGAGAGGGCTAGGATATGAGAGTAAATATGTCATGGAGACGTTGAAAAAGATTATCTTTTTTTTGGAGAAAATGGGAAGGAGGATTGAGAAATTACCACTTCAGAGGAGATTGTCCGCACTAAGAAGCAAATATAAGCAGAAAATCCCTATTCAGAAGGTATTTAATTTTTCTTTCCTATACAGTTTAAATACATACATTGCGTTGATATTGCATGCATACCACAGGCATATCCCAGAAAGATGAACATTGTGGAAAAGAAGCAAAGTGGGTAGCAGAGTGAAGGATGCCAATCTGGGCAAACAAAGGTTCCATTATTGGTTTCAGTTGGTGAGTGTTGATGCATGGCAAGTGCAGCATTTCTCATGGGAAGAAAGGATCTATCAATGGTGGGCATCCAACACTCCTGGTTTCAATTAGATTGCCGTTGGATTTGCTGCTGTATGCTCGCAAACAGAATGCTTTATAACTGGGATGCGCCTCTTGCAACCATGTAAAGAAATAACAAAAAATGTCCACTCGCAAGCTATTTCTACGTCGCTCATGATATATTTCATAGTGCACAAGATGTTACGATAATTCTTTGCAATGATCCATTGTGTTCTTTTGTAGCTATTGTGTTACACTGGAGGTAATCGTTTGACAAAAGAGTCAGATTATTTTTTCAGAATTTCTTGTCACATTACTTAATGAGGTTGAAATGGTTTCTTCTTCTTGCAAACGAAGCTATTGTCTCTTCCCACACACAACACACCCCCCGATCCCAAACCACCCCCAAACCAAAAAAAACAAGAACTGCCACCACAAACCAACACCCAAAAGAATTCCGATTGCTTAGTGTTCGTCACGTAGACTGACCCATCAGGGTTTGTCTGAATTGTGGTCCAAGTCATGAGAACAAATGCATATTCTCAAATCAAACCATTTTCTTTATAACAATTGCGTATCAAGTGGTAAGACCCAAATTTTTGTCAAATGCATAATCTTGAAGAAGCCAGGAAGAATCTTCAAGGAAGAATGTTCCATGCTCGTTGGTTAATAAAATTGATGGCCGAGGAAGATGGGCCTACTATTGTGTTGGCTCCAGGATTAGATCAACGTGGAACTTTGGGAAACCTCAGAAAGGAGAAGGTGATCATTTCTCAGTGTATCTCTCCATCGTATGTGTATGGAGGGAAAATGAGTGCCACTTTGGCAATGTGCAGTAATACCATAATTGTGTCTTCACGGAGATGAGTGCAGAAAGTGTTTATTCCTACCTTCAAGGAGGTAAATATGGTGAGTAGTGTATATGATCCCATGACCTCTTAGATCCCCTGCCAATCTGTTTGTGACAATTCCTTTGCTATTTGAAGGGTGCTGCTGTTTTAGTCTTTTACGTGTTTTTTTTTTTCCCTCTCCGGTGCATAGCCAAAGCAGCTATATTTATGTGTTGTATTAGCTTCTCTACCCCCGCAAGAAGCCCACTTGGGCAAACTGACGATAGATTGCCAATTCCTTACACACCAGTCCTCAAGGTAAATGTAAGGATGGGCACTTGAATCTGAGACTCTTTTACCAAAGCCAAGCATCTCCACCATTTGACTGATAAGAGTAGTGTACCTCCAGTTAGATTAGATTTTAACTAAATCTATAATTTCCTCAAATCAATCAAATCCGGTACAAGGCCTAATCCAAGCCAATTCCCTTGACAATATTTCAGACTGCATAGGATCTTTTCATCAAATTTGAAATGGCACCTTGTTTTGTAGATCAGGACTTCTTCATTTTGAAAAGGCCATGATGCATTAATTGTCCAGCCAGAAAGTTAAAAAACTAATACACGACCCATAAAAATACCCAAGAAATCAACACGTGATAAGCCGATGGATAGAAATATTCAAATACACGTCAGTGTGTATTAAATATGTCTGCATAAAGTTAAAACTCAGTAGTGCTGTGCTCCATCGATTAAACCAAATGCAACCTTTGAAGCATACCAAAGGTGAGGCCTATGTGTCTTGTTTAGTATTGAATACAAAACTACCGTTCAGCTAGCAGTTGAGGTTCGCAAATTATTATTATTATTATGTTTTGATGACAAGGAACCTTCTCGCGAAATAAGTCTCGGGCAACTGTAGGAACCTTACTTCTGACAACCACTGGGCAAATCTGAATTTCAAACGGTGGCATCTCGCATGCCAAGGTCATGCATTCTTCAAGCCCAATTACCCGAGCTACCCAGGCGGGATAAATTAAGTAAATTTGAAGCAAAAATTAGGTTGGGAAGGGTTGAGTGATGCAGAGAGGGTTTTTAAGAAGGAAACGCGCTTGGACAAGTAGAGAAGAGCAGAGAAGACTTGGAGTCCGTGGCTGGTTTTAAAATATTTCTGTAGGTCATGGGATGCAATAAGAAGAAGAAAGGCTACTTTACTTTGGAGGATTAGGAAAGTAATATTAAGTAATACGAAATTAGTGTTAATTTATAATTATGTCTTCTTATGAAGTGGTGTTAATAATATTTTGTATTTAATTGAATTAATGTTTGATAGTGATATAAGAAAAATAAAATATGAGATGTATCAGAAGTACGAGTAATAATATGATTTTAATATGGATTTAACTAACATCAATTAAAATTGATATTAGATAAATTTATATTAAGATAGCTAAATCTGAATTAACAAATAAGAGATTATGTAATCAAATACATATGAGTTAATCTTCTTTCTAACATGTTAATCTCCAAGGAAACTAGATCTGAAAAGGTTTGCCGTATACCACCGGGCATGACCATTGTGCCACGTGAACTTTTTGTGTTGACACGAATATTGTTGACCTCCGGGCTTCTTCGGGTACTTTTCTTGGGATTCTTCCTTTTTGTTGGTGTCGCTGTAGTGTGTTATTCCCTACCTTACGTGTCAAAATTTACACCAATGCCCCCCAGAAAACGATTTTATTCTTACACAATTGCAAATAAGAAAAAAGTTGATATATACTAGCGTGTACATTAATTTATACATCCATCCCCTGTTAGAGAGAGATGCCATGCGCTATGATCCCGTCGTATGCACCCATTCTAATGACGTACAAATCACATACATATCAATATACACCAATCAATATCCTCTTTTCTATCGTCCTTTATTAAATAAAATACAAAATGGAATAATGAGGAGAAAGGAGACGGAGATAAGTCTTACTTCTGTCTTTTTCCACCGATTGGCGTTTCTTCTGTCCTTGGATTCGTGTAGGAGACGTTTGGGTACTTGCCGACGAGAAGACTTTAGAGCATAGGGTCCCTTTATTGCTGGTTTGGTTGATTGGTCATGTCAATTGACACTACTTTGCACTATTGTTTTCCACACGTAAGGACGTTGACGAGGCGTGCGCAATGCTACGAAGGATCTTCGGCTAACTTCGTTGTTTTTTTTAAACAAAATAATAATAAAAAAAAAAAACTCTGGCTAATTTCATTAAGGCATAGATTTTAAGGTTTAGTTTACGGGAGGAGATGAAAGAAGGGAATAACGACTAGTTTTGTTTGAATACTTGATATTTCCTGTTAGTATTTAAGGTTAATTAAGTTCAGGTTTCCCACAAAAGAACGAGATTATCGTATTCCTTCATCAAATATGGATGAGGTCAAACTCCTGTTAAATGCTTAAATGGTGTTGAATTACACCCCGGGTAAATGGGGGGTTTATTGCTACAAAAGTGAGGATAAGCCTCACTGCAGGAGGGCCCTAAAGCTGCATTTAGCTGTGGGTAAGAGTTGTTTTGGGATAAAATATTTGCTTAAGTGTTGAAGTAAGTGGTGGATGTGAAAAAATTAATATGGTAGGGATGTTAGTGGATAAAATTTTAATATAATAATATGAGTGCGAGTAAGTTGATGTTATTTATTAATTGTATTTTAATATTTATATTATATTTAAATAGATATATTTTAATATAATTGAATAATTTGATGTTTGATTGGGAAATCATGAGAGAGATAAATATATGATTGTAGGTATGAAAATACATAGCTTTAAATTTGTAAGATCGTATCTGAAAAATGAATGTAAAATTGGAAGTGTGGGTCATCTCAAAAGAGGGCAATAGTATCTAAGTGTTTCATAACCTAACCAAGATAATTAAGATCTTTTTTGAGGATTTTTGAAAATACTTTTCTAAATTTTTTAAATTTTTATATAAGAGACGAGAGAATTTGACCTAACAAATCCCTAATGACTCTACTAGATTGTAGACTTATGACTTTCAAAAAAATTTACCAATTTTATGGAAGATTCTAAGTTTCAAAAGAGAACTACTGCAACTTGCTTCACATAACTTAGATGAGTATAGAATTCAAGAAAAATCAATGAAGTTAGAAAATATTTGCTCTAAAATTTAATTTGACCTATCAATGCACGAATTCTTAAAAATAAAATATGAAGAGATACGCTCTAAAATTTGATACACTGAAAGTATACTTCGATCCCAATCATCATGTAAAATTTAGTGATTTTATAATAACCACATTGCACGAAACTACTTTTTCAAAGTCGGATTCAGACTCTAAAAGCAATCCGAACTTCTAAACTAAGATCCTAAGGATTCTTATTTTGGTACTTTTGAGAGTCTACTTCTAATATGATATCAAAAGTCTTTACCAAATCTTATTAATTTTAATGTAAATTTCTTATATCGTTACATATCAATTATATCCTAATTAATGTAATTAAACTTCTAAAATCAAAACACTAAATAAAAAAAAGGAATTAACGTGCAAAATTGAGGGCTCAATTATGGAAGAAGTTAATTATGCAATTAAACAAAAATCCAAAATAAGGAACAAATAAACTTATTCCAAGAAACAAGAACCATCATAAGGATGAGGACTACATTCCCTACGGGCTAGTTTACTTGAGGGCTAACCTCCTTTTTGAAGGCTTAACCATTATTTATTTGGAGGGTTAACCTCCTTTTGATTAACACAAATTAAGAACTTTTAACATTGGTCCGTCTAATACCAGTTATTACTGATGTTAAGTAAACCTGTATTTAAGTTTCACAATTTTGTTGTGCTCTCGTAATCTCTAATTCAAATTCTTAATACCACTGACAAGTAAATACCGTAAGAATTAATACTCTAACTTAATATTAATTCAAGTAAACACAAATTTATATTAATATTATTAAAAATTAATATCAATTTTATATTTCTTAACCCAACTTCTTTAACTTTCAAGTAAAATAACCCTATGGCTCTCATCCAATCCACATAACTGAATTGCACGGAAGCTTCCCGGCAAACTCTCCACCCCCGTCATTGAGCACCTTCGAACGAAATGCAGGAGAAAGTTCCGACCCTTCGGTGTCATTTTTTTGTGCCGTTATAAATACACATGCAAACTCCATATACCCCCCAACACTCTCCCCACAACCAACCACATCACCACAAGGAATTAACACGCCAATGGAGGAGGAGGGTGCGAAGAAGGTGGTCGACCAAGTCGCCTGCTGGCTCCGCCTCTACGACGATGGCTCGGTCGACCGCACCTTCACGGGGCCCCCCGGGTTCGCGCACCTCGCCGCCCCGCACCACCCTTCCCCGGATGAAGCCGCAAAGGACGGCGTCTCCCTCCAAGACATCTCCCTCCCCCAACCCTTCAACGTCTCCCTCCGCATTTACTCCCCGATTCTCTCCAGCAAGGATACTCGTGAGGACAGCAACACCGACGAATACGGCGACGACAGGTGCCCACCCCTCGTGCCGGTGCTCCTCCACTACCCCGGTGGAGGCTTCTGCATAAGCAGCCCCACGTGGCTCATGTACTACAAGTTCTACTCCCGCCTCTCCTCCTCCCTACCCGCTGTCATCGTCTCCGTCTCTCCCCGCCTCGCCCCCGAGCACCGCCTCCCCGCCTCCATTGACGACTGCTACAACGCCCTCCTCTGGCTCCGCTCCCTCTCCCAACAACAACAACAACGCCGACACAACCCGTTGGTTACACCGACGGTGCAACCGGACCTCTCGAGGGTGTTCCTGATAGGGGACAGCTCGGGGGCCAACCTGGTGCACCTGGTGGCGGCGAGGGCCGGGGCGGATGGGGAGGGGTTCTGGTCACCGCTGAGGGTAGCGGGCGGTGTCCCGATCAACCCGGGGTTCGTGAGGGCGGAGAGGAGCCGGTCGGAGCTGGAGGGGGAGGAGGACCCCTTCCTGACGCTGGAGATGGTCGACAAGTTCCTGGCGATGGCGCTGCCGGTGGGGGCTACCAAGGACCACCCGTACACGTGTCCGATGGGGACCAACATGGAGGAGCTGAGGCTACCGCCGATGATGGTGGTGATCGCGGAGAAGGACCTGATTAGGGACACGGCGATGGAGTACTGCGAGGCGCTGAGGGAGGCGGGGAAGGAGGTGGAGGTGTTCTGGAGCACGGGGGTCGGGCACAGCTTCTACCTCAACGGGGTCGCCGTTGAGGCCGACCCCGTCGTCGGCAGGGCCGCCGCGGAGCTCGTCGACGCCATCAAGGCCTTCGTCAAGAGGCATGAGTTCGGGTGGTCGTAGAGGGAAAGTGCACATGCATATACTGGAGTAAGCGGTGGTGGAACGCGGAGGGAATAAATGTCCACTTTCGTGGAAAATACGTCGGTGTATGGTTGGATCGTGTGCCGTGGAGATGGTGAGGTTAGGGTGTGGAATAAAAGTGGTCCCGCCGATTTTTTTTCAGCCTGAGGTCACGGTCTCCTTTGCCTTGGTTGAAGTTTTCTTGTTTTTTATTTTAATTTTTTTAACAAATGGTAGCCGAAATTTCGGACTTTTGGGCAGAGGAAAAAAAAGAAAAGAAATGGTAATAAAAATGAGAAGAAAATGAAATAACGAGAGGAATTGAATTTTTTTACTTTGAAAAATTAAATATCATCATGTCAAGAAATTAAACATCTTTTTTTTTTAATAATTAAATATCTTGTTTTTTGAATTATCCGAGAAGAGTAAAATAATTTTATTCTTCCTTTTATTTTTCCGCTTGGAAGGTGGAAATGACCACACTGAGGTGGGTTGCCCCTGGTCGTTACTGGGCTAACTACTTTTCCTCTTTTCCACCCACCCATCAAACCCAAATTCTTCAATCTGGACGAGAGGGGGACCCACCCGTTGCCTCCGACCACTCTGTTTCACTACTTTGTTTACTGGTGCTGAATGATCAGAGGGGATTGGAAGTTACCAAATGAGGCTATATCGAGAGGGAGATAACCATCGTCCTCGTTGATGAGATGGAAGGTTGTTGCATCAGAGGCCTTCCCAATTGCGAGAAAACTGACAGCACGAAGAAGACCTGCCCTAACGGTAGATTGGTTGGGATTCCCAGCTGTCACAGTTTCTCCTGTTTCCTTTTCGGAGGAGGTTTCGGTCCGTAGATTTGGATTAAGGGTCCAAACCTGTCACAAAAAAAATCTGTTGTAGGGAGGAGAAATGAAAAATAAAAAAAAGAGTTTGCAGAGGAGACCAACGAATTTATAGTGGCTATTGGTTACTTGAATTTAGGAAAGTGAAATAAATAAATA
The DNA here is from genome assembly GCA_037157565.1 of Thalassia testudinum. Taxonomy (NCBI): domain Eukaryota; kingdom Viridiplantae; phylum Streptophyta; class Magnoliopsida; order Alismatales; family Hydrocharitaceae; genus Thalassia; species Thalassia testudinum. Next base: position 16,751,309 of record JAZHRO010000077.1, on the reverse strand, counting down.
AACCCAGGAAAGGTGAAATAAACAGGACAGTAAAGGAGTTCAGGTGTTTGAATCACTTCAAGGTGGAATAGGGAATTTATTGTGAGTGGTAAACTAATTTCAACCATCAGGTGAAATTGGTTTATTTGATAATTGAGAACTTAATTTTGAAATTAGTTAAAGTTGAAGATATAATGATGCGGAACTAATAATATTAAAGTAATAAAATAATAAAAATATTTAGATTTACGTGGAAATCTTACTCACAATAAGTGGAGAGAAAATAGCGAGAGAAGTGTCCTACAAGTGTATTTCTCTATTATTTTTTCTCAAAAGAATAAGTGAGAGATACATGCCTATTTATAGGTCACCATACTAATAAAAGTTCAACTCTACTATGTGGGAATAAACCACCACACATTTCTCTCAACACTCTCCCTTAAGTTGAAGTATATAATATTCAACTTGTAACACAAAGAAATTCATTCTACATAATATAACACAATTTTCTAAATTGATTCTTGTTTGTAGGCGGAAACACAAACAATAGGCCTCTCCTCTAGAAATCAGGTGCTGGTGGCTCCCCATTCAGTATCCCTGAAATGGAACCTTCCTCTGAAGATCTCGAAACTAGATCTCCTTATCTAGAGTTCACAAAATTGAATCTCCCACATAGAAATCTAAAATGAACTCTTCCCCAAAGGACCTCGAAATTGGATCTCCCTTTCTAGAGACCTTAAAACTCTAGACCTTCCAGAGTTATGGTTTCTTGTATGGAGTTAAGGAACAAAAGAAACTCTCGAATTAGAGATGACTATAACAGGTTTCCACACTCTCCCTTTCTGTTATACATGTATTGAAGAAAAAAATAATAACGAGACAAAACAAATAAAAAAAATTAGAGAAGTGATTCTCCCCCATCTTCTCATGAACATTTAACATCATTCATTTTTATTATTATTTTATTTTATTTTCCTCTTTTTTTTATTTTCTCCTTTTTTTTCTTCTCTCTCCTCTCGTCTTTTCTCTTTGTTTTTTTTTTTTTAAACTTAAGCATAACAGAGTCGAACACCAAAAACCAAAGACACTAAAATGACCAAAACTTAAAACCTCGTGCGATCGGTGAGACCGCTTAGTCCTCACCACAATCTTCGCCGAAGATCACTCACCTGAGCGCCATTGACAGGCACCACATGCACCACCTCGAGGATCTTTGCTATTGCTCTCGTGATCTCCTTGCTCGCTCCCCAATCTTGAAACCAGCACGCGATGCATTAGCATGTGTAGGGGAGAGCTCCTCACCGCAGCACGCCATTGGCGTCTAGTGATTTAAATGCTAACGGCATGCCGTCGCAAGGTTATTTTGGAGAGGGGGCCATGTCGAGATGATTAAAGTATCGATTTACAGATGTGCCGACGATTTTGAGGGCATGCCGAGGCATGCCGATGGTGTTGCCGAGTCTGATGCTGCTAAGCAAAGGTGCTGCTACCACAAGGTGATTTCTGGAATCATAAGGGCATAGAAGGTCGATATTGAGGAATGTAAGGATCTAAGGACACACACACGGTCATTATAATATACCTTTATTGTTACATAATCATTATTTTTTTAAAATGATATCATTTTGATAATTTATGTGATTTTTTGTCGGTATGCTATTGGCATGCCCTCGGCATTTCCACAGCGTGCCTTCGGCATGCCCATTGAAAAACAGACATTTCTACGACGTGCCCTCGACATGCCTACGAAATGTATACTTAGAATTTTATCAACACGACGTCAGAATCGACATTTCGAACCTTGCTAACGTCCACCAAATCGCCGACACCATCCATCGATGCCTCCTCGAATTGACCACCCCAACGCGCTTGCCTACCCCCACACCTTCCGCGTCGCCATTGCCTCCTGACCACATGTCCTGCCACAATTAGTGCCTAGCGCATCGTCGAGTTCATTGCAGAGTTCACGTGATCCGTCTTCTTTAGCTCCATCATTGTCAACAACAACAGCAACACCCACCAATGGGGTTGCCACCATCTTCTCCTTTGTCAGTGGCACAAGGATCACGTGCAACTCCTCTGAGTGCCACTACCCCGTCGCCGCTGCCTCTTATTCGCCGTGATGGTGCCGTTGGTGACGAGAGAAGACTGTTGATGATGCTCGCGCAGGTGGGGCTGAGGCCCAACGCGAAGATCCTTGCCCCCTCCATGAAGCCCGTGGGGGTGTAGTTCGCCGCAAAGGAGCGACCACGGCAACAACAACAGAAGATGCCTTCTTCACAGGTGGGGGCCCTCCTCGATGTCGTCCACATCTTCATCATCGCATGGCTGCTGTTGATCCTCTCTGTGCTCAGTGCTTGCCTTCTACGCCTGGTCGTACCTTTCTTTCATCAGCTTCGCCTACAGCACGAAGCCTCTTCTTCTTTATCACATCACCATATCCACAAGTGATCTCGCCCTTCGATTTGATCTTCGATCCGAGCGCTGCTATCAACGACGATGAGGAAGTTCCTATGAAGAGGACTCCTCTTTGTGCACCTCTTGTGGCAACACCTGCTACTGTGCTGCTCTTTGATGATCATGAGAATGCTCCAATTATAAATATAATCTTAAGAACGAATATAACCAAACAATCAACTGCTTTGATATCAAGTTGAATAAAATAAAATGATACGAAAGCAATAATATCAAAGTAATAAAATAATAGAAATGTTTAAGTTTACCTGAAAATCTCACTCACAAGAAGTGGGTAAAAAATCACTAGAAAATTATTCTATGGGTGTTTCTCTATTATTTCTTCCCAAATAAGAAAGTGGATGATATATGCCTATTTATAAACCAAAACATGGTAACAAAAATCCTACTCTCACTATATATTTCTATCAACATTTAATTTGGAAATTAAGTCTACCGAAAGTAAACAAATCCTGTTCCACAAACCAAAAACCACCCTGATCCAAAAGGAAAGACAAGTTGCCAGGATAGCATTGTTATATAGCTACTGAGGAAAGGAGGTAATTATACTCAGCAGCACGTGGATATGATTGTGGGATTGGGATCCAACCCATTACCACTCCTTCCATCAAAGAGTTTACATACCCACCAATCCCATCTTTCAAAATACTACCACTGAGGTAGCGTTCATGGTTTAGCATCTAGGCCTTAGGATTTGGGAAGCACCGGTTCTTGAGTAACTTTCAAGGTACCCTTTTGTCTGTGAAACAGACTTTCAGGGTACATACATAAAACGATTATGCATCATTCGCAAACTATGAGAAAGATGCCCTAGTTATATTCTTTAAGGTTCTATTTCACATAATTTTAAAAAAATTTTTTATCCTATGTGTCAGTCATAATTGCTACATTATATGGATAATGCAAAAATTTTATTCACCCACCATTACACCTATCACTCACCAATCATATATATTAGTACTAACTCTCTCATACTTATCACATCTACCTCTCAGTAACCCATTCCCAATACAAATAAAAATAAAAATCAATAATAATATATCAACTCAATTATCACATCTACACCCATTAACCCTCCCCTTATCCATCCACTTATCCCTCCTTAAGACTTCATAAACTTTACCCAATCTTAAGTTTTAAGGATTAATTTACTTGAAGGGTTAGGAAAGTAATGTTAAGAAATGCAAAACTGATGTTAACCCGTAATTGTGTTTACTTGCGATGTAGTGTTAACACCAGTTTGTATTTACTTGAATTGGTATCAAGTTGTGATGTTAATCCTTATGGTGTTTACTTGATAGTAGTGTTTAATATCTAAAACATGAAAGATGTCAGAAACATAAGTGGTGTAGAATTTTAACACAGATTTGACTAACACCAATTGAAACTGGTGTAAGACAAATCCGTGCTAAAATTGCTAAACCTAGGTTAGCAAATGAGAGGTTAAATAATCAAGTGAATGGAAGTTAACTCCTCTTTTAAGGAATTAACCTTTCAAGTAAACTAGCTAAATCTCTGCCAAACGGCACCTAAGGAGGTAGAAGGAAATAACACCAGGTGGGATCTCCAGGTGACCTAAAGCAAAATCAGTTCCTTGGATTTGGTGTTGCTAATGACGTAGTAATATATTTGACAAACCACAGATGCATCGTCAACAAAGGGAAATAAGATCTAAATTTGACGTCCAAAGACATCAATAGAGCAAGTCTGCGTTGAGTTTCAATTGTACAGGCTTACATCAAAATGGTCCCCCTAGCTATTTCTTCCCGGACAAGAAGAAATGGCATTGTGGGATATTGCATATTTTAGTTTTCAGCATCGCAGGTGAAAGGTAAAATGGCGAAAATCCAATACATTCACTTGTGCAAGACAGGTATTGTGAAGTGATGCGCATCTCCCCTCTCTTCAAAATTAGGTCAACGTGTGAGACCTAACTAAATTACAACTCATCCTGCAAGAGACAAGGAGAATGTCAAAGAATCATTTCTCTAAGAGCAGAATGATAATAAGACAGGAAGCATTTAGTTAAAAAAATGAAAGAAGTACACTTTGAGCAGATGAGAATCTTACATGGTCATAGTCATCCAGGTAATCACGCTGCAAGAAGAGATCTTTCAGAGTTAGAAAGGAATTACACTTTGAACACACAGCTTGATTGGAAAAACTGATTGAGGCTACAATGCAAAGTTGAGCAAAAACATTGTTTCATTTTAGGATGCTTTGTGCAAAATTTCAGGTAGACGATAGGCTTCACCTACGCTTTGCTCCTAATTTTTCAATTTTACTTAAGTTTTAAGTAATGGAAATGTCAATCAATTTGTAATAGATAGGAAGAACATGGATATTTGCATCAGAGTAACCGTGACCAAAAAATGCATCAGAGTAGCAGGGAACCAAAATTACTTAACAGAACAAAAAAGCAGCAGCCTGCGGCCCAGCAGGCTTTGGCACTTGTTGTAATGAAACAAATGCATTCTTCGCTTCCAGTTTTCATGCTTCCCATGACCATTCTTGTCACATGCTTCCACTCACCCAGACTCCACTATAGTTTTGCTAGCAAAATTGATACTAACACCTTAATTTAAGCATTGAATCACTACCACACTAGCAAATAGAAAATGCATTTATCTTTCAGCATAACTATACTATCTAAGCATCTATCTCATCTTATAACACCCTTTGCCGTGTCCAAATCAACAAACAACCAAATCAAGGTCTCATTTTTCTTTTCATTCACATACCTGAAAAAACTTGAATTCTGGTGGTAATTAACAATCATCACACCATTCAGTAGGTGAAAAGAGTAGAAATAATCCATGAGCCTACTGCACAGTCCCAGCCCCCAGCTGCCCGCAGCAGGGCAGGACATCAGTTCAAAGGCCCAACTAACTGACTTCAGTTGGGCAGGGAGCCTTAGCCACTTGGTTGGACTCCCCAAGCAATGGACAACCAACCAAGTCCATCAACTGCCCTGTTCAGGCCAACACAGGCCCAAGGTCTATTGAGAAAGTCCTGTTGATCAGTGCTGAGGCCTAATGGTCCAATATCCATTATCAAGTTTGGCTAACCTAGCAAAGGGATCAACTCACTCAAGGAGTTGGGCAGGTCACGAGCAAGCAGTACTAGAAGTTGCCCTGGTTACTTAGCCTACTTCTAACAACAAGAATGACTCTAAGGCCCTGTTTGGTAGAGTATTAAACCAGGGTATTATCCTACATGGTATGGTTAATTGCAACAGCAAATGAATAGTAACAGGTACTAATGGCCATCATATCATTTCTCACTACTATTTACACCATACCAACTTATCGGTCCCACCTACCTCCACTAACACACTCAATACAAATAAAAACCGAAATTACTTGCAACATATCCACTCACCTATCACATCTTCCTCAACTAACCTACTTCCACTACAAATAAAAACAAAAACAAATAATAATATATCAACTTAGCCATCACATCTACCCTCTACTAACCCACCACTAAACCTATCACTCGTAAACTTTACAACTTAAACTTTACCCAGTCTTAAGCCCTAAACCTCTTCCAAACAGGGCTAAGGAACTATACCCAAAGTCTTGCTCTTGGAAGGACATTCCAGCTCATACACACTCATTTACAGTAACTGACCCAAAAGGTGAATCATCACCTTGTAGCTGAAGAGATGAAAGCGTAAGTGTCAGAATGCAAACACTTGGGGAGAAATGCAATAATTGTCACCTTTAGGAAATGAAAACAAATCTCTTACAATGATCCCTCTCCCTCTTGCACATATAGGAGAAAGGAGAAACTCGATAAAGGGCATAAAATCCTGCTTGATTCCACCTACCAAGAGAGACCTCAAGTGCTTGAGAGCTTTTATCTGCTTAGTGCATCTTGGAGGTTGGATCTCCTACAAGGTAGACAACTTCCAACGATGGAACCAAGCCAAAAAATCTCGTCATTGCAAATTTAGTGCCCTCTCTGTCATCTATTCTACTATCCCCTATTTGGTGATCAAACTTAGCTTAACCCACTAGGATACCGTCCATATGTATGATTTGTAAGTAGGAAATTCCAATTTATTAAATTAGTGCATATGATGTCCCACACATTTAAACACCTCAAAGGCAACCCTTCATACCCAAATAACTTATTTAGCTTCTTCAATGTGAAAATTTAGGCTTAACTTGATAGCTGTGACAAAATTTGTGGGACAATTTTTGTGTAGGGAGGTCAAGGTGCAAAAAGGGCATTAAATTATAGGATAAGTTGTGTTTCCACTTGGTGAGCTGGGAAGTTAACCTATGATATGCATAGAGGACAACTCCAACCTGCTGGGTTTGGTGGATTAGTTACTCATATAATAATTCACACGAATGTGGGAAAGTGGGTCTCAACTCCTTTCCCACATTCCCACATACTCCAACCTGCTATCAAAATGGGGGCCACAATGTCTTCAGAATGCAAAAAGCAAGGGCTGAGGCTATAGCAGTCCTTTGGGACATATGATTGGGAAGGAATAACGTTATTTTCTGCAAGCATCATCCGTATGTTGAAATTTTGTTGCAGGGTTTGTCACATTAAGAACTCATGGAATAATCCAAACAAATGTGGGAAACCCAACCGGGGGGGGGGGGGGGGGGGGGGGGGGGGGTTGTGTGTTCAATCCACTTGCTAAACAGAAAAGCAGCACCATAGGCGACCTACTCAGTCAAGTAATTCTAGGTGGCCTAAGGTGTAACAACCTGAGTCTACACCTAAGTCTAATCGAGAAAAACTGGCCTTGACAATTTGTTGAGTATGAGCCCCATAAACCCAAACAACCACCTAAAATGCTTAAGTACAAGTTATCAAGTAGTAATTCTCAATCCTTCTATCCTACCATTCACTTTCATGAGTTTATAATGTAGAACCATCTTTAGGGGTATTACATAAGGACTGAGCCATGTCAATGGTCCATTATGCAGTTAACCCGAGTATATTGGCCGATCAAATGCACCACCAATATCTTAATAGAGATTCAAAATGAAGCTCAGGATTTTGAAGATTCAGAATGAAGCTCCTTAGACATTTGTCAATTTGTATGTTTGGAATGGAGCTTGCAAAGTTTATGCAACTATGCTTTCTCTGGGACAATGTCAGTCAGTTACAGCATTTTATTTATGCTTTGTTGTAGGACCTTTTTATGTTTTGGTTGCATTATTTAAGTTTCTCTTGAAAGGTGATTTTGGTACTTAGGCTTGTGTTTTAATACTCATGCTTTTCATTTTCGTCCTCTATGATGTTTCTTTAATTAGTGTAAAATATTTTTTATTTTAATTAGTTAAAAATACAAAAATGCATACTCATCCATGCGCTTGTCTGAATACTGAGTATTCACCATGCCGCAACCCATCCAACCTGATACAGCATACCAACCTCTTGAACATTGGTTATTTGGATAACCCCACTACCAGCCTAAGTTTTAGTTTGGCCATGCAACTCCTCATAGGGTTTACTTAAGGGACTTGCAGAAAAGTAATCCGTTCATGTTTCTAGTCTTGCTATATGTTAAACAGTTATGTCTTCATAGTTGATATATTTATAGCATGATTTTGAGCCGGCAGACAAGACAGCAAGTCATTTAGGTTAATATATCTATACAAGATTAAGCCGAGTAAATCACAAAAAACATCACGGTAGAAAGAAGAAAAGACCAGCAAACCACCAGAGGAGAAGATACTAAGATTCAAAGAAGGTTTTCTATTAATGATGCTGTTTATGGAATTAGAAAAATACCCTTTTGTATTTATCCCGATAATAATCCCTGTCACGGTGGTGTCGATCCCGGTCCCTCTCTCTTCTCCTTCGTTCACCTTCCACCCTTGCATGCTGAGCTTCCTGTTTATAGTGCTAAGTTTTAACCTACCAAGAGATTATAAGCAAAATCCATAAGGGCAAAGGATTAATTATCGTGCACCTCTTCTTCTTTAGCTTTTCTCACTACTTCTGCTTCATCAAAGGATTCTTTCTCTGCCTGAAAACACCAAAGGTCTTTTTAGAGAAGCAACAAAAGGGGCTATCTTAGAAATAAAAAAGAGAAAACCTACCTCCTTGTTTTTTTCAAATATTTCCTGAACAACCTGTCTTGCATATTCTGGATCATCGCAAATAAGAATATTATCGAATACTGATCCAGCTTTAACCTGAATATCATGAATGATATTTATAATCAACATGAAGAAAGGCACAATTTAAAATACTACAGGATGATCCAAACGAATGAAAACCACTTGCCTGCCATACTTCAATGCCAACATATTTTATTGGCTTGAGGGCATATAAATCTGGATCATCTTCGAATTCTGCATAAGTGGCAAGACATTTAATGCTTTGATACATCAATGGAAATTTTACAGCTTAAAGTATATGCATAAATTCCAATATAGAAGTCTATATTCAAATAGTATCGTGGAGATTGGCACTAGCATGGAGACTTCTTGACGTGTTGATATGCGTGCCCGACAGTCCACACATGGACTGTTCACGTGTGAACAGTGAAAGAGAGGAGTTGAGATAGAGATGTGAAAATTATTATTGCATTCAACTCAAGAAAAAGATTACATATGTATCTCTTTATATAAAAAGAGATAATCATAATCTCTAAATAAGGAAAACACACCAATCAAATCTCTAAAAATCAGTAAAGAACATACCTCCTAACAAATTAATTACTTGACATCTTAGTTAAAATAGAAAACTTGAACTCTAAACAAGACTAAACTTGACACCTAAGACTCCAACTAGGGTCGGTGGCCCACCTTGACCAACCGCCATGCCACGTGGCCCTTTATTCTTCACACTATCAATTTATATTTGTTTTTCCCTTTTCTCCCTCCAAAAAGTTCATAATTTTACCGTACTCCAATCTAGATGTATTTCTGAGTGTTTGTTGTCTAACCTTTAAGTAGTACTACTCAAGACAGGTGCATCTAAACACAAAAAGGATCTACATTTTTTGGGAGAGATGAAAGCTTGGTGGTTGGGTTAATAGACTTCGTAAGATCTGTGTATGAATTATGCCCACCCTGTCAAAGTGGAAAGTTAAGAGAAATGTGGTCGCCTATATACAGGCCCCTCTGAACTCCCTTATTCCTTTCAGAAGCATGATTAGGATATTCAGCCTCTCGAGAAGGATTTTCCATATATCATGATTCCCGTGGGTGAAGGCTCATCTTGTGTTTCATTGTCGTCTTCCACATTTTGATCTACAACTATGACTTGAGGTGTACCGCACGACCCAGGGGTTGGTTCAGTGAGGTCATGGGATTACATCTCATGTCCATCATATTTAACTTCTCAAAAAAAAAAGGAAAAGAAAAGATGAAAGAAAAAAAGAAAGAGGTGTATCATCGTAATACGTCAAAAGAAAAGTCATGACCTATGATGTAGCTGCCCTCTATCACATGAAGACATAGCTTTGTCATCATTCACCAGGAGAAAGGCCATGGCCCAATTGCACCTACTGCTATTTATGTTCTCCTGATTTTGAGGATGAGTATTTGAGATTGCAACAAGTTATATATCAAGAAGTGCTGACAGGTAAATGTTCAGTGGTTGGACTACTGAATCTTGTGAAGACCCATCCAAGGATTAGGTGTAACGTGCCAACCTGAAAAAATGATAGGAATGTTACGCTAGCCTAAATAAAGGCTCTTGCATCCCCTATTCCTTTGAGAAGCGTCAATAAAATCTCAGCTCTTCCCGGCTTTTCTTACTTGAATCTCTTTCTATTAGATCTTCCACGTAAATCATGTTTACCATGCGGTGAACATTTATATTAGGTCAAAGAAAATAAAATTTTATAATTATTGAGCAGTCCCTTATCCCTACAACACTTTGTATAAAGAGGTAAGGAAAAATTATGACAAGAGTTCAATCAAAAATAATAAAAGATATATGACTCTCAAAACATAACATAAGACAACACTCTTTCTTAAGTTGGAGCATATATATCCATCATACTCAGCTTGTTTCTACACTTCTCAAACGGAAGATGAGATAACTTAGTAAACATCTCAGTTGTCTGATCCAAAAAAGCAAGACAAGTAGTGCAAAGCAACCCCTGCTGAATTAAGCTCCTAGTGTAATGACAATCCACTTCCACATATTTTGTTCTCTCGTGAAACATGGGATGGCAATGTATGTCGCAACTCAATTGCTACAGTACATTTTCATTGGCTCCTGAATAGTAACATGAAGTTCTCGCAACAAAGATCTTATCCATATCATCTCAGCTGCAGTATATGCCATGACATGGTACTTAGACTTAACATTGGAGTGTGAAACAACAGTCTGCAGCTTACACCTCCAGGTCACCAAATTTTTGGCTACAAAAGTGCAAAAGCCGGTCGTAGACCTCCTGTCTCTAACATCTCCTGCATAATCAGCATCTCTGTAGGTAATAATAGACATAGGAACCTTCTTCTGGAAGAGGATGCCTCTACTTGGACATCCTTTAATGTACCTCAACAACTGCATCACAACCTACCAATGATCATCAGTAGGTTTGTCTAGGAACTGGCTTAACTTTCCTCTTGCAAGGCTAATATCTAAGTTAGTAATGGTCAGATAGAGCAATTTCCCTATTGGCTATCAATAGGCCTTCTTGTCCTTTAATTTCGCAGTATCATCAAAAAGGTGTACTTTAAGATTCATAAGAATATTAGCATCCTTCGATCCTAACATGCTAGTTGCCTGGAGAATGTGAAGAGCATATTTTCTCTGTGACATAGCTATCACTTTCTTACTTGTGGCAATCTCAATGATCAGAAAATATCTTAGTTTTCCGAGGTCCTTCATGCCAAGCTGTCATGCCAAATACTACTTCACCTGAGAAATACCAGCTACATCACCTATGAGAATAAGGTCATCCACATACACAAGTAGAGCCACTATACCACCACCGGTCTTCCTCACAAAATAGTGAATGATTAGACGAGGACCTCTGCATCCCAATAACAGACCACTTCAAATAAGCGTTGAAACCAAGCTCCAGGACTTTGTTTAAGATCATTAATGGACTTACGAAATCTACATGCACACTCCCCCTGAACCTCAAATCCAGGCGATTGCTGCATATATATCTCCTCCTGTAAATCTCCATAGAGGAAGGCATTTTTGACATCCAGCTAGTGTCAATGCCATCCATAATGAGCTACAACAGAAATCAATATACGAACTGTGAGGAGCCGAGCAACTAGAGAGAATATGTCAGAAAAATCCACCATATAAGTTTAAGTGAATCTTTTGACCACAAGGCAAGCCTTATATCGAGAAATAGACCCATCTAGCTCCAACAAGGTGCACACCAGGAGGTAAAATAATAAGCTCCCAAGTGCCTCTGTCAGTAATAGCAAACATCTCCATAACTACCTTCCAATGTAGATGTAATAGAGCCTACTGATAAGAAGTAGGTATCTTAGCACTGAAAACTGCAACAGTAAATGCATGAAACTCTGTATCCAGAGAATCAACAAAAACAACACTCCCAGCAACATGATACTGGGCACAAGATCGAGAAGCCTTTCTGATAGCAATGGAAACATACTCATTTGTGGGCATAGAGGTAGAACCTAAAGACACATTATCAGAAGTATTGTCAGTATCCTCAACACATACCTAAGTGGGGGAGGACGGTGGTGGCTCAGTAGGAACTGAGGAGGTGTGTCTTCTCTTTATAACTGACAAAAAGTTGACATGTAACACCCTTAAAGGTATTATCATCTGGTGATACAACTTTGAATGTGCCCGTATTCTGCTCTATAGCAAGTACACTATTGCTCTAAGAAAAATCCTCCACCGTTACGAGAGGTACAGACATCGACACAGCCATCTCAACCTACTTCAACTGATGACCTGAAATAGAAAAGTATGGAATAGATTCATGGAAGGTCACATCCGCACTAACATAATGCCTCTGGTGTATAGGGTCAAAACACCTATATCTTTTCTAAGTGCGTGAATAGCCAAGAAACATGCACTTAACTAAGGTTGCCTGTAGGGATGCAAACGAGTCGAGTTCGGCTAAACCCACACCCATACCCATTTACAAAATCCATACCCATACCCTACCCATTTACCCATCCTACCCATTGGGTACCCATTAATAAATTGATCTTATAATCAAATCGTGCCAAATTAGAGTCAAACTAGAGGAAAAATCTATAACATAATTTATTAATTGTTTATTTTTAACAAGCTCTCAATATATGAGCTCGGGTTACTCTAATTTAATTGATCTCCATTAAAATTATTAGAAAAAGAACCTATCAAGGGGAATACATCAAAAATAAAAATACAAAAAAAAAGACTAAATACAAGTACCTTTCAAACAAAAAATTCTCATCCCCAAAATAAATGTTTAATAGAAGCTTTAGAAACATTCTCAACCTTCAAAATCATGGAGGGAATCATGAAGAAAATTAAGGTTGAGGAATGAAAGACTTAGGGTGAGACAAATATAAATCTTGGGTAAATGGAGGTTTTATTTCGGTATTCGGATAGGGTAATCGGGTATAGATTTATACCTATACCCATACCCAAACTCGGTCGGATTTTTTAGATAAAACCCATGCCCAAACCCGATTAGGTTCGGGTTGGGTTTACTGAAACTTTTTTTGAAAAATTGGGTTTACCAAAACTTACATCCCTAGTTACCTACAGATCTTAATGGTATACTATAGGGGAGGAGTTAATAGTATCGCTTAAAAAAATTTAAATGCAATAAAATCGTATCAATCCACAAAATAATCAAGCACAGTAATACCTAGATTTATAGTGGAAACCCTTCCCGTGTGAAAACCACTACCTAAGCCTCTAAGCTTAGGAGTTTTCCGACTAGGCAAAGCTAGTCAATCCACTATCGTATCACTTGAACGAGGATGACACAATCTCTTACAACAATCCCTTCTCTTTACAACCTGAAGATAAGCAAAACAACGGTTGGGATCCATAATCAAAGCAACAAGTAGAGGAAAGCGTAAAAGCAATATAATCCTGTGGAACCTCAAGGAAAATCAAATCGGATTTTTGCATAGGTTCGAATCGACGTGCTTTGAAAAGCATAAAAGCAGAAGTGCAGAAGCACTTTGAGAGAGCACGAGAGCTATTTTTCTAAATGGATTTCTCTTTGAATGTGTATGTGAAAAAGACTACCTCTTTCATGGTGGTTGAATTGCAGGAACTGGCCTTCCTCTCCTGTCATGTGCTTGGAACACCCGCTGTCCATGATCCATCTTCTTTCTTCTCGATCCTGTCATTTGTTTGCGTTTGTAAGGTCTTGGATTGTTGGATCTATAAATTGGCATCAGGTTTCCATTTGATTCACGATATGTCCACCTCTTGTAATCTACTTGATCTACAAAACAAGATTTCAAGAGTGCTTTTGGTACCCATTTTTGCTTGGATCCAAGGTGGTTAGTGGATGCTGCCTGTTTGGGCGAGTTACCTTTCTCTTTCTTTTGACTTGAACTAGATGCTTCATGATCATTTTTAGATATGTATCCTAACCTAAATTTTGTGGTGTTCTGGGTTTATGTTCCTAGGAGTTTATGCAAATTATAACTCCCTTTAGTGAACTTAGCTAGATCATTTGAAAGGTTAGTAGAATTTTCTTTCAATTTGTCTATATCTATTTTTAGGTTATCCATATGTGATCTTAGTGATGCGATTTCAACATATAGCTCCTTATTTTGTGATGCAAGTGTATCTTTTAAGGCTTTTACTAAGCTTTTATTTTATATCTTGAGTGATTTAACTATGTCATGTATTTCAAAGAAAGCTTTTAATAATTCATCAGGTAAAAAAGATGTTACCTCATCTTCTAGGGTCATGAGTCCTAGAAGAGCTTCTTCATTGGGGGTAACTTATTCCTCTGAGCTTGAATCAGACTCATCCCAAGTTGCATGAAGAGCCTTCTTCTTCCCATCCTTCCTTGGGAATTTCTTCTTCTTCTCTGATTCCTTCCTGATATGTCCCTTCCTTTTGCAATTGTAGCAGATGATGGTATCTTCCTTGGACTCTTCCTTCTTTCTCCAATTCCTTTTGTTCTTGAGAAACTTCCTAAACTTTCTTGAGAGATCTATACCTTCTTTATCTTCACTTGACATTTCTTCTAATTGATTGTTGGCTTCAAGTGCTACAATCTTCTTCTTAACTCCTTCATTTTCATGCTCTTTCGTATGTTGAAGCTAAACTTTGTATGCCATCAAGCTACCAACAAGATCACGGGTTTCTTTTACCTTGAATGTCCAATCGTAGGCAACTTTTAGGATGCTCCAGATTTCGTAAGCTGTCTTGTAGGCTGACACACGATTGAATTCTACTTTGGAAAGTCCATAAAAGATCGCGTAGCCTTTGCGTTATGTCGCCATCTTCTTCTGATCTGGAGTTATCGCTACTCCCTCAACTTCTGGGCGTGTAAACTTGGAGGCAATGATGTACCATACCTATTGATTATAGGAAGATCTACATCCTGGTCTTCCAGTATTAGTAGTTCGTTCCATCGAATAATAGAGGTCAAACTGCAGACTGTCCCTTTGCAAATGTGTCAACAGATGATTTCGACATCTTCTAGATGACGAGGATTTGATACCAGGTGAGGTTGCCTGTAGATCATAATGGTATGCTAAAGGGGAAGGATGAATAAGATGGCTTAAAATTTAAATGCAATAGAGATAGATCAATCCACAAAATAACTGGATTTATAGTGGAAACCATTATCGGGTGAAAACTACTACCTAAGTCTTTCAGCTTAGGATTTTTCTAACTAGGCGAAGCTAATCAATCCACTATCGCACCACTTTAACGAGGGTAGCACTACCTCCTATAACAATCCCTTCTCTTTACAACCTAAAGAGAAGCAAAACAATGGATCTTCCCAATAACTTAGGGTTCATAATCAAAGCAACAAGAAAAATAAAATAATATAATCTTATGGAACCTCAAGGAAAGTCAAATCGAATTTTTGCAGAGGTTCGAATCGACATACTTTGGAAAGCATAAAAGCAAAAGCGTAGAAGCACTTTAAGAGAAAGCACAAGAACTCTTTTTCTAGATGAATTTCTCTTTGAATGTGTGTTTGAAAAAGGCAACCTACGACCTTTATTTATACTAGAAAATCGACCAGAAAAGGAAGTCAGATTGGTCGATCAATTAAAGCAGTTTGATCCATCAAAATGAGTTTTGGTTGGTCAAACTAGTTATTTGATCGATCAATGTTTAGTCGATTAATTAAACTAAATGGTCGATTAAAGGTATATTTATCAACTTCCTAAAATGGATTGTTTTGATCGATTAATTAATTTGATCGATCAATATTACTATTTGGTCAATTAATTAACCTAAAAACTTGATTTTACGTTAAGTGCGAAAAACCGTTTGAATCTTAATTGGGGTTGTTGATACTCCCATTTATACTTCTTGTTTATGTTTACTAGGGACTGTTTAGTTATCTTTATATTTTGTCTGATTTTTTATTTATTTTTCCCAACATCTCTCTCTATATATAGAGGTGTAGGGTTTTCTCAATAATATAGATTGGTCATTTCTTCCCACTTGGTATCATAACGACAATCCTAGATCGACGATTTAGTATCCAACCCCTCATGAACCTCCATACCCCTCCACCAAAACCCTAGTTTCTCGTTTTACACTCGCAAAAGCCGCTACCAGCCAACCACCAGCCGCCGCTAGACCTAGGAGGCTGCTGCAACAGTCGCAGCGACTGCTGGTGCCCGTCGCGACTCCAGCTGCTCCACTCCCTTGAGTTGTGAGTCGCCTTCTCGAGTGCTAGCGCCGCCAATAGACCCCAGTGAACCTCTTCTAAAGCCCTAAAAGGCGCCATCGCCTCTTCAAGGGCTCTGCAACACCACCTCGAGGCCCTGCAGCGTCGCCTTTCCTCGCGCTGAGGGCCTCTTTGAGGGCTCTGCAATGCCGCCTCTCCTCGCGCTGAGGGTCGGTCTGGAGGTCATGGCGCTACCTTGAGGGTGTAGCACTGCTCGGGTGGTAGATCCAGCACCTCGAGACAGCACCTCCCATCGCCGAAGTGCCGCCTCAAACCACGGTAGCCCCGCCACCTTCGCCGCCCATCACCTGTAGGTCACGGTGGTGGTTCTTGGGGCCGGTTGAGCCTGCCCAAGCGCTATTAGGACACGCCCTAATGTCCTAACATGCGCTAAAATCTGATCTACAGGATTTATGTGATTCTTGAGATGTTTTCTAAGATTTTTTTGCCTTAGATGTCATGTTCAAGAGATCATTTTTTCTCTGCTTGTGAAGTTTTCAGATCTGAATATTGATTTTAGATCATAAGCTGGATGATAAATGCATCTGGAGTGATGCCTTGGTAATTTTACATCTATGATGGTGAGTTCTAGCTCCTGGTGATCCACCTCATCGATACTATGGCAGGGGTGGTTGAGTATACAGGCTTGATGCCGCAAAAGCAAGATAAGAGTCACCATGGTACAGGATGGTTAGTCGATTCCGGTGCTTCACAACATCTTTGTGGAGATCAGAGCTATTTCCGGTCACTTATTTCTGTTGCATCAGGGAGAACGGTACAAGTTGCTGATGGTAGACATGCACTCATTGTTGGCCAGGGGGAAGTATCTATGACCCCCACATTGCGGTTGTCAAGAGCACTACACGTACCGGAGTTTCCCATGAGCTTGTTGTCTGCGAGCAAGATCACAAAGGATCCTCATTGTAAGGTGATTTTTTATGAGATCGGATGTATTGTCCAGGATAAGCTTACTGGGAAGACTATCACCAGGGGTACAGAGGAGAATGATCTTTATCATCTTGGTCAGGAGCCATTTGCAGGTGTCAGTAAACATGATGGTGGGAGTGTCTTACAATGGCACGTTCGTCTAGGACATTTGCCTCTGAATTGACTCAGGAAGGTGATTCCGCATATTTCACCTGCTGTTACTATTAGGTGTAATGCTTGCCAATTGAGTAAGTATCATCGGTCTTCATTCCTTGCCAGTACTTCTCCTGGAGCAGCTGCTCCCTTTGAGTCACTCCATATGGATGTTTGGGGACCGAGTAGAGTTCCAGACATGACAGGACACCGTTACTATCTTGTTGTCGACGATTTCACTAGAGTATCCTAGCTGTTTCTTATAAAGAACAAGGCAGAGGTTGAAGGTATTATAGAGACTTCTCTTGGAGATTAAGACTCAGTATTCTACTACAGTAAAGATTGTACGGACAGATGATGCCCTTGAGTTTTGCACTACTAGACTTACAGAGTTTTACAGGACTCATGGAGCAGAAGAATGGAGTTGTCAAGCAAAAGCACAGACACCTGTTAGAGGTTGCCTGCACTCTTCTTATTCACCACAATGTTCCACAGAGATACTGGGGGGATGTTGTTTTGACGACAACTTACCTCATTAACAGGATGCCGAGTTTAGTTCTTTACGAGCAGCTACCGATTCTCCTATTACACCCAGATGGTGACCTTTTCCACGTGTCTCCTAGGAGTTTTGGGTGTGTAGCTTTTGTTCATGTGGCATCACCAGGACGGGACAAGCTTGCTCCTTACGCTGTTAAGTGCGTCTTTTTAGAGTACTCGAGGGGTCAAAAGAGGTACCGATGTTATGATCCCATCCACCACAAACATTATATCAGTGCTGATGTGACTTTTTATGACGGGACAAGCTTGCTCCTCACGCTATTAAGTGCGTCTTTTTAGAGTACTCCAGGGGTCAAAAAGGGTATCAATGCTATAATCCCATCCACCACAAGTATTATATCAGTGCTGATGTGACTTTTCATGAGACACCATATTTTTCTGTTGCTAAACAAGCGAGTGTTCATGATGATGCAACTCCCATGCCTATTCCTTCGATTTCACTTGAGGATATTCCGGTTTCCATACCTCAACTGACCTCTTCAAGCTCCACTACCCTCGTGGATGACTATCAGAGATTGCATAGTCCTCTACGCACATATAGTAGACCTCATGCAACACTACAGAGGTCACCGGCCACACTAGTGACTGATGTTTCACAAGCAGTTGAGATTGACTTTGATGGCAGCGATTTTCTAGCTAGACTTGATCCTCCTGACAGTGCAGATCACTATAGTAGTGAGGCTCCTACAGCAACTCAATCAGAGATACCAGATGATTCTGACCTTCCTATTGCTATTAGGAAGGCACCCCGTACACGTGAGTCCAGATATCGTGTTGCAGGCAGTTTGGCTATCGATGGTCTTGCTCTTCAGCTTAGCAGCTTTTGTCAGGCGCTCACAAAGTCATACATTCTGTCTACCGACCAGCAGGCCATACTTGATCCAAAGTGGTGTCAAGCCATGGAGGATGAGATAGCCGCACTTCAAAGCAAACAAACTTGGGATCTCACCTCGCTTCCTACAAGTGCGCAACTTGTTAGCTTCATATGGGTCTTTGCATTGAAAGACAATCCTGATGGGTCTATTTCAAGATATGAGCCAGGTTGATGGCAAAGGGATTCACCCAGACTTATGGGGTATACTTCTTTGATACTTTCTCTCCTGCTGCACGCCTTGCCACCATTCAAGTACTCATCTCTGTTGCTGCCCACAGAGATTGGAGGTACATCAGCTTGATGTGAAGAATGCTTTTCTCTGCGATAATCTTCAGGAGAAGGTTTACATGCAGCAGTTCCCAAGTTTTGAGGTTCAAGGGGAGTGTGTGTGTAGACTCAGGAAGGCCATTTATGACCTAAAGCAGAGTTCGAGAGCCTGGTTTCAAAAGCTGTCAGATGTGTTGCAGAGGATGGGGATGCAAAGGTCCTCTTCAGATCATTCTCTATTTGTCAGGAAAACGGAGAATGGTATTGTAGCACTACTAGTTTATATAAATGATCTGATTGTCACCGGCAGTGATGAGGTTGGGATAAGACAGGTCAAGGAGTCTCTTGCACAGAAGTTTGTTATGGAGCTAGGCCAGCTTAGATATTTTCTGGGAATTGAGGTTGCTAGGAGAAAATATGGGAATGTTATTTCTCAAAGCAAGTATGCGTTGGATGTCCTTCAGGAGACAGGCATGCTGGGGTCCAAGCCAGCCAATATTCCTATGGACCCCAAGACACATCTACATGATGCGGGGGCAGAGGTAGCTGATAGTAGAGCGTACAGACAGCTTGTAGGCAAGCTGTTGTATCTGACCATTACCAAACCGGATATTGCCTTGGCAATAGGCAAACTCAACCAGTTTATGGAGAAGCCAACGAAGCTACACTGGCAGCTAACTATGCAGGTGCTTAGATACTTGAAGAAAGCACCAGGTCGCGGTATTCTCTTCCAAAGAGGCACTCCTATGACAGTAGTAGGATATTCTAATGCAGATTATGCAGGATGCGTGATTGACAGGAAATCTACCACTGGTTTCTGTACATTTGTGACTGGTAATCTGGTTACTTGGAGGAGCAAAAAACAGGGGGTAGTTTCTCACTCCAGTGCAGAGTCAGAGTATAGGACGATGACCCAAACTGCTACAGAGATGATTTGGATACAGTCTCTACTGCATGATTTACACATCCAGATTGAGGAACCTGGAGATGCGATGTGATAATCGGGTTGTTACATATATAGCCAACAACCCAATGTTCCATGAGTACACCAAACATGTTGAGGTTGACTACCACGATACCAGAGATCTTATACAACGTGGTTTGCTACGTACTACTTACGTTGCATCTGAGGACCAGACTGCTGATGTGTTCACAAAGCCTCTGCCTCGATCAGCATTTGATTACTATTGTTCCAAGCTAAGCATGATTGACATCTACGCTCCAGCTTGAGGGAGAGTGTTGATACTCCTATTTATATTTCTTGTTTATGTTTACTGGGGACTGTTTAGTTATCTTTATATTTTATCTGGTTCTTTTATGTATTTTTCCCAACATCTCTCTATATATAGAGGTGTAGGGTTTTCTCAATAATATAGATTTGTCATTTCTTCCCTCTGAGGTTCCTTACAAGATAATTTAGACTCAATAAAAATAAAAAGACACTGAGAAGAAATCAGCAATCTTCTAGCTTTAATCTAAGAATCCATAAGAGTGTCCTGAAAGATTAGTCTAGCAAATAGCATAATTTTGGTGCACCAAAACAGAGGTACTTACATTAACTACCTTAGAAGCTAATTTATCACGACCAGGTCTAAGGAGGTGTACAAATGTCACGCAACCAAAAGTTTTTGGTGACAGTAAACAAATATGAATCAGTATACAGAATGTTCTATGGAATCTGCTGATGAAACACAAAGGAAGAAAGTCTATTAATGAGATAACAAGCAGTTAAAATAGCATCTCCCCAGCTGCTATATGGAACACTATTCTAGATGAATAAGGCTCTAGCTGTATCCAAAATATGATGTTATTTGCGTTCAGCAATCCCATTCAGCTGTGACGTGTGAGGGCAATACATCTGATGTACGATGCCATCTAACCCATACAAGGATGCCAAATTCTTGGTATAAAATTCTAAGACATTATTAGTTCTAATTTTCTTAATGCACACCAAACTGAGTTTTCATAAACACCACAAATTGCTGAATAATAGATCCAACCTCCGATTTATTCCACATCAAAAATATCCATGATAAACAAGAGAATCATCCACAAGTAACAGATAATACCAATAACTCTGTCGGTCTGCCACACGACTAGGGCCCCAAACATCATAATGTAAAATCAAGCAGAACTATTAGACTGGATAGAAGCTAGAAACTGGTACGTCAATGCTTCCACACCTGACAGGCATCACACTGAATCTTCATTGCAGGCGAAAGATGAGGGATGATCCAATGTAGCTTATCCAGTGAAGGATGGCATCGTCGTTTGTGCCACTGCAAAGCACTCTCCACAGTAGTACTTGTCTAACAGGCTACAGCAATAGAACTCTGAACCAGCCGGTATACACCCCCTCCTCATGGCCACCATCAATCGTCCTCCCCATCATGTGGTCCTAAAACGTATATCCAACCGCAACAAAAATAGCACGACAATTCAACTGCTTAGTAATAATACTAACAGACAATACCTGCATTGCCATGTCAGGCACATAATAAACACCAGAGAAGTGCATGGAGGAAGTAACTGACACCTCTCCCTTACCACAGATGGAGGCATGCCTACCATTTACGAGTTATACTGAGCAATCCTGTGATACCTTCTGCTTATTCCCAAAATACTAGGAATTCCTTGAAAAATGATCTAAGGCACCTGAATCAATCAACCATGAACTCTTCATAATTAATGCGGAGGCATAAGCAACAGTACCTGAGGACTAAGGTTGCTCATGGGTAAACTAAGCTAGACGTACGACTGCATCATAGTCTGCCTCTGCAAAGGTCAGTGCCTAAGTAGACACAGCTGAAGGTATAATCACAGAAACTTGGTTGACAACTGCAGGCTGTCTAAGTTTGTTCCAGCACTTGGACTCAATGTGGCCAATTCTCCCACAATAGGAGCAGGTGGGCTTGCCACGACCACCATCAGCACGCCCCCTATCTTTGCCTTGGAAGGTTCCTATCCATCCTCCACAAGTATTCAAGGCTACATGAGCAGAAGAGATATGATTAGTAACCTCCGGCGTAGACTAGGCTTGCAACCTGCTAAGTCTCCTGTGTATCTCAATGAGAGAAAGATCAAATAACGTCAAAATCTATGAGCGTGCAGCAGAATAACTATCATTAAGCCATATCAGAAATATATGTGCGAAGAACTCCTTCCTCTAATCCCTACACATGGCTAAGGTACACATCGGCCTGCATGCATTACACTTCTCCAAGAGTCCTTTCATGGTGGAATAATACTGCGAGAGGCTCATGGATTCCTACTTTAAATGACAGATGTCATAATGAATCTGAAAGATCTTGGTAGAGTTAAGTTCATGAGAATATGCATTGTAACGACCCGATTCAAGAATCCCTACGAGACACGAGAATCGGACCGACTCGACTGACCTCAAGACCCAGTCGTCCAACGAGAAAGTAACCAAAAGAGCAGTAAAATAAATCACATTCAACGTGTATATAACTAGCAATAACAAAATACAGCAGTAGAGAAAAGAAATACTACAGTATACACCACCACAACAGTATAGAAATAAACATTTACATAAACATAAAACTTACAAAAAAGAGAGTACAAGGGGTAACAGAAACTACTCACAACAACAGCAAAAAAAGTACAGTGGGTACTACAAGTGATACTACTGGGCTCTACTAGACCCAGCGCCCTCTGCAGCCGCCGACTCTGGCTGCTCAACACCTGATCCTAAAAAGTAACAAGGGTGACACGTTAGCGAAATATTGAGTAAAGTGGCAACTAAAAGCTAGAAGAAGCAGTAGAGTGGTCAGTAACTGTTTTTACTTTCTTTCTTTATATTTTTCCATTTATTCACTATTGATTTATTCCTCAGATCCTTCTCTTGATCTTGAATGTTCCTCGTGGGAACGATCTTGATTGCAGTCTTTTCCGAAAAGTAGAAGTAACATGTGGTGCTCTCCTGGCCGGGAGAGTCCCCCGTGGTGGTCCTACCCTCAGTCAACCACCCTAAGGTCGCTGACAAACGTAACGGTGACTACGGCACACGCGATAAACGCACGAGTAGCTACCCCGCACTGGCACGCGGTCAGTCGTTTCCGTTAACGGGTGCATGGCCGCGTGCCAGTGCAGAAACGACTGACCGCGTGCCAGTGCGTGGTAGCTACCCGTGCGTTTATCGCACGTGCCGTAGTCACCGTTACGTCTGTCAGCGACCTTAGGGTGGTTGACTAAGGGTAGGACCACCACGGGGGACTCTCCCAGCCAGGAGAGCACCACGTGTTACTTCTACTTTTCGGAAAAGACTGCAATCAAGATCGTTCCCACGAGGAACATTCAAGATCAAGAGAAGGATCTAAGGAATAAATCAATAGTGAATAAATGGAAAAATATAAAGAAAGAAAGTAAAAATATAACAGCTACTGACCACTTTACTGCTTCTTCTAGCTTTTAGTTGACATTCTACTCAGCGTTTCGCTGACATCACCCTTGTTACTTTTCAGGACTAGGTGTTGAGCAACCAGAGTCGATGGCTACAGAGGGCGCTGAGTCTAGTAGAGCCCAGTAGTGTCACTTGTAGTACCCACTGTACTTTTTTTGCTGTTGTAAATAGTTTCTGTTACCTCCTGTACTTTCTTTTTTGTAAGCTTCATGTTTATGTAAATGTTTATTTCTCTACTGTTGTGGTGGTGTATACTGTAGTATTTCTTTTCTCTACTGCTGTATTTTGTTACTGCTAGTTATATACATGTTGAATGTGATTTATTTTACTGCTCTTTTGGTTACTTTCTCGTTGGACGACTGGGTCTTGGGGTCAGTCGAGTCGGTCCGATTCTTATATCTCGTAGGGATTCAGGAATCAGGTTGTTACATGCATCCTTCAAACCAGCCCACATATGTTTCACAGTTTTATAATACATGACTCTATCTCCAATGCGGGGTATCACATTGTTTAGTATTCCGATCCTTAAAATGGCATCATCTCTGTTACAGGTTGCATACTTCCCTGTCTTCTACTCTGGTAGTGTTTTTATGAGGACACGTTGCTTCTCATGGCCTTCCATAGTCAGAAGAAATATTTGAAACCAACGAGGACAATTGGTCTCATTAAGCTTCACAATATGAGTAAAAAATGGATTCTTATTGACTATACTTTCTCCAGTTTGTTCTAACGTTACTCTAGACTCTGAAGATGATGAGGCCATAGTGAAATCACACCACAAACACCTTTAAAGACAGATCTAAATTCTGACAGAAGCAGGGAATACACACCACAAAATATGCATCAACCAAGGAATATACACCCCAAAAACTCCGCTCACACAAGATTCCAACATTTGTCAACAATCCAAGGGGAATACACACCCCAAAATATGCATCAACAAGGAAATACAAACCCCAAAACAGTAATCAAGATATTGATTTGACCATACCTTCAAAGATAAATTTGCAAACACTTTTCGAAAGGCCCTTGCCTTAGAACTACATCACCAACGTGCCAAGGACCTTCCTAGACCCTGTTGCAAGGGAGAACAGGGCCTACTGCCCTCTCCCTACCGCTGAAGAAGACTTGGCAGCAAGTAGAAGGCGCCGGAGAAGAAGAGGAGGTTGGATCGACCCTCCTACCGCTCCTACCGCTGCGATGATTGGGCAACGGCGCTACTATCGGTGACGGCGACGATGGCGAGGCTATACGGTAAGATTAAGGTTTTCTTGGAAGAGTTTCCAAATCAACTCTGATACCAAGATGAAGAAAATAAAACTTCATAATTACTAAACCATCCCTATACCTCCATAAGAGAGAGGTAAGGGAAAATTTATGACAAGAGTCCCCTAAAAAATAATAGACATAATGACCCCAACACATAAAGTAACGCAACATATTAATCATTAGATTTATGTTAATTTTCATTTCCATTTAGATTTCTCAACATCCTTGTATTTATAACAACAAAAATGAGAAAGAAGCATGTATGTGTAATTTCTATCTACATGCGGTTTGCATTGCACAGTTTGAAGATGAAGAAAAACATGCTTGTATTCATTTCCTCAAAGAATAAAAATGGACATTATCGCTGAACTAGCCTTCTAAGTTGTATTATCTTTCACACAACAAAAGGAGAATGGTGTTAGATAAAAGCTGGATTGAAGCAGCCTCGCGCACGACTTTAGGGCCATGTGGTCAAGTTCTTTGCCAGTCCACTGGGTCCAGGAGTCAACTTGAAGTGATAGCACCATAAACAGAACTCAACAGGCTTCCTCAAAAAACCAAAATCCAATATCAAACCTACCTTAAAGCCCCCACTTGGGTTATAAACTCACAACACTAAGCTCAACCTTAAAGCGGAAAAAAATAAGGCCCAACCAGAGCAGGCCAACATTAATGCGTAATACAACACTAAAGAATGAAGTCCATCACAGTAGCAGTCAGCTGGATCAAAGTAACGAATTCAATGTGTGGAAAACAAGTTTATCATGAAGGTGTCTCTTCCTCAGTATGCAAGTTATTTTCCTTATATCAAAGAAAGATTACCAGGGTTGTCAATCCAAGGGATCCTCCACTTCCCTTTATAATTTGGATTCTTTATCTTCTGCACTTAGAAAAAATAATGGTTTTTGAGTGCATAATCATATAATTCAGATAGCTAGAACAATGAACACACTGATGCTATGAACCTTGTGCTTCCATGGTCCCTTGTAGGCTGGATTGGGTATCTTTGGAGGCTTCCATATTCCATCCTCATCATCATCCCAGCTATCAGGCTGATAAGTAATAGGTAGTGCAAAGACGAGAACAACTAATTACAGTTTCTGTTTGATATGAATAAAGGAGCCTATCTTTTACAGGCAGATAGTCCAAATTATCAAGTATCCATGCATCGAATGATTAAATAAAAGGAATTTCAAATAGTTTTCTTTTTTTTAGGAAATTCAAATAGTTATTTTATTTGAGAAAGTTGGAGAATTTCTATGCGCTGCAGAAGTACCTTCTTTGCTTTTGGATCTGGAATTTCAGCTGGGATCAAATCATATCCCTGCAGAAGGGAAATATTCAGAAAATGTGCATTTATACACCTCAAAGAACAATGAAGAAATTTTTTTTTCAAGAGGGAAGAACAATGAAGAAATACCTCAGGTTTGACATCATTGGGGTCCTCGATATACTCTCTGCCATCCCAATCCTTTGGCTTCAGTGATGCATATATAGTGATTAGAAAGGCAAATCATAATGATAAGCATCAAAGTATATACGTATATCAGAGACTGCTCAAACCTTTTTGGCATTAACATCTTTGATTTTCCGAGGAGGAAGAATGTCCCAATCGGTATACATAGTTCCTGATTCTCTTTCCCGATTGTCAACCAGGACACTATATGAAGCATCGGGCCTTAGAATAAATGTATAGAAATGAGTCAGCTTGTCAGTTTCGCATTGCATATCTTTTCTAATAGGATAATTTTGTCCCTGATATGAAAGTATAAGGTGAATCTTCTTTGTTTGCGTCCCACAGATATCTGGCCCGAACATCAAACTGCATGGGAATCACACACTGATAAGAGACAGGGATAAACAGAACACAATGGAAACCCTTCAGTATTCACTAGACCTATAAGTCTGTAACAACCATTATTGCATGTTGCCCCAACAAGAGATGTCTAAAAGGCCACTAGACCGTCCATATTAGTAGGAAGCTTGTCTGTCCTTTTATAAGTGAAAAATGAGGTGGAGGTCAGAACTAGCTCTTTGCTTACAGTAAAAAAAACAAGTGAATGCTTTAGTTCAAAGCCATAAAACTGAGTCTAGTTACGTTTCCAAAAAAAAATAAAACTGAGCCTAGTTGAAACAGAAAGGTGAGACATATATAATAAACCTAACCGCAAAAATTTCCACCATCCTAGTCTATCCTGATCAGATTATTAGCTAGAATAACATGTCTGAAAATATAAGCTCAGTGGACCTTAATCTTAATCTTGTGTTGCTTGGAAAAGTTCATATTCATTCACATCTCTTTATAAGACAATTCATAATCTCTTGTGACACGCAACAACCTCATTGCAATCACATCTTCCCCTTCCATAATATCAGCAGCATCTCCAATTTAGTGCAGAAACCTACAGCATCCTTGGGGCAACTTTTCTCCTGCAAGAGTTCTCTAATATGCATTGTCTGGGCCTAGCCAAGACAATAAGATCAACAAGTTACCTAGTTGACTGACTGACCTGGTCAACCCAAAATGCTTAAACACCCACAATTTAAAGTTATTCTTAAACGAGCATTAGATAGAAGGAAACTCGATGGTGGAACAAGAGAAACTTTGACCAAAAAAGGGCATGCTTCAAAGCTCTTCACCAAGATAAGATGTCATAGAAAATGGAAACAAAGACATGTAAAAGGTAGCCAGCAAAGCAATGGCAAAAGCATGGAGCTTCTATGTTAAACATAAGAAGCTTGATAATGAGGAAGAAACAATTATCTCCAAAGTAGGTAGATCAAAGTAGCTGAGAATGAATGATCCCACATATGAAGTTTATCAAAGAATAAAGATGAGAAGACACTAATGGCTGGAGAATATATCAAAACAACTTGGAAGAACTATTTGTTCAGCCTTCTTAATGGATATATATGGGAAACTGTTTTAATTTGATGCCTAGTAGGCCTATATCAAAGCAGTACAAGTTGTAAGGTGTACAATGGAAATCTTGCATATGATTATTAACTTGGGACAAGGATGGAATATACGGGAGCAAGTGGGGCACATGGCCCCACCAATCCATTCAAAGCCTAATAGCGATTTCCATATTTAGATGCAATCGTGTCCACCTCGTTTCAGATGTAGGACGATGCACCCACAAACCTTTCCAATATGGAACATAATCAGCCAAAGTTGTTTATAATAATGCATATATTTGACTTGAAATCCCACTTTAGCAAAATACCTCCACAATCATCAACTATTTTTTTTAAAAAAAGCGAAAGGGCGGTTATCCAAGTGATAACCCCCCAAAATCATTTCATTCAAAAAAATAAATTACATCAAAATTACAGGGTAGATCCCCAAAACACCACCTAGGAGGAGATAGCCGAAACAAAATTCTCAACATAAGGCCTCTCCCCCCTAAAAATCACCCTATTCCTCCCCAGCCAAACACCCCAAAGGACTGTCAAGACCTTCGCTCTCTCCTTTTTGGACCTGAAGGCAAAATCCCCGCCGTAGGCGTTGCCCCTACGAAAAGATTCCAAGAAGCTACCGATGTCTTGATAAGCGATCCAGTCAATTCCCATCCGCTACCAGACCTATGTCGCGAAGGGGCATTGAAAGAAAAGGTGCTGGATATCTTCCTCCACCCCATCACAAAGGAGGCATGCAAGATCCTCCAAATGAGCCCATCTACCTCTCCACTGCTTCGTCATAATCCTTCCCCTCCTCACCAGCCAAGCAAAACTCGTCACCTTCAAAGGGCAATCCGCCTTCTACATCAGATTGTAGTCACTCAAGAAATCGACATCATGGTTGGATATGCCACCCCCTAACCTGCAGAAGACTTTTGCCACAGAAAAGTCTCCTTCCGAATGAAAACCATCCTTGCCCTTCTCTGGTGCCCAACCCTTCAGCTCCTGCAGCAGCCGCTAGAGCTCCTCATACCTCTAGTCAGATAGCCCTCCTCGGAAAGTTGGACACCACATCCCGTCCCAACATCCATCCACCGTAGCTGCCGGGTCCACAACACTCCCAACAAGGTGAGGGAACCTCTCTGCAAGGGTTAAGCCGCCCCCATGCCAGTCATCCTGCCAAAAACGGAAAGCATCGCCCTTCCCAAGAGTGAAAGAGAAGAAATCCCGCACCTTCGCCATTACCGACGCCAAGCCCCTAAGGAATTGGGAGGCACCTGGAGGGGGGGTCTCCAGAGGCTCCTAAGAGAGGAAAGGGCCATAACATCGTCGCATAACATCTCCGAAGAGCCCCCGCTCCTGCCCCACCAATCTCGCTATCCACTTGGTCAGGAGGCTAATATTTACCTTGTCTATATCTCTAACCCCCAAACCCCCTTCCTGGAGTGGTCTGCAAACCTCCTCCCAAGCTACCAACCTCGCCCCCTTTCCCATCGACCCTGCATTGGCCCAGAAGAAGTCCCTCATCAATCCCGATATCTTCTTTTCAATATGGCACGGGAGTCTGAAGATTAAGAGAAAATACGACGGAATGGATGCCAGCACCGCTTTGACAAGAACCAATCTCCCACCTCTAGAGAGGGGTCTAGATGACCAACCAGCCAATTTTCTTTCCATCCTCTCCGATAGAGGAATCCAATCCTGTACCCTAAGGCGTCAAGCTGACAACGGGAGGCCCAAATATACCAGGGGCAGACAACCCACCTCCGTCTCTGAAGCCCCCCTCACTCTTTCCACCTCTTCAACCGACAAGTTGAACGGGACAAATGTTAATTTTACTTTAAAGTTGACAGCGGATTACTTCAAGGAGTTTAATGGGAGGTGCAATCAGCAACTAATTAGGGAATGGAATCCATGCAATGGCCGTCAATCAGTTTCTGCATTCCCCTCGTGGGAGTCAAGGATATCTTTGATACCATTCATATCTTGAGAAGTAAGGGTGAAAGCCCCCATCCCTCTATTCACTTCACCCATCCTTCATGGCAGAGAGAGAGGGTACAAGCTGTTTGTGGGATATTGTGGATTTGTGTGGGGTTGCTATGGTGATGGTTTCTACGGATATTTTATGACAAATGAAGGGGCCTAGAAGATACTATTAGAATATCATCATTACAAGGGCTTTTATCCTTAAGACTCTTTATTGAGTAGAGATAATCATCTAGTTTTATCCAATAGAATGGAAATCGCAATTCTTGTTTGGAACTTTTTTTCCCTGTATGTTGTCCTTCTTTGTGAGGCTTTGCATGGCTGATCAAGAGTTTCCATCCAAAACTTCAATCGCAGAGAGGCAGCCACCACCTCAACTTTTACAGCAGGAAGAAAGACCCAAATCCAGAAAAAACCATACATAAATTTCTGAAGGATCACCCAGATAATGTATTTTCGAAGGGTGAAAAAGTTGGAGTTATAAGCTGCATCACAATTGGCATTTTGTTTGTTCAAACATGCATTACTTTTTCAATTCTTTTGGAACCTTTTTTGCGGAGTCTTTTTATTCCATCACATAACATAACATACTCATCTCAAGATTTTCAAACACGCATCCTCAGTTTTAATATATTGCAGCTCCTAGCACTTAACTGGCAATAGTAAACTGGTAGAAGGGCTACCTATCATGCATCCTAGTTGACAAAAAGTTTTAGATGATGAAACCCAGAAGGCACAAACCTGTAGGGAGTATCACCACCAAATTTTTTCTGATTGACGTATCCGGAAAGGAGCTTAATGTAGCCACCACCACATTCAATGTCCTGCTCAAATTTAATGGAATACTGAACTACAAGAGTCCTATTCTTGTTGCTGAACTCTGGAATTTTTGCCGATATGGAAAAGTGTTTTGCATCAGAATATGTCTGAAGACCTGTTTTGCCAATAAATATAGAATTAGGTTTAGCCATAAACAAAGGCAAGAAGAAAAGGATGTGATGGAATTGTTGTGCTTAAAAGGGCACTTTCAGGCTAAAACAATTTTAATCTAACAAGGATATATTGGAATAAAGCTGAAACTTAAACCAAGAGCATGCACCTTTATCATCTGGATCACCAGCCCACTTCCCTCCTGTGTGCTTGAATGATCCAGCTTTTCCTTCGCCCTTTTTCCAATCAGATTTGACCCAACGCTGTTGCCAACCATCTATGAAAAACCCAAAGACCAAAAAAAGTTTCATTAAACATCTAAAAAACATGGCTATTATGAATTACACAGTCACAGAAGATAAGACAACATCATAATTACTTAAAGTTCATGAAATCGTGAAATTTGGAACCCACATTGACACTCTAGATTGATACTTTATTACACACAAATGCATGTGTGTGTGCACATGGGGCACGCACATGCATGCATGCTTGGGACACACATGAGCACACGTCGCACATGAATGTAAGGTATGTAAGGTACATGCATACATATATTCATGTGGCAAACATACATGAACACACACACACAAAATATGGATACATATATTCATGTGCACACAACATGTGCACACAACATATGCACACATTAACACCCATATGACAAATGCATACATATATCTATGTCTACACACTTGTATAAATATAGACAAATGGTATATGCATATGGTAAACACATCCCAGAGATGCACACAAAAAGAGAGAGTGGGGAAGAGTTGGTGAGAACAATTGCCTAATGGTCCTCCACAATAAGGTCAAAGAAATTGTTAAACCTGGAGAGTGTAGATTCGGCTTAGGTGTTTCCTATGCATCCTCTAATCTGAAAATTGCCAAGGCCCATCCAGAATTTGCCTTGCCTGGGCGATCTCCTAGATCTTACAACATTACTTGGGAAAAAAGCTTCACAAAATTTGTCTTTTTCTTTCACAGCTTTTTAAGCATAATTTACATAAATACAAAAGTTGCTTGACAGTCAACACCAATTTATTCATTATTTTCTATTGATCTTTGCTAGATTGCTTACAAAAATAAACACAGCTTGACAGCTATTATGATAACATGAACAGCTTTTTATTGTGCTAATGGAGAAAAAGAGAAACAATCAAATGTCCAGACCATCCCTAGAATCCAAGGAGTGATAGGTAGGTGCCAATGTAAATAAGAAAATAACCTCTAACAACCAATTTAGGTAGGAATGAAGGTTAGGAATTAATTTCCACACTTACACAATCTCCTTTTGAGTCTCAACCAAGAGAAAAAGAAAAATGATTGAACTTAATTTTTTTCTAGGAATATTCATTTTCCTCGAGAGACGAAGAAAAGATCCAATCATCCAAGTGCATTGTATTTTCAATGTGATCCAAGAAGATTCTATGGAATCTAAAAATTGAAAAAATGGGATCCATGTTCAATGTGCTAAATGAAAAGATGACATTGAAACGGTTAAGAATTGGATTGAGTTGATAATTGGATGAAATGACTTAACTTAAATTAGAAACCCTAGAACTCTCTTCTATAGAGAGTGACCGAATGGGTGGAAGTACACAAAAGCTCCCGAGGAGCAAACCAAATCCAACATAAAAATAGAAATATAAAATATGTGTTAACACTCCCCCTCAAGCTAGAGCATAGATATCTATCGTGCTCAGCTTGGATACACATGAATTAAATAGAGATCTGGCTAAGGGCTTGGTAAAGATGTCAACAATCTACTCCTTAGTTGTGAATAACTTGGAAAAAAGCAACCTTTTCTGAATGATGTCTCTGACTGACATGACAATCAACCTCAACATGCTTCGTCCTCTCATGAAATGCTGGGTTGTTGGCAATAAAGGTGACTACTCTATTATTACATTTCATCTCCATCAGGCTGGAAAACTGTATCTGCAAGTCAGTAAGTATGGATCTGATCCACATCATCTCTACAGTGGTCTGAGCCATAACCTTGTACTCAGACTCAACACTAGTTCTAGCTACTGTGCTCTGCTTCATGCTCCTCCATGTAATCAAACTTCATACTAGAAAGGTGTAGAACCCAGTAGTGGATTTGCAATCCACATGACATTCAACGTAGTCTGCATCAGAGTATCCAACCAAGGTCATGAAAGAGCCCTTGGAAAAGAGAAGACCCTTCCCAGGAGCCTTCTTGATGTATGAGCACCATCAATGCTGCATCTCAGTGCTAACGTGTTGGTTTGGCCATGAACTCAGTTTCCCTACTGCAAAGGAGATGTCTAGCCTCGTAATAGTGAGATATAGCAGCTTGCCCACAAGCTGCCTGTACTACCTGCTATCCACCAACTGTGCATTCTCATCATATAGTGGCATCTTGGGATCCATAGGAATATTGACCTCCTTGGCCCCAAGCATTCCAATCTCTTGTAAGATGTCCAAAGCATATTTCCTCTAGGATAAGACTAAGCCTTTTTTGCTGTGAGCAACCTCAATACCAAAAACGTACCATAGAGCTCCCAAGCCCTTCATGACAAGCTGCTCTGCTAGGGTACACTTAATTTCAACAACACCTTACTCATTATCTCCTGTGACAATCAAGTCATCAACATAAACAAGAAGTACCACCGTACCTCGTCCAGTCCTCCTGACAAAAGAGAAAAGTCGACCGTCGACCTCCTAAATCCAGCTGCCTCTACAACTTGTGATAGTCTCTGGAACCAAGCTCTGGGACTCTACTTAAGGTCATATATGACCTTCTGTAGTCAACATACACACTCCTACTGAGCCTCAAAATCAGGCGGTTGTTGCATATAGACTTCCTCTTGGAGATCCCCATAGAGGAAGGCATTCTTCACATCCAGCTGATGTAAAAGCCAATCTAACTGAACTGTTATTGCAACCAGTACTCGTACATTAGCAAGTCTAGCAACTGGTGCAAAGGTGTCAAAAAAATCCACCCCATAAGTCTAGGTGAACCCCTTTGCCACTAGACGTGCCCTGTACCTGGCAATGCCCCCATCTGGATTGAATCTCACTGTGAATACCCATCTACAGTCAACAACAGTAGCTCCGTCAGGAAGTGGAGTAAGCTCTCAGGTCCCGCGACCCCGCAGTGCAGCCATCTCATCCTCCATGGCAGCCTGCCATTTTAGATGAAACATGGCTTGCTGGTAGGTAGTGAGGATCTCTGCAGCTGACAAGGAAGAAGTAAACTGAACAAACGATTTCCCAAGATGGACACTGGGAAGATCACCTGTAACGCGGTAGCAAGCACAAGAGCGTGGAGCCTTCCTAATAGCAATAGGAAGATCCTCGGTACCATCAAGTACTGTAGAGTGACTTGTGGGACCATCGTCAACAGGCAACTCAATGGAGTCAACATGCACTTGTGCAGAAGAATCTGGTGGCGTAGATGGAGATGGTCTCTACAGAGTCAAGTGAGGTCTACTGTACATGCGCATCGGGCCATGTAGCTTCTCAAAATCATCCACGAACTCCCTAGAGTCTCAAGTGGAAGGCAAGAGAGTCGAGATAGGAATATCCTCAAGCTGGACAGGGGGAAAGGGCATCGGGGCAAGTGCATCTGAAATAAGACATCTGATGGCCCCTCATAGAAAAAGAAGGCACCTCCTCATGAAAGGTGACATCCATGCTAATATAGCGTCTCCTACCAATGGGATCATAACATTTGTAGCCTTTCTGAGTGGCACTGTAACCCAAAAATACATACTTGACCGCACGGGGAGCAAGCTTGTCCCTGCTAGGACCAAGAATGTGAACAAATGAAACACAGTCGAAAACTCGAGGAGGCACAACAAACAAATCTTTATCAAGATACAATATATAATACAGAATTTGCTCATGAAGGACCGAACTAGGCATCCTGTTGATTAGGTAGCAAGCAGTCAAAACGGCATCTCCCCAGTAGGAAGATGGAACATTGTGATGTATCAACAATGTTAGGACCACTCTTTAAAAAAAAAATGTCTGGGTCACATCTAAGAGATGTCTATGTTTCCTTTCTGCCACACCATTCTGCTGGGACAAATGGGGGCAGGAGGTCTGATGTATGATGCCTAGGGAGCTGTAAAATTGGGCCAATCTCCTAGTGCAAAACTCAAGTGTATTGTCTGTTCTAACAATCTTTACAACTGTAAAAAATTGAGTCTTGATCTGATTAATTAACATTTCAATCATATTTCGTGCATCTAACTTACTACGAAGCAAAAAGGTCTATGATAGTATAGAAAAATCATCAACAACCATCAAGTAGAAGCAAAATCCCTACCTATCTGGAGTAAGACTCGGGCCCCATATATCCATGTGAAGTAAATCAAAACATGCAAATGACGCAACCGTAGTGCTAGAAGAATAGCTGGAACGATGATGCTTGCCTAATTGGCAAGCGTCACAAAGAATATCAGTAGCAGGTGATAAATGAGGAATAACCTATCTCAGTCGATCTAGAGAGGGATGTCCCAGTCGACAGTGCCATTGAAGTGTTGTCCCTGCCTTGTAGGCCACAACTGCCTGTCCAACAACAACCAATGGAGATTGAGCTAAGCGATATACGCTTCCGTCCTTGTGTCCACCACCAATAATTTTTCCTGTGAATTTGTCCTGGAAAATACACCCCATATCATCAAAGATTGCTCTGCAATTGAGCTCTTTGGTAATCTTGCTAACGAACAACAAACTGATCGGAAAATCGGGAACAAATAAAACATTGGGCAGTCTTAAGGTAGGGGATATAGTAACCTCCCCCTCGCCCTAGACCTGAGAAAGGTGTCCATCAGCCACCTGAACAATCCTGCCACCTGGCCTCGACTAAGATGCCTGGATGCCCTAGAATCAATTAAACATCCATCATCTGCAAAAGAAGAAAGAGCTGCAGTATCTAAAGTGGTAGACACCACAGTCTCATCCTCTTTCATAACAATCTCATCGGCCTGCTTAATAGCTTTAGTCACAGTCTGAACATGACCTATCTTGTTAGGGAACATACCAGTGGCCCACTGCCTACTACCCTATCGACAACGGCACCCCCTACCTCATGTAGAAGGGCCTCCTCGTCTATTAAGGTGACATTGTCTGACACAATGGTCTCTGTCAAGACTGACTAGTCCTACTTCCGTAACAACCTCCATCATGAACTCAGCAATTCTCGGTGAGTTCAACATGTCCAAAGGGAGCTAAACAACTCATTATCAATCAATAAAACAAACTGCATCAACGCTTCTTTGTCATGCACCAAAGGCTCCGCAGGCATTTGAAAGCTTCAACGCTTCCCTAAGCTTGCCTTCATTCTCAAATAGAAAGCTATCCCTGCAACCGGTCTTACAAGGTCAATCGTGGGCTATTGTGCCACCACCGTGCTCCTATAGCGCCGCCGCAGGCTTGCAAACTGTTGCATCACCGTCGCTGCCTGCAGTGCACCTATAGCACTACCGCAGGCTCACCACGAGCTGCTGCGCCACCGTCGGAGGTCAGATCAACCTGCAACCTTGCTGCAGCACCGCCTCCAACTGCCTGAAAGGCCTCCACAGGTCCACCAAGCAGCTGTTGCGCCGCCGCCGGAGGCTAGATAGGCCTCCAAGGGCACTGCAGCGCCGCCACGTGCAACCCTCAGTGCTGCAGCACCGCCGCCGGAGCTTAGAAAGGGCTCCAAAGCCCCTGTGGTGCCGCTGTGATCAACCAAGGCACTACAGCGCCGCCGCTAAAGGCAAGGAGAGCCTCCAAGCTCACCGCATCGCCGCCTCAAGTGCCGCCCGAGCACTGCTGATAGTGCAGCAGGCTCACCCGCACCGCCGCACGCACCGCCGAAGCTCCGCTGAGAGCCACTACCCTTACAAGGGAGAGAGAGGTGATTAGGGTTTGGTGGTTAGGGTTTTGAAAGCTGTAAGGGGTGGGTACCTAGAGCCACAGTCTATGACCAGTGCTCTAATACCAAATTGGATGAAATGACTTAACTTAAATTAGAAACCCTAGGATTCTCTTATATAGAGAGAGACCGAAAGGGTGGAAGTACACAAAATCCCCTGAGGAGTAAACCAAACCCAACATAAAAACAAAAATATAAAATATGTGCTAACATTGATCAAGCAATCTCTAATTCATTTATTTCAACTACACTGAGAAAGATTTACAAACTCGTCCACATAGAGTAACTCTCTCATGACATAGTCCACTTGGGAAGACCGTGACCTAGGAGCTTATTGACAACCATGCCATGAATATTTTTTTTTAAAATAGGTCATATATGAATGGTTTAGCACGATACATTTTGTAGCTTCTGACAGGCTGACAGCAAGTTTCTTTCGAGCTTTCCTTTGAGGACTGGAGGTGTCACTGTTGTATGTGTCCTACAATATGTGTATAGTACTCTCTTCATGGGGTCTTTCAAAAAAAACTCTTTGTGGGGTGTTCTAAGCATAAGTCCACATGTGTATTTAATATATAAATCTCTTTAGGGACTTCTCCAAGCCATTTGTTTAACAACAACAAATCCTATTCTATGGCTTTTGGTGTCGATAATAACAAGATAGAGAGTGTATTATGGACCTGGACTACTTTCGCTATCAGTCTTACTCAGGCCTTCCTTTGTCACATACAACTTTAATGTTTTGAGTCGTTGAACAGCTAGAAAGAAGGATAAAAGAGTGGAATCAAATGCTTTCATCAAAATGTAGAAGACTGGTTCTGCTAAAGTCCATTTTATCAGTATGATTTATTTACTGTGTATTATTGGATGCCAAGAAGGCCGGGCTTTGGCCAAACATGTTGAAAATGTTGTTTTTGAAAGAGGAAAGGCAATGGTGTGAAGGGATCGCTTTGATTGATTGGGAGGGGTATGGGCTATTATTGTATGCCAATTTTGTGGCGATCGTGCATCTCAGGACTATCAACGAGGCTTCATTATGAAAGTAGGCTACATGTATCATGGAGGATCAGGATGATCTTTTTTGCCAAGTGCTATTAGCCAATGACTTTAGAGAACTTAGTTGGGTGAGTAGAAGTGCCTGCACAAAAAGGTTGTGGGTGTCTGCTTCCTAGAAGGGGACAGTGTTTGTTACTTTGTTCTGTTGAAGTTGGGGGATGTTGAACGAAGATTACCTAGAATATTGGACAGCAAGGGCAATCTATCTGAAAGGTATATGTTTTTCCTAGAAGGGGACAGTGTTTGTTCTTGTTGAGACATCTGATTCTTCGATTTCATCCTGGAGGTTACAACCAGGATGTGAGGCACATGGATGTTGGTCACCAACTTTTCTTCACATTTACTGAACCAGCGAGTCAAAGAGTTCTTGATGTTCCTATAGGGGATCTGAAGTACTTGCAAAAGATTGAGGCAAATTTCCCTTATCGATGCAAGGCATAAACTTCAAAGTATCAAATTTATTTAGTGGTTTTAGTGTTAAGGCACCATTTACAAAATGCATATATTTCAAAATCAGATTATATAGCAACAATCAGGCCTAAGTTTTAAGCATAAATTGCCAAAGGTGGCAAGCGGATGTGAAAAACCAAACTGTATCTTTTTACCTAAAACCAAGTTTCTTTTTTTTTTGTACAAGTTTTTTTTTTCCCAAGCATGAGCCTTTTCATTGGTATCATAAAAATTCAACCTCGACCAGGAAAGGGCAACCATTGCCATTCCTTTTCTTTAGAGTCCCATGTTTATCTCATTTCCTACCATGCCCACCATTACTTGATTCCACACAAAAACAAAAGCACCATAATTGGATGATGTACGGTTGGCAAACAATCATAAATAACTCCACGAAGAGAATATACCTGAATGCATGTATGGCTTCTTCTTCTTTTCTTTTCTTTTCTTTTTGACAAAGTTACATAGCATCGTAATATATATATCTCTGTGTATGTCTAAGTACACAAGTGACAAAACTTCTGCTAAACATACCTATATGATTCACAATGTCAAATAAATTCAAAAATACTCCATAGTAAAAATACAATGCACAAAGCAAGAAAAAGGTATCAGAGTTACCATAGAATCTCATTGAGCATGTCCTCTTTGCACTCTTTGTTTTTCTCTCATACACATCGTTAATGGAGTAATATTTTGGATGCCCTTTCATATTATCTTACTTTTATAAATAATGAAGCATTTCACTATGTCTGTTGGAAATGTAACCAAAGGCATCTAATGTCTTGCATGGGGTCGTTGGGATAACTATTTCAAGAGGTGTATCAATCATACATACTAAATGCAAGAAACAGTAATGAGTGAGGTCAAATGACCCCATTAAAGAAAAGATCGAGCCACCATTGTTGTGTTCATGTAGCATGACAAAATATTGAGTCAGAAGCCTTGAAGCATGACTTGAAAACCTTTCCTTAAGTTGGTCGGAACCATTTGGCAAGTGAAAAAATAAACATAGACCCCATCCAGAAGCAACAACAAACATACATCTCAAAATACCGCTTTCAAATAGCACAAACTAAGAAGCAACAACAAACATACATCTCAAAATACCGCTTTCAAATAGCACAAACTAATAAATAATGGACAAAGCAAAGAAAGTTTTTGCAAGAAAATACAGGTATCAATGTGCCTTCAACTTACATGGAGACCGACAAGCCATGTACCTTAGCTCACTTCACCAATCACATATGTTTCTAGATCACCATAGGTTGGTGGCTACCTAAGTAAACTCCAGTACAATCCACCTCCTGACTGGAAGCTTCTACCGCATTCTAATCACTATGAGAGGGTCACCATTTTGATGGGTAAGGTAGGCATCCACTGACCTACATACAAGTTGCACGGGTCTGAACTATAACTTCTTCCAAAGCTTTTGCCTGATACGTTGCAACACCACTAGTCTCCCATTTAGGCAAGACCTACCTATATGTAATTGTTTATGCTCCTGAAGTATCACTATTCGGATAGCTGTTCCAATACATACCTGCTTTGAGGAATGTAAACAGTCATAAGAATTTGGGTTTTCATGCTAACAAGTTCACTCTCTTAGGTACCGTTTATTTTGAGGGATTCATTTTGTAAGTGGTGCGATTATAGGATAAACCTGGGATTGTGAAGTTTTATGTTTGGGGAAAATATGGGTGAAATCATGCAGTGTTTGAGGGGATAGGTGTGGGTGTTCTCTCACATGGATAAGTTCATCCCATCCTCCCCCATGGAATTGGATAATCCCAGGATTAAGGGCTTTACTCCGAGATTGTTATAACCCACAATTAAAAGATCCAAACGCAGCATACACGGCTCAATCCCAGAAAACAAATAATTCCTTACTTCTCATCATCTCGGTACTTAAATTTCTCCTCTCTATTTCCGCGGAAAAGGCGGCTTACACTTCTCAAATTACAAGAACATATCGTGGTTCCTATCCTACCTTTTTTCTTTTCCTCCTTTGGTCTTCTTCGCTCGTCGCATTCCGCACATCTCCAAACCACACAACTCTTAATACGGCAAGACGACCAAATATAGACCATGTGAAAGCGTATGCGCATGCAATCCACTGCCCAAGTCCTTGGCAGCAGAAAGCCGAAATCGAGGGTCCTTACTCGATCAGGAGGATTGCGGATGCTATCTCGAGCTATTTCACTCTCGGGTTCGCTTAATGGACACCAGAGTCACCCCCCGACAACCGATTCGAAAATCAGTAGAAACTACCACTAGCTAATGAATGACAAACAGATGTTCAGAAAAACGCACTTCCATTTCTTGACACATGCAACAAATGTATCACACCAAACATCACAAGTTCACTCGAAGTCAACAGACAGATCAGCACTCCTCTCAAATCAAAAGCACAGATAAGCTCACTCTCTCCCGTTGGAAGATCCAGAAAGGGCAACTAAGGGAAGCCGAACGGAATGGGAAGTAGGGAGTGTATGGTCTGGAGATTACCTTCGAATCTCTCCTCGAAGAAGATCTCGGTCGCGGAGAGCCGAGAGACGAGGAGGAGGAGGAGGAGGAAGAGGAAGAGGAAGGGGATTAGGGGTCGCGCGGGTCGCGCCATCGGTGGCCGCCAGAGGAGTGCTCTCGCAGTTCTGGTGGTGGTGCTCACAAAGGGAGCAGCGGTGAAAGTAAATGGCCCCGGGAGCACCGTTAATTACGCTTGGAAGTCCAAGTCCACCGCAAGCGGTCTCCTCTTCTTTCGATATAACGACCTGATTTTAGAGGAATTTACACGGAGGTCTACAGACCTTGACTTATCTTTACGTGGTCCCTTGACTATTCGATATATTGATGTGATCCCGAACTTTTTAAGAGTATCAATATCGTCCCTTGATTGTAGATGCCAAGTAGCTTTCAGATCTGGACCAGAATAACCTTTCCGATTTCCCTGTGGACGGGTTGATATCTGCCAGAGTATCTGAGAGAAGTAGAATAAAGCTGTCAAAAAATATCAAATTCGTTAACTTCATCGGAGGTCTACCTAATTAATATATATGGGCTTTATCTAAATCTACTTACAATAAATAAGTTTAAATCCATTTAACCTAATTATCAAATAGATCGGATTCGGATTTACACGTGAGAATCCACTCAATTTAATAAACTCGATGAAATAAAAAATTTCATATTTAACCCATTTAACATGTTTAACCTCAATAATTACCTATTTAACATGTGATTAAATGAGTTAAACGAATCCTATTAGGTTTGACGAGTGCAAATGGGTAAGGTTCGACTTCTGGTGTATAGATCCGTTTAATAAATAGGTTGAATCCGACACAACCTATTTATAAATTAATTTGATCTAAATGGGTCGAATTCAACCCAATCTAACATGTTTGACAACCCTAAGTAGAATGGGATCAAAAGTAGTGGGCTGAAGAGACATTGCCATTGTTAATGGCAATCCTACATGTTTGCCTTAAAAGTGGCACGCAAAATTTTGAATAGGGAGATTTA
Source organism: Thalassia testudinum (assembly GCA_037157565.1). Lineage (NCBI taxonomy): Eukaryota > Viridiplantae > Streptophyta > Magnoliopsida > Alismatales > Hydrocharitaceae > Thalassia > Thalassia testudinum. The sequence goes on along the minus strand of JAZHRO010000077.1, from coordinate 16,709,836 downwards.
CGATAGGGTTTATCAATAAAGAAAAACCCTCATTTAATACGATTGTATTAGACAGGTTAGTGAGAGGATTATCCCTCATATCAAGTGATAGAATGTCAAATAAATTAAATTTAAACTCAAGAAATATAATTTGTCACACTTTATCTGTCAATATTAACATCAAACTATCTCATTGCAATACATCAACTTCAATATATATCAAAATATATCCGTTTTAATATAATTCATACCCATATTATTATATTAAGTAAATATCTACTAACATCACATTAATGCACTAATCATTTTATCTCATCAATTCATTTTACCACTCAAATAAGCACCTCTCTTTACTTATCACTATAATACTTGTTGTAACGGAAGATCTACGCAAAAATGATTGGATTTTGAAAAATCTATCGTCGTAGTATAATTTGTAAAGAAATCCGTCAACACATAAATTTTTACCGAAATTCGTAAAGAAATTCATAGTCGAACACAGGAAGGCTACGTCGATTTAAAATCCGTAATTTTTTTTTTGCTATTTTGTTTTAAAAGCAAGATAATCAAAATGAATTTAATATTAACAAAAAGATAAAGAGAGAGAGAGAGAAAGAGAGAGAGAACAATCAGTTTACAACTAGAAAGCAAGAAATAATTACAGCTACAAAGTGGAAAATTCTATTCTAGAAAGCAGTAAATAAAGGAGAGAGATGTTATCACTTTTCGACGATTTTTACAGGTGATAAGTTGGAGTCACAAAGCAGCAAAAACCACTGCATATATTGATTCTGAATTTTGGTCGGGGCCAATTCTTTACGCTCTACCCAACTTTACACGACGATTTTGACAAAGACCGTTGTGTAAAGTACGAGTGTCCTAAACTTAGTGCCCAACCCCTTTGGGTCATATATATTCACGTCCCGCGTCTATCATAATTCATTTATAAATGAATGTGGAGTGTGCCCACTTAACTATGTTTAGAAAGTGGGGTGTACCCACTTAAGTTTAGAATGTGAATTATTTTTATAAATTATAGGGTATACCACTTGATTTAGTAAATTAAATTTGTTTGATTAATTATAGGGTGTACCCACTTTCTTCTAAATGTTTATTTAATTCTATTATGTATGTTTGATTGATTTAGCAAATTGAATTTGATTCTATTATGTACCAATTTTATGTTTGTTTGATGTTATTATTTTAATAAATTTATAGATACACATATTTGCACAAATCTATGTGCACTTGAGGCCAAATAATAGGTATTATAACCTCTAGGTTACAGGTTTTGGGAGGGGATATCGTGTCAAAATAATTATCCGTCGACACTTATTATCATGCTATACGGACATTGTATAGTGTTTGTATACCTCACTTACATTCAAGAAACCTTATCTTTATAGTATATCATAAGAGTCATCATTTGTTCAAAAAAGTTCTAAACAAAGGGGGGCACTTGAAGATTTGATCACAACTTAGGGTTACTTGTTACATGGAACCGATGCCTACAGGAATTTCAGTAGTATCTTTTCGCTATTCTCCAATAGACCAACTGATCTTATCTACGTTTCTAATGCACCCTTAAATGGGAGTTATTTGCAATGTAGTTAAGGTTAGTCTTTAAGGGTATATTGAAAAAGTACGATGAGATGCTGTCGAAATTTCTGCAGACACCAGTTATATGTAACAAGAACGTTGTGATCAAATCTTCATTGATGGGCTATTACGTGAAAACCTTTATCAAAATACAAATATTGTTATAAATTTAAATTATATTTATTGGGTAGTTTTTTTTTTTGTAGATTATCATGGATAAGGCTTGAATTAGTTTGAGGAACTCGAATTACCCTCGATACAAGAATGGAGTGAGAGAGTTTCTTAATTGGGCAGTTCATGACGATAGAAAGCCATTCAGACGATGAGACAAGTTCAACATGAATTTTTGCCTATGTAGGAGGTGCTTGAATGGATATTCACATGACAAGAACACTATATACGAGCACATGATTTGCAACGGTTGATAGCAGCACTATACTAAGTGGATTGCTCATGGAGAGGATCTTATAGAGGAAGTCAGACGATCTTCAATAGATTTCGATGAGATAGCTGTGGATATTGAAGCTGAGGAAATCGATGAAATGCTTGATGAAATGAGATCAAGAGTTGAAGATCCAGCCAGTGGGGAAAATTTGAATGAGTTTTATGATGCTATTAGGGCAATGGATGAACTTATTTCTCCCGGTATCACGTTCATTTCTAGGTTGCCATTTCTTTTGAAGTTATTTCGGATGAAGGTTATGAATAGAGTAACCTTTAAATTGATGTCCGAGGCGCTTGAATTCATTGAAGAGCTTGTAAATGATCCTAAAGGTTATCCAAAGATATGGTATAAAGCAAAGAAATATATTCGTGTACTTGGTTTAAATTGCGAGAAATTTGGTGCTTGTCTAAATGATTGTGTATTATTCAGAAATGAATATGCAGAGTTGACTAGTTGTCTACAGTATGGTGTTGAGACATTTAAAGTGAGAAATTCACTAAGTACAATGACCAAAAATCAGCCGGAGAAGGTTCTATGTTATGTTCCATTGATTCATAGGCTTCAACGCCCTTTTATTTAAAGTAAAACTGCAAATTTGATGACATGGCATAAGGATAACATATCATGAGATGATCGCATTTGTCAACCTGTAGATTCAGAAGAGTGGAAACTATTTGACAACACTCATTTAGCATTTGCAGAGGATGCTAGAAATGTCAAAATGGGTCTTACAAGCGATAGGTTTAATTCTTTCAAGAACATGTACTCATCTTATTCAATTTGGCCAGTCGTAATGGTAACTTACAATTTACCTGCGTGGCTTCGTATGTGATCGTCATTTATTATGTTGACCCTCTTCATCCCAGGTCCAAAGCAGCAAGAAAATGCAATTGACGTTTATCTTCAATCATTGATAGATGAACTGAAACTGTTGTGGTGTAACATCATTCATACATATGATGCACACAGAAAAGAATTCTTTAATATGCATGTTGCATTATTGTGGACCATTAATGACTTCCCCGCATATGCAAATTTGTCGGGATGGAGTATAAAGGGAAAGATTGCTTGTCCAGTATATATGGATGACACTCATCATCTTTGACTATCTAAAAGTAACAAGTTCTGTTATTTGGGACACTGTTGAACATAGATGGCAAACTGCAATATTTAAGGACAAGTTCGATGGTAAAACTTGTCGGTATTCTTTAAAAAAACCGAAAAATAAGCTAAGTACAAATTCAATAAGGGTGTCAGGTTTTCAAATAATGGAGAAATTACAACAACTTGGCAACATACAATTAGGTGATCTGTTTAAGAAAGATCAAATAGCTTTGAAATATACAAGTTTTAAAAAGAAGAGCATTTTCTTCATGGAACTCCCATATTGGAAAGATCTAACTATCCAACATAATCTTGATGTAATGCATATTGAGAAAAATGTTACAGACAATATTTTGGATGTGTTTAACTTAAATGATAATCCAAAGGATACAATGAAAATGAGAAAACACACGATAACTTTAGGCATTCGTCTAGAGTTATATGTTATTGAAAAAGAAAATGGTAGTTATGACCTTATGGAAACCATTTACAGCCTAAATAATGATCAACGAGAGAAAATGTTCACTTTTTTGAAAGAAGTATGGGTGCTAAACGGCTATTCTTCACAACTTTCTAAATGTATAAACGAGGCTCAAAAGAAAATTAGTGGGTTAAAGAATCATGACAGTCACGTTTACATGCAAGTCTTTTTCCCACTAGCTACTCGTGGAGTGTTACCTGATCCAGTTGTGGATTCATTTACAAAGATGAGCCGATATTTCAAAGTTATTTGTTCGAAAACTGTAGATACTGATTTATTAGAGTATTGGGATAAGCAAATAGTCATCACATTATATAAATGAAGTAGATGTTTCCTGTGACATTCTTTGATGTCATGGTTCATTTAACTCTGCATCTTGCAATTGAAGCGAAAGTTGGTGGGCCTGTGCAATTGAAGCGAAAGTTACAATACAGTTTCTAAAGAAACTTAAAGATTGTGTGTTAAATAAGGCTAAGCCTGAAGGATCTATTATTGAAGAATATCTTGTAAAAGAGTCCATTAACTTCTATGCCAGTATATAGATGAGATAGATAATCAATTTAATTGATTACAGAGAAATTATAATAGAGGGTACAATGAGAACGATAAAGATTATCTTTCTATATTTGATATTTCAGGAAGGTCTATCTTCCACACAGAGTACGAATCAATATCTGAAATCGTTTGGCATCTAGCTCACTTGTACATTCTTAAGTAAAATTCAGAAGTTGATGCATTTATAATGAATTTAAGAAGTGTTCACATCCAGAAACATGCAAGGTCGACTTCTCGAGTGGTTTAAATAACGTGTTATTCAGATGAAAAGAGAAAATAATATGATGGTTGGAGGACTTTGACATAATATTCGATCAACCGTTGAGTTATGAATATTACCATTCAAGTTACATTATAAACAGATTCAAATTCATGACAAAATCCATAGATGATATGAAGGCCACACAGTATGCTGGTGTTGTTGTTAGTTGCGATTTGAACACTGGTTGTGATGGCTACTACAGACATATCGAAGAAATCATTGAGGTGAGCTTCAGATATGATCGTAGAGTTGTCATTTTCAAGTGCAATTGATTTGACGTATTTAAAGAAGGTATTGGCTTCAAACTTGACAAGAAGAACTATTTTTTAAGTTTGAATAAAAATTGTCGAATTCTTCATTCTTTAGAACCGTTTACATTAACATGTAAATATCTAAAGTCTTCTACGTCCCTGGCAACAGTAGAAATAGATGGATTATACCTGTACAAACAATTCCAAGTGAATATTTTGACGTGGAAACGATGTCAAACATGAAGTGGAAGCGAATACTTATCAAGAACACTTACAAGAAGTTGGTGCAAGTATAATGGATATTGATATGTACGGTATAATTATCTTCTATACCATTTCTCTTCTCTATCTTACTTTATTACTTCAGATTGCAATGGATTGTCTCGAATGGAGAAAATAGAAGTAGATTATTGAAATGGAAATAAAGTATGCATTGCTTAAAATGTTAGATTAAAGGATTTCTCATCAGTAACGTTTCTAAACAAGTGATGTGGATTTTAGATAAGAAATCACCTTAAATAAGGGAAATTCTAATTAAAAACAATGAAGATCTTGATGGTACTTGTTTCTATTGTTAAATTTGGAATGCACATTGCATTTTTCCTAAGAGTAATAATCACTAGGGAATTTGTTTGGTGACCCTCTTTGCATGGACTCTTAACAACCTTTTTTACTCTTAGAAAATACCCCATTCTCTCTTTGGGGAGGAGAGAGGCTCTCTATTAACAGGTCTAGTGAGGAGCTCTATCATGGAGAGCTCAACAAGAATAATAGGCTTGGCAAAAGGCTCTAAACAATCAAGTGCCATGACCACCATTATCCAAGTGTTCTATCACCTGATAAAGAGTATAAACTCTATCCAAGTGTTCTAAGATAAAAAGTAAAATTGACCACAACTCAATGCCTAATAGAAAAAGAACAGAGTAACAAGTATATATGTAATTTGTGCATATGATTACTGCTTATGTTTTACTATAGAATGTATGGTAACTGTTTATGTTTTATTGTAGAATGCTGATTTTCTTTATACAGGATTTTGGAAAATATTCATAATATAAGGGAAATTCTGCCAAATTTTTTTCAAATTTTTTTATTTATATTTATTTATTTCACAATATTTATACAAACACTAATTTCTTTTAATGTATATGCATACGAAATTAAAGAAATTTGCTAACAGGGGTAAGGATGACCAGGGTATCTCAGTGAGTACGGATGAGATGCAACCTCCTTCCACCCAACCCACCTGCACTAAGACTCCCCCATCCGTCCTTGAGTACATCCCTCTACATACTCCCCACGCACACCCAGTTGTCATGGTACCTAATCCCGCATTTAAGAGGCATCGTGAATATGTTTGTCCTGGTGATCTTGCCCGATGGTATTAGAATAAGGGCAAGAGGGTGGTTACCAATGTAGTGCGAGAGCTAGAGCCAGAGCCAGAGGTTGCCACCCACTACGCTGACAACGAGGATGAAGACGAGGAGGAGGGTGAGGACGATGCTAAGATACAGAGGCCACCTCAGTAGGCCTCTCAGGCTGAGGCATGGACCGATTCTCCTGGTAAGAATTGTTCGTAATATTTTATTAAAATTTATTAGTAATGTTTTAAATTTTAATTATATTTTTTTTATAAGGTAATAAAAAAAATTAAAGGGTCCGACATAAATGCACATCTAAATGCACTTCCAAAGGGGACAAGAGAAAAAATGCATATCAACGAAGCTGTAAAAGATCCAGACTATCTTCCTTTCACCAGCAGATTGTCTAAGATGGTAAAGGAGCTCGTCCCCTTCTGCTGTTTTAACTCGAGGAGGGTCTCCAAGGAGATCAAGAGGCATCTTATTCGTAATATATTCATGTATATATATAAAAATTTAATTTAATAATATTTAATTTGTTTATACGATTTTGTAATATTACAGCCGATTTTTGATTGGGGTGACAATCCGAATGTCACCAAGTACATCCTCAATCATACCTTGAGATAACAACGTGAGTGGAGGATGACAACGAAGAGAAAGGTGAATTTTGTAATATTTCTCATTTTTTATTATTTACTTAATTAATTTCTTCTGACAATTTATTTGTATAATTTAGTTTTATAATACAATGTCGTCTAATGAGGAAGTATTGAGGAATGTGCCTCATATAATAGCAGCAGATGTGTGGAAAGAATGCTGTGAGTATTGGAATAAGTCTGAGATGAAGGTAATTATAAATACTTTTAAGGGCATTTGGAAATAAATGATTTAATTATTTTCCATTGTAATATGTTATATGTACAGGATCAAGCAAAGAGCAACAAGGCCAATATGGCCAAAACTCCACCGTTTGGGGTGAACTAGTATAAATAGAGTTAAGGCAAAATATGTAAGTAATTCCTTATAATTATGTCGCTTCTATATTTTTAATTAAAGTTTTAATTATAACTATTATCTGCAATTTGAAATATATTTACAGGCACATTCATATAATGGAGCCACGCTCGATCGGGTTAGTGTGTATGAGGTTACTCATAGCAAGGCCACCACCGACTGCATGCGAACATGGATACATGAGACATACCAAACAAAGCATGTAACATTTATTTATCAACTACTTTAAATTTTATACTTACTTTAATATAACATTAAATTATTGTAATTTGTAGGGGGAAATGATGAACTTAATCAATTCCCCTCCATACGTCGCTTCTAGCACTCAGTAGCACCCTCCTATGATACTTGAGGAGGCTTTTAGGAACGTCATGCCTTCGGAGCACGGATGCTTCATTAGTAGTGGGTGAAGGAGTCAGACGATCTCCAACTAGTATGGGCAGAAGGGGTCAACGTCTGTAGTCGTCGTCTAGCAGATGTAGGCACAGCTCCATGATGTCACCTTGCAGTTCCACCAGCAAACTCAAGCTTAGCAAGATGCTAAGAAATTCATGGAGGAGCAGAGGAAGGAGATGGAGTAGCAGAGAACAGAGATGAGAGAGATGATGGCATTATCACGGGGTATTGGTCGGGATCACACTTTTCATCACTACTCGCCTGGCATAGACAACGATGACCTCGGTGGTGGTAGAGTAGGACATGGGGTAGGAGCTGAGGTATAGGTTTAGATTACTTATTTATTCGTTAGTTAGGTTTTGTATTTTGCTTAATTTTATGTATATTTTAACGTTATGACATACTCTTTTCATTAGGTTTATATATATATTTGTTGTATGTTTTAAGTTGCATGTTGTGTATGTTGTATGTATATGTTTAAGGTGTTATAAGATTATATAATACCCACATTACATATATTGAAAAAGAGAAAGTACACATATATCCACGACAGTTATGTTACAAACCATCGGTTAGTACTAGTACACGACGGTTTAACAACCGTCGTGTACTGGTACTAAACAACAGTTTGTAACATAATTGTCATGTATAACGATACATGACGGTCAGAGAAACTGTCGTGTATTCTTCACGCAACATATAAATCAACGAATGAAGACCCGTCGTTAATTATTAGAAAACAACGGTTGAAATTAAAACCGTCATATATACACTAATGCAACACACACTTTCATGATGACATAATACAACGGTTTACCCTGATTAGGCGACGGTTTTGAATTGTCACAAAAAGCATTCATTCTTGTAGTGTTAAATCTGATTTAACTCCTTAAATTGATTCAATTATTCCAAACAAATAGAAACACATTAAAATAATTATTGGTTTCATCATGTGACTAATCAAGGACTTAGGATTAGAAAAATTTTGGCACTATGCCTATTGCTGGTCTGCTTGTTGGCAACCAGCAAGTATAGTTTTTATTTTTATTACTAGAAAAATAGAAACATTCCGAGGTCGAACTCAAGGAGCAACATGTGATTTTAGAAGCGTACAAAATCACAACTTACAATATGGATATATACTATTTTACAAAAAACACTAAAAGAAAGGAAAACTTGTTCTTCTTTTCTTCTCTCTTTCTTCTTCCTTTGTCTTTTTCTCTCCAGACGTCTGACTCCAATGTCAGACGACTTAAACTACCATTTGCTACAGTGCTTCTGCTAGTTTTTCTTCCTCTTGGCTTCTTCTTCTCTTCCTCTCTGCGGCTTCTCTTTCTTCAGCTTTTGCTTCTGTCTTCTTCTTTCTTCTGTCTTTAGCTGCTCCTCTGCCTTAAGTTCTTCCTTCTTCTTTCTTCAGCCCCTGCCTTAGCTTCTTTCGCAGCTTCTTCTTCTGAGCCTTCACAAGTCTTTCTTCAGCAGCTGCCTCTTCCTTCTCTTTCTTTCCTTGCACAGCATAGAGAGCAAAACCTATCCCCTACCCTCCCCCGCATCTCTCTCTCTCTATTTCTCTCTTAGGAATGTTCTCCCAAAGCCAGGTAATCGGGTCGAGTCAAGCGCACCTGGATCCAGGCCCACCGGCATGTGTGGTGGGCGAGGAGTGCGTAGGATAGGTAATCGAATCGGGTGCTAGATCCGCGTGGGCAGGTCGCGGACGAGGCGTGAGCGAGTGAGGACGAGGGACCTCACCCCTGTGTTCTGAGGCAACCTAAAGAAAACACAAAAACAATTTAAGGCTCTCTCCGTGCTTCTGAGTTCACGAGGTGGGACTAAATGTCCCACCCGTTTCTGCGCTCACGTCCGCAGGAGACCTGCTCCAATTGCCACAGCCTCGGTCGCCTGGTAAGCCAATTGCTTGGCTATGTGAGTTCGCGACACCAATCCGCTCCACCTGGGACTCTGACGCCTGGAGCGCACGACCTGGAGCTCGCGAGCAAACTCCTTCACGCCTTCGTCAATGGCGGAAGGGGGTTGAACCTGCACTTGATGAATACGGCCTCACAACCCTATCAAATCACTTAGGGAGCTTCGCTGTGTTACGGCGAAGGTGAGACGGTGGTTGGCTGGCCGCGGCTGCCTAGGCATGTGTGCCTAGGTCGCTCTGTGGCTGTGTTTGTGGGGTTGTTCGGTGGAGGTATGGAGCGTGTGTGGTGGGCTGTGAGTGGGTGGAAAGTGGACAGTGGACGGAGGTGGAGCTTGTGAGGTGGTTGGCTAGGCGTGTGGATGCGTGGAGTGACAGGAGCGCCTTCGTCGGTGGTCGACCGGAGATGGGAACGATGGTGGTGGACTGCGGCATTGAGGGGATAAAAATCGCAATAAAGATAGGGGAAATAAAGAGGGGAGAGAAAGGAATAATTCTAACCTAGCTAAGCGAACGAAGGAGGGTAGGAGGCAGCCGGCTTGTTCCTGCCGTCGCCGGAGACGAAGATGTCCAGGGGAGGGGTGACGGCGATGATAATGGGGCTAGAGGCACGTGCGCGGGTGTTGCACGACGCGGAGGAAGGCGATGAAGGCGGCTCTGCCACTGGTATTGTGGCAGAGCAACGCAAAAGAAGAGGAGGGTTCGTCGGAGCTCGCTGGACTCTTGACCGGAGGAGGAGGAGATGAAATTGGGGGGAATTCTTCGGCCAAGTCGAGCTTGACTGAAGCGGCAGCTCCTATCGTCCCTTAAATAGGTGTTGGCAGGGAGGGAAACACGAGGAGGAGGCGTGGGCAGGTCACTGGAGATGTGGCCGGAAAAGAGACCCATACTTCTCGCACGTTCGCACGAGAAGTATGGGTGCTGGCAGGACATGGGAGGAGGTCCATGCGGAAGAGGACAACACAGGGAACCCTCCTCTCGTTTCTGGGGCCGGCTCCCATACCCTGCGCGGCGCCATCCTTCGCGCAAAGTCGCCAGAGGTATGGCCTGCTGCTGCGGGTGGCAGAGGGATCGGTTTTCAGAAGATGAAGGGAAAGTTGAGGGGGTAAATGCAAGAGTTTAAAAAGTTAAGGCTCAGAAAGTAATTATTGAGGACCAATTTGTAAAATATGTCAAAATGGCCTTCCCTTAGGTCCAAATTTTGGTACAAACCTAATTTGGACCTAAGGAATCCAATGGTGAAGTTTGATTTTAGGTTTGACCACGTTTGACTGAAAATTTTGCACAAAAACCCAAATTAGGTCAAAAATTGGGTATGGTTCTCAATATAGGTCAAGATAGGCTTCAATGGCCAAATTGAAGGTTATAAACCCTAGGGGATGTTTTTCCATGAATTTTAGAGGGTTTAATTGATTTTTATCTTGTCCAGAACTTCATGAATTAAAGTGGGTTTATTTTAGGGTTGTTGGATGTTATTTAATTCCTAGATGTCGTTATAACCATTTTCAGATCAAATCATCCAACTTTTTCTCTTATTAGGTTTACTTAACCTTTGTCTAGACCCTTAGAATTCCTGTTGATGTACTGTAGTGGTAAAATTATAGTTTTTACCCCTTGTGAATTATTTTTTACTTAAATTTGTAATTCTCTGATTTAGGCTTTTCCTTAGGTTTTGTAAGAACTTTTGTACACTTATTTAGATCAAAATGTACTAGTTAGGTTTCATGATGAGGTTCTCATCAATGCCTCCCTCAAATATTCCGAATATCCATGAATCCTTTACACTAGAAGTAACCCCTCAAGTAGACTCACAGATTCACTGTCTGTCTGATCCTGAGTTATATACTTTTCTCATTCTCTTTGTACTATTGGGATGAGAACAAAGACCAGATCATTTCTCAAAGGACTGTCATATTCTCTTCATGTATGAATATGATCAAGACCTGTATGACCATGCATGAAATTTTGTGCTTCCCAATATGCATAAAGCAAGCTCGAGTCTTCCGATTTGCTGTGTACACCTATACGAAGGTAAATTTGTGTGATCCTTTCGAGAGATCATATGTATGCGCCCTCGTATGCACACCAACTTTCGAGTTTCAACACTAGGGTGAGTGTATCCCTTATTGGTCCACTAAATATGCGTCCGTAGACATAAAAACACATATCTGTCTTAGGTTAAAGGATATGCTTTCTTTGTGACAGTGATAAGAGGACTTCCGCATCTCCATCTCATCAAGCCAACTCTTTGACTCAACTTGTGTGACATCCCCAAATCTCTATTCCCATGTAGAGAATGTGCATCTAAGGCATCGGTCAAATAACAATCTGTAGAGAATATTAACACTCTTCTTAGATTGGAGACTATAGTTGGATATCGTGATGATTCTTGATGACTTATCAAAATTCTTGATTATTCTTGATGACTATAGTTGGATATCTTTTTGATCCTTCGACACACGTCATTAGCATATCCAACATGGCACAGCACATCATCCTGGTGGTACTGAGGGACCTATCTAACCATGTTACTGTTTACATGATTTGACACTCATATTTGAATCAAGGATCCAACGATTCAACTTAAGTTGATTTGCTCAGGGCACATAACTTGGATAGACTTCCACTTACCCAAGCATAAATAAATAGTACCGATAAACACCAGTTTATCATCATTCTTATGCCCTAAATCTGATCTAACTCTTAAGATTTTGACTTCGCAAATGGATTTTTGGGTTGTATTTAGGCATTACTCAGGTTAGGCATGCATTGCATAATTTTTGGTATTTTTGACATGTTTGTTTAAGTGTTAGGGATGGATAGGTAGGTAATTCCCTAAAACCCTAGCACTTAAGAAGGCGGTAGATGGAAGAGAAGCTCATTTTAGCTGAACCCTAGCTGAAACTAGCACATCATGGTTGGATTCCAGCTCATCTAGGTTGGGTTTAGCTATCTTTAGCTCCATTCAGATCGTCTTAGCTGGATGGTAACTTAGGTAGCTTAATTCAACTCAACTCAGCTCAGATCCAGCTCAACATGGTTGAGCCTAGCTTATCCGAGCTCCAATCAGTTCCCTGGGAGCTTAAGCTAGCTCAACTCAGTTGATAGAGTTCATTCCAACTCCAACTCAGCTCCACTTAGCTTACGACAGCTGAACTTCCTTCAGCTTAGCTATTACTTGTCTACTTAGTAGCTAAGCTAGCTCGAGAGTTCTCATCAAAGGTAGGTCTAGCTCAACCCATCCTTAGATAGGTTGAAACCAGCTCAGCTTAGCTCTACTACACAAGCTTAGCTGCTAGTAGAAGAACTAGCTAGCTAAGATAAGTAGCTGAGCTCTTATGAAGACCTCTACAGTCAGAATCAGCTCTGGGAATTTTTTTTTAGCTCCAAATATACTTCAGACAGCTTCTGGATACCTTCCTCTGGCTAAATTGTAAAGACTCATTCTATTTTGAGCCTTTTAAGACGTCTGAACTGTAAGTCAAACGTCTGGACCTTTTCCCAAACGTCTGGAAATTGAAAAATTTCTACGCATGGTTGGGTCTACGCGCTGGTTGCACGCAGACAACCTTCCTCTCTTCTCTCTCTTCTTTTCTCCATCCCAAACCCTAACCCCACTCCCTATATAAGACCCCTCTTCCCCTTCCTCTCTTCTCCACTCCACCACCACCACCTTCTTCCTCTCCACTGCCGTGAGTGGAACGTGTGAGAGAGAGGGAGAGGGAGCGAGAGTGAGAGCGAGGAGCAAGGAGGAGTGGCGTGAAGAGAGGAGGAGGAGGTTGACCTCGCACGTTCGTGGGTGCTCACCGGAGGGCGCACGGCCAGAGCGGCGTGTGCGGGAGGAGTGCGTAAGGTGAGTCGTCCCCGACTTCCTACTGCAGCCGGAGCTGCAACGAGAGGGAGGAACCGCGACAGTGCACGGCGAGAGGAGTGGGAGTTCGCTCTGGTTATGGGATTTTCCTAGAATCAGACGTCTGGAGTGCCATCCAGACGACGGGTTGGACGTCTGGTGACAACACCAGACGTCTGAAAGCAAGGTTTCACGAAGGTACGTTCCTCTTGCGGTTACAACCATGCAGGCCGCACCACAGAACCGATCTGTGTGGCTAAAAGTGGGAGATTTTGTCTGTCGCGCGCAGGGACAGCTTTGGGAAGGCGTGTGACACGCCCTCCCACGTGTTTCAGACGTCTGGACAGCTTACCAGACGATCAGAAGCACTTCCAGACGACTAGAGGAGAGGTCAGACATCTGGAGCTAAGTCCAGACGATCAAGTGAGGATCCTGGACGTCTAAAGTCGACGTAGGAGCTTGAGGTGAGACCCTGGTGACTTTTAAGACGTCTGGACCTTGTGCCAGACGTCTGATTTGGTTCTGCAGTCCTGTGTTTGACCTGTTTAGGGTCCATTTAGGATTCGTTTTACGAAAATGAGATATCTATGGTTCCTTATGAGTTCCTCTATATATTAGAAAGCCTTATATACTGTTCTGAACGTTCCATTGTGGTCTGTTCCTTGGTATAGGACTTCGATCTGTTGCGTTTTCGGTGCTTGCAGAGGCTTATGAGTTTGCCGTTCGAGCCCCCAGTGCTCCCGGATTGTCTGGTAGAGTGGTTTCCCCCTGTTTTAGTTATAAAACATGAATGCATATGTGAAATTAGATAACTAGAAATCTAGGATGTGGCATGAATCCTAGGATGAGAAACAGTTGCATTGTTTGTATACATGTTTGAGATTACAGTCATAAATGAATGAGTAGAATTGTAAACAGCTGCCTATTAATAAATACGAGCTACCTGTTGGAAATTGAGATGCCTGAGATAACTAAAATAGCTGCCTGTAATATTACTTGTTGCATATGTTAAATTGTGGAAATGCGAGCTACATGTGTATAATAGGAGAATGGAATTGTGAATGATGAAACCTAGTATGGAATAACATGGTGAATATGAGCACGAATCCTACAGGAAATTAGGAGTAGAGCTCCTGTGGATGAATGGAAAGGTCTAGAAATGTGAGTGGGAAGTGTATTGGCCCTTGAGTACGTGGTACCAAGGAGAGCGACTGTCCCCTGTTTAGTGTAGAGCGGAGCTAGCCGCCCTTGGGTTGGGATTCGAGGTTAAGATTGGCCACTCAACATCGACTTCTGTTGGCCCTCGTGTACACTGTACCGAGGAGAGCTACTAGTGTAGGGAGAGTGCTAGCCACCCCACAGGGCTCGGGTTCAGCTAGCCACCCTACATCGAATTGTTAGGCCCACTGGGCAAACCGGGGTAGTCAGACGTGGGTGCGCGGACTATGGAGGGGTGAGACCCCTATTTGGTTCTGAGGGGCTAGACCTCTGTTACTGAGAGGGCTAGGCCCTATACTGTTCCATGTTGTACTTTGGGCATACCTACTAGTGGAAATGATTGACCGCGTGCTAGTGTGGGGTAGCTACCCGTGCGCTTATCGCGTGTGCCGTAGTCACCACTACATCTGTTCGTGACCTCAAGGTGGTTGACTGGGTGTAGGATCACCACGGGGGACTCTCTCGGCCAGGAGAGCACCACATGTGCCTTCTGCTCTTCGGAAAAAACTGCAATCAAGATCGTTCCCATGAGGAACATGCGAGATCAAGAAAGAGATCTGAAAGTAAATCAATGAGTGAAAAGAAATGACTTGTAAAATAAAATAATTGGAAAAGATAAATTTACCTGTTAGCCTTTTCTACTTTAATTAGTTGGTTCCCACTCTACTCAGCGTTCGCTGACTCCGTTTACTCATAACCCTTTTCAGGTCCAGGAGTTGAGCTGCCCGAGTCACTGGCTGCAGAGGGTGCTGGGTCCAGTCGAGCCTAGCAGTAGTTTCCTATATTTGTTGTACTCTCTATTCTACTTGTGAGTTTTAGACTGTTGTTACTGTTCCTGTTATGTACTCTTGTTCTACTTTATTGTTGTGGTGGTGATATGTACTGTTAGCAGCTTTTACTTCCTTTACTGCTTATACTCTTTTACTATTAATTACTTTGCATAGTGAATGTGATTTATTTTCCTACTTTTCGGTTATTTCTTGTTGGATGACTGGGTTTTGGGATTAGTTGAGTTGAACCAGTCTCGGGTCCTGTAGGAATTCGGGAACCGGGTCGTAACATAAACCTTAGCTACTTCAGTTCCCTACTAACTAAGCTAGCTTAGCTTAGCTCTACTAAGTGCAATGACCTGTTACATTTTTAGCTAGATAAGACGTCTGGATTTTCAGTCAGATGTTTGTCCAAACATCTGGACATGTGCCCATACGTCTGAAAGTGAGTTTTTCGTAGTGCGCTTTGCACTGTGCGTGCAGGCGGCGCGCAGAGGTTTCACTCTCCCCGCACCCTCACCCCGCAAACCCTAAACCCTCTCCTATATAAACCCCCTCCCTTCTCCTCTCCTCTCCTCACACCACTCAAGCCACTGCCACCTCCACCTTCTCCTGCAACGGCCACCTTCCCATCCCTGTTGTTGCAGCCGCGGCGAGGAAGAGAAAAGCCGGCAAGGGAGAATGGGGAAAAGCGAGAGCAAGAGAGTGCGAGGGAGTGAGAGTGGGGGAGGAGGAAGACAACTACGGGAGCTCAGTGGAGCTCAAGGAGGAACTCGTAGGAGAGAGGAGGACATCGGCGAGGAGTTGCTCAAGCTCCTGCAGCGGCTGGAGTTGCCACTCTGGGCGGAGGTGCGAGCGGAGCGAGCTGCGAGGAGGTTCTGATACTAGAAGTTTTCTGATATCAAACATCTGGAGCGAAGTCCAGGCGACTGGCGAGGCACCTGGATGTCCGGAGCTAAGGTCGAACGTCTAAAAGCACGTATCGCGTGAGGTACGTGCGTTCGTGCGCTGATTTCCACCATGCAGAAGATCTCAGCGTAGGAGTTGTTGGGTTGAAACCGTGCCTGCATTTTCGTACGCAGGGCAGGCTTTGGGAAGGCGCATGGTGCGCTTTCCCAAGTACTTTTGGACATCTGATCACGTCGCTAGACGTCCAGAGGTGGTTCCAGATGACCAGAGACCTTGTCTAACGTCTGGAGCTGCCCCCAGACGGTTACAGAGTTAGTCTGGACGTTTGATCAACTGCAGGGAACACAAGGTGAGTTCTGATGTCTTTTAAGACGTCTGGGATTAGTTCTAGACATCTGATTTTGATCAGTAACCGCGTTTTTGGCTTGTTTAAGGCTAAAACGGAATCGGATTTCTGCAAATGAAGTATCATTATTTTCCACTCGAGTTCCTCTACATATTCGTGTTGAGTATCTACTGTTTTGAGCTTGTCTAATGTACCTTGGTCGCTAGTACAGGTACCAATCGATGGCTTGTTTGGGGCCCGCAGAGACGACGAGATCTACGGCACAGGCCCTCATTCCTCCCGTGATACTTGGTAGAGTGGTTTAATGCATTATTAAGATATAAATAAAGAATATGTCTGCTTGGATTAAATTGGTTGAAACTCTATGATGTGGAATGAACCCTAGGGTAGAAATGAATGAGCCTATTTGAGCTGTACTATTTACTTGAATGCATAGTTAAGATAAATTGCTAGCAAATGCCTTTAGTATAATTACGAGATGCATATTAAAATACGAGCTGCATGTATGTAAATGAGAATTGAACTGTGAAACCACAAGTTGCATGTTATGATTGAGAACTGAATTATGAAAACATGAGCAACTTGTATATGGATGAGGAACGAGTTATGAAACATGAGATTTGGACTTGGATAAATGAGATGAATATGAGCATGAACCCTATGGGGAATTAGGAGTAGAACTCCTGTGAATAAAAAAAATCTGAAATGTAGACGGGAAGTGTACTGGCCCTTATGTACGCGGTACTAAGGAGAGCAGCTGTCCCTTTTTAGTGTAGAGCGGAGCGAGCCTCCCTTGGGTTGAGACCCGGGTTAAGATTGGCCACTCTACACCGACTCCTGTTGGCCCTCATGTACATGATACCGAGGTGAGCTACTAGTGTAGGGAGGGAGCTACCCACCCCACGGGGCCTGGAGTTTAGCTAGCCACCCTACACTGACTTTGTTAGGCCCTTTTGGGTAAACCGGGGTAGTCAGAAGAGGGTGCGCAGACTGTGGAGGGGCGAGACCCTTGTTATGAGAGGGCAAGGCCCTATACTGTTCCGTGCTGTACTTTGGGCGTACCCGCTAGCGGAAACGACTGACCGCTTACCAGTGCGGGGTAGCTACCCGTGCACTTATCACGCGTGCCGTAGTCATCGCTACATCTTGACAGCGACATCAAGATAGTTGACTGGGTGTAGGACTACCACGGGGGACTCTCTCGGCCAGGAGAGCACCACATGTACCTTCTACTCTACGGAAAAGACTGCAATCAAGATTGTTCCCACAAGGAATATGCAAGATCAAGAAATACCTGGATACTTGAGAAATAAAGGAACCAGAAACACATAAATGAGATAAATAGAAATGAGAAATAAACATGTTGTTGTTTTACTGTACTTGCACTTAAATAATGTAAACACCACTCTACTCAGCGTTCGCTGACTTTGTCTTTCCATAACCCTATTCAGGGCCAAGAGTTGAGCAGCCCGAGTTTCCGGCTGCAAAGGGTGCTGGGCCCAACTGAGCCTAGTTGTAGTCATTTTTCAGCTCTTTCGTTTCTACTGTTGTAGTGAGTAATGGACACATGCTTTACTGTTCCTGTTACTTCCTGTTCCTTTACGCTTTCTGTTGTTGTTGTGGTGGCATGTACTATGTACTAAGACAGTTATTCTACTTTCTTTACTGCTTCGTACTTTTCTTCTGCTTAGTTATATTGCATGTGTGAATGTAGTTTATTTTCCTGCTTTTGGTTATTTCTTGTTGGATGACTAGGTCTTGGAATTAGTCGAGGCGAGCCGGTCTCGGATCCTGTAGGGATCCGAAAATCGAGTCGTAACACTAAGCCCCCCTACTATGGCTTCCACCATCACCTGAACCACTTCCTCTCCCTTCCTCATTTGGGACCAAAACTACCCAACCACCACCTTCCGTTGGTGTCCCTTCAAGTGACGCCAACATTAGGCACCTCTTCACCACCATAACCACCCCATAACCTACCCTAAATTGGCTCCAACTCTCCCCTACCTATCCACCATTCATCCACCTTACTATCCTCCATCCAACCATTCAAGTTGGCGCCAACTTAACCCCTTCTAGAATACCCACTTTTGGCACCAACTTGATGCACCTTTCCACCCCCTTAACCACCCTCTAACCACCTCCTAAGGTGGTGCCAAAAACACCTAACCATCTCCCCATTCTTGGCGCCCACCTATAAGCCCATCTCCACCTTACACATAACCCATCCAACCATCTCCACCCTCCACTAGTTGGCACTAAACACCAATCCACAGCACAAACCCACGCCAACCCCCCTTAACTCCACCTTCATACACCTTTCCCTTTGGCGCCAACTCACCATAGCCCTCCATCACATAACCACCATCATCCAAGCCAATCCTAACCCTACAACAAACCCACGCCAACCCTTAACCCTAGTGCCCACCAAGGGTTGGAGCCAACCACTCATACTCCTCCACTTTGGTGCCATTAACTCTAGCCTTAGGATCATTAACTACCCCCCAAGATCCCATCATAGCCATCCACCTAATCCCATTATAACCCCCTCCTTTCTACACTTATATAATGACCTACCCTACCACCAAAAAAAGGCACCCTTGGCTACATACATCAACCTTATTTTCTACCTATAGCCACTAGCCATATTCGTCCAAGAGAAGAAGGAGAAGAAGAAGATTAAGGAGAAAACCTTGTCTCCTGGGTGCCTTCCCCTCTTCCCTTCTCTCTTGTGCCCACGCCAAGGGGTCACACACCAAGGAGAGCCAGGCAGGGAGGACGGCCAAAGAGGAGGATTGTTAGGGTTGTGCACGTCCACCCTAAGGAGGAGTTTTTAGAGTGGAAACCATCCACTCTATAAGGAGCAAAGGGCACGCCCATCTAGGGTTTTCCAAGAGAAGGACCATCATCACTCCTTAGAGGAGCATTTCAAGGGAGGAGTTGAAGGAACCTTTCAAAGCTAAGGAGCAGCTGAGATTGGAGCAAGGCTTCCTCTCTCTTCGCCAACTTCATCGAGAGAAATTTGTTTTTCTTACATAATTTATTTTTTTGTAGTGGAAGCATTCCACTACCATTCTTGTAAAACAACTTTTTATCCCTCATGTATAAATTGCCTTTCTACATTTTGTTGCAATTTATTTACTCGCTTTTCCCTTTAGTTAGTTGACGAGCATCTTTCGTGATGTTTTAAAGATATATTCATTGTAGTATGCTATGAAAAATGATGATCAGTTTATTTCAATTTATTACTCGAAATTTAGAATATTCTGAGGTCGAACTCAGGGAGCAAACTTAATTCTAGAAATATACAAATTCATAATTCACTATAGTATACTTCAAAAATTAAAGAGAGAGGGAACAAATTTTTTTTTTCTTTCTTTCTTTCTTCTCCTCTTCTCTCTTCCTTCTCTTCTTTCTCTGCCTTTCCTTTCTCGGACGTCTGATTCCTTGAATCAGACGCCTTATCTGCCCCTTTGCTACAGTGCTTTGCAGGTTCTTCTCCTCTTGGCTTCTTCTTTTTCTCTGCTCGGCTTTCTTCTTCAGCTTCCTTTCCTCTCTGTGGCAAGCTTCCTTCCTTCTTTTTTTTTTTTCATTTCCTTTGGCTTTCTTCTTCAGCTTCCTTTCTCAATTGCAGCTCTTGGCTGCTTCTCATTCACTTCTTTCTTCTGTCTTTACTTTCTCTTCTTCATCTTCCCTTCTCTGCAGCTTCCTCCTTCCTATCTTCTTCCTCTTTCTTCAGCTGCTCCTCTGCTTTGAGTTCTTCCTTCTTCTTTCTGCAGCAGCTGCCTCTTCCTTCTTTTTCTTTCCGCTGTGCTCCCTCCTTTCCTCTTCTCTTGCTTCCCTGCACATTACATGGTTAGGCAAAACCTAACCCCTACTTGCCCCACATCTCTCTCTATTTCTCTCTCAAAGGTTCGCTCCCAGAGCATTCGTGGGTATACAGGTTGAGTAACGCACCTGGGACTAGGCCCACCGGCGTGCGGTGGTGGGCGAGGATTGCTTGGTCGGGTAATCGGGTTCGGCCCAGACCTGCGGGGCGTGAGCGCGGGTGAGGGCGGGTGCGAGCGCGTGGCGCGCTGCGTGCGTAGGAGAGAGACCTGACCTCTCTGTGTATCGAAGGCGATAAGCGTAAGGCACTTTTTCAATTTATTCGAAGTGCCACGCTCAAACGTTTACGATGTGGGACTAAAAGTCCCACCTAAATTTCAAACCCTCAACCGCAGTAGGAATCTTCACGATTGCAGTGGTATGCGAGCTCTCGCCTTCGATTGGGGACCTGGGACCATGTGTGAGTCTCTCCCGCGTGGCCTGGGACTCCTACCTAGGGTTGCAGAGGCCTGGAGCTGCTAGCAAGCTCGCTCCAATCTCGCCGGCAATGGCGGCTAGCGTGCAGAACCTGAAAGCACGAATACTACCTCGCGGCTCCGTCAGAACATCAGAAAACCTTCGCCATATCACGGCGAAGGTGAGGCAGGGGTTGGTTGGCCGCGGGGCGGCCTAGGCGTGCATGCCTAGGTCGCTCTACGGCAGCGAGGATGGGTTTGTTCGGAAGGTAGTTTCAGTGGGTGGCGTGGTCGGTGGAAGGGCGAGAGGTGGTCAGTGGAATGTGGTGAAGCTTCTGAGGTGTTTGGCGAGGTGGATGGGTGAGTGGAATGACGGAAGCACCTCGCCGAAGGTGGAGAAGGTAGCGATGGACAGTGGATGTCGAGGGGTAGAAACAACAAATTAATAGGGGAAATAAAGGAGAGAGTAATAGGAATAATTTCTACCTAGCTAAGCGAACGAAAGGGAGATGGCAATCGGCGCGTCTTTGCCGTCGCCGGAGACGAAGGTGCCAGAGGAAGGGGAGACGACGAGGAGAAGGGGTCGGAGAGTGCCAGCTGGTACGGCTTGGCGCAGAGGAGAATGGCGGAGCTGGCTCTGCCACTGGAATGGTGGCAAAGTGACGAGAAGAGGGAGGAAGAGTCGCTGGAAGCTTTGGGCTGTTGGCCAGAGTGAGGAGGGGACGAATTTGGGGGAGTTCTCTGGCCAAATCGAGCTTGTCGGAAACGGCAGCCCCTGCCACTCCTTAAATAAGTGTTGGCGAGGAGGGAAACACAAAGAAGGGGCGTGGGCAGGCCGCCAGAGATATGGCTGGAACAGAAACCCATGCCTTTTGCGCGTTCGCACGAGAGGTATGGGTGTCGGCAGGGCATGGGAGGAGGTCCATGCAGAAGAAGACAATGCAGGGGACCCCCCTTCGTTTCTGGGGCCGGTCCCCATATCCTGCGCGGTGCCATCCTCCGCGCAAAGTCGCTGGAGGCATGGGTTGCTGTTGCGGGTGGCAGAGGGGCCGGTTTGAAAAGAACGAAGGGAAAGTTGAGGGGTTAAGTGCAAGGGTTCAAAAAGTTAAGGGTCAAAAGGTAATTCTTGAGGACCAATTTGTAAAGTAGGTCAAGGCAAACTTTCCTTAGGTCCAAATTTTGATATAACCCTAATTTGGACCTAAGAAATCCAATGGTGAAGTTGGATTTTAGGTTTGACCACGTTTTACCGGTCAATTTGCACAAAAACCTAAATTAGGTCAAAAATTGGATATGGTTCTCAGTCTAGGTCAAGATAGGTTCCACTGGCCAAATTGAAGGTTCTAAGCCCTAGGGAATATTTTTTTATGAATTTTATAAGGTTTAATTAATTTTTACCTTGCCTGGAACTTCGTGAATTAAAACAGATTTTTTTTAGGGTTATAGAATGTCATTTAATTCGTAAAGGCCGCTATAACCCTTTTCAGATCAATCATCCCACTTTCTCTCTTATTAAGCCCATTTGACCTGTGTTTAGACCTTTATAAATTTTTTTTGTGCACTGCATTGGTAAAATTACAGTTTTACCCCTTGTGAATTGCTTTATACTCAAATTTATAGTTCTTTGATTTATGCTTTCCCTTAGGTTTTGTAGGAGCTTTTGTATACTTATTTAGGTCAAAATGTGCTAGTTAGGGTTCATGATGAGGTTCTCATCATACCCGCATGCCTAACTTTTTCTAGTCCCTTAGCAAAATTTTATGGTTTTAACCTTTGTTCTAGACCATGAATTTTTTCCATCAAGTTTTGATAAGTGTTTTTCCTCTTGTATCCTTGATTAGGTCAGAATGCTAATCATAGGCCTAAAAGGTACTCTAGTACTAACCAAGATCCAGATCTGTCTAGCTTTAGCCTCAGTCTTTAGCAAAGGTTTTTAAGGCCTACAGGAACTAACCTAAAGTTTATTGGACTCTGTGGTTAAAGCACCCGTGCTTGAGATATTTTTAGCCTTGCTTCAATTTGTAGTGAATTTTGTAAGAGAGAGACAGAAGGTTTATTTGTTTGGAGAGTTTTCTCTCTCTTTCCTTTTTAATTCTAGCTTAGGATTGGCTTCACAACACGATCTGTATCGGATTCCTTGTCCCCATCATCAATCCTCAAGGGTCCCTGGCAGTCGATGCTTTGAGATAGCATCGCCCATGGTAACCCCCAGAACCCTGGCTTTCGAGATTTCGAGATAATCCCATCCTTGGTGTCCCATGGCCGAATTCAGATCCTGGCAATTGGCACTTCGTGATAATGCCATCCATGGAATCTAAACCAGCAGAGTGCTTAAATGCCCCCGGTAGGATATGTAAATATCCTAGGAGACAATCATCGAGGAGATGATATGTTGATACGCATTTTCGAGGGGAATTTCCCACCTCTCCGCGCCGGAAACTCGTCCAAATCAACTTGTGTTGATCGGCCGCTCCTAATCTAGGTGACATTTTCAGAATATTTGAAATTCTTCTGCGTGATTTTGATATTTATGCTCACTGAACCAGACTGTGTGTGTGAATTTGGGTGCTTAGGTTAATGAGTCCCATAAACCGAAAGTCAGTTAACGAGGCCGAATACTCCCTAAGCCTTGGACCTAATATTTAAGCTTTCTATTTTCCTCAACCTCTTGAGGAATATCTAGATCTTAATGGGTACTAAGAGTCTAGCCAAGAATGTCTAAGGTTCGCGTTCTTACTAATCTTGTTGTGCACTTTTGTTTTTCTTTTCCTTAATGTGGTCTAGAACTTTGGTTAATTCCTTAATTTCTTACTAATGACCATACCTTTTTTCTTTCATTTTGTGCTCCTTTTTATCATTCTCCTCTTTTTCTCCTCCTCTTTCTATAATGTTTTCCAGCATTTTCTTCCTCCTTCAAAGTTTTTTTTTTCGTATATGCTAATTTTTTTGTTGAACCCTTTCTTATTATGTTATTTCATTGCACTTTCATACCCCCCCATGCCTAAGATTTGCAATGTCCTCATTGTACATTAGGTGGGTTTTTATTTAGCTTGATTCATGCATTAGGACAAGTATTTGGTGAGTGGATGGGTCGAGGTGACTGTTACGGACGATTTTTAATCTTAGGTACGAGTACCTGTGGTGAAGTTGGCTGTCCTAGAGGATGAACCTAAAGTGCAAAGAGATGTCAGAAAAGGTTTTGGGTTTTTAAGAAAGAATGACTGCTGCCTCCCGTTAAGCGCTGACTTTTACGCCATCGGCTGGGCGCAATAAGCTCAAGGAGTATGGAGGATAAATGATGACTCAGCCAAATATGTAATGGTTACATCAATGAACGGTTTGAGCCTCTGACCGTTCACAAAGAAAGGTTCGGAATCATGGCTGAGTGGCCTGATCTCAATTGCTCCATTTCCAAAGATTTATCTGACAAGATATGGTCGGACCCACTTGGATCGCAATTTCTCAGGGAAGAGTTTGAGTCGGGCATCAAAGAGTAGGACCTTTTGACTAGGGTGGAAGATCTTTCCAGATATGTGCTTGTCATGAAAGGCTTTAACCTGCTCTTTGTAGATTTACGAGTTCTCATACGCATCATGGCGTAATTCATGAATCTCGCTTATCTGAAGCTTTCTGTGGGTTCTAGTCTTAGAAGGATCTAAGTTGCAGCTCTGTACTGCCCAATAGGCTTTATGCTCCAGTTCGACGGGAAGGTGACACGCCTTCCTGTACACCAGTCTAAAAGAAGACATGCCTAATTGGATTTTGTGGGCGGTCCTATAAGCCCGCAAAGCTTCCGGAAGTCAGGACGACCGGTTCTTCTTATCAGGTCGAACAGTAACCTATAGGATTTCCTTGATCTTCCAATTTGATAGCTCAGCCAATCCATTAGTCTGGGGGTGGTAAGGAATAGAGATTCAGTGAGACACCCCGTATTTGGTCATCAGTGACCTGAACTGAGCATTGGTAAAATGGGTCCCTCCATCAGAGATGATTGCACGAGGAATCCTGAACCGTGAGAAGATATTCTGATGAATGAATTTGATGACGATCTTGTGATCACAGGTTCGGGTTGGAATGGCTTCGATCCATTTGGACACGTAGTCCACAGCGAGTAAAATGTACTCAAAGCCGTCCAAAATAGGAAAGGGGCCCATAAAATCAGTCCCCCAAATATCGAAAATCTCGTATACGAGAATCGGCTGTAAAGGCATCATGTCGCAGTGGCTCATGTTGCCCAAAATTTGGCAACGACTGCATGCCTTACAGTGACTGTATGCGTCCTTGAACATAGTGGGCCAGTAAAAGCCACACTGGAGGATTTTTGATGCGGTATTGTGCCCATAAAATGGCCACCGCATGCCCAGTCATGGCAGAAAGAGAGAATGTCATTGATTTCTCCCTCCGGGGCACATCACCGAATGACTTGGTCAGCACCTATGAGGAGAAGGTACAAGTCTTCCCAGATGTAGTATCTGGCATCGGAGCGCAACTTATCTTTCTTGTCCTTCGGCCAATCAGACGGGATCTGATGAGATGACAAGTAGTTTACTATATCAGCAAACCATGGAAGCCTAGTACCAATAGTCAAGAGGTGCTCATTAGGAAAATGCTCCGTGATGGGTCCAGAAGGGTCGATGATCTCAGAAGGAAGGCGAGACAAGTGGTCAGCTACCACGTTCTGTCTTCCCGCCTTGTTGCGAATCTCGAGGTCAAATTCTTGCAACAGTAAGATCCATCGGATTAATCGAGGCTTCACGTCCTTCTTAGAAAGGGGATGCCTCACAGCTGCGTGATCTGAGTATATTATGACATGGGAACCCAGGAGATAAGATTGGAGTTTTTCGAGGGCAAATACTACAGCTAGTAGCTCTTTCTCGTAACTGTATAATTACGCTGAGCCTTGTCAAGTGTCTTGCTAGCGTAGTAGATGACCACCGGTTTCCCTTCAATCTTCTGCCCCAGAACTACTCCTACAGCGATGTCAGATGCATCACACATGATCTCAAAGGGTCGAGACCAATTAGGGGATTGTAGGATCGGGGCTTGGGTGACTCGGTCACGAAGGATTTCAAAAGCTTGAGTGCATTCCTTGGAAATCTCAAAGGGTACATCCTTGGAGAGAAGAGTAGTCAGGGGGCGCGCGATTTTCAAGAAATCAAGGATGAAACGATGGTAAAAATCGACGTGCCCCAGAAAAAATCGGATGTCCCTGATTGAGCTAGGCATAGGAAGTCTAGAGATCAGATTAACCTTGGCTCAATCTACCTGGATGCCTCTCTCAAAAATTAAGTGTCCCAGGACGATCCCCTCAGGCACCATAAAGTGACTCTTTTCCCAGGAAAGAACTAGATTTACGTCAATGCAACGCCTGAGTATATGAACCAAGTGCTGGAGGCAATTGTCAAATGATGCCCCGAAAATTGAGAAGTCATCCATGAAGACTTCCGGATAATCACCTACCATATCAGAGAATATGGCAAGTATGCACTGTTGAAAAGTCGCAGGTGCATTGCAGAGACCGAAAGGCATTCTTCGAAATGCGTACGTCCTGAAGGGGCAGGTGAATGTGGTCTTCTCTTGGTCCTCTGGATGAATCGCCACTTGGTTGTAACTGGAGTACCCGTCAAGAAAGCAGAAGAATCTATTTCCCGCTAACTTCTCGAGAATCTGATCAATAAATGGTAGTGGGAAATGACCCTTCTTCGTGGAGGAATTGAATCTTCGGTAATCTATGCAGACTCTCCACGAGTTGGCTACACGGGTAGGTATGACCTCTCCGATTTCAGTCGTGATGGTGGTGAGCCCTGCCTTCTTAGGCACAACCTAGATGGGGCTCACCCAACGACTGTCGGAGATCGGGTAGATGATCCCTACATCTAACCACTCAATGATCTCCTTCTTCACGACCTCTTGCAGATTGGGATTCAGATGTCTCTGCATCTCACGTGAAGGTCATGCACCCTCTTCAGAATAGATACGGTGTGTGCAATAAGAGGGACTTATTCCAGTCAAGTCATCGAGAGTCCAACCAATGGCTCTGTGATGTTGCTGGAGAACAGTAATCAGACATGATTCCTGATCAGGTGTGAGTTTGGAGTTTATAATCACAGGAAATGTCCGATTAGAACCCAAAAAGACGTATTTTAAATGATCGGGAAGGGGTTTGAGTTCAATAATGGGGTTATCAGCAGCAGCGGGTGGTTCAGAGTGAGTGTGGGGTACAAGGGTAGGAGTTATAGGTTTGTCAAGATCAAGGTCTGACTCCTCTAATTGCAATTCAAGATTTTCTTGTGGTTGATGAGGAATAATCATGTTGTCCTCAAGTTGTGGTTCATCAACCACAGCTCTAATATCACAAATTTGTTCAATGACACCGCAATTGATCTCTTGTTGGGCCTTAAAGATATCAATTTTAAGAGTTTGATTCCCAAATTTCAGTTCTATTTGGCCCCTTCATAACTTATATTGGCCCTTGCAGTGGCCAGAAAAGGTCTCCCTAGTATGATTGGTGTACCCCTTGGGTTTTCAGGTGCGTACATATCTAAAACTATGAAATCTACAGGAAAGTAGAAATCTCACACCCTAATAATAACATCCTCAAGAATTCCTTTAGGTGACTTGATAGATCGATCTACTAGCTGTAAAGTCACCTCAGTCAGTTTTAGCTCAGATTTTTCTAGATGGTTAAGTAGGGATGTGGGTATCAAGTTTATGGAGGCACCTAGGTCCAATAATGCTCTATCAAACTGGGTTTCACCGATCTTACATGAAATCAGGGGAGTGCCTGGGTCTTTTGCCTTGGGTGAGAGTCTACTCAGGATTACAGAGCTGGCTTGCTCTGACAGTACAATTGGACTCCCACTCTTGGTTCGCTGCTTACGCTGAGGTGTACACACGTTTTTCAGGAATCATGCGTAAGCCGGTACGTGGCGGATTGCATCCATCAAGGGGATGTTTATTTGGACCTGCTCAAAGAGCTTGACGAGGTCCTCCTCAAGAGCCACGGGTTTAGTTGTCCGCTTTCCCTTGGTCAAGGCCTCGGGAAATGGAACATTAGTTGGTTCCTCTAGGATAGGTCTAGGTTTTTTATCTAGGACAGGGATAGGAACATCCTGGATGACTATCCTAGGGTTTGGGTCACTACTAGGCTTAGAGTGGTCTGGATAAGGTGGATCTTGTGTTGCCTTACCACTACGGGTTGTTACAGAATTTATTCCTGCATGTTCTGGTTAGGGGGTGGTAGGATGGGCTGCTGCTGTTGGTAACCCGCATAGGATGTTGAAGCTTCCATCCCATCAGGTGAAGGAATAGAAGGGGCCTGATAGACCAAGTGTGCTTGGCCCGGGTTTGGGTTCATAACGTGCCGCTGGGTCGGCACGCTATTCGGGTTAGGAAGAGGCTGAGAAGGAAGTGTGCTTGGTTGGCGAGAATTTTCCAATTAGGCAAGTTGGTTGGGGACCTCTGTGATTTCGTCCTTATGTTGCTTTTGGATAGCCGCATTAGTTCTCTGAATGTCAGCTAAAGTCTAGAGGATAAGGGACATTTGATCTTGGTTGGGCTTGGATGGATAGGTGGGGTTGGGCCGAGGCTGGGGTGGCTGATAAGGACGAGGGGCTTGAGGACGGGGCTGAAAAGGTGGTCTCAAATTCTGAGAATTTCCCGTCCACTGGAAATTGGGATGGTTTCGCCATCCAAGATGTAGGTGTTGGAAAACGGGTCATTCTGTATGGCGTTGAGGTCCTCGCAGGTCTGAGGAGCCTCAGAAAAGTCGGAGAATGGGGGAGTAGGGCCCCCCCAGCAAGAATAGAAAGGATCGGAGGTCCCTCCGGTCCTGGAGTCAAATGGGGGTGGATACAAGTCCATCCTTGGAGAAGGTCGGTGGAAAATGTGCTGCACAGTTTCCCGTGCGGGAGGGGGCTGTGCGAAAGAGTTTTACGTAGAGGTGGCTTGCTGCAAGTGCTGAGTCAGCTCATCCACCTTCTTCTCAATAATAAAGTCCTTGTCCAATCGACTGGCCATTAATTCCAGGTCGACTGATGCGGACAGGCCCTGCGTCTCGTGTGCTCCCCTGAGGTTCGTCGCTGCGCGGGTATTCATCTGGTTGAATAATCCCATGGGGTCATTGTTGATGGAGTTCTCGCACATATTCTCGAGAATCTCCCACACGATGTCTTCATGTTGACCCATGATATTCCCTCCGCAATATTGCATTGACAAACAGTCTAATATCTTCACGGAGTCCCTGGTAAAAAGACTGGATTTGTTCCCATTTAGGAACTCCGTGATGGGGGCACTTTCTTATGAGATCCTGAAAACAATCTCATGCCTCATGAAGAGGTTCTCCTGTCTGTTGAGTAAAGTGAGTAATCTGATGGCGCAAGGCATTTGTCTGACCTATGGGGGAGAACTTCTTCAAAAACTCGGACTGAAGTTCTTCCCAAGTGTTGATCGGGCGGGTCTGTGTTTGATACCAATGGGCTGCCTTGTCCACAAGGGAGAAAGAGAACATCTTCATTAGTAAGATATCCCGATTCTGTGCATTTGACCTGAAAGTTTGGGCCAGATGCTTAAGCTATTTGATGTGTTGGAAGGGGTCTTCAGAGTTAAGCCCATAGAATTTAGGTATGGAGTGGATCATGTTGGGCTTCAATTCAGAATCAGGTCCTCCAGTCGAGTTTCTAACTCGAGGCTCAATTGCCACCACAGCGGGATTATAGTGATCCCGCATCATGGGGCACTGTGGTGGGTTCATGAAGTTTTGGAAGAGATCATTGAGTCGCTGGAGCTGGTGCTCAAGATTATTCTCTTCTTCAACAGGCTGAGCCATTGTGGAAGAAGAATGGGAATTGGGTTTAGAATTAGAAGAGAGGTCTATGTGAAGAGGTTGTTGCACAAACAAGGGTACCGAGGCTTGGGCTTGGGGAGAGTGAATTTCTAGAGGAGGTTTCAAGGACCTCCTACAAAACATACACTGGTGGATTGGACGAGGTTAGCAGGTGCTGGACCTAATCTAGACACCCAAAATATTAGGTGACTATAGAGGTTCGGGGCGGATGATACCCCTTAATCAGAAGGTCGTCCACCTGAGAATTACCTGGGCAGCCAGAGAGGGTGAGCCTCGCGAAGATCCCTACACGATAGAGTGCCCCCACGGGTTATGGGGTTTCCCCCACCCGACCTCTCTTGTCATCGAGATTCCAGGTAGACTAGAATAGGGACCTTGACCTCTTAAGTCTACCACTTTTAATTAAGATCAAGGTGCTTAGGGTTTCACTTGAACTTTATCCTTTTGTGTGCAAAAAGTGACCTAATTTCAAGGTTGGTTGATCTAAAGGATCAACTTCACCTATTAGTTCCTGTGAGAGCTTATTAGGTCATGTCTTTTAAGGTTCAAGTGACTTAAGAGCCGGATTGCTTAGGGTTTCTATTAATAGATCTTTTCAAGCAATGGCTTAGGCACACTTCTTTTTGGGGGTTTTTAATTCTTGATTAGAAGGTGTGTCTCTAAAACCCTAGCTTAGAATCTTATGTTGGCTCTAATTAGTCCAGTTAGTTGCCTCAAGATTAGGTAACCAGGGCTTAAGCAAGAAGGTTTTAGCCCTAATTACCTTTAATAGATATACAGATAGAATGTGTTGAAATTGAAAAACAGGCAACTCTTGTGATTTACTATGTATGAAAGACAGGTAACCCTTAGATTGCTTTTCTTTTTCTTCCTCTTTAGAATTTTAGGGGCTCAAAAGAGAGGATAGAAAATTACCTGTCCCTTGGTGTGGTTGTTGTGCGGCTGCTTGTTCCCTCTTATTTTGCTGTGCCTGCACAACAAAAGAGAAGAGATTAAGTCAGCAGTAAATGAGAAATTGCAATTTAATAGCTTCTAGAATGGCTGTTGCTCCCTGGCAACGACGCCAGAAAACTGATGAGCATCTTTCGCGGTGTTTTAAAGATATATTCGTTGTAGTATGTTACGAAAAACGATGATCAGTTTATTTCAATTTATTACTCGAAATTTAGAATATTTCGAGGTCGAATTCAGGGAGCAAACTTAATTCTAGAAGCGTATAAATTCACAATTCACTATACTATACTTCAAAAATTAAAGAGAGAGGGAACAAAAATCTCTTTTTTTTCTTTTCTTTCTTTCTTCTCTTCTCTCTTCCTTCTCTTCTTTCTCTGCCTTTCCTTTCTCGGACTTCTGATTCTTTGAATCAGACGCCTTATCTGCCCCTTTGCTACAGTGACTTGCAGGTTCTTCTCCTCTTGGCTTCTTCTTCTTCTCTTCTCGGCTTTCTTCTTCAGCTTCCTTTCCTCTGTGCGGCAGGCTTCCTTCCTTCTTTTTTTTTTTTCTTTTCCTTTGGCTTTCTTCTTCAGCTTCCTTTTTTTGTTGCAGCTCTTGGCTACTTCTCCTTCTCTTCTTTCTTCTGTCTTTAGTTTCTCTTCTTCATCTTCCTTTCTCTGCAGCTTTCTCCTTCCTGTCTTCTTCCTCTTTCTTCAGCTGCTCCTCTACCTTGAGTTCTTCCTTCTTCTTTCTTCAGCAGCTGCCTCTTCCTTCTCCTTCTTTCCGCTGCGCTCCCTCCTTTCCTCTTCTCCTACTTCCCTGCACATTACATGGTTAGGCAAAACCTAACCCCTACCTGCCCCACGTCTCTCTCTCTATTTCTCTCTCAAAGGTTCGCTCCAAGAGCATTCGCGGGTATACGGGTCGGGTAACGCGCTCGGGACCAGGCCCACCGCCGTGCGGTGGTGGGAGAGGAGTGCTTGGTCGGGTAATCGGGTTGGGCCCAGACCCGCGGGCATGAGCGCGGGCGAGGGCGGGTGCGAGCGCGTGGCGCGCTGCGTGCGTAGGCGAGGGACCTGACCCCTGTGTATCGAATGCGATAAGCGTAAGGCACTTTTTCAATTTATTCGAATTGTCGCGCTCAAACGTTTACGAGGTGGGACTAAAAGTCCCACCTAAATTTCTCGCCCTAAACCGCAACTGGAATCTTCACGATTGTAGTGGTACGTGAGCTCTCGCCTTCGATTAAGGACCTGGGACCGTGTGTGATCTCTCCTGCCCGGCCTGGGACTCCCACCTGGGGCTGCAGAGGCTTGGAGCTGCTAGTAAGCTCGCTCCAAGCTCGCCGGCAATGGCGGCTAGCGTGCATAACCTGAAAGCACAAATACTGCCTCGCGGCTCTGTCAGAACATCAGAAAACCTTCGCCGTATCACGACAAAGGCGAGGCGGGGGTTGGCTGGCCATGGGGTGGCCTGGGCGTGCGTGCCTAGGTCGCTTTGCGGCCGTGAGGATGGGTTTGTTCGGAAGGTACTTTCAGTGGGTGGCGTGGTCGGTAGAATGGTGAGAGGTGGTCAATGGGAAGTGGTGAAGCTTTTGAGGTGTTTGGCGAGGTGGATGGGTGAGTGGAATGACGGAAGCACCTCACCAGAGGTCTGGCCGGAGGTGAAGGTGGAGATGGACAGTGGATGTCGAGGGGTAGAAACAACAAATTAACTGGGGGGAAATAAAGGAGAGAGTAAGAGGAAGAGTTCTTACCTAGCTAAGTGGACGAAAGGGAGGAGATGGCGATCAGCGCGTCTTTGCCATCGCCGAAGACGAAGGTGACAGAGGAGGGGGCGGCGATGAGGAGAAGGGGTCGGAGAGTGCCAGCTGGTACGGCTTGGCACGGAGGAGAATGGCGGAGCTTGCTCTGCCACTGGTATGGTGGCAGAGTGACTAGAAGAGGGAGGAAGAGTCGCCAGAAGCTTCGGGCTGTTGGCCGGAGTGAGGAGGGGATGAATTTGGGGGAGTTCTCTGGCCAAATCGAGCTTGTCGGAAACGAAAGCCCCTGCCACTCCTTAGATAGGTGTTGACAAGGAGGGAAACACGAGGAGGGGGCGTGGGCAGGTCGCCGGAGATATGGCCGGAAAAGCAACCCATGCCTCTCGCGCGTTCGCACGAGAGGTATGGGTGTCGGCAGGGCATAAGAGGGGGTCCATGCGGAGGAAGACAACGTAGGGGACCCCCCCTCATTTCTGGGGTCGGTCCTCATACCCTGCGTGGTGCCATCCTCAGCGCAAAGTCGCTAGAGGCATGGGTTGCTGCTGCGGGTGGCAGAGGGGCTGGTTTGAAAAGAACGAAGGGAAAGTTGAGGGGTTATGTGCAAGGGTTCAAAAAGTTAAGGGTCAAAACTAATTCTTGAGGACCAATTTGTAAAGCTGGTCAAGGAAACTTTCCTTAGGTCCAAATTTTGATATAACCCTAATTTGGACCTAAGGAATCCAATGGTGATGTTAGATTTTAGGTTTGACTACGGTTGACCGGTCAATTTGCATAAAAACCTAAATTAGGTCAAAAATTGGGTATGGTTCTCAATCTAAGTCAAGATAGGTTTCAATGGCCAAATTGAAGGTTCTAAACCCTAGGAGATATTTTTTTATGAATTTTAGAGGGTTCAATTGATTTTTATCTTGCTTGAAACTTCGTGAATTAAAGCATGTTTGTTTTAAGATTACATAATGTCATTTAATTCGGAGAGGCCGCTATAACCCTTTTCAGATGAAATCCTCCTACTTTCTCTCTTATTAAGCCCATTTTACCTGTGTTTAGACCCTTAGAAATTCCATTTGTGTAAGGCATTGGTAAAATTACAGTTTTTCCCCTTGTGAATTGCTTTATACTCAAATTTATAGTTCTCTGATTTATGCTTTCCCTTAGGTTTTGTAGGAGCTTTTGTATACTTATCTAGGTCAAAATACGCTAGTTAGGGTTCATGATGAGATTCTCATCATTAGTGCACCCACACTCTTTCTAATTATCCTAGGTCTTCACGTACCTAGGGTGAGCTTAGAGAGAGGTTCTTCTTGTCACCTTAGAATTTAGCGATTAGGCATAATCTCTTTTCACATTTATGTTGACCCTTTATTTCAAAAATCCAAAAAAATCTTATATTCAAAATTACAAAAAAGAAAGTTGATTTCTGTTTTTCGAGCGAGACTTTAAATTTGCTTTTTTGCCTCACTTGAGACGACTCGAATACTCTCTGAGTACTCGGTAATTGAAAATTTTAAAAGCGATCGGATTAGCGTGTTGCAATGACCAAAACCTAATTTTATCAAATCACGCTTTTTATCTATCAAGTACCCACCTCTTGTGCTCTATTGTTTTCCTTATTTATTAATACTACTCTACTCAATTTTTGCTAAATTCCTTGGGTTTCGTACTCAGGTATAGCTGGGCAGCCGAGTGCAGTAGTTGTATTTAGTATTTCTGGTGCGGGACCTAGTTAGTGCCAGGAGACAGACTGTGCTAGATTATTTAGCTTTTCTTTCTAATTTTTTAGTTGATGTACTTGGAGACTTTAATTGCTCTTTCTTTTTAGTTGTTTGGATTTGTGGGCTTTTTATTTACTATTTGGTCAACACTTTATTTAAATTAATGCTTTATGAATTGTTGTTTACCTATGATGTTTTATGACTGTGTTGGGTAGCTATGATCTTGTTGTTGGTTGATAATTCGTACTCAATGGCTTAACTCTTTTTAGGTTTACATGGTTGGAGAGACCTAAGTTGTCATGGCTATTATGGATTCTATTTATAGAAATTCTGGTGAGGTGGTTAAGAGAACAAGAATAATTTGCACACTCTTGCATAGGAGAAAATCGTTCATCTTAAGTGATCAAAGTCCATATTGAATTCTTTCAAGGTCAGGATAGAGAATGGGTCTAATTGAAAATCTCAAGCATAAAAAAGATGCAAGAAATTGCTAACCCAAATCTTCCTCAAAGGGTGTACGTTTGGGGAGTGGATCTAACTCTTAAAAGTTTGTTAGAAAGAGGGAGAAAGGTGCATTATTCGCTTTTGTGCGCCCTTAAATCATCTCGGATCCCCTTTTTAAAAGGGGTTACATGAATACATTATGGGATTTTCACTAATTAATTTAAATCTCGTGATTGTCGATTGTAGTCCTCCACAATGGTCTTTCCCATCCACATTACTCTATGCACACCTCGTACATTTCATTGATTCCTCTCTGATTTGGGAAGATTGCAGCATCTGTATTAGAGCACTTTTCAAGGTCGGTCATGCTCACTCACCAAAATCAACAGGTTAGAGTTGTTAGGTGGAAGACGTTAATCGCTTGATTAGGCGGTTCTAGGAGTAGTCCGTTTGCTTTAAGATGGTTGGATGATCAGCCTCACAATAAACAATCCAGCTGATAATGGTTTGGCAGGTGATCTACTCATTTCAAGAGAGGCGAGTCGTCTGCCTGTTTAGGAGAGGCGAGTGCTCTGCTTGCTTAATTGGAATTCCTCTTTGGTTTGAGGAGTGTTTGGGTTGGAAAATTGTTGTAAGCCTCTTTCAGTTGAGCCTATGAGAGTATATTTTCTCTCTCATCAATTGCATCCACTCTTTTAGTTTTGTTTGACTAACCAAAAAAGTTGTTCTTTGTTTTTGCTATCCCCCCTCTCCCCAACAGTTGGCCTCTACACATCGTCAGGTTGGCGATTGCTTTGTTAGGGATAAAGCACAAAAGGGTTTTTCTAGCTCTCATGCGCACGAAAGCAAATGCCTTTTATGTTTAGATTGGCGATTAATTTTCATGTACATGGGTTATTATATTGCTTTCCATGGGTCGACAATATTTCTACCTGATTCAGCAGGTGATGGCCAACCACCGCCTCTCATGACTAGCTCATCACGACGGTATACATCTGACGTGTTTTTAGTCATCGTTTGATCATCATGACAAATGACGTGTCTTGTCTTCATTAGTGGAGGAGCGGATAAGTCTGATGCCAACATTTATTGCCGATGCGATTGTTATGCGCAAGAAAAACACAACATTTTACTTGCGCCCCTCTAATTGTAAATAGGGGTTTGGTAAGCAGTAAATGCTCTTTTTTATGGAGGTTTACTTGCACTAAGTAGTTCGGATTGTGTGAACGTTCCAGCCATTAGATAAACCTTAGTTGGATCTGCCTCAATTAGCTATATTGCAATCTTAGTCATCCCATTTATAGTTTGCCAGATAGCCAACTCAAGCTTGGAGAAATGGTAGGACTTGCTACAGAAGGTGAGGGTCCCTCAACCTCTGGTAGACTTTTTGAAGGTACTATTGCTTTATATACATTTAGCTCCATTATGAGTAGTAGGTCAAAAATTAGGCAGTTGCTTGAAGACTATGACTTGGGTGGTGTAAAATTTAATGTATCGGATGACAATCTTCGACTATGTTCACTCGGGAAAACAGATTATTTTGTGATAGTAAATATGTCATAGAGCACAAGTTAAGGATTCCTCTCAACCCTTTTATAGTATTTTTTTTTGTCCTATTACAACCTTGCACGTGTCCTAGTTAAGTCCTAACTGTTGTTTCTGGTTGTGTGCTTCCACTTAGGCACGCGTCCGCAGATGAGGATGTCCCGCCTTCTTTTTGGGCTGATGTCCTTGAAGGTGAAGAAGGGGAAGCTTGCATTTGGGATGTATATCTTCTAGTGTAGGTGTAATACATATAGGATCATGGACCTAGCGGATAGTCTGAAAGGATAAAATGACCATTTTTTCATGGTCCACAACAGGGAACTTTTGGTAGTTCCTAAGTTGTGGCAAGGACCGCCCACCAAAGATCTACCGCCTACACCTAAGGAGTAAGATCCCTCGCCTCAGCAAGATGCAGAAAAGATGGTTTAGTTTAGGGGCATCTCTTGATCTTATTTGAGGTGCAGGGAGGTGTGGAAGGTGCTCTCCTAGGTAGCGAACTCCTACTCGGTGCTAAGTAAGTAGGAATGCATGTATTATTCATCATGAGGTAGGCTAATTATGACTATATTTGTCTTTGCAACTTTTCAGTCATTTTTTAAGCCAAAGCCTTCTAAGAAGTGGAGGGGTAAGGATGAGGAGGTCCATTGGAGGAGATTAGTCGCTTCGAAAAGAGGAGGCATGTAGGAGCCTCCTACCTTCGAAACTGTGATGACCCAGTTCGAAACCACCAACGAGGACTTACGTGGGAGTACGGCCTTACGTCCTCGCTTGACACCTCAAGCTGAGGGAACTTTACCTGCACCCAATAAGGAGGTTGGAGCTGCTCTAATGAAGCTGGAAAAGGTGGCCTCCAAGGAGGTAGCTAGAGAGAAGAATACTATGCCCAAGGATAATGTGAGGAAATTGACGACTGGGTCATTAAGTGGCCAGTTGAACATATAGGGGGCTTGATTTGCAAAACCCGTTAAAGGTTAAATTTGTCATTGTAATGCGAGAATACACGATCACTCAAATCAAAATTCTGAACTCATAATGGAATAAAATCATAATATATGGGAGTTCAAGTCGTATCTTAGGGAGGCTTTGGTGGGGTTACTTTCTAACTAATCTTAAGTATGAATACTGACAAAATTGGGTGATTTTAGGAAGTGCAAAAAGGTCATGACAAATTTCGATCACTAAAATCAAAATTCTGAACTCATAATGGAATAAAATAGTAATATATGGGACTTCAGGTCGTATCTTAGGGAGGCTTTGGTTGGGTTACTTTCTAACTAATCTTAAGTATGAATACTGACAAAATTGGGTGATTTTTGGAAGTGCAAAAAAGTCATGATGAATTTTGAAAAGCGAGTTTGCGAAACAATAAGAAAATGTAGATTTGCGAAATTGCAAAAACACCACACACTCTTTTCGGGATTTTTGATTTTTTTTGAAGTAAAGCAAGCAACAAAGCAAATAAATATACCAACTACAAGGCAAATAGAGACAAGAGACATGCAACACAAAAGTTAGAATTTATTGCTAATCAAAGTAATGTCTACAACTAGAATTAAAAACAAAGGAGAAAAACAAGTAGAAATAGACAAAGTATAGATGAAGAAATAGTTGAAATGAAGATGAATGAGATGAAGCTCTAGACAATTGAGAGAGAAGTTTGCCTTAAACTCCCAGAGGCAGAGGAAAGCTTTGGAAGAAAACCAGAGAGATGTCGGGGAAAAAGTCTAAGAAGATCCCAAAGAAGAATAATATGTGGTAGGAGATGACTAGGGAAACCTAAGTAGGGAAAGGGAAATCCTAAGCTACTAGAGGACCTAAGGAGGGACTAGAAGGTGAAAGAAAGGTGGAGGAAGATGGAGGACCTAGGAAGAAGAAGGACATGGAGGTAGGAAGAAGAGGTTAAGGCGGTAGAAGAAGATCTAAGGAGGAAGAAGGAGAAAGAAGGAGAGTTGTGTGCAACTAATGGAGGTCATGCGATGCTTATAGATGTATAAAGAGAGGGGGTGGATGTCCATAGGTGTTTGTGTGGCCAAGGAATAAGTTTAAGTTTTGGAAATTAGGATTGAATTTATCTAAATAGGAAAGTAGGAGCCCCTAATTATCTTCAATTTTTGAACTCTGTGACTCTGTATGTTTCGAATTTGAAGTTACACATAAAAAAAAAAGTTGTAGCCCTTTAAATCATTTTTCAAATGCAACTTGAATCACTCAATTTGAATTTAACATGAGAAAGTTATGAGCAAAATACTAAAAGTGTGTTGGGTTGTCACAAGTTTCGAGAATGGGATTGGGATTTGGATCTTGATTAGCTAAAATCATGGGATGTGATTGAAACCTAATTAAATTTATTGGCACATTTTATCAATTAATTTCAAAGAATATTTTTGGCAGTTTAGTGTAGAAAAATTATGTAACAAATGAGGATAAGGTAGAGACTTCTAGAAAATAGGATTAGGACTTGGATTGAGCCAATGTGAATGGAGTATGAGTTAGGTTTTTAGGATTAGGTTTAGGATGAAGGCTAGGATTAAGGAGCTAAATGGAGCTGGTTTGGGATTAGGATTTTGGGTGAGGCTAAAATGTATAGGTTCTGATTAGGGTTAAGGCTAGGGTTTTTATGGTCAAAATTAATTAATCTCCTCTTAGTTCGAGTTCTGATGATCTAGATTCTCGCTTCTCCTCCTCATGAGCCTGAGTAAAAGATTCTTCTAGATAGCAAGACCAGAAATTAGTACAAAATAGGCTCAAAATTATAATTTTACTTCTAGCATGCAAATATGCAACTATGTACATAATGATTTGAATCTAATGCAACTCACATCCAAAACTAACAAATCTAAGAATGTTAGCATATAAATATGCTCAATTATCCCCAAATATAGGGTTAAGACTCTAGCACTCGCATCAAGTGCTCACAACACAAGTGGCCACTTGGTGGCAGCTGACCCAACTAGCCGCGATAGGTTCGACCTCATTGGAACCATTGTCGATTCCATCAAGGGCTCTGTGTTGGAAGAGCCCTTGGAGCGATTGAGCCGTTAGGAGACTCCACCCTCCTCTCTCATCAGAAGGGTAGAGGAGCCTCAGGTGGAACTCTACCCACTTATAAGCAAAGCAGAGATGGAGGAGGCAAGAGGAGGCATTGTTCTTTGAGTTCTCTATCCTACGAGACTACTTTTGTAAAAAAGGTGGAAGTGCCAAAGAAGGCGAGGGCCTACTAGCAAAGGTTTTTCTTAGTCTCATAGTTGGACAAGGTGCCGACTCAACAGGGCATCGAGGTCCTGCTAGATGCATTCTAGTAGGTCAAACTAACAACAAAGCATACAATCATGTCTCTACTGAATTTCACCTTTGAGTGGGCATGTATGCTTTGCGCTCCCTCCAACATGTGGAACATCTACCGCGACTATCTGCAAGTGTTAAGCGTCCTCCTCCTATGTTTTACAGGTAGTTTGCTTGTAGTACTCTTTCCATATCATTAACTAGGTGATTATTGTTTGGATAGATAGAGTGATAAGTCCATGTTAGTGAACTAAATTAGAGCCTAGGTACCTCATTATTGGAGTAAAAATGTAACCTGAATCATGTATTGCATGGATAAATTTAATAAAGATGCAAGATTATCATTTCATGCATTGCATCAATTTTTACATCTTAAGCAATTCGAGTAAGTAAGGAAGGGGAAATTTAGATGGAATTATACCTCAATTGGGAATACCATTTTCGGAGATTTAATTTGCTACATATAAGAAAGGAAAGAACTCTTCATTTCCCAATTAAAAATCTTCCCCCAAAGAAGTTTTGGAAACCACATACAAGAGGAAAGGAAAAGAAAGAAAGAGAAAATAAATAAAGAAAACTTTCCTTGTTTTTTTTCTCTCTCCCTCAAATATCTCTCTAATTCTTGTTAGTTCAAGGGTATCACGATTATTAATTTTGATGATAACAAAATACTTGTTATTTAACATTTGCAATTTGAGTTTATGAGTTTCAGGATAATTGCAAATAGATACAAGTGTAAAGGAGCTCAAGCTTTCATCCATGATGGATTGGAGGAGCTTGATGGAGGAGAAGGTGCTTTGTGTGGAATGAGAGCTTGAAGAAGATGAAGAATGGGATAGAAGATTATTCTATTCTTGTATTTTGTCTTTGTATTTGTCTTTTTGTTCTTTGCTTATTATTTTCTTAGATCTTGTGTTAAAGAGTCCAAAGTAACAAAATAGTAGTCCTAGGAACAAATACACAACCTTAGAATACTTAGACTTCTCGTAGAGAACTTATAAAACCAAAATAGATTTCAAACAGCCTGATCAAACGTCCAATCTGGACTTTAGACGTCTTATCTTAGAATTTCCAAAACACTTAGGCTGGACTTAATGCTTTCTATCTGTTGATTTCAGACGACCAGCCCTTAGTTTAGACGTCTTAGAAGACGTTTGATGATCTTGTCAGATGTCCAACTAGAGGACCGCTGGCTTGACCAATCTAATCATTGAGGATTAACCCTTAATATGATTCACATTCACTTTTAGATGTCCATAGAGCAACCCAGACGTCTGAAGACGTTAGGCTAAGATTTGACCCTAATTACTTCTTATCAGACCTTATAGCCGTTTGTGCCTTGGGAAATCCATTCCCGCAGTGATTTGTGTTTCTAGACGTCCAGACCTATTGTTAGACGTTCGATTTGTCGTCTGTGCAAATTAACACTAGAACTGTAACGTCCCGAACCCGGATTTTCGATTCATTTCAGACTAAGCGTGTCAAGACAAACCCGTCGACACTTTTCTCATGCAAATCGAAGCCCGCACGAATTTAAAATGCGTAATTAGATTGAAAACATGTGCATTTTTTATTTTTGCAATCTGGATATCGAATCGACGATCCGAAAGTACTATTAATTTTCTGGTGTCACAAGGATTTCTACGATATGTTCCGTGTAGTGATCGGACCTTGGATGTGCAAAACGTGTATAAACTGCAAACAAATTTGCATGCGAGCTGCCTTAGGGATCACATTTTGCAAATGACCTCCATTTGGAAATCCACGAATTTTGTCGGATTCCTTGTTTCGTAACGATTTTGGTGATATGTGTTTCGTTGAAATTGAAGGTCATTCGCCCTTGTTATGAGGGTGCACATAATAAAAACTCTTATTATTTGTTTCCTAAATCGATAAGGAAAAAAAAAAAGAAAATCCTTTTCCTAAACCTAAACCCTACTGCCTCTCCCTCCTCTCCCCTACTTATAAAACCCAAACCTCCCCTCTCAAATTTCCACAAGGACGAACCGAAAAGAGAGAAAGAGAGAGAGGGAGGGGGGATTGAACAGGAGAGATCGAGAGGGAGAGAAATAGAGAGATCGAGAGAGAGGAAATGGAAAAAGAGAAATAGAGAGATCGAGAGAAAGAGGAGAAGAGAGAGGGAGATAGAGATGAAATAGAAAAAGAGAAATAGAGAGATCGAGAGAAAGAGGAAAAGAGAGAGGGGAAGAGAGATGAAATAGAAAAGAGAGATTGAGTGATTGAGAGAAGGCAGAGAAAGAAGAAGGCGATGAAGGAGGCCATTGAAGGCTTTGGCGATCGACGGAGGGCAGTAAGCACCGTTGAGGGGCTGGTGGCGGTCGGCAAATGGAGGTCCTGCTCGTGCGTGTACATGGCGCCGAGCAACGCCGAGCAGGGAAAGAGAAGGAGGGGAGGAAGGGAAGCATATGGTCCATTGAGAGAGGAGGAGAGGTAAGGGGGGAACTACGGCAAGGGCCGTGACGATCAGACGTGTCAATGGTCGGTCATGGTTGTCCGGCCAAGTGGTGGCGATGCCATGGCCACCATGGGTGCAGTTGCACCCATGGAGGTGTGCATGCGACTCGCTAATAAGTCAACTTTAGTGGATCATTATTCGGTCTACGTATTCTCTAATTAGTTATTCTTAGTTGTTAATTAATTAGGAGTTATATGGCAATTCACCTTAGTTTGCATATAATTTTATGCGTCAAATTTACTCTTAATAACATATGATATGGTAATATAATTGATTTGATGGATGCAGGCTAGGTGGAAGAGTTTAGACGTCCATTTTTGCATCTATAAGACATTTGGAGATAACGTCGAACGTCTTGGAATCGCCATCATGCAATCACTAATAGCCACACTTTTTAAGACGTCTGGAGTGTTTGATCAGATGTCTGATGAAGAACTGCCAGTACTTATCCTGCCGTTTCGACCACTTGGGATCCTCACCGAGTGGTTGGAGAACTTTCCGACCGAGGAAAGAAACAAACAGAGGATCTCAAGAGGAGAACTTTTAAAAAGAAGCAAGCGCCATCATCTTTTTTTCACCAGGCGGGGGACGACCTCTGAAATGACTCTTCCCAAGGGTCCTTTGAGGTTTTCCTGGAAGGGTAGGGGTGTAAGTGTAATTTTAAACTCCCTATGTTTAAATTTGTGGGCTTTGCTGGAAAGATCTCACAATTTTTTCCTCTCTCTCTCTTCCCACACAACACACCTGCACACACACACATGCACACAACCTCCTCTTTAAAAACCCCACACCCCTCCATCCTCTCCATCTCCACACCACCACCACCACCTTCACCTTCACTCCCCCACCACCATTGCTGCTGGCGGCCACCTCCTTCCACGTCCCTCGTGTAGCCACAAGTAGGGAAGGAGGGGAGCTCGAGATGGAGGAGAAGGAGAGAGAGTGTGGGCGAGGGAGAGGGAGAGCGAGGAGCTCGGGAGAGTAGGTGCAGTCGAAGGTGCGAGGAGAAGCTCGAGAGCGTGCATGGGAGAGGAGGTGCGGTCGAAGGAGCTCATGGAGAGGAGCTCCGCGTCCCCTTGCAGCTGTTGGAGCAGTAGCTGTGGTCCTGCGGGCGGAGAGCCGCGCGGGGAGAGGGTTCGCGAGGCGTACTGCGCAAGCATTTTTCCACAGTATCAGACATCTGGGATGCTACCTAGATGTCTGGAGGAGCCTCAGGATGTTCGAAGCTGGCATCGAACGTCTGACAGCATGGAGAGTGCCGAGGTATGTGCTTTGTACACACCTGCATGCATGTACGTAATTAATTTACGTGTCGCAGTTTTAACCTGCGCACATGCGCAGGTATAGGACGTTGGATAGTCGCGCGACGCACCCTTAGAGTCACTTTAGGACGTCTGGAGACAGTGCCAGACGTCTGACTGCACTCCCAAACGACCAGAAGGAGTGTTAGATGTGTGGGATCTTCGTCAAACGATTGTGGAGGGGTTCGGATGTCTGAGGAAGCCACCGGAAAGCAAGGTGAGTCTTTGTGGTTGTTTAAGACGTTTGGATCTAGTCCTAGACGTCTGATTTTAGTTAGAGTGCACGGTTTTGGCCCGTTCAAGGCCCAAACGCAGTGAGTTTTGCGCAAACGAAGTATCGTTGGTTTCAGTTCGGAGTTTTCTACGTGTTTATGTCACTTGTATACTATTTGAACTCCTTTGATGTGATTTGGTTAATTGTATAGGTCTCCCGCCAGTAGAGTATACTGTTATTCAATCTAAAACGGGTTTTAAAGTCATTGTGTTGTAGTATAGATCGAATCAGTGCAAAAAATAGATAAT
This sequence comes from Thalassia testudinum, assembly GCA_037157565.1. Lineage (NCBI taxonomy): Eukaryota > Viridiplantae > Streptophyta > Magnoliopsida > Alismatales > Hydrocharitaceae > Thalassia > Thalassia testudinum. The sequence goes on along the minus strand of JAZHRO010000077.1, from coordinate 16,666,270 downwards.
ATTTATACTCGAATGAAATCCGAGGTCGTTCGCTGTGAGCAAGTGGCAAGTATGAATCTCATGATCACAGTTTGAATCAAATATATGTGCAATTGCAATCAAAACTTAATTGAAAAGGATATAGAGATGAAGCTCAGTGATAAAGTGAAAAAAAAATGGGGTTAAAATGTGATTTGAATCACCAAATTAACCTTATAATTTAATCACAATTAGTGGATATGTTTGAGTAGTGAATATCAATCAGTTTCCACATAAGTAATAATGCAACAGCAGTCTAGCAACAACAGCTTATTAGACGAAGGCACAAGGCGTTGGACGCCTTAACTCGCAGCTTTGAATACCAACAGAGGCAAAGGCCTCTTCTCCAAACTTCAGTGAGAGGCACAAGCACAGCACAAAGGCACGAAAGCCTCTCAGAGACCAAGTGTTGAGTGTTGCAAAGGGCAAAACCCCCCTCCACCTCCTCTCTTTCCTCTTCTTTCTCTGTAATGCTAGGCAGACCTGGGTATCCGGGTAATCGGATCAGAACCCATACTCGCGTGGCTTGATCGCGGGGCAAGGGCGTGTGAGTGCATGTGGAGAGGGATCTCACTTCTTGTTTACAAAGGCAACGAGAGTGAGGCACAAAAACAATTTAAGTTGTGCGCGGAGTTCAACAACTAACGATGTGGGACTAAAAACCCTGCTTCTTCTGCGTACAGCCTTTAGCAGCTGGGGCTTCCTATTAGCATCGAAGGATGTCTGATGGCTCCAAGTGGATGCTTGGAGATGAACCCAGGAGTCTTTTCGCGTCGCATGGGCATGGAAGCGAGGAGGAACTCGGCTGGAGGGCAGCAACCGGAGGTGGAGAAGGTGGTGCGGCGGTGGAGCTCCGATGAAGGTACCTAAGACAGAAATACGGGCTATAATCCCTAGTTAAAGTGCTTAGGAGGATCGCCGAGGATCGACAAGTACAACAGTGGCGTTGGTTTGGCATGCATGTGTGTGTGGAGGTCGTATGACCTCGGTGAGTTAGTGCGAAGGTGATAGAGTTGGGGGAGGTGATGGAGAGGCCAATCAACGAAATAAACAGAGGGCTTTTGCCCTTCATGTGATGGTGGACCTCATGGCGGTGAGAGCGGCAAGAGTCAAGCGGTGTAGTGGTGTTGTCAACGTTTTTGTGCGGATTTAAAGGCGTATTACGTTGCAGTAGCACCGACAAAACGTTTAAACAAATATAAATAATTTTATTACTCGAACAACTAGAGTATCCGAGGTCGAACACAGGGAGCAAACTCAGTACTTTGTAAAACCCAAGAATACAACTGTTAAATGCAAATATAATTAATTCCAAGAGTTTTTAAGAAAGATGTAAAAAAAAAATAGAATTAGACGTCTGATTTATGTATCAGACGTCTTAAATGTGATCTTTCTTTCTCTTTTCCTTCTTCTGCTTTGCCTTTCTGATCTCTTTGCAATCTTCCCTTGTCCTTCTTCTTCTTCTCTGCGAAGACTTCTTTCTTTCTTCTTCTTCTGTCTTGCTTCTCCTCTCTTCGTTGCCTTCTTCTTCTTCTTTGGCTTGCTTTTCCTTCTTCTGCAGCGGCCAAGTCCTCCTGCGATCAGCCTGCCTGCACAGGAACAAAACCTAACCCTTCTCCCTCTACCCGCGCGTGTCTCTCTCTCAAGCAATTCACTCTAACCGCTCTACCAGAGCCACAGTCTCAATCGGGTCGGATCGTACCCGGGACCAGGCGCACCTGTAGGTGTGTGATGCGCGAGGAGTGCGTAGGTCTAGGTCGGGTCGGATCCGCCAGGTCCGCGTGGTCAGGCCGCGGACGAGGCGGGTGGGGTCAGTGAGGGACCTCACCCCTGTGCTTACTGAGGCGATAAGAGTAAAGCGCAAAAACAACTTATATGGTACCTGACGGTTGTAATCCCACGATGTGGGACTATCTGGTCTCGCCTTCACGCGCGCCTGCAGAAGCCTCGTTGTGCGATTGCCCCGCAGCTGCTGGCTCTGCTAGCGCTCCTTGGCTGGACTCGTTCACCTCGCGACACTTGCGCTAGTATGCAGCACCTGTAGTCTGGAAGACCGGGTGCCTGGAGCTTCGTGGGAGCTTCATCAGAGGTCGTCCATGGCGGCAGCGGCTCGAATCCTGCCGTACACAAAACGCGCCTCTCGACCAAATCAGAATAGATAGAGACCTTCGCCGTGGCACGGCGAAGGCGGTGGGCAGTGCTGCAGGCCGCAGGTCGGCCTAGGCGTGCGTGCCTAGGTCAACCTGTGGCCGGAGATGGTGGGTTGGTCAGGGGGTGGTTGTGGAGGGCTGGAGTGGCAGTGGTAGGGTGGAGTGTGTTCCTGGAGGTGAGGCGGAGCTTTCGAGGTGGTTGGCGAGCCGTGTGGAGGGCTGGAGTGGTGTGGGCGGCTCGCCGGAGTGCGGTCGGAGGCGAAGACGATGGAGGTGGTTAGCGTCTGTCGAGGGTCGATCAAGGGAGATAACAGGGGGAAAAGAGAGAGGAGAGGATGGAGAACGTATCTGGGGTTATCTGGAGTGAAGGGAGGCAGCGGAGAGGACGGCTCGTGACTGCCGTCGTCGGGGAAGAAAGACCCTGGGGGAGGAAGCGGCGACGAAGATGAGGTCAGGAGCTTGCGCGCAGGGTACAACGCGCCGCGGGAGGAAGAGGCGGAGAGGACTCTGCTGCTGGTATGGCAGCAGAGTGACGAGAAGGAGGGAAGGCGGTCGCCGGAGCTTGTGGGTCGTTTGGCCGGAGATGGGAGAGAAGAAATTTGGAGGGGATCTCCGTCAAAATCAAGCTTCAGATGAGTGGCCGGGTCCGAGGGGTGTTTTATAGGTGCTGGCCGCTTCTATCAGTGCGTAAAAAAACGCGCAATTGGGTCAGCCGGCTCGCCTGAGTTGGAAGGAAGAAAGATACCCAAATCTCTCGTGCGTTCGCACGAGAGATTGGGTTCACGCCAGCGAATTTGATTGGCTTTAGAAGGAAGGGAATTCCTCAGAGAATCTCCCTTCCATTTCTGGGAGAGAATCTCTGAGGAATTAGAGAGCAATCTCTCTCGAAACTTCGTCAGAGCTCGGTTCTGCCCTAGCAATGGCGGCAGGACCGGTTTGCAAAGAAGGCGAAGAACCTAGGGGGCTCTCTGCAAGGATATTCAAAAGATAGGGACCTCTTTGTGATTTGGGTGTACTAACTTGCAAAGTAGGTCAAGATGACCTCCCCTTAGGTCCAAATTTTGGTACAAACCTAATTTGGACCTAAAGAATCCAATGGTGAAGTTGGATTTTAGGTTTGACCTCGTTTGACTGGACATTTTGCGTAAAAACCCAAATTAGGTTAATTGAAGAGCTAAGACCCTAATCTAGGTCAAACTAGGTTCCAAAGGCCAAATTAAGTGTTCTAAACCCTAGAGGATGTTTTTATATGATTTTTAGAGGGTTTGCTTGATTTTTATTCTGACCGGAACCTTGTTAATTTAAGCGGATCTGTTTTAGGGTTACCAAGTGTCATTTAATTCTTAGATTGCACATAAACCCATTTCTGATTAATTCAACCCACTTTTTATCTTATTTGGACCATTTGACCTATGTTTTGCTTCTGAGAAATCCCGTTTATGTACTGCAATGGTAAAATTGCAGTTTTAACCTTTATTTCATGTTTTCTTCTCAGAGCACTTGTTCCTTCAGTTAAGCCTTCTTCTAGGTTATGTAGGAGCTTTTATCTTCTTTATTGGGTTAAAATGAGCTAGTTATGGCTCATGATGAGGCTCTCATCATACCCCCATGCCTAGCTTTTGCTAGTCCCTTCGCAAAATTTCAAAGTTTTAACTTCCATTCTAGACCCAAAGTGTCCTTAGTTATGATAAGTGCTTCTTTTGTGATTAGGTAGGAATGCCGACAATAGGCCTAGAGGTACTCAAGTACCAACCAAAATCTGGACCTGTTCTACTTTAGCCTCAGTCCTTCGCAAAGGTTTCTATGGCCCACAAAAACTATCCTAGGGTTTGTTGGACTCTGCGGTTAAAGCACCCGTGCTTGAGACATTTTTAGCCTACGCTCAGTTTGCAGTGCGTTTTTTTTTTTTTTTTGAGAGATAGAGGATTTATTTGTTTGGAGAGCTTTTCTCTCTCTTTTCTTTTTATTTCTAGCTTCGGATTAGCTTCTCAACACGGTCTGTATCGGATTCCTCGTCCCCATCATCAATCCTCAAGGGTCCCTGGCTTTCGAGATTTCGAGATAATCCCGCTCATGGCAACCCCCGGAACCCTGGCTTTCGAGATTTCGAGATAATCCCGCCCATGGCGTTCCGTGGCCGAATTCAGACCCTGGCGATCGACATTTCGTGATAATGCCACCCATGGTATCTGAACCAGCAGAGTGCTTACATGCCCCCAGTAGGATATTTAAATATCCTAAGAGACAAGCACCGAGGAGACGATATGTTGTTACGCATCTTCGAGGGGAATTTCCCGCCTCTCCGCGCTGGGAACTTGTCCAAATCAACTTGTGTTGATTGGCCGCTCCTAATCTAGGTGACTTTTTCAGAACATTAAACGCTCTTGCGTGTTTTGAATATTTATGCGCACTGAACCAGACTGTGTGTGAATTTGGGTGCTTAGGTTACTGAATCCCGCAAACCGGAGGTCAGTTAACGAGGCCGAATACTTCCTAAGCCTTAGACCTAATACTTAAGCTTCGCATTTTCCTCAACCTCTTGAGGATTATCCAGATTTTAACGGATACGTGAATTTTTAAGCTAAAAATCTAGCCCAAGAGGCCTAAGACCAGCGTTCACGCTAATCTCTTGTTATATCTCCGTAGCATTTTTCTTTTCTTGACTCGGTCTAGAACTTCAGTTAACCCCTTAATCTTTTACTAATGACTTTTTCTTTTTCTTTTCCTTTTGTGCTCCTTTCTTCATTTTTTTGCTCTTTTTCTCCTCCTTAACATTTCCTCCCTCCCCATTTTTTTTTGTTCTTTTTGTCATTTTTCTTTCTTTTCCTCCTCTCATTTGTATGACCCTGAATTGTTCCTCCCCTCTATCAAGTCTTTTTTTTTTTTTTTTTGTACGTGAAACCCTTTCTTGATATGAATTTTTTGACATTTTGCACTTTCATACCCCCCCATGCCTAAGATTTGCAATGTCCCCATTGTAAATTAGGTGGGTTCGAATTCAGCTTAGTTCATGTATTAGGACAGGTGTGTGGTGAGTGAATGGGTCGAAGCGACTTGTTGCGAACGATTTCAAATCTCGGGTAGGTATACCTGAGGTGAAGTCGGCTGTTCTAATGGATGAACCCTAAAGTGCAATATGAGTTCCGCATAGCGATGTCAGAAACGGTTTCAGGTTTTTCAAAGACTGACAGGTTACCTCCCGTTAAGCGCTGAGTTTTACGCCATCGGCTGGGCGCAATGAGCTCAAGAGGAAAGGAGGGTAAAGGATGACTCAGTCAAATCTATATCGGTCATGTCAATGAACGGCTTGAGTCTCTGCCCGTTCACGACAAAGGGTTCAGAATCGTGGCTGAGTGGGCTGATTTCAATAGCTCCATTTTCGAAGATTTGGCGGGCTAGGTAGGGTCCGACCCACTTGGATCTTAGCTTTCCTGGGAATAGTTTGAGTCGAGCATCAAAGAGTAAAACTTTTTGACCAGGATGAAAGACCTTTCTAGAAATGTGTTTGTCGTGAAAAGCTTTAACCCGTTCTTTGTAAATTCGCGAGTTCTCATATGCGTCGTGGCGTAATTCATCGATCTCGCTCATTTGAAATCTTCTGTGGGTTCCAGCCTTAGAAAGGTCGAGATTACAGGTCCGTACTGCCCAATAGGCTTTATGCTCCAATTCGACGGGGTGGTGACATGCCTTCCCGTACACTAGTCTGAAGGGAGACATTCCTAATTGGGTCTTGTGGGCGGTCCTATAGGCCCACAATGCTTCCGGAAGCCGAGAAGACCAATCTTTTCTATCAGGTCGAACAGTAACCTGAAGGATCTTCTTGATCTCTCGGTTAGATAGCTCAGCTAGACCATTAGTTTGGGGGTGGTAAGGAGTAGAGATTCGGTGTGACACCCCGTATTTGATCATCAGTGACCTGAACTGAGCGTTCGTAAAATGGGTCCCTCCGTCGGAAATTATAGCACGCGGAATCCCGAACCTTGAGAAAATGTTTTGATGAAGGAATTTTATAACGACTTTATGATTGTTGGTTCGGGTCGGAATGGCTTCTATCCACTTGGAAACATAATCAACTGCGAGTAAAATGTATTCGAAGCCATCCGAGGTAGGAAAGGGTCCCATGAAATCAATCCCCCAAATATCAAAAATTTCGCATACCAAGATTGGCTGTAGAGGCATCATGTCTCTATGGCTCATGTTGCCTAGAGTCTGGCAACGGGAACATGCCTTACAGTGATTGTATGCATCTTTGAAAATTGTGGGCCAGTAGAAACCACACTGGAGGACTTTCGATGCGGTTTTATGTCCCGAAAAATGTCCACCGCATGCCTGGTCATGGCAAAATGAGAGTATGTCTTTGATTTCCACTTCCGTGATGCATCGTCGGATTATCTGATCAGCACCAATGCGGAAGAGATACGGGTCTTCCCATAGGTAATACTTGGCATCGGAACGCAATTTGTCCTTTTTGGCCTTCGACCAATCGGGCGGAATCTGATGTGATGCCAGGTAATTAACAATATCGGCGAACCATGGAAGACTTGTACTGATAGTCAGGAGGTGCTCATCAGGGAAATGTTCTGTAATAGGTCCGGAAGGATCAATAATTTCAGAAGGAAGGCGGGATAAGTGATCAGCTACCACATTGTGCTTTCCCGCCTTGTCGCGAATCTCGAGGTCAAATTCTTGCAACAGCAAGATCCAGCGGATTAATCGAGGTTTCGCGTCCTTCTTGGCCAGGAGATGCCTCACAGCTGTGTGATCCGAGTATATGATAACACGGGAGCCCAGAAGGTATGATCTGAATTTTTCCAGGGCAAATACTACGGCCAGCAGCTCTTTCTCAGTAACCGTATAGTTACGCTGAGCCTCATCCAGTGTTTTGCTGGCGTAGTAAATGACCACAGGTTTCCCGTCAATTTTCTGCCCCAAAACCGCTCCTACAGCGAAGTCAGATGCATCGCACATGATCTCAAAGGGTTGAGACCAATCAGGGGACTGTAGGATTGGGGCTTGGGTGACTCGGTCACGTAGGATCTCAAATGCTTGAGTGCATTCCTGGGAAATTCCGAAAGGCACATCCTTGGAAAGCAGATTGGTCAGGGGGCGCGCGATTTTGGAGAAATCAGGGATGAATCGACGGTAGAAACCGACGTGCCCCAAAAAAGATCGGATGTCCTTAATCGAGCTAGGCATAGGGAGCTTGGAAATCAGGTTAACCTTAGCTCGATCCACTTGGATGCCTTTCTCTGAGATTAAATGTCCCAGGACAATTCCCTCAGGCACCATGAAATGGCTCTTTTCCCAGGAAAGAACCAAATTCACCTCGATGCACCGCCTGAGTATATGGACCAAGTGTTGGAGGCAATCGTCAAATGATTGTCCAAAAACTGAAAAGTCATCCATGAAGACTTCCAGATAATCACCTACCATATCTGAGAATATGGCAAGCATGCACCGCTGAAAAGTTGCAGGTGCATTGCAGAGACCGAACGGCATCCTTCGAAACGCGTACGTCCCGAAGGGGCAGGTGAATGTGGTCTTTTCTTGGTCCTCTGGATGGATTGCCACCTGATTGTAACCGGAGTACCCGTCAAGAAAGCAAAAGAATCTATTTCCCGCTAGTTTCTCGAGGATCTGATCAATAAACGGTAGTGGGAAATGATCCTTCTTCGTGGAGGAATTTAGTCTTCTGTAATCAATGCAGACTCTCCACGAATTAGCTATTCGGGTAGGAATGACTTCCCCGGTTTCAGTCGTGATGATGGTAAGTCCTGCCTTCTTAGGTACCACTTGTGTTGGGCTTACCCAACGACTGTCGGAGATCGGGTAGATGATCCCTGCATCTAACCACTTAATGATCTCCTTTTTCACGACCTCCTGTAGGTTAGGGTTTAGGCGCCTTTGCATTTCTCTTGAAGGTCGTGAGCCTTCTTCTGTGTAGATTCGATGCGTGCAGTATGAAGGGCTTATACCAGTCAAATCATCTAGAGTCCATCCAATGGCTCTACGATGTTGCTGGAGAACAGAAATCAAACGGAGTTCCTGGTCAGGTGTGAGTCGAGAATTGATAATCACAGGAAACGTTTGATTTGAATCCAAAAAGACATATTTTAAATGTTCGGGAAGGGGCTTGAGTTCCATGACAGGATTGCCAGCAGCAGCGGGTGGTTCAGGGTTTGTATCGGGAGCAATGGTAGGAGTCATAGGTGTGTCTAGATCGTGTTCGCACTCCTCTGTTAGCGGTTTTTGATTTTCTGGTGGTTGATCAGGAATAATCAGGTTGTCCTCTATATGCAGTTCATCAACCACGGCTTTGACATCACAAATTTCCTCTATAACCCCGCAATTAATCCCTTGTTGGGCTTTGAAAATGTCAATCTTCAGATTTTGATTCCCAAATTTTAATTCTATCTGGCCCTCTTCGCAGTTTATATTGGCCCTAGCAGTGGCCAAAAAGGGTCTCCCTAATATGATTGGTGTGTCCCGTGGGTTCTTAGGTGCATCCATGTCCAGTACTATGAAGTCCACTAGGAAATAAAAATCTCGTACCCTAACAATGACATCCTCGAGTATTCCTTTGGGTGACTTGATGGATCGATCGGCTAACTGCAATGTCACCTCAGTGGGTTTAAGTTCAGATTCTTCAAGGTGGTCAAGGAGGGATGTAGGTATTAAATTTATGGAGGCACCTAGGTCTAGTAGGGCTCTATCAAGTTGGGTTTCACCAATTTTACAAGAAATCAAGGGGGTTCCTGGGTCTTTAGCCTTGGGTGGGAGTTTGCTCAGGATGACAGAGCTGGCTTGCTCTGACAGTACGATCGGATTCCCATCCTTGGTTCGCGGCTTACGTTTAGGTGTACATATGTCTTTCAAGAATCTTGCGTAAGCCGGTATGTGGCGAATTGCATCTATCAACGGGATGTTTATCTGGACCTGTTCAAAGAGCTTGACCAGATCCTCCTCAGGAGCCACAGGTTTGGTTGTCCTTTTTCCTTTGGTCAAGGCCTCAGGAAATGGGATCCTAGCTGGTTCCTCTAGGATAGGTCCAGGTTCTTGATCTGGGACAGTAGTATCTTGGATGACTACCCTAGAGTCTTGGCGATTATCAGGCTTGGAGTGGTTCAGATAATGTGGGTCTTGTGTTGTTTTACCACTACGTGTTGTTACAGAGTTTAATCCAGCCTGACTTTGGTTTGGGTTAGGTAGGAGAGGTGGCTGCTGCTGAAGTTCTGCATAAGATGTAGAAGCCTCCATCCCGTCTGGTGATGGAGTAGCAGGGGCCTGATAAATCAAATGTGCGTGGCCTGGATTTGGATTCATAATGCGCCTCTGGGTCGGCACATTATTTGGGTTGGGCAGAGGTTGCGAAGGAAGGGTGCCAGGTTGGCGAGAATTTGCCATCTGGGCCAGTTGGTTGCGAACCTCTGTGATCTCGTCCTTGTGCTATTTTTGCATTGCCGCATTCGTCTTTTGAATGTCAGCCAGCGTTTGAAGGATAAGAGTCAGTTGATCCTGATTTTGCCCAGATTGGTAGGTGGGATTGGGCCGAGGCTGAGGCGGCTGATATGGATGAGGAGCTTGTGGGCGGGGTTGATATGGTGGTTTTTGAGAATTTCCCGCCCACTGAAAGTTAGGATGATTTCGCCATCCAGGGTTGTAGGTATTGGAGTATGGGTCATTCTGGATGGCGTTGAGGTCCTCGCAGTTCTGAGAAACCTCAGGAAAGTTAGAATACGAGGGTTCAGAGTTCCCCCAACTCGAGTAGACGGGATCGGAGGTCACTCCAGTCTGGGAGGTAGACGGGGGTGGATAGGGGCCCATCCCCTTGGCAGGTTGGTGATAGATGTTTTGCACTGTTTCCCTTGCCAGAGGAGGTCGTGCAAAAGAGTTTTGTGCAGAGGTGGCTTGCTGCAAATGTCGAGTTAGCTCGTCCACCTTCTTTTCTATGATAGAGACCTTGTCCAACCGACTGGCCATCAATTCCAGGTCAACAGAAGTGGACAGGTCCTGCATCTCATGTGTCCCTCTTAGATTCGTCGATGCGCGGGCATTCGTCCTGTCGAATAAGCCCAAGGAGTCATTGTTTATGGAGTTCTCGCACATGTTTTCGAGAATCTCCCACACCGTGTCCTCGTGTTGGCCCATGATGTTTCCTCCACATGTTGCATTGACGATTAGACGAATATCCTCACGGAGTCCCTGGTAAAAAGACTGGACTTGTTCCCACTTAGGAACTCCGTGATGGGGACACTTTCGCATGAGATCTAGGAATCGATCCCAAGCTTCGTGAAGAGGTTCTCCCTGTTGTTGAGTGAAATGAGTGATCTGGTGGCGCAAGGCATTCGTCCGGCCAACAGGGAAGAATTTTTTCAAAAATTTGGACTGTAATTCCTCCCAAGTGTTGATCGGGCGGGTTTGAGTCTGATACCAGTGCGCGGCCTTGTCCAAGAGGGAGAACGAAAACATTTTCATGAGTAGGATATCCCGGTTTTGTACATCTGACCCGAAAGTCTGGGCCAGATGCTTAAGTTGTTTAATGTGTTGGAATGGATCCTCAGAGTTAAGCCCATGGAACTTTGGTATGGCATGAATCATATTGGGCTTTAGATCAGAATCGGGTCCTCCAATTGGGATTCGTACTCGGGGTTCAATTGCCACCGCAGCGGGATTATAGTGATCTCGCATCATAGGTCGCTGTGGTGGGTTTACAAAGTTCTGAAAGAGATCGTTCAAGCGTTGAAGTTGGTGTTCAAGGTTATTCTCCTCTTCAATGGGTTGTGCCATGATGGGAGAAGAAGGAGAATCAGGGTCTGAATCAGATGAAAGATTTATGTGGTGGGGTTGCTGCACAAACAAGGGCGTCGAGGCTTGGCCTCGGCGAGAATGAATTTCTAGAGGAGGTCTTAAAGGTGGTCTTAAGGACCTCCTACCAAACATGCACCGGAAGATGTGATGAGATTAGAAGGTGCTGGACCCAATCAAGACACCCAAGAATTGTTGGGTGACTATAGAGGTTCGGGGCAGATGGACCCCTGGATCAGAAGATCGTCCACCTGAGAAATACCTGGGCAGCCAAAGAGGGAGAGTCCCGTAAAGACCCCTACACGGTAGAGCTTCCCCACGGGTTACAGGGTTTCCCCCACCCGACCTCTCTTGTCACTGCGGTTCCAGGTAGACCAGAATGGGGATCTTGACCTCTTAAGTCTACCTTTTTTATTTTAAGATCAAGGTGCTTAATGTTCCACTTGAACTTTTAAGTATTCTGAGTGCAAAAAGTGACCTAATATTAAGGTTAGTTGACTCGAGGGATCAACTTCACCTCTTGTTTCTTTGAGAGCTTTTAGGTCCTTCCTTTTATGATTCAAATGGATTATCAGCCTGATTTGCTTGGGGTTCCTCTTGTATAAATCTTTTCAAACACGGTTTAGGCACACTTCTTTTTGGAAAGTTTGTTTCTTTGTTTTAGAGAAGATGTGTCTCTAAAAACCCTAGCTTTGCAATCCTAACTTGGCTCTAATGGGTCCAATTTAGTTGCCTTAGAAATTAGCACCTAGGGCTCAATCAAGAAAGTTTTAGCCCTAGTTGCCTTAGTTGGATGACAGACAAAAATATGTTGAAATGAAAATCAGGCAACTTGATGAGTTACTAAATATAAGACAGGTAGCCCTAAGTTGATTTCTCCCCTTTTTTTTTTCTTTTTTTTTTTAGATTGTGAGAGGGTTAAGGGAGAGGGCTTATGGAGATTACCTGCTCCAGTCTGTTGTGCAGTTGCTATTCTTTCCTTTTTGTTTTGCTTTCCCTGATTGAACACAACAAAAGAGAAGTTAAGTCAGATATTAAATAGAAAAGTTGTACTCAAAAGCTTTAAAAGTGCCCGTTGCTCCCCGGCAACGGCGCCAAAATGTTGTCAACGTTTTTGTGCGGATTTAAAGGCGTATTACGTTGCAGTAGCACCGACAAAACGTTTAAACAAATATAAATAATTTTATTACTCGAACAACTAGAGTATCCGAGGTCGAACACAGGGAGCAAACTCAGTACTTTGTAAAACCCAAGAATACAACTGTTAAATGCAAATATAATTGATTCCAAGAGTTTTTAAGAAAGATGTAAAAAAAAATAGAATTAGACGTCTGATTTATGTATCAGACGTCTTAAATGTGATCTTTCTTTCTCTTTTCCTTCTTCTGCTTTGCCTTTCTGATCTCTTTGCAATCTTCCCTTGTCCTTCTTCTTCTTCTCTGCGAAGACTTCTTTCTTTCTTCTTCTTCTGTCTTGCTTCTCCTCTCTTCGTTGCCTTCTTCTTCTTCTTTGGCTTGCTTTTCCTTCTTCTGCAGCGGCCAAGTCCTCCTGCGATCAGCCTGCCTGCACAGGAACAAAACCTAACCCTTCTCCCTCTACCCGCGCGTGTCTCTCTCTCAAGCAATTCACTCTAACCGCTCTACCAGAGCCACAGTCTCAATCGGGTCGGATCGTACCCGGGACCAGGCGCACCTGCAGGTGTGTGATGCGCGAGGAGTGCGTAGGTCTAGGTCGGGTCGGATCCGCCAGGTCCGCGTGGTCAGGCCGCGGACGAGGCGGGTGGGGTCAGTGAGGGACCTCACCCTTGTGCTTACTGAGGCGATAAGAGTAAAGCGCAAAAACAACTTATATGGTACCTGACGGTTGTAATCCCACGATGTGGGACTATCTGGTCTCGCCTTCACGCGCGCCTGCAGAAGCCTCGTTGTGCGATTGCCCCGCAGCTGCTGGCTCTGCTAGCGCTCCTTGGCTGGACTCGTTCACCTCGCGACACTTGCGCTAGTATGCAGCACCTGTAGTCTGGAAGACCGGGTGCCTGGAGCTTCGTGGGAGCTTCATCAGAGGTCGTCCATGGCGGCAGCGGCTCGAATCCTGTCGTACACAAAATGCGCCTCTCGGCCAAATCAGAATAGATAGAGACCTTCGCCGTGGCACGGCGAAGGCGGTGGGCAGTGCTGCAGGCCGCAGGTCGGCCTAGGCGTGCGTGCCTAGGTCAACCTGTGGCCGGAGATGGTGGGTTGGTCGGGGGGTGGTTGTGGAGGGCTGGAGTGGCAGTGGTAGGGTGGAGTGTGTTCCTGGAGGTGAGGCGGAGCTTTCGAGGTGGTTGGCGAGCCGTGTGGAGGGCTGGAGTGGTGTGGGCGGCTCGCCGGAGTGCGGTCGGAGGCGAAGACGATGGAGGTGGTTAGCGTCTGTCGAGGGTCGATCAAGGGAGATAACAGGGGGAAAAGAGAGAGGAGAGGATGGAGAACGTATCTGGGGTTGTCTGGAGTGAAGGGAGGCAGCGGAGAGGACGGCTCGTGACTGCCGTCGTCGGGGAAGAAAGACCCTGGGGGAGGAAGCGGCAACGAAGATGAGGTCAGGAGCTTGCGCGCAGGGTACAACGCACCGCGGGAGGAAGAGGCGGAGAGGACTCTGCTGCTGGTATGGCAGCAGAGTGACGAGAAGGAGGGAAGGCGGTCGCCGGAGCTTGTGGGTCGTTTGGCCGGAGATGGGAGAGAAGAAATTTGGAGGGGATCTCCGTCAAAATCAAGCTTCAGATGAGTGGCCGGGTCCGAGGGGTGTTTTATAGGTGCTGGCCGCTCCTATCAGTGCGTAAAAAAACGCGCAATTGGGTCAGCCGGCTCGCCTGAGTTGGAAGGAAGAAAGATACCCAAATCTCTCGTGCGTTCGCGCGAGAGATTGGGTTCACGCCAGCGAATTTGATTGGCTTTAGAAGGAAGGGAATTCCTCAGAGAATCTCCCTTCCATTTCTGAGAGAGAATCTCTGAGGAATTAGAGAGCAATCTCTCTCGAAACTTCGTCAGAGCTCGGTTCTGCCCTAGCAATGGCGGCAGGACCGGTTTGCAAAGAAGGCGAAGAACCTAGGGGGCTCTCTGCAAGGATATTCAAAAGATAGGGACCTCTTTGTGATTTGGGTGTACTAACTTGCAAAGTAGGTCAAGATGACCTCCCCTTAGGTCCAAATTTTGGTACAAACCTAATTTGGACCTAAAGAATCCAATGGTGAAGTTGGATTTTAGGTTTGACCTCGTTTGACTGGACATTTTGCGTAAAAACCCAAATTAGGTTAATTGAAGAGCTAAGACCCTAATCTAGGTCAAACTAGGTTCCAAAGGCCAAATTAAGTGTTCTAAACCCTAGAGGATGTTTTTCTATGATTTTTAGAGGGTTTGCTTGATTTTTATTCTGACCGGAACCTTGTTAATTTAAGCGGATCTGTTTTAGGGTTACCAAGTGTCATTTAATTCTTAGATTGCACATAAACCCATTTCTGATTAATTCAACCCACTTTTTATCTTATTTGGACCATTTGACCTATGTTTTGCTTCTGAGAAATCCCGTTTATGTACTGCAATGGTAAAATTGCAGTTTTAACCTTTATTTCATGTTTTCTTCTCAGAGCACTTGTTCCTTCAGTTAAGCCTTCTTCTAGGTTATGTAGGAGCTTTTATCTTCTTTATTGGGTCAAAATGAGCTAGTTATGGCTCATGATGAGGCTCTCATCAAGTGGCGTGTAGGCGTCGCTGGAGCGGATGAAGATGAGGGCGTCGAGGGAGAGTCGGTGGTCGGAGGTGAGATGCAAGTGCAGGAAAAAGATGTAGAGAGATAGAAAGAGAGAGATAGAGATACTTAGAGATGAGGTAGAGGGGTGGAGATGGCCGGTTGTGGTAGACCAACGTCGGAGAAGGTGATGAAGATGGCGAAGTGGCAACGGCGAGGTAGGCAAAGGCACGTCCTCCCTTTGGTCGAGGAGGATCGACACGAAGAGGAGAGTCGAGGGGACCAACCAATTTGATCGTTGGATTGCCGGAGGAAGGGGATAGAAGAAGTCACCGGAGTAGAGGTCGTTGGTGGCCGGAGAAAGGGATTCAGGGGCTTTTGGCTTGCCAAGACTTGATGAAGATGTGCGGTATGCAAGTGGGCATCTTTTATAAGCCATAGGAGGCCAAGCTTCCAAACACGGAAAGAAGCTTTCAAGCTCGGAAAGGGTTCGCGAAATAAGATACCCAAACCTTTGAAAGGTTCTCATAACCTTTTGGGAAAGAATTGGAGCCCAAGATCTGTCTCATGTGGAAGGGAATTTCACAAAGAATCTCCGGTTCAATTTGGGAAGGTTTGATTGAGAATCGAGCGAGAAATCGCTGCTCGAATCTCGTCGGAGCAAGGTGCGTTCACACCATTGGCGGTAGGGACCAGCTTGTAAAGAAGATGACAAAAGTTTGGGACCCAAATGCAGATTTTTCTAAAGTTACTGGCACGGGTTGTAGTTTCGCCCTACTTGGAGGGGGTGAGATCAGTGTGACGTAAAAAAATGTGGAAATAAAATATAAATAATCTCACAAATAAGTAATCACACAAGTACACAAGAATTTTTAGGTGAAAACCCAAACCGAATGAAAACCACCACCTAACCCTCTCGAGTTAGGATTTTTCGATCAACCAAGTTGATCAAAATCCACTAAACCGAATCACTTTAAAACGAGGGTGATTCAACCTCAATTACAACCACGCTACTTAGACGAGGGTAGCGTACCTCAACCCCTTCTCTCCACGAGAAGGATTTTTTCTCGCGAAGGAGACGGGAATTCGCAAAGCGAATACCCAACCAAATAACAAAGATAAAATAAACAAGTAATCCTATAGAGCCAACAAAGTAATTTTGAACCTAGCTTCTATAGGAATTAGGAAACTCCCCTTTGCAAGGAGTGCGTCGAGTTGATGACACGATGCGTGAGCCACTCGACGGCGCAACTTCGCTTTCGTGAACTACGGCGGGAGAGCGGGTGCGCGAAGCTTGATGCTCTCAAGATGAATGGAACTAGAGCTTGGAGAGCAAGGGCTTCTCTTGGTATCTTGTGTCTTGGTATGTTTTTGTGTTGCAAATGCTCCCCTCTATTTATAGAGGCCTTAGGAAGGCTTTGGAAGGCTTGGAAAAGCTTCCATAGCCGTTGGGTACAAAGCCCAAGTGAATCAGCCCGAAATCAGGAACAATCATTGCTCTGACAGGCTTATCAGACGTCTAATTCTGGCATCAGACGTCTGAAAGTTCACTTTAAGACGTCTAATTTCAAGGTCAGACGTCTGATTTTGGGCGGGTTGCTTCCTGACTTGAATCAGATCTGAACAGGGTTCTTGTGCAAGTCCATCAGACGACATATAGGACGTCTGGCACTATGTCTGGGCGTCTGGAAACCTACTTTTTCTGTGGGAATGGATTTCCAAACGTTGCAATGGCTAGAAAATCTCTGAGAAGAGATTTTGCTTCAGCCAAGGCAAAACGGTCAATTATCAGACGTCTGGAAAGTTCTATGAACGTTTGATAAGGCTCTAACGGTCACATTCTTGACTGTTCACTAAGCCAGTCAACGGTCCACTAATTGGACGTCTGGCAACGTCATCAGACGTCTCCTAAGACGTCTGGTCTAAGGTCTGGACGTCTGATTTCATCAGACAGAATACTAAGTCCAGCCTAATAGTTATCAGACGTTTGAAACAACAGTCAGACGTCTTAAAATACTTTATCAGACGTCTGATTTTGGAATTAGACGTCTGGAAACTCTGTTTGAACCCTATATTGGTTTTCTAAGTATTCTACAGAAAACCTAAGTATCCTAGGGTTGTGCGGGTGTTCCTAGGACTACTGTTAGGGTACTTTGAGGCTCTTTAACATGAATCTAGGTAACAAAAATAAAGAGCAACAGAAGAAACGAAAAATACAAGGAGTACAAGAGAAGGAAATCTATCCTATTCTTCATCTCCTTCCTTCTTCAATCTATCGCTCCTCGCGAATCTCCTCTGTTTTCCATCGAGCTCCTCCAATCCGTCCTGGATGCGAGCTCGAACTCCGTCTAATCACGTATCCATTTACGATTGACCTGAAATCTAGGACTCAAAGTGCAAATGTTAAATGACACGTGTTTTGTTATCATCAAAACAAATGATCGTGGTGCTCTAGCACCAACACGGGTGTGATAAAAATAGTCATACAGGACCAAAATGCAAACTTGGTCAATATGATCTCATATTGGGTCCAAATTTTGGTACAAACCTAATTTGGACCTAAGGAATCCAATGGTGAAGTTATATTTTAGTTTTAACCTCGTTTGACTAGGTAAATTACACAGTTGCCCAAATTAGGGTAACTTTCTGTGTGAGACTACTTTTGGTCAAATTAGGCTCTGATGGTCAAATCAAGGGTACCAAATCCTAGAGAATATTTTTATATGAATTTTAGAGGGGTTAGGTGAATTTTATCCTGAACAGAGCCTTAGTGAATTAAGCGATCTGTTTTTAGGGCTTTTAAAGTCCATTAATTCCTATAACGCATGAAAATTTGTTTCATTCTGTATGAACCCTCTTGTTAGACTCTAAAGCACATTTTGACCTTTATTTAACCCCTGAGAAAATCAGTGGTTATTCTATTTTTGTGATAGAACAGTAAATTTGAATAAATAACCCTATTTTCTTGTTTTCTCCTCAAATCAGTGTTTTGTGCCCTTAATACCTTCTGATGGATATATAGGAGCTTTTATTCACTTAATCAGATCAAATTGAGCTAGTTGTGGCTCATGATGGTGTTCCCATCATACCCCCATGCCTAGCTTTTGCTAGTCCCTTAGCAAAACCATCTGAATCGAACCAGTTATCTATGTCAGATTTAACCGTTAGGATGCCTTACTAGGCCGCATCTCTAGGAATCAGATCTTAATACCAACAATAGGCCTAGAGGTACTCAAGTACCAGCCCAGATCTAGACTTGACTAGCTTTCGCCTTAGTCTACCACGAAGGTTTCTAAGGCTTGCAGGAACTAACCTAAGTTTTGTTGAACCTAGTGGTTAAAGCACCCGTGCTTGAAACATGGTTAGTCTGGTTCAGTTTTCCAGGGCATTTTGAGAGAGACATTGAAGGAGAATTTGATTTGGGGAGAGCTTTCTCTCTCTTTTCTTTTCATTATATTTTTCCTTAGATCCATCCTCGGATTGGCCCTAAAGACGATCTGTATTGGATTCCTTGTCCCCACCATCAATCCTCGCAGGGTCCCTAGCAATCGATGCTTCAAGATAGCACTACCTATGGCAACCCCTAGAACCCTGGCTTTCGAGATTTCAGGATAATCCCACCCATGGCGTTCTGTAGCTAAATCCACATCGTGGCAATTGACATTTCGTGATAATGCCGCCCTTGGCATCTGAACCAGCACAAGGTGCTTACATACCCCCAGTAGGATATTTAGATATCCTAGGGGACAAGAATCGAGAAGACGATATGTTATTGCGCATCTTCGAGGGGAATTTCCCGCTTTGCACTGGGAACTCATCCAAATCAACTTGTGTTTTCAGGTCGTTCATAATCTAGATATTAGAACCTTTTTCAAAATAGATTAAATGCCTTTTGGAATGGTTTTAACTTTAGAGCACACCGAACCAAACTATGAGTGATTTAGGGCGCTTAAGTTATCGAATCCCACAATCTAGAGGTCAGTTAACGGGGCTGAATACTCCCTAAGCTTTAGACCTAATACATAAGCTTTGCATTTTCCCCAACCTTCTGAGGATTAATCTGGATCTTAACAAGTACGTGAATATTTAAATCAAATATAGATATAAGAGGCCTAAGGTCGGTATTCGCCACTAATCCCTTAAGTTTGAGTCTTTCAGGTCTTAATTCATCATTCGATCCAACTTGGAAGGTGGGTAGGTTCCAAATTGTTTCCAAGGGACTCAATTTTCTTTTCTTTTTCTTTATGCTCCTTTCTTCTCTTTTCAATTTTCTCCCCTCCTTTTCAAAAATGGCTCTTCTTTTTCCTCAACCTCATTTTTTTGGTTTTTTTTTTGCAATATGTAAATTTTTTGATGAAACCCTTTCTTGTGAAAAGTGTTTTGCACTTTAATACCCTCCCATGCCTACGATTTGCAATGTCCTCATTGTAAATTAGGTGGGTTCAAGTTCAGCTTAGATCGTACACTAGAACATGTTTTAGGTGGGTGGACGTGTCGGGATGACTGTTGCGGACGATTTCAAGCTCTAGTACAGGTACCAGAGGTGGAGTTGGTTGTTTTAATGGACGAACCCTAAAGTGCAATATGAGTTCAGCAACAAGATGTGTCAAGAAGGGTTTTGGGTTTTTCATAAAGATGACGGGTTGCCTCTCATTAAGCGCTAAGTTTAACGTCATCAGTCGGGCACAATATGCTCAGGGAGAATGGAGATCAAAAGAGATAGCAGCCAAGTTCGAGTCAGTGTGTTCGACGAATGGTTTGAGTCTTTGACTGTTCACGACAAAAGGTTCAGAATCAAGGCTGGTTTGATCAATTTCGACAGCTCCATTTCCAAAGGTCCGTTTCACCAAGAATGGTCCAATCCATTTTGATAAAGCTTCTGGAAAGCGAGTAGACCAGTGCTTCCTATTAGGCCGAACAGTGACCTGAAGGGTCTTCTTGATTTCTCCATTTGACAGTTCTGTCTGTCCATTAGTCTGGGGGTGGTAAGGAGTCGAGATACAATGCGACACCCCATACTTTTTCGTTAGGGACTGGAAGTGCACATTGTTGAAATGAGACCCACCATCACTGATGATGGCCTTAGGAACCCCAAATCTAGTAAAGATGTTCTCCTAGATAAATCGGAGGACAACTTTATGATTACTAGTTCTTGTGGGGACGGCTTCGATCCACTTGGAGACATAATCAGCAGCGAATAGAATGTATTCGAAGCCGTTGGATCTAGGAAAGGGTCCCATGAAATTGATTCCCCATATGTCAAAGATTTCACATACAATTATCAGGTTTAAGGGCATCATATCCCGAGGGGCCATGTTGTTGAGGGTCTGACAACAAGCGCGTGCCCTACAATACGTTTGTGCGTCTTTGAACAACGTGGGCCAGAAGAACCCACATTGGAGAATTTTCGCTGCGGTTTTACACTTAGAGAAATGGCCATCGCAGGCCTGGTCGTGACAGAATGAGATCACGTCATTGACCTCGTTGTCAGGGATGCGTCTCCGTATCACTTGATCATTGCCAATGTGGAAAAGGTATGGTTCCTCCCAAATATAGTACTTGGCCTCAGAAATCAATTTGTCCTGCCTGGAAGTTGCCCAATCTGGTGGAACTTTTCCCGTAACCAAGTAGTTTATAATTTTAGCAAACCAAGGGAGACTGTGAATAGCTAGCAGGTGCTCGTCCGGGAAATGCTCGGTGATCAAACCAAACGGGTCGATGACTGAAGAAGGAAGACGGGATAAATGGTCAGCTACCACCACCGCCATCGTGATCCTCTCATCACGGCCAACCTCCCCCAGGCTTCTCTCCATCAGCCGAGCCTCCTCGTTGTGCGGCCAAGCAATGGGAAAAATCCCCTATTTTGCTACAGGACAAGATCAATTAGAAATTACCATGCATGCCATTGCCAACTCCACTATTCATTTATTTTTTATTAATTTATTGTGGTAAAATTGTGACATTGCACTTACCCTTTTGAGTATTTGATTGACTCCTGTTATTCATGTCAGTTCACATTGAAATTCGACTCATATTCGCATGCAATAAAAAATTACATATTTTGCCACTACACATGCATCATTCACACATTTTGGGAGCTTGATTTCTGATGTGAATTTACATAAATAGTACTTAACTTCTCATGAAAATGAAAGTTACATTCAGAGCATCATATTCATTGAATTGATTTAGCGAATGTTTCTACGAACATGATGGCTACATACTCGTGAATTTATTGCATTCATTTCTCCCTGTGGATACAACCTAACTCTTTGTGGTTAGTTTTATTGATAAATATTTTTGTTCTGGATTTTCTACCACGCGATTTTACTGCGACGACGTATATTTTCTGACACTATATTCTACAAGTGAAAACTCCCATTCACTCACGGAAGGAGACAACCGTTGGCGTGGAAAATCACGGAAGGCTTGCTTTGCCTTGAGATTATTCTCAACGGCTATAGAAGCCTTCCAACGGCTAGAAGAGGCTTTTAAACCCCTCTTAGGGCCTTTATAAATAGAGGGGGATCTCTCCCTTGTAACATACACCTTGATACACTACTTCCACATCATATTATATCCAATTGATCTTGAGAAGTGATCTTGCTGTCTAAGCCTCTATCTTCATCTTAAGAGCATCATCCTTGCTGTGCACCCACTGATGTGCACACATCTAATTGGCCTAAAATGCCTATTTGTGTATGTTCCTAGGTCTATAGAAGCATCATGCATTATAAATATTACATAAAATGCATTATTATGCATTTAGGTAAGATTGTATAAATTCTAGGTTAATTTTCCCTTTTTGTGGTCAAGGGACAAGGCAATAGTTATCGAGGTCTCGGATTGAAAATCTAACTGTACGGATCTGATTAGGGTCCTCAATTGGATTTCTGTAACATCAGATGCAGTCTGAGAAAGATCAGAGATCAAGGGCCAAGTGGTGTAAAGTCGTACCTCAGATGACAAATTCAACCACGCAGATGGGTTCGGATCGACGATCACAGCCCAACAGCGTGTAAATCGATTCAATCCGACATCTATGACACCATCTATAAGTAAGAGAAGATGGACTGCCAGGATGGCACCATGTGGCGCCATCCCAGCCGCCCAACATCGGCCCAAGACTCTCACAGCACCTCTTCACGTGATGATCAACGCATCTCGACCGTTGGATAGAGATCCAACGGTCGAGAGAAAACACACCTAAAACCATAAAGGCGACACAAGGCGAGGCGTGCCACAATGGCTGCGCGACCCTTTGTGAGGAGGGCACCGGTTCGAGCCCTAGCGTGCCTCAAATCTAAGAGGCGTGCGTGCTGCGCTCAATTTGATCGCTGGATCGAATATGAACGGGTGTGGTGTGGCCACATGGCACGTTCTCGAGCATTGGATGGAGGATTATGCCGCACGCATGCGAAGACTCACCATCGTACGTGCCATCGCAAGGGAGGGGGTGTAACGCTAAAGGCGAAGAGGCTTGAGCACTTATAAGCCGTCGGATCTTTCAATTGGACGACCGAGATGGCGTGTGCACAATGAAGCACTCTGCGGTTGAAGGCAAGGAGGCGAGGGCGCACGCGTGCTTTAACGATGTGAGTCTTTAGTGATGATTATATCCATCTCTAAAGACCCTAGAATTTATTTTGTATAGCTTTAAAATGACATTTATACCCCCATTCCTACAACTATATAAGGCCACCCCTACCACCTCATTCTTCATCCCTTTCTCTCTTCTCTCACTCCCTCCAAAATTCTACGAGCTGGTCCCATACCCGGGATGCTCCATTAGAGTTATAAAGATTAATTTTCCATCTTCTCAGCCCCTTCGTGGAGCATTCTGCTGTTGTCCTCTCGCCGCCATTCAGGAAGAGAATTTCTCTGTGACGTCACCCTATTCCGTCGTTTATCTTTCATCTTCGTCCTCTTTTGTCCAGCATCTCACCACCCTCGTTCAGGCACCCTGTCAACATGGCTCGTTCTCCAAGCAGTCGTCGAGGAGGATAATTTCCCATCCTTTCTCTTTTATCGCTTTCTAGTGTAGATCTTCTACTTTCTAGTGTAACACATAGATGTAATGAATATGTTTCTATCATTATGAAATATTTGTTTATTCTATCCCTATTTTCTCTTTCTTTCTTTTATTCTTTCTCTATCTTCTATTTTTTATTCTTTAAGTAGAATGGCTAGGGTAGATTTAATTCGACTAGCTTATCTGCTCTGTGACAATAAATCCAACGCGATTTTTAATCAAATGTTCGCCTCCCCGTGTTCGACCCGGGACTCAACTTGAGTTTCAATTAAATTATCTGTTTGACGGATTTTTATGCAACTACAACGACAGAGTTTTCAAACTCAACACTTTTAGCGTAGAAATAACGTTCAACACTCGCTCTCCTGCTTACTAATATGAGAGTGCCGTAGTGCTATTACGTGGTTCACACACCCATGTTGGTAGCCAACACACTTCTAACAAATGGATGTTTCTATTGCATATAGTAGTTAGTTTTAAATACTTACTTTGTGGCTCTACAGGACATTTTGCTATTGTCTTTGTTTGGGTATTTGCCTTGCGAATTCCTGTCTCCCTCGCGAGACAATATACTCCTCATCAAGAGGAGGGGTTTGAGGTACACTACTATCGTTTAAGTAGCGTGGTTGTAAGAGGTTGAATCAGCCTCGTTTTAAGTGACTCAGTTAGTGGATTTTATCGACTAGGTCGATTGGGAAATCCTAAGTCGAGAAACTTAGGTGGTGGTTTTTACCTGGGTTTGGGTTTCCACCTAAAAATCACTTGTGTTCTTGTGATTGTTGATTTTGTGAGCTTGTTATTTTATTTCCGCATTTTATTTCATATCACGCATATTTCACCCCCCCTCTGTTAGAACCTACAATTCTCTCTCTTTTCTCTCTTTATAACAGGAAGGCTGCAAGAACAGGGGGTCATCACCTCTCTCATGAGAGGAAGTCCCTCTCCATATATCCATCACCCTCCTCACGGGGAGGAAGACCCTCTCCATGAACAGCAACCACCGTGCGCCATCCACTACACCACATTCGCTATCGCATCTACGATCTCCACTGCGTCTCGCCCACAACATTCCCTCATCGTGGTCGGTGGTGATGGCATCGGCATCTGCAACCGTGACGACTCATCATCTATTGCATTTGCCTCAACAACGCGACACCACCACCGCGCCCGCAACCACGTCTTCGACATCACCGTCGTGCGTCGTCCTCTTCGATTAAGTTGTTCGGGAAGGATCCTAGATGTCTGAAGTCTCGCACCTACGCCTCTTCACTTTTGTTCCTGCTCCAGCCAAAGAGTCACCATTGCACGACCTTCCTCTACGCACAAGCAACCCACGCGTGCCACTGCTTAGCCACAACCACCACCCTCATGCGCAAGCCCTGCTCTCTCTGCTCCCCCCCTATCACGCACAGGACCAATGCCGCGCACCTCCACAGAGAACCACCTTCATTTAACCGCCACACTCCATGTCTCTCTGACCACAGGGCACACTTATCCTTCTCAACAACCACAACAACCGTGAGCAACCCCTCCACGACCTCCTCGCTTTGCCCTCGCGTGCATGGTCACGTTCACGTGTAGCCACAGAGCTACGCCTAGGCCCTTCACCTAACAGACCCTTCGCACACTCCTTGCGTGCGCATGCACGGCCACAAGCCAACACCTGACTTCCTCCTCTTCTTCTCCACCGACAAAGGGAAAAGAACCCAAAGTCCACCGTCGACACCCTCTGTGTAGCTGCCTTCACGGGCCTCGAATCTTCGCACCAACGATGCCATTGGCCTCACCTCGACGCTGTGAACCCGACCAAGCCCTCAGTCGCGCCAACCGCAATCCATGCACACGCGGTGACTGACCCTGTCGTCGACCATCCTTCCTGCTGTTCGACCACCTTCGGCTACCTTCATCGATGCCGTCACCACCCACGCGTAGCTCTCGACCACGCCAACCTCCTCCTAGGTTGCCGCGGCTTGCCATTACCTCCTCTTCACCCGAGCTCAAGAGGACGAAATCCTCTATTTTTGGGTTAATTTTTATTTATATCTCCATGACATAGCCAACATTTGATTTTATGATTTATGATTAATTTATTATGGTGAAATTGTGGCCGTACACTTGCTTTTCTACGTATTTGTTCAACTCATGTGATACATCTCATTGCGCACCACATTTGGATTCATATTTGCGCTTCAGTATGTATGCAATTAAAAATTACGTAATATGCCACTGCACATGCACTATTCACATATTTTGGAAGTTTGATTTCTGACGTGAAATTTACGTAAACAATCCTTGACTTCTCGATAAATTGGAATTTACATTTAGAGCAGCATATCCATTAAATTGATTTAGCAAATGTTTCTTCAAACATGATTACTACATACTTGTGAATTTAGTACAGTCTTTCCTCCCTGCGGATACAACCTAATCCACCATGGTTAGTTTTTCTGATAAATATTTTTGTTCGAGATTTTTCCACCAAGCGATTTGTACTATGACGACGTATTTCTCTGATACATCATTTTGCCAAGTGAAATCGCCTGATCATAGAGATTGTGGGGCGAGAGTGCATGGCATGCTCTTTGGGAATCACATGTCCCCTAAATTGTCCTGGGACCATCTGAAAGGTCCCAGTGTTATGTTGTGGTGGGGAGCAGGTGTGGACATGTACTCTTTCCCGTAGGCTCGAAGAAGCTATCGTCGCACAAAAGAAGGTTGCCGTGGAAGCTATGGCAGCCTCTAAGTAGCTGGAGGTAAATAAAGCCACCAATAACACCCTTACTTCTCAAGTAGAGAAGGCACAACGAGCGGGAGAGAGGGTGTAACGACCCGATTCCCGAGTCCCTACGAGACACGAGAACCGGACCGACTCGACTAATCCAAAGACCTAGTCGTCCAACGAGGAAGTAACCAAAAGAACAATAAAATAAACCACATTCAACATGAATATAACTAACAGTAAGAAAGTACAGCAGTAAGGAAAGAAACTACTACAGTGTATACCACCACAACAGTAGAACAACATTTATCATATAACATGAACTGCAGGTAAAGAAAAGTACATCGGAAACAAGAACTACTCACTATAATGGAAACAAAAAGGGGTACAAAAGACAGTGGTAACTCTACTGGACCCTACTCGGCCCAGCATCCTCTGCAGCCGCTGACCCTGGCTGCTCAACACCTGGTCCTGAAAAAGGTAACGAGTGTAACACGTCAGCAAAACGTTGAGTAGAGTGGCAAACTAAACTAAAGACAACAGTAGAGTGTACAGTAGCTGTTATGTTCTATTACTTCCTTTATTCACATCTTTCAATTTTCTCACTATTTCATTTATTTCTCAGATCCTTTACTTGATCTCGAATGTTCCTCGTGGGAACGATCTTGATTGCAGTCTTTTCCAAAAGTAGAAGTAGCACGTGGTGCTCTCCTGGCCGGGAGAGTCCCCCGTGGTGATCCTACCCTCAGTCAACCACCCCAAGGTCACTGACAGACGTAACGGTGACTACGGCACGCGCGATAAACGCACAGGTAGCTAACCCGCACTGGCACGCGGTCAATCGTTTCCGTTAACGGGTGCGCCCAAAGCACAGCACGGAACCAGGGCACAGTCCTCTCAGTAACAGGGGTCCAACCCCTCCACAGTAACCAAACCGGGGCCTTGCCCCTCCACAGTCCGCGCACCCTCGCCTGACTACCCTGGTTTGCCCCAGTGGGCCTAACAAGTCGGTGAAGGAGGCTAGCAGAACCCCGAGGCCCGTGGGGTAGCTAGTGCTCTCCTAACATTAGTAGCTCTCCTCGGTACTACGTACACGAAAGCCAGCAAGTCGGTACAGAGCGACCGGTCCTAACCCCGGGTCCCTGGGGTGGCTGGCCCCACTCTGCACTAAACAGTACAGGTACTTCCCTTGGTACTACGTACCCAAGAGACAGTACAAAACTACATCTCAGTTCCATTCCTTTTTCTTTCCAGGAGTTCCACTCCTAATTCCCCGTAGGGTTCCAGCTCTTTATCTCAAAACATCTTATGTTTCACTTTCCAGTTTCACGTTCTCACAATCCATGATCTCAATCATGTTTCTTTATTCATAACAGGCAGCTGTTAATTCAATTTACAGGCAGCTTTATATTCCTTTCCATTTTTCCAAGACTGCAGTATTATACATTCCACTAGTTTTTCCATCCTAGGATTCATGCAATATCCTAGGATCTATCATACAATCTAGTTTTCCAGCCCTAGAATTCATGCAACACCTAGGAGCTATCATATATTTCTCATTCCTAGGATTCATGCAATGTCCTAGGTTCTAGTTATGGTTCCATACTTTAACAGGTTTTATTAATACTTAAGCCACTCTACCAGGTAAAACGGGAGTAATGGGGGCGTGATCGGGAATCCCGCGTGCCTCCGCGACTCCCAAGACTGCAACTGAAGGAGGTCCTATCGCAAGGATCAAACACAAGGAGTATCTCAAAACAGTGTATAGCTACTGTAGACGGGTAGAGGAATTAATTCTGAAAAGAACGCAACTTGAATCGTGGAAAACGGAACCCGAACGGGCCCTAAACGGGTCAAAAACGACGACACTGTGCAAAATCAGACGTCTGGAACTTATTCCAGACGTCTTAAAAAGTGGATCAGAGAATTACCTGTTCAGCGTGGTTTCCCAGACATCCAGAAGTCTGCGGGGACGTCTGGCCTATCTCCAAGACGTCCGATGGTAACCAAGGACGTCTGGAGGTCGCTCCCGCCGTCTGGTATAACAGCCAGACGTCTGATTCACAAAGGATGGCGAAACACCTAGCCTGCGCACACCTAACTCCCTCCCTCAGTACGGTCAGTCGACAGGAAGGAAGAAGAAGACGGAAAACTCACCTTTCAGACGTCTGTATTGTATTCCAGACGTCTCCCTCGCCGTCTGGCTATCAACCCAGACATCTGATTCTGGAAATTTTTCCAGAATCAGGGCACCACTCGACCTCCGCTCGCGACGCCGCCCACGTCGCACCTCGCGCACTTGCTGCTCAGACTGCAGCAGTCCCTCCCGCGCCGTTCCGCGCCTCCTGCGCCCTCCGCCTGCTGGCCCTAGCAGCCTCGGCGAGCTCGCCCTCACGGCAGAGCTCCGCTCTCGCGCGCAGCACCTCCTCCGTGCTCACTGCGACCGCCACTGCCGCCCTCGCGCTCACGCTCACTGGCTGAAGGAGAAGAGGGAGGAGACGGTGGAGACGACGGGAGGGAGCACGTGGCCTTTTAAGGCCGCGTGAGGAGGAGAGAGAGGACGCGGCAGGCGCCTGCAGCAGCAGGGAAGAGGGAATCAGCGAATATCCGGTCTGCACGCTCAGGCGTGCAGACGACTCGCGCGTGTCGGAATTAACGGATTTCCAGACGTCTGGAAGCAATCCTAGACGTCTGGTCAGACGTATGGACCACCTCCCAGACGTCTTAAAATACGTCTGGGGCACGCATTCGTTACAGAGGGCCCGATCATCCTTGACAAAAAAAATAAGGACGCCTGTGCATGAGGATGATTGTGTGATGAATATGGTCCTTTCCTCCTTCGAGAGCCACTGTGAGGGGATAGTGGCCCTCGAGAAGAAGTTGAAGGTGTTGATGCTAGAGGCTTTAAAGGCGATGGAGAAAATGAAGTCTCATTAGGCGAACAACTGGGAAGCGTTGTCAGCTGTGGAGGAGGCACTCCAGGCAGTGTATGCTAGACTTTGCTCTGTTGTTTTAGGTAGGTGGAATTGCGAGGATTTCTTTAGGCGTTGGAGGAAAGAGAGATGGACACAACCTCTTTTTATGTAGATAAGTTGTCTAATAAAGTTCGCACTTTGAAAGAAGATAAGTGGAGGAAGCTTTGCTTCTATAAAGTGATGGAAATTTTTTGCCAACTACCCTTCAATAGAGGATAGCCAAAAGAAAATGACGGTGGAGGTTGGGAAATATACTTTAGCGAAAGCCTAGTCGATGTAGGAGGTGGGGTGTCTAGCCTTGAAGATTTCCTGGGTTGGTTGTTCGTCATGTGATTAGTGAGATTTGAACGTGAACAAGTTTGAGTTTAAAAACTTGTCGTTGCAGTTGCGTAAAAATTCGCTATTAGATAAATTTAACCGAAACTCTGGTGAGTCCCGGGTCGAACACGGGGATGCTATGTTTGATTAAAAATCCACGTTTAGAAATTATTATTACAAAGCAAATTAGCTGGTAAAAATAAATCTACATGAGTTACTCTACTTAAAGAATAAATAATAGAAAAGAGAGATAGAGAGAGTGAACAAATATTTCATGGATTCATGTTTATTACAACTACTTGCATAATTAAAACATACTAGAAAGTAGTAAAAAGATAGGGATGAGAAAAACCCTCCTCGACAGTCGCTTGGAGAACGAGTCACGTTGACAAAGTACCTTGGAGAGAGTGGCGAGGAGCTAGAAGAGGGAGGACGAAGTCGGACGAATCGGGGATGAAACAGGGTGACGTCGCAGCGAGATCCGATTCCCGAATGTAGTTGAGGAGACAACCACGGGTGCCCACGAACGGGGGTGAAAAGATGAAAAAATTATTTTACTTTAGCTCTAGTGGAACATCTCGGGTATGAGACCAGCTCTTAGAGCTTTGGAGATGGTGAGAGAAGAAAGGAATGGATGAAGAAAAATGAGAGGTATTGGATCCCTTTTATAGTTGAGGAAGAAGGGAGATAAAAGTCATTTTCAAAGCCTTTATAATTAATATGCGGCCTTTACTGACGGATATGTGCATTGCTGAAGACACAGTCGGTAGAGGCACAGAGGGTAGAGGGCTGTTAGATCGCGATCAAATGGCTGAAACACGTGCACGCTTCGCCTTCAAATTGCACGTGTTTCAGACTGCACGCCCGCCAGGCTCCACTGTTGGGTGGATGATGAATGCCTCAAATCGCGTGCGCTTCGTCCTCACATCATGCACAATGCCCCGTGTAGATTGCACGTGCAATCGCGCACGTACGCGCAACGCTCGCATCCAACGAGCGTAATTGCGCCACGTCGTCGCCGCCGCTATCGTTCGATGAGGATCGTATGGGTGAATTTTGCCTGCTGATGTTGTGTACAATGAATGATTATTGCTATGATCATGTCGTTGTAGTATAGGGTGTATAATATAACATTAAGAATGTAGTATAGTGGTGAGTATGGGTGAGTACCAGTCATTACAACCATTATTATCATTTGCTTATTTATCTAATTTTTACTGGTTTTGTTCCAGGTCGTTCACTGGGAGGCAATTTATTGAATTTAATTCGGTCACTCTTTGATCTCAAAATTATCCTCTAATTCCAAAAAGAAACTTTACATCTTATTAAAGAATGAATGAATGTGTGTTTTATTTACCTAATTACTAAGAAATGCTTGCAAAAATACTAACTATGAACAAGCATCAAACAATCTATTATTATACTCTAAACTATGTATTTACAAGTTATCCTATTAGTACTAACATAATAGTATATAATACCTTAGGATGCAATGGTGTAGAGACTTAACTTATCAGTTTGTTATTTATAGTAACATATACAGAAGTTTCAGTGACAGATATAAGCGTCGCTAAATCTCAGAAAACACTATATATAACCTAAAGAAGCAAACTGAGGTCTTTAGCGACGTTTATAGTGTCATTTTATTTTGTTAGTAATTATATAGATTTACTTATACGTATGTATATTACTTATTCTACTACTATATGTACAGTAAGTCTTTCTGTTCTTGTTATCTCTTGTGTTCTCTCTTTTTCTTCTCTTTGTGTTAACTTAACTCATCTGTTCTTTTCTTCTGTGTTAACTCTTCTATCTTAAGATACTTCAGAGGCTGCGGTGGGAAGGGGGTTAGGCTAATGTCATTAGTTTAAAACGTGCTTAGTTTGCGGGCGCGCTTTCCGAGGGATACACAGCACCCTTACGGTGGGACCAGACCTCTACTAAACGCGCCCTAATCTCAGATTAGGTGGCTTAATTACGTTTTCATATTAGCGCAAGGCCTCAGCCCAACGCCACATGCTCGCACGCTTGGGCCCCCGGCCCCAAACACACATTTATCGCAAATCAGACAGACTAGTCAGACCAGAGTTCAATGGGTAATCGGGTCGCATAAGAGGATCGCGTTTCAGGCGCCCAGCGCCGTGACGACTGCCTAACCTATAGCATAATTAACTTATATGGCGCTGCGTCTGACTTGCAGCGCACGATGTGGTGCTATTCCAGCGCCACATCGTGCGCTGGAAATCGGCGTAGCTGCGTCTGTACGCGCTTTTGGCCCTCGATTTGGGGGCCATAAATTATTAAAAAAAATAAAATAAAATATGGTTAATAAAGTATTTACATAATACTACATAATTGATTAATTAATTTTGACTTTTAATTATGTTTACTATACAAATAAATTCGCTAAACTAGGCTGATTATACAGGTTGATTTAGGTGATTAAATAGTTAATTACTTATAAAATAATTAGTAAATGGTCTACTTGACCTTATACAGATTTAATTTACATACTTAAGTATTTTATATATATTTTTATTGTATTTTTACAAATTTATTTCTATTTTATTTAAGTTAAGCTAGCTATTCTGGCCTGTTTAAATTAAAACTAAGCTAACAATAACTACAATAGATATAAATATACTTTAACTAACTTAAATTACTTACTATATATATATTAACCTAAGTCTATAGATTTATTTACTTAATTATAGCTCTAAATTATTAATTTAGCTAATTTATTCTGTAGTATAGCTACTAACTAAGTAAATATAAATCTGTACATATATAAACATAATTAAGTAAATATATACATAATAATTCAATACTTATACATATATTTACATAGATTACATATGTATATAGATTTATATACAAGTTCATGCAGTATTGACAGTATATCTATGTATGTATACTTACATAATCAGGCTGTATATTATAGTTATAATAGTATGGATATGTATATTTACAGTGTGAGAATTAAGTATATATAAGTAGGCTTTAGTAGGAAGTTAGGAAGAAGGGTTAATTAAGTTTTTATTTCATTTTAAACAGCAGCTAAGCTACTGTCAGAGAAGATGGGAAGGGAAGAGAATGTGCTGTTCAGGGGGTTTTGTTTAGCAGCAGCAGTGGCTTAAGCCACTGTCAAATGGGCTAACTGCTGCTGCAGTTAGTCCACTTGAAGAGAGGGATGTATTCAACAGATGAGAGGAAAATTTAGAGAAGAGGGGAATGTAGCTGCTAGACGCAGCATGTTGCTGTGTAACTGGGAGTAAGATAAAATTCAAAACAAACTAAACATTAAAGAGTTGAAATCCAAATCTGATAGGGGTTTAAATCCCACGAAAATCTCATAAGAATTCAGTTCAAATACCCACAAGGAAAAACCCTTATCAAAAGCATCATTTATGATCAAAACAACAAATGGCATTGAGTTAGCTCTTCCTAATGCTATAGACAGCATGAAGGAGAACTTAACTCAATCAATTAAAACCAAAAAACATACCATCCCAGTTTCTTGCAACCTTAAGGAGTATGGAGAACTCCTTAGGTTAGGAAATCACCATACAAAAATAATCATCAAAACAGGTGGTGTATGACAGTTCTGAAATGGCAAAACAGACTAAGAATGCATTAAAGGAATTTATAAAAGCTTGCGAATGCATTCAGATCAAGGTAGAAACAGATTCATGAAAGGCTCTTCTGAGTTGTTCTCTGTCACCAGAGAACTTCTCAGAGTCCTTGCCCACAATGAAAACCAAAAATCCCTTCAATTTGTCAGATCTGTCAAAACATTTCAGAGAGTAAAAATCCTTTAAAATCCAAATCAAAAGTGCTCTGACAAATTGAGGCAATCCATTTAAAACAGAGGGGCTTTTGTGAAACAAATGGAGTGAGTGAGAAGCCCCAAATGGTGCTTGTGACGACACTTTCAGATCTGAGGCAGTGCACCATCAGATCTGAAATTGGGTCAGGATGTGTGGGTGATTGATGAAAAATTCGTCGTTAAAAGGAAAACAAGAATCAGAATTTGGATGATGGAAAAACAAAACATGAAGAGGGAGATAAATTGAACAATGAACAGATGATTCTTCCCCTCTGATCTGGACTGATCAGAGGAGGTGAGGGAGGGGATCTAATACTAATTCTACTCCTAAGACTAATCTAACTACAGCTAACATTAAACACTAACAATTAAAACTAAATCTATTCTAAACTACTGCAAACTAAATCTAACACTACTTGTGCAGAATTAAAAACCTAAACTAAAAGGAAGAATGAGACCTATGGGTCCTTAGCCGGCGGCTAAGGAGGAAGAAAGGAAGAGGGTGACTCCAGCGGAGGGAAGAGTCTGCTAGTGAGACTCCAGGGTCGTCCTCAGGTGCTACGAGGTCCTTAGCGACAAGGAGGGTCGAGAGCAGGCGATGATTCCACAGCCGGTGGCTGTGAAATCAGGGGATAGATGAGGAGGAGAGACTGGAGTGGACGAACTGATCGCTAAGAAATGTAGGAGGGAGCGATCCCTTGCGCACGACACCACTGAGGTGCTTAAGTAGCAGCTCAGTGATTGGAATCACCGCAAGGGTGAGGTTAATCAAAATTAAGCCGGCGGTGAGGATGAGATGGGTAGAGCGCGCGGCGAGTCAAGAGACAGATCTGACCGTCAGATGAGATCTGGGAAGAGGGGTGAATGCACGCACCGAATCGCGCGAAGGTTCCATTTGATTCCAGCCGCAAATAGAGATCAAAAGTGCGATGGACAGTCGAGAATGGCCGAACACCGGCTTCTCTCTGAAATGAGGGAAAACTTGCAGGAAGACCCTTGAACGAAGGGGTAGAAGAATAGCGTGCAGGTCCAAAAGTGAAAAGAACTATTACTGAAAGGGCCTTGCAGTCATACAGAAGGGTCCCTGCGGCTTGCAAAAAGGTCCAAGAAGGAGTTTTGAAGGGTAGAAATGTAATGCATGGACCTAATTGTAATCTATTTATTTCTAAGCCTAAATGATGTCCAATTGCTTTCAAATTTTTACATGTGCTTAATTGAACATTTAAGATATTGATTTTACTTCTGATTTGTCTTTTAAAACTTGTTTATGTGTTCAATTGATGCATGGATCATCATTTGTTCTTTAGTTTTCAAAATATCTCATTTTTGTGACCTAATTAGGAGGTTTTAACACACATTAAAAGTTTTAGGTCTTTTCTTTAATTCCCACACTTAACCCTTTTTATATGTTAATTTGATATTGTTTTGCTTAGTGTCTAGCTTAATTTCGGCCTTTTAGCCATGGTGAGTAGCCACTCATCACCTGCACCTCCTCTTTAGCGGAACAAATTTGCTCGGTGAGGCTCGACCCAGTGTCTCTACCTTTGGATAAGGTGCACACCCAATGTACCACGGCCGTGGATTGTTGTGTTTTGGTTTTGAGGTCCTGACACTCTCAGCTGTTGGATGAAGATCCAATGGCTGAAATCAAGTGGCCCTTAGGCTTTAAAGGATGAACAACGGCGGGTAGGTGCGACGTGGAGTGTTTTTGGCCATTCAATCAAGATCCAATGGCCTGGATCGCTTCTTCATGCATGCTTTGAAGTTGAGCAGTGGCTGTTAGGCCGCTTTGGATGGCTGGTATGGTGCCACGTGGTACCATCCTAACCGTCAAACTTCTTTGGCTTCTGATGGTGTCACAGATGTTGGAGTGGACTGATTTTCACGCCATTGGGATGGGATCATCGATCTGAGCCCATTCGTGCTGTTGGATTTGTCATCTGAAGTTTGTATTTTCACCACCTTGCACCTTGGCCTCTGATCTTTCTCGGATTTTATCTGATCCTACGGAGGTCTAATCAGGGCGATCTCAGTGGCGTTGGACTCCGATCGTCGCCTTGATCAGATTCGTAGGGTTGGATGTTCAATCAGTGGCTCTAAAATATATTGCCCTATCTCCTAACCATAAAAAGAGATAATTAAACTATAATTTGTACAATCTATTCTAAATACAGAATGATGTATGCTATGCAATATTTATAATGTTGAATGCAATTATGAGCCTAGGAACATTCATAAATAGACATTTTATGTGAAATAGATGTGCCTACATCATCAAGTTCACAAGGGAATATGAATGCTAGTCCCGTGATAACTATATTAAAGACCAGATGCCAATTTATCCTACCCCCAAGGACCTTCTGCCTCTTCTTCAAGACGAGAACTTGTCATAGGAAGAGGGAGAAGAGGAAAGGGGAGCCAACAAAGGGGAAGCTACTGAGGAGCTTCCCAATTTAGAGTAGGTAGGGGTAGTTGGCCCAACAACTTCGTTAGCTAATGCTGGCGAGGCTGCTAATGAGGCAGGTCCCTCATTGAAATGAGAGGTAGGGGTGTACATGGGTCTCATTGGGACTCAACTCAAACTCAACCGACGGTTTGTAGGTTGGGATTTTTCCAACCCAACCCAACTCGTTACACTATCAAACCCAACCTAACCTAACCCATAAAATCCGGTTGAGTTGGGTTGAGTTGAGTGGGTTGTTGACTAGTCAAAGCATATGTTTATCTTTTATATGTTTCATATGTCTTTCATACTTAACAACAAAAAAAATTAAAATTATAAACAACTTCTATCTTATAAGAAAGTGAATAAAATAGATAAAAAACAAAAACAATAAAGATATGATCTAAAAGTAAGGAGAAAAGATAGAAGCATGCTTAATAATAAACTTGATATATAGGTGCATATAAAAGCTCGAGTCTATACCAATAATCGACAACAAATATAGAGGAGGTGCTCTAGTGGTGGTGATGGGATCCCTGTGGGGAAGAAGAGAAGAGATGTGAGTCGTCCGATGGTGGTGGTGGGTCCCTACGAGAAGGAAGAAATGAGAGGTGGGTCATCAAGGACTCAAGCGGAGGTGGGGGGACTAATGAGAGTAGGTTGAGGGTTACCTGAAAAAGTATAGTGTGTTGATGCCATCGACGAAACGAGTGCACCACCTACAAATTGATGCTTAGAAGAGGCACTGTTTGGAGTAGAGCTTGGAGGAGAGGTGAGGGCAAAGGGTGCCACCTAGAGCTGGTGGAGGTAACTATGGAAGATATGAGGGGTTAGGGAAGGCTAATAATTTGGAATTTAGGACATAGGAGTGAGGAGAGGTTGAAACTCGAGAGGAGGTTTCAAATTTCTATGTATAACTTGGTGCCTCGTATGTATTATATACATATAATATATATATATATATATACATATAATATATTATATATATTATATAGTATATAATCTATATAATATACATACAAAAATTGGGTTGCATCGAGTTGCAGGTTGGGTTGGGTTGATTAAACCTCAAACCCTTGGGTCAAGTTGAACCTAACCTGTGTACACCCCTAGTGAGAGGGGTAGAGGAGACTGTGCATGTATCAATAATGATAAACTCAGAATAGCATGAGTAGTCGATTTTTGGTGCTTTCTTTTTTATTTAAATTACTTGTATTCTTTTTTGTTAGCATTTGTATTTGGGTAGGTCAACCCCCCTTGTAATGAACCATTAACCTCATGACTGAAAGGGGTTTGAAGGCTTATGTGTAAGTGTTAATTGTTTGATCAATGCTTTGTTTGGTTGCATGAGAATACCTTTCGAGTTTTTGAAAAATGACCAAATGTTTGAGACTTGCTTGACTTGTAGATAAAAGTGGGCAGGCTCACATAAATACATAGAAAGACATTTGATACTTAAATAAAAGTAGGGGCACAAATTTAAAGCATCATGCCAAAAACATTGAATAGGCTGCCCGTCCAATGTCTCTAACTTAATTATAAGAGCTAACTTTATTGGAGTCATGACCTTATAAGGTCCTTCCCAGTTTGGGGCTAACTTGTCGCCTGGTTTAGTTGAATTTGGAGCTTTTGCTCACTTGAGGACCAAGTCTCCTACATTTAAGCGTGTTCGCTTGACTCTTTGACTGTAATATTTGGCGATGGTTTCCTTATAATTGTCGGATGCTATTGAAGCTTCTTCTCTTGTGTTTTTGACCAAGTCTAGGATGACCTCCATTTGCTTCTCATTCTAGTTAAGGTTGTAAAAGTGCACTTCATATCATAGTTTATTTTCCCCTTTGGTCTGGGGAGGAGTGTTTGGCAACTATTGTGGGTCTCTTTTAGTCAGGCTCATGAGAAGAATATTTTCTGCTTTATCATGAAGCATCTTGGTGTATTATGTATAGAAAGTACTTATCTTAATAAGGTTGGTTTGATTTTGAAGTTTGGTTGGAGGCGTATAAGGAGTGAAGACTCTTCGTCTATATATCTTTTTTAAATTATTTACTTTTGAAAAACTAATCTTTTGGGGTACCAATTTTCTGCTTGGGCCATTCTAGGTGCTAAAATAATTTATATTCTATCAAGCATTATTTTCATGACATTTGCTATTGGATAATCGTTAATAGGAAGACAATCAATGTGTTATGTTATAATTGTATATCTGGTATCAAGGTACTAATCTTTCCTATTAATTTCTCATATATTATTAGTTTTTCTTTTATTGATAATTGTATCGAACAAAATAATATGGTCTAGAAGTCAAAATTAATTGATAATATCTTTGACCTTAACATTATTGCTAAAATTAAGTGCATTAATCTAAACTTGAATAATTCATCCATGGATCAAATCTTATGAGGTTCTTATAAAGAAAAGTACATTTTCTGTGAAATTTGTCGATCATTATTTACGAAATTTTAATTACTTATAATATTTATGATTTGAAAATTATAGATTCTTAAGCTCTCGAATTCTTTATTTGAAAAATTATGTGATTTACTCTTTATGTGCATGAGTATTATATTAAATTTATTCTATTTGTTAATAATATTTAGGACATTAGTACGGAAATGTACGTTATAGCGTATTTTGTATCGTATGGTTAAAATTAACCGGTTGAAAATGAAAATTTATTAATTGAAAATTAAACAGATCAAAACACATAGGTTGTAAATAATTTTCAACCGATTGAAAATGAAAATATATTAGTTGAACATCAAAATATACCAGTGTATTTTACCTTTCTATTAGTGGAAATGATTTTTCATTTGTAATGTAATTTTTAACCTATGGAAAGCGATTTTCCATGTAAGAAGTAATTTTTTATATATGAAAAGTAATTTTCACCGTTGAGAAATTAAAATATATCAATTGAAACTACCACTAATATTTTATACATTGCAACATACATTTATTTACCATTTGATTAACATCTATATTTTTATAATCATGCAAATAAGATTATTAAACATCTCTTCTACCAACATGATTTTGGTAGGTCAATTTGATTCTATCTTAGGAAAAGGTACGAAATCATTTTAAACATTTCTAATTAAATTTTTTTATTCTAACTTTATTCATTGTCTTGTTATTTTTGTGCTCGTGACAAACAAATGTAATAAAGTTTTTAGTAATGAGACTATTGGAATTAATCATTTTATCTTTAAAGCTAGATACATGTTCAAGTACCATGTAAATTAATGCATTGAAAATGAAGATAACAATTAACATTCGTGGAAAGATTAATGGTGGAAATCTAGTTTTCGTATTGGCTAACCTCTTCGGTTATTTACTTTGTATTGACGTTGCAGTAAACGATTTATCTAGCTACGGAGTTACTGTCTGCTATAAAAAAAGAAGGTTCTATTTTTGGCTGTTCTCCTGTGAATCACTGTAAGTGTCAAGTATACATTTACTCCAATCAATTAAAAGATCGGAGAATTTATGAGAAATGACCTTATAAACTTGAATGACTTGACCATCCTCTTCCCTGACTCGGAGGCTGCTGTTAAAATATCGTGATTGCTCTACGAGCAATGATTTTTGATGTGATCTGACCTATCGAAATATCACGAGTGCTTGCTGTAATCGATGCTGCATGTTTATGATAAGTTTAGTTTTCCAACAAAAAAAAATCCAGGCACAACGAATGAACTTTTTTCCTCCCCGGAACTTCGTCTTCAGATCAAACTACGTAAGCTCTCTCTCCCTCCCTCCCCCATCCCCATCTATATCTCAGAGAGCACATCGACCCTCCCGGCGCTCCCCTCCTCCTCCTTCCCTACCTTCCCATGGCCTCGACCGCCGGAGCCGCCGACGCCGCGGGGCCCTCGGGTCGCGTCGTCGACGGCGACCTCCGGTCGATCCTCCCCCTCGAGATCATCCGATCCCAGCTGGTGCCCCCGGCCCCCAACCGCCGCCGCTCCGCCTTCGACTGGCTCCCCGACTTCGGCGGCTTCTCCTGGATCGCCTACGGCGCCTCCTCCCTCCTCGTCGTCTCCCACTGCCCCTCCCCCCTCACCCCCGAGGAGCCCCACGTCGGCCCCTTCCTAAAGCAGGTCATCGAGCTGCCCCCCTCGCCCAACGGCGGCGACGACGACGAGGTCACCGCAGTCGCGTGGCGCCCCTCCCGGCCCCCCGACGGGCAGCTAGCCGCCGGTGCTGGGAGCTTCGTCAGGATCTTCTCTCCCGGCGACCCCGACGGATCCGGTCAGTGAACTCTTCTTAAAAAGTAGAATTCTGTTCACGCTTCGGGAATTGATAGTACATTGTCGTGGTCCCTGGACGCGGATGGACGGCGGAGTTTGTTGTGGATCGAGTGGAAGGATCCGAAATCGGAAGACCGGGAGGATTTTAGTGCTTTTACTCAGAATTCTCGATCCCATTTCACGACCCGCTGCTGGAGGATTCCGTGCATGTACGCGGATTTTCATGCTTTGGGAAACGGAGATCCGTTGATAGTGATTGTGAGCTGAAGTTATTGATTGGTGGAGACTGCATTGTTTTTTCTTTCTGAAGTTTAGGATTGAATGCGTGCTCTATGAATTTTGGACTGGCTGCAGAAGTCAGTTAACCCTTGAAGGCTGAACTTGGAAAGCTTTGGATAGAATGCTCATCCAAAGAGAGAGAAAGGAAAATTACGATGGGATCTTGAAAAATGCAGGTTCCTAGGAAGGTTGGTGGAGGAGGGTGTGCTGACTGCTAGGGGATCCTTGGTGGCTTTTGCGAAGGAGATGATGTTATGGATTCTATGGAAGATCATCACACATTGTATTGCGGACTTTGGTTTCTACATCTGAGAATCTGGAATAATTATGCTTGGAAGCAAAGTTTTTCCTTGATTCTTTTTTCCCGGTCTCCGGGATCGTGATTTGTGCAAGTTGCATTGAAACTGAATCATACCCTTGTGTTGGGTTCGGGAAATGGTTATTGCAGTGTGGAGCACAATGGGTATCACTGATTGGTGTCAGAAGGGATTTAATAGGGCGTCATTTGTGTTGATGTAGATTGGGATGTAATTGGTTCAATCCAAGTCTCCAAGGGTTGAGTGACTGGTAATTGGTGTGAACGGATGACAGGTGATCCTTTTCATTGTTAAATTTGGGGGCAGTTCATTCAAATGAGAAGAAATTGCCTTTAGTGGTTAACATTCTTGGTGTCAAGTGAATTAGTGGATGGGATTGATAACTATACAATGGCATGTAATGTAAGTGTAATTCCTTAGTGCATGAAGCCTCTAGGAGCCATTTTTAAAAAATCCCTAAGAAGAGAAAGTGCTTATTTCTCCTTTGAGATTGAGTTAGTGGAGGAGGGTGGGGGATTGGGTGGGTGGGCCCCACAGCTTGTTCCGTGAACTTATTCCTATTCTTGTTTTGGATTGGTAGAGGGGTGTAAGTTGACAAGGGACATGCAGGTATATCAGCGGATTCCTCTAATTTGTACCTCCAATGTGACACACGGTGTTAATTGCTTGTTGTCCCTTATTATCAGTGTTGTAAAAGTCGGTAGCTAGTATTTAGTCGGTCAGGCCACTGATTAAGGAGTATACGGTATGCAGGGGAGTAGTCGGGGAGTACTTGGTCGGGCATTACACACACACACACACACACACACATAGACATATACATATCTAGAAGTAAAATATATCATTGCATAAAAGTATACATATTCAAGTTCAATGTTATAAAATAAGCTACAAAGTACAAATAATATCAAATTCATTACAAATTTAATAATTAAATCAATGTATAAACCATTATAAATACATTACCAACGACAGAGCAACATAAACCAAGAATGAATATATACTTGAATCAAATACATTGTAATATATGCTTCGGCGATGGAGGGTCTTTGCTTGGTCGAAGAGGAGTTTCAGGTGAAAATAAATGATTTTAGGGGAGTGGTCGGGGGAGGGGGGTTGAGTGGGTTTTTATTTGTCCTAAAAAAATATATATATATTTACATACCTATTTTTTCCTCTATGCAAAAATCGACCTACTACTTGACCGACTACACCTATTACTCGGTTGAGTAGTCGGTGTTGCCGACTATAGGCCTGACTATGGGTTATTCAGTCGGCAGGGCACCACATAGGATTACTCGATCGAGTAGGTCGATTTTTACAACATTGCTTATTATTAATCCAACACACTATCAAATTATAAAAAAATCAAATGTTTATTTTTTTTAATCACCAACATCTAACAAGTAGCAAAATTACATATGGCAAGAGAGTTAATTTTTAGCACAAAGATTAGTGGGGGGACAACCTTGTCTAATACCACGTTGTGGCTGAATCCAACCATCATCCGGTCTTCCATTAATTAGCACGACAAAAAAAATTGTTGTAACATATCTCTTCATGGAGGTTAGAAAAACCTTTTTGGTAAAGTGCACTTTACAAGAA
The DNA here is from genome assembly GCA_037157565.1 of Thalassia testudinum. Lineage (NCBI taxonomy): Eukaryota > Viridiplantae > Streptophyta > Magnoliopsida > Alismatales > Hydrocharitaceae > Thalassia > Thalassia testudinum. Next base: position 16,624,813 of record JAZHRO010000077.1, on the reverse strand, counting down.
TTTTTTTGAAAAGTAAAAGGGCGGTTATCCGTGTGATGCCACCCAAATTCATTTGCACTTCACAAGAGTTGCCAATCTAATGAATCATAGGCTTTAGTGAAGTCAACCTTTCATAAAAATCCTTTCTTTTCCATTCTCTTCCAAAATCAGACAATCTCATTCACCATCACTGCACTATCTGCCAAATGCCTCTTGAAATAAAAGTAGATTGCACCTCATTAATGAGGCTGCGCACCACTTTGCACAACCTATTCTCCAAGATCTTGACCACAATCAAGTATACTGCATTTGAAAGAGAAATTGACCTTATATCTTCCACCCATTCGGTCCCTTATTTTTTTGGAATAAGGAAAAGAAGGGACTTATTTAGTTGTTGAAATCCTGCATTTCTAGCTTAGAATTCTCGTCATATCCATATACCATAACATCCCCTCCAACCACCCTCTAAAATTCCTTGTAGAATAGTATAGGCAAACTGTGTGGTCTCGGGGATCCCTCTGCATTCAACCCCTTTAAAGCATCTTTTGTGTCATCCTACACGATATCTCTATCCGTTCATGTAGCTGTTCAAGGTTCAATCTGGTTGCTCTCCTCTTACTCTCACCTCCAAGTTGTCCTGTGCCTCTTTCTTGTAAAAGAATGAAAATGTTCAGCTAAAGCACAACCAACCTCTTGTCTTCCAATCCTTTCTCTGCGTTGTATGACCAATTTATGGATAAAACTACATCTCCTCCTTTCATTTGTTGACATATGGAAGAAGTGCATGTTTGTGTCCACTCAACCTCCTTCTTTCTAACCGCTTCTTGCATGACATTTTGCTGTCTCTGTCTCACTGTGAACTCAACAGAAGCAAGGTCCCACATATCTTGCAATGTATCAAGTTTCAGGGTATGTTGCAAAGACTCTAGTCTTCTCCTCTCATTCCTTCCTGATCTTCTTTTTAAAACCAATGAGTATATCTTTCAAACCTTCTATTCGATTTGCCAAGTTGACAAGCGCCGACCTGTCTTTAGGGGAGTTTCTCCACCAATCCTCAATCATACCCCTGAATTTGGCTCCAACTACCAATACTTCTCGAATTTAAAATGCATTTGAAGGTTGAGTATCTTCATTGGAGCATCAAATGAGGGGTATGATAAAAAAGGGTCTTTTCTAAAAAACACAAAGATAAAAAAGGCTCATGCCTGACCTTGAACCATAGAGAGGGGAAGATTTTAATCATATTCATAAAACAAAGAAAAAGATCCAGATGAAATCTCATCTACTCTACAGTTGTGCTCCCCCATGTATACTTAATGATTGGCTGGTCCCATCTCCTGCACTCAGTAGTGAGTAGGCATCGATCTCATATAAGTAGACTAGATCAAGCTTCCTAATGATGTCGAATGACTGTCTGCCCTTTGAAAACACAGTGAGAAGGGTGTCTATGCCATCCAACCATCCTGGTCTTCTCTTAATATTCATAGGTTCTCAATGGTCATGCTTTCTTTTCATTGATCATTTCCTTTTGATTCAGCTTCTTCCCATGTAGATTGACTTAATCTTATAGGGGGATTTCCAACCTAAGATTCATTCAATGACCTTGCAAACCATTTTATCTTGTGCCTTATCACTTGAGGAGGACCATGAGGTAGGTGTTGGTGACTCCAAAAGGTAAGAATAATTGATGTACTATTGGATAGGGTGATGTTTTGGAGTGCACAGGAACATGAAAAATCATTAACTTGGTGGTTTTACCACTTTCATTATTTTTTTTTCTCCATAGTTGAGGTTAAGATTTGAATATTTATTTTTCCCCCAAGAAGAGAGAGGGGGTTGAATTATGGGTAAAAAAGGATAGTTACATGGGGCTAGTGAACATCCGCTTCATTAATCACTGAAAAAGCAATCAATTACAAGAGTAAATCAACCCATGCCCTCTTAAAGGCATTAGATCTCACATAAATCCAGAATTAAAGACTCAAAGTACCCTAAATTCTTTATCCTTTACATACATACGTACATACATACATACATACATACATACACTCCTGGTACACATTTCTATAAATTCTCTTTCACCCCTAAATATTAGAATGTTTCCTTATAACCAAATTGCCCAAAGAACAACAAAAGTAGCGACATGGCCCTTCCTCATTTGAAAACTATCACCTCCAAGTGCTTCCAAAAGTCCTCAAAGGATGATGAGTTAATCCATGTAGGGCCTCATTGTTCCCAAATCAACCTATCAAATTGTCCTAAGAAAAATAATTGGTCACCTCCTTGCCATTTTGGTCGCTGTCGAAGATGTTGTGCCTATTATTGTGGCACGTAGCGATGGGGTGTCTTCGAACTCACATTTTAGTGTTAAATAGGTTGCCTCCAGATCGGAAAATGGATCCAGAGTTGGTGAGTATCCATCAAATCCTCCCCCTGACCGGATCCATGTTGGATCTGATTGTCCATACGTTTTTTCCCCATCTCCTACTGGTTTGATTTCTCGTGAATGCAGTTTCAACTTCGACCCAGTTTTCTTTGGGTCTATCTTTTGTAGGCTAGTTGCTGTCGTCGAGGAGGGTTGCCATTGGGTGTTGCCATCTCTGCTTGAGCTTGGGGCCGGTGCTGGTCCTACTGTTGTAGCCTTTTGCCGCGACATTAAAGCTATTGTGAACAATGGAAGCTTTGCCTTGATTGATGTTGCTACCGAGGTTGCCGTTGAAGCTAAAGTTGGGGAGGCGATGTGTGTTGCTATTGAGGTGGATCGATGTAGTATGCAAGGGATGCTCATTAGCCACTTCCAGGGGTTCTGGTCATTTCATGCCTCTCCGAGCGAGAAGGCTTTTCAAAAGAAGGGTTGCATCAAGCCCTACGGAGGATGGAGTTCACAAGTGTATATCTGATGTGAACATGAGGGTAGCATGTATTTTGAAGGTAAAAATGGTTGCTCGTCAGCCCAATATGGTTAGAGTCCTTACATGGAATGTTAGGGGCCTATGGGATTCAGCTTATAGATCTATTTTGTGGGGGTATCTGGCGGATTGGAAAGTAGATTTGGCAGTGTTGCATGAGACTCATCTTGCAGGCATAGATCTATTTATGAAGAGAAGCCTGGGTGGCGATCAGTATACGAAGATGTTGGCAATCAATTTAGAGGGGAGATTTGGTGGTCAACTTTTCATGTGGAACGAAGGTAGGTTACGATTTGAGTCGTCTCTGGTGTCTTTTAGAGTGGTTACATGCATTTTTACCCGTGCGTTTGATGGGTCGACCTGGGCTATTTTTTGTGTCTATGGTTTGCGTAGTAGAAATTCTAGGTAGATTATGTGGGATGAGTTGAAGCAGACATCCGATTTTGTTGATGGAAGGCCTTGGTTGGTTGGTGGTGACTTCAATGTCACCTTGTCTACGGAAGATAGGCCTGATGGTAGGGTGGATGGTGCTACTAGTGAATTTTGCCAGGTGGTAGATGATCTTTAGCTCCTCGACCTCTCAATCTTTGGAGTGATGTATATGTGGAGAAATGGTTTCGGCTTTGCATCTAGATTAGACCGTTTCTTTTGTAGTATAACTCTAGTTGAAGCTTGCCAGGGAGCATTTGTCTCTGCCATGATAAGGCCTCTCTCGGATCACACACCTTTGCTTTGGGATAATGTTGAGGGGGAGTCCATGGCCTCCTATTTCAAATTCCAGAGATCGTGGCTCTCTGAGTTGGGTTTTGGGGACTTCGTGCGTGAGAAGTAGGAAGAGGTGCAGTATTCCGTGTCTGCTACGTGCACTTTGGTGGAAAAAATCAAGGCGATAAGGTTGGCTTAGGTGGGGGTATAGGAAGAAGGTGTGTGACAGGAGGAACCAGGTTAGATAGTCCACTTTGGGGTTCGTTGCTAACATTGATAGGAAAGAGGGGCATGAGCAATTGGATCAATTGGGACCTTCAGGAGAGACCCGGGATGCTGGCAAAGGTACGAGAGGAGGATACGAAGAGGGAGGTGGATTGGAGGGAATACTCGCGACAATTATGGTTCAAGGAGAGTGACTGCAACGCTAGATTTTTTCACTTGTTGGCAAGTGCCAGGTGGAGATCCAACCTCATCTCTTCTTTGAAGGTGGGAGGTTTGGTTCTTGACTAGAGGCTGTAAATCTGTGACGCTATTACGGTGCATTTTTAGGAGTTCACTAGGAGAAGGTCGTTGGGAGATTGGAGGTTGGGGCCTTTAGATATGTTGATGTTGGATGGTCAGGCTAGGGTGGATCTTGAAAGAGACATTTCTGAGGAGGAGCTCATCACGGTGATGTGCGGACTTAAGGTTGAAGGTTCCCCAGGATTGGATGGCTTGCAAGTTTTATTTTATAGGGACTTGTGGGATATTGTTAGGGCGGATGTGATGGCGATGATTCGGCAGGTTTTTGTGGCCAACCGGGGCTTTGAGAGGCTTAATAGGTTCTACTTGTTCTTTTGAAGAAGTTGGGTATAGAAACAATTGATGATTATAGGCCTATTGCTTTATCAAATGTAGTCTATTTGATAGTGGCAAAGGTGATTACAAATAGGCTAAGGGTGGTCTTATTGTAGCTTATCTTCCTTGTTTAGTTGGCCTTCATTTTTGGTAGATCTTTATTTGATTCATGTGTCAGCAAAGAGATGGTAGCTACTTGGAGGAGGTCCGGGGTCCCCTCTTTCCTATGGAAGGTTGATTTCTTGAAGGCCTATGACTTGGTAGCATGGAAGTACTTGTGGGACATTTTGCGAAGAAGAGGTTTTTCAGAGGATTGGGTCTGTCTCTTGAAGCGATGTGTCACTAGGACGTCCTCTTCGGTTGTGGTTAATGGGATACCTTCTAGGTCTGGGACTCAGCCACAACAGGTGGTGAGACATGGATGTCCTTTGGCACCTCTTTTGTTTAATATTATTGTGGACATGTTGGCATGTCTGGATTTTAAGGCATGTAGAGGTGGATTATTCTCTAGATTACTCTGCATGCTGATAGATCATTGCTCACTCCGATTTTACAGTGTGTAGATAACACTGTCTTCTTCATTCAAGGAGGTGTTACTGAGGCTGAGAATGTACTGTCTTTGGTTAAGATTTTTGGAGACATCTTTGGCCTGCATATTAATAGAAGGAAGCCTGTTTTGGTGCCTTTTCTCATGGCGGGGATTTGGAGGAGGTTATCTCTCTCTCACTCTCTCTTGGAATGTCGCTGACCAGCTTGCCAATAGAGTACCTTGAAGGGGAAGCGGTTTGTGACTGCAAATTGGAACCCTGTGGTGGAAAGGGTGAACATGAGGCTGAGTGGTTGGAGTGGGAGACTCTTAACTATGGGAGGAAGGCTTGTTCTGCTGAAAGCGGTGCTTTTGGCTATCCTGATTTTCTATTTGTCCTTGTTTAGACTGCCAAAGAAAGTCCTATCGAAGTTGGCTGTGGCGCAAAAGAGGTTTTCTAGAAAGGCCCGGATCACAAAGGCAGGTTTCTGCAATTGGTACCCTGGAAGAAGATATGTAAGTTGAAAAAGATGGGTAGGGTGGGCATTCATTCACTAGATGAGATGAGTATTGCCTTGATACTAAAGCAGGCAATGAGGTTCTTCTCTAGTGGGGATGGCCTTGCGGAGAAGGCGCTGCATGACTCATATGGTTCTGCTATTGATGTGGTGTTGGGTTGGTTGGGTTTGCGGGGGTCATCTGCTTTTTGGCATTCGCTTGCTCTTGTCATCCAACAAGCTCTCCGCTGTTCTTTTATCAGTGTAGAGCTGGGTGATGGGAGGTCCTTCATGTTCAGGAGGGATGATTGGATGGGGGATGGCAGATTCACCGAGAAGTTTCTATGGTTATTTGGTTTGGCAAGTAATAAATAAAGATGCATGGGATGGCACATCTAGGTCTTGGCCTCCTCTCTTGCAGGCGGGGTTGTCTGAGGCATCTTTTATTGAGTTACAGAGCACGGTGGGGTTGCTGGGGGACATTTGGCCATTTCCTGATCTATGGGACAGGTTCATTTGGAAGGAGGGGAGGTTCTCTGACTGTAAGGCCTATAAACGGCTAATTGCCTTAGAGGGTGGGCCTTTTCCTGAGCTTTGGACTGATTGGGCCGCTATTTAGAGGCTTCCTGTGCCTTTGAAAATGAAAATCTTTGCATGGCTTTTCAGAAGGGAAAAGTTGGTAACTAAGGTTGTCAAAGTGAGATGGTCTCAGGATCAAGACAAGCTTTGCATTTTCTGTAGGGGAGCAGATGAGGACTTGCACCATTTATTCTTTATGTGTTGATTTTCTGAGGCTGTTTGGAGGGAAGTGCAGGTTCATGGTGCTGATTGTTCTGCTTTTGGGTGCCTTCGGGACACTTTTTGGCAGACTGGGCATGCCAACAATGCTGGCTGGGTGGAGGTCTTTGCAACCTTGTGGTGTTTGTGGTTGCAGAGAAATTTTGTAACTTTTTGAAGGGAGCGGGTGTGGGTTGATAATGTTGAGGGAGGTCACTTTTATTTCAGATTTATGGCTCCATAACCTATAAATCCGTTCTTTTTGTTAATACAATGCTTTGGATGATTACCGACCTTAGGTAATCTTCCTTTCTTTTCTTCAAAAAAAAAAAAAACAATTGCTTGCAGTTTTCCTATGCTTGCTCGTAAAGAGAACCAGTATGTTTTGCATCAGGAGCCGTCTTTGGCTGCTAAACCTTTGTCATAATCCTTCTCCTTTTCAGCTGCCACCCAAAAAATTTTATCTTCGAAGACATCTTCCCTTTCCACAGCAAGCAAAAATGTTTGAAAAGACCTAAATCTACCTCTTGCAATGGCTTGAGACTTAGTGGAGAATTGACCACTATCCCATACCCAAGTGTCTAACCACCATTGGTTGATTGAACTATCAGGAGCTCCTCCTGAAGCTGAGGAAATCCTCCATTCTTTGCTCGAGCAATTCCTGCATAAAGTCAGGGTCTACACCCTCCTTATGGGGTCTGAATGTTCAGTCACAGGGGCTGTTGGATTAATCTCCAAACCAAATAGCCTAGGGAACTTGTCTGCCAGCACTCTCTTTAGTGCCAATCATTAATCTAGAAATGAGTGTCTGACCCATCACCAAACTTCACCAGGAAAAATGAGATAACTAAGGCATGGCCTCAATTAACCCTTTTGAAAAGCTAAAGCACCCCTCACAAACCTCATTCTGTCCTGCTAGCTCATCCTTTGACCATAGCAAGTTTAATAACCATTGTCAACGTCTCTCTCCTTGTCCAAAATGCGAGCAATCCATTTCATCAAGAAAGCCTTGTTTACGGTCCTCAGGTTCAACACTGCCAAACCTCTTCCTACCCTACATAGCAATCCTTTTGTTGTCTTCTGTAGCTCCGTTTCTGAAGAACCCACATCTTGGCTTGTCAAGCAAACTTACCACCTTTTGAGGCATAGAAAAATTGACACTAAGAAAAAGGGGATCACAGATAGTAGAGTCTTCAAAATGATCAAATGACCCCTCTTTGACTAGAGATGAGTCTTCCATCCTTAAAGTTGTTGCTCTACCTTCCATAACACAAGGCCCAATCTACCACTTGCAATTGCCTGTCTGAAAGAGGTAGACCCAAATTGGTCAAAGGTAGCAAAGCCCTTGGCATTAAGAGGGACATTGCACATGGATCTACCTCCTTGTTTGTCATCCCAAATGGAACAAATGATGACTTCTCTTTGTTCACCTTCAAGCTAGAGAACTCCCCAAAGATATCTAGTGTTAGGAGCATTGAAACATTCTCTATTGCTTCCACTCTCGCCTTGATGAAAAGGGGTGCCTCATAAACATCTTGAAGCAGTGGAGGATTATTAGAGTGCTCCCCTGGCTTGAACCCTTAATGAACTTGCTGCAACATGTTTCGAAAGCACAGATGGCCAGGGCGCCAACTGCTAAGACAAACAAAAGAGGGACTGGAGAACACTCCTGCTGCATGCCATGCTGAGGTTGGATCCAACCACCCTTTGGCTGCCCATTGACTAAAGTTGAGAAGGAATTTGTTGTGATGCAATGCTTCATCCATGCTATCCATAAATTTGGAAACCTACTTTGTTGCAATGAACTCTACAAGAATGCCCAACTCAGTGAAGTCATATGTTTTTGCAAAATCCACCTTCCAAAATAAACCCCCTCATCTTCATTCTTGTCCAATAGGAAACCACTTCATTTGCTAGGACCTCACTATTAGCTAAATGCCTACCTATAATGAAATTCATTTGAATTGGGCAAATGAGTTAATAACATCCTGTGGTTTGTTAGCAAGCACCTTTGCCATGATCAAGTAAGCTGCATTGGAAAGTGAAATTGGGCAGTAATCCTCCACTCTCTCCAGTGAAGCTTTCTTTGGGAGCAAGTAGAGTAGAGGCTTGTTCAACTTCTCAAACTCTGATTGCCATCATGAAACTCTTGTGACATCTGCAGTATTCAACCCTACTGTTGATCAGAATTCCCTGAAAAACAAGAAAGGAAATCCATCTAGCCTAGTTGCTCTTTCCACGGTAAGGCCATTTTGAAATTATTCAATTAGCATATTAGAGATGAAAACCCTAGGTTTTCTTTTGCTCTTCTACCATGTGGGAGAAACTGAATTGAATTTATTGATAGGGTGCTCTCATATGCATAGAGAAGCACTCAAGAACATAAAAGGTAATAGTTCATAAGGAATAGCGGGGCATAAGGAAAGACTACTTAAGGAAACGGAGCACCCGAATATTAGACTCTAACACCTTTCAAAAAAATATTAAACTGTAGAAATGTGACAAAAGCCTATCAAGTATGATGGTGTGATACCAATAGGAAATAAAATAAGAGACACCTTCAAAGTGGTTTGGGCATTTATACAGAAGAAAAATTGATGCTGCAGCTTGAAAGTGCGAGACATTGGACAAGAGGCGTGCAATTTCAGTCACAAAGTCTGAAGAAGTATTAGATGGATACTGTTAACCATGATCTTGTGGACTGGGGGCAAAGTCCAGGCTTTGCCATGTTAAATCTACAGATGTGAAAATTCCAGACAATGGATACCTTGATGGGTTAGAAAATCCAAGTGGTCTTTGCCATGACTGACCATCTTGAATTTGTCTTCTACATGTTTTCGATGCTTTTGTCTTGTCCTTTCCTCTCTCTTCACCTCATAAGAGAACCCATCTTCCAGCATAGTTCCAAACAACTAAGTTTGGCAGCTTATTTCATATTTCAAAGGCTTGAATGCTGTGACCCATCGTCTCCCATTCAATTGCTGTCTTGGAAAAGTCTCCTTTTCAACATTTCCTGTGGGAAAGACTTATCATTTGGTAGAAGTTGAATAATCTAAATAATGCGGAAGCAATAATCAAAGCATCAAATCAATCAATAACGCTTGGATTTACGTGGAAACCCTACTCACGAAGAGCGGGAGAAAACCATGGAAGAAGGTCCCGATAGGGCTTTAATTTTTATATTTCTTCTCAAATGAATATTAGAGGCGTATACGCCTATTTATAGGCTACCACTCACCCACAAAGTCCACATCTTCCAATGTGGCACTAAACTAATAACCCAATTCTCTCAACACTCCCTCTCAAGGTGGAGTATGGAATGCTCAGATTGTAACACAAAGAAACTCCTCTATAAAGCAGAACAAACAACACCCTCAATAGGTACAATTGACTCTTCTCTGCGGACGACAGTTGCACTCTTGTTCATGCCTGTAGGCAAGTATGCTGATGACGACAAATCAAACCGGCTGGAACTTGACGAGAAATTGCTGTAGCTGGTTCTAACAAGGGCCTTTCCTCTGGAGACCTCAACTGGTGCTGGTGGCTCCCTATTCAGTATCCCTGAAAATGTTCTCTGAAGACCTAAAAAATTGATCCCTTTCTGGAGTCCACAAAATTGGATCTCCCACATAGAAACCTGAAATGGGCCCTTCCTTTGAGGACCTCGAAACTCTGAACCTCCTAGAGTTATAGTTTCTTATGTGTAGTCTAGAAACAAAAGGGACTCCCAAATGGGGGATGACTATAATAGGTTTTTACACTCCCCCTTTCTCCCATACTCGTATGGGAGAAGAAAATAACAAGAGAAGAAATAACAATACAAATTAGAGAAGACTTCTCTACCTCTTCTCTTAAACATAAACCTCATCATCATTTTTTTTTTCTTTTTTCTTCCTTTCTTTCTCTTTCTTCCCTCTTTTTTTTTTCATTTCCTTTTTTTCTTTCTTTTTTTTTTCTCCACGTCATTTTCCTCCTCTTTTTTTTTTTTCTCAGCATCTTTTTAAACTCCCTCTCCCCTTAGGGTTCGGGGAGGATCCAACAATACCACCGAATGATTTTAGGGCTCAACAAAACCCCAACAACCATCATAGCCACCGCTGCTACTGCCAGGAAGGAGATCAAGAGGTTTGCATTGCTTGCGTTGACTTCACTGCCACGAGATCTCTGTCTCTTCCCTTCGATCTCCTTCCTGCTGGCCTCATCGCCACCAACATAGCTGGCACAAGGAGTTCATGCGAGATCATTGCCACGATCTCCACTGAGATCCTTGCCATCGTCATCTTCATATGTGATCGGGGCTGTCATTGCCATTCACGCCTCGAGTCACGTGGGTGATCTCGAGCGAGATCTTCGACGCAATCTTCTCCACCATCACCGGCCAAATTGCGATGAAAGCGCCGTCGCTGTTGCCCCTCACGATGAAGCACTTCGTCGAGATCAGTGCTCCTCCTTGATCCTCGTTGTATGATGCGTCGCCGTCGTCCTCGGACTCGACGTTGGCCTCACCTTCTTCACTTCCATCGTGTGCCTTGCATGCGCTACCACATGCTTCTTGTTCTTGCGAGCACGAGACCTCCTCCATACTTGCGATCGTCGAAGGCGTCCATCGCATGTCATCACCACGACGCCACGATGTGATGCAAGAATGGCGATCTTGCCATTGCCATCGTGTTTTGGTGATTGTGTGCCTCCTCGCCTTGATCTTATCGCTTGCACACCATTGGGAGCGGTGCTTGCTGCTGCTGCCAACAAGGGTGTAGCAAGCCTTTGCACCATTTATTCTGGATGGACAACAAATTTCAAGTATAGAATAATGATAAAAATGATGATTCAAAGAATAAATCCAAGAATCAAATATGCTTTGATACCAAGCTGAATAATCTAAATAATGTGGAAGCAATAATCAAAGCATCAAATCAATCAAGAATGTTTGGGTTTACGTGGAAACTCGACTCACGAAGAGCGGGGAGAAAACCACGGGAAAAGGCCTAGATAGGGCTCTGATTTCTATATTTCTTCTCAAAGGAATATGAGAGGAGTACACACCTATTTGTAGGCCACCACTTACCCACAAAGTTCACATCTTCCAATGTGACACTAAACCAACAACCCAAATATGAGAGTACACACCTATTTATAGGCCACCACTCACCCATAAAGTCCACATCTTCCAATGTGGCACTAAACCAACAACCCAATTCTCTCAACGCTAGAAGAATGCAAAGGCAGTGAAATCATAATGGACCTGCAGTCACTACTTCACCCTTTAGCCTTAGATATTCACTGATAATGCAAATTGAATAACTTGCCAAAGTGTTAGTTTAGGTATATCATGAGCAGAAGGAAAACTCCTTTTTCATTAAATAAACATTTTCTTCAATACATGGGGGTCACTTCAATTTAAGGGGACCTATGCATGATAAAAATGCTTCATCTGCATAAATTAACAACAACCAAGTCTTCTCTCATATTAAGTGGGGTCGGCTATATATATTCTTTGCCTCTACTTAGATCTACTTTGAGTAATTTCTGGACTTAAATTAAATTAATTGATGTCATACATAATGATTTCCTTCTAACACTTCTTTGGTCTTGATCAACTTTATCCATTGAGACTGGGGGAGATCAGAGGCGGTGTGTGGAGAAGGGTGAGAGAATGTGGTAGGTGAAGGGGAAGTGACTCCTCTCATCCTTACCGTGTGGTCTGCTTCAAATGTAGGGGATTAGGGCATCTGGCTAAGGATAGTTGTGATCCTCTTCTTTGTCTTCTCTGTCGTGGTTGGGGTCATAGGAGGAGGATGTGTCCTTGGAGATACTAACAGAAGGAGCCTGCGGAAAACATGCGACATTTGCCTCCTCCCCCTATTGGGGAGACACCATTGGCTGGAGTGGAGGTTTCATGGATGTTAGAGGTGAAAGGTATTGATTCTATGTTGGATCTTTCCCTCATAAGAAATCTCCAACGTGGAGGGGCCAGCATTGGAGAGGTTAGATCGTTTGTTTTGTGATGCGGTTTGAATTCGATTAGATGGAAGATTACTATTTTATCGGAGAACAAATTTTTACTTTTTGGTCTTGAGAGATCGGGCATTGATCTCCTTAAGTTTAAAGAAGTCTTGATTGGTGATGATTTGATTCGCTGGTTTCTTTCGAGTATTTATGAAGGAGCTTCTGATGAATGGATTCCTTTGCACCTGGTTGTTAGATTTTGTATCCTTGGAATCCCCTTAAGATTGAGAATCGTAGAAACTGTTACTACGATTTGTTCCTCTTTTGTGCGAGTTAGGAGATGTTTTGGGGTTTGCTTGCAAGAAGGGGATGCTTCTTTGGTGTAGGTAGAGGGCAAGCTATTGGTGGGACAATCGCTCTCGTTGAAGGATATTCTACGCTTTGGAGGTTGTGTGTGCGTCATCACCTTTGAGGATATGAAAATCAAAGGAACAAAAGCTCTTGTATGCAGAGATCGTGACAGTGGGAGTGGCAAAAAACAATGCTTTTGTTAAGGGCAGAAGATGAATGCTGCTGGCAGGTCACCAGAGGGTCCATTGGCTTTTGGCAAATCAGTAAATGGTGTTGCTTTGGTGGCTACAATCATAGTGTCGTCGAGAAAGGATGACCACTTTTCTCGCTGACGATTGCGGTTGGAATGGCGACCAATTATGAAAGAGATTCAAATTCTGAATTGGAAACCTACAATTGGCACTAGTAATTATCTCCGTGATTTTGGGGTGGACGGTTTTCTATTCTGGTGGGTGATTAAAATGTAGAAGCCAATCTAGAAGGTTTTATTTGCCGTGCTGAACAAGTGGCATCTAGATCCTTATACGGATCCGGATTTGGTGAGTTTCTCGATCTAACTGCAATCCTTTCTATGCTTTGTTGGTCGAAGAAGATTGGGTTTTGTCGGCTGCCACGTGTACTCTAATGCAGGACGCGATCTTACACGAAGGTTGGGTGGGCAAACTGGAATGGCCTAACCTCAGAGGCATTGCTAGAACACCTGTGAACCTTTAATCGCAGGAAATACGCAAGGATGAGACTGCATCATCCCTTGGCGCACATGGAAAATTTGATGGAGCACATGGGGAGCCCAGTCCTAGCACGTCACTATCTGCAGGTGGACACCGGACCCACGCTTGGGTCCTGTTGTGGTGAGTCAACCTGCTTTGCGTTTAAGGTACCCGATTCATGTTGCGCCGTTTCGGTGTTGGCTGTTATTGTCGATTTGTGCAGGGGGAAACCAACCGATGGTTTATGGATCCATCTTTGATGAATATACTACTGCATCGCCCCTTGGTGCATGCGAGGAGGTTGTTGGCGCACGCGGGGAGTTTCGTGTTGGTGCATATTGTTATTCGCAGGTCGACACCGGACCCAAGCTTGGGTTTGGTCGTGGTGAGTCTACTTGTTGTGTGTCTAAGGTCCTTGAGTCGTATCATACTGCCCTGGTGTTTGCTGCAATTGCTGATTTCGTGCAGGGGGATAACCTACCAATGGTGTTTGGATCCACTTTTAATGGATCAACCGTGGATAGATCTGAGGCAGACTATATGCCTGAAGAAGGAGAGTTGATAGGCAACAAACAAGCGGTGTGCCTTATGCTGGATGACGTAGGGTTAGATGCAAATGATGGAGGCATGTTGATTAGATAATCAAATACTAAGATTGGTTCTATTCACCAGCGAGCATCATCTAGTAAATCTAGTAAATCTTTTGGGCATATCAATGCTGTTCCTCATAAACACAAATTGGTTCTAAGTGCTTGTTACAAAATAAAGAGGTCCACTAAGAGTACAGCTATAAGTGCACATAAGGAGGATGTAGATGGCCAGGTGGCTAAGGTAGTTGGGGCCAAAAGGGTCCACAAGGGGGTTGTAAATAAGAATATCATTGGTTAATATCTTATCTTGGAACGTTCGGGGTCTCAGGGATGACAGGAGATACATTCTGAAGAGATATTTGGTTGAATGGAGAATTCATATTGCTTGTCTACAGGAAACACATTTGGAGAGCCTTACTCCCCTTTTGAAGACCACTTTATGTGGTGATTTGTACAATAATTATTTGGAATTGGAGGCGATTGGTAGGTTGGGGGGGGGGTGCTTATGTTTTGGCATGAAGACTTGCTTAAGCTTTGTTCATCACATAAGGCAAATAGAACGATTACTGTGGTCTTTTCTAGGAAATCTGATGGGTTTTCATTTGCAGTTTCTACGGTGTATGGGCCTTGTGAAGATAGCTCCAGGATTATTTTTTGGGATGAGGTTAGGCAGGCTTCCTCCTTGGTTGAAGACATGCCCTGATTAATTTGTGGTGATTTTAATGCAACTTTATGGTATGAAGATAGACCGGATGGAAGATGTGACACATCAACAACCCAATTTCAGTAGATGATGCAAGATTTGGAACTCATTGATTTGCCTACTTTCTGGGTCGTGCTTTACTTGGAGAAATGGTAGCAAAGCTACGTCATGTATTGACAGATTCTTATGCAACACTGGTTTGGTAGAGAATTTTCAGTTGGCAGATGTGGTTGCATGTGATAGGCCATTTTCTGGCCATACCCCCATATGTGGTGCAGTAATGAAAATATGAGATATTCAACTTATTTCAAATTTTGCAAATCTTGGCTTAAGGAACCAAGGTTCAAAGACATGATTTAGGATAAATGGACTTGTCCTACCTCTTCTTTGGCCACACGCACGTTATCCTGCAAAATTAAAGTGGTGAGATTGGCTATGATGATTTTAAACGTAATCTCAAATAACATAGGGAGGTGAGACGAAGTGATGAAATTTTGAATATTCTGAATCTTGATAGAAAAAAGGAGAATTCTCCACTCTCTAATGATGATTGTCAAGAGAGTTGAAAATGGCAAGAAAATTAAGACAATTTTGGCTTAAGGTGACGCAAACACAAGATTTTTTCACTTAATTGCTAGTGCAAGAAGGAGAAGGAACATGATAAATAATTTGAAGGTAGGGGATGAGGTCTTGAATAGAAGGGAACAAATTTGTATTGCATTCAAGAATTATTTCCATGAATTTGCGAGAAAATAATAATGTGGTGATTGGTGGCTGGCCACTCTGGAGATGGAACAGGTTGGGGAGGATGTAAAGTTGACACTTATTAAGGACGTTGAGGAGGAGGTTCTTTCTGCCTTTCGCGGAATGAAGGTGAAAGGCTCTCGGGGCCCAGACAAACTACAAATCATTTTTTATAAGGAATTGTGGGATGTTGTTGGAAATGATGTGGTAGCCATGATTAAGGAGTTCTTTAGAGGCAATGAAGCTTTTGAGAGGTTAAATAAATTCTATTTATTCTTACTTCCAAAGAAATTTAGTCTGGAGTTGTTGAACTTTAGACCCATTGCATTATCAAACTCCATCTATTTGTTGGTTGCAAAAATTTTTGCTAACCGGTTACGTCTTATTCTACCTGTTATTATTTCACCGATTCAATTTGCTTTCATTAAAGGGAGATCCTTGCAAGATTCTTATGTTCTTGCTGGGGAGTTTCTGGCAGCTTGGAAGAGGAGGAGGTGCCTTACTTTCCTTTGGAAAGTGGATTTTCTAAGGCCTACGACTTAATTTCATGGAACTTTTTATGGGAGATTTTGAAACGAAGAGGTTTTCTTGATCTTTGGATAATGTTGATGAAGAGGTGTGTTACTACATCTTCCTTTTCGGTGTTGATAAATGGAAAAGCGAATGGTTCTTGGATGCAACCATAAAGAGGTGTTCGTCAGGGGTCCTGTTAACCCCTATGTTATTTAACATCGCAGTGGATTCTCTTACGATCATGGCATTCAAAGCTTGCAACAATGGTCTTTTTTAAGGCTTTACAACTATTGGTGATGCTGGAGCTCTAACCCCTATCTTGTAATATGCATATACAACATTTTTCATTGGAGGGAGGGAGGCAAAGCATGTGTCCTCTTTAGTGAGAATCTTTGCAGAAATTTTTGGTTTGAAGATTAACATGAATAAATCAAGTTTGGTCCCATTTAATATGGGGACATTGGAGAATGACATGTCTATTATTTTGGAGATAACGGTGGTAAGATTATCGGTTAGATATCTTGGCCTTCCTTTAAAAGGGAAAAGATTAACATTGTCGGATTGTAAATTGTTAATTGAGAAGTTTTTCAATAGGCTTTCGTCTTGGAGTGGTAAACTCTTTTCTAGAGGAGGAAGATTGGTTCTACTTAAATCTGTTCTCTCCTCTATCCCGGTGTTCTTCTTGTTTGTGTTCTCACCTACAAAAAAAATCCTCAAACAAATTGATATGATCCAAAAAAGATTCTTTTGGAAAGGACTGGATTTTGTGGGTAGATTTGCACTTGTTACTTGGGATGAGGTTTGTAAGCTTAAGAAAGAAGGTGGACTTGGAGTACGTCATCTATAAGGCCCTATTGCTGAAATGGGTGGTCAGATTGCTCTTAAATGAAAGGTCTATGGTTACTTCTATTTTCAAAGATTCAAATGGTGATTGTATGAACTTGGTATAGCGGGTTGATGCGAATATAAATGGTGTTTTTACTGTTTGGCATTTCATTAAACCTTTTCTAACATAATTTTCAGATCACTTTACTCCTTTAGGTGATGGATTAACTTTCAGATTCTGGTGTGATGGTTGGTCTGATAATGGGATTCTTTCAGATCGTTAAAGACTTTGAGCATAGTGTTAATAAGGATGCCATGGTTAGAGATTTATGGGATGTAGATCATAATTGTTGGGATATCAGATTGCTGGGGTTTTACTAGATACCACATGCACTGAATTGCAGCAGCGGTTACAAGCCATTCAAGGTTTGTCCCCAACTGTAGTAGGATCGGACAACCACTTTTGGAAGCATGGGTCTTTGTTTGTTGATCGAGCCTATAAGTTATTTGCAAACAATGATGTTTACCAAAGTCAGGCCGATGGAGATTCGAAATTGATTTGGAGATGCAAGATTCCTCTCAAGATAAAACTCTTCCTTTGGTTCTTTAGAAGATGGAGAGAATTTTGAAGGGGAAATAATCTTTGTTATTAATTAAAATAGAAGCCCTAGCCCTCTTTATATAGAGAGGCTAAGGGGCATACATGGAAACTCATTAAATACTTAAAAATAGTAAATACCTAATCAAATATCTAATTTTGATTTATTTCCTAACACTCCCTTGCAAGTCGAGACGTGGGAGATGACGAAGATTTGGATCTTTAAGGTAGTGAAGATCCACTCTTGTCGATGTGGTAGCCCACTCTTCATTTCTTCAACCCTAGGTTAAGATCCTGATGGACATCCAATACCTCTTCTTTCAGTGTTTGTTTGTAATGCAGGTTTGGCAGCAGACGGGAATCGATTGGATTGCCCATTAGGATGTGGGTAGCTTCTGGTAGTATTTCCGCAGGGGAAACACCTGCGATGGAGGGATTACCTTTAGATCCAAGAAAGATAAGGCCAAGGTTTTGGCGGTCTTATGGGGTGTATGGCTGGGGGGGAATGGGTCGATTTTTAGAGGGGAGAGATCTTATGTTGAGAACTTTGTTTCGTCTATTTCTTCCCAGGTGGTTTCTGGGGATCTACTCTATAATTTTGATGTAATTCCTTTTGTTGGAATGGAATGATTTTGGGTAGTTATCATTTAGATAACCGCCATTTGGCTTTTAAAAAAAAAAAATTTCTTCAACCCTAGGTGCCCTTCTTACACTCCCTCATAAAGCTAGTTAGCGCTCGGTTTCTCTTGGAGGTGCATGAGAGTGCTGCCTGAACTTTAACATGTTGAGGTGGTTCTTATCTTCAATTCTTGTGTCTTCCACTCAACAAAGGACCCAAACAAAAAATAAATGTAGAACTTGAGGGGTTATACACAAAGACCTTAAAGACAAGACACTAAAAACATAAACTTGAAAAGATACCTGGACTTAATAAGCAAATAACACCCCCTTTTTTTAAACCCTAAAATAACTGTTCATTCCCCACTCCTACATCTTATCTTCCTCCTTTTTTTTTTCTTTTGCAAGCCCTAGACCACCGCTTTGCTACTGCGGGCATCCGGAGCAGATCAGAGCCCCCCCCAACTACTCTTCTCCTCCGTACAAGAGGCGTGGAGGTGGTTCACCTTCTCTTCTCCTTCCCTCTTTTTTTTTTTTTTTTAGAGCCGGGGGGGGGGGGGGGGGGGGGGAGGCGCTGTAGTGACGAGGAGGTTGGTGGCGGCACTTCGGTGAGCCGGAGGAGATTTGGACCACCTTGGTCCAGTAGTGTGGCCTCCAAGGAGTCGAGAGACCCCCTCAAATCCTCAATCAAACGAGGTTTGGTGGGCTAAACACACGATTCAGCCCACCCCTGTCAAGGGCGGCATCGGGTGTGTTGGGTCTCGCCAGCGACGACTCCAGTGGCCAGTGGTCATTGGAGGTGGTTAGCGTGGTGGTTGGGGCCCCGATGACCCCTTCCACATTGGTTCCTCATCGGTGCTTGGTTGGAGGTGGCGACAATGGGCGTTTTCTTCACAGGCGATGAGCAATAGCAGTAGCGTAAGAGAGGAAGAATAGAAGAGGAAGAGGAAAGTTGTGGGAGAGGAGAGAGCCTCTCTAGTGGCTCGTCGGAGGTTGGTGGCGCCGCTGGAGGGCCTCCCCCCTCTAGGTTTTCCTTTCCCAAACCCTAAACCACCAAGATCAATGGCTCTGATACCATGTAGAGAATTTTGAAGAGGAAATAATCTTTGTTATTAATCAAAAGAGAAGCCCTAGCCCTCTTTATATAGAGAGGCTAAGGGGCCTACATGAAAACTCACTAAATATCTAAATAGTTACAAGGAATTACAAATCCAAGTGGCATCCGGATGGAGATACTAAATGTCCTCTTTGTCAAAGTTCTAGTAAAGATGTTGACTATTTTTTCTTTGAATGTGACTTCTCAAGAGGTGTTTGGGCATAGTTTACCCTCCACACAGTTGAGGCTATGGATTTTGAAAGATTCTGGATGAGCTTCAAAGATCATATTGATCTTGATATGGCGGGAAAGTGTCAGACGATGGCTGTTATTTAGAGTATTTGGCTACAAAGGAATGGTAAGATCTTTAAAAATGAGCGTTGTTGGGTTGACAATGTTGTTAGAGAGGCGAGGTGTTTTTTTGATTTTTGGCTTCAAAATCTGTAAGCACGTTCCTTTTTTCATTTAATACAATTTAAGGATGATTATCACTGATAGGTAATCTTCCTCCTTTCTCTCAAAAAAAAAAAAAAAAAAACTTATTTGGTTTCCTTGTTGATGGCAGAACTGTGTAATGTAAAATGCGTTTGTTGTAACACGAAAGTTCGCTATCAATTTTAATAAAGTAATCGGATTGGGAGTTCGGGTCGAACACGGGGAGATCGGAATTGGAAATCACGTATTCAAACAAAAGCAAATATGCACTAATACTAACTAGATAATAGAGAGAGAGAAAGGGATAGAGATCATAAAAATATACTTTTATTGATGCTAAAAAATGATTACGACTAGAGTTTTGAGAAATAAAGTAAATGCTATTCTACTAGAACAACTAGAATAGAGAGAGAGGATCTGGAGCGCAGTCATGGTGGTGGAGAGATTCGTCGACAGAGCCGGAGAGGATGCAGAGGAGAACGTCCAGTAGAGGAATGCTTGGTGGAAGAGGGTGGACCTACGGGTGGACGGCTGTGGTGGACTTCTAGATGTTCTACTTAGGAGGTGGTGGAAGAAGGTGGAGGATTTTGGGAGAAGGAAGAGATGGATCTAAGGGGTGGCATGCCTAGTGTTTTTATAGGAAAGATAGAGGCTTCCTATTGGTTGGTTTAGGTTGCCTAGGATTAAGGCTTTGGATGGTCTAGATTAGATCTAAAGGGATTGCTAGGATATGTAGGATAAGGACCTTTGGATCTAAAATGGAGGGAGGAGATAAGGTTTGGTTTTTTGTTGGGCTTGAATAGAGGTTGTTGCAACAGGCTTATAGGATTACCCTCACTTGTCTCGAATTTTCGACCTTATTTTGTTCTGAATTTCAAATTGCATATAAAATAAAAGTTGTAGCCCTTGAAATCAGCTTTCCAATGCAACTTGAATTGTTTAATTTGAACTTCAAATGCAAAAGTTACGGCCAAAATACTAGACATATGACAGGTTGTTATGAATTTCGAGATTAGGAATAGGATTTGGTTTGGGTTTTGTTTTTCTGAGGGATATGACCGATTTTTGGCTGGCCATATTGGGTCTAAAATTAAGGCTAATGACTAGCCTCTAGATTTCTTAATTAGGTTAGGTAATTAGGCTCTAAGTTAGGGTTAATTAGGCTCCTAAATTGGGATAAACCTAAGGTTAATTGGGTTCGGGTCTAATTGACTCAACCTTCTTTCAAGTGAGCTCAATCTTGAATCTCCTATCTATAGGGCGTGATACTTGCATATATCATACAAAAGACATCGAGGTACCATATATAAGTTTGGGTAAAATTGCAGGAAAATCCAAACTTATGCAATATTTATAAAATGCACCTATATGACTAAGCTGGTCTAACTAAATGCACTCTACCCTATTTAACCCTTAGATTAGCATTAGTTAGGCATAATTAATGTAAATATATATAGTAATATCACTTGCTCCCTCCTAGTTGATTCAACCCCCAACTCTTGACTGGGGCATTTAGTGGCATTCTTTGCAAATGTCCAAACCACCTTAGACATGTTGCTCTTATTTTACCCTCCATTGATGCCACCTTAACCTTTTTTTGAATAATTTCATTTGAAATACGATTCCTCCATATATGACCACACATCCATCTTAACATCATTTCTGCCACGAACATTTTTTCCACATGTCTATAGTTGACAACCCAACATTTAGAACCATACAACATAGCAGATCTTACAACTACTCGATAGTGTTTTCCTTTAGCTTTCAAAGGAACCCTCCTATCGTAAAGAACACCGGATGCTCTCCTCCATTTCAACCACCCTGCATTAATTATGTGTATAATATCTCCATCAATTTCACCATCTTGTTGAAAAATGGATCCCAAGTATTTAAAAACATTTTTCATTGGAATGCATTCTTCTCCAATTTTCACATCCATCCCTTCATTGTTCCCTTTACCTTTAACATTGAGAAACATACCTTTGTATGTGTTGCTTTTAGGCTGTTGGACAATTGATACACTTCTTAGGAGAGCTCTTTTGAGGTGAAGAGAATCTTTTTTTAGTGTTCACAGACTCAGTCTTTTCACACGTCCCATTTCTGCAGGTTCACTAAGGTGGAGGCAGGGTGCATGCCTTGTACATTCTTTTGGAGTGAAGGCCATTGGATGGACTGGATCAGGGGATGGAATTGTGTCTGTAGGCTGCGAGGTTGTCTTATGGAAACAGGATAAGAATTCCTGGGAAGTTATCTGTAAGCTAAA
Source organism: Thalassia testudinum (assembly GCA_037157565.1). NCBI lineage: Eukaryota > Viridiplantae > Streptophyta > Magnoliopsida > Alismatales > Hydrocharitaceae > Thalassia > Thalassia testudinum. The sequence goes on along the minus strand of JAZHRO010000077.1, from coordinate 16,603,182 downwards.
GGCAGACATTACCCAAGATCTTGTCTCATCAACCTGGTCAATTTTTGGTCCTGTGGCAACAGCATCTTCCTCTACCTATCATCATGTCAGAAGGGATGCTGATGTTTCTGCTTCACTTGCATCAGAGAGGTGTGTGTTGGTTTGCCAGAATGATGGTAAATGCGGTTTCTTTACAGCAGATCTCTGGCATCCTTGTTCAGTTTGTGTGATTCAATGGAGGCCATCAAGTTTGACATGGTCCAATAAAAGCTCATTGCATCCAAAAAGGGAAGTGCTGCTGACATGCTGTGTAGATGGAGTTGTCAGACTCTGGAGTGAAATTGATAGTGGTCGAGGTAGAAAACCTTCCAAGGATTCAGCTGATCAGAAGAACATCATGCAATTATATCATGTAATTGCAGTAATTGAAATCAATCATTGCCTGGAATCTTCTCTTGGTGCCGATATCTTTGTATCCTGGGGGGCAGATATTCATGCTGCAGTTTCTGTAGGTGGGGATGATGACTGTTTCACTGTGGAGAATTCTAGCTGCAACTTGGTTGGGTATTGTGACTGGTTAATTGCAGTTGGACCTGGGCCATCCCTGACATTTTGGGCCATCCACTTACTTGATGATGTTTTCCCCCTACGTTTCCCTCGGGTGAATTTGTGGAAGAAACATGATTTAAAAGATCTTAACATGCGTCGCCTATGTGGCTTGGGCTCTTCAGATTCTGATAACCAGTCAATTCTTATTAGTGCCATGGTTTCAAGGAATCGGGTATATGCCCCACCAAATATGTGCTCTTTACTTCTATTGTCTCATGACCATTCTCTTTATTGGGTTCACCTGCGAAATCCAGAAATAAGTAATGCAGAGGGTGGCTCTTTAAGTTATCTGAGTAAGGGGGAAAACTTGTCATGCTCCCAGGTTGCTGTTCAAAATCAAGATGGCCATGAGGGTAAGATATTACAGATTGCTGTCCATCCATCATGTTCTGAAGCAGAGATTGCTGTTTCATTGGATTCACATGGCGTTCTTCTATTTTGGTCCATTACCACAATTATGCCAACTGCTATGGGCTTAGAGGCAGTTCATATTCCTTCATGGCGATTTCTTGGTCGATTTGACTTACAGAACTTGCAAAGTGCCCCTGAATATCTGAATTTGGCATGGGCACCTTTCATGATAAATGAAGACATGTTTCTTCTCATCGGGCATGCTGAAGGGATTGATTGTTTTCTGATCGTAGTGACTGATGTTGAAGGTGCAAATGTGGTGTGTAATAGAATGTTTACGATTTCTTTTTCTGGTATGAATTTTGGGAACAAGCCCTATCAGATATTTGCTGTGCCCAATGCTTTCAACTGCATGCAGCCATTTGTTCCTAATAAATTTATGTTGATTGGAATTTCGATGAAGGAATTTCATGTTTTGTCATGGGAACTTGTCATGCATTTAAAAGATACGACTGTTGGCACCTCTTGTAGTATTTCAGATGCAACTCAATTGGGTCTTTTCAGTTCACATAGATTTGAATATTGTCATGCTGGCAAGACTTACTGTGTCACTGCAGATCTATTCAGTTCAAACTATCCATCTACATTGGAGCAAGTTACCTCTTTTGCGATTCCTCCTGACAATTCAATTTTATCAATCCAAATGTTGACTTCGTCTGAGGATTTGTACAGACAATCACCCATGTATCATATGGCAACTGGTTTCTCCAATGGAACTTTAAAACTTTGGAGGATGAAAACAATGGATCTACCTGTCGAAAATTCCAGCTTGAAATGTTTGGCTTGGGAGATGGTTGGCATGCTCAACGCCCATCACGACCCAGTGGACATTATTTCCTTGACAAATTCTGGAACTTATGTTGCCACTGTTTGCATGAGTGATCAGAGTTCCACCTCTGAGCTTAACATATGGGGGTTGTTGCCTCTTGCTGGCTGCGGATGTTTCTCGTTAGAGCATAGAATACCTTTGGATGGACAGTTAGTTGCAATGAGTTGGCTAGAACTGGGGGATGGTCAAGCATTGCTTGGTGTGTGCATGCAAAAGGTTTTGCGGGTATATTCTCAGACAAGGTTTATAGATACGCCAGTAGAAGAAGAGAAGTGCCCCACTTCTCCACTTTGGTCCTGCATTGCACAGTGTCATACAAACTCCATTATTAAGGGCTTTTTGTGGGGTCCGAAGTTGACCGTTTTGCTTATCCACGAGAATTATTTCTCGCTTTTCAGTCAGTGGTCATTTCCAGAAGGCGTGGTGCCAAAAGAAGAGTTCTTGACGAAGCATGTAAAGTGGTATTCATGCTTCTCCGACACTGAGCAAGATGAAGACTCAGCCCACTCTATCTCATCTAATTCAAGAAATTATATCTCATCTAATTTAAGAAAATGTAATATTAGAGAATCATTGAACTTTCAGCAACCATGTTATTGTGCATATGGAGCTAGCCTATACAACATCTTGGGTATATGTGGCTTGTTGGTTGGACCTCTGCCAGTGTACCATCCCAAGGCACTTATTTTCTATCTATATTCAGGTAACTTTTTATTCTTTTGCAATTCCTAGAATAGATTCATTATCTTAAGTTTCTTGTATCTATTCCTAGAGGACAGCGGTCTCATTTGTATTTTACCATATGGGCCACTTTTTTAGTTCTTTAAGTTGTTGATCTGATTATGTTAACATTCTGCAAATATCCTTAGGAGGGCTCCACTTGGAATATGATTTTCTTTTTTCTCACTTTTCTTGTAGAAAGGTCACGTAGACTACATGTGACTAGTTTTTCTTTGTTAATTGGCAACTTATTTCTTTGTATCTACAAGGTTGAAACAGATATCTCAGCTATTTTTCTTTCAAATAATCTTATTTGAATTGAAAAAGTCAGCAATGTCACTAGTTCTTTCTTTTCTGATTAGCAGTTTGACTATTCCCAGGTGCCTGGGAATATTATCATTTTCTCAAGTCTTTCCCCTGAATAATCAAATTTGATGGAATGATAAATATCATGATTTTGTAAAGTATTCCCTGGATGGATGTTTCCCTTGAGCTTGAGTATAAGTGAAAAAATATGGTTAGGTGAAGATGAAGATGCTTGGAATGTCTTAACAGTATGCTCTATGAAAACTGGAAAAACTAGAAATACATTTATTAGCTTGTTACTTGTCACATGGTTGACTTTCCTGCTTTATTACATTCCATCTACAACTATCATGCAAGGAAGAGACTAACCTGATTTACAATTCTAGTGCAACCCTATCTGCCTTATACAAAGAGTTGGGGTTATGGAAGTTGAACAGGAAGCCCCTGGAATAGAAGAAATAGAGTAGCATATATAGAATAATGTGATAGGAATGTTCTCCAACAAGTTGGACCGAAAATATATATTGCAAGCTTTAGATGGCAGATTGAACTGGGCTTATTAGTTTATCCATGACTGCTGCCAGGTGCAATCATGGATAAACTAATAAGCGTGGTTCACTCTGCCTTGATTCAAGGTAGATCTATAATGGAGAATTACATTGTGGCATCAGGAATTCTATTTGCTTGGAAGAAGGAGGGGATAAAGGCCTTTTGGTGGAAGGTGGACTTCTCTAAAGCATGCGATAGCATCAATTGGAGTTTCTTGTGGTTGACACTTTGCCTTAGAAATTTCCTAGTCACCTGGATCGGATGGATGGAGACCTGTGCCGTGTTGGCATTGTTCTTTGTTTTGATTAATGGGCGTCTTGAAGGAGGTGGCATACAATCAAGGAAAAATATGCAGCAGGGATGTTTGTTGGTCTCCTTGTTTATATCGGTGCTAGATTTCTTGGTAGATGCTTGTTTCTCTTTATGTGGTGAGGAGGAGATACATAGCTTTGGGTTTGAAAGAGGTAGGACAATGGTGCCATTACTATAGTATGCAAATGATACTATCCTTTTTATTGAGGGCTCCTTGACAGAGGTGCGTAAGGCCTGACTATCATTAGAGGTGTTTAGCAAAGCTACAAGGCTTCTTTCGTTTGGGGTGTTCGATGAGGAGGCCGATTGATGCAGGCCAGCATCAGGAGTTCAACAGTTGCAACTCTCCTTAAGGTAATTGGGCTTCCCTATTCTGTAAGGAAGGTATCATCTTGTGATTGGTTGTTGGTGACAGAACATTGAGAAGCAACTACAGGGCTGGGCGGCGAGGTTGTTCTGTAGAGGGAGATCGGTGCTCCTTTATCAGCCATGTTTATGTACTGTTTACCCCTTCTCAGGATACTAGCTAGGGTGTTGGATTGCATAGACAAGATTAGATGAATATTCTTGTGGGCCTCTATAAATGGGGAGAATTCTCTCTCATTGTTGGTGTGGGAGGACGTTTGCAAGATGAAGAGTGCGCTTGGCATCCTTAACTTGAGGGAGATGAATGATTCTCTGTTAACCAAGTGGATTCTATATTTCATGTGTCCTTAAATGCCTTTTTCGAAGAGAATTTTGCGTGAATCCTTTGGTGATCCAATCGATTGATTGGGAAGAGAGGTGGGTAACATTTGCATGTTGTTTGGAGTTCTGGAAGGGCCTGATGCAACTCAAAAAGAAGGTTGCTCCACACTGCTAAGCAGCATTGGTTGATGGCTAGAGGTTCCTTTTCCGGTCACATTGCTAGTCTTCTTTTATGGTCAACTCAGAGATCTACTGCATGCTGCAGCATTCACCACTGATCCTCTAGCTACAGTTGCAGACTGCTTTTGGAAATAATACTTGGTCCCTAACCCTGATGCCTTCCCTTTCTCAAGCCAATTCCGAGGAGCTCACTTTGCATTCTAGGTCTTTCATGACATTCGGTTTAGAGTGGAAAGGGAAGAGCAGGTTTGGAAATATGGTGCCTTCTCCCTTGGGAAGGTATATCGGCCATTCATGAGAGCATACCCCCCAAGAAATGACTTGGTCCTGGAGGACTGTAGGAAGCTTCGCAGGACCTGCATCCCTTTGAAGGTCAAATTTTCATTTGGTTAGCATGAAGGGGGAGGCTAATTACCAGAGATTTCAGATGATGCTGGGCCCCCAATGATGATGCGTCCTGCATCTTTTGCCATTTAGCCTCTGTGAATGTTGACCACTTATTTTACGCCTACCCTTTTGTCCAGGACTGTTGGATTGGGTTTGACCCTCAGGTTTTTGAAGTCAGCCTGCTTGAAGACTTTTGGAGGGGCTCCCAGGGTGCTCACTGAGAAAAGCCTTCATTTTATTGTGCTTGATTTGGCTTGAGCATGATGGGGTTGTTTTAGAAGGGAGAGGCTTCATTCTAAAAATGCCCTCCATTCTTTTGCCTCTTTCTGCAACTTTTGGTCCAAGTAACCCTTCTTTAATGTTTTTTTTTTTTAAACAATCCTTGTTAATCCCCTTTTCAAAAAAAAAGACATCATAGGAGCCTTTGATGCGACTTAGGGAAGAGATGTGCAATCCATTTTTTAGTGGAATGGGGTAAAAGTGTGACATCTCTTGTTTGAAGAATGCCATTGATGTATTGCCAATCCATTAAGTGACCTTCAGTAATGGTGTACTATCAGGACATGCAAGAGCGCTAACTCTTTTAGATACAACTCCTTGTTAGGTACTCTTCTGCATTCTTTTCGGGAAAGACACTTTTTTATGTTATCAAATGTTGAATATGAACGCTTCCCTCAATCTGATATTTAATTAAGGTTTGAAAACTTATCACAATTTGTCATATACTATCTCTAGAGTCTTCTCTGCAGGCAACAAGCTTCTTTCCAGTGGCTCCAAAGGCACTACCAAACATTTGCCTATCCATAAGACATTTCCAATGGCTCAAAAGGCATTCCCTTAATCTAATAGTCAACCCATGATGCCGAAAGAGTAGCATTAAGCCAGTAGATAAGCTGCAGGCTTTCCTCTGTTGGCAAAACCATGCCATTTGTGTTCTCTGTAAAGGAAAAGAAGAAAAAGCTTGTTTTCAAAAAAGAAAAAAGGAAGAAAAAGATGGGGGTTTCTTTCTCACAATGGTAATACGAGTAAAAGGGCAGGTTGTTGCCCTCCTTGGGGGAAGGATGGGCACACTTCTTTGTACATGCTTCCTCATTTGCTCCGCTCACAAATATGGTGGCTCTATGAAAATAGCGGGCTTCCCTCTCTAGGACTTATAAATGTTCATTGCAAAAATGAGCCCTTTGCCACCCTACTATCTGGTGGATGCGCATCGACCTCACTTCCAAAACAAACCAGGGAGACTCTCAAGGGAGCCATCGCAACACTTTCTTGAGAATGTGCTGGGACCTAGTACTCTAATTTCATTCCTGCTCCTCTTTGTCCTTATTTTGTAACCTTGCCTTTGCTGTGTGCTACAACTTGTACCTCCTCTCCGCTGCCTACTCTATGTTGTTCCATAGTTAAGTTAGCTGCATGCTACAGGTTGTACCTCCACTTCGTTTTAGGCTTCACTTAACTGAAGCTTAGGCTTTCTTCATCCTTGCTTCACTCTACTGCAATTTGTACCATCTCACTCTGTCCTTCCATCCTACCTTCATCTGCGAGAAGAGCATTTGTGGGAATGGGTGGGTTAGTGGTGAGATCAGGTGCAGAGGAAGCAATGCCTAAGGGTCTGAGGCCTTGTTTATTCAACATTATTTTTGACTAACGATGCTTCTATAGTTTATTTCAAACAATTAAGCTTGACCTCAAACTGATCTTTAACCAAGGTTCATTTCTTTTTAGTATCTTATGGCATGCCATCTCTAGATTTCACTGCGTACACATGTATAATATATCAAAAAGGACTATAAATGTAATTGGACTGCAATTGTAAAAAGAATCACACAAGCAATTCCAAATATCAAATATGTCTAAAGAGCTACTTTTATTCTGGGAGACTTTGGCAATCTATGTTGCTTTGGAGAATGCTAACCCATCCTAAGATAAGGTAAACTCATTTTGCTAAGGTGGTGGAACAAAACATCATCTAGAAAATAAATCGATTAGGATTATTTGATTTAGGATTTACTATTTTTAGGCTTTAATTAGTTTCCATGTATACCCTGTACCTTTCTATATAAAGAAGGTCAGGGTCTCTCTTTGGAATAACAAGAATTATTTCTAAAAACTTCACATGTTATCAGTGCAGGTTTGATCTCGTGGGAAAGAAGAGAAAAGGGAAGAAGAAACCCTAGAGGGGGGAGGCCCTCCGGCGAGCCATCGGAGAGGCTCTCTCCTCTCCCATAACTCTCCTCTCCTCTTCTCCTTCCCCTACTCTTCTTTTGTTTCGTTTTCCTCTTCGTTCCTTCTGCTGCAGTTGCCGTCGCCAGTAGGAAAACCCCTACCGATGATGCTATCGACCTTCTTTTGGAGAGGGACCATCGATGGAGTGGTCGCCGAGGCCCTGGCCTCTAGACCAACCACCTCTGGTGGCCAACTGCTGGGCCATACGTCGCCGATGGAGCTTCCTTTGACCGGCGTCACCCTTTGATGGGGAAGTATGGTTCTCCATTTTGGCCCACTAAATCTCATTTGTTCGAGGATCTAGCGGCATCACTCGACTCCGTGGAACCCAAGCTACTGGATAGGGGTGATCCAACTGACCTCTAACTTGCTGGAGCGCTGCTATGCGCTTCCCGACCACTGTAGTGCTACCCACAGAGAAAAAGGAAACAAAAAGGGAGAGGGAAGAAGGAGAAGAGGGAGCCAATGATGGCCCCACTCCTCTCATCTCTTCTCTCCTCTCTTCTCCGACCACAGTAGCAGCAGTAGGGGGCGATGGTGCTCGGCACTCCACCCTCTGCGTGTGTAGGGGCGGCGGGAGAACATCACACGAGGGCAGCAGATGAAACCTTTCTTTAGGTCTTTGGTGTTTCTTAAAAAAAAAAAATTATGATTGAGTCCACGTTTTATGTTTTCTTTAAAGTCAAGTCTTTGGTGTTGGGGTACTTGTTTGTAACCCTTCAAAAGTTTTGAGTTCTTAGTTGGGTCCTTATATGTTGAGTTGAAGATACAAGATTTGAAGATCGGAATTGCCTCAAGATGTCGAAGTTCGGGCAGCACTCACGCACCTCAATCGAAATCAAGCGTTGACTGGCTCTATGAGGATGTACAAGAAGGGGCACCCACGGTTGAAGACAAAGAGCAGACTACCATGTCGACAAGAATGGATCTTCATTACCTTATGGGAGAGTGTTAGGAAATAAATCAATTAGGATTATTTGATTTAGGATTTACTATTTTTAGGCTTTGATTGGTTTTCATGTATACCATTTACCTCTCTATATAAAGAGGGTTAGGGTCTCTCTTTGGAATAACAAGGATTATTTTCTAAAAACTCCACATCTGACACTCTAGAAGGCAAAAACCAATCATCATGATCATTCCATATCATTTAAGTCCAAGGTTATGAAAGTTTGAATGTATGAACAGATAAAGTGACTAAGCAAATGAAATTAAGAGTGCTAAAATAGAAAAAAAAAAAACCCATCCACTACCACATGAAGAAATGGAAGAGGGAGGGAGGGGTGCCTTTTTGAACAATACAGCAGTAAAAATGCCATTAGACAATTTGTTCTTTTTAGTGATGCTTTTCATATAAGAGTATAAGATGTAGCCTCAGTTTCTATGTTGAAGGATTATACGCATAACGCATCCTCAAACAGTAAATATAAAAGGACATGTTCATTGAACAAGTTTTACTTGGAAACATCCACTCATTTAGTAGTTTTAGTTGGGTAAGATCTCCTTGAGAGGGGTTCTTGAGGTTGGCATCTTTCTTGCCTGCCTGCCATTAATAGTTCTTGCTTTAACCATTGTTTCTCTGAATCTTATTCGATTCACACCCTTTATAATCTTTGCCACCTCCAAAAGGGATTGATATGGTCATTCTATTTATAGAAGGTGTAAGGACTATGAGCAGGTGAGAGTGCTGTACTTTGATGAGCATAGGATCACATACTTGTGCAGTGACATGCTCTTATACGAGCTCAAGGGACAATGATGCTTTGATGCATACCATAGTTTTCTTGGATAGTGATATTCCAATATAATGAATATAATTCTTCATGCAATCGATGCAACATAGCTTTCTCTTCTTACACTTTTTTGAGGAGAAAGCATGCCAAACATGTTTCATGAAATTTTGGAGACTGGAGATGCTTATTGTTGGAACTAAGCTCTGATTTTGTTTTGGTGTTAACAAAATGAGTCTATAATTGTTCTTGTATAAATTAACATGACTGCCAGCAAAGTATCAATGTCACTATTTTTTTGAAAAATCAAATGGTAGTTGTCCAAGTGATAATCACTCACATTCATTTCATTCAACAAAAAGAATTACATCAGAATTACAAAATAGATCCCCAAAACTCCACCTGGGAAGAAATGGATGAAGCAAAATTTTCTACATAGAGTCTCTCCCCCTAAAGAGGATCCTGTTTCTTCCTAGCCAAACACCCCACAAGACTGCCAAGACCTTGGCCCTATCCTTCTTGGATCTAAAAGAGATTACTCCATCTTGGGCATTTCCCTTGCGGAAAGAAGATCGGAAGCTAACCATGTCCCGATGGGCAATCGGGTCGATCCCCATCCTTTGCCACACCTGCATTACAAACTGACATTGAAAAAAGAGATGTTGAATGTCTTCCTCCGCTCATTCACAAAGGGGACATCTCAAATCATCCATTTGGGCCCATCTCACCCTCCACCGTTTCGTCATAGTCCTCCCCCTCCTCACCAACCAGGCGAAGATCTTTACCTTTAGCAGGCACTTCGTTGCCCATAGTAGTTTGTAGTTCCTCAAGAAATCGACGCTCGGGTTGACCACGCTGTTACCCAATCTACGGAAGACTTTCGCTACAAAGAATTCTCCCTCTTCCTAGGAGTATGAGTCACCACCCTCCTTGGGCTCTTATCCTTTGAGCTCCTGCAACAACCGCTGAAAATCTTTACACTCGTGGTCGGAGAGCCCCCCCCCCCCCGAAAGATCGAGCACTAGGCCTCGGTCCAACAATTTCCCACCGAGGCCGATGGGTCCACCACACCCCAAAGAGATGGGGAAATCTATCATTGAGGATCGAGCCAACCCCCTGCCAGTCATCTTGCCAAAATTGGAAAGCATCTCCTTCTCCTAGTGTAGGCGAAAAGAAGTCCTGCACCTTCCCTGCCATTGCCGCCAACCCCCTGAGAAAAAGGGAGGCCCAGGAGGAGGGGACTCTAAAGGCCCCCAAGAAAGGAAGGGCCCGTAGCAGCTTCGCATGACGTCACCAAACAGTCCTTGGTCACAGCCAACCAACCTGGCAATCCACTTCGTAAGGAGGCTGACATTCACCTTGTCCACATCCCTAACCCCTAGGCCCCCCTGCTGCACCGGCTTATAGACCTCCTCCCAAGCCACTAACCTCGCCCCCTTTCCTACTGTCCCCACATTTGACCATAAAAAATCCCTCATCAGCCTGGAGATTTTTTTTTCAACTTGTTGCGGTATCCTAAAAACTGAGAGGAAATATGCCGTTATGGAAGCTAGAACTGTCTTCACCGGAGTTAATCTCCCTTCTCTAGACAATAATCTAGATGACCACCCTGCCAATCTCTTTTCCATCGTCTCCAATAAAGGAAGCCAATCTTGCAACCTAAGGCTCGATCTGAAAGCGGGAGGCCTAAATACACCAGTGGCAAGGAACCCACACCTGTCCTTAAGGCACCACCCACCATCTCCACCTCCTCATCCGTCATGTTCATTGGGATAAAAGATGACTTTTGGTAATTAATTTGCAACCCTGATGCCGCACCAAAGAGCTCCAGTATGATCCTCATCCTCCTAGCCTCCAGACCCGCTCCTTCAAGCAGAAATAGGGTATCATCAGCATACTGAAGGACCTCCATCTCTTTGTCCTCCCTAGCCAGAAAGCCTTTAATTAGACCCTTGTCACAGGCCCTGCAAGTTGCCCTCGCTAAAGCATGTGTCGCAAGCACAAACAACATAGGTGCAAAAGGACACCCCTGTCTGACCCCCCTCCTAGGTTGCACCCAACCTCTTGCTAGGTTCCCATTAACTAGAATTGAGAAGGATGTTGTCGTCACACACCTCTTCATCCAATTGATCCACACTATGGGAAAGCCTCTCCTCAACAAGGAAGCCCACAGAAAATCCTATTGCACCGAGTCGTATGCCTTGTGAAGTCCACCTTCCACAGAAATGCCTGTTTCTTCTCCCTCTTACAAGTGGCTAATACCTCCTTAGCGACGACAAAAACGTCTAGGATGCCTCTACCTGGAACAAAGGCCATTTGAACAGGGGAGATCAAGTCTCCAAGAAGGCCCCTAAGCCTGTTTGCTAAGACTTTAGCAACAATAAGGTGTACGGCATTCGATAGCGCAATTGGATGGAAGTCTTGGATCGCTTCCGCACCTTCCTTTTTAAGCAACAAAAACATGTAATATCTGTTCAACTTGTCGAAACCTCTGTTTCCAGCTGCGAGCTCCTCCATCTGCATCACAACCGCCTTCACAAGGGACCAAAACTCTCTAAAGAAGAAGACAAGGAAACCATTTGGACCCGGGCACCCCTTCGCATTCAACCCCCAAACCTCCTACTGCACCTCATCCTCCGAGAAGATGGCTATAAGGCCTTTTGCCTGATCCTCAGTGATACACTACACATCCTTTCCCCTCCACCTCTAGCATCCCCTGCTATGCCTTCCTGTGAAAACTCTAAAGTAATCTGCCACAACTCGTCCAACCTCCTTGCCGAAAAAGGTTTCCTCGTGAACTAGCATATTCTCTATCCAATTTCTCCTTCTCCTGGCAGATGCCATCTGGTGGAAGAACTTGGTATTAGAGTCACATTCCTTCAGCCACTTCTACCTCAACCTTGTTTTCCACTCTACATCTGCTTTCCTGTCCTCCTGTACTACTCGTGTCATCCTTATCCTTATCTCCCTATCCTCAGGTGAGATAAGGGCTTGGTCCTCTTGTCAGTCGATCCTGGTAATTTCTGCCAATGCTTCCTCCTTTTTGCCCCTCTTGGATGCTCTGATCTCTTTCCTGTAGGCCTTCAAGTGGTCTCGCAACACACTTAACTTCCTTACCAGGAGAAGCGTGGTCGTTCCCTCCACCTCTATAGAACTCCGCTTCTCCTTCACCATACTCTGGAACCCCTCCATCAGCCAAGATATATCAAACTTGAAATAGGTGCCAAAATTTGCCCCCTCATTAGGATGCCACATAAGTGGTGTATGATTTGAGAAAGGTCTTTCCAAAGGAGACACATTCGCCAATGGGAACACCTCTGCCATCTCCACGTTAGAGAGAAATCTGTCAATCCTGGACATTTGACCGCAGTTGTTCCTCTAGGTGTATGCATAGGAAGCCAGGATCAAGGTTCGAAATGTTGATTTTGACCTGTGCCAATGAAATTTTAAGTGTGCATTTCGTGGGCATGCCGTGGGCACGCCGTGGAAATGCCGAGGGCATGCTGACAAAAAATGACAGAAGTAGTTAAAATGATAGTAATTTTTGTGTAACAATAATAGTGTTTCGTTATGACCATTCCTAAGGTTTTAGATATCATGTGTGTGTGTGTGTGTGATCCCTTATCGACACATGCACCTGACCCAGACATTAGAAACATCAGCCCTTTGCCCCGCACCTTACCCATAGCACCCAAAATGGTTGGCATATGGTGGCATGCCGACCATACTATCCACATGCCGCCGACATCCTTGCATTTTGACACCATATACATATCGGCAAGGAGGTTTATCAAAAATGGCCCTTTCAGCGGCATGCTGTCGGCATTTAAATCACTAGCTGGGATTAAATCCACAATGCCATGCGTGGCAACAAATTCTACAAAAAGATATGATCCGAGATCTTGCCTCCCTCACCTGCCAGGCCTGTCTTCCGTTTGCAAGGTGACGTTTAAATCCCCTCCAAGCAGCCAAGGACACCCATGCCCCAAAGACGCCCTCCTCGATAGGTCATTGAGACCCCACACATTCCATGTAATTACCTCGTTCATCTAGAACAAGTGAGGGCCTCCCTCACAATCGGTCGGAAGCCACACGCCTCTGCAGCCCGACGCACCTCTTCATCATTCTGATCCAGCACTGCCGCCTGCTACAAGGGTTGTGGCGCCTTGCCATGATCGTTCACCACCACTCTAGGTCCTCAGCCAGTTCCACGAAATCTCTATCTCTGTCTTTATCGGAGAGCACTGCCTCGGCCCTCGTTCACCAACCGCGGCCTCCATCCGATCAAGGGGACCCCTGCTTGGTCACTAGATGCCGAGGACATGCCCCCCGATCGTTGCTGCTACAATGAAGCTCCATCAGCTTGGACCTTTGGAGATTCCACCACCACCTGTGAGCCCCCGGTATCCTCCCCAAATACCACATCCGCCCACCTTAGGGAAGACACCGCGGGGCCCTTCAGGTCTCCTACATCGACAGGGGTTGGGGACCGTACTCCTCTAGCGTCGTCAAGCTCCGATGCACCTCCTTCAGCTAACCTTGTGTGCGAAGTCGAATGGAGGCACAAACCCTCCTTGGTTGAAAGTCTAGCCGGCATCTGCAGCTCAGGTCCACCCCCATTCGGATCCAGGGAGGGGGGCTGGCAGGGCTGGGCTACTGGATCCGGATCTGGATCCACCTCCCTGACGCGTCTAGATTGCGAGGAGTCTGGATCCCCAGGCCTACGATAAAAAGGAAGCTCCAGCTGGCTCTTCGAAGGTGCCTCCTTGAGCAATAAAGGCGTCTCCAACTGGTGCTCCAATGGCGCCTCCGCGAAAATCTCCTCCGCCCTTCCAGCTCCCACAATCAGTGGGCGCGCCCCAATCTCGGGATGTGGCAGCTCGTCATGTGTGATCCGCATGGCTCTTTCAGGAATCGAAGCCATGTCAACGACCGCTTACCTCCTCCACACCTTCGTCAGACGTCGCCTCGCCTTCGCGCCAGAGCAGCGGCACCGACTGCCCGACACGAGCAAGACACCACCTAAGATGAACTCCCAAGCTGGAGCAAGATCCTCTCCATCACATCAGCCCCGATCCTCGGCTCAACCACCGCCACTAGCGGGCCCTCAGAGAGGCCCACCGACCTGCACTCCACGAGCCAAGCAAAAGGCGACACTACCGCCTTCACAACCTCCACAGATCTCAGCCACCAATGGATCCCCTCAATGGACATCTCAACCAACGGCCTTTCGGTGGGCGCTCTGAAGATGCTTCGTCGTGAGGGCAGGGTCATTGCCATCTCCACCTCCCCATCTCCGACTCGACCTCGTTGAAGCAAAGCGCCTCCCTCCTTGAAGCGGGGAGGTTGAGGACCAAGATCTTCCTCCTGTCTAGAATCAGGACCCTCACCCCCTTGCGCGCAGCGTCTCGACTTAGCACCTTCTCCACCTTCGTTCGAGTGGTCCATCCTTCCAGCATATCCCCCACTAGCCTGCTCTCGACCTTTGCCCACAAGCCCTTCACCTCCTCTGACCATAGAGCCACGACCTCCGCTCGCGGCACCCTCCTCGTAGGCGGTGGCGGTAGACCCCTAGCACGGCTACCACGACCACCACGGCATCCCTTGCTCTTGTTCCGAGGCCACCACATCTCCAGCATCTCCACGGTTCACGGCAGTCTCGAGCCTAATGGTTGCGGCCCAAACATTTGAAGCATCTCCCCTTCCCCACCGTGTTGTCTCCCCATCCAAATGCCCTTAGTGAATCGCTTAATGCCCCATGTGACCTCCTCCTTCCCGTCACCACCGACCACCCAAGTGCCTCGCCGGCCTCTACATCCTCCCGATGTCTCTCCCCTCCCTCTCCACTAGACTCCACCCCCTTCCCACTCCTCCAACACTGTCTCCCCTCCCACTCTCTTTTGGTCACTCTCCATCTCGTTCCCCCCTCAAATTTCACATGCAAGAAGCAATGTCACTGTTATTTCCTATCCTCTTTAAGATCAAGGTTATTATGCTCCTTTGCTCAAAGTCCTTGAAGCCAAGTCCAATCTTCACCTTGAGCCAAATTCTTTCATCCTAACATATTTTTGGAGGCATGGAGCTTGCTACAAAAGGTTACTTTTATTATTTACATTGTCATATTTTTGTTAATATCTTTTTGTATTTTCTTTTCCACATGGTACTTGGGAGAGACAACTTGTGGGTAGTGTCATTCTTTGCACTTAGGTTAAGGTCACCCAATTTGCACCTTAGACTGCGTTTGGTCGAGGGATAAGTTTATCCTTAGATAGAATAGGTGAGGGATAAGTTTTGTTGGTGTTTGTTTGGAGGGGTGGGATAAGTAGTGGGATTAAAAGATTGGTATCACTATGTGACATTGGTGGATGATTTTTTAATATTATGATATAATGAATGTACTTTAATGGGTATATTGTGTTAGAGTGGTGTATTTTAGTATATATTGGTGTTGATATGATGTGATAGGAAAGTTTGAGAGTGATATATTTTAATAAATATTGATTTGATGGAGTAGGATATGTTGAATCCCACTCCTTGAAGAGTTTGTTCCACCCTTTTCCCTTTTACTGAGGGATATCTTAGGGGATATCCCTAAACCAAACGATGTCTTAGGGTTTTGTATAAGGTTGAGATGACCCGTTAATTGTCTTGTACAAATGGATTTGCTTGGTGTGGACTAATTGAGAAAATCCTAAGCTTGGGAGCTTAGATAGTGACTTTACCCATTAAGAGGATTTTGTTGATGTAAATTCTTAGTTTTAATGCTTTAAAACAAGGGATTCAATAAATAAATTGATTATTGCTAGGTACTTGCTGAGAAGATTGGTAGGAATTATTCACATCCTTGGAGATTTAAAAGTTCAAAATTGCATCCTTGAAGTCAATGTATTTCATCAAAAGACTATAACTCAAAGAAGATTTTGAAGGACTCAAGAAGTTGTATTTATTACTAGTTTTCTCTTGTATTTCCTTTTTTCTTAGAATTTTTGTTAAAGAGCCCTAAATATATTTATCATCTTATATAATTGTTAGATAACCTTAAGATCCCTAAAAGAACCAAAACACTTAATAAAAAATACCTTCGTATAGTTTTAAGCTGAATTTTCCTTATAGGAGTCAACCAATGCTTCACTTATCAGTTGACTTACATTTATATTCGATTACCAACAACTCTGTCATTAGTTGACCATGACTCGTGCAAGTTGACCTACAATTAGATGTTGCTTAACCAACGTTCATTGCGTTGGAACTTGATTAGGTCTTGATTACACTTAATTAAGTTTGGCCCTTAAGACTCCTTGACCTACTACATCAGGCAACCAATATTTGAACTACCACATTCATAGGTGCTGACTTATACTTCACAAGAGTTGACATATACTGCAAAAATCAAATTTTCAGAAACTCATCCAAATTGACCCATCAGTAGTTAGTTGACCAAAACTTAATATAAGTCGACCGACATATTAATAATAAGTTGACCAATCATCTCAGGAGTTGACCTATTACTATAGGACCACCAACCCCTGTTTCCTTATACTTATTGGTCGACCTAGCATCAACCTATTCTTTAGTCATGCGTCGACCAATTCACTCCATTAGTCGACCAACAACAATTGATTGCTGTGGCTAGGGATGCCTTTTGGTGTCGCTTCTCGTTGCTATTGCAGTGGACACTTTAGTGGCGTTGGCTGTTAAGGCATGTTGTGGGGGCCTTTTCTTTGATTTTACGATGTAATTAGTAACACCTATTTTGCAGTACGTGGATGGCACGTTATTTTTTGTTGAATGACGTAGTAGAAAGGTGGAGAATGTTGCTGCGTTGGTTACCATTTTTGGGGAGATTTTCATGGCAAGTCGATTTTCATTCCTTTTAGTTTGTCTGAGAGTGAGATGGATACTTGCTTGTAGGCTCTCCGTATTGGGAGGGGTCATCTTCCTTTTGTCTATTTGGACTTGCTGCTGAAGTGCAAGCAGCTTACTTCACAGTATTGGTTGTTCTTGGTGGGTTGAATGAGGAAGAGGTTGTCATCATGGAGTGGGAGCTTGTTATCTAGAGGAGGTCTTGTTTCATTGAAGGCGGTTCTCTCGGTTATCCTTGTGTTCTTTCTATCTATGTTTAGGCTGTTGAAGGTGGTGCTGCATACTTTGGAGAGTATGAGGAAGCAATTTTTTTGGAAAGGTGTCGATCATAATGGCTGCTTCTAGTAGCCAATTCCTTGGGACGTTGTTTGTGCCCCCAAGGAGGGTGGTCTTGGTGTCCATGGCCTTTCTGATTTTGGGGTTGCTCTGCTTATGAAGTGGGTTGTGAAAATGGTTGGGGGCGATGATAGTATGTGGTGTTGTGTACTAATGGATGCTTATGGCGATGTGCTATAAATGTGGAGAGGGTGGTTGTTCCCTATGGTGTGTCTGCATTTTGGAGGGCGTTGGTCCCTACAATGTAGAGGGTGGCATCTTTTTTCCCTCTTGACGTAGGAAGTGGTAGACTCTTCAAGTTCTAGTTAGGTGATTGGATGGAGGGTGGTTGCTTTGCTAACTTGGTTTCAAGATTACTTGCGCTTGTGTATAATAAAGCTTGCAGGGTGAGGGAAGTTTGGGATGAGTTTGGTTCATGCTCGGGTGCAAGATTTACAACTTCTCTCAATCTTGCATGACATTTGTTTGAACTAATTGATGGTAGACCACCTCACTTGGATTGAGGGATGTTTTATTGTGACCAAGGCTTACAAATTATTACGAGGGAGTCATTCGTCTTCATCTATTGTGGCAAAGGATTGTCATTTTCTTTAGCATATAAAGATCCCACTTAAGGTCAAGATTTTCCTTTGGGTCTTAAGGAGGAAAGGTTTGGTTAGTAAGAAGCGGAGGTAGAGGTGGGTAGAAGACATGGATACTACTTGTTGCTTGTGTGGGAGTGAGGGGGACATATCTTATTTGGTCTGGCAGTGTGATCTTATTGCTTTAGTTTATAGGACCATGGATGTTCTTGGTATTATGGTGGCGACTTGTGATGCCTCATGGGAGTCTTCCAGAAATGGAGTCTAGTGAAATGCTCATGGTTTGGTGGTTGCAGTTGTAGTGGTGTGGTCTGTTTGGTTGAAAGGTAACGTTACTCTTTTTAAAGGGGAGAGGGTGTGTCGTGAGAATGTTGTTAGTGCCACTCGGTCATTTTCTGACTTGTGGTTGATGCAACTATTTCATTTTGGTTAATGGAAGTGGATGAGTAGGCATCATTTTTTCTCTAAAAAAAATTGCTCAACTTCCAGATTTCTGCCTATTAAACCCTGGTGCTAATCATCGACTAATAGCCATATTGTCTTCCGAAGTCTATCTAGAGTTTTCCTAACACATTTATAAATACCCTTAAAGACTCCTTGCTATATACAACTAAGAGCACTCATCTACACCCTCAAATTAACTCAAGAACTCCATTGTGCCGTTGCTCTCTGCAATTCTGTGTAATCTTCGAGAGATCTCCATTTTACTGCTTCCACTCACATTCCTTGGCATTAAGGGAAGTAGTTTATTCTTGTAGAAGCAATTTTATCTTATTTACAGCTTGGGCTCTATAGGGACTTGTATAATTCTTTATTTATTGTAAGGGTGTTTGGTTTGTGGATTTCTATCTCTTCGAGATGAAATTTACATCGGTAGGGACTGGAGCGAGTTGTAGTTGAGGTTACACCACCCTTAGGTTTTAAGTGGTGTGGTTTAGTGGATTTTGATCCATTCTATTGATCGGGAAAATTTTAAGTCGGGAAGACTTAAGTTGTGATTTTTACAGTTTTCCACTTAAAAATTATTTGTCTATTGTGGCAATTTATTTTGTGTAGCATTTTTATTTGATTATATATTTTCAGATTCCATTATAAGTCACTATGTATCTTGTGTGATTAATTTTATTGTGCTTTATTGTTTACTTATTTATTTATTTATTTTTTTCAGAGAAAAGGAAGATTACCGTAACTCAGCAATGGTCTAGGGCATTTCTTTAAGAAATAAATGGAATGGATTTATAGGACATTAAGCCACAACTCAACTTCTCTTACAACATTCTTAATTTGTACCTGTTCCCTCCAAAATATAGTAGAATTCCAAGGCAACCAAAGTAAGATCCGTGTAGGGCTTCCACCAATCGATATGAGAGCAACAATGTGAGACGACATCACACTGCATCTTGCAATGGCCATGAAAACAACGTGCTTCACAAAGTGACAATCTTCGGTTCATCCACCCTTCTTTGATGGCATAAACTATGGCCATTGGAAGAAGCACATGTAAATCTTCTTGGAATTGATGGTTGTTGAGATCTAGGATGTTATCAAGTTCAAATATGCAAAGCCAGAAAGGAGGGAGGGCATTCTACAAAGTGGTGGAAGAAAAGACAAAGGAGACTTACAATGCTAAGACTATGAACGCCTTATATCATGCCTTAGTCAAGGAGGAGTTTAACAAGGAGTTTACATGTGAGGTTGCCTTTGAGATATGGAACACTTGTAAGTGAATGTGAGGGCATTGATCAAGGTAAAAGAGATGTATTAGTTTACTAATTGAAGAATATGAGCGTTTTAGGATAAAATGGGGGAAAATATCAAGGAGAAGACTGACATATATAGTGAATCCATTGGAGATGCTTGACATAAAATTAATGTAGGAGCAATTAGTTAGAAAGTTGCTTAGATCATTGATTTATGACTGGGGGTTGAAAACAACTATGATTTAGGAGGCCAGAGGCTCATCAATGCTTCGCTTGATGTCTTAGTAGGTAGCCTAATGGCTTACAAGGTTCAACTAAAGGATATCAAGTGCAAAAAGAGGATGGAAAGAAGAAAAAAAGGAGTAAAAGTACCTTTACTTTCAAGGCTGAAACCAAATTGGAGATCAAGTACCTCAACTTCGATAATGAAGAGATGGCACATCTCACATGCCATTCCAGAAAATTTCTCAAAAAGTAAGGTATGAGAAAATTTAAAAATCCTAATAGATTGACTTATTATGAGAGTAAATAGAAAGGCCACGTGAAATTCAAAGGCCTAAAAGAAAAAAAGATCAAAATTGAAGGTATTCATGGTTATGTGGGACGATTCATATTCAAGCCTTGGATTGAATTCCAAGGAGGAAACCCTTATGAAGAAGCCTATTTTTGTGTAATGATGAATAGTGAGACCACTACAAGTAAAATAGTGGTATCTTTTGAATTCTTTGTTTTTGAATTTTTGAATGTATACCATGACTTATATAGATGAGCACGAAGATCAAAGAAGGAAAATAAGAAATTCAAAGGTAAGTGCTTAAGTTTAGAAAATGACAAAGGTAGTTTGTTTCTAGATTCAAAAACTATCCAAAAGGAATTGGATTTGATAAGAGTTGTGAATGTGAGGTTCCTCGAGAAAATAGAAGTTTACAAGGAACAATATATTTGTTTTGAACACACACACAATGGACTCAAATACTTTTTTTTAAAGGTTAATGGACTTAAATACTCAACCAGAGCTTATACAAAGATATGAGGACATTAGGAAAGATAACAAAAAGGATCCTAGGCACACATGTTTATATTAAAGGTTAAGAGGGAAGAATCCCATGGACTCTTTACCTCGAAGGTATTAACCACCATGGACCTAAAAGAGTATGGGTACCAAAAATGTATCTCGAGAGTGTGTTGTAGGTCACGAGAATAACTAGCAAGCAAAAGATGATTGATGGAACCATTACCATGGAGAAAATTTTTATCAATTGGGATATGGAGAATGGCAACCTTGAAGAACCTATTAAAGGCCAGAACATTGGTGGGGACCCCTTAAACTGTACTACATGGATTAGGTATGATTTCTTGTACCTAAGTAGGTATAAATCCCAACTTAAAATCTTTTTAATATGCTTAGATGTAAATAAAATAGGGTTAGTTTTGATTTAGTACAAAATTGACTAAGATAGGGGGAGCTACCTGAGCCATGTATTATAGTTTTTGAAAGTTACAAAAAAGGGGAGAATATAAAATGGTAGTTTTTCTAGCTTTTTATTATTTAACAAGAAGGGGAAAAGGAATGGCAAGGCCAGATCTTAATAAAGGAGCATTATTTAATGGGAAGCATTAACTGACCTTCATAAAATTTATTTAACACTCCTTAATCAAAACTTAATTTTGATAGAGGTTCTATCAACACTAAAAAGGGTGAGATTGTTGAAATTTGTGTAAGCTAACATGAATGCAAGTTTTTTTTGTTTTGTTTTGTTTAAATGCAAGTTCTTTTTCAGAAAAAAAAGTGAATGCAGGTTAGCAAAATACATTGGAGGATAGGTTCAAGCCAAGATGCAAAGAATC
This sequence comes from Thalassia testudinum, assembly GCA_037157565.1. Classification (NCBI taxonomy): domain Eukaryota; kingdom Viridiplantae; phylum Streptophyta; class Magnoliopsida; order Alismatales; family Hydrocharitaceae; genus Thalassia; species Thalassia testudinum. The sequence continues at coordinate 16,581,929 of JAZHRO010000077.1, read as the reverse complement.
AACTTGCAAAATGAAAGATAAAGATAAAATAGGAAGAAGATGCGAGTGGATGCAAGTAAGCTTAAGAATAGACATCAAAGTGCTCAAGATCAAGCTAATGACCTTGCTTAGATTAGGATTTTCTACTTACAAAAAAAGAGATTAGGATTTTCTTTTGAGTTGTAGAACATATGTAAGCCTCCAAAGAGTCTTGAAAAATAGCCTAAAACTACACCTTAAAAGAATCTAAGGAAATCAAAATTTTAATGTCTTAAAACTAGACTTTGACTTGTACATAAAACAACCTTAGGTGGTGGTTTTACCTAGTAAGAGGTTTTTCATAATAAATCACTATATATCTTGTGTAATTGATTTTATTATGCTATATTTTTTTTGCACTTGATATTTTTCTTGATATTGTTATCCTGGTCAAGTGAGATACACGTAGGGCTTCCATTATTGATAGAGGTAGGAGAAAGTTGTTGATATATGTGCTATCACCATTGAATGGGCTACATGTGCTATGATGAAGAGAATATGGCAATATGGGATGATGGTCTAACTCATTATCATACTCTTATTCTATTGAGAATATGAAGATAAACAATCACAACTGTGCTACATACATGGTCTTGGATGAGACACTACCGTGTCCGTGGACTAATCTTCCTAAGAAAGGGCATGGACTGGAAAGAAATTTCCCTCCCAAGAAACCAGTAGAAAAGGAAATAGTTTAGAGCATGAACGTAGCTGTTAAGGCGGCTGCCTCAGGTGATCGGGCGGCCGGGTGAGGCGATATCGAGCACTATTGCTCTAGATGGATTCTAGGCGATGGTTTTCAATCGGGTGACCTGCCTCATTGCGTTAGGTATGCCTTTCTCCTACGTTGCCTCTTCACCTTAGTCCTAGGAGAGACCCTAGTCGATTATCGCCAAGTTCATTGAGACCCTCTTCATCTCCATTGCTACTCGATTGTCGTCAAGGTCAACTCTCCGCCATCTCCTTCCTCGTCATTGCCTCCATCGGCTTTTGCCTCTTCTTCCTCGAAAATCCATGAAATCCATCGCCTTTTTGTTCTTTTATTTTAAAGATAGCTACTTTTTTATTTGGCTTCTCAACCTAAACGTATAAGTTAATGCACTTTTTACAAATTGTTTTATTAAGTTATGGTTACGTTGTATTAACTATTAATAATATGTATAGACAATCTTTATAAAGTATGTAATATAAATAGTAAAAATAAGTGATATAGAATTATAAACAGATATGTATATAATGTAAATCATATAGTAAATAATTAAATAATATTACAAATTGTGGAGATTGGTGCATGTGGAGACTCTTGGTGTTGGAGAACAATCCACACAAGGACTGTTTGGCATGAAAACAATGAGAGAGAGAGAGTTGGCGGTAGAAAGGAGAGGAGTTGGAGAGATGTTGGGAAAAATTAATGCATTGAATTCAGGTAGAATTAATTACAAAAGATTTTTTATAGAGAGAACATATCCTCTAAAATAAGAAACAAACCAAATCAAATCACATCTCCTAAAAATAAAAAGAGATCAAATTCTCTAAACTACTTTCTAAAAATCAAACATACCATACTAAAGGACACCAAACTACCTGAAGCACGACCAAAATTCCCCTTAGGGTCAGCACCCCTTGGGTGCATCCTGGGACTGTTATGTGGCACTGCCATGTGGCCTGACAGACTAATCATGTGGCACTACCACGTGGCACTTTATTTTTCACCCTCTTTCTCAAGTCGAGACTAGGAGGATGATGGCTTGCTGAACTTTGTGATGAGGCTGGATGCTCCACCATTCTTTTTTCTTCGAGCTTAATGTATTCATTGGGAGGAGTTACAGTGTAACCTCTTAATACCTCTGAAGTTGTTGCTTCTTTAGCAGCCTCAATAATCGTTGTGACGGTTGCCGTAGTCTTCTCCTTGTCTTCTTGGAACATAGCCTGGATTTTCTCAAGATTGGCAGGCATGAGAGAATTCACGTGTGAGGTGCTAGTAGCCCCACGTGGAAATCTTTGCAACTTACCTGTATCTTTGGGAAAGGAACTTTTTGGATCAATTGCTAGTCTTTTCACAACTTGGGAAGTCATTGCTTCTTTTGGTAACCTCGAAAGTTGTTGCATGGACTGCGATGTCCTCTTCTTGGAGCAATAAACTAATGTGTGACCCCATACATAATATGACACCTTTTCTCCAGGAAAATCTCCTCTTTTGAAGGAGAGTAAAAAATCGGATATAATGTGTCAATTGGAAAGTCATGAGGATCGCAAACCGTATCATAATTTGATAGATCTCCTCCACCCTGTGGCCTCCAAATGTTAGTATCAAACTTGATATCCGTAATTTCCTCCAATCCACGTTCCTCTTACTCTGCGTAAGGTGTTGGATGTCACGAGGAAGAGGATTTGTCGAGAATCCTCACACGAATCCTTGGGTCTTGCATAAGATGTCAATCTTTCAAGGAATTCGTAGCACGAATTCCCACGTTGGAGAAGGAAAAATCACGCGTGTGAGGCTTGATTGTTAATGCAAGAACCCATGCATAAGTGCTCTTGTGCGTGAATCATCCTCCCGATCTTCTCTCCAAAACGTGCATGCCAAGAGCCTAGATCGTTGGTTCTAATACCATGTGGAGATTGGCGCACATGGAGACTCTTGGAATTGGAGAATAGTCCATGTAGGAACTGTTTGGCGTGAAAATAGTGAGAGAGAGTTGGCGGTAGAGAGGAGAGGAGTTGGAAAGATATAGGGAAAAATTAATGCATTCAACTCAAGTAAAATCAATTATAAAAGGCTTTCTTTTACAGAGAGAACATATTCTCTAAAACAAGAAACAAACCAGATTAAATCACATCTCCTAAAAATAGAAAGAGATCAAAGCCTTTAAATTACTTTCTAAAAACCATACATAATATACTAAAGGACATCAAACTTGGACCTAAAGCAAGACCAAAATTTCCCTTAGGGCCGGCACCCCTTGGGTGCATCTTAGGACTGCCATGTGGCACTTTATTCCTTACACAAATAATGTTCTTTTTATTTCCTTGAAGGAAAGAAAGGTTGGCTATCGCATGTGATAGGCAGCCAAAATTTTATCACTAAAAACATGCATTTACAAACAAATAATGTTATGTACAATACAATATCTGTATATAATATTATAAATTAGCAGATATATATATATATATATATATATATATATATATATATATATATAGTATGAAGTATAAATAATATTAATTCTAAAATAACATACAATATATGTATAAAAATTAGTACATATTATATATAGTATAGATAATTTATTATATACATTATGTATTATTACAGAATATGCATATTAGTATATACTATATATTATATATACAATACATATATATCATAAATTATATATACAATACGTATATCCTTATCTTTTCCTTTTACATAAATATTGTTATTTGTTTTTTTTTTTTTTTTTTGACAAGAAAGAGGAAGATTACCTGAGGGTGGTAATTATTGAGAATTGTATTAAAATGAGACAAGGAACCGACTTACAAGTTTTAGAGCAAAAAATCAGAAAAACACTTCGCTTGTCTTACAACATTTTCAGCCCAACACCTCTCTCTCTTGAAAACCCCGACATTTCTCTTTAGCCAAAGACTCCAAATGATAGCAATAGCTTGCACCCATCCTACCATATCCAAATTGATATGGTCTCTGAAGCTAGTCCAAAATCCTTCGAAGTGCCTCCTGTCCACCGTTGAGAGTTGAAAATGGTCCTAAACATCTCTAGAAAACACACAATCAAAGAAGATATGTTGGATATCTTCATTCGGGTTGTCGCAAAGAGGACATTTCAGATCTTCATCTGCACACCATTTAGACCTATACATCTTCGTGACAAGCTACTCTTGTTTTAGAAATCAAAGGAAAATTTTGATTTTGAGTGGGACCTTACATCTCCAGAGAAGTTTGGAATCCCCAATAATAGTATCCTGCTAAACATTCACTGCAGTCATGGTCTTGTAGGCACGGTTGACAGAGAAACTCCCTACCTTCCATTGAAAGGGATCTGGCAGGTCTGTAGTTGGTTTGAGGTCCTCCAAGCACGATAATAGCTGCTGAAATTCTACACAAGTGGGCTCAGACAGTCTTTGTGGCAGTCTGAAATTCCAACTCTCTGTATCAGCATTCCATAACTCACTGACAAACACTTCTTTATTCTCAACAAGAGGAAATAATATTTGAAATCTGCTCGAGAAGGTGCCAATTTCAGACCAATCATCAAGCTAGAAATGGAAAGAAGATCCATCTCCCAACGAAGGACTGAACTGATCAGCAAATTCCCTCAAAATAGGCTTAATAGACTGCCAAAAAGCCGAACCACCACGGTTATTTGCACTGCCATGTTGAAATATATTCATATTGTATCCATATGAATCCTTCAAAATAAGATAAACCAAAAAATTCTCATTTGAAAACAATCTTACAACCCATTCTAGTAGAAGTGCCTTACTAAAAGAGAGCAAGTGCCGAATCCCAAGTCCCCCCTCTTTCTTTGGCTTGCAAACCTCCTCCCAAGGCACCAGGTGTGTGAATCTTCCCACAAAATCTGGTCCCTTCCAAAAAAATCTTTTTCGGATCAAATCAATTTGCTTTAGAACTTTTTTAGGCGGTGAGAAAATCGATAGAAAAAACATCGGAATAGTTGAGAGAATAGATTTAAGGTGCACCAATCTTCCTCCTATTGAAAGGAGTCTACCACTCCAAGACGATAGCCTACTCGTGAACTTATCAATCAAAGGTTTCCGGTCATGAGAGGTTAGTTTTTTACCTTTCAGTAGAAGACTGAGGTATTTAATAGGTAGCCTCACCACTGGGGTCTCCAAAATAGAAGATATATCATTTTCCTCCACATTCTCCAAACCAAAAGGAACAAAACTTGATTTGCTTCTATTAGTTTTTAAACCTGAAATCTTTGCAAAAATTCTTACTAAAGAAGAAACATGTTCGGCCTCTTTCCTTCCTCCTTCAATAAAAAAAGTCGTATCGTCTGCATATTATAGAATAGGTGTTAAAATTCTGCCATCACCTCTTGTAAAATCGGAGAAAAGATTCCCATCACATGCCTTAAAGGCCATTCTTGCAGGCGTATTTACCGCAATGTTTAACCACATAGGTGCCGGAGGATACCCCTGTTGGACTCCCCTTTGCGGCTGTACCCACGAACCAGTTGCTCTACCATTAATCAGGATAGAAAATGAGGAGGTAGTGACACCTTTTCATCAATGAAATCCAGGGGTCAGGAAATCCTCTTTTTCTCAAAATTTCCCACAAGTAACACTATGATATAGAGTCATAAGCCTTCGAAAAATCTACTTTCCAGAGGAACGTCGGGCATCTTTTCCAAGCCGCCAAAAACTCCTCAGCCAAAATGTAAGAGTCTTGCAAAGACCTTCCTTTAATAAACATGGATTGGACTAGGGAAATAATATTAGGGAGAATGTTCGGAGCCGATTTGCAAGAATCTTTGCTACCAACAAGTAGATGCTGCTAGACAACGTCATGGGCCTATAGTCCTCCATCCACTTTGGACTCACTTTCTTTGGTAGTAAGAAAAGATAAAACTTATTCAATCTCACAACCGCTTCGTTGCCTATGAAAACTCCCTAATCATGGCCATAACATCAGATCCTGCCACATCCCACAGTCTCTGGAAAAAATAACTTGTAACCCATCTGGTCGTGGGGACCCTTCCAGTTTCATTCCCCGCAACGTGCTCAACACCTCCTCTTCATCCATGTCTCTAATGAGAGAAGCCTTTGCTTCATCCCAACCTACTCCATATGGGAGTTTGACAGCCGCCAATCGCCACATGGCTGCCTTCGAGTGAAAAGATGAAAGTAATTTTTAAAAGCAACACAAATCTCATCTCTTTTTTTTTAGGACATCATCCCCCACTTTCAGCATACCTATCATATTTTTTCTCTTTCTTACTTTTGCAGACAAATGGAAAATCTGATATTCGCATCACCCTCTTTAAGCCAGAGTTATCTCGATTTTTGTCTCCAATCCATGTCTGCCTTATGGTCTTCCTCAGCCACAATAGATTGAGACCTGTCTTTCAGAGCATTCATCCTTTGTAAGAGAAATCCTCTCTTCCTATCGAGAGAGGTAATGCTCGTAAGGGCAGCTGTCCTCTTATCTCTACGTGCTCTGAGGTTCCTTTTAAAATTTATCATAGCCAATCTTACTTCTTTAATTCTACAAGCCAAAGTACGAGTAGCTGATGTAGAGATTGAAGTCGAAGTCCACTTCTCCTAAATAAGTTTTATAAAGCCTGGTTCCTTGAGCCAAGATTTATGGAATTTAAAATAAGTGGTGTGCCTCACATCTTCATTGCTCCGACATAGAAGAGGGGTATGATCCGAAAAAGGCCTTTCACAAGCAATCACATCTGCCACCTGAAAGTTTTCTGCTAAAGAGATGTTACAAAGAAATCTATTTATGCAAGACGTAGCGCCACTACCATTCTTCCACGTAAAACGAGACCCCGAAGAAGGCAAATCAACAAGTTCAAGCTCATGGACCAGCTGCTGAAATTGAATAGAAGCATCACATCGGCCATCAGGTCTGTCTTCAAGACAAAGCATTGCATTGAAATCTCCACAAAACAGGTAAGGCATGTCATCAACGAGAGTAGATGCCTGTCTCAATTCCTCCCAAAAAAGTGTCCTGGAATTATCATCGCAAGGCCCATACACGTTGGTAATAGCATAAGGAAATCCATTTGTTCTTCTAGAAAAAATTGATGTCATCACTCTAGTAGCTATAATGGAAGTACAAAGCTCCAGCCTGTGTTCATGCCACAACAAAATCAAGCCCCCCGATCTACCAACCGATTCCACCTCCAAATGTTTTGTGAATAGACCACCATACATCTCAGCCTTCAGTTGAGGACTCATGCATTCCAAATGGGTTTCTTGTAGGCATGCAACATTCACTCTCCACTCCGTCAAGTACCGTTTCAAAATTGATCTCCTCCCATTCTCCCGGAGGCCTTGAACATTCCAAGATAGTACATTAATCATTCAAGTTTTTTGGACCCCCCTTATGAACCCTCATGGCTCCTACCACTTTTGCCACCTACGCATCAACCTCTAATGTTCATCCACTAGTGGCTGTGTTCTTCGTGGTCCTCTTACGCTTGTAACAAGCACTCAAAATCAACTTGTGCTTATGTGGGATGACTTTAATGTGGCTAGAGGATTTGCTAGAAGAGGATCTTCAACTGATAGACTTTGTTTTGGCCCCTGATTTGTTTATCAGTCATTCCCCTTCATTCACATCAGACGTTGCATCATCGGGAGCATGTACCACTGTGCTGTCACTTATCAACTCAGCCACATTGAAGTTTGTACCATCCACTGGTGCACCATTAAGTACACAACCATAGAAAATGGACCCAAAGGCCATGGGAAGACCATCCTGCTGCAAAACAACACGGGTAGCAGCAGACCGCGGTACCAAAGAAGGGAAAACATGCAGTGTCAAAGGCATTGTATTCGCCAGAAAGGTAGACTCACCCCCCTAGGACCCTTGCATGGGTTCGATGTCCACTTGTAGAAAATGTGAACAGCCTAGACACTCCTTTGAATCAACTGCAGGATCACTCCTATAAACCATGGTACTGTTGTTCCCTTGCAACTTGCCCTCCTTTGAGATGGGAGGAAACTGCATTCATCAACCAAAATAGCAGAAGGATGTGGAGACAACTCGGCTCTTGAAGAAGCAAGATGATAGACAAAAGCATCCTTAAACTCACCAAATCCGGATCCATAAAAGGATCTGGGTTCCACTTGTTGTGCACAGCGTATTGACATTCCCATATTTGCGATAGGACATGGATTCTCTTCCTGTTTCCTCAGCGTAGCAACCTGCGAATAGCAAAAGAGGTCCGTGTTTCCTCCCTGTCCAGCCTCCTTTAGCTGCCGATCCTCTTGCAAATCATCAACCAAGACAGCAGCAGGGCCCGCAGTCCCACCTCCTAAAATCAAGTGATCAACTATTGGGTCAATGGACTCACCCAATCCAGATCCGTAAACGGATCTGGATTCCACCTGCCGATTGCATTGCTTAGGAAATGCCAACTCAGTGCCCAAATAACAGTCATTTTCCAAAAAAGGAAAACCATTTGCCCCGAAATCAGGGAGATGGTTAACGGGGATAGTTGGAGTTGGCAAACGGTGATTTGGAATTCAAAATTCCAATGCAGGGGAAATCTTTCTGATTGGGCGCCATTCCCAATGAGAATGGCTCGCTGCCAGTTGTCTCACGGTCGATGCAGATCTACTAGTAGCAAGCGATGCAGATCGACCAACAGGCGATGTAGATTGACCGGCATATGATGCAGATTGACCAGCAACAGGCGATGCAGATCGACCAATAGCAGGCGATGCAGATCTACCAACAGGCAATGTAGCAGGCACCCCAGCCACCAGAGCCTCTGCGTAGGAGAGATTCTTCCTTCCTTCGGAGCCAAGATCTTCAAACGATATGACACAGGCACAAACCGAACCGCAAGATCTCCTTGGTAGGGAGGGATCTCCCCACCAGCAGCTTGCCTTCAGCCATCACTGAAGAGGCAACTTCCTCCTGCAACCCAACTCCAAAACATCTCCTAACACACGCAAAGGATGAGCAAATGGAAATAACCTATCCAACAGTTCTCAACTTCAAAGGAATGCCATTAATCCGAAATCTAATAATTGGACGTAATGGAATCTTCTCATCAGCAGCACCTTCATAAATGTTAGGAATTGACCAATAGATCGAAACGGTAACCTTCCCCAACGAGAAATCCTTGAACTTGAGAAGATCAACATCTGATCTCTCAAGGCCAAACAACAAAATTCTCCTTTCTGATAAAATCGTAACCTTCCACCCTTCGGATTTCAAACCAAAGCGCGAAAGAAAAGATCTAACCTCGTTAACATCAATCATGCCATGTTGAGAAATTCCCGCCAATGAAAGATCCAACAACGAATCCAAAGCCTTCGTCTCGTGCGTCCATGAAATCTCCACTCCACCAGGTGTCTTACCCACAGGAGGTGGGGGAAGTTGTGGATTATCCTTCGAGGACACATCCTTGTGAATCTGCAACGGACAAGAACTCTTGTGGCCCCATCTCCGACAACGGAGGCAGAGAAAAGGATCCCTGCAATCCCTTGCCAAATGGCCATACCCGTAACATCTGTAGCAGGTGATCTTCCGATGGAGAGAAACCACAAGATCCACGTTGCTCTTACCTCTCTTGACGAAGCCGAAATGTCTAGCGCCCTCCACCTTCCTTCGCTGCTCTCTCACTTGCCTCCACCCCAAGTCACCCATCTCTCTACTCATTGCCCCCTCATCTGCACCTGGTCTTCAGGACTTCGAGAATGTTATCACATAAATATTGTTATTAAAATGTTGTTTTGAAAGTTGATGTCATTATTAGTAGTTACTAAGGCACATATATTTAAAAATAAAAATAAAAAATGGGTTGCCTTTTTTTCGCCTCTCGCCTTGGGCGATTATGGAGCTTGTTGCCTTGGTGTCACCTTTCTCATTGACAACATTAAGCATGAATCGAGTAGGTAAATCAAGAGGTAGATGGCCTTTTTGGAAAAAAAAATCATGAAGTAGACTGCTTGATCAACATCAAGGCCTTGGGTTCTTCTTTAGTTGCATGCATTTTTTTTATGCGTTGTTGGCAAATATGTTCCAGTTAACATGGTGATATGGGACTGAACTTGCCAGTAAGACATAGCTGGTGAAGAAGCATCAATGAACTTAAGTAACAGTCAACCATATTTGGAATCCTTTTGCTTGTTGGAAAAGACTGTCAACATATCTGCAATCTTTTTCTTTTATAATTTGAGGAAAAAATGCTTTCTTGTTCTTACTAGCCCAATAAGTCATTGTACTTGTATCTGGGTCAGTTTTATGTCATGTCGTCGATATATTTTGAATTTTCCTTAGTACATGATAGGCATCGTTAGTTGTGTAAGGTGTTGGGCCATTGATATCAGTTACTTTATGCTTATGTAGAAGAATCTATTAGGTTATGCTGGTGTGGTTTTTCCATATCAGAATACTTGTCAGATATATTAGGTTATTGATTTGCTCAAGGTGTACTGAACTTTGAGTCTAAAATGCCACTCTTCGGCAAATGGAGCTCTGGAAAAATCAAAGGAGACATAGAAGAGGAGATGACAACACATTACCCAAGGCTTGGTGGAGTATATACTCCTAGTAACTTATATAGGAAAAGCAAATCTTTGGTCTTATATGAATAGTACATGAATGCGTGTGAAGCAGCTCTAGAACAGTGAAAATGGTCAGAATGTACAACTCAAAACCAATTGGCCATTAGTAGGGAGGCATTCACTGAAAAAAGGAAAAAAAACTGGAGAGGCCAACCTTTTTGTAACCACTTCATAATTTTTGCATTCTCTATGTGCAACTATTTTATCAAAATGCACCCTCTTTTCAACTTTTCTAGGTTTGATATGTGGACAACTCAATAGGTAACATGGACAATAAATCGCTTTTACTGCATCCATCTGGCTTTGAATATCATGCAATACCATCCAACACAAAGTTATTGTCAATAAGTGGAGAGGCTATTAATTTCTTTGAAGTTTTTACTTCTTTGGTTGGATGGATTATTTTCTCCGCAATGACAGTGTACCAGGTGGTCAATATATCATTGACGCTGACAAGAATGAACTTCAATTGGCAGCTAAAGGATGACTGAAGTACTTAATTGCTTCAAGCATGTGCTATTCATACTGAGAAATTGATGATGGCAACGGCATGATAAAAGTTCAAGTTCAACAAGATTGGTTGTTAAGTTTGTTAGCAGCTTTGGAAAATTGAGAAGTCAACTGACCTTTTCTTCTCATTGATCAACATGGACAGCATTTCAGAATGCTGCTTTGTAAATAAACTTATTAAGTGCTTGAGTAAAAGCCTCATTTTCTTTTCTTTTTTTTCCAGAAGCATCTTTCATTTTTTTTTTGAATTTGCAAATATTTGCAGAAAGTTTTTGGAGGTACCTTTTGTTGGCTGGTCATTGCATCTATGACTTTCCTTCCTTGTCAGTAATTCACTGTAGGTCCTTATTTTAGGGAAGATCAAACGCGCACATATGGCTTTGCAGCACTTTATTGATGTGCTCCCCTTGAACAGAAGTTCATCTACTAACATGGAGGGAAGATCCGAGGAACCAAAATATTCTTTTACTAGAGAGATCACTTTATCTAAATATTTTGAGGCTCCTGCAGACACAAGCACTAGGCAATTAACTTGGAACCTTGGTACCCTTTCCAACATATCTGATCGGCACTATCATAGAAGCATTGATAATGCTTGGGAGGGTTCAATGACAAACTTCTCAGGTGGTATGCTGAGTTCTACTTCTAACCCATCTGTCTTAAGTAATGTCAAGGAAACTCTTGAGAGTGTTCAGCACATAGCTTTCCTGAATGATATGGAGAGGAACCAAATGCTTGCAGTTGTAGATTTTCTGGGTGAACTTGACAATCAACAGTGTTCATCTACCTACAGGAGCTTTGATGAGCCTGGAAGAAGGTACACCACAGGTTGAATATGTTGGCCTTAATTTTGTTTGGTTTCATTCAATGAAATCTAGTTGTAAAGTTGTTTTCTTTCATATAGGTTCTCTCACCTTTTTCTATGTTCTGCTTCTTAATTGGACACTGCCTATATTGGTGTGTGTGTGTATCCTTAAAAAGGCATGCTCATTTTTGTTCCCTAGTTATAATGTATGAGGCAATAAATGATCCTTTTTTTTTGAAAGAAAAATGATCATATTTTATCGAGGTGTTCAGGAGAAACCACATTGGTGCACATATTACTACATGATACTACATGATTATTTTGGTTAAATTGATTATGCAAATCTGTAATGGTGCAAAATGCACGTGGAGTGTCCCATGTGAGAGGAATCACTATGAAGTCAAGAATTTAGTTCTTCTTCAAACGACATTGATTTTAAAAGGATGAATTTTATGGCAATGAACCGTCCATGCTCCATCCAGAACAATGATGCAAGTAAACAAAGGCACTATTGGAGCAATACATGCTAAGCTCTGGTCAGATAAACCACTATGGTATAAAAGATTACGAGGTAAACTTAATGAAGCTATATTGAAGTTTAACTTTGTTGAGAAAAACAATACATTCACTTCACTATAAAGCCCTAGGCATCTACGTATAGAGGAGAGATCAAGGAAAAACTGTAGATAGACCCCTGTACCATATGGAAAAAGAAAAGACAAGCAATAGATTAAATACAAAAACTAATAAAAAACTCTCAACACTTTCCCTCAAGCTGTGGAGCATAGATGTCAATCATGCTCAGTTTGGAACATCGATGGAAGGATGATCGTGGAAGTGCCTTGGTGAACACGTCAGTTGCTTGGTTTTTGGATGACACATGGTGAGTGTAGATATATCCCTTTTGGATCATATCCAGTGTATAATGACAATCCACTTTCACATGTTTACTTATTTCATGGAAGACCGGATTGTTGGTAATGAATAATGCAGCTCGAAAACATGGGGACAATGTGTTGGACATCATTTTGCTGCCTGTCAGCAGGTTTGTCATTTACCAGCATCAGTGAAAACGTGGTTGCAATGCATTATGTTACCCTTTCTGTCCATCTTTTGGAAATTCCCCCAGGTAACTGAAATTCCGAATTAGCAAGAGAACCAAAATAACTGCCAATCTATGGGACCATGGGCCTTCAAAAAACCAACCTTCTAGAAGAATGCCTTCCATTCCCTTCCAGATTGGTTATGGAGGCCATGACAAAACCATTCAACATGGAATGACCCCAAATAAAAGCTTAGACCTGATTGGTCATGCATTATAAAACAAGGATACAGCAATCAAGTAAATAGCATTTGAAGGGCATTTGGACAATAATGCTTGCACTAGGATGACATCTTGTTAGGCAGAACAAAACAAAAAGAACTAATTGATCCTGCTAAATCTCTTGTTTTTTTTCTCCAATTTCAAAAACAAAAAAATCACTTGTTTTCTGTTTCAAACTCATGCAGAATTACCATCACATTCTCGCTAACTGCATGGCATAATTACTTGAAACAGAACATAGGATACCATTTGTGTCAGAAGAACCCCCCAAATTCCATCTCAAGAGAGCCACTTTGACCTTCATCTACATGAATAGAGCAGTCAAAGCAGAACGATACAAATGCAACAATATCGAGGTCCTTGACCATTTCAATGCCATTTTCTGTGAAGTGTGCTGGCAAAGAAGCACCCATTCCCAAACTCTGACCAGACCACTGTTAGGCATGTGAAAGAACATGGTTTTAGAGTCTGTATCCTTCAAGAAACTTGCTTTAATCATTTGTACCAAGCTAAATGATCTCTGTCTTCCTACCCTTTGCTAAAGTAACTACTCAAGCTCCTCTTTGTCTTTCTGCCTTATCCCCAACAGGTTTTTTAGATACTTTGTCCTGTCCAGTCGTGATATTGTCTCATCTGCTACCACTCCCTCTTCGCTCTAATTCCTTTTTGTAGTCAGTTGCATGTAGTCCAAGAGTATCCAGCCATTTTGCTAAAACCTGAACTGCGGATTCTTCACTTCATTGGTGCTGCTCAGCCAGCTATCTAAAATTTGGTTCCCTCGATGAAGTCTTTTCAAACTTGAAGTATATATGAAAATGGTGGCCTTCATTGGACACTCAAAGAGGTGGCATTGATCTAGAGAATCTGTCTCCAGGACCTGGACTTAAGACTATGGAAGCACGAAAGAGCAGTGAGCCAAAGAAACTTTCCATCTTGTAAGGGTGTCGGAATAAGCTGTGCTTCAAGTAATGCGGCATCTGGGAGTAGGTAATTTCACTAGTGTCAAATCATCTACCATGTCCCTCTAAGCTTTGGCACTTCTGTCATGATGGCTTGAGTGGCAGCTTGGGCATCACATATCAATAGGCATAACCAAATCTGCAACCTCTTGAAAGAGCTTCCCTTCGTGTGATCTTGGATGTTCTGCATTTGGATAATTCAAGAAATTTGTTTGACATTAACTCTCTTTAAGTAATTGGATGTGTATTATTGAACATAAAATGTCCAATATGTGGCTCTTGGGAACAATTAGTGGTGATGATACTGACGTGTATTGAACATGCTCACTTTTGCTGGCTTGATTTTGGTGTATGTTGAAAAATGTGGAAATGTCTAAAGCAGACCCCATTTAAGTTATCTTCATTTAGATGTTTCGAGATGGGCTTTATCAATTCTGAAATTATTAGCCTAGATAATAATTTCTTTTTTTGGAAGAAAATTTAATATTCCATTTCTGGAATTTGCACATAAAATTACCAATGATTTCTCTGACCATCCATCAGCGTCATTATCTTCACTAATTGATCTCTAGAAAGTAGGCACCTAACCCTCCCAAAGAAAATCCCATCCATGTCCAATCCAAGTTGGAGAAATTACATCCAAGGAACAAATGATCAGTTCAAGTGGACATCTGACCCTCCTCAGAATAAAAAGAAACCGATCATCTGAACTTACTATTCAAGTTTGATTTCAACATTCAAATTGAGTGCAGCATTTGCTTAGATTGTATTACTTCAGGAAGGCCGTTACTTGGGATTGTATTCTAAGGTGATCAACAAATGTTAGTAATATGTATAGTGGAATCATGTTGTTAATGCAAATTAAAACAGAATCATGAATAACAGAAGATGCCGTGGGATCCTGCCGAGAGGGGTCGCTTCCCATGTGCCATGCAGTGGGTTGCTTGACTGGGGAAGGACAGGGCCGTCTAGGCTTTTTGAGTGATTTGTTTGTTAATATTGGTCCAACTTCCCCACACTTGTGCTTTCAGTCCCCATCAGAAGGGGGAGGAATACACTTATACAATGGCAATCGTAACGAAATGATTATAGGCTCTAAATTGTTAGACATGGCAAATTTGTTATTTCATACCAAATTTCTGCCATTTCAGAATTCTTTTTTGTGCAGTGTTAATCCTTTTTTTTTCCTTGGTATAGTATGGCAGCTTGGATAACTAACAACCAGATGGTTTATATATCTTTACGAGTGAAATAATATATTATAGCCATATTTCAGAGGAATTGTTTCTTTTCTGCTAGGTTTTGGGTTGCTGCAAGGTTTAAATATTTTTATTTCAATCGGAAGTTTGGAAGGTTGGCTACCAGAAATGAGCTGCTTGCTGAGTCATGGATGATTGCGTGGGCTTATCAATCTGATTCTCAAGACAACATATTTAATTCAATCATTTCTCCTGAACCAACGTGGACTGAAATGCGAAATATGGGTGTTGGATATTGGCTCACTGATGCTGTGCAACTGAGGAGTCGGGTACTAAGATCTTCCATTTTCCATCAAATTTATTGATTAGAATTGGACTCTGATTTTTTTATTCTTTCTTTTATTGTTGTTTTCAAGCAAATCTTTAGTTACCTTCTTTTTAAAATACTTTGGATTTTTTGTATCTTTTCAATTCATCCATCTGATCTTGTCCTAGTAAAAAATGCTAGAATTTTGTGGTTTCTAGCCATTCTCGTTTGAGTAATTTATTCCAGCCTTCCTGTTACTCCAGGGATCATTTCATTTGTCCCCTTGCGGTGGTGGAAATGTGAATACATTGCCCCTGTATCACTAAAATTATTATTTAAGATCTGAAACTCTTCCAATTGGACTCCAACTTTGCCAAAATCTCTCTCTCTCACACACACACACACACACACACACACACACACACATTCGTTATCTTCACTAGGAAGAAGCTTGTTGCACAAGGAAGGAAAGGACTAAAATGAAGAATAAAGAGGCATAGTGTACACATGAAAGTGTAGACAGTTTATAACTTCTGGAATATGCTTTTCTTTTCATTATTTTTGAGGATCATTCCCCTTTCTTCTGTGCCTGGGGCACCTGTTGGGGATCAAGGCCCAAGGGATCCTAGACTGTTGGGAGGCATATTGCTGGGGATACGCCATGGCAGGTAGCTGTGGGAAGGGCTGCTTCTCAAAGGCCATTAACATAATAACATTGAACAAGAGGAGGCTTTTGGATGAGGATAGGAGGGGAGTGTTAAGGAAAATACTTAATGGAGTGGTTTGTTGATGTTGTGTTTTTACAAAAGCCCAAGTGTTTGTATTTATGGCTAGGTGGGGGTGAGCTTGGCTATAGTAGTTTGTGGCTCTTAACGCTGTTGGGAGGTCTACTGGATTTCTCATTGCCCAGAATGGGTCCAATTTCAGTTGTATGAATGTGATCAGACAATCCTACTCTCTGATGATTGATTTTGTCCATAAAAGTTATGCCCCTCGTGCTTTTGAGGAAAAGAGGCCTTTGGCTAGAGTTGGGTTAGCAGACTGTAGACAATGCCTGGATTTCTGTAGGCATCTTCAATTCTACCCTCTCCTCAGATGACTAGCAAGGTAATGTGCACGAGAGAGATATGGGTACTGAGGACTTTGCCAATTGAGTCTCTGATGTTGGTGCTATTAAGTTGGAGGTGCCCAACTATTGGTTGGTGAAGTTTGGGTTAGGGGTCCTAAGTTCACATTAGACATATTATTCTTCTTTGTTGCCTTCAGTGAGCTTTTTCCTTTGGGCTTAGCACCCTCCCTCTCTAGTCTGCACTCCTCTTGCTTGGGATTCAAAGCAAAGGGATCCACTTTGAGACTTCAAATTTGAATGGCCAAAGTGAAGGTGGAAGTGTAATCTGGAGTCACTTGGTTCTGGCTTATCAGAAGAAATTTTCTTATCTTAGGGATAAGCTAAGGAGCTTAATGCCACTTGTTTTTTTTTTTGAAAGAAAAGAGGAAGATTACCTGAGGGTGGTAATCATCCTAAATTTGTATTAAAATAAGAAAAGAAATGGACTTACAACACCTTTCGCCTCTCTTACAACATTCTCAACCCAACAATGCTCATTTTTGAAGACTTTGCCATTTCTTTGTAGCCATATACTCCAAATGATTGAGATTGCTTGACACCATCTCGCCATATCAAGGTCAATACGATCTTTGAAGCTCGTCCAGAAACTATCAAAATCCGTAGCATCAACCATAGATAGATTAAAATGAGACCAAACATCTCTAGAGAAGCCACAACCGAAGAATAGATGTTGGATATCCTCATTGGAACTTTGGTAGAGAGGGCAGGTAGTATCTCCATCTGTGCACCATTTAGATTTGAAAAGTCTTGTCACCAATCTTTTCCTTCTAAAGAACCATAGAAATAGTTTGATCTTTAGGGGAATCTTACACCTCCAAATTAGTTTAGAATCCGTAAGAATGGAATTCAAATTTGTACCATCAGCCAGCATCATTTTGTAAGCACGGTTCACCATGAAACTACCATGCTTCCAAACAAAAAGAATCCGGACTATCTGCTGCAGGTGACTGGCCCTCCATGGCCTGCAGAACTTGCTGAAATTCACTGCAAGTGGTATTAGACAGGCCTGCCGGTAGCCTTATGTCCCAACAGTTAATCTCCTCATCCCACACATCTCTAATCACCACCTCCTTATCAAGTATATGCTGAAAAAATCTTGGAAAACGATTGAAAAACTTCCATAATCTGTCCAATCATCCATCCAAAATTTGAAAGATAAACCATCTCCCAAAGCCGGAGAGAAGTGATCTGAAAACTCTCTCAATAGGGGGCCTAACGGACTGCTAGACGGCTGATAACCCACTTCTATTTGCATCTGCTCTTTGCATCAAGTTAATAGAAGCACCACAAGGATCTTTGAGAGCAGAAGTAATCATAGTCCTTTCATTGGAGAGCAATCTGATTACCCTTGTTCTAAGGCACGTGAGGAGCTCTTGCAGGAATCCTCCGGATTCACTGTATTGGAGATGTTAGAGATCTCACCCTTGGCGATGGCAATGGAGGGGTGGAGTCAAAGGTACAATTGGATGATGAGGAGGATGAGGTTGCAAAGGGGCAGAGATCCTAGCAACTTTGGTTGGAGAAGGGAGATTCAAATACGCGTTTCTACCATGTATTTGCTAATGGCTGATGGAAGGAGGTAATAGAATTGGATTGAGTCAATAAATGATGGTTAGAGTACCAGGAATGGATGACAAGAAGTTGCAAGGGTATTCGTGGATTTCTACTACCACCTTTTCTGTATGTTTGGAATCATCTGTAGCACCTGGGTGGTAATTGCCCTGCATGTGTTAGGGTGGAGGATGCTGCTAGGTTGATCTCTCCCTTTTCCAAGGAAGAGGCTGGCGCATTCTTTATTCACTGAAGCTGCAAGGATCCTTTGGACTAATGGTTTTCTGGCCTTCTTCATAAAGGAATTTCAGTCCCTACCTAAAGATGACATCATGGCTATTTTTCATGCTTTATAGAGAAAGGTTACCTTCTCCAACCTCAATCACTTTTTCTTCTTATTGCCTAAGGGGAATTTTGCGAAGACAATGGAGGAATATTGTCCTGTTGTGCTTTTTAGTTTGATCTTCCTGGTTGTAGCAAAGACTTAGGGTGTGACTGGCTATGGTCCTGGACTCTTTAATCAACTATGTGTAGTTGGCCTTTATGAGAGGTGCATCCATGCTGGATTGGAGAACTATGTCGTGGCGTTAGAGATATTGGTAGCCTGGAAGTGAGAGGGGAGGAAGGATTTTTGCTGGAAGGTAGACTTTTCAATGGCCTACAACAACTTGGATTGGAAGTTTCTTTGGTCATCTGTTTGCCTTAGAGGTTTCCACCATAGTGGATATAGTGGATGGAAGCTTGTATCACCTCAACTTCCTTTGGTCTTTATTAATGGTCAATTAAAAGGAGTATGGTTGTAACTAAGAAGGGGTGTAAGGAAGGGTTGTCTGTTGGCCTCCTACTATTTGTCTTAGTGGTTGACTTTCTGGCTGATGCTTGCTTCAAGCTTTATGTTAATGGTAAGATCTAAGGCTTTAGTGCATTAGGTGGAGGTACTCTCATCTCAATCCTACAGGATGCGAATGATACCATTTTTGTTCGTAAAGGGCTCCTCTCTTGAGGTTCGGAAAGTTAATTTTCTTCTAGAGATCTTTGTAAAGGCTTTTGATCTCAAGATGAACTTGCAGAAGTCCAAATTTGTTCCTTTTGACATGACTGATGATGAGGCTGTTGATTTTGGAAACATCTTGAGTCGGAATTGCAACTTCTTTTTAAGTATCTAGGTCTCCCCCTTACCTCTAGGATTGTCACATCTAGAGATTGGGTCCCCATTGTAGGAAGGTTGGACAAGCATCTGTAGGAGTGGGATGATTGGTTACTCTTCAAAGATAGGAGATTGGTTTTGTTGTCCTTTGTTCCTTGCCTTACCAATATACTTCCTCTTTGTCCTCAAGATGCCAACTTGTGTCTTAGACATGATATACTCCATCAAGTTATGAGAATTCTTATGGGCCTCCTCTTTTGATGAGAATTGTGTTTCACTAGTTGCTCAGAATGATGTCTATAGACCTAAGAATGGAGGATTTCGGATGAACCTTAACGAATGTAATGATGCAATGCTTGCTAAGTGGGTCTTGCAGCTTTTGGGAATACAAGGATCCCATCAGATCTCTAAAGTTTTCTACCTTTATTAAGTATAAGGAGGTCAGAGCCAATAGGGAGCAATTGCGGATGAAAGCATTAGAGGCGATTCATGTGAAGATTCCTACGGGAGGGGGTGAGATTGCGGGATATAATATAAAATGGGGAAGCAAAATAAAACAATTTCACAAAATATACAATCACACAATTTGCACAAATGATTTTTAGGTGGAAACCCAAATCGGGTGAAAATCACCACCTAACCCTCTTGAGTTAGGATTTTCCGATCAACCAAGTCGATCAAATCCACTAACGTACTACTTAAACCAGGGTAGTATAACCTCTTACAACCACACTATTTTATACGAGGGTAGTGTACCTCAAGCTTTTTCTCTTCATGAGAAGGTTTTTGTCTCACGAAGGAGACAGGAATTCACAACGTGAATACTCAACCAATTTACAAAGATAAATTACAACACAAAACCTATAGAGCACAAAGTATAAATCCTAAACTTAGCTACTATAGGTAAATATTACTTCCCTTTGCTGGAAGTATGTCGGCTTGACGCGGATGCGTGAACCATGCGGTGACACTTTGCCGCTCTTGTAATCGCGGAGGGAGAGCGGGTGCGCAATAATGATGAAGCTCTCTTAATGTTGAACTAAAGCTTGGAGAGTTAGGACTTCTTCTTAAGATCAAATTGACACTATATAGTGGAAAGTAGTTTCTCTATGTGTCTACAAGGCAAAGGGCCTCTCCTATTTATAGATGACTTAGGAAGGCCTAAGAAGGCTTTGGAAGCCTTAGGTAGCCATTGGGGATCATCCTAAGGTAAATCAAGCCACAATTTGATTCTGACAGGGTCATCAGACGTCTGGGATAAATATCAGACGTTTGGAAGTCATGTTTAAGACATCTGGAAACTAGATCAGACATCTAATTCTAGATGGGTTCCCTTACTGACTTTCATCAGACCTAAACAGGGTTCTATGTCAAAGTGATCAGACGACAGGTCGGTCATCTGACACATGATCTGGACATCTGGAAACTAATAACTCTGTAGGAACCGATTCCCAAGAGTGCTTAATGGCTTTATTCGTCTAGGAAAATGATTAATGGTCAATTGAGGTAAAATGGCTACATATCAGATGTCTGGAGTCTTCTAAGGACGTTTGATAGAAGATCAAAGGTCAAAATCTCAACGATCATTTTCTAAGCCAACATTCCACTAATTAGACGTCTGGCCAATACATCAGACGTCTGGGCTAAGGGTCGTTCGTCTGAAATCAGTAGACAGAAGGTTCTAAGACCAACCCTAAATGATTGGACGTCTGATTCAACATTCAGACATTTTAAAGATCACCATCAGACATCTGATATTTGTGTTAGACGTCTGAAAAGGCTGTTTGAAGCCTATTTAGGTTTTCTAAGTCTTCTACAGAAAACCTAAGTATCCTAAGGTTGTGCAAGTGCTCCTAGAACTATTGTTAAGTAACTTTGAGGCTCTTTTACAAATATCTAAGAAAATGAAAGAGCAAAGAATGAAAATAACAATTACAAAGTACAAAGACTAAAGAATATCTATCTTATTCTTTTGTCTTCAAGCTCTTGCTCCTCGTAAAGCTTCTGCTTGTCTAACGAGCTCCTCCAATCCATCATGGATGTGAGCTCTGAGGTCCTTCACACTTGTATTAATTTGTATTTTCCTGAAATCTAAAGCTCAAATACAAATGTTAAAATACAAGTATTTTCTTATCATCAAAATTGATGATCGTGGTGCCTTTGCACCAACAATTTTCTCCTTTTTGATGATGACAAAACTGTAAATAATAATCTATAAAATCCTCCCCCTTTTTGACATTATCAAAAAGGTATTATAATTTTTAATTATCCTAAACTCCCCCTTAAAACATGCTCTTCTAATTTTATCTTTTCATAAAAACAAGATAGGTGTGTTATTACCTCCCCTTTCTAAAGGCAATATAGTTATGTTATTTTTAAAACCTCCCCCTATCTAGATGGATAAATAGTTTCATAAATTTTTTACTCCCCCTATCTAGATGCTATTTATCAAAAATAACGTTTAGAAACTTACTTCACTTACCCAGGCCAATAGAATGGCCTATATGGAGGTGGATGCCAAACTGGATGGGGTTCTCATTCGTAGCTTGGAGGTCCAGGCATCGGCGTCGGTCTCCAATAGGGCAGTTGCCGCGAGACGGTTTAGACATTTGTTCGTCGTCTCGTCAGTCTCCTCTTCTCCTTCCTCGGTCTTCTCCTTGGTCCTCCCAATTCGAGTTGACCATTCTTAAGCTTGTAGGTCCAATCTTTTATGTTGAAATCTTTGCAACTTGCAAAACGAGAGTCTAGTTGACTTTTCAATATCCAAGTTAGCTTGGATCTGATTTTGTTAGTGAGTCTCCTTGACAGAGATCCTTTCTCAACCTTAGGGTTATAAAAATTATCTAATTTGTTTACCAAGTTATTTGATTCTTTCCTAAGACATGCAAGTTCTTTTTCTATAACATACATCTTAGTCTTTAAATAAGAAATTTCTAATTTTAAGCTTGTATTTTACTTAATCAACTCACTATTTTCATTTAGATTATTATTCTCTAACAACAAATTTTCATTATTAGAACTAGAACTACTTTCTAGGTCCTTAAGTTATTTTTCTAACCTTTCATTTTCTAATTTAAGAAAATTAAGATTCTTTTTAATATTTTTATTTTCTACTTTAAGTGATTTACTAATTTCAAAGAACTCATCAAAAGCATCTTGTAAATCCGAGTTTACCTCATTGTTGCTGTCATCACTGTTGCTTTCTGCGATTGCCATGAAACGAAGGCACGCGGTCTTGCTCTTTTCTTTGAGATCTTCCTCTTCCTTCGAGCTCAAGTCTCCGTGAGCTATTTCTAGCTCTCTCCAAATCTCAAAGGCGGTGTGACACCTTGAGATACAGTTGAACTCCTCCATGCCAAGAGAGCAATATAGAGAGTTCATGGCTTTCACGTTGAGGTTGAGTTCGTGTACTTGTTGTACCGTATAACCTCCTTTGGGTTTCTACGGGATGGTGAACGAGGTCTCGTAGCGATCCCATCTCTCGAACTCGGTGGCTTGAAGCCACGTCTTCATCCTCAACTTCCAATATCCAAAGTCGCTCTCGTCGAAGTAGGGAGGACGGCTAGTGGACTGCCCCTCAGATGTCCTTGTTGTGGAACAGCTTCCCTCCATCGAATCTCTTGCCGGTGTGTGACGCTGAAATGTAAGAATCGCTCTGATACCAATTGAAGATTCCTACGGGAAGGGGTGAGATTTGCGTGATATAATATAAAATGCAGAAGCAAAATAAAATAATCTCACAAAAGATACAATCATACAATTTGCACAAATGATTTTTAGGTGGAAACCTAAACCAGGTGAAACAACCACCTAACCCTCCTGAGTTAGGATTTTCCGGTCGACCAAGTCGATAAAATCCACTAATGTACTACTTAAACGAGGGCAGTACAAGGTCTTACAACCACACTACTTTATACGGGGGTAGTGTACCTCAAGCCCCTTCTCTTCATGAGAAGGTTTTTGTCTCACGAAGGAGACGAGAATTCGCAATGCGAATACCCAACCAATTTACAAAGATAAATGACAACACAAAACTTATAAGGTCACAAAGTATAAATCTTAAACTTAGCTACTATAGATAAAGATTACTTCCCTTTGCTGGAAGTGCATCGGCTTGACGCGGATGTGTGAACCACACGGCAGCACTTCGTCGCTCTCGTAATCGCGGAGGGAGAGTGGATGCGCAACAACGATGAAGCTCTTTTGAAGTGGAACTAAAGCTTGGAGAGTTAGGACTCCTTCTCAAGATCAAATTGACACTATATAGTGGAAAGTAGTTTCTCTAGGTGTGTGTCTACAAGGCAAGGAGCCTCTCCTATTTATAGATGACTTAGAAAGGCTTAGGAAGGCTTTGGAAGCGTCAGGTAGCCGTTGGGGTTCATCCCAAGGCAAATCAAGCTGTAATTAGAATCATTAATGATTCTGACAGGATCATCAGACGTCTGGGATAAATATCAGACGTCTGGAAGTCATGTTTAAGACGTCTGAAAACTAGATCAGACGTCTAATTCTAGATAGGTTCCCTTACTTTCATCAGACCTAAATAGGGTTCTAGGTCAAAGCGATCAGACGACAGGTCGGTCATCTGGCACATGATCCGGACGTCTGGAAACTAATAACTCTATGGGAACTGATTCCCAAGAGTGATTAACGGCTATATTCGTCTAGGAAAGTGATTAAGGGCCAATCGAGGCAAAACGGTTACATATCAGACGTCTGGAGTCCTCTAAGGACGTCTGATAGGAGATCAAAGGTTAAAACCTCAACGATTATTTTCTAAGCCAACGTTTCACTAATTGGACGTCTGGCCAATACATTAGATGTCTACTAAAACGTTTGAACTAAGGGTTGGTCGTCTGAAAAAGGTTCTAAGACCGACCCTAAATGATTGAACGTCTAATTCAACATTCAGACGTCTTAAAGATCACTATCAGGCATCTGATATTTGTGTTAGATGTCTGAAAAGGCTGTCTGAAGCCTATTTAGGTTTTCTAAGTCTTCTACGGAAAACTTAAGTGTCCTAGGGTTGTGCAAGTGTTCCTAGGACTGCCGTTAGGTAACTTTGGGGCTCTTTAACAAATATCTAAGAAAATGAAAGAGTAAAGAATGAAAACAACAATTACAGAGTATAAAGACTAAAGAACATCTATCATATTCTTTTGCCTTCAAGCTCTCGCTCCTCGCGAAGCTCCTTCTCCTCCAACGAGCTTCTCCAATCCACCATGGACGCGAGCTTTGAGGTCCTTCACACTTGTATCCATTTGTATTTTCCTGAAATCTAAAACTCAAATACAAATGTTAAAATACAAGTGTTTTGTTATCATCAAAATTGACGATCGTGGTGCCCTTACACCAACATCATGCGCTTGATAGGAGGGAGGACACGAGACCAGTACATGAGGTTGACATTGTTGAGAGGCATAAGTTGCAGAAGGTGATCCATGAGGAAGATCAAAAGAGAAATGGATTAGAGATAGAAGTTCCGCCAGCTGTGGTTGAAGGAAGGAGATTCTAATATTAGATTCTTTCATCTTGCAGCAAGTAATAGAAGGAGAACAAATTTGATATCTTCCCTTAGGGTAGGTGATGGGGTTCTTAGTGATAGAGTTCAAATTGTTGGTGCTTTGAGGAGTCATTATCATGAGTTCACTAGACAAAGGCCTCTATGTTTGTGGAGGCTAGGATCGTCAGGTATGAGTTCTTTGGATGATAGTATGAAGATTGCCTTGATGATGAAGGTGTCAGAGGAGGAAGTGGTGCTGATTATGAGGGGGCTTAAGGCAGAGGGTGCTCTTGGTCTTGATGGTCTGCAGGTCACCTTTAGGGAGTTTTGGGACATTGTTGGGTCAAATTTCATGGCCATGGTGTGTGAGTTCTTTGTAGGGAATTAGGGTTTTGAAAGATTAAACACATTTTATTTCTTTCTCCTATCTAAGAAGGCCGGTGCCGAGACCATTGATGGGTGTAGGCTGGTCGCTTTGTTAAATGCAATGTACTTGATTGTGACAAAAGTGCTGGCAAACAAGCTATGTGACGTTTTGCCTTAGATTATTAATCTAGTATAGTCTGTTTTATTGGTGGGAGGTCTTTGTAAGAGTCTTTTATCCTGGTGGAAGAGATGGTTGCAACTTGGCGAAGATGAGGGGAGTCCTCTTTCTTATGGAAGGTTGATTTTTATAAAGCATGACTCGGTGTCTTGGGCTTATATGTCGGAGAGTATGAGAAGAAGGGGTTTTTCTGAGGTTTGGGTGAGTTGGATGAAGTGATGCGTTACCACTACGTCTTTTGACGTCTTGGTGAATGGGATATCAGGTGGCTCTTGGATTCAAACTCAAGTCCTCAACGTGGAGTTCGACAGGGCTGCCTATTAACACCTCTATTATTCAATTTGGTGGTGGATACCTTAGCGGCCCTTGCCTTTAAGGTGTGTGAGGGAGGATTAATATTAGGTTTCAGATTGAGGTCTACAAGCATTCTTCTTACTCTGTTTCTACAGTACGCAAATGATATTGCTCTTTTCCTCGAGGGAGGTCTCGGGAAGTGGAACACCTAGCCTCTATGGTAAGAATTTTTGGTCAAATTTCTGGATTGATGGTGAATCATAGAAAATCGGCTCTGGTCCCTTTTAGTATGGTAGAGGAGGAGTTGGAGATCACTTTGACTTACTTGCAGTCCCCAATTATTTAGTTGCCAATCTCATGTTTGGGCTTGCCTTTAGAAGGGAAGTGTTTGGTGGCTGGTGATTGGAATAGCTTGGTGAAACATATTGGCGAAAGTTGTATTCTTGGAGTGGAAAGCTCCTCTCTAAAGGAGGAAGGTTGGTCCTTTTGAAGGTGGTGTTGACTTCTATACTCATTTTTTTCTTCTCCGTCTTTAGACCCTCGAGGCAGGTGCTTCTGAAGTTAGAAGTGATGTGAAAGAGATACTTTAGGAAGGGCTGGACCATGATGGGAGGTTTTTGCAGCCTGTGGCTTGGGATGTTATTTGTCAGCCAAAGAGCAGTGGGGGGCTGGGCGTCAGGTTGCTTAATGACTTTTGTTATGCATTATTAATGAAGTGGGTTGTTAAGTTGTTCAACAATGGAGATGGCATGTGGGGTAGGATGATGCAGGACTCTTATGGAGGGGTTCTTGCAGTTCGTGAGAGGGTTGTTACTCACCCTAGGGATTCAGCTTTTGGGATATCTCTGGTTCCTGTCATGCTAAGAGGTGCCTCCTTTTTTACGTCAGTCCTAGGTGATGGCTTGTTTTTTAAATTTTGGAAGGATGATTGGTCTGAAGGTGGCGAGTTCTCAAACTTATTCCTGAGGTTTTATAGCTTGGTTGAAAATAAAAATGCTTTGGTCAGTGACATTTGGGACCATGTTTCATTGTCTTGGTCACCAATGATTCAGGCAGGCATGGTAGAGGGAAGACTTTAGGAATTTCAAAATCTTGACTGCAATTATGGAGATGTAGTCTGATGTGGTTATGATGGATTGGTTGGAGTGGTTACATGGCCAGTTCTTGGTGAGTAAGGTGTATAAGTTTCTGGGTGGTGTAATGGTCCCACCTGATGTGATTGACACTGATTGTGCAATGATTTGGAAGCCAAAGATATTGTTAAAGGTTAAGATATTTATGTGGTTATTAAGAAGAGAAAAGGTGGAAGAGTTCTCAGAGGTACTTGGGCTCTTGATGCTGATTTATCTTGCCTTTTGTGTGTTGTGAATATTGAAGATACTTCCCATATCTTTTGGGGTTGCGAGTTCTCTAAGGAGGCTTGGGGAGGGATGGAACTGCAGCATGTTGACTTCTCTTGTTTGGCATTTTGGGGCAGCTTTAGAAGCACGGTTTCAACATCAACGTATGAATGGATAAAAGCTGTTGCTGTTTTGTGGTGTCTATGGATACAACAAAATAATGTACCCTTTAGAGGGAGGCGGGTGTGGGTCGAAAATGGGGTGAGGGAGGCTGTTTTTATTTCTGATTTGTGGCTTCAACATCTGTAAGTCCACTCCTTGCACTTCTTATCAAATGAATTTTGGATGATTATCGACCTCCGGTAATCATCCTTTACACTTAAAAAAAAAAGTATCCTTTTGGGAAGATTGTCTTCTTTGACTCTTATGGGGTCCATTTAGACAGGAGTGGAGGGTGTCTATTTGAAGGTGATCATCTTTTTTCTTGAAGGGACTTTTAAAAGCTTTGAGAAAGGTCCAACCATTCAAGGTACCATAAATGGTGCCGCTTTGGCATAATTGCAGATTTTTGTCCTAGATTGGCGGCGTTAGCTGTTGATCCCTACTGGTGGATTGCTTGTAGGATGGAGTGTGGGTACTGGCATTGCCTAGTGTATGGGTTATCCTTGATCCTACATGTTTTGCATGATATTTGGCTTGGTGAGGGGAGAGATGGATGGGTTTGGAATTATGGGCCCTACAAGGTGAAGAATGCGTACGCTTTCTTAGTGGGCTGCGGCAGCTGCCCCACCCAGATCCACTCCTTTCAGGTAAATGGGTTCAGATTTGGAGATTGCATTTATCATTGAAGGTATGATTCTCTGCATGTCTATTGAGGAGAGGGAGAATTGTAACTTGGGTTTTTACATGGAGATGGGTACTTGATGCAGAGGCGATGTGTGTTTTTTGTGGGACTCATTCTGAGGATGTCAAGCAAGACCTCTTCTCCTGTACTCTTGCAACAGATTGTTGGCAGCTCTCTGAGGTCCATCATTTGAATTTCTCATCTCTTGCCTGTTTTTGGGAGAGCACCTGTGTATTTCAAGGACATGGTGATGGCATGCATTTAGGGAGGCATCATCCTTCTTTGGTGTACATGGCTTGAGTGTAGTGGTGTCATTTTCGGGAGGGAGAGTGCACATGTAGATGGTGTCTTCTATCTTCCTAACTCTCTCTGTAATGCCTGGACTTTGTAACTGCCCATTTTAATAGTGTGTGCTTTTGTGTGTTGGGGGGGGGGGGGGGGGGGGGGGTGTGGGGGTGTTAACATCCTTTGTTTGCCGCTCTTTTACTTTTCAGAAAAAAAATCATTCAGTTACTTTTTTCCCCTTGTTTGCAAGGCAGTATTGTTTGTTTCCATCATCGTGTTATGTAATTTCTCCAAAAAAAAAAAGTTTAGATGACGGTATTAATACATGCTGTGAGATTATCTGTGTTATCGTTTGTTTTCTGAGGCTATGGCATCTTTATATTAGCTTTTGGGTTGTCCATTTATGTGCTGCCAGCATCTCCAAGTTGCTTGTCATGCTTTCAACCGAACTACCTTTCTGTCTGCCTGGCCTAACCTGTATCCTGACCTCACTCTGTGCTGTTTTTGTGCTTAGTAACTCAAAAATTGTTTGGTGTTAATTTTTCAGTGATTCTTCCTACGAAAATCCTTAGAACTAGTACATGTGTATACATGCAAATAACACAATTTTGTGCATACGTCCAGACAACATAGTTGTGTGCATCATCCACACATGTCAACGTGCCATCACAATGGATAGATACACATACACTCTTCTTTTTGTTTAATTTAGTATATGTTTTGAAGAAATGGGAGAACTTATATCTGGTTGACACCTATCCATTGAGGTTTACCATTTACTCTTTCATTAATTATTAGAGTTGTAGATCCATTTGGGAGACACCAGAAAATAACATAACAAGCAAAATGTAGATAAACTATTTTTGGTATCTGTTTGATCTTGATGCAATGCAATCCATATTTTTGGTGCTAAAGATGTTGCACATGCTTGATTATTAGCTTAAGTTTCCACTCAATTTTGAATTTTTTAGTCACTGATATGATCTGTTCTCTTTACATTTGATGCCACACTTCAGAAAGGCCATGTCAATGTTTTATGATGTCTTACTATTGTGCAGATGGAGAAACTGGCAAGGTCACAGTACTTGCTGAAGAAAGATCCTAAAGATTGTGCTCTTCTATATGTGGCACTGAATAGGCTTCATGTTTTGGCTGGTCTGTTCAAACTCAGCAAGGATGAAAAGGATAAGCCATTGGTTGGGTTTCTGTCTCGTAATTTCCAGGTATTTTGCTGTTGGAGTTGCATATTGCTACAAGAGTATTATGGTTTTATTTGAGTGGAGACCACATGCTTGTGCTGAAGGCACCTGATGTTATGATTTGAAATTAGACATGCATCTAGAAGGTTCTTTTGCTCTTAAGTGAGTTTACCCATGAAACATGGTAATATAGTTTTTGTATTTTTATTGTTCGCATCCAATATTCTAATGGTTGTGGAGAACATGAATACATGGTCCAGGTCATTTTTTAAGTCTATAAATATAACATGACACCTTTGCACTATTTTGTTATGTGGTTTACTAATCAAGTTTTAATTCTTGAAATCTCAGGAGGAAAAAAATAAGGCAGCTGCTTTGAAGAATGCATATGTTTTGCTAGGTAGGCATCAACATGAGCTTGCGATTGCTTTTTTCCTTCTAGGACAGGACCCTTCTTCCGCTATAATGGTTTGTGCTAGGAACCTTGGAGATGAACAACTTGCTCTTATTATATGCTGCCTTGTTGAGGGCTGTGGAGGGCCACTAGAACGAGAACTTATTACTAATGTCTTGCTTCCAAACACGGTTGACAAGGGGGACTATTGGCTAGCAAGTTTGCTTGAGGTTAGTTCCACGTAAATAGAAGAGGGTTATTTTTCTATGAACACACACATGTCAGATTTCCATACCCCTCCCCTCTCCTCCTCTTTCTTGGTTGTATCTGCAGTATTTAGTTTCCTTCTTTTGCATCTGCAGTGGAGACTAGGAAATTACTCAAAATCATTCAAGATTTTAGCAGAATCATGCTTGGGCTTGGATGCTGCTACTTCAGGTCCATATAACAATCATGCTGCTATTTCTGATCCAAACATTGGGCAATATTGTACGTTGCTAGCATCCAAGAACAAATTGCGAACCTCTGTGGGTGACCACATGGCTGCAATGCTGTCAAAGTGGGCCATCTCTACAACTGAAAATGCCTTAAACAGATGTGGATTTCCTGTGAGTTTAAACATTTAATATTGCTTATTACTGGATTCATGATGCAAATTATTATTTTCTTGAACAGTACATGTAGCTACAAGGCATTGTCAACTGGAATGTAGGAAACATCTTGCCTAGTGAAAGGATCTTTGTCCCTTCTGTTTTCTAACATAAATTCCATATCCTCATTCGTTATTGTTCAACTAATTGCCCGTGGCG
Organism: Thalassia testudinum; assembly: GCA_037157565.1. NCBI lineage: Eukaryota > Viridiplantae > Streptophyta > Magnoliopsida > Alismatales > Hydrocharitaceae > Thalassia > Thalassia testudinum. The sequence continues at coordinate 16,551,490 of JAZHRO010000077.1, read as the reverse complement.
ATGCTCATATTGCTGTGCTTGGCTTCTTTAGTCGTTTCTTTTTCAAAGGCACTGGCTAAAGATTATGCAAGCACATTGCACTTGTAAATTGTAACACTCAAAGCAAAGAAAGGGCAAAGCAACCATTCTTATGGAACTAAGAGGCCTCAGAAGAGTCTGATTTTTTATTTACTTTTTACCCATACAGATTTTCACCATAGTTTGTACTAACCTATCTGTGGCTGCAATTGGATTTGTTTTCCTTTGCATATGCTTCAACTTTTATTATGAGAGCAATATGCTATCGTTAGAGACCTTCTACTTGTAGGATTTGACCATCTTAGTCTCCATTTTTTCAAGCTTGAAGCATTGGAGTGCATGTCATTATGGTTTAATCATAATGAAGCTACGGATCAGAAGGTCCAAGGCCACCAGTCAGATGTTGAAAATCTCGGTATTCTTCATGGAATTACAAATCCTTCTTTTCCCCAAGGAGCCAACTGGCTATCAGGTGATGTAGCTGTTGACTTGGAGTGCAGTTGTATTTTAAATACAGCAATGAAGTATGTATCCAAACTTCTACTTGAATTTCCGGGCTGGCAATGCAAGAGCATGGTGTCTCCTGTAGTGCTCCATAAAGATCTTCTTGCTTTTGAGGACGAAGAAGTGATGGAGAACTTTAACACTAAAATTAGTGTGGCTATTTCATTTCTTCATCAAAAGTTTTCTCTGAGGCCTTTGGACATAATTAATAGGGTAAACCTATGTTTCATGGAAAAGAGTTTTTTTTTCGTTATATTTCCTTTCCTTTTGACTTGTATAACATGTCATTTTTTTATTTGACAGATACTGATTTCTTCATACTCCAGTGGTATGTTGTTTCCTGGTTATAACCTTCTGCATGCATATGTTTCCAATCGAGCTGCAGATGATGGAAAAAAAAAGCTGGACTTTATTCTACCTCATCAAGTACTGCCTCAGATGCTTGTAAAGGCTATGGAGGAAATATGTTTCTTCCTTAATCGATACATACTTTATTGCTCTTTCTCAGAGTCCGTTTGCGGATCCATCATTAATGAGAATAGCCACAGTTGCTTTTATCCCTGGACCATTTCGCTAAGTAGCTTCATATTTTCAGCAAGAAACTTGAGGATTTTTATAAAGCTATATGGTTTTACAATGCCTAAAGGGGATTTCTTTTTGAGAACATTTGTTGTTCTTGATCATATTGAGTTGTTATTATCTTTTGCATCTGCATGGTCTTCAAAAAGTTTAGTAGGGCTCATTTTGATGGCCAGCCCGATCCTAAGTGATTTGAACAAGAAAGAATCATTTCATGAAGCTATTAGAGGAAACATTACAGATTTTCTATGTCAGATATTAGCTTTAGTGGACCAAGGTTGCCTTGATAGAAACTTTTTCAGCACTGATGGTAAATCTATTCAACATGATGAAAGTGGCTCAGTGGTGTTTCAATTCTTAAATGAGAAATGGCAGGTTATTGGGGCTTCATTGTGGAGGCTTTTGCATGATTTTTGTGCACACCAATTGGACCCATTAATTGCAGACACTCTTGATTTTACTGGTGCGAGTAAATCATTTGAGATGATGCCCAATCATTTTGCTCACTCAATAACAATGTCTCTGGCCTATACTTCCTCTTTGTTGAGGAAGCATCTTATCTCATTGCTGTGTTGGAAAGTAGACCAAGGTTTCCATGTCAGCAATATTCTTTTGTTGAAAGAATTAAGTGCAATTGGGCATTGTGGACTACATTATTCTGTAAATCCTAGTACTGATAGCCCCAAGCTGACTACAGATAACGATCCACCATCCATGCTTAGATGGTTATTGGAGGTTTCTCTTCATTCTGGTTTATATGGAAAATCCTTGAATGAAAATGAATGCTTGTCACCTAGTAGGCAAAAACCCTATTGGTGCTGGAGTGATGTACAAAGGGGCACTGAATATGAAACTGGTAAAAATGTATACTCTCATCGTGATAATGATGTTACTTCTAGCATTTGCAATGGGGATTCTGATTTGCTTCTGGAAGTTCAGAAATTTGATAAAGAAAGTATAATTGGTTCCAAAGACAATGGCACAAATCCCAGTAAGGAAGTCACTCATTTTCTTTCTCCAAAGGAAGTATACAAGAGAAGTGGTGAACTTATAGAGGTACCCATATTTATGCCTTTTTGGCCAGTTATGTGGTGATTATGTTTTCACTTGAAGAGTATATTTGTCTTTTTGCACTGTGCGCCCACTTTTTAAAGATGTGTTCTGAGAGAAGGGTAAAAATTGAAGTCAGAGCCAACTGTCAAGGTAGCATTTCATGGCATTACTAATTTTATGTTGTAACCATGCAGGCATTATGTTCTAACTGCATCGATGAGCATGAAGTTGTAATTGCTAGTAATCGAAAGGTCAGTTCATTTATTGCATATGTTTTTATGATATGAATTCACATCGGCTAGTTATCTCTCCTGGAGAACTTCATTCTCCTCTATGCTTCTTAATTTGGTCTTCTTACTCAATAAAAGTTATCCTGCAAAGATAAATGGAAATGGTGGTCAATAATAAGCAAACAATCAAGAGAATTGGCTATTGTCTTGGGAATCATAGGAAAAGCGATTTATCTATAATTTCCTAGGAAAGTGCTATCTGTTAGTGGAAAATTCTGACCTTATTTGGTTTCATCTGATCATTGTTCTGTAATTGGTTCTTGTGTTGGAATCCACATGGTATGACACATGATTTTCCTTTTTTTGAAAGAAAAGAGGAAGATTACTTGAGAGTGTAATCCTAAATTTGTATTAAAAGAAGAAAAGAAACAGACTTACAAATGTTGAAGCCAAAACTCAGAAAAGCATCTGGCCTCAACATTTTCAACCCAACAATGCTCATTTATTAAGATTTTGCCATTTCTTTGTAGCCAAATACTCCAAATGATTGCAATTGGCTGACACCATCCCGTCATATTAAGGTCAATATGATCTCTGAAGCTCGTCCAGAAACTATCAAAATCCATAGCATCAACCGTAGGTAGACTAAAATGAGACCAAACATCTGTAGAAAAGCCACAATCAAAGAATAGATGTTGGATGTCCTCTTTGGAACTTTGACAAAGAGGACAGGTAGTATCTCCATCAGGGCACCATTTAGATTTGAAAATTCTTGTGACCAACCTTTTCCTTCTAAAGAACCACATAACAAGTTTGATCTTTAGGGTAATCCTACACCTCCAAACCATTTTAGAATCCCTATGAATGGAATTCCGATTTGTACCATCAGTCACCATTAGTTTGTGGGCACGGTTCACCATGAAGCTACCAGGCTTCAAAAAAAAAGAATCTGGCATATCTATTGCAGGAGATAGACCATCCACTGCCTGTAGAACTTGCTGAAATTCACTGCATGTGGTATTAAACAGGCCCACCGGTAGCCTTATGTCCCAACAGTTAATCTCCTCATCCCACACATCTCTAACCACCACCTCTTTATCAAGAATTTGCTGAAATAATCTTGGAAAATGATATGAAAATCTCCATTATCTGTCCAATCATCCACCCAAAATTTGAAAGATGAACCATCTCCCAAAGATGGAGAAAAGTGATATGAAAACTCTCTCAAAATGGGTCTAATTGACTGCCAGACAGCTGATAACCCACTTCTATGTGCATCTGCCCATTGCACCAAGTTCATAGAAGCACCATAGGAGTCTTTGAGGATAGAAGTAATCATAGATTTTTCATTGGAGCATAATCTGATTACCCATTTCAGCAAGAGTGCCTTCAAGACAACCATCTTTCTTTGGTTTACAAATGTCATCCCAAGAGACCAAATGGGCAAATTTACCCACAAAATTGGATTCCTTCCAAAAGAATCTTTTTTGAATCATGTCAATCTGTTTAAACACCTTTTTTGTAGGTGAGAAAACCGACAAGAAGAAGACCGGAATGGAGGAGAGAACAAATTTAAGAAAAACCAACCTTCCTCCCTTGGAAAGAAGTTTACCACTCCAAGAAGATAGTCTATCAGAGAATTTTTCAATCAACGGTTTCCAATTCAAAGAGGTCAATTTTTTCCCCTCCAAAGGAAGACCAAGATATCTAACTAGTAGTCTCACCACAGATGTTTCCAAAATAGTGGAAATATCATTCTCCTCCATAGTCACCATGTTTAGAGGAACTAAACTAGATTTATTTCTGTTAATCTTCAAACCAGAGATTTCGGCAAATATTTTCACCAAAGAGGCAACGTGATTTGCCTCTCTTCTACCTTCCTCAATAAAAAATGTTGTATCATCGACATATTGCAAGATGGGAGTTAAAATCCTACAATCTTTCATAGTAGCGAAGCCAGAAAAGAGATCCCCATTACATACTTTAAATGCCATGCTAGCAAGAGTGTCTACCGCTATATTGAAGAGCATTGGCGCCAACGGACAACCTTGGTGTACTCCTCTCTGTGGCTGCACCCATGAACCACTTGCCATTCCATTAATCAACATTGAGAAAGAGGATGTAGTTACACATCTCTTCATCAACATTATCCAATGATCAGGAAAGCCCCTTCTTTTCAAAATCTCCTAGAGATAACTCCTTGAAATTGAGTCATAAGCCTTGGAAAAATTGACTTTCCACAAGAAAGCTGGACATCCCCTGCTCTTCCAAGAAGCCAAAAACTCCTCAGCTAGCACATACGAACCTTGTAAGGACCTTCCTTTGATAAAGGCAAATTGCATCGAAGAAATAATATCAGGAAGAATATTACGCAAATGGTTTGCCAAAATCTTTGCAACAAGTAAATAGATGGAATTAGATAACGCAATGGGTTTGAAGTCCTCCAACAACTCTAGACTTGTTTTCTTTGGAAGCAGAAATAAATAGAATTTATCCAATCTCTCAATACATTCATCGCCTCTGAAGAACTCCGTAATCAAAGCAATCACATCATTTCCAATCACATCCCACATCTCCTTATAAAAGACGATTTGTAACCTATCTGAACCTGGAGAACCTTCTGCCTTCATTCCATGCAAGGCACTTAAAACCTCCTCCTCATCAACGTCCCTAGTAAGAGTCCTCTTTGCCTCCTCCCCAACCTGGTCCATCTCTAGATTTGACAGCCGCCAATCCCCGCAAGGTTGCTTTCTTGTGAATTCATGGAAATAATTCTTGAAGGAAATACAAATCTATTCTCTTCTTTTCAACACCTCATCCCCTACCTTCATATTATTTATCATGTTTCCCCTCCTTGTACTAGCTGATAAGTGAAAGAATCTCTTGTTCGCGTCACCTTCTTTGAGCCAAAGTTGTCTTGATTTTTGTCTCCAATCCATCTCCTTTTTATGATCCTCTTCGGACACAATGATTTGAAATTTTCGTCTCTTTTGACATTCATCATGAGAAAGAGGTGCATTTTTATCTTTTCTATCAAGATCAGAAGTCTTCAAAAGTGCATCATTTTTTCTTTCCTCCCTACATGTTTCGAGGTCACGTTTGAACTCCATCATAGCCAATCAAACAGCTTTAATTCTACAAGATAAAGTACTAGTGGCTGAGGTAGAAGCAAGAGTATTAATCCACCTCTCCTGAATCATATCTCTGAACCTTGGTTCCTTAAGCCAAGACTAATGAAATTTCAAATAAGTAGAGTAACTCAAACCTTCATTACTGCACCACTTAATGGGGGTATGATCTGAAAAAGGTCTATCACATGCTCTCACATCTGCCATATGAAAGCTTTCAGTCATTGTAATCTTGCATAAAAATCTATCAATACATGACGTCGCTCCACTACCATTTCTCCAAGTAAAACGAGATCCAGATGTAGGCAAATTAATGAGTTCCAGATCTTGAACCACCTGCTGAAATTGAGCAACAATTCTTCCATCTAGTCTATCTTTAGCATATAAAGTCGCATTGAAATATCCACAGGTTAACCAAGGCATACCTTCAACAACCAATGAAGCATGGTATAATAATGATGACGGAATTTTAGATTAACCTATGATGATTGAGTTTTAAACTAGTGTCATTAGTCCCATTTAAGAGTTGTTGAAGAAAAACCTTATTGGGGGGCATCAAGTAGTAGATTCTTGAAACTAGGGAGCCATGGTTATACAAATCGGTCCGGTTTGATCTGGTGAGACAATTGTGGAACCAAAAGATAAAGTCATCTCCATGTTGGTTCACTAGTTGAAATTTGGATAAGAAGGGACTTAAATGCATCCATTGACTTTAAAAAGAGTTGGTCATTCTAGAGGCTGAGCCCCTCTCTTGACCTTGCTTTTTTCATTGAGCTATTTGTGTTGTCATTGATTGATGTTACAAGGGCTTTGCTGCTTTTTAGCCTAACTGACTAAGAGGCTAGTTATCTTTAGAATGTTTTTGATGTAAAGGATAGTGACTATTGGAGCTTTCTACCGATAGCTACCTGCTGCTACTCAGTATTTTAAATTCATAATGCACTTCCATGAGTTGCAAATGCTGCACAATCTTGATGGTGTCACAATTTTTTTCATTTAAATTTGTAATGTCCTTGTGACTTAGCTAGTTGCTTACTCCATGTAGTGATGGTGACTATCTTTCAAAATTAGTAGCAGCAATTGCTCCACCTTTTGGCCAGTCCTTCTCTACTAGTCCTTTGTATCACTGATTGCTCTACCTTTTTGATAGCCCTTTCCTACTATTAGATGGTCTTTTGCTCTTATCATCTGTATTTGTCTAAGCCTAAACTCGAGTCTATTTGAGAAAAGCTACTCCTATTGACTAATTGGATTTAGGCCTACTTGACTCAATGCAACCAACTAAAGTGCTTTGGCCAAGTTGCAATGTAGTAATTCACAACCTTTATACCCCACAGCCCTTTAGGGGTCTGACAGACCTTGTCGAGACTTCTTAGGCTCATGTCTCAATTGTGGAAGGGCACTCAAGCTTGTGCCATTGCTTCTCTCTTTATTGGGATTGATGGTGGCCAATGACACATGTCTAACACCTTTCTGTAGACATAACTACCTTCCCCACTCAAAGGATTCTTCTAGACTTCTATCATCTCCTTGGCATTGCCTGATGGGACATTTGAATCATAGCTTTGCCTCTCCCTTCCTTGCTTGTGATTCTCATTGTGTAGTTGTGTTTTTTCATCCATGTAGCAGTAAGGAGCATTTCATTTTCCTTTCATAGTAGGGTGGCCAAGCTGTCTCTTCAGGAGACCATTCCAATTGCTTGCTTTCCATGCCCAAGCTGGTTAACCTTTTTCTGAAGACTTGTATTTTCAAATTCAACTCATTTAGTTGGGAAGAGTTTGTCTTTGCTTGATTGGGCTATCATTGATTGTGGTCTAGATTCTTGCTTGGATCATCTCATTTGGGTTAATCTTTGTTGTGGTGTACATATCAAAACATTATTGTTCAAGATGACCGTGATTCTCTTTATGAGACCATGCTTTTGCTTCTTTAACATAACTAGGAACCTGTCTAACAAAAGTTTGACACCTTTAGTGTTTGAGCCAGATTCTTTGGAGGTTAGTCGACTCTTGCCAATTAAAAGCTTTACCTTCAATCCATTTTGTTGACAGTCATGTACCATTCATGGTAAATCTTCACCATTTTCTTAATCATGTTTCTTATTGTCTTTCTTTTTTGCGAATTTCCTTGTATGATTATTTCCTTTTATTTTGAAGATTGCCTTGTATGTCGCTACTTAACCCTCTTTCTATTGAGGTTAGATTGATCAATGGAAATAAGATAAATTGTCTCTCAACGTGATGCCAGAGCAACAATCCTAGATTGGGACTTGATACCTTCTTGGCTTGTCCCTTTTTCTTCTACACCAAATATTTTGTTTTATTTTTTCCCCAGGGTTTCACATTGAGACCCAAAACTGAGTCACCACAGGAAGAACACAGAGCAACCCTGAGTGCTGCTGATGCCAGTAGCACCTCTTGGCACTAGTGACCAGCGTTACCACCCTGTTGCTGACCACCTAGAGTTGCCATAACACCAGATCAGTCCAGATTTGGCGTCGCCTTCAATCCCCACCTCTGCCAATTGGACCTTTGGATCAGATCTCTACCTTGACTTATGCTTTGATCATCCGGATTGTAGGATTTGGTAGATCGCCAGACTGGATCAGATCGGATTTGGTAGATCTAGACATATCTATCCCCCCATTGAGTGCTGTGCCATTTTTCGATCCTAGCAGGCATTGTCCTTGCTAGGGTTGCTCTGTAGAGTGCTGCTGAGGGCTGCAGTACTTGTTCTTGACTTTATATGAGCATTATCTCTACTTCTGCAACCTCCAGCAGCATCCTTGAGGTGGTGTGAACTCATGAAGCCATGCCTGTGGTTCCTTGAGGTACTGGTTGGTATGTGTTGATGCACTGCATCTATAATAAAGGAAAATATTCTCCCTTGGGGGCTTTGTTTCTAGGGATGGTAGATTCCTTGTCTACTATAGAATCAGCTGCAAGTGTTTACGACACCTCTGGAGAGATCGAGGACTCTTTCTCATTTGACACTATATTGAAGATGGATGGGTCCAACTATCTGCAATGGTCATACACAGTTATGTTGTTTGTGAAGGCTCATGGTAAGGAACATATTCTCTTGGAATCTAAGCCCAAAGAGATGTCGGAAAAGTATTTTACGTGGCAAAGGATGACATTTTAGTCAACACATGGATTATGAACGTAATACTGTGCATAGCAGATGAGATAATGCATAATGAGTCTTCCAAGGGAATGCTGGATTCCCCGTGTGATATGTATAGTCAAGAGCAAAATACTATTCATCTTGTAGATTCATCAGGAGATTGCTACTTTACAAATGGGAGACCAGTCACTGGCACGCACAACACTACTCAGCTCTCAAGTCAGCTTTTGAGAAGCTAAATGCATGTCGCCCTATTCGTTAATGTAAGACATAAAAGAAGTATCAACAAGAACACATGGTCAGTAGGTCGGCCACTTTCCAGGTGGTCCGCTCCTGCTTATCATGCTGTTAGAGACCAAATATTAGCCCTCTTAGGAGATCCCAACCTTGGCTGAAGCATACAATAGGTTGAGTAGATTGTCTATTCAGACATCCTCCACAGACATATAATCTATGGCCATGGGTCTTTCATGCCTGTGAGAGAGGGATACTCCTCCGCATCTACGGCTATATGGATGAGGATCTTCTGGACGTGGCCGAATGTGGTGCTATTATGGAGAGACAAGACACATGGAAGAAAATTGCTGGAGTAAGCATGGGAATCCTGTATAGCTCATCAAGCGAACACCTTTTCCATTAAATCTTCTTGTGCTCTTGATTCCATATCTCAAGCAAAGTATGATGAACTGCTACAAAGGCGTGACATGCAGGTGATGGAGTGGACTGATGGAACTCAACCAACTGGAAGCAGCTCACAAGATGGTACCTCCCATACCAGTTTTACCTGCTTATTGTCGATACCTTAGTGATCATTTCTTGTAATCAGGATTCAGGACCCACCTAAGCTTTTTACTTGTAGTCTGTAGAAATGCATCCTCCTTACAGCCAAAGCCTACAGACTTCCACCCATTAGGTTGTCACTGCACCTACTTTTCACAATGGTTATTTTGATACTAATGATCATATTAACAATGATTCACTGGGTGAATAGGAGATTGAAAGGTTGGGGTGGTAGGTTAGTGTCCAAGGAAGGGAGGCTTGTTTTGGTTAAGGCAGTTTTATTTGCTATCCCAATATTCTATTTATCAATGTTTAGACCACCTAGAAAATCTTATCAAAATTAGAGGTGGCTCGAAAGAGATTCTTTTTGGATCTTTTTGTTTTTCTGAAAGAAAAGAAGGAAGATTACCTGAGAGTGGTAATCATCCTGAAATTGTATTAATTAAAAGGACCAGACTTGCAGGTTTTGTAGCCAAAAATCAGAAAAACACTTTTCCTCTTACAACATTTTTAACCCAACACCGCTCATTCCTGAAAATCTTGCCATTCCTCTGTATCCAGATAGTCTGGATAACAACAAACGCTTGACACCAGCCCGTCATGTCAAGATCAATATGATCTCTAAATGCTGCCCAAAGGTGATCAAAATCTGACTTATCAACAGTTGGGCGATTAAACTACTCCCAAACGTCTTTGGAGAATCCACAGTCAAAGAAAAGATGTTGTAAATCTTCCTCGGTTTGCTGACATAGAGAGTAGATCGTGTCACCATTTGTAGACCATTTAAATCTATACACTTTAGTCACCAGACATTTCCTTCTAAAGAACCACAAGAAGAGTTTAACTCTTCAGCACGATGGCCGTTTCCTTTAGCATGGGTTCGGATCATGATGGTAGTTTCCTTTGGCTGGTGTTGTGGAGGGAGATTTGCAAGTCTAAGAAGCACCCTCCGCCTCCCCCTCCTCATCCACCACTCCTCCGCCTCCCCTCCACCTTCCCCAACCCAGTGAACCCCCCCCCCAAAACCTTATCCTTTCTCCTCTCCTTCCGCTTCGCCCCCTAAATGGTGACATTGGTGTCGACCTAGGCAACCCCCTTCCCAATCCACCCATCCCTGACACTGAACCCAAGCCTCGTAGTCGATCTTGGTTGCAGAGGTCCAATCCACTCTCCCGTGGTCGTCGACTATGCCCAGGTGGAGAGTGTAGAGCGTAGGGGTGGCAAGGAAGAAGAAGGGGTTAGGGACAGTGGTAGGGAGGTGGAGCAAGGACCTGGAGATCCTGAAGAAGCAGATGACGAAGCACCTGGTGGGGACTACGAGGTGGGAGCTGATCATGTTGGCATTTGTGGGGCGACATGGCGTGAAGAGCGTGATTGTTGCCGTGAAGGTGATCACGGAGAAGAGGCCATTGGCAGGGACTTATTCTGGGATTTCCTTGGAGGAGGAAGCTGTTGGATGAGAGGTGGGGGACTATTTTGGTAAAAAGAAAACAAATTTAGGAGGTTCTTTAAAAAAAAAGCCTTTAATTTTTACTTCAATCTTTTCTTAGGGGTACGTAAGTTAATAAATTGATGTTTTTCAAGGTATATATGCCAATACTAAAGGTCTATGTGTAAATATGAAATAGGTTGGGGTATATACATCTTTTCCAAAGTTTACAGGAGCAGATATGTCAAAACTCCTATTAACTTGTATAACTAAGCCATAAATTGCTATCTTTCAGCATCTCAAAATTCTGATAATTTCTAGGCAAAATTCCTGTTATCACAGGGGCTTGTTTTCTTCAATTGGGACTGCGAGAGATGTGAAGAACAACGGGCGGAATATATTTGGTCATTCTGTGACTGGCCACATGATGGGTGGGCTGAAGCTGATTATACTTCCGTTTCCCCTGGAATTGATCTAAATACTAGGAAAGGTGCTGATCCAGGATTGAGTGGAGTAGCAATTAACACAGGCCCCCTTGCTAGACCAGGAAGAGACTTGACAGGAGGTGGAGCCTATGGTATTCCTGGATATGCCGGTATTGGTGCATCTGGCTTTGGGTGGAGTTTGCAAGAAGGTTTAGAGGAGCTTATGGATCCACCTGCTACTGTTGATAATATAAGTGCAGGGGCCTTGTCTAGTCATCCTTCAAGGCCATTGTTTTTGGTTGGCTCCAATGCCCGTGCTTATCTTTGGGAGGTACTTGTGCCATTTTTTCCCCTTAATTTAGCTAATGCTCCTTCATAAATTGCACTTTGCCTTTGAAGATTAATGGCTCAAAAGTTGGACAACTGTAAACTGGTAATGGAGTGTGTTTCTGCATGTACATTTGATATCTAAGTTGCATGTTTAATCATATTTATGCCATAATTAATTATCAACTTCTCTTAGCGATGCTTGACCTGTATACTGATTTGCTTTGTTTATCATGGAAATGTACATGTACGCGACAACAACCAAGTTGTTTTCTATGAAGTGGGGCCTGCTACATACAAAAGTGCTGTGATCAAAATCCTTTAGCTATGGCTATAGCATTGATGTGATCAATTTATTGAAGAAGACAATGCTTAGGCATATGTGCTGCATCTGTGATTCAAGCCTTCAGATATCTTCACGTCTCTTTTGAATGAAAGAGCTTATAAGCTTCTGAAATACAGTCAAGACATCAAATGGGAATATGGTCCAGATGCCTTTCCCAAGATTTGACTACTATGTAGCATAATTTGACCATTGTTTCACATGCCAACCTGTGGAAGACAGGTGCCTAGCCAATACAGAGTTACAAAAACTAGTTCTCATTGTAAAACAATGAAAAATGAACCTGTTGCAACAGTGATGCCTCAATTTCATATTTGTACCTCTGATATTGAACCTTTAAATGCACAAATACATAGATTCGTTCTCTTTTAAAAAAAAAACATAGATGCATTTGTTTTTAGAGGCAACTGAGAAAGAAAGGTGATGACCAAGAAGAAGAGAGGAGAGGGAGGATGGGAGTTTTTGTTGATTCACTGTTTTATTTCTCGCTTGTTTCCTTGGACTCAGAGGGGGTTTAAGCCTTTTCTGTAATCTGTCTTTATTGTCTTCTGAAATAAAAAATTTTTTCCCTTCCTTTGTATTGTCTGGAAAGTTTTCATAATTAAACATGAGTTATTTTCTTCTCAACCCCCGAGTTTTAAGTTTTTTCCTTTGAATTCAGGGTTCTTCTGGTTGGATTTCAGATTCTGATGCCCTTTTTGATCCATATGGGTGTTCCTTCAGATTAGGAATTTTACTGATTTAGTAGGTCATGTTCTGCAAAGGTTTAGATTCTTTAATTTTGTTTTTGTCTGCATGGAAACTTGATCCTAACCCCTTGGGGCCCAGTATTTTACTCTAAATCCCCCTGTAGATACCTGTGAATTTTTTCTGAAATGATGAGTTCTCAGTTTGTCCTTTGAGTTTGTTGAAATTCTCATTGATATTTATTTGGTTCTGACCTGAATATCAGTAAGAGCAGGAATGAGAAACTGATTATTAACAATCTCTGATGGCAAATTTGACACAAATAGAACTTTGGATTAATCCATATTTTAGGATCAGACAGTAGAACTGTATCTCGGGTATCCTTGATGTTGATTTTTAAGTTGTTGGAGAATCAAGTAGTGGATAAATACTGTTCTATCTTGTAGTCAAAGCGTTTGCAACTTTAGGATTTGATTCAATTAAAATTTTTTTATGTTAATTCTGGTTGAACAGTCATTTAGGCCTTACATTGAGATTACCATTGGATCATATGAATCCTGAATGAGCTTTTACTGCTGAGGTGAAATCCTATGATGCATAAATTGATGTTTAGGCTGAATCTAGTATAGACCAAACCTGGAGTGGCATATATTGGAATTTGATAGGTTACTTCTGCAAGGATCTACTGTGGTTTAATCATGCCAACTTGGTTCTTATTAAAGTCTAAGAATAAATTCAGGACTTGTAGAAAAGAACCCTTTTGCTTCATTTGAAACTGGCGAGATTTCATGCCTTTTGTTGGAATAAATTCTCTGTATGGAAATTTGTAGATAAAAATTCAGAACCAATAATATAATCTGAGGTTTTAAATTAAGTGTTTCTATGGTGCATAAATCAGACAATACTCTAGTTGGACTCATTGGTTTAAAATTTAAATCATGTCCTTTACACATAACCTTGCATGGTGGACTACTTATGAGTAGCTCCTTGCTATATGATGGTCTGAAAATGAGTACACAGGGTATTCCGACTGGTAAATGATTCTGGACCAAGCAATGCATATTTCCTGTGTTTGGACATGTGGTCGAAGGAATTCAAAGCTTTAGAAGGACTCCAGTCCCCTTGATTAATATCCAGAAACTTCATATCAGTTGTTGACTCTAACCAGCCTGTAAAACAGGAAAATTTTCTGTCTGAAGAACCAAACCAGACGGCAGCAATGGCTGAAATTCACATAAAGATTAGCCTAGAAACCTAAAGCTATTTTAATAGAGCGTTGATGTATGTCTCCACTCAATCATCTTTCATTTATAAAATTAATGCAAAATTGTACTTAATGAGATAGTGTCTTCTTTCTGTTCCTTTGCTTCCAAAGGAGAACATGGATTTTTTAATGTATTTAAATGGCATTCTGGTACTCATAGAATAATAAATTATGGCCTTGAACAACAAATTAGGAATTCTTTAAGAAAAACAAATTATGGCTTAAACCGCTCAAATAATGTAAACAATATCTTTTTTCTGGTGTACATACCTCATCCATACATATTGTATTTGTCTATACCTTTCACTGGTATTCAGTGACAACTATTTGGATTGGCTGAGAGAAGATCACCCTATGCATCCATCTTGTGCTCATGCTTGTATTTGGGATTTGGTTGTACCTAATAGTGACAGCAATATAAAAAGGAAATTAAGTTGAGCTTCACAAAGTGTGCCAAATAATTTTATTGGTGCAACTTAACCATTCACAATTTACATACCAAGCATGGTTAAGTGAATGTAATGCTTTGTTGGCTTACCTCTCTTTTGTACCTTTCAAAAATTCCGGCCAATTCTTTTTCCAAAAAAAAAAACTGGCTAATTTGGTTCCCTTAGCAAGGGCTTTCAAGTGTGGACTTATTTCTGCCCACCACCAAACTTCACCAAGTATGATACTTGTTCCACCAATTGGTTGTCCCAATTAATCTGGCTGATTGCTTGGCAGATTTTTACGTGGAAGTTTGCCTGACATATGTTTTTGGTTTGTTAGCATGAAAGTTGTTTTCTTATTTTATGCTATGTTTATTGACATATTTATATTGATTTTTAATATGAGCATCCTATCGTTCTTTCAAAAAAATTAAATCTTTAATTTAAATATTGGAAAACACAATTGATTAATTCCAGTTACTTCCCCACGGACTGTATTTTCCTTATTAATCTCCTTGACTAAATACAAAATACTGATTTTTGCATCCTTGCTCATTGCCATTCCAAAATTTGATGTTGCTAACTAAGCTGCCTGCCTTCTTCCTAGCTTCTATATTCTCTTTCGATTTACAAACAATTGATTTGAGTTTGACATTGCTTTGAAGCCGTCTTTATTTTTGGTTATATAGTGTAAAAGAAATAAAATTGCTGGCAAATCTAGTACACTTGGTAAATCACCACAATAGTTCATCATCATTGCCAAGATGTATAGTAGTTGTCGATTGATTATCAAGTGTGCCTGTTCCCTACCTTCTTGAAGTCCTCCAAGCTTAATTTAAATGCAGTGGCATCACAAGTGATTTGGAAATGGCATGTCGGGATGGATCATGGACTCCATTACTTCTTCACTTGCTCTATTAAGGTTGCTGTCATTTTATTGTCAATTTGGAGACATTCTTGGAAGTCACTTTCTTCATCACTTAATCTCCTCTTTATGTTCCTTCTGCCAACCTTGACCCAATTCCACCACTAAACCCCAAACCCCCCTCATCCTCCTCTCTTCCCATCTTTATATATTCCTTGACACTACAACACATTGTCATATAAAACAGCAAAAGAAAACCACTTCTTCTATCTTTGAACCATCCCAGCATCACCAATACCATCTCTAAAGTAGTAGTCGTAGTTGTGAATTCATCATCATCTTGTTCTTCATGATTCCATCATTACTTGCTATTTGGCTGTTACCTTTTTTTTTGGCAAGTAAAAGATGATGCTAGTAACCATCCGCTCTACTAGTAACCAAAAGGTTACATGCATCAATTACAAGGAAGACCAAGGGCTTTTTAAACTATCAACCTTCTTAGAAGCAAATTTAATTAATGCCTTTTTCTCCCTTGGAAATAATCACATTCTGTTCTAATCAAATGGTCCATAAAACAATGAAAGGGAATGAGCAGTCCCTTATTGATCTGAAAGATCACCTTCCAAAAGGTCCTCTAAAATTCCACCAAGGAAGATGTGTCCAACCATTGTAATCGGTTCTTCTTCCACACACTTTTTTGCAAAAGCAGAAAGAATACATGATTGCAACCCTCTTGGTCTCCATTACAAAAAGAACAAACTGGATTGAATGCAGGTGCCATCTTTAGCCTATAGACTTTGGCCATGAGCCTCTCTTTTCTCAGCAGCCAACCGAAAATTTGAATATTAAAGGCATGTTTGACTTCCAAATAAGCTTGCAGTCTCTAAATAGACTGTCCTCTCTCTCCCTTGGCAGAGGTGCAAAACACGTGTATGTTGCTTTGACAGAACCCACTGCCAGCTACCAACCTTACTAATTCTCGGCTGCTCCCTTAACAACTCCTATTGATGAGCGAGAACATCCTCTACCTTTCATCAGAAAGAGTGTCCAGCAAATTGTGGTGTCTGTAGATTTCCACCGGAGTCTTAGTAACTTGATGGTGGTCCTTGCAGGCTGGTGGAAAGAGAGAAGTCTTGGAAATTTATTGGCGAAAAGACCTCCCTGATTCTATGTTGTCCAACCAAAAGCAAAAGGTAGTTCCTTCTCGCAACTCCACCACAAAGAATGGTGTAACAAGAAGAATGACCCTTTACAGCCCCTTCCGAAAACCAGAAGCTCCCCTTGCCAGTAGCATCCTATTTGGCCAATTAAGCTTCCTACTGTAACACATTGAAATTACCTTACAGAAGAGAATATGCCCATCATCCTCATAGTCCACTTCATCGCCAATGTATCATTCATAGTCCTTAAGTCTAGTATTCCCAAACCACTCTCCGGCATAGGTCTACAAACCTTTTCCCACGACATGATCACCATAGTATGGCTATTGCTTCTTTCTCCCTTCCCAAAAAATTCCTTCATCTCAAATTGTCCATCTTGCTCTTCAACTCTCAAGGCATCTTGAAGGCAGTTGTAGAAAACAGGAATGGCAAATAAGGTAGACCTCAACAATACTAGCCTCCCACTCTTGGACAAAAGCTTGGCTTTTCAATCCCCTATTCTTTAGTCCACCTTTTGGAGAACAACAATCCAATCTGACAATCTCAAAGGCTGTTTAGACAGTGGGAGACCCAAATTTTGTAAAGGAAGGCTACCTTTAGGTGTCTATAGCACTCCTATGCAACTCTCTGGTTCTATGTTGAACATTTCGAAGGAAGCGAAGGACTTACCTTGATTTACCTTTAGCCCTGAGAATTCTCCAAAGATATCCACTGGAATTGGTATATGTTGTATTGCCTCTGTAGATCTATGAAGAAAATGGAGTGTCATTTGCATATTTTTATAAGAGGATGATATTCACTTTCTTAGTAGGATTGAAGATTCTAATGAATTCTCTGCCTCAGCAAAAGTACAAATAACTAGGTGTTGAGTTATTTATTCTTTATTTTGTTATGTTTCTTTTAGAGTGAGGGCATACTTGTAATCTTACCCCTTTGTGTCTATACAAAGGCACATGAGATCTCTAATAAACAATTGATTAGCATTTCAATCTAACATGGTATTGCAGTGGTCCTAGATCGGGGTTTTGGTATCCCACCCAAACCCTAGCCTCCAACCCACCACCTAAACCACTCTTTCCTCTCTCCTAAGTGCCGCGGCCCCTCCTCAGGCTAGCAACGCCACTCCTCCTTGCCGGGACAGGCAACAGGTGCTACAGTTCATTGTTGCAGACTCGTCGATCAACCCAGCCCTTGTGCCGCCCTCTGCATCGCCGCAGAGGTGGTGTAAGGGCCTCGACAGCCCCCTTGCAGTGCCACCTCCTCCTTGCACCACTTGCTGTGCCACTGCAGGGGGTGCAGGGAGGCTCATCCGGCGTCGCCACTCCTTGGCCCAACGCAGCCCCTAGGGCCCCCTCTTGTCGGTTGTGCTGGCCTAGATCAGACCTTAGGAGAGGTTCTTCTCCGATCTACGCTTGGAAGGCTTGTGACCGTTTCCTATATTGACTAGGATCGGAGGTACCGGTTCTTTCTTCTTCCACAAGTCTTCCTAAAGGAACTCTACAAGTTGGAAGGCACTGCTAGGGCTTGTTCCATGCCCTAGCGCGTGCAAGCATACTATTTCTTGGCTTCTATTGCTCGCATATGGTTTGAAATTGGAGTTCTTGGGCTCTCTATGTCTAATTCGGTGTCTATTCAAGTCTGAAATTGCTATTTTCAGATCCTATGATCTGATTTCCTTACGTTCTACGTAGATCTGTGAGAGTTTCAGATCTATATATGGTCTGATTTTCTACTACAGTACCTTAGTTCTCATGATTCCCACAAGTTGAGTGATATGGAAGACAAGAAGAGCTCTTTGGGTGACTCTGTGGGGAAGATCTCTACCCCGAGCACATTCTATTTTATGCAAGGAACCACTATCAACTTGGGTGGTTCCAACCTTCTTCTATGGTCTACCTTCCTTTCCTGATTTGTGGGATTGCATCTGAAGAAATACATTTCTTACAGGTGTTGGATAAAACGTAGAGTTCCTTAGGGGACATCAAGCCACGTCTCCCGCTGGTGCTTCTGTGGCTCAGATGTCTAGTACTGCTGCTAATGCCAGAGGTGTTTGTAAGCCATCTTGGCTTGCAGACTTAGGCACATCCTCCCACATCACAGGAGATGCTATGCTATTTTTGTCTCTTTGACCATTAACTACTCTAGTACATGTCAGAGTAGTAGATGGTGCCTTGTCCCCTGTAATAGGCTTAGGTGACATCTCTCTATCCTCTAGTTTGCCTTTTTCTGATGTTATGCATGCACCTAAATTTGCTTTGAATTTAATATCCATCAGTTAGATTATTAAGGCATTAAATTTCAGAGCAACGTTTCATGATCATTTTTTCTACTTGCAAGATCTCCTGACGATGAAGTAG
Source organism: Thalassia testudinum (assembly GCA_037157565.1). Classification (NCBI taxonomy): domain Eukaryota; kingdom Viridiplantae; phylum Streptophyta; class Magnoliopsida; order Alismatales; family Hydrocharitaceae; genus Thalassia; species Thalassia testudinum. The sequence goes on along the minus strand of JAZHRO010000077.1, from coordinate 16,532,787 downwards.
ATTGGTGGACTTGACCAGGATGACCTGTATTACCTTGATCTCATACCAAAACATCATTCCATGGCTGTCGCTTTTGCCACTTCGGCTTTACAGTGGCATCTTAAACTGGGACATTCTAGTGTCTCTATTATTCATTGCCAGTTTCTTAACATGTAGTTTCTTAACTCATTTTCTTGTGATGCCTATCAACTCGGCAAGCGTCATAGAATTTTCTTTCCTAGTAGTTATAGTAGAATCGAGTTTGCTTTCTCGCTTGTTCATGTTGATTTATGAAGCCCATGTCTGGTTTGGAGTCTTAGGGTTTTTCGGTATTTTTTAGTTTTGGTGGATGATTATACCTGTGTTAGTTGGGTTTTTATGATGAAGGAAAAATCCGAAACCCCTACTTTGATTAAAAATTTTGTGTGTGAAATGAAGACTCAGTTCTCCACTGCTATTCACATGTTTCAGACTGACAATGGGCTTGAGTTTGTGAATTCTACTTTGATCCAGTTTTTTCAGTCTCTTGGTATTATACATCAGACTTCTTGTGTTTATACATCCCAACAGAATAGGGTTGCTAAACGTAAATTGAGACACCTTCTTGATGTTGCCCGCACTATTATGTTTCAGATGCATGTTCCTACCACCTTTTGGGATGATGTTGTGCTTACGGTTGCTTTCTTGATTAATCATGTCTTTTTCTGTTCTTGGTGGGAAGACCCTGAATTCTGTGTTGTTTCCTGATCAAGAGTTATTTTCTCTTCCTCCAAAGGTGTTTGGATGTGTTCATTTTGTTCATTTATTCAAGGTGGATAAGATGGCTCCTAGATATGTTAAGTGCATTTTTCTGGGTTATTCTAGAACCCAGAAGGGGTATAGATGTTATGATTCTCGTTCACATCGATTTTATATTAGTAAGGATATGACTTTTTTTGAGGATGTCATATTATATTGCTGCAGGAGAGTCTGCCAGGGTCACACAGGATGCCCCATTGCTTATGCCCAATGCTGTGCCTCCAGGTCCCTCTGAGGCTCCTGTATCTCATAATGTTCCTCCTATTGCTTATCCTAGAGTCTTGATGTGCCCACTACAGATATCTTTTCTCAACATTTTCAGCGTAGACCTCCTACCACTCTCTAGGTAGAGGAACCGCCTTCTACTATTCTTATTCAGTCCTCTATTGATATTGCTAATTCAGATGGAGGTTAAGATCCTACACCATTAGAGGTACTTGATGTGCGGATCTTCCAATTGCTTAGAAGTCACAACGATCTTTTGCTAAATATTCTGTTTCCAATTATATGTCACTTGATCGTTTACCTGCAACAGGGAAGCTTTTATCTCTTGCAGTGGACAACAGAAATATTCCCAGGAATTATGTTGAGGCTTCTCAGGACTCGTCTTGGACCTTAGCCATGGAGGAGGAGATGGTTTCTCTTCAGTCCAGGAGTACCTGGGAACTTGTTGACCTACCCTCAGGTGCTACCGTTGTGGGGTGTAGGTGGGTGTTCACTTTGAAATGCTGCCCAGATGGTACAATGGAAAGATACAAAGCACACCTGGTTGCCAAAGGTTACACACAAACTTTTAGAGTTGATTATTTTGAGACATTTTCTCCAGTAGCTAGACTCAACTCAGTGAGGATACTTCTTTTTGTGGTAGTTAATAGTGGAGGTTAGTTTCACAGCTTGATATTAAAAATGCTTTCTTCTATGGTGATTTAGAGGAAGAGGTCTACATGCAACAACTCCCTGGTTTCATGGTTGAGGAGGGGTGTTAAAAAGTCTGTAGATTGAAGAATGCGATTTATGGCCTTAAGTAGAGCCCTAGGTCTTGGTTTGAGAGATTTAGTAAAGTTGTGCAAGATTTTGGCTTTACTAGATCCACTGCAGATCAATCTGTCTTTACTATGCATAGAGCTGATGGATCTGTTATTATTATTGTGTATGTAGATGATGTACTATTTACTGGGAGTGATGAAACATGAATAGAGGCTACCAAAATTTTTTTGTATTCTCAGTTTGTTACTAAAGATTTGAGGTGATAAATTTTTGTTTAGGCATTGAGATGCAGCATGTTGATGGGATTCTTGTTTTGTCACAGAGGAAATATATTCTTGATATCCTAAAAGAGACAGGGATGCTAGGTTGCAAGCCTGCTAGCATTCCTATGGACCCTTCTTTGTCACTTGCAGATTCTGTGAGACTACTGCTTGAAGATGTCACTAAATATCGTGCTATTATGGAAAAACTGTTATATCTGACTGTCACAGGACTTGACATTTGTTTTGCTATTGGGAGATTGAGCCAGTTTATGTAGTCTCATAGAGAAGTACATTGGGATGGTGTATATCAGGTACTTAGATATCTCAAGCAAGCTCCTGGTAAGGGGCTATCATTTATGAAGTATGGCCATCTGGATGTCTGGGGGTATTCAGATGAAGATTATACAGGGGCACATGAGGACAGAAGATCTACCACTGACTATTGTACCTATGTGGGTGGCAACTTAGTCACCTGGAGAAGTAAGAAGTAAAATGTTGTCTCAAGGTTCAGTGCAAAATCAGAGTATAGGGTTATGACCTATACAACTTGTGAGCTTCTATGGGTGAGATCTATTTTATGTGATTTGGGAGTATCTGTTTCTGGTCTTACTCACATGTACCGTGATAATAAAGTAGCTGCATTTATTGCCAATAATCCTACCTTTCATGAGAGAATAAAGCATATAGAGGTTGATTGTCATTTTATTAGAGATGTCATTACTTTTGGCAAGATCACAACACCTTATATTGCCATTGAAGATCAGATTGCAGATGCCTTCACCAAAGCACTCTCGAAGAAGCGTTTAGAGTTATGTACCAAGCTGAGTATGCTTGATGTTTATGTTCCAGATTGAGGGGAAGTGTTCAGTTATTTATTCTTTGTTTTGTTATGTTTCTTTTAGAGTGAGGGAATACTTGTAATCTTATCCCTTGGCGTCTCTCTATATAAAGGCACCTAAGGCCTTTAATAAATGATTGATTAGCATTTCAACCTAATAGTAGAGAATCCATACCCAATATAAATAGTGCTTGAGAGATAACTCAGTTTTGGCTTGTTTTCCTTTATTCCACAATGTTGTAAGTTTTTGATTTTCTTTTGGGGACTTATTTGTAAATTTCCCATAGCTTCTCCCTATTTCTAGAAGGCCTAGGGTTTCCATGGTGAATAAAACAACATTTACTTCATTGCATGGTATCATAGCAGCAATTCTTGGTTAGAACTCTATACCTACTTGCCTCCCCTCCACTAAAAATAAAGTTAGGGTTCCTTCTTTTCTATTGGGAGTTGTGCAAACCCACAGGGGAGGGGGAACTTCTTCCACATTAAGTTGGGCTGTGACCATTAGGCACTATTTCCTAGATCGACAATAGTGATCGAGTGATTAGAAGTGATCTCCTTCATGAGCACTCTATTACATGATTGGCTCTGATGCATGGGAACCTTCCTCAGCAATAAACTATCAAGTGATTCCCCCACTTAAAACATAGGCCATCGAAGTGATATTGCCTACAACAGAGTTGACTTGAGTGTCGCCCTACCATTTCAAGGTTTGCATCATCTCTTCAAGCTTCTCAGCTCTCTACTACAGTAAGAGGAGCAGCTTGGGTCACCTCTTGGCTTGTAGGAGCTTTGCCCATCCTCTAGAAACCTCGACAAGGGTGTGCACAACATCATTGGGTCCCCTTCGATAGAGTAAAAAAATCTTGTTGTGCACTTCGTTTTTGCGATTTGTCACTCTATTATGTCGTGAAGATTTTCCTGCATCCACGAAGGCTTCCTTGTCTCTTGTTTTGGTAATCTTTTGTGGGACTCTGCTTTAGTTGGAATATGGCATATGAAGTTGTTGATTCTCCCAGTTAAGATGTGATCCACGAGGAGTTCAAGAATCCTTTCTTTAGCCCAATTATGAAGTTTGATGGGATCAATCATGCGCTATGATCACAGTTGATTCTCAATGTCATTGAGGGCCACGATGAGGAACACATCCTTACTGAGTTGGAGCCCCAAAGAAGGTTGCGAAGGATGAAACGTGGAAGGACAATACCAATGGTCAAGGCATGGATAACAAACACCACCATTAAGAGAATTGCTATAGAAATTATGTATTCCACGACAACAAAAGAGATGTGAGACATTCTTTGCCAAACATATTCACAAGAGAAAAATGTAGCTTGTATTTTACAACTCCATGAGGAAACTTACCTCAGGTAGGATGGTAAGCCCCTTCCTTAGTATTACTTAGCTCTTAAATCTACATTTAGGAGATCGATTGCTTATACTTTTTTACGCTTATGTGTCTTAAATGACCTAGATAGTGCAAACCATGGTAGGACACTTCCTTGTATGATTAAGTCTAGCTTATGAGGTAACTTGTTCTTAGATGTTCATGTTGCCTGAGATTCCAACCATGGAAGAAATTTATAGTAGTTTGTGTAGATTAGCAATCACTCTTTCATCCTTGTCTTGCATAGAGCACACATCTGTCATGGCCACCTCTTAAGGAAGAGGCAGAGGTTTCTCACGCCCATTGAAGGTCTTGGGTAAGGTCATAGAGGTCAGGGGCATATTAAGCCCCAAAGCTCTTTGGTAGAGAATTACGAATGTGTTAGAGTATTAGGAGAGACAACTAATTTAGTTAACTTTGAAAGTCTCGAGTCCTATTTTAGTATTCTCGTTTCTATTTTCTATTTATGTTAGGATTTCGTAGGATTTGTTATCTCCCCACTCTCTATATTGGGGGAGGGATTTCTTTTCAAAATAACAAAAGGCATTATTCTATTCTCCAACATGGTATCAAAGCGAGAATGACCCTAGGGAATCCCCTACTGTTGGCCCTATCTCTCCTCTTGCGTGCGGTCTCCGTCGTGTGCCCTTTTCTATGTACGTGCCACCACTGTGCTCTCTTTTGCCATATCATACACGCATGCGGGTCTCCCTACCTTCACATGCCATTGGACTCCTATTGCACCACACGCTACTGCGTGTGGTGTTTGCCCTACTACTACGCCACAACACATGTGGTTTGCTGCTGCATTGCGCTCTTGCACGTTGTGTAGGACTTACACACCACACACTCCTACCCTTCACGTGCATCACATGCAATCCCTTGCCATACATTTGGTTGTTGCTCATCCTGTCTCATGCAGCCTTGTGCGTTAAATTTCATCATCGAAATGGGGTTTCTATGATCAAGCCCATATTGACATGCAAAGAACTCTGAAATACATGGACTTCACCAAAATTTCATTGAAATGTTTAATCGTGCCAATAATTGACGATATTGATGGGTCACAGGTCCAATTGCACGTTATCTTATTAAGTAGTGAAATGGGGGTGACATTTTGGCCCATTTTGATTGAAGGTGTAGTGCGATGACCTCGCCCTGGTCCGTGCAACTCTTTAGCCTCTCCATTGTTGTTGCTGCTCTCCACTTTTAGCGTTTACATCTCCACAGGTTGCTCCATTGTAAGTGATCCCATATGAATCTTTCTCGATTGCAATAGCAAGTTGAAAATTAGTGATAAATTATAGTAATCACTTGATCTAGCTTTAGTTCTAACATGATAATCACTAGATCTAGCTTAGATCCGTGATAATTATCAATAAATCTAGGTTAGATCCATATGATTATACACTAATCACTTGAAGTAGGTTGTTATTTGTGATAATTATTAAATGTAACTTGTTATATAATGTTAATTAAAAATAAAAATGAATTTTTTTTGATAAAAAATGAAAATTTAGAATATAAAATAAATGTATTATAATGTATTATATGTATAGTTATCCATGTATAACTTATAATATGCTTCAAAAGTATGGTTTATATTATGTGTAGTATAGGAATAGTATGTCTGGAAAAGGTAAGACCGTTGCTGGAGGAAGTGGGAGGAATCCCAAGGAAAGTAAGGATAAGGAAGACATTGGATGATTGTATTGCACAAAGTTAGACGGAAGCAAACATATGATGGAATATAATTTTTGTAGAAAACACTTTAGGGGTGGTGGAATTACATAATTTAAGCACCACCTAGTTGGTGACGATAAGAATGTTTCGAAATGTGAGGATTGCCTAGATGATGTGTGAATTGATTGTCGAGACGATGTTAAGGCGAGGGGAGGCAATAAAATAGAGGTCAAAAGAAGTAATCTTTGAGGCCTTGTTTGGTAGCCATCATGATTACTACGATGTAGACTCTAATTCTGATGAAGAATACAAATATCTAAGTGATGTGGAGGCTGATTCAAATAAGAGGAGACAATATAGACAAGTAATAAAAGACTCACTTAGAAGTAAGCATGAACGATAAGCTCTTGCTTGTGACAGAAGAGCACAGAGCATGAGGCTTGCAGATGTTGGCATCAATCTTTCAGAATTGCGAATCAAAAAATAGAAATTTAGTTTTGGTGGTTTCTTCCGATTTGGTAGCATTAAGGGGAAAGTGGATTCCAAAACAAAAAATGATTAAGGGCATTTTTGGGAATGCAAGAGAGAAGGTTGGTAAAGCAGTCACGAGCTTTATTTCGGCTCATGGACTTCCAGTTAACATTGTAGAGGGACCATGGTTGCAAAATGTTGAGAAAAGAGAATCTCTTATTATCAAATGAAAAACTTTAACCTCTCTTTTATATTAGAGAGGTTTGGGTGAATTACAAAGATGCTCCAAAATAACATAAATAGTAAAGAGGTCCCTAGGCTCAACACTCACCCTTAAGTTGGGGCGTAGATATCTACAAGACCCAACTTGTCGCACAAGAAATCAAGACGTTTCTTCTTTAGAACCTTGGTAATTATATCAGCTAGCTGACGCTTAGAGGAGACATATGGGGTGCTAATCCTACCATTAAGAACATCACGAACAAAGTTGCAGTCAACCTCGATATGCTTGGTCCTTTCATGAAAGATCGGATTCAATGCAAAATAAGTAGCTGACTTATTATCTCAAAGCAGTGGAACATGCATAGTAGTCTAGATACCAAGATCTTGCAAGAAGGAAACAAGCCACATAATCTCACAAGTAGCCTGTGCCATCGCTCTATACTCTACCTCAGCACTCGAAGGAGCCACAACACTCTGCTTCTTGGTCCTCCAGGAGACAAGATTCCCCCCAAGATGGACTGTAAAGCTTGAAGTAGAGCATCGATCATCCGTAGACTTGGCATAATCTGCATCGGAATAAGCAAGTATATCTAAGTTGTCACCATCTTTGTAGTATAACCCTCTACCTAGTGTCCCCTTGAGGTATCTCAGAATAAGGCAAACCTCACGTTAGTGGCTATAATGTGGAGCCTACATGTGCTGATTAGCTTTGCTTACTGCAAAATTGATATTAGGCCTCATGATAGTAAGATAGAGTAAGCGGTTCACTGTACTACGGTAACAGGTAACATCCTCATACAATGGATTCTCCTCATCAGAAGAGCATGTAGGAGGTGGCTCCACAGGTATACCAGAGGGCTTAGTCCTAAGCAAACCTATCTCTTTAAGAATTTAGAGTGTATGCTGTCTTTGTGACAAGGACAAGCCTGACCCCTGTCGCATTGCCTTAATCCCCAGGAAATAACTCAACTCTCCCAAGTCCTTGGTAACAAAAGTAGATTGCAAGAAGGGCTTGGTCTGGGCAATCCTATCCTCATCATTACCAGTAAGAATCATGTCATCCACATACACAGCTAAAACAACATGGGTATGCTTTCCATACTCAAGTCTTTCTGACGAAGACCGAGTAGCCAGAAGTAGAGTGTTGGAATCCAATCTTCTTAAACTCCGTACTAAGCCTCTCAAACTAGGCACAGGGACTCTGTTTCAATCCATATATTGCCTTCCTTAGGTGACAAACATGCTCCCCCTTGCTGCTGTAACCTGGTGGTTGTCTTATATACACCTCCTCAAATAAATCACCATACAAAAATGCATTTTTAATATCAAGCTGATATGAAGGCCATTTCCTGATCCAAACATCAGAAATAGTAATCATGACAGAGGTAATACAAGCTACTAGAGAAAAGGTGTCGAAAATATCTACCGTATATGTCTAAGTAAAGTCTTTGGCAACAAGTCTGGCCTTATTCCTGTCCATTATCCCATCAGGACTATACTTGATAGTGTAGACCCATCTGCAATCGACCACAGTAGCATTATTAGGGCAAGGTACTAAATCCCATGTCTGTCGTGACTGTAAGGCCTGTATCTCCTCATCCATCGCAACTTGCCACTTAGGATCACGGGAAGCCTGCGCAAATTCTTGGGAATCGTAGAGGCAGTAATAGCTGAGGCAAATTGACGGACTCCATCCTTGAGATGAGCAACACCTATGTATTGAGAAAGAGGATAGAGTGTGTATGCTTTATTGGGTCTCCTTAAAGGTAACTACTCCTCTGTGTCTGAACTACTCTCCTCTGCCAAATCAAGACAAGGCCTAATGTCTGGCGATGCATGTGGCCTCCGGTGGTAAACCTGAGTCTCCTCCGAGGCAGGCTGTACAGATGTTCCTTCCTCTGAGAAGTATGGAATCTTCTTAAAGAAAGTGACATTTGCAATGAAAACATATATCCTGTGCCTCGGATCATAACACTTGTATTCGTTCTGTATCCTAGAATACCCAACAAAGATGTATTTGACTGTCCTAGGAGAAAACTTGTCCTAATTATGATATGCTTGGACAAAATAAGTACATCCAAAAGCCCTCAGTGGTAGAGCAAAAGGCCTGTCATAATTTGGATGAATCACCTAGAAAGGAATTTGCCCTCAAAGAACTGGCGAAGGTACTCGATTAATCGGGTAGGCCGTAGTGAGTATGGCATCTCTCCAGAATTGCTTAGGAGCCTTCATATGGATCATCAAGTTCCTAGCAATATCTAGGAGATGTCAAAGCTTACGCTCAACCACACCATTCTGCTTGGATGTGTGAGCACAAGACGTTTGATGAATAATGCCTCAAGAAGGAAAGAGATTCTGCACATCTCGCTGCACAAACTCTAAGGCATTATCACTTTGAAAAACTCGAACTATACCATTATATTGAGTCTAAACCTCTGCCAAGAACTACTGAATAACCTGGGAAATCTCTGAGCAGGTCTTCATCAAGACAACCCAAGTGAAGCGGCTATGATAATAGTGTAATATTGGTGTCCTCCTGGAGTGGGCACTCTGGTTGGCCCCTATACATCATAATGTACTAAAGCAAAGGGAGCAATACTCACTCCAACGTCCTTCTATAAGTGCTTATGTGGTGTTTCCTATGTTGACAATCCTCACACTGTAACGTCAAGGAATCTGGCAAACTAGGATACATCTGTCGCATTTTCTTGAGTGAAGGGTGCCCAAATCTCCAGTATCATAGCCAAGGATCAGAAGCTATGGATACTGCTCTTGCAAATAATGTAGGTGTGTCAAGGTAATAGAGTCCATCTTGCTCTGTACCCCTACCTATAATATCTCTTGTCTGTCTATCCTGGAAATAACAATGGCCCTCGTTAAACACAACATGACATCTAAGATCCTTACATATGTGACTTAGAGACAGTAGATTCATTGGAAACTCACGAGTACAATGAACTTATCCAATCAGCATCGTAGAGGAGGCACGTACACACCCTACAACTGTGATGAATGATGTAGCTCTGTTGGCCACCATAACGTCCTTGATCCCATACGAAGTCTTGGGATCCATAAGATGCTCCACATCTCTTGTAAGGTGGATAGAAGCGCTGGAGTCAATTATCCACCTTCCTCCGATCATCTTCTTATTTTCTTGGGTTACAAACGCAAACCCCTTCAGATCTGAAACATAACTTCTTGGTGAATGAATCACATCTTTGATGCACGAGAGAAGGCTCATCGCTTTTGAGGGAGTAAACTTTGCTACCAATGATGAGAGAAGACTCATCACCATGACAAGGTGTGACATATACTTCATCATGCAGGAAGCAACATCAAAAATCGCAAACCAGGGTGATACACAGCCTGATTGGGCCACCAGCTGACCTATAACAGATCTATCGGTGATGGTGGAGGGGGGATCAACCTCCTGAACAGTCTGGCAGGGTCGTCGGCCATCTGTTCGGCGGCGACAACGATGTTGAAACCGCTAGAAGGGGCGGTGGCGGTGCTGGCGTGGGACTTGAGGGTGCTGCTTACTGCTGCTGCTCCTCACCATCTTGCGAACTTTGATCAAATCGCCACAATATTGGTGATTCAATCATCTTTGAGTAGAACATTTGGTGGGATATCGGAGCGCTAACCTAAGATTGCGGCTCTGATATCATGTTGAGAAAAGAGAATCTCTTATTATTAAATGAAAAATCCTAGCCTCTCTTTTATATTAAAAAGGTTTGGGAGAATTATAAAGATGCCCCAAAAATAACATAAATAGTAAAGAGGTCCATAGGCTCAACACAAAACATTATTGATGACAACGCTCAGGTTAGGATAAGAGTTAAGCCTCCCACATCATATGAAATAATGAACAAAATCTTGCCTATGGAGAAGGCAAATTTAAATAAATATATTTTTGAGTTGAAGTCTGTGTGGCCACATTATGAAGTTATAATCATGGCTCATGGCTAGACTAGTTATATAAGGAAACAGACCATTAACTTCCTTGTGTCTTGTGATGATAGGTCTATGTTTTTGAAATCTGTGGATATATCGAAGAAAGTTAAAGATTATAAGTACCTTTATGCATTATTGAGGGATATAATTAATGAGGTTGGGAAGGAACATGTCATTTATATTATTACGGACAATACCTTTAAAAAAAAGATTATTACGGACAATGGCGACAACTTCAAGAAGGTAGGGGAAAAGATAATGAAATCAAGTAAATATTGAATCTTTTGGACGTTGTGTGTTATACATTGTATAGCTTTAATTTTGAAAGACTTTGGAAAGAGAAAGTCAATTTTATCTATTGTGGATAAGGTGCGAATTGTTTCGTTAGTTATTTATAATCATGGGCATGCTTTGTCGTTGTTGAGAGAGTATTGCAATGATGAATTGGTTCATCTTGGATCATATGATTTGCTACAAATTACATCGTCTTGTAAAGTGTCTTGGACAAAAAAGTTGGGTTGAAGTTGGTAAATTGTAACAAGTTCGACATTGTAGAAAGTAGGCCATAAGGTGGGAAAGAGGTGGAGGACTTAATAGACAATGCGCGATTTTGGGATGATTGCAATTGCATTGCTTGTATTGTGAAGCTTGCCATGTTAGTTTTGAGGATGGTGAATGGAGATAAGAAGTCAACGATAGGATATCTATACAAGGCAATGGAAATTATGTACAAAAAGGTGACAGAAGCAGTGAGAAGGTCTAAGGAGCCTTTTCTCCACCTTACTGGTAAGTATATTTCCCGTTAGTCATAAATTTGTAAAATTCGAGTGATTTTGTATTCCTTCAATAATTAGTATCTCTTATTGTGGCCCATTACTTCAACCCAAAATATAAGCACCACCTTGGCATGCATGAGGATCTCATTCGAGCCATGCAAAAGGTTACTGAGAATCTTTCTCCTACCACTATTACACAAATAGCATGTATGAATGAGGTATGCAAATTTAGCTTGAAACATATGTTTATTGATGAGTAAGATATTCGGCATATGTTCATGTTGTAGATTAAATTTTTTGAGAGGATGTCATCTTTCGGTAGTCATATTGCATAACAGGCTGTTAAAAGCATTCATTCTGGTGATAACTGACATCTCTTTAGTCTCTAGTATCATTAATATCATGCATACTTGTATCCTGTTTATGACTCCAATGTTTTTTTTCCACGGTTAAATGGTAGAATTTGTTTGCAACGGAAGCTTCAAATTTACGATAGGTAGCTATTAAAGTGTTATCACAGGCAGCATCTGCTAGTGGATGCGTAGGAAATTGGAACACATTTAATCTCATCCATTCGAAAAGAAGAAAAAAAGCTTGGAATCAAAAGGCTTAATGACCTTATGTACATCTACTACAACACAAGGTTACATATAAGGTACATTAAGGAAGGTTATGATAAGAAGGAAATGGCTGGTCCAATTGATTTAGCATACATCTTTCATAGGAGAGATAATGTATTAGAAAGTTAGATAGATGACATTGGAGAAGATCCTGTGATGGATGCAGGGAAAGGCTAGATCTGGAGCTATCAAAGAAAAATTGTGTCGATGTTGAAGGACATATAGTAAAATTTGGTCATCATACATTTCCTATTAGAGTACTGAATGAAGAACGACAACTATCATAGTCTACTTCAAAAGAGGGCTTAGATAATGGAGATGATGTCGATGTAGTCCTTGATGGCAGGTGGATCTGAATCAGAATGGTCATCTGGTAGAGGAAGACGCAGTGGTTAAGTATAGAGTGTTAAAGAGTATAACTAACACACCAATGTCCATGCCTAACGTATTCCAAGTCCAACACCCATGGATTACGATGGATATGGAAGTCATAATGCCTACATAGAGGATTCAAGCTCCTCAATTGGTTCCATGAACATTAGTGATAAGATTTTTGGTTCAACACTTGCATATGACACAAGATATGACATAGGATATGAAACACTATCTTTGTATAGTTGACATTCAGATTCATAGTCCTTTACACCACCACCACCTTCGTATCCATCATACACTAGGTTGGAAAATATTGACGCTTATGAGAGTGAACATTCTTACTCAATTGGTGCTTTTGGTGGATATGTTATTTTCCCATATAATTTTGCTCCTTAGCCTCAACCTTAAGCTCCCCAAATGCTAAGATCAACATCATCATCACAAGGTGCTATAAGCACAAGATCCTCCCAAACATGTGCAACTTGTCATACTCGTGATAGACGACCATACACAGATAGTAGATATCCCTATTTTGATATTTTAGTAAGTGTGAATGAACACAAATACAGATAGCACATCATGGATTATCAAACAATGTATTCATATATGTCATGTGAGGATCACTGTGAATACATTCAAGCTATAGATCGTCACAACAAACATCAATGATGACATCAACCAAGTGGCGATAGTGGGAATGGAAGCAGTATGGATATGGATCCTGGGTTCTTTTGATGTCCTATGCATCAATTGGTTAGGTATTTGAATTTCAGTTTTAAATTTTTACTTTAGTTTAAAATCTTTTATCTTTACATGCCCCAATTCAATTTGGACGGGAATTATTTGATATTTGATTCTTGAACTTGAACATGGTAGACTATATGTTGCAGACGAATATTAGGATATAAAATTTTCATTCTTACATAAATCAATTTAAGCTTATGATTTTCTTAAAATTTTAATCATTTTGACTATTTTTATCATTTTTGTTAGCATGCCCTTGGCATGTCACTATCTTTGACATAGACTATTTTGGGAGCATCGAAATCGTCGAAATCTGAGATTGAAATGCAGGCATTTTCATGGTGTGCCTCTGAAATGCACACTTTGAAATTTATCGAAAAAACATCAAAATTGGCATTTAAAACCTTGTGTGCTACTCTCTTGTCACATGTGCATAAGCATGTGATTGATTTGCTTTACAACTTGCAAAAGTGCGCACTGCAACCTTGCCTTTTTGCACATCCTTGCATGCATACTACTGCCTTAATGTGCGCATTGGATATTGTTTTTCAATGGAGACTAAGGAGTGAGACCTCCTTTACTTTTGCTATAGGGGTTGTCGCCTCCCTTACCCTTACTGACTAAACTAATCAAGATGTTGGACCTTCTGACTGGCTTTTCTAATGAAGTCAATGACTGGTGGAGGATTTGAGTGAGGTTTTTTTCTCCTATCCCTACTACTTCTCGGGAACACTCCCTTGTCTTTGGCTCCTACTTTTGCTCCAACCTTATTATTATCGTCTTTGATTGTTACTTTTGCTACAACCTTATTACTGTCATTTATAGCTACTATTTTTTTTTTTTGAAACATTTATAGCTAGTATTATTGTTACAACTTTCTACAACCATATTACTATCGTTTATAGCTACTATTATTGTTACAACCTTCTACCATTTGCTGCTACTTCTGCTACAACATATTTTGTGTTTATTGCGGTTGCTACTTCTGTTACAACCGCCACTTGCTCCTCTGGTCTGCTACTTGCTCCTCTGGATGTTTACATTAGGGGAGACTTCGAGGAGTTCAAGTTTTGCCTACTGTAACAAGTTGAGCATTGCATGTTCTAACTTAAGGGAGAGTGTTAGAGAATTAGAAAAGTATTGGGTTATTAGGAAAGAGTCTTAGTTTAGTTTAGTTTAGTTTAGTTTGTTAAGTTTGAAAGATAAGTCCCATTTTAATATTTTTGTTTCTATTTTCTATTTCTATTAGGATTTGTTATCTCCCCACTATCTGTATAAACGGGGGGTTAGGGATTTCTTTTTAAAATAACAAGAGGCATTATTCTATTCTCTAGCACCCTTATTGCAGAAGCTTAGCCATATCGAGGATACATGCTGAACCAAGCATAAGAAACCTGTTAGTGCTTGCCAAGTAGTTTTCTAGCTCTCTCTCGACTATGCATAACTTCTCACTAGGTGCGCTTTTAGATTCGAAGTAAAGCCATGGAGGATGAGATGCCTGCCTTATTCTTGCTAGGAACTTGGAGTCTTGTTGAGCCACCTTCAGATGCAAATGGGTGTCCATTGTGAAATATCGATGTGATGGCTTTGTTGAGAGGTATAAGCTTGTCTTGTTGCCAAAGGCTATACTCAGACATATGGGCTAGACTACTTTTATACATTCTTTCTAGTTGCATGGTTACTTACAGTTTGGATACTTATTTTAGTTGCTTTACATCAAGATTAACCACCTTATTTGGTGGATGTTATAAATGCCATCCTAAATGGTGATCTTGAAGAGGAAGTGTGCATGCAGCAACCCCTTGTATTTGAGGCTAAGGGGGAGTGTCCCAAGGTTTGTCGACTGCATAAGGCGATTTATGGGCTTCAACAGAGTCTGTGAGCTTGGTTCTAGAAGTTATCCAATGTCATCGAGAAGATTGAGTTCAAAAGATCCATTGTAGATCAAATGACTTGACAAGGACATTGTGGCAATGCTGGTGTTTATGGTTGACATCATTTTAACTAGGGTTGATGCACAGGGAATTAAGGTACTAAGGAGTTTTTAGACTAGTACTTTGTTACAAAGGCTGGGATTGCTTCGATACTTTCTCAAGATTGAGGTAGCTAGAAATACACATAAAGGAGTCCTCTCTTGGAGGAAGTATGTGATGGGCCTTCTTTAGGAGACTAGTATGCTAGGTGCCAAGGCTGCCTCATTCCTATAGACCCGAGTGTACATTTGTATGATAATGATTCAGGAGAGGTTGATGCCAGACAGTTTAAATGTCTGGTAGGAAAAATACTGCATGTCATTGTTATATAGCTTAACATTGCTCTTACAGTAAACAAAGTGAGCCAGTTTATGGATAAGCCCAAGAAGGTATATTGGGATGTAGCCATGATGATTTTCAGGTACCTAAAATCTTTGCTAGGAACGGGCTTGTCATTTACTCACGGTATATCTTTAGATGTATGCCTCATTTGGTTGCCAATTATGTCAGATGTTCTGAAGATAGAAAGCCTACCACTAGATTTTGCAAATTTATTGGGAGTAATCTAGTTATATGGTAGAGAAAGAAACAAATTGTGGTGGCTAGATCTAATGCTGAGTCTATGTATGGGGATACAATTAAAGCTGTTTCCTAGCTCATTTGGATTCACTCAGTCCTTGTGGATTTTAATAGTTTTCTATCTGGCTCTCTGGAGATGAGGTATGATAACAAGGTTGCTTTGCATGTAAAAGTGAACACCCACTACACCTGAGACATGGTACAGAAGGGGCATATCTGCACGTCTTACATTGCATTACGTGATTGGACTACAAATATGCTCACTAAGGTTATTCCTTGTGCTTCATTTGACCGGTGTTGTTCCAACTAAGCATGGTAGATATCTATGCTCTATCTTGAGAGGGAGTGTTGAGAGATAAGTCCTAGGTTTGGCTTGTTTTACTTTATTCCATGTCAGTTTTGCTTTTCCTTTTTGGACTTCTCTGTAAATTTCCCCCCACGTTTCCCTATATAAGGAGGTGTAGGGTTCCCTTGGTGAATACAACAACACTTTCTTCCTTCTCTAAAAATAGCAATGGAGCAAGTAGGCAACCCTATCTCCCGCCACCTTGTGGTTGGATCCAATCCCTTTCTGGCATTCATTAACCAAGACTTGGAATATTTTGGTTGTGAGACAATGTTTCATCCATACTATCCATTGATCTGGGAAAGCACGCTTCTTGAAAAAACTCCATAAAACACCCAATCCATAGAGTCATATGCCTTCTCAAACACAATCTTCCAATGAAATTCTTTAGTACCCTATCTCTTCTAGTGGTTGACTACCTCCATTGCTAAGACCACACCATCAGTCAAATATCTATCCGTCCTGAATATAGATTGCGTTGGGTTAATTGAAGTAGCAACCACCTCCCTCAATCTATTGGTCAAAACCTTTGCCACAATAAAGTATACTACATTAGAAAGGGAGCTAGGTCTATAGTCTTCTATCTTGTTTGTCTATGTCCTCTTAGGAAAAAGAGAAGTGACTCATTAAGCGTTTCAAATCCCCTATTCCTGTCTCGGAGTTTCTACTGCGCCTCTTGTCCAACCACAATCCAGAACTCTCTAAAGAACAGAACCAGAAGACCATCTGTACCAGGGAGGAGTCTTTCACATTAAAACCCAATTTGCTGCTTTTACCTTGGACTCAGTGAAAGAATTCTCCTTGCTCTGCGGTTACAAAACAAGCTCCTCTACCCATCCACCTCCATGCTCCCCTCGCTCTTGTCCTAGTGAAGGTCCTGAAGTGATTTCCCATAAATGCCCCTATGTCCTTCCTGCCCCTGCATTCTCTGCCACTGACCTAAAGTGAGTTGGAGGTCAATTTTAGTTGCCAATTTTGTTTGGAGCCAGGGAGTACTGAACCTACTCAGGACACTATTATTCTGAGGGTTCTTCGGACTTCATCTGAATTGTGTACAGATGCCTTTTTGTTGAAGATTCTCTTCAGCTACAAAAATCAAAGGTTTTTCTGCTAATTAGTCTCTTTTTGTTATTTTCATTCTCTCTGCATCAATAGGATTCCATGGCACTTTGAATGTCCTTGTATCAATGGCATTGCCATCATCTGAGTTACATCTAGTATAATATTCCAAGTGAGTTGGTATTTATTGTAGCATTCCCTCCTTTTTCTGCATCCTTTGCCTTTTCAAGGTTTTTTGATTAAGTTGTCTGGCATCTTCTTGGCACTTTGTGCAAATTGCCCGTGTTCTTGTGAAGCAATCAATGAATGTTGTAATGCCTTCTTTCTTTGTTGCTTGTTGCTGGGGTTAGTTCTTTACTCTCTTGGGGAAATCTATCCACTAGCTCCTGTCTTTTTTTTTAAAAAGACAGGACAAAAGAGAGATTTTTTTTTTTAAAGGAAGAGTGAGATATTTTGCTTTGTGGATTGAAGTTACCTTTTTCTTCCCAAACCACATATTTATTGGCCCTTATCATGTTGAGACAAGGTATTTTCAGTTAATGACTGGATTACAAGGGTTAGTGTTATCTCTTTCATCATTTTCTCATGTCAAGTTCTGTTTGCATATTTCTCAGTAGTAGTGCTTGTTATTATAGTGTTATTCTTTGATAAATCAATGCCTATTTAGCAGTTGGAAATGCTAATTTTTAATGGCATTATATAATTTCGCAGTTTGGAAAAGAAAAGGCATCTGCAGCATATGGTACTCTTCCGTCAACTTCCGAGCTACAACCAGTTGCTTTGATTTCTGCCCTACAGTTTGACCTCTGTGGGCATAGATTTGCTAGTGCTGCAATTGATGGTACTGTGTGCACATGGCAACTTGAGGTTGGAGGAAGGACGAATGTGAAGCCCATGGAATCGTCACTTTGTTTTAATGATCATGCATGGTAACAGTTTTATGGCAGGTGCTCAATTTTCTTGTGATATCACCAGTTTGGTGTTCATTGTTTGTGCCAACATGCTTTGTATTCTTTGCAGTGATGTTGCTTATGTGGGTTCCAGCGGCTCCATAATAGCAGCTGCTGGATATAGCAAAAATGATGCCAATATCATTCTATGGGATACGCTGGCCCCACCTGCCACATCGCAAGCTTCAATTTTTTGCCATGAAGGTATCAAACAAAAATTGAAACCATTAAAAGTTGCTTGTAAGAATCAAAATGCATATGAATGTGGAGGATGGAGATCTAGGTGTATGTAAGAATCTCTTTGACCCCGTTTGGATGCTGGCTAGTAGGTGGGTTTAAGGTGAGCTTGCTAGTGTTGATGAATGATGAGGGTGGAGTATGTGTTGTCTACAAGGAGTGTCATTTCCAATTACTATTTACAACATATTAATTTGTCTATCACATCTGATCTCTACTTGCCCCACTTTTCCAACAACCCAATCTTGTCAACATGCAGAACTGCCCACAGCATGTTGCAGAAGATTCTTTTGGAAGGGAGCATATTCAGAAAGCAAGGGTGCCCCTTCGGTCACTTGGGATGAGGTTTGTAGTGTTACATATGCTGGTGGCCTGGGATCTCTTCACCTACAGATCAGGAACCATGCTTTATTGTTGAAGTGGGACCTTAGAATTATGGGTGATAGAAGTGACCTTCTCTTGTTATCCTTAATGTGCTGTTTTGGGGAGAGAATTTCTTGGGGGGATAGGTTACGGCCTGTTTGGGGTGCTTCAGCCTTTTGGAAGTGCTTGATGCAAGTTATCCCATTACTTTTACAGTTTTTTCATGTAAAGCTAGCGGATGGTGAGCAGTTTAGACTCTGGCTGGATGATTGGACAGGTAATGATCCATTGGCATAGCATCATCAGAGGTTTGCTTTGTCATCAGAGGCCCAAGTGACTCTGCAGATTTATGGATGGGAGCGCATGGATGCCTTTATTTTCTGGAGCACTACCAGAGCGGCATCTAGAGGAATTGCTATCTTTACACTGGGAATTCAATGATTTCTGGCCAAGGGGCAGATGGAAGAGATAGCTAGGTGGGTCAAGATGATTATTTCGTCAAAGAGGCCTACCAGCTTTTGAGGGGAGATGACGTAACAAATGGTCAAAGTTTTATTAGAGAATGCAACTTGATTTGCAAAACGGTTGTCACTAAAAGTTAAAATTTTTGCTTGGTTACTAAGAAGGGATAGGCCGCTCATGAAAGTCTATCGAAGGAAGTTGTCTATAATCTGATGTTGTGCACTTTCCCATGGAGATGTGGAGGATTGCTCGCATTTATTCTTTTCTCGTCTTATTGCCAAGGAGGTGTGTTAGTGTGCAAATGTTTCTTGGATTGGCAGTGGTACATTCTGGTGAAAGAAAGGGCATACCCTTTGGCTGTTTTGTGGGTTATGTGGCTGCAGAGGAATTAGGCAACCGTTGAGGGGAAATGTGCACACCTTGAGAATGTTCTCTCTCGAGCTTTGTATTCCGGGGCATTGTGGAAATAATTAGAAATGGGGAGTATGCCCTTCTTGAGGTTGTAACCTAATTGGTGATTGAATGAAGGTGGAGGATTGCCATCCTCGAGTGATCCTCCTTTTACTTTTCAAAGAAAAACTACCCACAACATAACAGCCAATCCCACTTTCACTCCCTTTGATCCTAGCTCACCAATCACAAAGCACCACTTTTATCACCCTGCAACCTTAATTCAATCATGTACAACTGTAATTTCTCTTCTCTGCATCCTCTCTATATTCATATCTAGGTCGATCAAGATCTTGTTCATCCCACTTGTGCTTTAGTGCATCGCGCACTTAATGTTAGTGTCTTATACTCCAGTTATCATGTTATGTGCTACTTTTAATATCTTTGCATACTTAGGACAAGGATTTCAGCTCTACTCATACCATTTCCTTTCGGTAATTTTAGAAACTTATGACTTGGTATTAAATGCTTTGCGGTTGCCTTCTGGAGCCATGCACTCCTTGTTTTTTGTCTTGGGTAACAGACATTCATGGGCATCTGACATGTGTACAACAAACAAATCATGCTAAGAAATTTCTTTAAATTACTTTTCTGAAAGGAGATTTCTTTAAATTATTGACATGTTGCATATAGCATAGAGAAGAAAAAAACAAAGGTGTTGCTTGCTCAAGCTGTGACTAGGATGAAGGTGTAGCGTCAATAAGATGGTCATAGGGAATGGTAACCTAAAATGCTTTAAGGTGATCTGTCATATGACTATCATTCAAATTTTCACATGGAATGGAACCCTAAACGCTTGGTCAAAGCCAATAACTTACCTTGATTAGGCATGCAAGGTTCTTCTGGTTAATGAGTTGGGCTTGTATTCCTAAAGTTTTTGCAATTAGATGTGTTTCCTTGCAAAAATTATAATTCTATGAGTGACCTTATAAAGTTTTATGACTAAATAAAAATTCCCTTAGTTTAAGATCTATCAGAGTAGCTGCAACTTGTTAGATGGTAGTCTTTTATGCCTTTAATTAGTATCTAAATTTAAGAATGATGCTATTCCCTCCCTCTTAAAGACAACCTTGCCACCTATCCCCTCCTCCCTCAATGTTGCCTCCTTTGAAAGTCCCCTTATCCTTCATCCCTCCTTTCTCTACCTTGTTGCCTATATCATTGCCTTTCTCTACTTATAGCCTCCATCCTCCACCTACGATCATGGATGAGGTGGTCCCTCTCCAACAAAATTGCCTCCTCCCTTGCAACCCCTTCATTCACCTAGACCCACATGTACCACATCATTGCCTCTTTCCTTACCAATGAGCTTGGCCTTGGTGGCTTCTACCTCATTTTTTGTGATTTCCTTCATTATGCTACTGAATTGTGTGCCAGATCATGAACTCTAGCTTGTTGCAAAGCCAGGTTGAGTTCCACAAACAGCATGTCCATGATGGCTTTGCAAAGGAGATCAAGAAGACACCTGGTGACATCTTACCTATAGGTTTTTGCTCTAAGATGTTAATGAAAAGATGGTGAGCCTAAGGGAGGAGCGTGGTGGGGCTGGGGGTTGGAGGGGTCTTTGACAAAGACTTGCAGGGAAGGTGATGAGGGGGAAAGGCTTTTGTGGGGGGGAGGGAGGAAGGTTGGAGGGATGGCAGAGGGGAGGTTGGAAAAAGGGAAGGTGGCATTACAATCGGAGAAAGAGAGGTTGGTGTAAGGAGGAGGAGTGATGGATTGGGTAGGAGGAAGGTTTCGGGGAGGGGTAAAGGGGTAATAGGTTTTGGGTTGGGGGGAGGATGCAGACTTCTGGAAAGGGTGGTTGTGTTGGGACTAGGGTAGGTGGATGGGAGGTTAGGAGGAGTGCCTATGGTTGGATTGGGGGGGTTGAAGTTGGTGGTTGGGCTGTTAGTGTAGGGAAGGATAGAAGGTTGGATTAGAAGAAGAGGAAGGGTTGAAGGGGAGGTTGGGGTTGGCGTTGGAGGGGGAAGACGAGGTTTAGGTAAGAGGAAGAAAGGTTGAAGAAGTAGAGAGCTAGAGGAGGAACAAGATGGGCCACTGATGTTTGAATCTAAGCCCTTGAATTTTGATTTAAATATGAACCCTTGAATTGATTTAGAGATTTCAATTAACCCGTTCCCAATTAGTTTATGACTATTGCAATATCTAACCTTAAACTAGTAATGGGTACATGCATACAATGGTGCAACATTTGTGGGCTCTATATGTAGTTGCTAAAGCTTTTATAGGCATTTATATGCAAATACCACTAGATATGAGATGAGTTCCATGGATGCATTGACTTCTATTATTTGGTATATGGAAGAGGAGAGGTTGGAGGAGGAAGATGAAACAAGATTGGCTAGCATTTTTAGAATCTAAGCCCTTAAATTTTGATTAAGACAAAGTCCTTGAATTTGCTTAAAGATTAACACAAGCTTTAAACCTTAAATTACGAATATCTACATGCACACAGTGGAGCAACCTTCGAGGGTCCTATATGTAATTGTTAAAGCTTGTAAACGCATTTATGTACAAATCACAAGTAGATATGCAATGAGTTCGATGGATGCAATGGTTTTTGGTATTTCCTACATGGATTGCAATTAATGATGATAATTTTTATTAGGATGCAGCTTTTAACTGTACCCTCGGACTCACATATGATGGTAAGTTGGAGCTATTGGTGTTCCATGAATTCAATGCGGGAGAACCCCTCCTATTCATGCTGTTGCCAGTAATAAGGAGAGATGTCCATTTGATAGGATGGCTTCTGTGTGGAGAGAGTTGAGGGAAGGTAGGTATGTTGTATCTTCAATTTGTTGGACTATTGAGAATTGTTGGCATGCGGGAATAAGCCACGTGGCGGCAGAGTCAACGAGCTCAGGTTGGGCACGTGATGTGTATGCGTGTGTTTAAGATTTGGTGTGGTATTTTCCAAGTTTGCCTTGTGCCACTTGTAGCAAATTATTATGTGATTTATTGTTAAAGTCTAAATTAGGATTGATTCAATTTAGGATTAGTTGAGTTGTTTTAGGAAATAGGATTTGCAATTCCTAAATTAGTTAGGATTGCAATTAGGATTGTAATTGGATTTGGTTCTCTTTAAATACAGACCGAAACCCTTCTGCTTTCTTTGAGTTGCAATAAACTATTTTCCAAACCTAAGAATTCCGTCCTCTCTCTCTTCCACGTCGTTGGCTCATCTCTCTCTCCTCTCTCCACATGCCAACATTGAAGAAGGGCTCCTCTACACATCTCAACTCCACATGGTATCCAAGAAGGCCCTCATAGCCAAGTGATTACATATGTGTGGAAGAGAGAAGATCTCTCCACGCGTGACATGTGAAGTCGTGCCAAAGGTCAAGCGCCGAGCCAAGTTCAAGTTCACCTGGGAAAGCCAAGCAGATGACATTGGCTTTGGGGTGGTCAAAAAGAGGCACAGAGACCCAAAAGTTGAAGTTCAGAAGGCATGTGAACCTCTTATGTACCAGGGAACATCAAGCTATAACACTAGACTCATGAATATATAAGAAGAGGCACAGAGACTCCCCAAATTGCAGTTATGGTTAGCGTAGAGGTCCTAATCACCATGGAGACGAAGGCGCTTGTCTAGGGCACGACTATCTAGTTGATGGCACGTCCAACTATGTCTTATGGGCAAGAGCCGTCAAGATCGTCGTTGGTGGACAAGATAAGCTCCATGTTATCCTGGAGAGCACACCTGAAAATTGCAAGGGAACCAAGGCAAAAAAGTGGGAGGAGAGTTATCAGGTAATAAATTTGCTTATGAACTCTATTGATCCATCTATTGCAGCCAATATGATGTATAAAAATATGACCAAGGACATATGGGATGCACTTGAGAAGAAATTCTCTAAGAAGACAAGTTGTGCCAAACTTGCTGACATATATTGGTGCATTTGGAGCATGAGTCAAGGGGATCTCCCTCTTGACAAGTACTTTTCGAAGATGGAGTCTTTTTTAAGAGCTTAACATCTAGTAGTTGGCCTGCTGTGATAAATAGATCGAGTCACATGCACGTTGGCAAGCGTGCAAGTTTCTCGGGTGTCTTCATCCCCGATATCAAATAGTATGTGACTAGATACTCGCCATTGAAGAGGATCTTGACCTTGTGACTATCTAGTCTCGAGAAACTCGAGGTTGTAGATCCAGGAAGTTTTACCCCAGTTGTGGCAAATACGATAGCACTAACCACTACTGAGGGTGGCTTTGGACGTAGAAGTCGTGGCTTTGGTAGGGTTAACCCTTGTTTGAAGAAGAGAAGAATGAAATGTCATATTTGAAAATAAAACCGTAGGCCTACATTTAGAAAGAAAGGGTTTGGGTAAATTACATCATAAGTTCAGGCCATATTAAAAATTAACACACACATCCATACATATGAAAAAATTCAATAACTCTAACACTCCTTAAGTTGAAGCATATATATATATCTATCATGCTTAGCTTGGAACACAGAAACTCATGACACTTTCGGGTAGAGCTTTGGTGAAAATATTAGCTAACTGTTGTTCGGATGCAGTCGTAGGTGTGCAGCAAGGTTTTAAATATCAATATCGTATCAACAAGTCAAAAAAGAGATATATTGGGGATATATCGCTGATATCGGTGAATTTTGGAAAATTTATTCAGAAGGGCTCAAAATGTCCTAAAATGTCACAAATTTTATGAAAATTAACATTTTAATAACTAATACATTATGAAAAAGTACCTAGAAGATGAAAATCATAAATTTTGAATGAAAACAAAATAGAAATGCACTAGTCGCATGTCGACAAAGTTATATATTGAAAAAAATGTATACAGAACATGATAATAATTGAAAATTGTTCATAATAACTTTTGTTGCATATTGTTGACAATTGAAATCATGCCTTAGTTGCACTGATTTTCTTATCAGTTTCAACATGCTCTCTATTCCAATACTCGTCTTTTTCTCATTGACCTGCCTCAGATTTCGTGAATCACCTTATTACTCTTCTCATTACGATATCAAGATATGAAATCACAAATACTATCACTAAAGATGCACTTGGTGATAGAAGATACGATTTAAATTACACAAAAGTATATAATGAACAAATATAAATGATCAAATAATTAGAGCCCTGATTTTCTTATCAGTTCCAACACGTTCTTCATTCCAATACTCTTCTCTTTCTCATTGATTTGTCTCACATTTCATGAATCACCCTATTACTCTTCTCATTATGAGCTCAACACATGAAATCACATCTCCTACCAACAAAGATGCACTTGGTGAAACAAGACATGGTTTGGATAACACAAGTGTATATAATGGACAAATATAAATGCTCAAATAACTAGAGAGAAATTGTGCCCATCATAGCATAATGCACAGTTTGCAAGATTAGTGGAGATCAACAAAGCGCCAGTACATAAGTACTTAGATAAACCATGCTAAAATAAGTGAGCCTGTCAACCCTAGGTTGTTGTGGGGGAAAGAAAGAACCATCATGGATGACATCCTTTAATCAAAGAAAGATGACAAGATAGCCCTTTCAATATCCTCATGGATTATCAAAGTGCTTAGTTTTATGCATCTTTTTATAGAGGTTTGAAGATGCTAATGTATTTTTCATTGACGTTTTGGAATCTTCTTCCTATTTTCCAATAAGTAAAACCAAGTGCAATGACTGAATTGTCGATAGAGGATGTACAACTCTAAAGTTGACATATTTGATGGACTACAAGGAAGCAAGAAACTTAGCATGTACAACTCTAAAGTTCAACAAAAATCCATGATATTGGCGATATATCGGCGATATATCAACGATATATCGACGATATCATGGGAAAAAGATATTAGGGCTGATATTGATATGTGCTGACCCGGCGATATCAACATATCGGTGATACATTGCCGATATATCAATCCTTGGTGTGCAGATATGTCCTGAAGTGACCATGTTACGTACAAAATGGCAGTCCACCTCTATATACTTAGTGTGCTCATGAAAGATTGAATTTGAAGCAATGAATGTAGCTGAGCAATTGTCACAGAATATCGGCACTGGAGTAGAAGTAGTAAAACCAAGATCTCTCAGGAAATTCACTAGCCACATAATCTCACATAGTCACAGCTAGTATGGGCCATCGCCCTGTATTCAGCTTCTACACTGGACCTGGACACTATGGTCTGTTTCTTGCTCTTCCATGTGACGAGGTTGCCACCCAAGAAAGTAGCATACCCCGTTGTAGACCTTGTTCTCTAGGCTACCTACATAATCAGCATCAGAGTATGCATGGACATTGAGATGGCTATTTTTTTCATAAAAATTCCTTTTCCTCGACTCCCCTTCAAATATCAAAGAATAAGACACTGCATTCCAGTGACTATATCAGGGATTTTCCATTTGTTGGCTTGCTATGTTAATTGCAAATGTGATATCTAACCGAGTAATAGTGACATAAAGGAGTTTGCCAACCATGCTCTTGTATCTCGCTTTATCCTCAAAAGGAGGGTCTTCCTCTTCTCGTACTTGTTGAAGTGGTTCTGCAGGCACGATAGATGGCTAAGCACCTAACAACTCAGTCTTTGCAAGTAATTCCAGCACATTTTCTCTGAGATAATGACATTCATTTGAAATTTCTGGCACATTCTATGCCCAAAAAATACCATAGCCTACCAAGGTCCTTAGTAACAAAAGTGTCCTGAAGAAATATCTTCGTCTCATGAATGCCTTTGGTGTCGTTTCCTGTAAGCACCATATCATCAACATATACTACAAGAGTTGCCAAACTAGAATTCGTCCTTTGGATAAAAATAGTGTGGTCAGAGGTGGATCTACGGAAATCAATTTGCTGAATAGTAGCACTCAGTTGCTCGAACCAAGCTCGTGGACTATGCTTGAGTCCATATATAGCCTTCTTCAACCTACATACCTTCCCCCTTTCAACCACAAAGCCTGGTGGTTGAGCCATATAGACTTCCTGTAAATCTCCATATAGAAAAGTATTTTTGACATTTGACTGATACAATGACCATCTCAAGTTAACAACAAGAGATAAAATTACTTAAATCGAGTTCAATCTAGCAACTAGAAAGTGCCAAAATAATCCACTCCATAAGTTTGAGTATACCATTTTGCTACCAACCAACTTTAAGTCGCTCAATTGACCCATTAAGCTGATATTTTACAATGAAGACCCATCACCCATCTACAATCCACAACCTTCTTCCTTAGTGGAAGAACCGTCAATTCCCATGTACGACGAGAGAGAAGGGCATCTATTTCCACTTGCATAGCCTGTCTCCAACTAGGTTCCTGTATGACCTCATTATGATGCTTGGGTACTACCAAGGCTGAAAGAGCTATAGAAAAACTCAGCGATAGGGTGTAAAGTACAAGATCCTACCACCTTTCTGTAAGCAATATGCTTGTCATCTATTTGGCTTTGAGGATCACCTAGTATTGATGAAGGTGGGGATTGAGGGATGCCTACCTGCTCCCCAACTTGCATAGTAGGCAAAGGGATAGACACAGAAGACTTGTGACAACGATTATATGTCTGAGAAAAACACTCAAGAGAAGCACCCTCAGTAGAGAAATAAGGAGTCTTCTCAATAAAAGACACATTTGCAGACACAATATCGTCTCCCCATCGAATCAAAAACACCTGTACCCCTTCTGGGTTTTAGAATAACCCAGGAAAGCACATTTAATAGACCAAGGGGTCAATTTATTTGGTACGCCAAACAAACGAACAAAACATGTGTACCTAAAAATCCGTAGTGACAATGCAAAGGTGATGGCATTAGGATGTAGCAAGGAAAGTGGAGTGGCTCCATCAAGTATAGGAGAAGTTAATCTATTTATCAAGTTGCAGTAAGGATAGCATCCCCCAAAAATTTTTAGGAACATTTGTGGCTAATGTCATTGTTCTGCCAACGTCAAGGAGATGGCGTAATTTCCATTCAGCAATGCCATTTTGTTGAGAGGTATATGCATAGGATGTCTGGTGTAGAGTACCATTGGAGGATAGAAAATCACTAACTTCATTTTGCATAAATTCCAAGGCATTGTCTCAGTGAAAAATTTTGATGCGCATAGAATAGAAATTATGAACCTTATTAAAAAATTTCTTAATAATAAAAGAAATTTCAGATTTATCATGAAGAAGATATGTCCAGGATAAGCGACTAAAATTGTCTACAAACACTACAAAATATCGATATATACCCTGGTAAACAACTCTGCAAGGCCCCCAAACATCACAATGAATGATATGAAAAGGAGAATCACATCTTTTACTGTTTCTAGTAGGAAAAGAAATCCAGTGATGCTTGCCAAGGTGACAAGCTTCACAATCAAAATTATTTGGAATGGAAGACTTTGGCAACATTGACCCAAACGACAATGCCATAGGATAGGACCTGTAAACACAAAAACAACCCCAGCAAACAGGTGAGGAGTGTCGATGTAGTAGAGTCCATCACGCTCAATCACCCCACCAATCATCGTCCCAGTTCGGGTGTCCTAAACATACATAAAATACTCATCAAATATCACCCAACACTTAAGATCTTTACATAAACAATATATTGAAAGTAGACTCAGAGAAAATTCTGGGGCACTGTAAACATCAGTAAGCCTAAGTCTGTCAAAAAAATAAACTTCACCAACACCGGTAACTGAAGAGTAGAACCCTTTAGCCAACCGTATGGACGTGACATCCGATGGCTTGTGCATAGACACAATAGTATCTTCCTTACCAGTTAGATGACTAGAAGCACCAGAGTCAACCACCCAGGTGGAGGAAGACGAAGTAGTTGCCAGGTTGGCAGAACCACTAGTAGCTGCAATAGAAACAAGATGTATTTGTCAGGAGAGGCTGACACAGTAATATCATCAGTTTGGAATAATCATCAGCAGCGAGTAAGGAATGCTGAAGCAATAGTGATAGGCATAGGTATAGAGATAGGAGCAGTCTCAGACATAGAAGGAACACTAGAGGGAGTCTCCCCCTGAACCACTACGACGGTAACTGAGCAATTCGAGGGTAACCAAACTTTGACCAACATCCACCAGAAGGATGATTTGTGTGTTGGCAGTGCACACAAGGATCGTGGACACGACCTCGTCCTCTCCCATGACCAGCTCCACAACCTTTCCAACTTGGAGCACCGCATCCTCTAGACAAAGCAAAGGCAGATGCCTTAGTAGGCGGTGTTGGAGACTGAAGAGATGTAACGGTCGAATGTGCAACATCCGAGGAGATCTTTTGTAGATGAGTATACATAGCCTCTAGATCAGGAATATCATCAAGTGCAAGTATATTCTCTCTAGCAGACAAGAAATTGGAGTTAAGACCATCCAGGAATTGACAGTGTGCATTAGAATGTGTATGGTCTTATGCCCTAATATAGGTCTCAATCTTGAATAATGTGGAATTAAAACATAACCCATCAAACATATGCTAACTGAACCTTAGCCCTAGTGTCTTTACAAGATACTTGTGTTCCCCAACAAATTGTTAATTCTGCCGTAAGCAGTTGCAGTTTTTTAGGGTGGTAACAGGATGATAACCTGACTATTAATATTGACATTAATTAGCTTACAGGTTTCACATGTATGTAAGATTCATTTGGTCTAATTTTATTGTTTGAATTGTATAAATCAAGGTGCAAAAGTAGGCATTTCAAAAGTATGAGTTGTATAGATCGAGAAATTTAGCAACAGGTACTGATATGCATGGTGGCTCATCTAGTGTTTTTCCTTGTTCCGTTAATTTGAAGGTGGTGCAAGCTCTCTATCAGTGTTCAGTAATGGCATAGGATGCGGCTCAATGTCACCTATCATTGTGACAGGAGGAAGGAATGGTGATGTAGGGCTGCACGATTTTCGTTACATTGCAACAGGACGTATGAAACGGAACAGACACTCTCATGAACAAATTCTCAGGGCCTCTTCTGCTTCAGGGATTTGCGAAAACTTGAATGGGATGCTTTGGTACATAGAAAGGGCACATTTAGGTATATAGTTTAAATTTCATGCAATTCATTTATAAGTATGTACTCGATTATCTGAATTGTTTCCCCTTGTTTGAATCTCTGTACTACTGCAGGAAGTGTGACAAATATATCAACCATTCCCAACACTAGCTTGTTTCTTTCTGGTAGCAAAGATGGAGATGTCAAACTTTGGGATGCCAAAAGAGCTGAACTAGTCTTCCATTGGCCAAAATTGCATGAGAAGCACACATTTTTCCGGTCAGGTTCTCGAGGAATTGGTGGAATAATTCGGGTAACTTTCTTTCTTGCCTGGCAATGTGTCTGGCATAAGTGTGGCCTAAACTTCTTTCTGAGAGGGATTTGTGCATGTAATGTGTAGTTGCTAAAACCCGCGTGTCATCTTTCTGTTTACAGGCTGCTGTTACAGATATTCAAGTCCTTTCTAGTGGTTTCCTTTCATGTGGTGGAGATGGTACTGTGAAATTCATTCAGCTCATAGATATCCATGATCTTCATAAATCTTGACTTATTTCTTGAGTGCAACTGAAGGAATTGAACTTCCCTGCAGCACTGATACTAATGAGATGACTGGTCATCTAGTAATGTATTTATTATTTCTTAATGCTATCCCTAAGGATTCTGATTTTTGATCAGTCACACATGAATCTTGTAGATTAATTCTTTGTATCATTTTCATAAATGTATTTATATTTTTCCAAGCGCCATGGAAGCTATCTCATATGCTTTCTGCACTCTACATATTAATTTCCAGTTACACCTAAAGAACACATGTAGAGTTGTAATTACAGGTCATTTAATTGTAGTCTTAATCATTTAGATGATCAATAAGAGATTTATTGCCACAAAGATTGATTAATACATTGTGAATGTCCAAAATTCAGCCATCCTGTCTCTCGACTGTGTAGTAGAGATCACTTCTATTTAATAGTTTTCTCATATTTTCCGAGTCTTCCTTTTGTCAGTGAATCATAATTCTGATCCAACCTTGAGATGGCACAAGTAAAGTTGCAACTAATTATTATGTATCTCTTTTAGAATGACGCTGGTGCATTCTTCTAATTGTATGCAAGCCATCTCCAGAACTGGAACTAAACATTTTTGCCTACTTGTTTGAGTCTCTTCGCTTCTGGACTTTCTTATTTACTCAAATATCAGTTAGCTATTGCTTCATATCTACATTATGCTACAACTGCATGCAACCAACAACAATTTCATCATCAGGACAATTGCCCTTGAATTGATTTTGATAAGATTCGTTTGTGAATCCAGTTTAGTCTGTCTGCCAGCTTGTTTTGGGATTACACTTGCTTGACTGTATTGGGGCGCAAATTGCTAACCAGTTGAATGATGGAAGTTTGAAATAAAAGAAAAGTGGGTCCCCGTGGTACGTGTGGGGTTGAATGTCCTTTTTGTTTCTATTGCTTTAACAAATCTTCCATGTAAATTGACTGAATTGGTCAGCGATGATGATGGCAATGGTTACGATCCTGATGATTGATATAGAAGATTCATGCAAGAAGGCTACTTCAATGCTGGATGCTGGTGGTGATGGGTCCCTGAAAAACACTGGCCTGAATACACGGTCACTCACGCTCACAGGATAAGTCCTCATTGCCACTTAAGTGTGGCCGTTTCTTGTTTCTTTCAAAGGGCTGATACCAACTCTCTATCTCATTTCTACCACATTTTCTCGGTCCGCAAGCATCTTACGCGGCTAAAACAGGGAACGCATATCTGTCAACCTAAAAGTTTAGCTGGTCGAAGTATTTCCTTTCTTCTCAATAGCTAACGCAGTTGGTCTATTTGGTGTACCTAGATGTGTTGGCTATATAAAGAGGAAAAGATCTATGGTGAATCTTTTTTCCAATTATGTACATGTCCCATCACTTTATACAATGGTCATCGGCAAAATATATCTATTCTTTTAGGTTCCGTTTGGTAAGGGGAATAAGTTTGTGAAATAAGTAGAAAAATATGGAAGAAGTGGAATAAATGATGGATTAAGTGAGTTAATCTGTTTGAATGTTAGGCATGTTAAGTGGTATGTTAAAGTTATTCCATGGAGAAAAGTGGAATAAGTTTCCAATGTGTTAACTCGTTTTCAGACATGTTAAGTTCCAAATATGTTAATTCATTTTCAGACGTGTTAAACACTTAACACATGAAATAAACATGACCTTAATCTAAGTAAATTTGTAACTGGCTATAGTTAAATTGTTTAGATTTTCTGTGTTTCCCTCGATCTCATTTAAATTTTTTGGTGTCAACTTTTAGTTTCATGTACGATATTTGCATTTTGGATGGTGTCCTTTTCAGTCTTTCATCATCTCTCTCTCTCTCTCTTTTTTGGGAAAGTCTTTCATTATCTGTTACATTTCTCTAATATGTAATTCGCAGTAACCCTCGACATGTTCATCGAATGTAATAACACGGTCTGAACAACACCATCCACTTCAAAATAGGATTTACCCGCTTGCAAGTTTGTAATTGGGAATATCCTCTGGGCATCCCTATTTGGTTGATGTGGATTATGGATTTCCCTTTCCTCTTGGTTCTTATCTCCTATTTTACCACCCCATGTCATTGTCGACTCAATGTTTCCTCGGCATATCCGCAAAATATCTCTCCGGCCAAAGAAGAGCTTGACGCTTTCGACTAAAGTTTGACGCCCACAGAGCTTCGGCTGTTTGTTTCATGATAACTGGCGGCTATAATCACCTGTTATGATGTGTCAGTGGTGAATGGTGTTGGTGGGATTGACTTCTTGTTGCGTGGTCAACGGATGCGCAAAGGACCTAATCCCTTGCATGTACGAGTAGAAGTGACAAGATAGGGATGACGTATATGTGTTTCTATGTTCCTATTTACTCCTGAAGTCGATTTATATGTTGATGTAGATATTTAAAAATGTGGAAAAGCATGTTATGATGTCATAAAATCATATTGATGTCAATGGGCATATGATGCATATGCTTGGATATAGAGATTACATCTAATATGTAATAATCTAATAAAATACTTAGAGAAGGTCTAGTGTGTCATACATGTACTCACAATATGACCGGGGGTGTGGGTGAGGAAATTCATAAGGTTATAAACATCACTTAACTCACGGATACGAAGTTTCCTGTACATGTTCACCGTGTCCTTGACCTCCTCAATGTACTCCACGACGGCATCCACCACCTTTGCCATTCCGACTCCCTTGCATACATTGCCTTCCCCCACTCCTAGCCTCCCCGCATCGACATTGCCTTCTACACCACACCCCCCATCGTGCCCTGGTCGACATCGTCATCTCCCTTGGCAACGCCACCAACGATGCCTAGGCTCCTCTCCCTCCTCCAGCCAAGTTGCCCTATGAGGTAATTCGTCATGTTTCTAGGTGCAAGTCTATAAAAATTCTTTTCTTTAAAGTGGATGTATGGCGTATGGTTAACATGTAACCGTAGCTAGTCAAAAAAATTAACAGAAGGGTATATCTGTCAAATGATGTAAATTTATAAGGATATATATATATATAAAATTAACAAAAGTATATGTATTTAAGGATATTGATGTAAAAATCCCAAAACAGATATATGACAAGATAATCCATATGTGTTTAGTTTATACACCAATAGAACAACCAATTGCTTGCAATAATACATTATCTAACGTCAGCGACTTCTGGCCATCTTCAGCATATATGCTTAGAGCCAATGATGTGAGAACATACTCATAGATGAAGCCATTGTTGATGATAGCAGTGGTGAACCAATTTGTGCCAAGAGTTCTGCTTTAAGGTTCACTTTTGATTCACCATGACTCGTTGAGCATAACAGGCCCTTGATCACAGCTGGTTATCCTAACTGATTGCTAGAAAGCAGAGGGTTTACCTCCAATTCTCCCACACGTAGTACCTTAGGCCATCGTTTGCCGTACTTATATGTTCCCGGTAACTGTAGAAATTACATGAGCAATGCACTTCAACCAATATTGATATCATCTCAATTCTACCAGGAGAGGGAAAAAAAAACAAAAGAAGTAATGATATATAGTGGTACTCTTGGACTTGAAAAGTTTAATGAATTCTAACATAGCAAGACATTTTCCTGAAAGTGGAGATTTATTATCTTTCTACCTTGTGCCCATGTTGCAAGACCTGGAAGCATGCAACTTCCACCTAAGCTTTCTCACGAGATTTTCTTAGTTATTTAAAAATGTTTCAATGAACTCCCATGATAGAAAAACGGGGAGCCACATAGACGTTATGCCGAGGGGTTAAAAGCCCAACCACGAGAAACTGCCGAAAGGGGGTCCCACAGCCTATGTTCCTTAAATCTGGTGAGATGGTTTGTGAACCTGGTGATTTTGATCAAATAATTTAGCACATTACGTGAGTAATGGACAACCCATGGCTTGTCTCACCAATCTGCGAAGATAATTTTATTGTCAACATCAGGTTATGCCGATTTCTAAAGCAATAATAGACTTTATTGGCAATGTCATCTCGCAATCTATTCGCACAGAAAAACAGAAGAGGCCCACCAAGAGCAAAACGACTCTCACCTTCTCCTGCTTATCTAACTCGCAGGGCAAAAGATGCAAGATTTACAAAAATGAATATATTAAGGCTTCATTTGAGTGGAGGGTAAATTTTATCTTATGTGGATAAGATAATTCATGGGATAAAAAAAATTTATCCCACACACATATATCCTCATGTAATTTGATTTATTTGCTTATGATGGTAACATTCATTGCATCCACTTATATACGATTGTCACTTACACTATTATTTTTGTATACATCATAATCCACCGAAAGTTAATAGTATTATTCATCTTATCCATAACATATTAACTATCTCACCAATTTACCTCACATCAAAACAAAATCTAAAAACTTTAAAGAAAATATTGGCCAGGTATACGGTCATATAAGTGATTTCTACAACTTTTTAGTAATATATCATTTAACCATGTTTCGTAACTCGAAGGAGGACAAGGTAAGCTCAAAGAAGAGTACAGGAAAAAAAGGCATTTGAAGAGGCTCGAACAAAGTCAAGTACAAAAACATTTGGAGAGGGCACAAAGAAAAAAAAAAAAGAAAAGAAAGAAAGAATAAATAAATAAATAAAACGGTTGAAGATCAATCTTGCATCTTTGTTTTCTTTTACTTCTTGGAATCTTCCTGAGAAGACTTCCAAATGGATGTGCGGACTTTTTTTTTTTATTTAAAAAAAAAATCCTACCTTAGTATTTAGATTACACTAGGTCAAAAACTTATTTTGGAAGTTGCCTCGAATTTTTTTTTTTTTAATTTATTTCCTCACCAGTTGGAATAAAAGTAACACCTAAATATCTACCCTCTGGAAATCCAAGCCAAATTTTACCTACGTGATGAGCTATGGCAGCAAATTGCTCATACGATTACTTGATTGGAATTGGAAATTTCTCTTGGTGGCCTGGATCGCGGACCAAACACATACGGCAAGTA
The DNA here is from genome assembly GCA_037157565.1 of Thalassia testudinum. Taxonomy (NCBI): domain Eukaryota; kingdom Viridiplantae; phylum Streptophyta; class Magnoliopsida; order Alismatales; family Hydrocharitaceae; genus Thalassia; species Thalassia testudinum. The sequence goes on along the minus strand of JAZHRO010000077.1, from coordinate 16,497,787 downwards.
ATGGAAGTATGGCTTGAAAATAGTTAATCATCTTTTTGGGGGCCACCAAGATAGAGAATTTCCATTAAGAAGAAAACAGGTACCATAATTCTCACTTTCTTCCTCTCATTAATTTCCCTATCAATTGACATAAAAAGTTTGGAAACCCTACTCAATTTATAAATCCAGTACAAGAGATGAGAGCCTGCCATTAAAGTCAGGTTGTGTTGGATATCCCACTCCTGCTTCTGGGTGTGGGAGAACGGGAGATGGAAGATAGAAGAGAGGAATAAGTCGCTCTTTGTGTTTGGACGAAGGATAAGTTTGAGTAATTCCTATATATTATGGTATTTGTTTTGGTTGTGATGAGTGGTAGCCGCAGGGGGGACTAAAGTAGCTAGCTAGAATCAAGCAAATTTCTAATTTTGTCCCTAGCTTGATCGATTGGTTATGGGAAGATAGTGTTTTATAGTTGAAGAAAATAGAATGGACTCATCTCTAATTTCCACGTCGAGGAATTGGGAAACAAGTGGCGCCACTTGCAAATCATAATGGCAGGTAGCTGCTGAAACATAAGCTAGCTAGCTATAGTTTCTCAATACAAGAGCAAGTTACACCATCTAACTATTGGCGTAGGTGCTATATATGTGGATGATGGAATCCTTCTGGTGTCCAAGAAAGCAGATTTGCCTCTAAGTTACATGGAGTCCCTGCTATTAAGGCAGGACGTCTGCTCCACCAAGCTGCCTTGCCAAGAGGAGTTTGCAGAAAGATACATGTTTGGGATACAAGAGACCTCACAGGGAAACCCACAACCTCTCTTTTCAGGAAATGGGTTCTGCCATCGAACCGTGCACTTTTGTCCGGTGGTGAGTCATCCGAATGGTAAAAATAGATTTTGCAGAATTTTGGATGAGATTTTGAGTACGGCAGACGGTACCCCTTACGATTATCATTCACATTTGATTACGGTAGCTATAATAATTAAGTTCAATTTCAAATCTTGGATGGCTAAAATATTAAGTACTCTGAAAAAAAAAAAACAAAGTTCCCACCTAATTTTCCTGTCTGGAAAGGGTCCCTATGTGTATATCTCAATCTTTGGTGGTGAGAATTAAGAAGGAAACAAAGGTCCAGATGTCTGAGAATAGTAATTTCGTCGTAGGATTTGAAAATTTTAATACCCCTTGATCCCATCGCCAGATAGCTTTCACCGATGACTCCTTAAGTAAGGAAACAACTCGTTACATTTATTAGAAAATGAAACCCACTGTGCATATCTTTGAAATTCAGGACCGTGTGGATGGTCGGAGATTTTTCTCAATAGATCAATGAACCTTCTGCGTACACAGAAAGTGGATATCAAACTTGACATCGGATCCATTCCCTTCCTCGCCAAAAAAGAGTGGGCCCACTTCCATCGTTCTCCTATGTCCACCTAAAAGTTGTTGCGTTAAATTTTGCAGGTGACCGAATGTAAAGATAAATTTATTCTAAATTTTGAAATTTATTCTCGAGATAACTTTTATCTCAAAATAAAGGATAAATCGCTGTATTCCGGTGAGAGACCCTAAGAAGCGTCTAAAATTGAATAAGTCGTGGCGTGTCAATGGCCTTTCAACAGATCACTCTAAAATATTTAGTCTCCCTCCTTCCACTCGAAAAGACGCAATCGGGCTAATTGAGTGCAAGCCGTCAGCACTGCTTGGGTTAGGTGCCACAGTTTCGAATCACACCCACTCCCTGCACCGCCACGTGGACCCACAAGTACACTCGCCCTGGCCGCCTTGGGCCGCACCTCTTGTCAGCCACGAAAAAGCAAACAACGGGAGCTCAGCTACAAAAACTCCAAATAAAATCCGGTGTTAGCAAATCCACCCACCGATCCCAGCGAATCTCGGCCGTCCATCCGAACCACAAGCGTCCAGCACTCTCGGACGTCATGCGGTGAGATAGATGGAGATCGGGTTGAATCCCAAATTTTCCGTTTTCACGAGAGTGGATGGATAATTTTTCTTAGGCAAAAAAAATTATTAATACTTTAATGCATGCTCCGTAATTAAACAAGATGAAAACATGAAAACATACGTTGGAATATATTTCGTAACACGTGATCTGAAGTCATATTTTAATTTAAGAAAGAAATAAAATATATCGATTGAAAATTAAAATCTATCCGTCAAAAATTAAATAGATCGATGTAAAATTAAAATATATCAATTAGAAATAATTTGTAATCAGTTAAAAATTAAAATACATCGATCGAAAATAAAAGTATATAGATTTATTTTAATTTTTTATTAATATTAAATAATTTTTTATTTATTAAAAAAATTTCATCGATAAATAATTAAAATACATAGATTAAAATCACCGTTCTCACTTCTCGCATTTTAAAATACGTTATAACATACTTTTAATTACTTTTTAACTTTTAAGTAATCATTTCATGAGGCTATTGTCACCCATGAAAAAAAGAAAACGTCACCCCCTACCTCCAACCAATTCATCATGATCGGTTAGATATTTGAAAACAAGACGAAATAGGAAATGGGACAAACTTCTGAAGGGACTCATATTTTGGTGGAAAATATCATACTAAACAACACCGAAGCTTCTCCTTTACTTGTCATTTAGTACTTCAACAAAATAAGTACAAGGAAGGGGTGAAGAAGGGGGTTGATTTGCATTTCGACTTTTGATTTGATCCTTGAACTTCGAAGTACATTATATCATCCTAAAGTTTTTTAGTTGCATCAATATAATACTTTCGATGTTACTATTACCAACGTTTGAAGTTGTCTTGTCTAAACTACACATCAACGTTTGCAGGTTGGTCTTGGCCCAATTCTGGAATGCAACAGGTAACAAATGATAGCTGCATTCGCTGTTTTTCCTTTTTGTTTTTTTTTTTTTTGGGTGTGCGGGTGTTGATACGGGTAGAAAAATCAAGGATGATGATACTGACGCATTTCAACGTTTGGGGGGCAACATTGATATTTAGTAAAACGCTTGGAGAGTTTAGTGAAATTATTCTTTTCTTTCTCCGAAAGAGAGGCATCTCTGGAAGTTACAGTTGAAGTGGTGAATACGGGAGCACTGGGGAGAAAGCGTCGTCTGCACCGCTGCTGCTTTTGTCCGCAGTCCTCCCTCCTTTGATCTGGAAGCGAGCTCTTGGGATCTTATTCTGAAGTGGGTTCCCTTTTGATCCCATCGATATCGTTCTTTCGTGGAGAAAGGTGTGATCTTTTTGGTGTTTGAGAAGGTAGAACGATCCGTTCTCTTGATCTCTGCTGTTGTTCTGCTGTTTTGGTAAAGTGAGGCTTTGTGGATCCGCGCTTTTCTTGTGTGGATTTCTGCTCCCCTGGAATTGGGTATCTGTTTTTTTTGATGAAATTTGGGATTTTTTCGTGGGATTGGAGATGTTGGATGCCAGTGGGTTGGTGGGTGCTTGACTTGTTTCCACTTTTCACTGTTTAGATCGTGTTCTATAGGAGTGGTATGATGTTACTGCACCTTTGATCTTTCCAAAAGATGGTTTTTCTGTGTTCTTTGGAATAAGGATTTGGGCTGGATTGCTATAATTTGAGTTTATGGTAAAGGATGTTGTGTACTTGTTGCTTGATCCCCATGTCATTACTGTTTGCGGCGTTAATTGTGTTGTCAGGGCTTCATCCGTAAGACTGGTTGGCCCTTCTTTGTGGCTTTGTATTAAGAATAGTGGGGATCAAGTGATCTGGACCGTTTCTTGATACCATGTTCTACTTCTGAGGTTTCTCAACCATATTCTCATAAGGGAGTCTCAATTGTGTTTCCATGTGGGAGACAGAAGGATATTGGATTTTTGGTATCAAGAAATATGATTTTTTCCCTCATTGCATGACTGGCGGGCTTCGGCAGGGGAATGTTCCCATTTTATTCTTGAATGTCATTTAGTTGATCAAGTTGATCTTCTAGAAAAACCTGGTGGTTACATGAGCCCTTGACTCACTTGGAAACTATTTGATGAGGACCTTAAATAGATATTTAAACAAAAAATATGATTTGCATACTTTGCTTCTTCACCTAAGATTTTCTGGGGAATTTCAAAATTCCAATTTGGTCATATCACTTTGTGGGGCCATTTAATTCATTCCTCAAAACTCAGCTTTTGATAAAGGCCATCGGTTGGTTGGGAGGCTCTCAGGGTACTTTCCAGAACTTTGGCACATTCACATAGGATCTCAGGTACACCTTTCTTGCCTGCCGATAGGCACTCGATGTAGCAACAAACCCTTCAGATGCCAGAAAGAACCGATTGCATTTTCCGAAGTTCCTCTAATCAACAGCAGATTGATGTCTTATGATACATTGATTGCATCGTCAGGATTATTTTTGATTTTGTGGTCTGCAACGCTTTCCAATAGTGGAACTCATGGATTGCAAACCTCCTTTTAGTCTGTATGTATCTGTGTGTGTTTGGATGGTGGTGGTGGTTGTTGAGGTTTGTCCTTGTCTGCATACCCAAGTGATTTTCTTCAATGAAGCTGGAAGAATTGGAGCCTCGAGAAGTCACCATTTCAACTCTAAAAGGAATTGTTTTTGCATGACTTGATTTTCGTTTAGGAGTGTAGGTTTACCTTCAGTGAAATTAAGGTTCTTGTTCATTTGTTTTAGTTTTCCTTTTTCCACTGTAAATGCTACTTTTGGAGCAAGTATGAGAGTCATTTTGAGTTTTACGCTCACATTTAGGAGAACTTGTGGGTTCTTCAATATTCCCTCTTGCTTTTTTGTCTCTTATATGTTTCACTCTTGTCTATGCCTCGTATAAAACCAACCTGTTTCTGTGAGAAGTACTAACCTTCATGATAAGAAATTCAAAGTAGGGGTTATATGTAGACCTTAATCTAAACAGACATTCAAAATGAAATGCACGTGAAATACCTTTCAAATAGTATGTTAAGCTTTTTCCTACTGTACAAGAACTGGATCCAAGATGAGAGACATGCAACGGCAAAGAAGCAAATAAAAAATGATTAGGAGACAATGAAATCTGTTGCAGCTGTTTATTTCTGGATGTCGTGGTTTCGAGGTGCTAGGATCCCTCTCTCTGAAACAATCGAGTCTGGCCAAGCATCAATCATCACTTGGTCTTTCTATCGGATGGTCAACGAATTCTCTTGCCACCCTCAATTGTTTGATTGATCCCTCAAGGAAATGATACTGTTGACTACTCCCTTGTTTGAGCCATCACTCAATCCCAAGGTTTCATCCTTTCCCTGGGCACCTACCTCACTTGATCGCCTACTTCAAGCTCTTGATCCACAACCTTCTAGCTGGCTTAGTTCTTGACATTTAACTACAGAACCACAAGATGAGTGATCAGCGGAATTGGAAGGAAGTGATGTTTTTAGAAGAGAATGCCATCTGTTCTCTATAGGAATGGAGAATGGAAGAGTTGATGCCACTAGCAACAACTAGAGATAAAGAAAGGCGGGGGACACATTCTGATAAGTAATGGGTGCTTGACAACCAGCGAACATCTAGGATGATACTTATAGAGCATGGACAAGGAGAGATCAAGGAATTCAACTTTAATTGGCCATTTCTCGTTACGCATGGGCATGTGTTGCCACCCATTGATGGTTGTGTTGGTATTATGAGGTGAAAGTTGCAAGCATTGCCAAAAGAGTGAAAACTATAAAGTAGGTGATGGCAGACATACTTAGCAATTCCACTGTGGATCCACCATGGTTTTGGAATTCACTAAAAATAACAACTGCAACGTCAGTCACCATCTCCATATCTCATTTACTTGTAAGCTCGATTGGAATAATGGACTAATGGATTTCTCCTTTTGATGAAGAAAAACCACTTTTTTGGTTAGAAATGATAATAATTGTGGACAGTCCATATATTTTGATAGCACAATCTCTCCAACCTAATCGATACCATTCTGTTTAATGTAGAAACCTCCATATCTTAGAGACGAGGGGGAAAGGGGTAGACTTCTCCCTCAGTTCTTCAGTCTTCACATCAGTATTCCTTGCTGCTTTTTTCTATTTTTTGTCACTAAGCAGAGTGCAATATAGAATTTGAAACTCTTTGACAGGCATTCCATGTTCCTGAAAGGGATCCCCAAAAATATTTTATATTTTCCCCTTTCAAAAAAAATAAAATTTCCGATGACCATCTCTATTTTATGTATTTGGAGAATACTCTTTAATGGATGGAATATTCCTATTTTGTCAATACCAATTGCATCAATATTACTGGCAGTGAATTCGAAAACTATTTGGTACTTTCCATTTCTTTGGATGTTATGATTGTTCAATAATTTGCTTCATTACTTTCAATAGTAGCAGCTGTGAATCTGCTATTGAGTCATCCATTTTCGTTTTTGACAAGTTCAATGGACTTTGCTGCAGTCATATGGGGATCCTTGCTAATATCATGTAAAAGAAAAAAAATTGAGTTAGGATGCTCTTCTGACTCCTTGGTAAATCAGGTCAAGAAGTAAAAACTGCATAAACAGTGCATATGTCAAAATGGCATGAAACATTTCAGCTAAGATAGACCTGGATGATATTGTGGCACTATATTCTTCTGCTCTGTAAGATCTCCTTATCTTCTTTTTCTTCTAGATTGAACAACTCTGCAAGCTTAGAGGGCATCAGAATGCTACCATTCTCTCTATGATTCATGAATTGCTTGTTTGTTTTTTGTTGGTGTTTTCCTTTCCTTTCTTTTCTTTCTTTTTTTTGGGTGGTGGTGTGTGTGTGTGGGGGGGGGGGGTTGTGTGGGGTTCCCCAATTTAGGATGGGTGTCAATGCCAGCACTCTAAAATGTAGGCATGGAATTGCTACATTCCAAAGATGGTTGCGTCCAAACCTATAGCTCAGGAGGTAACTTATGTAGTTCTTACTTTTTATGTAAGTAGTAAGAAAATGCCATTAATGCGTTACCCTATACTTTGCAAGAAGAATCACTTAATAGAAGTTTTTTGAATTGACCCTACTTTATGTCCTTTGAAGTTTGCAGTGAATAAATAAAAATTCTTTCAGTTTCTTCAAGAATAAATAAGAAAACCTTTTTCCTTGATGGGTCGTTATGATTTCGTGGTAAATTATGAAAGACCTTTAACTAATTCTTCAAAGAATCGGTTATAAATCTTCCATCTATTTATAGGATTAGGGGTTCGAATATGCAAACTGAATTATAGATTAGACTAAAATAATCATCTTGTTGAATTGAATAATTGGTAAGAAAGAGCATAATTTTTGCAATTTCTATTATTGCTCAACAAACATGGATCAGAAGTTTGAATTTCAAGAACTTTAGTATATATAAAAGAATAAATCATCATAGCATTTTTAATGAGAATGCTCTGGTGAGTACCTTCAAGGTACCCTCTCTTTTCCATTTAAAAAAAAAAAAAAATCATCATAGCAAGTTAATGGTTGTGAATCCCGCTTTCAAGATGTTGCACATGAACAACAGAATAGCATGAACTACTTAAGAGTTAATCGTATCACAATTAATTTTTATTCTTAATATCATCACTACATCGCATCAACCGAATAATTCTAACTCTTCAATCACATTCTATGATGCATTTTTGGGAGAATTGTTTGTAATTTTTTGGCCATGGTTGCTCCAAGGCCCTGATAATTGAATCTTGATAACCACTTTTCCTCTTTTTTTTAAAAAAAAAAGAAAAACCCTCTTCAACTACATGAACCGGAGATACCACTTATTTGGAGTATAAATACATAACATCAAACCTAATATTTGACATCATTCAAATTATATAAATGTCACCTTAAATGAGCAGAAAAACTATCGAAATAGAGGAGCTACTAAGCCCACAGATCAACTCTCCAAACCTTCAATTCCTCGATCCATCAAAAGGTTTCCCCAATTTGATGTTCTGCACCCCTTATTTATAGTTTTTGATGATGATGGAGTCTTCTCCTAGAAGCTTCCTTGCATGTGGTCCAATCAGTCTTTGCCATGTACATTTGTCTGACCTGGTTAATGTTGATGTGTCCTTTTTGTTGATGTGTCGAGGTTTTTGACATAATTCTTCCTCAGTTCCTGTTTATGTTCATCACAACTACCTCGTGTCATTGTTGTAATTTATTTGACCACAAGGGTCTTTTTATTTAGCCTTCATGGCTTTATTTCATGGGCTCTTGTCCCTGGTTTGATGCTTGGATTCGCTTAGGTTGAGTAGCCTTTTTTAAGTTGCCTATCTATTAAGTTGATCCCTTCTTCTTTTAGAAGGATTTATCAGGGGTCGGTCCTTTTTTCACTTATGACTCATGAGTACTCGAACATTGGTCCATTTATCATAGTCAGGTTTTTTGACTTTTGGATAGGGTTGGCCTTTTCCTCTTATGGTACTTGAGCAAGTTTTTCATATAATTATTGATCTCGGAGATTCTAGTGAGATTTGAGTAAATCAATTGTCGGACTCTCTATTGTCAATTTATTCTGACTACTTATTCGAGTTTTCTGGCTTGTCGTCTTTCCTTCTTGATTTATCGATTGTCGGCTTGTTTTTCCTGACTACTATGCTTGACTTCTTTGCATTTGCTTCCTTTGCCCAAGTGCCTTTAATCATCAAAATTATCAAATATCAGTAGTACTCATAAAAATATGCATTTAATTTGGTAAGTTTTATCCCCTATCACATGGTAAATTTGTTCATTTTCGGCTTCCCTCTTCCCAACAGTCTTACTTCACATTTAGAGGTTCTTGTACAATGTTAACAATTAACCCTCACAAAAACAATATTAACAATCAACCCACTACCTTTCCAATCTTTGTCCTAAGATGCCAAACAAATAGTCTATACTTGCTGTCACATCTGTACACAGTCATGAATAAGTGATGTCTCTTTTACATGCTAGTGTTCTATTTGAGCATGTCTTCCAGGTGTACTACCTTTTCGTCTTTATAAAAATACCTGCACTTTTGTTTTCTGGGTGCACTTACCTTGGGATCGCTAATGTTGGAAGAAAGGTCTTCTATATAATAGCATTTGTGTCTTGAAGTTTTGATTTATAAAATATACTTGACTTTTTTCAGCATTATATTCTTTTTATTTCAGGTTTTGCAAAAATAGTTCTATGTATGCTAGGCAGAACTCCAGAACTGTAATATGTTCTAGGTAAAAAATTAATGGCAGCAGCTGAAGCAAGGACTGCCTGGCAGCGCATGGCTAACCGCTGCTTTGTTCAAGAAGATGCTAAAAGAGCCCCAAAGTTTGCCTGCTGCCCATCTTCTGCTTCCAAGCTGCAGAATGACTCTGGCAATGAAGATGCTACAAATGAGAAGGATCACCCTGCTTTGAATTTTGCACATCTTAACTGGAACCCCATTAACTTAAATCTTCCACTGGACACAAAATGGTGGCTTCAAGTGCAGCCAAGCTTTGGTTATCAGGAGTGGACAGGGGAAGAATTACATTTGTCAGAAGGCAAGATTGAAGAAAAGAAAGAGGCAAGGGATACCCCTTCTTCAGAATCAGAAGCCAAAACTGACCTGGGCAATGACAAGAATACTAATGCCAATTTGGAGCCACCTAGAACTGTATCCACCAAATTATCTAGACGTCATTCTGAACCAAAGATTGAAGGGATGAAAGCAGCAACTAGCAGTCCAGAGTTTCTTAAACACAAAATGAATTTGCATGAGAATTGGTATGAAGGTGATTGTCTAAGAGATCAGAAGGCTGCTGATCCACTAATATCAGGGAGAAAAGACAATGCTTGCTTTGATGTAGCACCACATTGGGTCAGTGGAGAAAAAACTGAACCTTGGTGGAAAGTTGCGGATAGAGAGGATCTGGCATCTTTTGTTGCAAAAAAATCTCTAGAACACTTCGATAATTGTGATTTACCCCGACCTCAGAGAATGCATATTAGCAAAGGTGCATTTCCTTGGTTTGAGAACTATGAAGATGACGGAACCCTGCCCTCGTCTTTTGGTAACAATCAGAATGCTGACACTTGCATTCAATCAAAGCATACTGCACATAGCTCTTCCTGGAGTGATGAAAGAAGGCATATGTCACCTGGTAAAGTTGATAACCCATTCTTGGATTCAAGTATTTCTCCAAGGTATAATCTAGTCACCCATATTTTTCATGCTTTTTTTTTCCAATCTAAAATGATTTCTATCTACTTTTACGAGTACTCTCCTGTCTATACATGTGTGATTGTGCATGTTGTGTTGCCATCGAGCTTAAAACTAATCAGAAAAATTGTTTATTAACTATTTCACAATTTTAATGTCTTTAGATGGAGACTATTTTCTCTACAGTCCCCTCTTGACTATGCCTTCTTTTGGTCCAACAAATGGACAAATAGTGGCGAGACATAGAGTTTAAATCTCAACCTATGGATCCGTGTGGTTTTGATGCTGAAATTCATCGATAACTTGAGCTTGACTTTTATTAACTACTTTGGGATTGCTCTATTTTTGGATTTGGGACTATTTTCTCACCATGTTTTGAGATTGCCGTACTTGTTACTTGTTACTTGTTCTGCTTTATAATTATTATTTTGCAATAACAAATCATATAATGGGCTGAAGGTGTTGAGGCATGGGTTATTTTCACACAGATGGCTAGCACAGAGTCACGGCCTTGGAAATGGATGAGCATTTGCATCCTCTCATGGTGCAACAGAGGGGACAAAAAGGGGTTCCAAGACTGCGAGTGGTTTTGGCCCCAGACTCCAAAGGTGGCTGTGGACCAAGATAGAGGCTCAAAAACAACTGCCTAGAACTAAAATCCTATAGTGAGTCTGTCTTCTTAGGAGAAAACTTTGAAGTTTGAGGTTGAGTCATGAACTATGTTGGTCATACAATCTTTAGGGTGAAGAATTGAAAGGGATCACTGTTGTACAGTCGCGGCCAGGGATGAATCAGTGGTCTTGAGATGATCCACTTATAGATAGTGTCTGGTTCTGGCTCCCCCACTTCCCATTCCTGATTCCACTGATTCACTCCTTCCACAAGTTCTTATGCAAATTTTTGCTTGGACCCTTCTGCTTCCACAACTGGGGAACCATGTTCTTGCGGTTCCTTGACGGTGGTTTTCCATTGTTTGAACTCAAAAGAAGTTTAAACTCAAAAGAAGTTTGAACTCGCTCATCAATACTCAATAGTTCATTGTTTGGCCTGAATCAAGGAGGCTTTCTCAGACTTTTGCATGCAATCAGATCCCCACACATCAGAACACTTGCTTCTATCAATTCAACAGAAGGGGGGAGACTCCATCAACTGAGTATGATATTAGCCTTCAGTATTGTATGGTGTACCCCAACACTCTGTGAAAATAAATCAACATGAAACATATTTTTACATGTTTTGATTTACAAGAACCTGTTTTTACTTTCTAGGTGTAAAAGCTCATTATGAATGGGAAGTTAAAACTCACTCATTTATCCAGTGACCCTAGATCCAGTGACCCATAACCACTTAATACAAAAAATCAGAACATTGTATACGGTTGAAAATAGTAAATTGTCCTGCCAACACAAGATTCCCTTTATACTATCACTGCTTCTAAAAATTCTGTAGGTACTGCACTCAACTGCGGACAGATAACAGCAAAGTCCCGTTGTGATTTCTCTAGGGTATATGTTAGTCGCGATTTCTCTAGCAGATGCTTCAACCCTCTACCAAGATTACATTACATAGTCTGGAAATTAAACACTAAAATTTAGGATAAAGGAAGCCAGAATTTTCATGGTTTATGATGACATGAACCATGTGGTTATGCCTATCTTTCACTTACATATAGCAAAAATTGTATTATTACAGGCCCACATTCTCACAAATATTCTCTAACCGAGTGGTACAGGACTAAATGAAATATCTGCTGTTGACATGTTAAAATGATCTTGAGAAAAATTCCATTACTCAGATAAATTAATTTATGTAGCCTGCATCATGGTCGAAATAACTTCCTTTTGCAATCCCGTTTATTGATGAAGTAAAATGGCCCTCTGTCCAGAAACCTGTAAATGGTATTAGCAGCAAAAGAGTATGCTTACTTGCTTCATGTTTTAATCAGCATCATGTGCCATCTTTTCTGCAGTTTTGTGTCAATGACTATTGCCATCTGATAGTCTCGTGTTCAAATATACAACATACAGCAACTAAGGCTGCATTTGGTGGTGAGTGGTGAATTAAATGGGTATTAACCTACCCCGGGTAGTTTTGTGGCCACATTGCTTACAATTCAAAATAGGGTTAATTGGTGGATTGAGTTTGCAATGCATTGCAACTCCCAATAAAAAAACCAACCAACACCAAACCTAACCAGCAAAAAAATCTTAACTTTATTACAAAACATCATCTAAAAAAAAAAGTAAATAAACTGCAAATCTTAATTCACTACTTACAAGTATCAACTTGCCTATCGCATGTCATCCCCTCCTGCAGATCAGTTCTATGCACGTCACCGTTGTGCCACAGCCCTAGGATTTTAATCCAAAAGCCCAGATGTAGCATGGAAGTGCTATGCCAGCTGTCGGATTTTGATACAAAGTCCACAAATAGGAGGTTTGGGCTGAACCAAAGTCCACAACCAGAAGCAGTCCTGCGCAGTGCAGTTTCCACTATGTTTGGACCATTTGATTTTGATCCAAGGGCCCAATAGCAAGGGATCCAAAGTACTAACCCACTACTTATCCCGCCACATAATCAAACACCTTTTTTCCACTTAACCTTTCCTAAGAATTAATTAGCTTAAAGTTAACCCACAACGAATTGCTGCCTAATTTGTTGCTGTGTAATATTCCTACGTATTTTAATCACCATCTCAGTGTCAACTTGGTAAGCTTGCGTTGCAACATTTCACAAACTATCTATGATTTGCACCCATGATTACAGGAGCACCTCTGATGTCAAGGACAGGAAGGAAAGAATCCTTCCCTCGGGTGACCGTAGCAAGGCCGAGCTTCTGGAAGCGCTGTGCCACTCCCAGACCCGAGCGCGGGAAGCCGAGATAGCCGCACAGAAGGCGCACAATGACAAAGAGCACGTCATCAAACTATTCTTCAGGCAAGCATCTCACTTGTTCACATATAAGCAGTGGCTTAGACTGCTGCAGCTTGAGAAGCTGTACCTCCAGCTCAAGATCAAAGAGGAACGAGATCCTCCACCCTGCTCCTCCGACTTGCCATGGGCAGCTGCAAGTCTGGATTGGCTCAGGGATGATTGGTGCAAAGACGAGCAGAGGAGAGGGAAGGAGCAACACCCTTGCGGCATTTGCGGGTTTCTAGTGGCGTTCGCCGTGGGCTTTGGTCTGGCCAGTGCTGGGTTGCTGCTGGGTTGGACCTTTGGCTGCTTGTTGCCAGTGTAGGTGAATTCATTGACATTGAAAGAAGAATGAGAACTGCAGCGAAGAATCTTTTTAAGGAATCATTCATTGATGTCTTTAATGATCCTTGTATAAATTGTATGTAAAGGTTGGTATGGGATAGCATGGTAAGTTATACGTCGCAAGGAAACTGTACATGTGTAGTTTGTCTTAAGGGTGATTGAGCTGCGATATGATCACCAATTTCGTGGGATGTATTCGGATGCATAACTTGTGGTTTTCATGTTCGTGCCTGATCGGATTCTGTTTGGTGTTTATCAGGACGTTGGTGGTTGGTCCATGCCAAATTGGAATCAGAATTTCTCCAGTCAAGCTCTGTGGTGGTTGCATAATTCCAGGAAATCATGTATTGTTTCTAGCAAAGTTGCAAGTAATGGCCAATTCACACTTTTTCTTGAAAAGGAAAATCGATTAGCACCTTGTGGTTTACATCCCATATCTTTCAGTGTCCAACTGATAAGTGCCTCCTTCTTGTTCTTTGTTATGGCTACTCAATATCTCGGCACCTTGCTTCTTTGCAACTCAACTGTCAAAATTTGCCCTTATAAAATCTGCAAACAACCTACTCAGAAGCCACTTCTTTTGGTTGCCATCTTGGTCTGACTTGTTTACAAGCAGTCTTTAAAGGTGATAAGACGGGAAATTTTGGCGCATTTCTCTTTAGGGCTAGTTTGTGTAAAGGGATATCCCCTTTGAACAACAAATATTTCCTGTTTGTGTAGGGGGATGTCCCTTCACTTATTAACATTGATTAGGCCCTCTGAACGCCAGATAAACTAACCCGTGATGAAAGGGGATTTGTCCCTCCATTTAGGAGATAGCCCATGCTTGCATGTTTATTTGCGAGGTTAAAGTATCCCTTCCCTATATCTTGTATGCATTAGCCCTTATTTGTTAACCCTTCATGTAAATATCAATAAGGGATTTTGCATCTTCACACCTAAACACAAACGTACGTTATCCCTTATTTTTTAGTTTACTAACCTGGGTTGGGTTAGCTAACATCTAATGTAAACTAGGTCGTAAGTTTTCAATCATAGACTTAATTGTTAGCCCAACAAACACAAACAGGTAAAAAGCTCCCAAAACCAATCCAAATAACTATAAAATGAGTGGAACAAAGGGATGATGATATAGGTTAGTTGAACAAGTTGCACTCTTTCATTTTTGATTAAATTAGAATTTTATCTCATCAATAAATAGGTTGATGAGACGAAGGGAAGGGTGTGGCTTGTGTGGTCGAAGAGCACTTGGAATAAAGTTGCTAATTGAACTTAACAATTTAAATTTGATTTGTTTGAAGAAAAATAAATTGAACAAAAACATCGAGATGCGAGATAAAGTACTATAGAAATATATGCTAAAAAGAAATATTTGAATTTAGGTGTTTGTTTGGGTAGTTGAATAAGAGGAGGGTTAAGTGGGAGATAAATGATTAGTTTGATAATGTGATGTTAGTAGATTTTTTTTAATATTTTAATTGAGAGTGGAGAATGGTAGTAAATACTTTTATAATGTGAAAAAAATGAGTTGAGTATGGTGTGATGTTAATGGATATTTTTTTAATCGTATAAGTAAAAGTAGAGAATGGTAGTTGGTATTTTTACAATGTGAAAAAAATAAGTTGAGTCTTTTGTGATAAGATAGGATATTGTTTCATGCACTCCATGTGAGTCAAGCTCAAGATCACCCAAACACCCCCCACTAACCAATCTTAAATACAAACCCTTGGTTAACACTTTCATTAAATACAGTCTAAAAGTAAGTTCATTAGTTTAACAATTCAAACATGAAGATAATGTATATTCATCTGATAAAAATTTGAATGTAAAAACATATATATATATATATATATATATATATGCATGCGAGAGGACAAGATATTATGTACAGAAATAAAAAATCCATTTAGGTTTTTAAAAAATAAAAGAAAGGGAGTCATTTGTAATTTATAAAAGTGATATGTTACATTAAACAATTCAAAAGTAAATAAGTAGAGGAACAGAGAACGAGGGACAGAATAAGTAGATTTTAATATTTAAATGAATTAAATTTATTTTTAAAAAAATTTATATCAAATTAATTTCTTTTAATTCAACGTAAATGAAAGGTAAATTAGGTGACGAACAAATACAAAGATAACTCCCGAAGTCCGCCTAATGAAACACATGCAAAAAAAAAAAGAAAACCCTACCCACTACAAAGCCACCCACCTCCCCCGAACACCCGCGCGCGCGCTATCTCAGCTCCCACCGCTTCCCAGCGGCAGACGGCCAGAGGCCTCCGTCGCCGGTGCAAGTCCACCGCCATCTTCCTCCATCAACCGCCAGCGTACCGTCGCCCTCAAGGTTAGGCCAGATGTGATCCCCTCCTCCCTTCCTCCTCTTCGTCCTCTACATTTGCCGGGCCGCCGCCATCTCCTTCAACACCGTCGAGCACGTCGTCGGCTGGCCGCCACCACCACTCCTTTCTCCTCACCCAGCCACCACTCACCAGCACTCCCCCATCCTCCTCGTCCTCCCAGTCCGCTCTTTCCCCTCTGCCTCCATCGCCTCTACCTTGCGATCACCACCACCAGTAGCCCAGGCCGCAACCGCGCGCCGCCACCACCACCATCACCGGTCGCAGGCCCCAGCTGCCACCCCATCAAGCTGCTCTAATGTTGTTCGGTGTCTCCTTGGCCTATTGTTGTTCTAACTTATTATAAGCTAAGGTATAACATTATATCATCAATTGGAATCTTCCTTTAAGAGAAAAATAATCGGGATTTAAACAATGGGACTATCAGGAATTCATGCCTGTCGTGTCTTGTATGTAGACTCCGAGTAGTATCGCTGCGTTTCTGTTTCAGAAGTTGATGTTATCATACTTAGCACATCATATTGGAATGGAATATTTTAATTTGTAGTTTGAATTTGATCTGCAGACACTGGTGCACCACCACCTCCCCCGATCACCTCCCAATGTTGTTTGAAGAGTGATATGTGACTCTGGATGATGTTTTTTTTCTTCATAACTATTAATATCTGTGTGAATGCTTCCCTAGAAAAAAATATCTGTGTGAATGATGGTTTTTTATTTGGCTTGCTTTGTTCAAAACATCAATCCATTTCAGATGTATCTGCGAATGATGTTGTTGAAAGAAAACATTTGTTAATATTGGTATTTCATATTTATCTTTTTCTCATATGTGTTTTATTTAATATTCTTAATTTTCAGTGGATTGACTTCTCTTTGTGATCTTTATCTGACTTGTGTGTATGATTTTAATTTGACTTCCATTATGTGTTGTTAGATGTCAATGATGAAACTTCCATCATCTCAAAATAGTGCACTTGATGTACCACCTAACGATGAAAATAAAGTTGCTAATGAAGTCAATGAACTTGATATGGTACACTAATGTAGCAAACTAGCTGTGTAGCATGAATTCCCTTAAAAAGTATGTCTTTTAATACTTTATGTTTACTTTTATATATCTTGAATTTTGATGCTTTTGATCTTACTGCTTAATTTTGAAAATAGTTTCCCTTTTCATGTCCTTTTAAAACTTATAGCATGCTTGAACTTTAGGAAATATTTAGGTTAAACTATTATCGAATGAACTGTTATCAAACTTTACTTTTAAACATATTATCAAACTTTATCAAACATGTTCATTTGAACAGTGCAAACGAAAAAATAACGAACTAAACTTGAATGTTTGCGTTCGTTATTGAACCAAATGCAAACCTAGGTAACCAAGCACTTAGCGAACTCGGATCGAATTCAAACATTAAACATTTTCTCGAACTCAAACTCGAACAAAGGTATGTTCGACTAAGTTTGGATTGATTAGCATCCTAACTAGGAACAAGGAACAAGAAGAAGGATTCATATTACAATGATGAGTACAAGATATTTGCTAGTAGAAGATGACTGTTGTTAGTTGAGCTCTCCTTATAATCAAGGCTTTGGGGTCTAGTTTGTCAAGAAAAACATATTCCACAACATGGTTTAAGGGTATTATGTGGAAACTAAAATAGTTGTTTCTATTTAATATTGAAAAATTTTTTCTTATGAATCTTTTTTGGTTCAGGGTGTGGAGGGTGTTTTATTTGAGTTTTTCCTTTTTTTAAACAAAAATTTGGAGAAGAATGCATACCAAGCTTGAGTTCTTAATATATCATTTATTTTTATGTTTGTTAATATTGATATTCCTACTTTCAGACTAGACATAGTTGGTAGGCTAGACTAGACCTATCTGTTCATATCCTAGGTCGAACTGGGCCAATCGAGTTGACATTTAATAAATTTTGGCCTAAGGTCTAGCTAGTCCATGGGCCAAATTTCATGCCAAAATCCCAGAACACTATTGGTTGTACCAGGCAATGGGTCAACATCATTTTACCTACATTTTTTTCTTATAACACGATAATATTGTGTTTCTTGAGCATTTTAAACCTTGTAAGCCAATGGAAGCTAAATTGTAGACAATAATGGTGTGTCCTTAAAATACGATGTAAACATATTTTTGTCTGTCCTAGATATATGTTGATAATCTATCATGAACACATGTATTTGTCCAAATCATAGATAAACTGTTTCGAGCATATGCACAATCTTGTGAATGCAAGTTCGATTCACTAGCTAAGTTTCAATCCATTACTTAATAGAGATAACATTTTCCTTTAATAAATGATAGAAATAAGAGTACTATTATATATACTATATTATATCTGCCACGCTGCCTACTCTAGCCTCTCCACCATTAGCCATCAGCACCAACCTCCACCTTGCCTTCACTCACACCACCACTTCTAGGCTACAATCGACACCTGATTGCGAAACCTCACTGGTAGCTCCACCCACGAGCACCGGTTAATGCTGACCTACACTAGTGCTCTTGCTACGACCACTCGTGACCCATTGCCTCTACATCCCTTCGCTGCCAACCACCCCACTCTGAATAGTCGCACGGCCGCATCTCCTTTGTATCCCATCGCTGCGAACCCTCAATCACCCACCAACTGCAGCAGTCTGCAGTTTTGAAGTAGTTTCACGAGTCTCGCCCCAGATCTCTTGAGGTGTTTCCATGCATTTGGGTGAGCCCTCTTTGGTTGTTGGGAAGTTTGCTTGGCTTATGCAGTTCTATTGTTATGGTGTAATTCCCTGCTTGTGTGTACAAGTGCACTATTCTTCCATACCTCCTGCTGGCCATTGGTGATCCAGGGAGTTAACGCTTGGTGAATTGGGTGTCCCAGTGCCCACGTAATTTATTTGGCGATTATATTTGGGCAATATTCTTGTAGCCGTGGGTTTAGGAGTTGATTTCTTAGTTAATTTACTCGTTCAACACTTGTTGGGATTTGTTTTCGCCGCAACCTTGTTTGCATCAAATAATTAGGTTGCATTTGATCTAGATACATTTTATCAAGGACGTTTGATCTATTATTTTACTTCCCTGATGGTTCCATTCTTTCTTTGCTTCATCCAAATCTCACTTTTTATTTTGGTTTTGTTTGTGCACTATTTGGTATTCATTATACTCATTGGCACAATAGTTGGAAGGTTTGTGCCAGAGAGGCGTGGAAGAATGGGGGGAGCAGAATATCAAACACTGGTTGCTAAGACTGATGGCAGTGGCTCGAGTCAGTGGGATTTCTCATGGTTTGTACTTTGATCATCTATTGCCATTTCCTTTCTTTCACCTTCACTTGGATATTGATGAGAGATGCTTGTGTTTTGTTGATCTTTCTGTTTCCAATGTACTGTTAAGGGGATCAATGTAATGCCTAATCAACGAGTTGGGAACTAGCTTTTTTTCCCTCTTTTTTTTGTTGGTTCTCTTTGTGTGTGTGTGTGTATGGGGGGGGTCAGCTACAGAATAAGTCTAGATTGTGAAGTATATGATCAATCTGAAAATCATCTAATTTGGATGTGAATATTGTGTATGTTATATATTCCTGCAGCATGTTCTTATTGTGTTTGTTATATATCCCTGGAATTAATATATGAATATTTGCTTACTCATGCAGTACAATAAGCCTCCTGCATCGTTGTTTTGAAGTTCCTCTCAAAAAAAAAAATCATTGTTTTGCAACTTGATATTTAAAGTATCAACTTTAGTTTGTTTAACATAATGGCAATTGATTTCATCAGCATGCAATTAAGACCACACCATATAAAATATGTATTTCTTTGCTACCCAGAGCTTGGATGTAGTTCAAAAATAAACATACTAAATCATGCCATTAAGAGTACAGTTGTATATCAAACCCAACAGCTGAGCCTGGCTTGAATTTGGCCCATGTTCAGTAAAGCTGTCCTGACTTGGACTCAGGCTCAGGTGGGCTCAATAATTATGGCTACTGCTTGTGCACAGT
Organism: Thalassia testudinum; assembly: GCA_037157565.1. Classification (NCBI taxonomy): domain Eukaryota; kingdom Viridiplantae; phylum Streptophyta; class Magnoliopsida; order Alismatales; family Hydrocharitaceae; genus Thalassia; species Thalassia testudinum. The sequence goes on along the minus strand of JAZHRO010000077.1, from coordinate 16,478,065 downwards.
TGGGCTTGATCCCTAATGCAGGCCATTATGAACCCGCTATGATTAAAAGCATACTATAGGTCGAACGAATGTGCATCTCATATTTATTTGATAGCCCATTCCATCTTGCAGCAGCTAATTTCCCACGTATCCTCTTTCTGTGGTGCAGCAGATCATTGAATCATGGGGCCATGCTTTGAACCAAATCAATAAAGAGAGAATAGGGAATGATACTTCAAAGAAGATGGAGATGCTCGAATAACTTGGCTTTTTGGGCTGAAAAAGCAAAGAAAGGGATGAGAAATAGAGAGATCATACATTGGATGATGATCACGATGGTTGAGAAAAATGAAGGAGAGCATGAGATGGGAAGAGATGGAGATAAGAAATAAAATCATGAAGTGCGAATCGGAAGTTTTCTTTTTGACTTAGTAACGTATTACCTCCTTTATATGGAGCTAATATTTTAAGTGTCGATATCGATGTTGTGTCGATAAATTTCTAAGTGCATGTATTGGAGGCACGTTGAGGATAGCTATGGAAATGCTTGTGTATCGACGTTGGGTTATCGAGGTTATTGATGCCTCAAAAATTCTCTATATCGAGGGTACGCTAAGGGCATGTCGATGCATGTCGAGAAATTTACTTAAATGATTAAAATTATAAGTAAATTACATATTACTCATTTAAAACCTTAAAAGGTTATGCAAGAGGGGTATATATATGAAAATACAAGTGTTAAATTAATACATACTCAAATAAAGTAAGCACATCTAAAGTAGTACAACCAAATTAAAAATTTAAAAGATAATGAAAATTTTAACTATCTTATCGAATTGTTGAGATTTTTCCAAATAAAAAACCTTGAATGTTGTGCAGGATGCATTTTGTCATCATCATTGCCACTTTATTGATTTCATCTATTATGATTTTGTAAGGTTTAAAGGTAATCACAGTAGACGTTCCAATTTATATATGGATACATAGTTGTCTATCATTATGCACTTTTGATCACTTGCATTAACTAATATGTCAATATGAGGATATATGCTTTCCATGTACTGGTTGCTAAGAGATTGACCCAAGAATCCTGCTTAAGTTTCTTATGATGATGATGACATTTTATCTTTTCTGATTTGAGGGTCATGATGATAAGGTTGAGGTGATGGCGACATCGACTATGGGACTTGATAATCTGGGAAGAAGCCATACCTAGATGTGTTATAAGAATAGGTGTCGCTGGCTTATCCTTCATTTCCTGACTTGGGGTAAGATTGATAAGATGGATAAGATGGACATGAAGGTGGTGGTGATGCAAAAGACTACAGGTAATAACTTTGACTATATGATCTTGTGTCATGATTAGGCAGTGCATCAAAAATTTGGTCATTGATGTTTATGGAACCCATGGACGAGCGGAAATAGTTCGTGTAAGCACCATATCCCTTGTAATCCATGTAATCCATGGGTGCTAAACTAGAACTGGGAATATGTTGGCTATGCACATTGGTATATACTTCTTTGTAGTCTCTACCACTTTGGTATTCACTACCACTCATTGCTCTTCCTCTCCCTCTGTCAGATGACTTCTTCAATTCAAATCCACCTGTAATCACCAATGCATCCACACCATTGTCTCCATCATCCAAGTCAGTCTTCAATTTAGATTGTGATGATTATCTTTCTTCATATTCTTTATCAAGTACTCTAATGGAAAAAATATGACGACCAGATCTAATCATATACTCTTCAATGTCGGCACCATTTTTTTGTGCTAGTTTCGGATCTGACCTTATCCTAACATCCATCACAGGTTCTCCAATATCATCTATCTAACTCCTTAATATATCATCTCTTCCTTAACATCAACCTTGTGATTTTATAGCCATCATGGTAATGTCTTATCATCAACCTTGTGTTGTAAAGGATGAACATAAGGTCATTAAGTCTTTCGCTATCTAATCTATTTTTTTAGGAGTGGTTGAGGTTGAATATAATTTCTTTTACATCCACTTGCAAATACTATGTGACAAACCCTTAATAGCCACCTTCTGCAAGGCGAAGTAGCCGTTCCATAACAACTCCTCCATTCAATTGTCAAAGAAAAATATTGTAGTCATGAATTGGCTATAAGCATTGAAAAATCAGGAACATTAGAGATATTGACTATTTACCAAGGTGAATAATCTTAATGGATTTTTGTACCAACTTAGTTCCAAAGGATATTATCTTGTCTCTATAATATTTAAGTTGCACCGTGAAGTTAATATTTCAATCAAACATCTAATTTAGTCATTAGCATATATTTCACATGTTTAAATTCATTATATATGTAATGTGCATATCTCACTCATGTATAATACTTGCACCCTTGTGACAAGGATAAACTCCACCACTTCTTCTAAGGCACTGACAAGACCATTGTGCAAGCCAAGGTTGTGCATGTGGGAATATTTAGAATTCAGATAGTAGCTTATATTACAGTAGGAAATGATTAATACATAAATTATATCTCCAAATAAATGTATTCAATCGTCTACATTTAGAATTTTTAGAAAGTAACAAGTATATATATCAACAAGGTGGAGTGATTGCGACAACATACTACCTTTTATTTCCCTTATTATCTTTATAAAAGGCGCTTTCAACCTTCCTACATTTTCTGTCACCTTCTCCACCATTTCCATTGTTGTATAAATATAGACTATTGTTGGCTTCTTATCCTATTCTCAATGCTAAGACGACAGGTTTCATTACACACAATATTCATATATAAAGTAATATAACAAGTTTTAAATTCACATAAGTACCACACATGTAAAGTCTACAAAAACCAAAATAGTAATGTCATAATAGTGCTAAAAAAATCAAATAATAATAAAAATATAACAAAAAGATTTAACTAAACAATAACTACAGTCTCTTAAAAAAAAAAATCAAATCATTGATCACATAACATGTAAACTCAAGAAAGGTCAAGACTCTTACCAACAAGAAATGAAGTTGAGACTTGAAAGGGGAAGACGACTGTAATGGGCAACGGAGATGGGACAAACTAGTAAGGGGCGACACGCAGGAGAGGTGATTGGTGACTAGTGGTGCAACAATACCCACCAGCGACGGTAATGGAGTCCAAAGATGGAAAAGAACTCGCAACAATTAAGGGCAATGGGTTTTTTAGGGCTTTGAAAGATTAGAGCAATTGTTTAGGGTTGAGTGCTTGGTTTGGGATTTTAGAAAAGAGTTTTATTTGCTTTATTAGATCATATGCAACTTACATGACCTTTAAATGTGACCTTTCGACCGAGGCTATAGTCTCGGATTCGCCTCGCCACATCATCACATCAACAAAGCGAGGCATACGCCTTAGACTCCAACATCGAGGCTATTTTCTTTCATCTTGCCTTGAGGCTATTTTCGTTCATCTTGCCAAGGCACCTTAAGGTACGATTTTTAAAACCATGGCCATAATTGTGCTCCTGTTCTGTGGCTATAACGCCTTCAAATCCGTGATGTGCTTTTATATTTCTGCCTTTTCCATAGCATGTATTTGTTCATTACCTCGTCGGTTGTGGGAGCCTTAATTCTCGTCCTAGCTTGAGCAGTGACATCAATAATATTCTGCAACCATGTTCTCTCTACCACATAAGCTGGAATTGCATGAGTATTAAGAAAGCTTGTTACTGTTTTACCAACAATTTCCTTTGCATTGCCCTAAATACCCTTTATTACTTTCTATATGGGATCACCTTTCATCCTAAGAAACCAGTGATGTCACCTTTTTGCTCCTTGGCAAGTTCTGCCCTGCATGTATTGTCACTTGTATACCTCTCTTGTGCTCTTTTGTCAATGCTGACATTTGCGGTTCATCCTTACTTCTTAGTGAGTCTCTCATTGCTTATCTAAATTATCTCCTCCTACTCGAATCGTCCTCCATATCACTTGGATATTGCAAGCCATCATTAGAATCAAAATCTAAGTCAACATTTTTGTAATGCTAACGGCCAGATAAGGCCCCACGGACTGCTTGTTTAGCTTTCTTCTTGTAGCTTTCTTTTCCTAGCTTGACACTATGGACTTGGCAATCACTTCCCGCACATCCTCAGGACAATCTTCACACTGTCACATTCTTATCATCTCCAATTAGGTGTTGTTTGAATCGTGTTATTCCACTACTACGTAACTATTTTTCACAAAGGTTACAGGGCCATATACTTCATTCTAATTTTGTGTAGTACAACCACTTATTGTCATTTTGCTGGCATTGTTGGGATTTAGCTTCTCACTTCCTCCAACAAGGGCCTTTCCCTTGCTAAGTATTAAATACTTAGCAAGTACAAGTACTGACTACTAAGCACCAACCATCAAGTCCAACTCCTAAGGACCTAAATTACTAATTTGATTTTTAATTTACATTACAAATTACATCTAAGTTACATTTAATTTCATTTTTTAATTTTCATGTAGAATATATAAATTAATTTCACTATAAAATATAAATTACATAAATAGATACCTAAATACATTTAATACATATACATCTAATATATCTATACATCTAATACATACTTAAATACATGCCTAAATATACCTATGCATCTAATACATACTTAAAAATGCATTTAAATTATTTAATACACCTAATACATACCTATATATATCTATACGCAATAAAAATACATACAATATAGGAAGGGGTGATGATATTGTACCTTCTCGACACGAGGAGAAGCTCAAGAAGCAGATGGAGTTGAAGATCCAGATTGGGTTTGGCTTGGAGATGATGAGTTGGAGTGCGAGGCAGCAAGCTCGAGACTCAAGCAACTAGCAACAACAACCTTAGCACCTTGCACCACCACCACCACCACCACCACCAGTAGCAAGCCAATAGAGAGCAATAGCTGAAGAATTGAAATGGGGCTTTGATGCTGTACTGTGTAGAAATTACAAAGAAGACCCTCGATACGGGGTCGAAATGCTCGATATATGGTGAAATTTTGTTGACACACTTGTCTATCGACACATATTATGTGTCGATATGCCCTTCTCCCAAAACCCCCCTCCCCCCTGTCATGACCCGATCCCAGATCCCTACAGGACCTGAGATCGACTCGCCTCGATTAATCCCAAGACCCAGTCGTCCAACAAGAAATAATCAAATAACATTCAACAAACCACAATCACACAAGTACAGTAGCTAAGCAGAAAGAAATTGACAACAGGGGGAAAGGAACAGTAATATTATATGTCATAATATAGCCATCACAACAAAAACAAGTACATATAGCAAAAACAAGGCTATAGAAACTCACTACACCAAACAGTAGAACTAAAGCTAGGCTCGACTAGGCCCAGCATCCTCAGCAGCCGGTAGCTCTGGTTGCTCAAATCCCTAACTTGTACAAAATTATTTAACTAGAGTTAGCTAACGCTGATTAGAGTGGTGGCTAAGAAGTAACATGCATTTAACAAGTAGTTTAACATATAATTTTCCGTTTCCAATTATATTATACATGTTAGTGCGTAGAGATCTCTAATCAGGGTTCATCACATTAATTAATCTTCTTGTTCCCTACAGAAACAATTTTGCTTGCAGCTTCCCGTGATGTAGGATGCTCACGTGGCACTCTCTTGGTCGGAGGAGTCCATCCGTGGTAGTCCTACACTCAATCTACCACCCCGAGGTCACAGTCGTGACGTAGCGGTGATTACGGCACACTTGATAAGTGTGCGGGTAGCTACCTTGCACTGGCACGCGGTCAGTTGTTTCCGCTAGCGGGTTCGCCTCAACGTATAGTGCGAAACAGTATATGGCCTTCCCCTCTCAGAATAGAATAAAACAGGGGTCTCACCCTTCCTCAGTCTGCGTACCCTCGTCCGACTATCTCGGTTTGCCCAACGGGCTAACAAGAGTCGGTGTAAGGTGACTATACCTAGCCCTGGGCCCCCTGGGGCGGCTAGCTCCCCTTATACTAAGTAGCTCACCTCGATATCACGTACACGAGGGCTAGTAAGAGTCGACGTAGAGTGGCCAAATTTATCCCGGGTCTTAACCTAAAGGTGGCAAGCTCTCCTCTACACTACAAGGGATAGTTGCTCTCTTCGGTACCATGTACACGAAGGTCAGCTTACTTCCCTTAACAGCTGCCCATTGACGGCAATTTTCAGAACCATCCAGTTCTCTGTATTACGGTGTTCTTGTCTGCATTCCCCGTAGGGTTCGTACATGAGTTTTCTCCACATCCGGGTTGGAATGTACAGAACAAGCAGTTCAGTTCCATTGTTATCACAGTATGAGTCCATTTTTGATAATACAGGCAGATTTTGATTATTCAATCATTCACGTGTATTTTCCTCTAGCCCTAGTGTTCATGCCATGACCTAGGGTTCAAGAATATATTCTAGAGTTTTATTTCTTCCTAGGGTTCATCTCAAATCAACTTCCTTGCATGTATTAATTTAGAGATTTATGGTTATAACCACTCTACTTGGATAACCGGGTGGAATGGAGGCTTGTACAATAGCTCTTGACGTCTCCGCGGGTTCCGTACACCCGACGGACTGGACACCTAAAACATGGATCGATAGGTCAAAATGTTCAGAATGATACAAATAAGGTATCATTACATAGAGAAACTCGTATGGAAAATAGAGACATTTTGTTTGTGGAAAATTGATAACACTAGGGCCTTGTACGGGCCTAAAAACTTGCAATCAGATAGAAATCAGACGTCTGGGACCGACATTTTGTTTGTGGAAAATTGATAACACTAGGGCCTTGTACGGGTCTAAAAACTTGCAATCAGACAGAAATTAGACGTCTGGGAAAGGTCCCAGACGTCTTAAAACAGTTCTTAGGAATACCTCTCTCGGTGTTCCTCTATCAGACATTTGGACTCAGTGTCGACGTCCAAGGGTTCCGTCAGACGTCTGGAGGTGCTCCCGGACGTCTGAAATTACTTCGGTCCGCCTCCCAACTTCTGACACATATACGTACACTGTCAGGACTCTGATAGAAAAGGATTTTGGGAAGTAGATCTCTACCAGACGTCTCTCGTTACCTTCGAACGTCTGGATATAGCTTCGGACGTCTGATTCCGCGAAAAATGACTTCCACGGAACCGCTCTGGCTTCCCTTGCCTGCAGGCGCTGCAACAGAGCAGCGTAGCACCTCCGCTCTCGCGCACAGACTCGCTCTGGCTCCCTACTCACTCGCTCTCGCCCTCGCTTTGCTCTCTGCTCTCTTGTCTTGCTATGGGGTGTGCAACAAAGAGGAGAGGTTATAAAGGGAGAGGAGGTGAGGGGGACGAGATGGCGAGAGATGGTGTGGCATGACGTCATAGGGGAAAGTGCGGAGAGGCGCGGGTGAGGGAGAAGGCATGGCGTACGTACGGTATGCGTTGACGAGAAAAAATATTTTTAGACGTCCGTTAATCTTTCCAGACATCTGGTGAACTTCTCAGACGTCTTAAATGACAAAAGGGTGATGGGTCGACTCAATATAACAAACTTAAAGGAAGTTTCGTCCCCGAAACTTAAGCTAACTAGGGTGTGGAAGATAACATAGCGGCGTATAACAAACTTAAAGAAGATCGATGTTGGTCCGAAGAGACATACCTTCGAAAAGTTCTGGGTACTGCTCTCGCATTGCTGACTCAGGCTCCCTAGTCACCTCTTCGTACCGCTGGCTTCTCCACAGGACTTTCACGAGGGGTACCTCCTTCTGCCTCAACCTCCGAATGGCTCGGTCTAGTATCTGTACCGATTTCTCGGGATAGGTCAGGTCGTCTCCTGAGGTCGGTCTAGTATCTGTACCTCGGTGCTTTCATGACTAAGGACATGGCTGTGATCAGCGATATATCTCTTGAGGTTGGAAACATGAAATACATCGTGCACTCCAGAGAGCTGGGGATGAAGAGCAAGTCGGTAAGCGACAGGTCCTACCCGTTCTAAGACTTCGAAGGGTCCCACAAATCTCGGTGCAAGCTTCCCTTTCACCCCAAACCGCTGCAAGCCCTTCATAGGTGAAACACAGAGGAAAACGTGATCTCAAACCTCAAATTGTACCTCCCTACGCTTCAGATCAATGTAGCTCTTTTGCCTGCTCTGGACAGTATGCAGTCGTCAATGGATTTACTCGATAACCTCCTGACTCTGGCGTATTAGACGTGGACCAACCTCTCACTTGGTCCCCACCTCAACCCAACTCAAGGGAGCCGTACACTTCCTCCCGTATAGAGCTTCATATGGTGCTATGTCGATGCTCGAGTGGTAACTATTGTATGAGAACTTTGCTAGAGGCAAATGTTCCTCCTAGGAGCCTCTTCAGTCCAGTACGCAAGCGTGCAGAAGGTCCTCAAGGGTCTGAATGGTGCGCTCTGACTGTCCATCTGTCTGGGGGTGATAGGCTGTACTGAACTTCAGATGAGTCCCCAAGGTTTGCTGAAATTCTGCCCAGAACTGGGAAGTGAAACGAGTGTCCCTGTCTAAAATAATCTCGCAGGGGACCTCGTGAAGGCGCACCACGTCCCTGATGTATCTCTTTGCTAACTGTGCTGGTCTAAAAGTGACTCGGATTGGCAAAAATCGTGTCGTCTTTGTCAATCTATCTACAATCACCCAGACTACATCGTGCCCTCTCTGTGTCACAGGTAACCCCACTACTAGGTCCATAGTGATACTCCCACTTCCATTTTGGAATGGGAAGTGGCTGCAATGGCCTTGCAGGCCTCTGGTGCTTGACCTTCACCTGTTGGCATATTAGACACTGCTTAATGAAAAGGCCAACATCTCGCTTCATGCCTCTCCACCAAAAATCACGTTGTAGGTTGTGATACATTTTCGTGTTCCCGAGATGTATGGTAAATCTGGATCCATGAGCCTCAGTCAGGAGTTCCCTCAACAGCTCCTCATCTCTAGGAACACACAAGTGTCTCCTCATACGCAGGACTCCGTCAGTGAATGAGAACTCTCCTGGGTTCCCTGCTAATACTCTGTATCGCTGCGCCCGTAGATATGGGTCCGTCATCTGTCCAATCATGATGCGATCCATTAGCTTTGGTCGTGTCTGCCTTGCCACTGTCATGGTCCTGTAATACCCCTGTGACTCTTAGGGTCGTCAGCTGCTCAACTCTTTCATGAGTCTCCAACTCTGTGCTCGTAAGCAAGCCAAGTGGGTGGGCGCCTTTCGGCTTAAGGTGTCAGTTGCCACATTGGCTTTTCTTGGGTGATAGGAGATGCTGTAATCATAGTCCTTTAGGAGCTCCAACCAACGTCTGCCTCATGTTGAGCTCATCCTGGTCAAACAGATATCTGAGGCTCTTATGGTCAGTAAAAATCTCGAACGTCTCTCTGTACAAGTAGTGTCTCCAGGTCTTCAATGCGAGGATGACTCCTGCCAGCTCTAGGTCGTGGGAGGGGTAGTTATGCTCGTGGGACTTCAGTTGCCGCGAAGCGTATGCGACAGCGTAACCCCGTTGCATAAGCACACCCCTAATCCCTGCAACAAGGCGTCTGTGTAGACGACGAATCCGCCACCACTGTTAGGGATGGTGAGTACAGGAGTTGAGGTCAACCTCTCCTTCAGCTCCTGAAAGCAAGACTCACATTCGTCTGTCCAGGCGAAGGGTACGTCCTTCCGAGTCAACTGAGTCAAAGGACGTGCAATCTACGAGAACCCTTTGATAAACCGTCTGTAGTCACTAGTCAGTCCCAGGAAACTGTGAATATCTGTTACCGAACGTGGCCTCTCCCACCTGAGTACTACTCTACCTTGGCTGGATCCGTAGCTAAACCGTCCTCTGAGATCACATGGCTCAAGAAGGTGACCTTTCTCAACCAGAATTCGCACTTGCTGTATTTGTCATACAGCCTGTGCTATCTCAAAGTATCCGAGACCATGTGAAGATGTTGCTCATGCTGCGTCTGGTCTCGAGAGTAAATGAATATGTCATCAATGAAAACAATCACGAACTGATCCAGATACGGCCGAAAGACGCGGTTCATCAAGTCCATGAAAGCGGCAGGGGTGTTGGTCAACCCAAACGGCATGACCAACTCTTAGTGGCCGTATCGTGTACGAAAACTGTCTTGGAGACGTCAGTCTCCCTAATCCTCAGCTGATGGTAGCTTAATCTCAGATCTATCTTGGAGAATACCGTGGCATCCCTCAGCTGGTCGAAGAGGTCATTTATACGTGGTAACGGGTACTTGTTCTTGACGGTGACCCGGTTCAGTTGTCTGTAATCGATGCACAGCCGAACAGTACTGTCCTTTTTCACAAACAGGACGGGGGCTCCCCACGGGGAGGTATTGGGCCTTATGATGCCCTTCTCGAGCATGTCTTGTAGTTGTGACTTGAGGTCTCGCAGCTCAAGCGGGGTCATCTGGTACCGTGTTGAAGAGATGGAGCTAGTCCCCGGTATTAGTGAGATTTCGAACTCGATCTCACGCTCAGGTGGCAGTCCTGACAGCTCCTCTGGAAAGGCGTTGGTGTACTCACAGACCACCGGAATACTTTGTATATTGTCCACAAGGTCGGGCTATGCTAGAATGCAAGCAAGGAAGCCCTCGTACCCCTGGCTCAGTAGCTTCGCTACTCGAAGTGCAGAGATGCACCTGAATCCTCCATCTACTAGCTAGTCGTGGAACTCGAAGGGAGGCATCCGTGGTATGGAGAAAACAATCTTCCTCCCAAAATAGTCTACAAGGGAATGGTATGCAGCCAACTAGTCCATCCCCAAGATTTCACCGAAGTCCTCCATCGAGATCATGATCAGGTCTATCGGAAGATTATGTCCCCCTATCATGACCTCACAGTCAGTGAAAACCTCCTTGGCAACGAACACCTGCCCACCTGATCCTCTAATCAGGAAGGGCTCTTCTAGAAGTACACTGCTCAACCCCGTGCAGACAGCAAAACCTGTAGAAACAAACGAATGTGTGGCTTCGGAATCAAAGAGTGTAGACGAGTCTGCCGGAAATAGTAACCATACCTGCTAATACGGAGCCTGAAGCTCTAGCATCTCCATGAGTTAGGGCGTTAACACGCCCTTCAGCCCTTGGTACAGAAGAAACAGCCATGCTCTGGGTCGGGCGGGAGGCAGCAGGCCGGTACCCTCCTCGCGACTGCTGTCCTCCTCCGGCTTGGTATCCGCGGCCGCCAGATCGGCCTCCAGTGCTCGGTGCTGGGAGCGTCGACTGTGCTTCGGTCCTAGATGGACAATTCCTCCGTATGTGGCCCGGCTGGCCACACTGATAATAGAGGGGTATGCGACCTCCCTCTGTCTGCTATCCCTGCAAGTGACTGGGCGGGGGCCTACTGCAGTCGGTCGATCCCTGTCGGGGACCCCCAAAGGTCCCTGGTAGACCCATAGAATGGGAAAGCTCCTCCGCTGGTGCCTGGTGCCTCTTCTCCCGACGGCCCTGTGAGTGCTCCTGCGGGTAGGGCCTCTTCCGTCCTCCATCAATGTCTCGCATGGATGGGTTGGTCTCCTCTTAGGTCATGGCAGCCTCGACTACATGGGAGAAGGTAGGCAACTTCAGGGGCTTTACATACCCCCGGATGGCGGGTCGGAGACCCTCGGTGAATCTCCACCGACGCTCCTCGGTGGATGCGACTGTCGGGGAGAAGCATGATAGCTCTAGAAAACGCGTACGATACACGCTGTCATTATCCCCTGGCGGAGAGTGTGGAACTCCCGCCTCCTCTGATCCTGTCAAGTCTGTGGGAAGTACTGCTCACAGAAAAGCGTCACAAACTGGTCCCACGTCAGCTCTCCTTCCTCTTGTCCTCTGACTGCCTTCCACCACCTGTGAGCTGCACTCTCCAGCTAATGCGTGGCGAAAGCCACGCGGCATTCTACAGGAGGACAGAGGGTGTCAAAGATCTCCATCTGCTCCAGCCAATCTTCTGCCTCAGACGGACTTTTCTCCCCCTTGAAAGAGGGGGGCTTTAGCTTCCTGAACTGGTTGAAGACCTCATGGTGTAGCCGCAACGGAGGAAGGGGTGCACCTCCAGGCAAGGAGGACTTGTGCCTCGAAGTGTCTGAAGGAGGTGGGGGCGGTAGAGGATCACCCCCTCCCCCTCCAGCTCGTCCAGCTTCGTGGCGGCTCGCTTGCCTCACGGAGGATTCCCCCTTTGCATCCCCAGGAAGGGGAGGCTGAGGAGGAGGCTGATAGAGCTCCCGTATGAGATCCTGGATCAGCTGGGCGAGGTTCGGGGCTTGAATGCCCGAAAGGAGAGGTGGAGCAGCTTCGTCCTCGGCCATTGCTCGCCCTCCCCTGCGACCACGTCTGCGGCTTGCCTCAAGAGCTCCTTAGCGAGGCATCCCCTACACAGAGATCAAGGAGGAACGAGATTATCGGTGACTGTTTGACTAAAGAGAAGACGTAAGACTCGGAAACAATAATCAAGAGAAAACGTTGTAATGGCTATCTCAGTTACATGTACAGTGGTGCTTTTCGAACTATTTGGTTCATTTCTCGGGACGACCTTGCTCTGATACCATATTGTCACGACCCGATCCCAGATCCTTACAGGACCTGAGACTGACTCACCTCGATTAATCTCAAGACCCAGTCATCCAACAAGAAATAACCAAATAATATTCAACAAACCACAATCACACAAGTACGGTAACTAAGCAGAAAGAAATTGGCAACTGGGGAAAGGAACAGTAATATTTTATGTCATAATACAGCCATCACAACAAAAACGAGTACATATAGCAGAAATAAGGCTATAGAAACTCACTACACCAAACAGTAGAATTAAAGCTAGGCTCGACTAGGCCCAACGTCCTCAGTAGCCGGTAGCTCGGGCTGCTCAAATCCTTGACCTGTACAAAATTATTTTACTGGAGTTAGCTAACGCTGAGTAGAGTGGTGGCTAAGAAGTAACATGCATTTAACAAATAGTTTAACATATAATTTTCCGTTTTCAATTATATTATATATGTTGGTGCGTAGATATCTCTAATCAGGATTCATCACATTAATTAATCGTCTTGTTTCCTACAAGAACGATTTTGCTTTTAGCTTCCCGTTATGTAGGATGCCCACGTGGCATTCTCCTAGCTGGGGGAGTCCCTTCGTGGTAGTCCACTTGGTCTACCACCCCGAGGTCACGATCGTGACGTAGCAGTGACTACGACACACATGATAAGCACATGGGTAGCTACCCCGCACTGGCACGCGATCAGTTGTTTCCGCTAGTGGGTATGCCTCAATGTATAGTATGGAACAGTATAGGGCATTACCCTATCAGAACAGAACAGGGGTCTCGCCCCTCCTCAGTCCGCGTACCCTTGTCCGACTATCCCGATTTGCCCAACGGGCTAACAAGAGTCGGTGTAGGGTGGTCATACCTAGTCCCGGGCTCCCTTGGGCGGTGAGCTCCCCTCTACACTAAGTAGCTCACCTCACTACCACGTACTCGAGGGCCAGTAAAAGTCGACGTAGAGTGGCCAAACCCACCCTGGGTCTTAACCTAAGGGCGGCAAGCTCCCTCTACACTACAAGGGATAGTTGCTCTCTTCGGTACCATGTACACGAAGGTTAGCTTACGTCCCTTAGTAGCTGCCCATAGGCGACAATTTCTAGAACCATCCGGTTCTCCGTATTACGTTATTCTTATTTGCATTCCCCGTAGGATTCGTACATGAGTTTTTTCCACATCTGGGTTGGAATGTACAGAACAAGCAGTTCAGTTTCCATTTTTATCACAGTATGGGTTCATTTTTGATAATACAGGCAGCTTTTGATTACTCAATCATTCACGTGTATTTTTCTTTAGCCTTAGTGTTCATGCCATAACCTAGGGTTCAAGAATATATTCTAGAGTTTTACTTCTTCCTAGGGTTCATCTCAAATCCTAGGATTACTTACTTGCATGTATTAATTTAGAGATTTATGGTTATAACCACTCTACCTGGGTAACCGGGTGGAATGGAGGCTCGTACAATAGCTCCCGACGTCTCCGCAGGTCCTGTACACCCAACGGATTAGAGACCTAAAACATGGATCGATAGGTCAAAATGTTCAGAATGATACAGACAAGGTATCATTACATAGAGAAACTTGTATGGAAAACAGAGACGTTTTGTTTTGGAAAACTGATAACATTAGGGCCTTGTACAGGCCTAAACACTCGCAGTCAGACAGAAATCAAACATCTGGGAAAGGTCCTAGACGTCTTAAAACAGTTATCAGGGATACTTCTCTCGGTGTTCCTCTATCAAACGTTTGGACTCTCAGTGCCGACGTCCAAGGGTTCCGTCAGACGTTTGGAGGTGCGCCTGGATGTCTGAAACTGCCTCGGTCCGCCTCCCAACTTTTGACACATATACGTACGTTGTCAGGACTCTGACAGAGAAAGAATACGGAAAGTAGATCTCTACCAGACGTCTCTCGTTACCTTTGGACATCCGATAAGACGTCTGGATTAGCTCCGGACGTTTGATTCCGCAAAAAATGACTTCCGCGGAACCGCTCTGGCTTCCCTCGCTTGCAGGCGCTGCAACAGAGCAGCGCAGCACCCTCCGCTCTCGCGCTCATACTCGCTCTGGCTCCCTGCTCTCACTCGCTCTTGCCCTCGCTCTGCTCTCTGCTCTCTGCTCTCTCGTCTTGCTACGGGGTGTGCAACGAAGAGGAGGAGAGGTTATAAAGGGAGAGGAGGTGAGGGGGATGAGATAGCGAGGGATGGTGCCGAGTGACGTCGCAAGGGAAAGTGCGGGGAGGTGCAGGTGAGGGAAAAGGCATGGTGTACGTACGATATGTGCTAAAGAGAATATTTTCAGAAGTCTGGACAAACATCTGGTGAACTTCTTAGACGTCTTAAGTGACAAAAGGGTGATGGGTTGTCTCACCCCCCACCCATGTATGACATGCTGGTAGCATTTAAATCACTACATAGAGGGTGAACTAAATAAATTGAGAAAAGAAAAGTAGTCCTGCAAATACCCAACAAAAGATGTAACAAAAAAAAAAGCATAAAAAAGAAAACTTTCTTTACTTGATAGCCAATTGAGAACAAAAAAACATTACAAAATACTAAGCAAAGTTTTTCTCAAACCCTAGAAAACTAATGGCAATGAAAAATTATTCTTGGACCTTCCAAAATATTTCAGATTGTATGCGCTAGATGAGAGGAGAGAGCAAATTAGAAGAAACAAATTTACCTACTGCATTATGGTGATGTACCTATACAGTGCAATACGAAAAGTTCATGGACCAAAATTTGTTCATCTTGAAATTCCAGGAGCACATGGGAATGGGGAAACAGTTCAGGGGTTTATCTTTACACTCTGAACGTTTCATAATTGAACGATTCGCTTGGATCAGTCTGAATCTGTCTCATCTCCACTTGCTTTAGAAGATGGCTTTCAAGTGACTATCACTTGCAAATCTCTTTTTTAAATATAAGTGCATTTTTGTAGGGAAAAATCCATGTGGAGAATGTACTACATGAAACTTAGTACATGTCTGGAAACTAGAATCAATTGCTGTGACTAATTTGAATTGATCTAATGGACTGGATGCCGGTCCAACTTCCATTTTCAGCCTTTTATATTTCCCCACAAATAAATTAATCTTTATTTCCAAGTTAGCATAATATGGATTACAAGGGAAGAATACTTATGTTAAACATATAACTTAAGCTAGAACAAACCTTTCAAAAGGAAAAAAAAAGCTAGAAAATTAGTCTATTAGAACTTTTAAAAGAATAGAACTGTCAATTAGCAACTTCCCATGCTTGTTATATGAATCCAATAACTTGTCTTTCTTATCTAGTTACTCTACATATTATCAGAGTGTCCTTACTACAAGGCATTAAATTTCCACACAATTTTGTAAGTAGTACTTGTTCCGGAGCTTTTTGATCATTGGAATTTTTGCAGTTGATAGCTTTTAACTCAAAGCTACAGCTGCATATTTAGGTTTTGCTACAATCCTCTTCATTGTGGTATAATACTATGGTTTGTATCATGTAAACAGGCACAAAATTTACTTTCTGCTAGTAATATGCTATCAAGAATTAAAGATCAACAGATCTGATTGTGATACATGCAATTGCAAGGGGAAAATTCACTGTAAATGTAGTTTACACAGTGGGGTTGAATTTGGACATCGATAGTTTTCAGACTGCCATAGGTGGTGACCTTTATCTCCTTGCAAGTAGATAATGCTCTTAAATATCTATATCCCAATCCTTGTAAGGCTGGTACGGGCACATTGGAATTTCATGGGTTACTTAAGCAATGTATTTACACTTGTCATAAATTTGTTTTCGTCACCAATTTTTTCATGGCTGGAAATGTTGTTAAGTTTGCTGAGATCTCCTTTGGACATTGATGTAATGGGTGGAAATGTTGTTCTAATGATAGGCATTAGACATCTGAGATTGATGAATGATGTGCTTATGACAATATGGTTGCTTGTATTATGGGACCTGATGATGATCAGTTGCTCAAGGTGTTCTCTGCCTGCTATGGCAGGGACCTCAACTGGGAAAGTTGCAATTTCATTGTCGGAGGACCTTCAGAATTACAGAAGATTCTTCTTGGAGTGCCTCTCTTCTCTCAAAAGTCAGGTGGAGGTACTGATCATGTTTGATTCTACTGAGGGAGGGAGAATGATTCCAGGAAGAATGTTAAGAACCTACTTGATTGCAGATATTTGAGGATTTAATTAAATCTAATAGTTACTATTTTCATAAATATTGTCTTTGCCGTGTGCCTTGGTAACTGGAATCAGAGTATGAATAGTATCTTTTGTTTGGATCATGCACTCCCATCGGTCATCTCTCTCTCTCTCTCTCTCTCATCTTCTATTCTTCTGCACATCTAAAACTTTATTCCATACATCCCATGCATGTGGGCTTATCTCCTCTCTCATGTGTGCATCCCCATCCATGACCTTGTTTACACCATTCTCTCTACCCTGCGTGAACTTGAATATCCTTTTTGCTTTCGAATTATCTGTGCTTGGTATGGCGTAATCCTTATTGGGTACTAAGACTGGTTATATGAGATGCACTCAAAATTTTAAATATTCTATTTTTTGTGTCATATTCAAGCTGTCTTTTTGACTGAAATTCGGTTGTAAAGCATTAATAATTATTGTAGCATCCCCGTATTCTTTCTGATATTTGGTTTCTAACCATATGGACATGAGGTTTTGTACTGTAAACCAGCCCATTAAGAGCTTGGTCAGTCTCACCATCTTGCTCAAGCAAGTAAATCTTGAAACTCTGATCTGCCCTGACTCATTACAATTTCCTCCTGCTTATCAGTTCCCCCTGCTTATGAATGGTGAATTTGTTGGAACCTGATTGATCTTTCTAGTGTTCATAATGACTAGTTGTCTGACTGGTTTTACGTGTATTACCCATGAATTACATTGCCTTCCCCACTAGGATAGCAGTTTAACCTTTGAATGTATACATTAATACATGAGCAAGCCCATCAAGTACCGGGTGCTTGTATTGTTGTTGTTTTTCCTGTGTTTTTTGTTATTTGTTTTTCTTGAATTGAGATCTTATGCAGTGATTTGGAGGTAGATTATGAATCAGATCATCATGCATCAATTGTTTATGCTGCATTAGCTGTAGATAAAGAGGTAATGCTTCAAGTAATGTCTTTCCTCTTTTGTTGCTTGCATGTGTGGACACTGCCCAAGAGATATGATTCTTTCAATTTGCAGTTGCAGCCAGATAAGGTGAAAAGACAGATGTCTGTTTCTGGTGGCAAGCTCTCAGTGTGAGTCAACATTTGTGAAAACAGATTTACAAGCTTTGTCTTTGTCAGTTTTTGTAATGCCTTCTTATTTTGGCTTACTCTGAACTCCATTCAATTACCTGCATTCAGGCATTTTGAGGCTGTGGAGGCAAGATTTCTGCGTGCTTCATTCAGTTCATTTGTAGACCTTGCAACACTTGCCACAAAAACCATAGAGGAATTCAGTCTGCAATCCTGATTGAATGCTTATGTGTTTTATCTCCTTTATACACGAACCTACAGCTGGGTAAGAGGTTTCTCTGCAGCCACTTGACCGAGTCCACGGCTTTATGAGGCCTGTCTGTGAAATTGTCACTAATTAACCATTTCAGTTGTCTGTATTTCAGGATGTGGAATTATTGAGGTGCATTTCAGGCAAATTTTGTATAACATTTCTACTGCAATATTGCATTTTGATCTTGTGGTTCTTGGAAACATCGGAGACAATGAATATCTGCAGGCATGGTTTTCAGTTTGTGTCTTTTGAAATTGGAACTTTTTTCAGTTGAATAATTGAATCAGCAATTTAGAACTCCTACACTGACCTAATTAATTATGCTGTGATTTTTTAGCTACAATGATTTGGTCATTAATAGACCTTGAAAGTGAGATATTCCAATAATGTTAGGCAGATTAAATGTATGTTGGTGGGATTCTCGGAGTTTGACATAAAATTATAGACATGGACCTACTTGATGGAAGTGTTTAAGATAGATTTGTCTCGTGCATAACAGAGATAATGTTCAATAAAATGAATCTCAACATAATCCCAAGGTGCAAGTGGGTAAGGCAAGGACTAGATCTGAGGAAGGTGTTCTTAGATTGGTGATATCCATGTTTGTTTACACACGACAGGATAATAGGAAATTTTATAACTAATGTGCGTGCGTGTTTCTTTTTGCTATTTGTACCATGCTCGTATGTTCAGCACGAATGTTTGCGTATTAATAGATAGTACCTGATATGTTGACTCTTGAATGTAGAGATGTTCGTTGATGTTGTGTAAACAGAAATTGATAGCAATTTGCTCAACTTCATACAAGGAGTTAGTAAATGAGGTCAACCAAAATAGGAAGCTTTTACAAACACGGGCTTGAATAAGCCAGTGTTTGTGGTCGTTACTTTATCCACGGCTGTAGTCATTTTTGTTGATCTTAAGCTATAGGGCTCTCCTTTTCCTCGCTGGTATTAATGTTTTCCCTGGATTTCCACAGTATATTAAAATGTTGGGTTTGTGTTTTTCAAACATGCTGAAACCCTAAATATTGCCGACCATGTTGACAATTTCTATTTTGCCCCTAGTTTCGTTTGTATGAACTCCATCAGCGCTTGCCCTTGTCCTTGATATATGGTAATTTCCGTCTGGTGTGATGGAATGAGTTATTAGGCGTTGGTTCTTTACTTTTGATCCCATCTTTGTGGCTGAGGAAGATGAGTACAACATTATAGGGTGTAGTCGCGCTTCCTAGTTACATCCATCCTGCATCACCATTAGTTGTTGGAGTGCCATTAGAAGAAGACCTTTACCTAAGTTACTCATCTCCCTTTTCTATAAGAAGTCGATATTGCAGAAACCGTATGTTCACCTTCGACCCAATTCTGTCTCGTAAAGTTGGGAAAGCGATGTGTTTTCTGCAAAACCTTATCAACCATTCAAAATTACTAATGGCCCCATCACGCAACAAGAAAAGTCGGGTAGGGAAATTGTAATCTCATGAAATAAACCTTTTGTATGAATGTCGTTATGAAACCAATCTTCAATATGCATCAAGAACATCTGATGTTTACACCCTTAGAGAAATAAATCTTAGCATTTGGATTGAATTCACCATCCATCATTATTGATTTGCCCACATCTATCATCCATATGCTACTGCCAGAACCTCGATGGTACAAAGAATCAACTTTAGTTTGTTATATCACAGTTTGCCTGTAATTTTCTACCATTCATGGACTCTTGACACATTCAATGTACGACCAAAGTACATGTAATTTAGTTCAAATGAAGTGCATTTCATGCTGACGTGTGCTCATGCATTTGTGAGGTACCTTTTGGTACCATTCACTCCATACCACCACCGTAGAGTGCAAGGGTGAAGCCATGGGAGGGCTGCAGGTAGACACCCTCTCTAACTTTTAAATTTATCTAAGAATTATATAACAAAGTATTTAAGTTTAACGCTTTATTGTCATGTTCGCCATCTCCAACTACAATACCCTCTTTTGGCTTTGCCTAAATTCATAGCTCCATCTCTAGGAGGGTGCATCAAGGATGATGAGAGCTCCACCTCTCACTTGAGAATTGATGTATTGGTCTTTATAAACTGCCATGTAAACCTCATTGTTACTTTCTCAATACATGCTCATGATTTACTTTGAATGCTAGTGGTTGTATTTCGAGATTGTAGAACCTTGGAAAATCAAGTAATGCGGATAGCCAGTAACATTTCAGAACAAAGCCATGTTAATTTATGTCCAGGAATAGGCACCACTAGGAATAACTTGCATCTGACAATTCCACCACTGCTTATCCACAGTTGTATCAAGATAATTTTGCAATAGTTGTGCACATTGTGGACCCTATGACCACTGGCTGTTTAACACACTTGGCTTGAAAAACTACCAGAGGAACTCTGTAGGGCCTAAGTAACTATGATGGCTGTTGGAGGATGAACATGAGATGTTTGCTCTCCTACAGAGAGAGATTTCACAAGATGCCATATGAAACCAACCCGCAAGTGCAGGTAAGGGGACAAGTGGGTACAACCTTACCTGCACTAAAGTCACCATTTTGAGCAAAACATTTATGACGATTTGTCTACATTCAGGCAAAAAAGCTCATGGAGAAGGCCTGTATCAACTACAGAAAATATTGGAACCACTAGGGCTGAACTGGAGATCAGGCTGTTCCCTGCAATAACAATCGCTAACGCGATAATACAATAAATCACCTGTTCAATGCAACAAAGCATCCGTTTGCTAGTGTACTTGGTGGGCAGTGAATGGACAGTAATTGTGTGCATTACATGCTGCATCAAAAGGTTATAACGCTAATTAAGATGCAACTAAATGTTGATGTAGCCCCGATGCTATTCAATTTGGCAAATCTAATTCTATGTCGAGAAAATAACAAGTACAAGCAAATGAAAATTGAATTTAGAATGCTTGGAGTTCACACCATTTCCAGCAAGATGCATGAAAGATCTAGATTATGGTAAGAGGGTCCCAAACTTCCAAGCAAATCCTAGCAAGAGAAAGACACAGTATTTGGCCCGAATTATATTTACAATAGTTAGTTATGAAAAACCAAAAAGAGAAAATATGGCAAACTAATAATTTACATACTGATGTTATTACCTCCCCCAACCAATTAGCTGCCCACTTATCAAGCTCTCTACCAAAAAGAGCAGCTTGGGAAATCAAACTGTTTTGCTGAAAAGTTGGAAGTTAATTGACAGGAATTTCAATGACATGGGAGTCATATCTTGCCCTCGGCTTCTACATTGGTGACAATGGCAACGACTCCTCCCTCTTTGTCTCCCTTGGGACCCATGGGATCGTGAAGAACAATCTTTTGCTTGGGCTTCATGTTTTTCACCTCCTCACATGTATAGATGAATATTTTCCTCGCCACATCACAAAATTCCCTGCAAAGTTGTAAACAACTCTATGGTTACAATGAAAATCCTTCTTTGCAATTTAGTTAGTTTTTGAGAGAATTACAGCCATGGTTCATCTCCGACGAGCATCATATCCCCATCATCATCAGAGTACACGATCTCCCACTTGTTCCTATGGTGAAGCTCTCCTTCAATTCCAAACAACTGTTCTAGCTCTAGAATGAGCTCTTCATATCCATGCAATGCGGTTAAGTCGACCGCCCGACCTACCGCAACACCTTGCATTCGAACCTTGACGGGAACCAAGTGTCAGAGACGGATCATCATATGATTTCTAATGCACCACAACTAATATTGCAAGTATGTGCCCACCTTAGTGCGACTTCTGCCAGAGGTGTTCTGCTTGTTCCGAATCTCTTCTCGTGAAATCTTTGTCCCACCTTCCTTGTCTTTTGGAGCCTTTGGAAGCCTTGACTGCTGGTCACCTTCAACCTTTGAGGAAACGGTTAGCATCGATCGCTTCTCCATCAAGATTGTTGCACATGAAGTACTGGTAGGGCTGCTCATTGCCGTGTGTTTCTCAGCCTGAGCTGAAGAACTAGAGCCAAGAACCAAGTTGATTCCAAACAGTCGATAACCTCCAATTGCTTCTGGCTTCTTTGTGGTCTCAAAGACGTTCTCATGTTTCGAACTTTCGACTGCATTTTCTGGAAAAATAGGCCAAGCAGGTCCATTTTGTGTCCATTGCTTTCCCTCTTCGAAGATTTGGAAAGATGCATCACCACGCATCTCGTTGCGTGAGAAGGCATTAGCCATAAGATTGTCCCCATTGACTTCTTTTGAATATGAGGGGCAACCACGATTGGTTTCACAGCGTTTTGCCTCTTCTGGATCAATCACTTCACTGACAGCATCATTCAGTTTGGCAGCTCCAGGACACCAGAAACAAGAACCAACCTCTGTGCAACACAATCAGTGGGGGGAAAAAAGCCAATGAGGAAGATGCAGATCGACAAGTTTCACAAACGTTACGGATGAGATCAAGGACCAAAAATTTTATGATACCATGATTTTGGAAATTGGTCGTCGTCAAAGGCCTCTTAGCTTTGATAGCTGCTGGTTGATAAGGCATGGTGGTGGCTAAAGGTAGAAATGACTCGATCTCCCAAGGAGACACCCTCTCAGGTCTTTTAGTAGAGGTGGCTTCATCCCATCGAACCTGAAAGCATACAAGCATTCATGAAGTATTACCATTGGAGGTTAAGACAAATATGGAAGATTAAAAAATAATAGTATCCGAGAACCTTAAAAGATCTCCACATAGAATCTGGCCACTGTGTTGATACATCTCCAATATCAGTTATGGTACCGGTAAACCTGAAAGTTTTGGATAACCCATAAACAATGCATGGCAGTCAAACTAATGAGTAATGAACGCATTCAGTCCCTTGTTACAGTGGCAAAAAAGGAGCTACCATTTTTCGGGTGTATCTTCCCCTTCGAATCGCATTCTAAATCTTGTCCCCACCTTGAAACCTGCGTTGGTAGCTGCTAGGTACTTGTTCAATCCGATTATGAACTGGCTAGTCCTGATTGATTGAAACTATTTCCCATAAGACATATGCTTCAGCGACAATTAGGCTGACCTTCTACACATCGGATCAAATAAATTTCCAACCTTGGCTTGTAATACACAGTGAAGAGGGTCTGTGTGAGGACAGCATGGGATGCTGTTGCGAGCACCCCAAGATGCATGCTGTGACTGGAGATCACTGATGATGGCATCGAGCTCTGCTGGCGAGTGAGGCATCTAACACCCACCCTTAATTCTCCATTCTCACCCCTATGGAAGATGGGATCCTAATTTAGGTTCAAGATCAAGGACGTGAGAATAAAAATCACCCTGAAAACAGCACAACACCTCACGAAGACAAATGTATCTCCTGCCACCAATCTCTTAGAATTCACGAAGGTGCCCCATCCAGTAGTAAGCAAATGCCTTCGCGGTTGACCTGCGAATTGTTGATACGAAAATGATTCTTTTTCTATTGATTTTTCGGAAAGAGAATAAGAATATAGAGGGACAAACATGCTACCATCATCTCAAATTTTTTATAGAGGACTGGGATGCATCAAGTCATACCCCTATAGATATGCTTAAATCGCCATTCAAATCCATGGAGGTCCTTAGCTATCAGCTCCTGAGTTGGGATCTGTTGTGACATGTCCTGTAAGCAAGAACAAGCAACATGAAACAGGGGTCTTAAACACAGAGGCTCTCTCCAGGAATTGCCACAAAGGAGGAGGAGCTAACCAGTGGAGGTAAGCACTTGTTCGCATGCCTGCGAAGAATTGAGAAACCGCCATGCGTGCTTGTATCGGATGCCGTCAAGATCTTGCAGAAAGAGTGCACCTTTGGACATGGCACCTCCACCAGGCTCGGATCGGCGCATATAGGCTCAGTTTGCTGCAAAACACCCAAATGAATTTCACACCCAACAGAAGAAAATTAAGACAAAAGAGTAGCCATGTTGCAAAATCATACATCAAGCTCAGCCTGCAATGTGATCTGGGCATAGACCTCATCAGTCTCCTGCTCTGCCTGCAATTATTCCAACATTGTTTACACCTAAAGCAGGAGTTTTTCTTTTTTTTTCCTCAACAACTTAGAATCACTGCAACATTAAACTCACTTTAAGCTGGACATTGACAACCCTGCAGAGAATCTTGGTGGGCAGATTGAACCTCGGAATCTGCTGATCCAACTCCTGGTTCGTGGACGCCTCAAGCTGTTACATCAAATCCCCAAGACACCAACTTTCATTAAAATCGAAAGGGACCCAAACAAAAAGAAAAAAAAAAAAAATTGCAAACTGAAACCAAAAATAGCCGAAGCAACACGTATTAAAAAGTCTTGCTTGTTCTATGTGTCCCTGTGGGAAGTAGAAGACCCTCTCCCCAACAACCGGCACCTCCACCAGAGGCCCAGCGCACGCCTTCCATAGCTCCTGGTAGTAGAACTCCTCCTCCTTTCGACGCTCGCACGCCATGGGGGACGCCCGATAGGATCAAGATTGGAGCTTGGCGTGTGAGCTATGGGTTGCCATCACCTGCTTCCAACTACACAGGAGAGCACCAATCTCAATAGAAAAGGAGGATGGGGTGGAAGGTGGTGAGAGGCAGAAGGACCCAACTCTCTAACTAGTGTTGGTTTGAGACTCTTTGGGGGTGGTGGCGGGGCAAGTGGTGGCTATCTTCCATTTTGCTCTGCTGACGGTGGTGCTCTTTAAATGTCTGCCACCGTTGGTGGCACTTCTGTGAACTTTGTCTCTGCAACCTCCACCGAAAAAAAAAAGGGAAAATTGTGGGGTTTTGGTTGAAAATATCCACTTAGGAGAATTCATCCAACTGAATTAGTTTTGGGCCCCTTGCGTGGGAACTCCTTGCATGGATGAATGGCATGGAACCTGTTCTCATATCTATATATGAGTTTAAAGTTTGGAAAAGTTTTAGTGTACACTAAAATGTACATGGCTTTGTATGCACACATCATGTGTTACGCGTGTAACATCATGTAATACGTCATGTATTATGTTCTCCCACCCTCATATAGAATCAAGTCAGCTATGATACATCAGCGTCACATAAGGTTACATTTGATAGGGGGAATAGTGCTATACTGGGATAAAATAAGAGTAGAATAAGTATAAAAGGTGTTTGGTTGGTAGGATTGTAATGATTTTTAGAATTGTTAATGATTGGTATGTTGGTTTTGTAAGAGAAGAGAAAGAATTAGTAGGTTTTGATATGATGGATTGTAATTATTAGATAGTGTTTTTTGAGTTATATGTGAAAAGAGAGAGTATTAGTGGATTTTGAAGTGATGGGAAGAGAGAATATATGTGGGAAGAGAGAGTTCATTGGAACCTGTGCTATTCCTATCCCATCCCACCTGCTATTCCCTATTCCTATTCTTATTCCGCAGCTAAACGCTAAGTAAGTGTTGCGTCAACATAGCATGGTATGTTCCATGCCATGTCATGTTTCATGTAGGATGTTATGTACACTTTGATGTCCTTATATCAATACTCTTAAAGTCTAACATGTTGTATGGTGGTTCTTTCGTAATCAAGTGAATCCTGCAACACAATTTTCTCCATTGGCCATAATAACAACTACTGCATTTCCACTCATACGAGAGCTGTAAGGCTGAGTGTTCTGTACTGATCATAACATGGTATCAGAGCCATACTTGGGAGCTTAATCTTAGATTTGATTACTCTAAATTAGAGATCTGAAGCTATACAAGCTCAGATCTAATGATTGAAACTGTTCTCCATCAAGTTACTTCTTAATTGCAGTAGGTGGTGACTCTTCTTCAACAAATCATATTTCTTCTTCGACGAAGCTTCGTTGTTCTTCGATTTACTTCGAATTTATCTAGTTATGTTTGATTGTTCTTATTATGATATCTCCATCTTCTGTTATCTCTAGATTTGGTATCAATTCTTCTTCTTTGACTAATTTGAGCTTACCAACTTCAATAACCATGATATCTCAATTAAGCTCTCTTTCGAATTATGCTTTTTGGCGAGCTTAGTTTCTATCCCTATCACATGCCTACCATTTGTTTGGTATTGCTGATGGCACTTATATTGCCGCGCCCAAGTTTATTAATCAATCTGATGGCTCAGAGGTTCTTAATAATATCCATCTTATCTGGTACTGCAGAGACCAATTAGTACTTAATTGGCTTCTATCATCTATTTATGAGGAAATAGGTTCAGAAATACCTAACCTCACCACTTCTAAGCAAATATGGAGTTTTCTTTATCAATATTTTGCAACACAAACACTCAACTTAGTTCCTTAAGAAAAGAAGATTTTACTATTTCTAATTATGTAAATAAGGCCAAAGTTATTGCTCTCTAATTAGCAACTACCAGCAAACTTATATATGATGATGATCTCATTCTTGCCATTCTTAATGGCTTACCTACTGAGTATGAGTCTCTTGTGACTTCTATTTTTAGTAGAGAATCTGTTATATCCTATGATGAGGTTGTTGGTTCATTGTTAGCACATGAGTAGCATAGCTTAAAACTTACCAACCTCAACTTGATATCACTATTAATCAAGTTGGTAACGGTAATAACTCCTTTAGACGTCACGGTTGTTTTTGTAGGGCAGAAATAATCTAAGATTTCGCATTAGACCGGGGGGGGGGGGGGGAGGGAGGTGAATAGTGCGAGAAATGAAATGATGAATAATTACAAAATAAAATCAATTATACAGAAACATTCACCACAGGAGACAATGGATTTTTAAGTGGAAACACAACTTGCATAAAAGTAACCACCTAAACCTCTTAACTTGGGATTTCCCAATTGATCGAGTTGATTAAATCCATTAAATTGTATCACTTAAAATAAGGGTGGCACAACAATAATATAACCACACTACTTTACACGAGAGTGGTATACTTCAAACTCCTCTTCTTCATGAAGAGTATTTTATCACATAAGAAGAAGAAAATTCGTAATGTGAATACCCAACAAAAACAAATAACAAAGTAACTTATAGAGCCCAAATATAAAGTTAAAACTAAGCTCCTATAGGCAAAGATAACTTCCCTGAACTGGAAGTAGCTAGGTGTGAGTGCGTAGCAATTTGGTGCTCTCGGATGTGAAGTAGGTTGCTTGGAGAGCAACTTCTCAACTTCTTAATATCAATCTTACTCTAAGGTGCATGTAAATGAAAGTAGTAGCTTGCTAGAGTATTTTTCTCTTCTATTATTGAATCTAGGCTTTGGAGTGTCCTTTTCTATCTATAAAGGGCTTAAGAACAAGGCCTAATAAATATGACAATTAATGTGTGCAAGTCCCAAGGTTTCTAGTTGTTACTGGGTCAACATTTAGCCACTAGTCAACGACCAATTGATGCCCTACATGGTAGCCAGTCGATGGGCAGACTCGCTAATTGACTAGCTACTGAAGAGTTAGATGACTAATAAGTGTTTTGGTCGGTGCCCTACACTTGTATGTTGTTCTAAGGTCTTTAAAGCTTGGGTTTGGTTTTCTAGGTTGCTTAATGGAAACCTAAGCTAATTAATCTTATTTTTGAGCTCTTTACAAGTATTCTAAGAGTTAAAAAGAGCAACAAATAAAATACAATGAATACAACAAATAAACTAAATCATATTCTTCATTTTCTTCATCTTCTTCAAGTCCAAAACTCCATGCTTTAGCTCCATTTCTCCTTGGTGCTTTTGTCTATCATCATGGCTCTCCATCTCCATGGATTAAGAGCTTGAGCTCCTCCAAATCCTTTAACTAATTGCATTAAACCTAAAAAGTTATAACTTAAATGCAATTGTTAAATACAAAATATTTTGTTATCATCAAAATTAAGGATCAAGGTGCATTAGTACCAATAGTTGTGCCTATACTTCATTAAGCAGATCTTCCTATGGTCATGGTCATTCCTGTGGTGGACTTCACTGTCAGATCAATGGTCATTACAACCATAGTGCTCTAGCATGCTATTAGCACTTTGATACAAGTCTTGGTCTTGGTCCTACTCCCCCTTAAGCACAGTTAACTAACACAACTAATAATTAGTTATGGTATCCTGATTAAAGAGTTACCAATCTCATCACAAGCAATTTGAGTCATCATGATATTAGTATTGACTATAATGGACTTGAGAAAGTTAAATTTGGCAATAATGAAGCCTTTCTAATAACTCACTAGTAATTCTACCTATTATTCTCTCCTCATAGACCTCTTTATCTCAAAAACATTCTGTGTTGTTTTGCTGTGCAAGAGAACTTATTGTCTATTCCTAGATTTACTAAAGACAATAGGTGTCATTTTGAATTATATCCAAGCAGTTATTTGTTAAAGATATCACCACTTGCAAGGTGCTTCTTCATTACAGAGCTCAAAAGAGATTTTACCAATCGTGGCTATCTCAAGCACTACCTCATCCAGCCTTTGAAGAATTCTCCTTCATTTTGTTTTGCTGTGAAAGTTTCATTCCACACACGGCATCAATGACTGGGCCATGTTAACAATGAAGCTTAGTGTTAACACATTACTTGATAATAAGTTTGTCCACAAATCATCCTTTTGTGATACCCGTGTTCAAGCCAAAATGTATAGGCTTTCTTTGCCTTCTACAAATGCTAAGAGTTCTCAACCTCTTTAATTACTGTTTAGTGTGATATTTGGACATCTCCTATTCATTCTATTAATGGATACAACTATGTTGTTACTTTCATTAATGATGCTACAAAGTTCACTTAGGTGTTTTGCATGAAATTGAAGTTTGAAGTCTTTGTTATATTTTTTCAATTCTATAATCTTGTTCAAAACCAAGTTTAAACTATTATTAAGGCCTTGCAAAGTGATTTGGGAGGAGAGTATCAGTGGTTGCATAAATGGCTTATCTCAAAATAAATCATTCATAGGGTGTTTGCTCTTTACACTCCCCATCAAAATGGGGCAACTGAACAAAAGAATAGACATTTCGTTGAGATGACGTTGGCCTAATTAACATAGGGCAAGGTTTTATTACGATCTTGGACCCATGCCTTTATCACTGCTACCTATATAATCAACTCTCTACCATATGGAGTAACTAATGGCATCACTCCCCACGAATTGCTCTACAAAGCTCTTGTTGATTATTTTTCTTTAAATCTTCAATTATGTTTTTTATTCCCTTTTAAAGCCATATAATAGACATAAATTGTAAGTTAGATCTACCTTGCATATCTTTGTTGGCTAGTCACAACATCACCAGGCCTATCTCTACTATAACCTTGTCTTAGACAAAGCATTTTTTGTAACGCATGTCATTTTTAATGAAGATTTTATGCCCTTTCAATCTTTGAAACAATCAAGGCCAATGCAAAAATTCAGATGCATTAGTTCAAGCTACACCAATTCCTCCAAATTTGTTCCAGACTTGATCTTTTGCAGCAATTCCAATGTCATCAACATCACCTCAAACTACTTCTATATCAGGATCTGCTACTCCTCAACATTCTTTACCTTAGCAACCAAATGTTCCACTTCAGTCACATCATCTTCCATTATAGAAGCAATGTTTTTCTTCATAGTAGCAAAGTATTCCATTGTAACAGCAAAATGTTTATTCATAATAGCTAGTCTAGTGTCAAAGAACCCATACAATGTTGTTGGTGGAAAAATTGATACTTTCTTATCCATTGCAATTGACCCTAATTATCATACATACTTTTTCATATATGTGGATGACATATTAGTCATTAGTTCTTCCTTAACACATCTAAATGATGCACTTCTAAAGTTGCAAGCTGTCCGAGGCATGGGATATTGAATTTAAAAGACATTCATCAAGCCTGAATCTCTCATAGCAAAGCTACTCAATTGAGTTGTTTCATAAGGCTTTATGAAGAATTCTAAACCTATGAAAACTCTGTTAATTGATAACTTCCAATGCAGCTATTTTAGTCAAGCGACAAGGGGAACCTTTCAAAGACCCCACTTTATTTCGTCAACTTGTGGGTTCTCTCAAATATCTATCCTTTACATGGCCTAATCTTAGTTGTCCCAGCTGCTGCATTCACCTACAAGTGAACATTTTGAAGCTCTTAAACATTTATTGTGCTATCTTAAAGGCATCCTAGATGTTGGTCTATTCGTTCAAAGATCTAATAAACTTTACTAATGCTTGGTGTTTTCAGGTGTAGATAGGACTTCTTCTACTGATGATCACCGATTTACCACTGGTTATGTAATATTCCTAGGAGATACACCGACCAACTGGACCTCCAAGAAGCAAACTACCACGGCAAGGTCCTCCACAAAAGAAGAGTATCGTGCCATAGCTGAATGTATATCTGAACTAACATGGCTTTAGTCCCTTCAAGATGAGATTGGCATTACTCATTCATAACCCCCTTAACTTCTTTGCAATAATATTGGTGCTACTTACTTCATGGCCAACTCCATATTTCATTCAAGAGCTAAACTTGCGGAAATTGATTTCCACTTTGTTCGCAAAAAGGTCTCTATTTCCAACGATGTGCAATCTGTTGATGGGTTCGTCCATGACTAAAGCCAAATTTCAGCATATGGTTCACAAATTGAAGCCCGAAAGTAGACCTTCAATTTGAGTGGAGGTTTTAGTGTATCTATAAATGAGCTTAAAGTCTAATGTGGTGTGGTGGTTCTATGTAAGGGTATCTTTATAAATGTTTTGTGTTTATGTATTTTCCTGTAACAACTTTCTATTAGTCATAACAACAACTGCCACATTTGCAATCATGCTAGCACTGTGAGATCGAGTGTTTTACTTTGATTGTAGACTCGCCTCCCACACTATAGCATTGTTCCCTCGATTTGATCACAAAGAGTGCTCCAACAAGTATTAATTGACCATCCTTACCTTTTTTTTTTGTTTTGAGGTAAATGTGGTAGGCATGGGATCATTTGATCTCATGACCAATTGGATGCCAGTGGACTGCTTTACCACTGAATCAATACCTTGCCGTTACCATTTTTCGAGTAAAATATTTATAGTGATACATTAATACAATAATTGTGTACCATGAAATATTTACAGTGATACCTATGTAAAATCCCTTTCTTAGGGTGTTGGGGGTGGTGGGTAGTGTGATCGAAGATAATTGTGAATCGTAGAATATTTATTGTGATACCCATGTAAAATCATTTCTTTGTACATATTCTCCATATTTTTGAAGTTAGACCGAAAAGCCAACCCTTAATTGTCTTGAGGGGGATAACTTGGATGACAGGTGTGATCGAAGATAATTGTGAAGAAAAATATTTTGAAGAGTACCACCACCTTGATGGTAAAAAGAATTGTACACCTATGTCTATACAAATATATCTAAATCACCACGTAATTGTAAATTATGAAATATTTACCGTGATACTCAAGTGAAATTCCTTTTTTATTATGTGTTCTCCAGACTTTTGAAGGAGGCCGAGAGGCCCACCCTAAACTGTTTGCCATCTATGTGCATCGTCCGTGGCACAGAGCCGTCGAGGACATGGGCCCCTGCGAGACACGTGGCACATCCTTGGGACCTGTTCTCCGCACGTGCTCTGGCACACAAGTTTCTCTGATTGTGCACGTTGTATGCCAGAGATATTTTCCGTGGTGAGATCTTCACCATTCATTTAGCAGGACCACAGACGTACGTCACGGGAAGGATGAGGGTATAGGGCTTCGATAATTATCTGGTTGGTGGTAGGATTTCTAAAATATTTATTCGAAGAGTTAATTTTTATTTTAAGATGTTAACCCTTTTATTTGAGAGGATAATTCTATAATTTTAACTTTTATTTTGAGATGTTAATATCAATTTGGTTGACATCAGTTATAAAAAATGTTAGTAAAATAGATATTAATTTTGTAACTCCCAAGCATGTAAATTTTACTTTACAAAAATTAATATTAATACTAATTTAAATAAATACCACATGAGTTAACGTTATAACTTAATATCAATTTAAATAAATAGAAATTGATGTTAATATCATCCTTTAAGTAAATAAAAATAAAATTTAATATCAATTTTATATTTTTTTAACGTCATTTTCCTAAACTATAAAGTAAACTGGCATTTCCAAAATCTTAGGAATTTTTGATAATTATAACGCATGAACTTTTAATATTACATATCTGTCCTTGTATGTAATTTTATGCTTACGAACTTTAACGTTTCACTTGTGTCGTCCTCAGCATTAGGTGGATCCTCAGCAAAATCTGTATGGACTGATACGAAACTTTCACACAAAGAATGGGTGTTTCCGTATGCATGCAGGTTCCATATTTACACTTATTCTGAGTATCTGCACATTAATGCAGACACACGGCATATCTAAAATTTCATAAAATTTAAAGTAGAATTTAACAAATGATTTGTAAAAATTTAATTAGCACTTTTTGATGAATAGAAAATAGCTTAGCATGCAATCAACTTAATGAACGATAGCCTTAAAATTCTGAAAATTTTCTTAAACCTACCACCACTGAAAACCCATAGAGAAAAATAAGTTTTTTCAGAAATGAGTGGCGCTACAGAGACACCACCATGTAAATATTGAAATGTCCGCAGGACCCATCCACCTCCTCAAGCGAGGTGAGGTCCTATATTATAGACAAGGAGGTGTCTCCCAAAAAGTTTTCTTTACATAAATAGATGTTCCTATCTTTTTTTTTGTCTACTCAAATTCCCTTCTAAAGTTGCTTGATGTTACATTATAACCTTCTCTCTTAGCGGGGGGGTCACAAGTTAATCACATAGGAGCAAATTTAGACCAAGGTTGAGGTTGATTATGACCCTTACAATCTATCTTAGATGTTATATCCAATGTGAAGTTAGATAAAAAAGAGAGGAAGATGGGGGTAGATCTCATCCGGCCTTCACTGGTACAACAAATAACTTGATGGAGATTAATATGAGGGTATTTGCGTAAGATGAACCACTTTAAAAATGCACCCACGTAAACTTAAAAGATGTGCCACAATTGCAATGTTAAAAAGTTTATAAGCGCAAAAATATATACAAGGGACTTATATGTAACATTAAAAGTTCACGAGATGTATTTATCAAAAAGTCCTAAAGTCTTGGAAATCTGTGACCCTCACCCTCCTTATGACGTATGCTTGGGTATGCTACTCTTGATCGACTCACTAGGGCTCACCTCTGTGTTGAGTTATGGAATAAAGATATTACTTTCTTTTCCTCCCTATTGGTCGATCCTCCATTCCTATCGGTTGGTCGGGTGTTCGTAGGGTATACTTGAGCGGTTCACTCGTGCTACCTGACCCTGTCCCATGGGGTCTCTTCTACCTCGATTTCGAGGTAGGGTACACCTTGAAACGAGGGGAATGCCTTCACCACAATCGAGTTAAAAGCCTTCATTGTTGATTCAGACGGTATAGGCTACCTCAACTCGATTTGAGAAGCAGAGTATAGTGGAGTGAAATCAAGAAAACATGCGACTCGTACTTCCGACAAGGCTGATAGGGTACGCGCGTGACCCACCCCTAAGGAAAAGCCTACGCTTACTGCTCATTCAGTGCTTCTCCGGATCTGAGTTAAGCTCTACTGTTCTCCACTTTTGAATAGTGTTTAGGGAATTTTGCTCTTTACCTACTATACCAACCAGGTGATTATTGAAACACTATACCCGACCCCATCCTCCCCGTGGCTACGCCATGTACTTACATACAAATCATGCCTTGAAGCCGGCATGCATGAGCTAAATTATCGCCATTGTGCCTTAGGGGTGAATGGGTACTCCAATCATCATCATATTCCCATAGTCCTCCCAACATTCATATTATATAGCACACCTGCTACATATATTTATAGGTAAGTGGTGCACTAAAGCTAAAGGTTGAGGAGGAGCACTTAGCACGGCCAATAACTTAAAAAGGAAGCTATGGCCCTTAAGGTTGAGGAGGAGCCTATTAATTGCTCGCCCTTTGCTTGCGGAGATGAAAGAAATGTGCCACAGCTACGTGGATGGGTAGAGAAACAGCATCCATTCTATTGGGTCACGCTCACAACCATCCAAATGGTCATTGGCCCTGGGCATGTATAACAAACTTTGTGTAGCTCCGGCAAATATATGCATGTAGGGTCCCTTGGGTGGGCATGTACAAAAAGAAAGTTAGGAGGAAGCGGGGCATTTTAAACAATTCTTGCTTTTAAAGATGGAAGATTCCTCTTTTAAAGTCTTGATGGCATTAACATTAATCTAAAAATAAGTAGTTGATGCCCACAAACGTATGTCGAGGGGAGAATGTGCAGAGGAGATGATTAATTAATCAAATGAAGGGGAGTGTCATTAGTTTTATGAAGACAAAGTCAACGAACACATTGGAGTGAAGAAAGGGGAAGTGACCAAAGGCACCCTCTCCAGCGTAGTATATTTATGATTAATTATTTCAAAGATATATATATATGCTAGTCAACATTTGCAAGGACCACATGTGCACCTTCCTTCGTGGGAGTGCTGAAATAATCGACGCACAGGAGGAAGAGAGAGACTTGGGAGGATATTGAAATAACGTGATGCATAGGGTAAGGATTATTAAGGAGGACAGATCAAATAATATGTGCACTCTAGCTAGCTAGCAAGTAGGTTAGTGCCTTAATTCTAGAAAGGGATCACTGTAGGACAATGATAAGGAAGAAATTACTTAAATGTAATATACAAGTGTCTTAGCCAAGCTAGTCTTGGCAGGTAGGAGCTAGGGGTAAAATGACCCTCCTCATTTGGGCATGTTATGGCTAAAAGACTAATTAAGTCATGAGAGGAGGCTTTAGTTAGGATAGAGACTATCCAATAAGAGAGAGGGTTTATCATATCTATGAATATCATTCCTAGGAGGGAAACTTAGCGGTTGGGAAGCAACTTTAGCTTCCCTATCTCTTCAAAGATCCTACTTTGTTTCTTTCTTTGTTGCACACCTTTGCTCATGTCTTTTTAGTCTAGCCTTTCTTTTTAGAGCTCATCGATCTATTAAGCAACATTGTTGCACCAATAATGCATCTTGGCCTACCTAGCTAATCTGACTGGTCAAACAAGGATGGGCATTAAGGAAAGTCATGCAAGAGAGATAAGCATCTAAAGGTCTAATGCTTCTTTGCACAATTGTCACACACTTGACAAATAAGTTAGCCACATACATAAATCATCCAACATGCTAGTGTTCTAGTTTGCCCTTACTCTAGATGTTTAGATACATTCTATATATTGGTGATACTCTAACTACTACCTTGTCTCTCTCACCTGAAAATGAAGTTCTCGTCATCTTTACTCACTGTAACTTTTCCACCAACTTTAGGCTGTTGATGCTTTTAATGTATCATGTCAACCTTCTGATGGGTTTCTTTGATTAGATTAGGCCTAGACACATATCCGCTATCTCTGTGCCAGCTTTGCATCTATATGGATAAGGTTCACACCTTTAAAGCACCATTTCATCCTAGTGTGATCTTAGAGAAAGTTCCTTTGTTCTCCCTGTTACAATTGGTATAATCATAGGGGGCACGAATAAAGCCTAGAGGCTGGACTTATGAAGTCCAACAAGTAGGGTGCGGAACGAAAAATTTCACCTTCTATTTAGATGGGAGAAGCTTGAGTCATCCAATCCTTTTTCAAAGTTTAAGAGATAATCCTAAATGTTATTTGAGATAATTAATGGCCCTTTACCACTCACATGTAAGGGGAAGAGGGCCACCATGCACACAACTACAAATCACCTTTTACTAAGACTTTTCCTCCTTAGAGTATTTGCTTCGAAGTGCAAGAGCTTGCAAGTAGTTCAGCATACCTAGTGCATTTAGAGTTTAAGTCCATCTCAACTGCACACTTCCTTGAGATGGAGCATGAGAAGAGCCATCTTTCTATTTGGTCACTATTTTGTTGCTCCCATAACTCTCTCAACTCCAACCTTTGATGTTGGACCTCTACCAAGTTTAACCTATCGAAATCTTCTAAGGCCCTCTAGCAAGATGAAGTTACATGTAGGGGATCATTTAAAACATTCAAACATGAAAACATTGATACAAAACTAATTTATTCAGACAAAACCATTAGAAACAATTTTCAATTATAGGAGTTAGGGATTCTTACTGTTGTGGTTGACTACCATGGGTCCAATACAGTACATACATAGTATTCTCATATGTCTTGAAATACTAGACATAAGGCAGAACTCTACTAGATCCAATGATGAGGTGCAATCTAGAGTCATATAAGAACTTCTTTCATGGAATTGAACCCCACCAACCTACTCACCAAGGCATAAGGAGATAGCACTTCATGGAAGTGTAGGGGGTCCTTTAAACTTTCAAACATGTAAACATTGATCTAAAACTGATTTGATCAAAGAGAACCATTAGAAACAACTTTTCATTTAGTTACCAAAGTTAGGAATTCTTTCCTCTGTGATTAACTTCCATGGGTCGAATACAATGTATAGTATGCCCATGCATCTCAAAATTCCAAACACAAGGCACAACTCTACTAGATCCAATGATGAGGTGCAATTTGGAGTCATATAAGAACTTCTTTCATGCAATTGAACACTAACGAGAGAGAAGAAATGAGAAGGGACATCTTCAAGAAATAGAGAGACTGATATTGAATAAGCCTTTCTAAGAGGCCTATTCTTATTCGTATGTTTTAGGGGCAAGAGTTCTAATTTAGGTCTAACTCCTACTATAGTAATTATCAAAGTGCTCTTTGTACTTCTATAAGCATTATATTAAACTAAAAGTATGTAGTTAGTTTTTTTATTATTGTAATGCTAGCTAGTATATCATGCTACATGAGATTATATAAGTAATCCTTTAGTCAATTTATGATTAAAAGAGGTTGATCTTCCAAGATTTTTTGTTTAATTAATTAAGGGGCACATTTTAATGCACCCCATACCTAATTAAAGTCATTAATTATTCTTATACAATTTTATTAAAGAGTAATGGTTGACAATTTGTTAAAGCATTAGTCATCCTAAGATATATCATTTATCTTATATGTTTTGCACACAAGGAAACAAATATGAATAGTTCCAAGTTTAGGATCTTATCCCAAGATTATCACTTTCAAAACTAATCTTTGTGTATATATTAGTGGGAGACCTACCAAATAACTTTTAGTTCCTTCATTCTTATTTTCATCTATGTATTAGAATGATTATCAATAGAATTAAACCTTCGATATTGTTACAAGAAAACTCAAATTGCGCTCCACAATTTGAGATGCGTGAATCCCTTGGGAGAAGACATTTACGTCATACAATTTCTTGAAATATTGATCTTAGATTTTGTAGAACCTTAAACATTACGTTGCTAAATTTATATGAATCACCCCTTGATATAAGGACTCATTCAACCAGCACACTAATTATATAATCAAATGGCTCACCAATGTGCCTTATTTCAACAACTTAACACTTGATGTGACACTTTTTTTAAGAGAGGAAAGTTCAAGTTGAGTTTTTCTTCCTAACCCTCTCCAAACCCAAGTTTGCATAAAACCTAGGTTTTCTAAAAATCTAGCTTCTTACGTCCGAAGACAAGCATGAAGTAAGAAGGCTGGTCATTAACCTAAATATTGTAGGATAAACCCCCAAAGTAAACCAACCTAGACATCGTAGGACCTTTACTTTATTATCTGAGCTTCCGAGCTTGTAAGTTTAACTTCCCCCCCCCCCCTCCCACACACACACACACACACACAACCTTCCTATCAAGAGGACAAGTCACATCCCAGGTAGAATTATTCACTATAATCTAATATACAAATCGTTCTCGATCTCCAACAGGCTTTCTTAATGATATAGGAACGTGGTGGCTGGAGGAAAATAAAGGGAAAGACACTCGAAAAGTATATTTTTGGGCTATGTCCACCTTTTGAAGTTCTTGCCTATTCCCGATAACTGATAAGTACACGATGCCTTTTCTAAGGTAACATCCAAACTTTGATGCACAGTAGAGATTGCTCATCGTCGTCATAGGGTACTTGTTCTGGTCAAGATGCGTATCTATTCTCAGTTTTTACAATTTGCATTCTATATTGCATCTTCATGGCCGGTCAATGGACCGTAAGATTGGCATGCATTGTTATATACGGTCCTACATCCAGTGGCCAAGAGATGAGTTTGATTTCGGATGACCTAGGAACTTAATATATAGGAATGCGGAAAATTGACGAAGTCCTTAAAATTTTCGTAGTTTTGCATGCACTTGTCACTGCCAAAACATACCTTCAATTTTGTGTTAATCTCAATTCCTTTAAAATTGGTCCCATGCGGTGATGAGCTTAGAGTGTGCACCCTCTGTTTCTCGATTCGAACGAGCCTATGATGGATGCTTCTGGTGCTTCGGATTCAAAATTTGTTGGCCTAAGGAGCCCTACAACATCGCTTGGCTCCTAAATATGGCGACATCCGCCAACTAAAGTCAAGGAAGTTTTCGATCCACGCGCGTACAAAAATGTTAAAGGTGGCATATATTGTAATGCAAAGAGGTTGAGGTAATTGAAAAGGTAAACGTAAAAATGTAGAACATGTCACGTGTCATTTTTTTAAGTTAAAAAATAAAATAATAAAAATTACTGTTATATGATGGACATAGTCATTCAAAAAAATTATCATCACTTTTAAATAAAAAAATATTAAAATATATCACCATAGAATCAAAATTTATCGATGTAATAATTTTACTTCAATTTAAAATTATCAAAATTATCTTTAAATTTATTTATATTAATATAAAATTATCCTTAAAATTATTTTTCGCTGATATAAAATTATAAAATATATCTTAAAATTATTTTACTTCGATATATTTTGATTTAAAATAAAAAAAATATCTCCTTATTTACTAACCTACAAAAAGTGATGTTAATTTTTTTAATTAAGATGTAACAAAATTTGCATTGATTTTCGAATTTCTTTATATTAAATACTAATCGTACGTTGGGGATCACATCTATCACATGCCTGCATTATAAAACGTGTTAAATTTTATATTTTTGTATATTTCGGAATAATTTTTCACCCTCCAGGGGTCATACGGCAATTTGCATCCTATATTATAATATCCAAAATATACCCCATCGTCACGGGGTGCAATCATGGAGTTAATTTCCTTGTATTCTCTTGTTTGATTTGCTTCCAGCCCATCGTGGAATTATTGGTATTTGGGACCAGTGGGCCATCATTCCCAATATTTCATGGTCCATGAAGGACGGTGGTGAAATGCATATATAGTTTAAGGTCAATGGGCCATAAATTCTAAACGGGCCATAAATAGTAGTCAAAAGACCGGAGAATCTAAATTAACGCAAACGAACGAATTCCAATATTATTGCGTGGAACGTGGCTCGTGATTGCAAGGTGGAGATGCGATGACCCCCGCTTGACAATAGTCAAGATAAACTAATCTAATTCACAATTGCGGGTTTTGTACCAGCGCAGCTCAAACGGTCAAAAGCGATTTTATATATGAAGCACAATCCTTTTCCCAATATTCATGATCACAATATTACAACGTAAAAAGTGACATGAGAAAATTTATGAGTGTTATTTCGTATTTTACACAGCATTGTGAATGTGATCTACTTGATAATTAATATTTAATGTAAAAAAATAAAAAAATGTAAAATTTATTACATATGTTTCTCATCATATTCAAAAAAATTACCATACCACTTTAACTTAAAATGCACAATTGATAAATAACTTTACAGCTGTGATAAATTATTCATAATGATTTTACACCCGTGTAAAATAATTTTGCACCGGTGATAAATTATTTTAAGGTATCTTTAACCAGTAAAATTTCATTTTGCATCCGTGTAGGGAGAGAGCTAGTCGCCCCATGGGGCTCGGGGTTAGGATTAGCCAACCTACACCGACTTTTTAGGCCCTCCCAGCAAATTGGGGTAGTCGAATGAGGGTACGTGGACTGTGGAGGGGCGAGACCCCTGTTTGGTTCTAAGGGGCGAGACCCCTGTTTTGAGAGGGCAATGCCCTATACTATTCTGTGCTGTACTTTAGGCATACCCGCTAAGGGAAACAACTGACATGTGCTAGTGCGGGGTAGCTACCCGTGCACTTATCACACGTGCCGTAGTCACCGCTACGTCGCGACAGTGACCTTAGGGTGGTTAACTGGGTGTAGGACTATTGCGGGGGACTCTCCCGGCCAGGAGAGCACCATGTGTCCTTCAGCTTCACGGAAAAGACTGCAATCAAGATCGTTCCTGTTAAAACCCGTGTTGTTAAGCCTTTTTAAGACGTTCGGACTTTAGGTTAAACGTCTGGTAAGACGTCTG
Organism: Thalassia testudinum; assembly: GCA_037157565.1. Lineage (NCBI taxonomy): Eukaryota > Viridiplantae > Streptophyta > Magnoliopsida > Alismatales > Hydrocharitaceae > Thalassia > Thalassia testudinum. Next base: position 16,437,808 of record JAZHRO010000077.1, on the reverse strand, counting down.
GACTAAGGGTCAGACGTCTTGTAAGATGTCTGAACTCATTCCCAGACGTCTAAAATCGAAAATTTCGTGTACGAGCCCGCATCTGAGCGCATGCTGCGTGCAGACAGTACACTTCCCTCGTTTTCTTCTTCTTCTCTCTCCTTCCGCCCTACGAAACCCTAAACCCACCCCCTTATATAAGCCCCCCTCCTCTCCCTCATTCCACCCCCACTTCCCAGCCCCTTTCCTCCTTCCTCCAGCGAGAGCAGCAGAGCGAGAACGGCGGAGAGAAGGAGCGGCGTGAGAGGAGAGGAGGAGCAACGTGAGAAGGAGAGGAGAGCAAGCTTGCGAGCTCGCGTGCGAGCTCACCGGTGAGCTCACGGCCGGAGCGGTGCATGCGCAAGGCTAAGGAGTGCGTCGAGGAGGTCCTCCCCGACACTGCTGTAGCCGGAGCAGCAGGCGAGAGGGCGCCGCGCTGCCACGCGTGGCGCGAGAGGGCGGAAGCAAGTTCTGGTTTTGGGATTTTCCTAGAATCAGACGTCTGAAGTAACCTCCAGACGAAAATGCGGACATCTGGAGGTGGTGCCAGATGTCTGAGAAGGAGGCCTCGCGAAGGTACGTCTTCTTTGCGGATATGGCCATGCAAGCCGCTCCGCCGATGCACTGTTTCATGCCTGATTTGAGAAGATTCGATTTCTGTGAGCAGGATTCGCTTTGGGAAGGCGCGAGACACGCCCTCCCCCATGCATTTCAGGTGTCTGGGTGACCTACCAGACGACAAGAAGCGCTTCCGGACATCCGGAGAGGTGGTCGGACATCTGGAACTAGGTCCAGACGGTCCAGCGGAGTTCCTGGACGTCTGAGGAGTGGCGCAGGACTTGAGGTATGCACTGGACACTTTTAAGACGTCTGGAAGTTGTTTCAGACGTCTGATTTGAGTCAGGAACACTGTTTTTGACACGTTTAGGATCCGTTTGAGGTCTGATTTCCGCAATTAAGATACCGATATTTCCCGTATGAATTCCTCTACTTATTAGAAGACTTTCTATACAGTTCTGAGTATTCTCTTATGATTGATCCTTGTGATAGGACTGGTTTCCGTTGTGGGTTCAGGGCTTGCTGAGGCACGTAAACTTGCTGTTCAAGACCCCATTACTCCTGGGTTTACTGGTAGAGTGGCTTTCCCTTAATTTAATTAAAACCTAAATGCATGTGTGGAATGAATGATTAGAACTTAGGATGTGGCATGAATCTTAGGATTAGAAATACTGGAATGTCTATATTGAATAAATGGATTGCAGTCTTGAATGAGTAGATGAAATGATAACAAATGCCTATAATTGAATAACAGTTGCCTGCGAAATATGTAGTACTTGTGCTAGTTAATTGTTGAATGTAATTCTCCTGTTGCACACATAATATGAGCTACATGTATATGATTTGAAAATGGAAAGGTGAATGTTGGAAGCACGAGCTATCTGTGAATAAACTGGATATGGAAATGTGAACGATAGAATTATCCGTTGCATGTGTATAACCCGAGAATGGAAATAGAAATGATGAAACCTGATATGGAATGACATGAGGTATATGAGCATGAACCCTACGGGGAATTAGGAGTAGAGCTTCTAGAAATAAATGGAATGGAACTGGAAATGTGAGTGGGGAAATGAGCTGGTCCTTGAGTACGGAGTACCAAGGAGAGCGACTATCCCTCTGTTTAGTGCAGAGCGGAGCTAGCCGCCCTTAGGTCAGGACCCGGGGTTAGGATTGGCCACTCTGTACTGACTTCTTGGCCCTCGCGTACACAGTACCGGGGAGAGCTACTAGTGTAGGGAGAGAGCTAGCCACCCCCCGGGGCCAGAGGTTCAACTAGCCACCCTACACCAACTTGTTAGGCCCACTGGGCAAACCAGGGTAGTCAAGCGAGGGTGCCCGGACTATGGAGGGATGAGACCCCTGTTTGGTTCTTAGGGGCTAGACTCCTGTTATTGAGTGGGCTATGCCCTATACTGGTTTCGTGCTATGCTTTGGGTGCACCCGCTAACGGAAACGACTGATTGCGTGCCAGTGCAGGGTAGATACCCAAGCACTTATCACGCGTGCCGTAGTCACCGTTACGTCTGTCCATGACCTTAGGGTGGTTGACTGGGTGTGGGACCACCACGGGGGACTTTCCCGGCCAGGAGAGCACCACATGCGACTTCTACTCTTCGGAAAAGACTGTAATCAAGATCGTCCCACGAGGAACATTCGAGATCAAGGAATAGACCTGATAAATAAACCAAGTGGTGAAAGAAAGAATAATTAGTTAAAGAAAGAAAGAAATTGGAAAACGACAGCTACCTGTCCACCTTTACTGCTTTAGCTAGTTGGTTGCCACTCTACTCAGCACTCGTTGACATTTTGTACACATAACCCCTTTTCAGGTCCAGGTGTTGAGCAGCCGGAGCCTACGGCTGCAGAGGGGCTGGGCCCAGTAGAGCCCAGTAGTTGTAGCGCTTTTTATACTCAGTTGTAGTAGTGAGTAGCTTCTTGTACCTTTATATTCTGTACTCTTTTGTTCTGCATATTATATTCCTGTGTCCGTTTACTTTTCTACTGTTGTGGTGGTGTATACTGTAGTAGTTTTACTTCTTTACTGCTGTATTTTTGTTACTGTTAGTTGCTTAGCATAGTGAATGTGGTTTACTTTCCTACTTTTTGTTTACTTTCTTGTTGGACGATTGGGTCTTGGGATCAGTCGAGTCGGTCCGGTCTCGTATCCTGCAGGGATTCGGGAACCGGGTCGTAACAGTTCCCATGAGGAACAAGCAAGATCAAAAAATACTTGGATCCTTATGAAATAAATGAACCGGAAATACATAGATGAGATAATAGAAATGAGAATAAAACCTGGTTATTTGTTTTACTTTACTTGCACATAAATAATGTAAATACCACTCTACTCAGAGTTCGCTGACTCTGTCTTTTCGTAACTCTGTTCAGGACCAGGAGTTGAGTAGCCCGAGTTTCCGACTGTAGAGGGTGCTAGGCCCAGCCAAGTCCAGCTATAGTCATTTTTTTCCAGCTCTTTAGTCTTTTGCTGTTGTAGTGAGTAATAGACATCTATTTTACTGTTTCAATTACTTTCTGTCTTTTTTTCCACTGTGTTGTTGTGATGGCATGTATTACTTTGTTGAGACTTTTAGCTCTGTTGTTCCTTTACGTTTTTTTTTTCCTTATGCTTAGTTATATTGCATGTGTGAATGTGGTTTATTCCTTATTTTTTGTTATTTCTCGTTAGTTGACTAGGTCTTGGGATTAGTCGAGGCGAGTCGATCCCGGGTCCTGTAGGGATTTGGGAACCGGGTCGGAACATATAGCCAATCGTCTCCCAAGGCCTACTCTGCCATTGGGGGGTCGAGATGAAAGACAATCTAGGGGGGTTGGGGGCCCCAATCGGCTCTATTGCCAACTAGGGCCCCAGTGGCACGGCCAGCAATTTGCTTTTGGGCGAGAGAAGGGGAGATAGGCGGAACAAAAGAGAGGATGGAAACTTCTGACACTCTTGACTCATCGCTAAGAAGTGAAGCTCCAGGTGACTCTAGTGGCGAAAAGGAGGCATAGAGAAATCCTTTTCCAGGTACCAAATGATTACCCATTGCATATGCTACACACCAACCTCTCACAACAAAGACAACAGAGAAAGAATAATAGAATATCCAGTTAAGAATTTAAGCTATATTTTACACCAAGAAAATGGAATGCATGTTGAAAGACACGACTATTCTTACGCACGCATGGTACCGAGGCAGTAGGGAACACAATCTTTAGAGTGGGATTTTGTGGATGTGCATCACATGAGGGAGAAACTGGGGCACATGTAGGATGAAGGACACCTTCGTGGGCCCCCACAACGCTAGTCAGCCCACTTGCAACCTACTCCCCTCGCCCCACCACATGCTCCAGCACTTGCACATAGCACCAACACTCACCAACAACCCAACACTAGCACGCGCCAGCGACTGAGTAGAGAAATCGCAACCGTGGGTGTTACGCCTAAAAACCTAGGCCCCTAAATGAGGGTCAGAGTTTCAAGAAATAACAACAGAAGATGTGCTAGTTTATTTAATTCAGGTTGTACCTAACTAAGTCGAGCTATATAAGAGTTCCATTTAATACATAAAACGAAAGAAAATACAGGAAGGATGGCACACAATTGATAAAGAAAAGCAAAAATAAAACATGTGTTAAACAGGAAGTTACAGAGGAAAGCAAGCATGAAAGATTACCTGCCAGAGATATTGGCATGAACTTGATGAGGTGTGGCTCATCATAGCTAAATTGCCCAAGTTAAGCTAAAAACTTGATTAAACACTACTGAATTAACACGTAAAATGGGTTAAGTGTGGGAAATAACAGAAATGACCTAAAACATCCAATTTGTGTTAAAAACGTGAAATTAGGTCATTAAATGAGATATTCTATTCAATAATGTAAATTGATGATCCAATTGAAAATTTAACACACAATTGGGCTTAAAACTTTAAATCAAAAGTGAAATCAACTTCTTGAATATTTAATTGAGCTTTAATAAAAATTTGGTTGCATTTAGGCATCATTAGAACCTCGCATTTATGGTTTCTCACTTAGGTCTTTAGGTCATATACATTTTCTTCACGTTTAAAACCTCTAGGGACCGATTTGATAATCGCCAGGGACTTCTTTGCAACACCTCAGGGACTGCGCCGCCTTCTTCTTTGTCACTTATGGGTGTCGCCATAATTTTTCTACCCCTTCATCCTAAAGGGCTTGTGCACAAAACCACCAACAAAGTTGCAGCTCGGGCCTACTGTAGTGGCTCAAGAGCACCTTCAATCTTGACGATTCATTCCTTGATCTCTCAATCCAAGGGGCTAGCTCCAGTTGAAGTTTTGCACGCTTCGGAGCGTGTGATCACCTTCCCCTCTAGATCTCATCCAACAGTGGCATTTTGATTTGAACGCTCGCTCACTCCTCGATTCCATCTCCACCACCCAAGACCTAATCGCCTAATCCTACCACCGTGGTGCCCAAATCTAGTGATCAACCCACTTAAGCACCTGCCCAGCTCGCGTGCATGGAAATCGACTCCCTCCACCCTGAGTCGATCCTTCTGTCCATTCTCCAATTCCCCTTTCTCCTTCATCGACTGTTTGTGACAGAGGTGGCTTTCTTCCTCAATTTCGTTGCCACAGCAACCCACTATGGATCAAAGGATCCTATTCCTCGCTGGAGACCTCCTCATCCCCCTTTGTCACTGTAGTGACTAGCTACAGCCCAGGCATCCCATTCTTCCTTTATATTAGGATTTCCTACTTTGTAGAGTAGTTTAGATTAGTAGTTAGTGCAGTTTAGATTAGCTTAATTGTAGATCAGATACCTAAGTTCATGGATATTGTAGTTTAGCTTCGGAGTAGATTAAGATAATTCCTCACATTCTCTGATCAATTTGATCAAAGGAGATAAATCCACTGTCATCCACATGTTCACCCATTGATGCACTCTTTTCATTAACCACCCACTCACGAGAGCATTCAACAGATCTGAAGCTCATTAGCTTTTAGATCTATTAAATCGCTCAAACATCAAATTGAGGGCATTCTATTCAGCCCACATTCCCACCGATGCCCTCCCCCTTATTTGAATCGAGCAGAACTGACTTAAGATGGTGTTTGATAGTTGATTGAATCAGTTTTGAGCTAATTGCAATTTATTTGGATTTAATCGATTAAATTAGTTTTATATGAGTTTGATTTGAAGCATTGCAGTTAGTTTAAACTTATCTGATCAAGTTTTCAAAGATCATATTCAATGTGCTTTATTCGATGTCAGATTTTGAATTTTTTGGTAATTGTTAGGTAGTTTGGGCCAATGAGAATCATATGAAGTGATTCAAGGCCTAAGCAATAACTTATGGATCTTATCATAAATACTGATTTATAGTGTTCAGGAGCTCAAAGTGATCCATTCAAAATGAGACTCTTATATTAAATAGCCCAAAACAGGGCAACATGTATTTTGAATGAAAAGATTCCCTTGAATTGGATTTAATGGTTCAAATAGAGTTTTTAGAGTTTTTAAATGAAGATCTGATGTGGTTTTAGAATGATGCTAAAAATTAATGTACAAGCATTCATGTATTTTACATTAATTGAAATACAATTAGGATTGTTTGTAACTTAGTTTTAAAATGATTTGCCAGCTATATTAATGTGTATAACTATCCAACATGCCATTTTAATGAAATTAAAGTTCTAAATCATGTTAAATGACCCATCATATTCCATGTGCTATGCTGGGGGTTGGCGCATGCTTTAATTGAGTATCAAACCATTAGAATAGAATTCTAGGCCTAAGATTTCCCTTTCCAACACTCTCTGAGGCCTAAACTTTGGTTAACTTATAACATAAATAAAAAGTATAAAAAAATTTCAAAAAAATAAAATAAAAGCATCTTGAGTAGGATTAGATTTACTTCTAAGTGTACGTAATGTTTTAAGGTATTCTGAACCTCCGACTTAGAAGAACATACCAGCTGACGGTTCAGTTTACCTTGGAACTTAATAAAAGACCAAAACTAAGAAACACCAAGAACAACTCTCTCTCTCTCTCATCTCACTCTTTCTCTCTCATCCCCTACCTCCTCTAAACCTATAAAACCCATAAAAATAATTAAAACCCAAAAAATACCTAAAAATACCCTATACATTATGTATATAAATTAAGTATTTAGAAGGATTTATTATATATATATATATAACTTTATTGTATTATTATATATTAATTTATATAACCTAAATGTATACTAAACTAAATAATTCTATGAACCTATTTATATGTACATATTTGTATCCCATATTATACATACGTATTTATATATGTATTATGAATATTATAATACCTATAATTTAATTTAGTTTATATTTACAGTAAATAATTAAGTTATTAAGTTATTTAGGTAATTTATTAACTTAAAATAAATTAAATTAGTAATTTAGGTTAATACTAAGATAGTTTATAGTGTATACTTGTAATATATTGTACTAAGTATTTTTAACTTATTTATATCGTATTTATATTGTATTATAGTGTTTATAGTTTATTTATATGAAAAACTATCTTAAACCAATATTTAATTGTAAATAAATTAAAATAAAGCTTTTAAAATATAATAAAAATATATAATAAATAATTTATTATGTATATTAGTACTGTATTAAGTAAATTATACTATTAATTATCTAATTTTTACTTTAATTAACAAATTAACACATAATTTAACATGTATAAATAGGTAACTTCACCTAATTTTATTATATAATAAAATAACTTATTTTTGTAAAGTAATTACATAATTATGTAGCCTTATATAAGGTCTCTCTAATGGCATAATTTATTTTAAATTTAAATTAAATTATGACTCTTAAATCGACAGCCAAAGTTGTCAAATCAGGACGCACCTGCATGCAGCTGCAATGCTAAAGGGGCGCTCTTAGCACCACATCAGTAGTAGACAACCGGTTGAAGCAGTATATCACGATTTTATGATATGGCCTCTTCGGTTGTCAGGTGCTCGACACGAAAGAAATACTGCATACTGTTTCTCGATTTGCATGCCACGTGCACCTGTGGGCTGTGTGGGTGTGTGCATGTGCGTGTGAGCACGTAGGTGTGTAGGCCTGTGTGGGTCGAAGGTTGAGCTTTGAATCGGATTTTGTGACCATAATTAAGAACTTGGGTGGCCCTAGTAGAGGTCTGGTGCCACCTTGAGAAGGGTGCTATGTATCCCTCGAAAGGGCCACCTGCCCAATAATAAACCTAATTTTTGACTAAGTGAACAATACTCGTGGTCTAAACCGACCCTAAAAATGCCTAAGTGTTGAGATCCCACACCTGTGTGTGTTGTGTGTGCATGTATACATGTATGTGTATGTATATATAAATATATAGTATATAATATATATGTATATAAATAATGTAATTAAATGAAAATAAATAAGTGTATATATATATATAAGGATAGTGTAGAGGTATGTTTGAGCTCTTATATATGTATATAAATAACTAGAGCTTTAGTGACAGTTGTATCTGTCCCTGTACATACATGCATTTATTAGTATAGATAATTATTTACGTTATGTCATGTATATAATTTTACTAAGGTTTTACTGGCATATATATCTGTTACTATATGTATAATATATGTTACTAAATATGGTAATATATTAATCTGAGTTAGTATAATAAGTATTCTTAACTATTTTTGTACCTATACTCAAGTATTATCTATATTAGTTGTTAATAATTAACATAGTGTAGTTATACATAATTTTTTATGCTTGTTTGTGTACATATATTTTCAAGCATTATAATGTATTTTAATTAATTCTTTTGTAAATGAGTAACCAAATTCTTTCATTCATTTATTCATTTACTTATTCTTGTAAATAAAATTAACATTTTTGGAATAAAAGAATACTTTTGAATTTAGAGAGTGATGTATATCAATAACTACTTCCTAGTGTACGACTTGAAATAAACCAGTAAAAATTAAGTAAATAAGTAAAATTGAAGCGACTTCGATTTGCATTTATGACATATATTACAACAACGACATTTAAAATACCATTTTTAGTACGAACCGGTCATCGACCATCATACTTTTAGCGCCGTTGCCGGGGACAAAAATCAGACAAGAGTAATTTCTTATGGTTGTTGACGTCTTGTCCATTGAAACTGGCATAGTGACAAATCCCAAGTGTCAATGACACACGACAACCACAACCTGAAAGTATATCATAAAGTAGGGATGAACCAATCGGTTAAATAGGGAACAAACAATTACTATACTTCAACAGAACATGATAGTGTACAGTTTCATTTACCAACTAGGTCCCTAGCCCAACACAACACTCTAGGTTCTAACTCCTGAACCTGATCTAACTCGACCAGCCACTGTGGTCCCAAAACCCATTAACTAAGTCGCCCAAAATTCTTCCCATGATTTGGTCGTAATATTTATTCTCCCACTCGCCTCAGTGATCAGATTCTGGGAATCATCCCTCTATACCAAAGGTGATTGAGATGCATCCTTTCATTTGGATTCCAACCTGATAGTCTCACCCTGACTAGGGGAGAGGTTGGCAAGTCTGTTGATCCTCTAGAAAGGTGTACCCGTTCTCGACGTATTGAGTACATTGTTGATTTCAGCCAAAAGAGTCGGGTCTCTTGAGAGCTACCTAAGCCTATACCTTGCAACCACGAAGCGCATGCTCAGTTTGGATCCAACAAAGACCAGTCATACATAAAACTAGATCATCATCGCATTATTGATCAGAATTGTCGAGTCACACCAATACTCCCACTAGGAGCAGCTCCCCGTAGGAGCATACAATGCAGGTGTGCCCTCTCAATCCGTCATAACCTAGGATTCCATTACAATAACGAGGTATCAATCAATCCATTACAATAACCTAGGATTTCCATACATACGGGTGTCCAGTGAGCCTCTAGCTACGAGTACCGCATACTCCGGTGTCCCCCGCTGCAGATGCAGGTGCTATCAGAGCCTAAAGCCACGAGTACCTCTGCATCGAGTCGGATTCGGGTGCATCCAAATACCAAACATCAATGACAGCCTAAGGTCCGACACCAAACCCAAGAACCCTTCAAGTTCCGAGGTAGATCCTTGGTAGCCTCGTGCGATTGCAACAACTCGGGTTCTTTACCCAAGTAATGAACCCATGGTTCACCAAGTCTAAGGGTGCATGTTACGACCTGGCACCCAAATCCCTACAGGACATGAGACCGGACCGACTCGACTGATCCGAAGACCCAGTCGTCCAACGAGAAAGTAATCAAAAAGCAGTAAAAATAAACCACATTCACTATACTAAGTAACTAACAGTAACAGAGTACAAGTAGTAAAGGAAATAAAAGCTGCTACAATACACACCACTACAATAGTAGAGAATTCAAATAGGTACAAGGATATAAAGTTTACAATAAAAGAGTACGGAAGTGTATCAAAATACTCACTACAATAGAAACCGGGTACAACAAAAAGGTACAACTACTGGCCCTACAGCCGTAGGCTCTAGCTGCTCAACACCTCGACTTGAAAAAGGTTATGAGTACACGAAATCAGCGAACGCTGAGTAGAGTGGCAACCAGCTAATTAAAAACAGTAAAGGTGGACAGGTAGTTGTTATTTTCAATTTCCTTCTTTATTTAACTAATTATTCTTTCTTTTATCACTTGGTTTATTTATCAAGTCCTTTTCTTGATCTCAAATATTTCTCGTGGGAATGATCTTGATTGCAGTCTTTTACGAAGAGTAGAAATAGCATGTGGTGCTCTCCTGGTCGGGAGAGTCTCCCATGGTGATCCTACACTCGGTCAAGCACCCTAAGGTCACTGACAGACGTAACGGTTGTTGGTGCTAGAGCACCACGATCATTTATTTTGATGATAACAAAACACGTGTTATTTAACATTTGCAATTTGAGTCCTAGATTTCAGGTCAATTGCAAATGAGGACGTGTTTAGACGGAGTTCGAGCTCGCATCCAGGACGGATTGGAGGAGCTTGACGGAAAATAGAGGAGGTTCGCGTGGAGCGAAAGATTGGAGATGGAAGACAAGAAGAATAGGATATATTCTTTTTTATCCTTTCATGTATCTCTTGTATTTATTTTCTTGCTCTTTATTTTCCTTAGACATTATGTTAAAGAGCCTCAAAGAACCCTAACAGTAGTCCTAGGAACACCTGCACAACCCTAGGATACGTAGGTTTTCTGTAGAACACTTAGAAAACCAATATAGGGTTAAAATTGACTTTCCAGACGTCTAATTCACGAATCAGACGTCTGATAAAGGATTTTAAGACGTCTGACTGTTGTTTCAGACGTCTGATAACTGTTAGGCTGGACATAGTTACTTCTGTCTGATGAATTCAGACGTCCAGACCTTATACCAGACGTCTTAGGAGACGTCTGATGACTTTTCCAGACGTCCAGTTAGTGGACCGTTGGCTGGCTTAGAAGACACTCAAGAATATGACCGTTAGAGCCTTATCAGACGTCCATAGGACTTCACAGACGTCTGATAAATGACCGTTTTGCCTCAGCTGACCCAAAATCTCTTCTCAGAGATTTTCTAGCCGTTGCAACATTTGGAAATCAATTCCCACGGTAAAAGTAGGTTTCCAGACGTCCAGACTTAGTACCAGACTTCCTCTATGTCGTCTGATGGACTTGTACAAAAATCTTGTTTAGATCTGATTCAAGTCAGGGAGAAACCCGCATAGAATCAGACGTCTGACCTTGGAATCAGACGTCTTAAAGTGGCCTTCCAGACGTCTGATGCCAGAGTTAGACGTCTGATAACCCTGTGAAGTGTAATCATTGTCCTGATTTCGGCCTGATTCTCTTGGGCTTTGCACCCAACGGCTATGGAAGCTTTTCCAAGCCTTCCAAAACCTTCCTAAGGCCTCTATAAATAGAGGGGAACCTTTGTAACATAAATACAAAAAATAAGAGACACACTAAGAAAGACACAAGACACACTTAGCTATACACTCTCACACTCTTGTGTCCAAGAAGCTCTTGCTCTCCAAGCTCAAGCTCTACATCTTGAGAGCATCAAACAGTTTGCGCGCCCGCTCTCCCGCTGTTGATAACGAGAGCGACGTAGCGCCATCGCGTGGCACACGCACCGCGTCATCGTCGACGCACTCCTTGCAAAGGGGAGTTTCCTATTTCCTATAGAAGCTAGGTTTAATTTTGTTGGCTCTATAGGACTGTTGTTTATTTTATCTTTGTATTCTGGTTGGGTATTCGCTTTGCGAATTCCCGTCTCCTTCGTGGGACAAAATTCTTCTCGTGGAGAGAAGGGGTTGAGGAACGCTACCCTCGTACTTGTAGCGTGGTTGTACTGAGGTTGAATCACCCTCGTTCAAAGTGATTCGGTTAGTGGATTTGATCAACTAGGTTGATCGGAAAATCCTAACTCGAGAGGGTTAGGTGGTGGTTTTTACCCGGTTTGGGTTTCCACCTAAAAATCTTTGTGTACATTTTGTGATTGCTTATTTTTGTGAGATTGTTTATATATTTTTATTTCCGCATATTTTTACGTCACCCCTCCTAGAAGGGAACTTTCAATTGGTATCAGAGCAGGTCTCGCATTTTCGGCGTTACAAACCGGCGAGGATCTAAACATGGAGGGAAGCTGTTCCACAAGTAGGATTTCCGAGGGGCAGTCCACAACCCGTCCGCCCTACTTTGACGGGAACAACTACAGCTACTGGAAGCTGAGGATGAAGACGTGGCTCCAAGCCACTGAATTCGAGGTATGGGGATGTTGCGAAACCCCATACGAGATCCCGAAGCGACCCCAAGGAGGCTACTCGCAGGTGCAGATTCTAGAGCTCTCACTCAACGCAAAGGCAATGAATGCCCTGTATTGCGCGTTGAGTCCGGAAGAGTTCGAGAAAATCCAAGAGTGCACCACCGCCCACGAGATATGGAGGAGATTGGAAGGCACTCATGAGGATTCCAGCTCGGAGGAAGAAGAAGAAGAAAAAGAAGAAGAAACCACTTGCTTTGGTTTCATGGCTAGAGGAACCAATAGCGACAGTGAAAGCGGAAGCGACTCCGACGAAGAGGTAAATTTTGATTTACAAGAAGCTTTTAATGAATTATTCGAGATTAGTAAATCACTAAAAATAGAAAACAAAAGCATGAAGAAGAACCTTAGTTTTCTTAAAAATGAAAATGATAGGTTAGAAAAATAATTTAAGGACATAGAAGCTAGTCCTAAGGATGATAACCTATTATTATTAGATAATCATAACCTCATCAATGAAAATACTAAATTGATTGAGGAAAATAATAGTCTAAAGTTAGAAATTTCTGATTTAAAGACTAAGATGGATATTATAGAAAAAGAAATCACATGTCTTAGGGAAAATTCTAACAAATTAATCAACAAAGTTGATAATTTTTATAGCCCTAAGATTGAGAAAGGATCTCCATCAAGGAGACCTTCTAACAAATCCGGATCCAAGCTCACTTGGATACCGAAGAAAGAATTAGAATCTTGTTTTGTAGGGTTCAGGGATGACTACAACATAAAGGACTGGACCTACAAGCTCAAGGCTGGTCAACTCAAGTTGGGAGAACCAAGGAGTAGACCAAGGAGGAGAACAAGAAGACCGACGAGACGGCGAACAAACGACGGACCCGCCGCACGTCGACCACCAGATTGGAGACCGGCGCCAATGCCCGGGCCTCCAAGCTACGGATGGGAGCCCCATCCGATGTGGCATCCACCACCACCATTCGGGCCATTTTATTGGCCATGGTAGGTGAGGTAAAATTTTTAACCCTATCTTTTTATAAGTATTTAGATAGGGGGAGTCAAAAATTAATGAGCTAATTGTCAATTTTTAAGGGGGATATATAAGGTAGCTAAATTTCCTTTAGAAAGGGGGAGAAAAATAATAGCTATCTCATTGTTACAAAAAGGGGGAGAATATCACCTTTGTTAAAATAAATTCATAGAAGAGCATGTTTTAAGGGGGAGTTATAGGAAATGTAAAATCAATTAAACCTTTTTGATAATGTCAAAAAGGGGGAGGATTTTTTTATGCATTATTATTTACGGTTTTGTCATCATCAAAAAGGGGGAGATTGTTGGTGCTAGAGCACCACAATCATTTATTTTGATGATAACAAAACACGTGTTATTTAACATTTGCAATTTGAGTCCTAGATTTCAGGTCAATTGCAAATGAGGACGTGTTTAGACGGAGTTCGAGCTCGCATCCAGGACGGATTGGAGGAGCTTGACGGAAAATAGAGGAGGTTCGCGTGGAGCGAAAGATTGGAGATGGAAGACAAGAAGAATAGGATAGATTCTTTTTTATCCTTTCATGTATCTCTTGTATTTATTTTCTTGCTCTTTATTTTCCTTAGACATTATGTTAAAGAGCCTCAAAGAACCCTAACAGTAGTCCTAGGAACACCTGCACAACCCTAGGATACGTAGGTTTTCTGTAGAACACTTAGAAAACCAATATAGGGTTAAAACTGACTTTCCAGACGTCTAATTCACGAATCAGACGTCTGATAAAGGATTTTAAGATGTCTGACTGTTGTTTCAGACGTCTGATAACTGTTAGGCTGGACATAGTTACTTCTGTCTGATGAATTCAGACGTCCAGACCTTATACCAGACGTCTTAGGAGACGTCTGATGACTTTGCCAGACGTCCAGTTAGTGGACCGTTGGCTGGCTTAGAAGACACTCAAGAATATGACCGTTAGAGCCTTATCAGACGTCCATAGGACTTCACAGACGTCTGATAAATGACCGTTTTGCCTCAGCTGACCCAAAATCTCTTCTCAGAGATTTTCTAGCCGTTGCAACATTTGGAAATCAATTCCCACGGTAAAAGTAGGTTTCCAGACGTCCAGACTTAGTACCAGACTTCCTCTATGTCGTCTGATGGACTTGTACAAAAACCCTGTTTAGATCTGATTCAAGTCAGGGAGAAACCCGCATAGAATCAGACGTCTGACCTTGGAATCAGACGTCTTAAAGTGGCCTTCCAGACGTCTGATGCCAGAGTTAGACGTCTGATAACCCTGTGAAGTGTAATCATTGTCCTGATTTCGGCCTGATTCTCTTGGGCTTTGCACCCAACGGCTATGGAAGCTTTTCCAAGCCTTCCAAAACCTTCCTAAGGCCTCTATAAATAGAGGGGAACCTTTGTAACATAAATACAAAAAATAAGAGACACACTAAGAAAGACACAAGACACACTTAGCTATACACTCTCACACTCTTGTGTCCAAGAAGCTCTTGCTCTCCAAGCTCAAGCTCTACATCTTGAGAGCATCAAACAGTTTGCGCGCCCGCTCTCCCGCTGTTGATAACGAGAGCGACGTAGCGCCATCGCGTGGCACACGCACCGCGTCATCGTCGACGCACTCCTTGCAAAGGGGAGTTTCCTATTTCCTATAGAAGCTAGGTTTAATTTTGTTGGCTCTATAGGACTGTTGTTTATTTTATCTTTGTATTCTGGTTGGGTATTCGCTTTGCGAATTCCCGTCTCCTTCGTGGGACAAAATCCTTCTCGTGGAGAGAAGGGGTTGAGGAACGCTACCCTCGTACTTGTAGCGTGGTTGTACTGAGGTTGAATCACCCTCGTTCAAAGTGATTCGGTTAGTGGATTTGATCAACTAGGTTGATCGGAAAATCCTAACTCGAGAGGGTTAGGTGGTGGTTTTTACCCGGTTTGGGTTTCCACCTAAAAATCTTTGTGTACATTTTGTGATTGCTTATTTTTGTGAGATTGTTTATATATTTTTATTTCCGCATATTTTTACGTCACCCCTCCTAGAAGGGAACTTTCAACGGTGACTACGGAATGTGTGATAAACACACTGGTAGCTACCCCGCACTGGCACGCGGTAAGTCGTTTCCGTTAATGGCTGCGCCCAAAGCACAACACGGATCCAGTATAGGGCACAGCCCTCTCAGTAACAGGGGTCTAACCCCTCCACAGTAACCAAACAGGGGACTCGCCCCTCCACAGTCCGCACACCCTCGCCTGACTACCCTGGTTTGCCTAACAAGCCGGTGTAAGGCAGCTAGCTGAACCTCGAGCCCCGTAGGGTGGCTAGCTCCCTCCCTACACTAGTAGCTCTCCCTGGTACAGTGTACACGAGGGCCAAAGAGTCGGTGCAAGGTGACCAAACCTACCCTTGGGTCTCGACCCGAAGGAGGCAAGCTCCCCTTGGCACTAAGAGGTAACATGTGCTTCTCTTGGCACTACGTACTCAAGGGACAGCACACTTCCCAACATATTCCAAAATCCATTCCATTTACTTCCAGGAGCTCTACTGCTAATTCCCCGTAGGGTTCATGCTCATGTTTCTCAGGCCAAGCCATACTAGGTTTCATCATTTCTATTTCTATTTCATATACAGGCAACTCGTATTTAATTCAATAATCGGAACATACATGCAACAATTGTTAACATTATTTTACATTCCACAAGCAGCTGTTATCCAATTACAGGAAATTTTTATCATTTTATTTAATCATTTCAGACTGCAATTCATGCCTTCAATATAATTATTCCAGTGTTTCTAGTCCTAGGATTCATGCCATACCCTAGGATCTAACATTCAATCCAGTGTTTCTTGTCCTAGGATTCATGCCATACCCTAAGATCTAATTTTTCATTTCAGATATGCGTTTATGTTGTAATTAACTAGGGGAAGTCACTCTACCTGCGAAACCAGGAGTGATAGGAGCTCGATCGGCAGGTCCACGTGCCGCCACAACCCCCAATTCCGCAACGGAATGAGGTCCTGACACAAGGGTCAATCACAAGAAACCACTCAGAACATGATAAAAAGTATTCCAACAAGTAGAGGAACTTATACGAAGAAGAACGGAATTTTAAACGCGAAAAACGGACCTCAAACGGACCCTGAACGGGTCAAAATCGACAATCCTGACTCAAATCAGACGTTTGGAACACCTTCCAAACATTTTAAAAGGGGTCCAGATCCATACCTCACTCTACGCTGCTCCTCAGACGTCCAGGGATCCTGCGGGACTGTCTGGACCTAGTTCCAGACGTCCGACTATCTTTCCGAACGTCTGGAGACGCTCTTCACCGTCTGGTACCTCGCCCAGAGATTTGAACCGCGTGGGAGGGCGTGTCCCGCACCTTCCCGAAGCAAATCTTGCACGTGCATGCAAAAATCTCTTAACATGGCATGCATCAGAGCCTTGGCGGAACGGCCTGCATGGCCGTATCCGTAAAAGAACGCATAGGGCGCAGGATGTACCTCTTAGTCGTCTGGAGCTTCCTCCAGACATCGTCTGGATGTAGGTCCAGATGTCTAATTCTGGGAAAAATCCCAGAATCAGAAGCTTCTTCGCCTTCTTCCTACTGCGCGCTGCAGCGCCACGCTCGCTCGTCCGCTGCTCTAGCTGCAACAGCATCGGGGGAACCTCCCCGGCACAACACTCCTCGCGCATGCCCGACCGGCCTTGAGCTACCCCGGTGAGCTCTCTCACGGCTCGCGCGCTCTCCTCTCCGCCGCTGCACTCGACTGCAGTTGCTGCTCTCTCGCGTTGGAGGAAGGAGAAGACGGATGGTGTGGGGTGGTGTGAGGGAGAGGAGAGGATATATGTAGGCGTGGGGAGGAGAAGCTCTGCAAGTCGACGAGGGAAGAAGAAAGAGAAGAAGGTGGCTGGGCTCAGTCAGCACGCGGCATGCACGCAGACTTGCGGTCGTACACACACAAAAATTGATTTCTAGATGTTTGGGAAGGCGTCCAAACGTCTGGCCCAAGTCCCAGACGTCTTAAAGAACTTTGATGGCACGGGTCTTAACAGTTCAGTCGTACAAGCTCCCATAGTTAACCTACCATCATTTAATTCAATTGGGTTCCGTGTCCGAAACGAAGCCCTAGAGACCTAGGGGATCACCTGAGATCTTACTCAAGACCTTAAGATCCAAGCATTCCATTTATTATAGTCTAACCAAGTCCATACAAGTTCAACATTTTGGGTTCAATCATTTGCTTAGCCAGATTCAATCGACTTTTTAATCCTCTTTTTAGAGTTCAAGCGAGATGGAACAAGTACACCAATACCGATCCTAGTCCTAGGTACCAGTGTTGGGCACCCATTGTCCCCACTAGGCCATAACGTGTTAGTATTAGGCACCGATAAATTGCAGGGGCAAAATTTGTCAAAAATTCGACAGAGTTTCCCCTGTTTATTTGATGTTTTCCCCAAAATCCTATACTTGCAACTTGTACTGTGTATGCATATTACAATTTAAATAGGTGGGCACAACCCAATACCACTCCATAGAACTACAATAAGCGACAAAAAATCGATGGGCACACCTCGCATCTAAAAGCAATAAAAACACAAAGAGAAAATGACGAGAAAACAAAGTTAAGCACCATCACACATCACGATAGCCTCTTTGCAATTGCTTGTCCAATTGTTGGATGTAAAAAAGGCTTAACACCAACAATTAGCGAAGGCTCAGCTTTAACCAAATAAAATTTTCTTATAATATCAATAATTCTAAGCAACCCACAACAAAATAATGTCAATCGATCAGCATCATTTTTAAAGTGTTGAATGAGATACATATAAAGCTTCCGTTGTACTTCATAACTAACTTAAGCATAGATATGAGGATTCAAATAGATCCTTGCAATAATCTCTTTCACTAGGAAATCACAACCCAGTTGTTGCATGAGCATGCATCACTTTTAGCTGTAGCAATTCCTGTTAGCTAATGAATCTTTGTGTACCTTCATATCTAACTTTCATTATATATATATATATATATATATATATATATATATATATATATATATATATATATATATATAAAGAAGTAGATATCCTGATGCATTTTTGGTTTTCTCCTTTCTATCCCTCTTACAAGAGTTAACGCTCATCTTACATTCAGACTGAACTATCGACTAACATTTATATAAGCAAAAACCACCCTATGAGTGTCTCGTATTTTATCTGTTATCAATGTTACACAACACTTCCGAATAAAAAGGACATTGGAGAGCTTTCCAGTGTTTCATGGGAAACCACAAAGCTTATGGAACATCCCATAGTTTCCAATTCTACCCAATGAGGATATCTGACAACCCACAAGCCCTTGTATCATATCTTTTCTGTAGATTCTTCCCTACCAGGAGGGGGTGACGTAATAAATGCAGAATAGAATATAAACAATCTCAAAAAATTCAATCACACAATGTGCACAATTATTTTTAGGTGAAAACCCAAACCGGGTGAAAACCACCACCTAACCCTCTCGAGTTAGGATTTTCTGATCAACCAAGTTGATCACATCCACTAAACGAATCACTTAAACGAGGGTGATTCTGTAGAATCCTTACTCGGAAGGGGTGAGATCAGAGTGACGTAAAAAATGCGGAATTGAAATATAAACAATCTCACAAAATAAGCAATCACACAAAGTTCACAAGGATTTATAGGTGGAAACCCAAATCGGGTGAAAACCACCACCTAACCCTCTCGAGTTAGGATTTTCCGATCAACCAAGTTGATCAAAAACCACTAAACGAATCACTTTAAACGAGGGTGATTCTACCTCAATTACAACCACGCTACAAGTGCGAGGGTAGCGTTCCTCAACCCCTTCTCTCCACGAGAAGGATTTTGTCCCACGAAGGAGATGGGAATTCAAAAAGCGAATACCTAACCAAATAACAAAGATTAAAATAACCAACAATCCTATAGAGCCAACAAAGTAATTTTAAACCTAAGCTTCTATAAGAATTAGGAAACTCCCCTTTGCAAGGAGTGCGTCGAGTTGATGATGCGGTGCGTGAGCCACGCAACGGCGCAACGACGCTCTTGTGAACTACGGTGGGAGAGCGGGTACGCGAAGGCTTGATGCCCTCTAGATGAAGAATTAGAGCTTGGAGAGCAAGAGAGACACAAAATGGTTTGAAAGTGTATTGCAAGGTGTGTCTTGTGTTTCTTAGGTGTGTGTTGGTGTGCAAGAGGTTCCCCTCTATTTATAGAGGCCTTAGGAAGGCTTTGGATGGCTTAGAAAATGCTCCATAGCCGTTGGGTGCAAAGCCCAAGTGAATCAACCTGAAATCAGGAATAATCATTGCACTGACAGGGTTATCAGATGTCTGATTCTGGCATCAGACGTCTGGAAGACCACTTTAAGACGTCTGAAAATAAGGTCAGACTTTTGATTTTGGGCGGGTCTCTTCCTGACTTGAATCAGATCTAAACAGGGTTCTAGCGCAAGTCCATCAGACGACATACAGGACGTCTGGCACTATCTCTGGACGTCTGGAAACCTACTTTTTCGTGGGAATGGATTTGCAATGGCTAGAAAATCTCTAAGAAGAGATTTTCGGGTCAGTCGAGGCAAAACAGTCAATTATCAGACGTCCGGAAGGGCTTAAGGACGTTTGATAAGGCTTTAACGGTCATATCCTTGAGCGTATGCTAGGAGAGCCAACGGTCCACTAATTGGACGTCTGGCAAAGTCATCAGACATCTCCTAAGACGTCTGGTCTAAGGTCTGGATGTCGGATTTCATCTGATAGAACTAACTATGTCTAGCCTAAATGTTATCAGACATCTGAATCAACAGTCAGACGTCTTAAAATACATTATCAGACGTCTGATTTGGGAATTAGACGTCTGGAAATGCTGTTTGAACCCTATATTAATTTTCTAAGTTTTTTACAGAAAACATAAGTATCCTAGGGTTGTGCCGGTGTTCCTAGGACTACTGTTAGGGTACTTTGAGGCTCTTTAACAAAATTTTCTAAGGAAATAAAGAGTAAGAAAATAAAGACAAAAGTACATGAAAGGAATAAATAGAATTCTATCATATTCTTCTTGTCCTTCCATCTTCAATCTATCGCTCCTCGCGAATCTCCTCTGTTCTCCATCAAGCTCCTCTAATCTGTCCTGGATGCGAGCTCGAATTCCGTCTAATCACGTCTACATTTGCAATTAACCTGAAATCTAAGACTCCAAATGCAAATGTTAAATAACACGTGTTTTGTTATCATCAAAACAAATGATCGTGGTGCTCTAGCACCAACAGATTCAACCTCAATTACAACCACACTACAAGTGCGAGGGTAGCGTTCCTCAACCCCTTCTTTTCACGAGAAGGATTTTGTCGCACGAAGGAGACGAAAATTCGCAAAGCGAATACCCAACCAAATAACAAAGTAAAATAACAAATATAGTCCTATAGAGCCAACAAAGATTTAAACCTAGCTTCTATAGGAATTAGGGAACTCCCCTTTGCAAGGAGTGTGTCGAATCGATGAGGTGGGTGCGTGAGCCACGCGACAACGCAACGTCGCTCTCGTGAACTATGGCTGGTGATGAGAACCTCGTCACAAACCCTAAACTAGCACCATTTAACCCTGATTTGCAAGAAAAAGCTCCTACATAACCTTAGAAAGGCTTGGCTCAGAGAGATTCTGAGTTTGCAAAGAAAACATAAACTGGGGGGTAAAAATGCAATTTCACCAATCCAATCTGAAAACAGGGTAACTCAGGGTCCAAACATAGGTCAAAACAACCTAATAAGAAGAAAAGTGGGATGAAATGACTCAACAAGGGCTACAGCAACTCCGAAGAATTAAATGACATCCTGTAACCCTAAAAACAAACCCACTTAAATACACGAGGTTCGAGGCAGATAAAAAATCAAATAAAGCCTCTAAAATTCATAGAAAAATAATCTCTAGGGTTTAGAACCTTCAATTTGGCCTTAGAAACCCATTTTGACCTACATTGAGAACCATGCCCAATTAACAACTTAATTTGGGTTTTTGCGTAAATTTACCGGTCAAGAAAGGTTTAATCTAGAAATAAAATTCACCATCAGAATCCTTAGGTCCTAATTAGTCATGTATAAAAACTTGAGCCTAGGTAGAAACCTTCTTGACCAACTTTACACTTTGGTCCTCATATATTTACTTTTTGGCCCTCAACTTTTGAACCCTCACATTTTCGCCCCTAACTCTCCTTCGTTCTTTGCGTTCAGGTCCCTCTTGCAAAACCTGACCAGCACCATGCTCCGACGACCTTGCGCGGAACATGGCGCCGCGCAGGGTGAGGGGGAGGGCCTGCCAAGTCAAATGGGGGTGCCCTGCGTCGTCAGCCAGCGCAGGAGCACCCCCTGAGTGCTGGGACCACCCATACCACCCGTGCGAACGCACGGACGGTATGGGTATCCTTCCTTCGGCGTCCTCCGGCGAGGGAGACACGTCGTCTCCCTCTGCCCTCCTCTCTGGTTCTGCCCCTATAAATACCCCCGTCACTCCGCCATTCTTCCCAGCTTGGATATGACGGAGAAAACCCCCACAAATTTCCTCTCTTCCCACTCCGGCAGAAGCCCTCCAGCTCCGGCGGTTTCTCCTCCTCCTCCTCTTCGCTCTGCCGCAATACCAGCAGCAGAGACTTCTTCCTGATTCTCCTCCGCGTCGCGCAATACCGGCGTGCACTGCCTCTGCCCCGTCGTCGCCGCCGTCCTCCCCCACTGGGCATTTCTTCTACAGCTTTGGTAGGTACGAGCCGGCAGCCTCTTCGTCCCCTTCGTCACTTTAGCTAGGTTAGAATTAGTCTTCTCTATCCCCTTTTTCTTTTCCCCCTGCTATTTTTATCTAATTACCCCTCGACCACGCCTAATCACCCTCACCTTCTCCACCTCCGGCCACACTCCGGCGACCCGCTCCCATCACTCCAGCAACCCACACGGCTCACCGACCACCGCAGAACCTTCGCCTCCTCACCCTGATCATCCTCCGCCCTTCCACTTCCCCCGAATCGCCCTCTGCAACTCCACCGAACACACCCATTTCCCAACCCGCAGTTTGACCTAGGGCGACCCTTAGGCTCCGCCCCGCCACTTGTAGACCCTCCGACCACCTTCGCCGTGCCACAGCGAAGGTCCTCCGCATATCTGATTAGGCTGAGAGGCCGTGCTGTTGTGGACAGGTGTTGCGCCCGCCATCGCCATTGCTGAGCAGCGAAGCTCCTTCGACCTGCTACTCCAGGTGCACCACGCCCAGATCAGGCTCCCAGGCTGCGTGGGGTGTCTTCGCGAAGTGCCAGGCTACAGTTGAGGCGAAGCCCTCGCACGAAGCCTCGACTGCCGCTGCTTCCTCCGCGCGGGCGCCCAAATTGGGGTGGGACATTTAGTCCCACCTCGAAAACTCGCAGAGGCGCGTGGGCGCTTAAAGGCAAAAAGTGCCTTAAGCTGTTCGCCTCATATCACGGGGTGAGGTCCCCTTCACCCGCCTGATTACCCAGCCTCGTCCGCGCTCACGCCCCGGGAACCTGGCCGGACCCGACTAAGCCCGACCTGCACTCCTCGCCTACCACCGCACGCCGGTGGGCCTGGACCCGGGCGCGACCCGCGTACCCGACTATCCGGCAGCTCTGGGAGAACTATCCCATGAGTGAACTCTGAGAGGGAGAGACGCGGGGGAGGGTAGAGTAGGTTTTGCCCTCTGGCGAAAACCTTGAAGTGTGCAGGCACAGGTGAAGAAGAAGAGAAGGCAGGATGGAGAAGAAGAAACCTGAGGAAGACACTGCAGCAGCAGCAGTTTAAGTCGTCTGATTGGAAAATCAGACGACGTCCTGAAGGCAAAAGAAGAAGAAGGACAGAAAGACTGAAGAAGAAGAAGAAGAAAAGAAGAAAGAAGGAGAGACGACGTCCTGAAAATAGAAGGCAGAAGAGAAGACCACGAGGAGATAGACAAAGAAGAAGAGCACGAGAGGAAGATCTGAAGAACAGAAGAAGAAGAGAAAACAAGGAAGAACAGAAGGCAGAAGAGAAGACCACGAGGAGATAGACAAAGAAGAAGAAACCAAGAGCCAAAGAGAAGAGAAGACAAAGAGGAAGAAAGAAGAGAAGAAGGAGAAGCCAAATTTTCATCTCTCTCTCTCTCTCTCTCTTTATTTTTGTAATAAGAAATACTGTACTTCTAGAATACGACTTGCTCCCTGAGTTCGACCTCGGGAACTCTTTTATTTTCGAGTAATAAATTTTTAATTGTAACGGCAACCGTAGAGCCGTCTTATCCTATACTACAATGACTCTACTATAAGAGACGCGTCGCGGTTGTCCCCGTTAATAGCGGGAGAGCGGGTGCGCAAAGGCTTGATGCTCTCAAGATGTAGAACTTGAGCTTGGAGAGCAAGAGATTTTCTTGGACACAAAAGAGTGTGAAAGTGTATTACTAGTTGTGTCTTGTGTATCTAGGTGTATCTAGTTGTGTTTGTGTGCAAGAGATTCCTTTCTGTTTATAGAGGCCTTAGGAAAGCTTTCGAAGGCTTAGGAAAGCTTCCATAGCCGTTGGGTGCAAAGCCCAAGAGAATCAGGCCGAAATCAGGAACAATGATTGCACTGATAGGGTTATCAGACGTTTGATCCTGGCATCAGACGTCTGGGAAACCAGTTTAAGACGTCTGAAAATAAGGTCAGACGTTTGATTTTTGGCAAGTTTCTTCCTGTCTTGAATCAGATCTAAATAGGGTTCTAGTGTTAGTCCATCAGACGACATACAGGACGTCTAGCACTATGTCTGGACGTCTGGAAACCTACTTTTTCGTGGGAATGGATTTTCAAGAGTTGCAACGACTAGAAAATCTCTGAGAAGAGATTTTGGGTCAGCCGAGGCAAAATGGTCATTTATCAGATGTTTGGAAAGGCTTAAGGACGTTTGATAAGGCTCTAACGATCATATCCTCCAGTGTTTGTTAAGCCAACCAACTGTCCACTAATTGGACGTCTGGAAAGTCCATCAGACGTCTTCTCAGACGTCTGGACTAAGGTCTGGACGTCTGATTTCATCAGACAGAGTTAATTAAGTCCAGCCTAAATGTTATCAGACATCTGAATCAACAGTCATACGTCTTAAAACATATTATCAGATGTCTGATTTTGGAATTAGACTTCTGGAAAAGCTATTTGAACCTTATATTGGTTTTCTAAGTTCTCTACAGAAAACCTAAGTATCCTCGGGTTGTGCTGGTGTTCCTAGGACTACTGTTAGGGTACTTTGAGGCTCTTTAACAAGATTTTCTAAGGAACAAAAAGAGCAAGGAAATAAAGACAAAAGTACATGAAGGAAATAAACATAATTCTATCATATTCTTCTTGTCCTTCCATCTTCAATCTATCGCTCCTCGCGAATCTCCTCTGTTCTCCATCAAGCTCCTCCAATCCATCCTGGATGCGAGCTCGAATTCCGTCTAATCACGTCTCCATTTGCAATTGACCTGAAATCTAATACGCCAAGTGCAAATGTTAAATGACATGTGTTTTGTTATTATCAAAACAAACGATCGTGGTGCTCTAACACCAGCATTTTCTTAACTAAGCCATTACAAGTCGGAGCCCTTATTGCAGCCACCTTACAAGCCAGATCCCATTACATGAGTAATCATGGGAAATGCTAAAGACCTTACGAATTTATAAAGGATGGTCAACCTACAGGAGCAAGAAGAAATTGATCTAGAGTTAATCGGAAAGGATACTATGGACAAGGAGCTGCAAAATAGATGCATGTATTTTAAAATCATCTTCCACTTTGATCCAAGTTCCAACCATATCCAATGTCAAGAAAATTCCTAATAATAAGGATAATCTACAAACTAGACATTGTAATTTCACACAAGACACACCCTATGCTTGCTTTTGCAACCCTATCTTGTATGTGATTGTTCCCGCATAGCTATCCCTGTGTAATTGGAAGTGAATATGTTGGCAAGTTTCCTTAGAAATTTGACTTCACAGTCTTTCTTCTACTCTTGATCGCAAAAGAATCAATTTCCTAATCTTTCAATTGCATGGTGTTGACACGTTTCGATCGTGTTTTAACAGTTAGTTATGACGTAGTATAGGTGATCAAGCATTGTCAACAAATAAAAATTTATTACTTAAAAACCTAAGTATCCGAGGTCGAACACAGGGAGCAATTGGAATTTATTACTAATATCAAGAATTTAATTGAACACTTAATTACTCAAAACTTAATTCAAAATATATAAATGCATGAGTTTAAAAGTCAATTGTGGCAAAAAGAGGGAATTTGAACGTCTTAAAAGATGTTTCCCTTGTTCTTGTTCTTGTTCTTCTGACTTCTGATTTTTTTTCCTTTCTTCTTTGTGCTTCTTCTTCCTTGTTTCTTCTTTGCAGTTCTCTTGCCTTGCTTCTTTCTTCTTATTTTTCTCTGTCGTCTGCCTTGCCTCTCTCCTGCATTTTCTTTCTCCTTTTATTTATTCTGCAGTCTTCTTTCTCCTTCAGCTTCTCTTCTTCTTCTGATTGTCTTTCCCTTTCTTTATTTCTTCTTCCTTCTTCAGTTCCTCTTCTCTTTGCCTTGCCTTTCTCTTTTTCCTCTGCAAAGCTTCCTTCCTTCTTCTTTTCCTTCGCTTGTAGCGGCTAAGTCCCTATTTCCTTCTTCAATTCCTTCCCTACACAAACCAAGGAGAGCAAAACCTATCCCTCTACCCACACCTGCATCTCTCTCTCTCTGTGTATATCACTCTTCAGCACGCTTTCCGAGTGCTGGGTGATCAGGTCCGGTCGCGCGTCCAGGTCCAGGTGCACTGACATGGGTGTGGTGCGCAAGGAGTGCTCAGGAGTGTATCGGGTCGGGTCACCAGATCCGTGTGGTGAGCTCACGGATGAGGCGCTGTGTATAGGTGAGGGGCCTCACCTCATGTGTTATTAGAGGCAACCGGCCGATAGCATAAAATCAATTTAAACCACTCCAACACCTTACAGCTTACCGAGGTGGGACTATTGTTCCACCGTTCTTTCTTGCACGCCCGCAGGAGATCGCTCTCCAATTGCAACACTGCAGGTCCCGTAGCACCCCTTTATCAGGCTGGGCTTGCGCACACTCGCAACCCACGCGGTCTGGAAGCTTTGGAGCGGTCGATCGTGGCCTGGAGCTAAAGAACAGTCGAGCTCGAGTCATCATTAATGGCAGTTGGAAGCTTGAACCTGCACGACACAAAAAGGGCCTTACTGCTCCATCAGACCACAGGAGCACCTTCGCCGTGTCACGGCGAAGGTGAGGCGGTAGGTGGCAGGCCGTAGAGCGGCCTAGGCGTGCGTGCTTAGGTCACTCTGTGGCCGGACGAATGGGTTTGGTCGGGGGGCAGTTGTGGCGGTGTAGAGGGTCTGTGGATGAGCAGAGGTTATTCAGTGGAGTATGGCGGAGGTTATGCGGTGGTTGGCGAGACGTGTGGGGCTGCGGAGTGACGGGAGCGTCTCGCCAGAGGGTGGCCGGAGATGAAGAAGATGGTGGTGGACAGCGGCAATCAAGGAGCGTTTGGTGAAATAAGATGAGGGAAATGAAAGAGGGGATAGAGATGGACAGTTATAACCTAACTAAGTGTACGAAGGGGGTGAGAAGGCGGCTGGCAGTACCTGCTTTCGCCGGAGAAGAAAGCGTCCAGTGGAGGAAGATGGCGGCGACGACGGAGCTAAGGCAGCGTGCGTGGGTGTCGCGCGACGCAGAGGAGGATGAGGACACCTCTGCCACTGGTTTTGTGGCAGAGAGACGAGGAAGAGGAGGGGGGATCACCGGAGCTCGTTGGACCCCTTGGCCGGAGGAGAAGAAGAGGAAATTGAGGTGGAATTCCGGCCAAGTCGAGCTGAGGAGGTGCAGCCGGAGTTGGGGTTTAATTTATAGGCACAGGCAGGGACTCCTGTGCTTGGAAGCCAAGCTTCCAAGCATGGAAATACTCGTCGGAGATGGAATCAGTAAAGAGACCCAAATCTCTCGTGCATTCGCACGAGGGATTGGGTGCAAATTAGGGATCAGGATTGAGTTCAGATGGAAAGGAATTCCTCAGAGAATCTCCCTTCCAAATCTGGGAGGAGATCTCTGAGGAATCAGAGAGTATTCCCTCTCTATTCCTCTCCGGAGCAGGATTTCTTCCCAATAATGGCAGAGGGACCTGCTTATAAGAGTGGCGAGGAAGTTAGGGGGGTTTATGCAATGACTTTCAAAAGATAGGGATCAAAATGTAATTGGGTGTACTAATTTACAAAGTAGGTCAAGATGACCTCCCTTTAGGTCCAAATTTTGGTAAAAACCTAATTTTGACCTAATAAATCCAATGGTGAAGTTGAATTTTAGGTTTGACCACTTTTTACTGGACATTTTGCATAAAAACCCAAATTAAGTCAATTGATGAGCTAGGACCCTAATCTAGGTCAAACTAGGTTCCAAAGGCCAAATTGAATGTTATAAACCCTAGGGGATATTTTTCCATGAATTTTAGAGGATTTAATTAATTTTTATCCTGACGGAAACCTTGTTGAATTAAGCGGGTTTGTTTTAGGGTTACAAGATGTCATTTAATTCTTGGTTTGCACATAAACCCATTTCTAATTGAACCAACCCAGTTTTTATCTTATTTAGACCATTTGACCTATGTTTTGTCTCTTAGAAATCCCATTTATGTACTGCAATAGTAAAATTACAGTTTTACCCTTTATTTTATGTTTTCTTCTCAGAACACTTATTCCTCCAATTAAGCCCTTCTAAGTTATGTAGGATCTTTTATTCTCTTTAGTAGGTCAAAATGAGATAGTTATGGCTCATGATGAGGCTCTCATCACATGGATAAGGAGGCATCTTCACCAACACCTCATTCATTCCCATTAATGATAAGCCAATTATGAAATGGAATACCCTTGTGGAGCAACTGGAGCTTGTTCTATTTATTTCACTTTTTAATTGATGACCTTACCTTGATAAAGTGGTACTCCTTCCACTCCTTTAATAAGAAATTGCCTACAGAGAATCAGATGTTTAACACATCACACAAAATTAATACCTAAAATTTCAAGGACTAATAAAATATCCCATAAACCCACAACTAACTCATTCAAATCTCATAAAATTTCGGCTACAAGTTACGATGCATGCAAAGAACACTTTGGACCAAAACCCAATCCATACAAACCATTGTTTAGGGTACAATTCTACTCTGTAAACACCTAAGCCCACCTAGGTTTCACAGATGCCATCCTCAAACTAAAATCCCAAGTGAAACCCCCAATCTCACCCTCACAGAGATTTAGCCCAAATCTGAAACATAACCCAATTAGTTCCACATGCAATCACAAACAAAGTAAATCCATTCTTTCAAGTCACAATCTAATCAGGGAAAATCAAGAGGGAATCCAAAACGGAGTGGAAGTCCCTACCTGTCCGAGAGTGCCTTCTTTACCTACGCCTGCAACCACCAAATGATCACCACTGCCGCCAACTCCACCATAGCCAGGTGAGGGGAACCCTCTTCCTTTCCTCTTCACTTCATTCTCCAGCTGCAACAATGGCAGCACCAAGCACAACAGCAACAGTAGAGGGAAAGGAGGAAAGGAGGGAGGGTGATGAGAACCTCATCATGAACTCTAACTAGCTTACTTTGATTTAATAAAATGAACAGAAGCTCCTACATAACCTAAAGGAAGGCCTAATTCAGGGGATTACTAATCTGAAAAGAGAACATGAAACAAGGGGTAAAACTGTAATTTTACCATTGCAGTACATCAACAGGATTTCTAAGGGTTTAGACATAGGTCAATTGGACTTAATAAGAGGAAAAGTGGGATGGTTCAGTCAGAAAAGGGTTATGGTGAAATTTAGGAATTAAATGACATTCTGTAACCCTAAAACAGACTCACTTAAATTTACAAGGATCCGGGAAAGATAAAAATCAACTAAACCATCTAAAATTCATGGAAAAATATCCTCTAGGGTTTAGAATCTTCAATTTATCCTTTGGAACCTATTTTGATTTAGATTGGGGTCCATGCCTAATATTTGACCTAATTTAAGTTTTTATGCAAAATATCCAGTCAAACGTGGTCAAACCTAAAATCCAAATTCACCATTGGATTCCTTAGGTCAAAATTAGGTTTATACCAAAATTTACACCTAATGGAAGGTCGTCTTGACACACTTTGCAAATTGGTCCACTAAATTACATTTAGACCCTCAACTTTATGAAACCCTTGCAAATGCCCCCCCAACTTCTTCGTCTCTTTCTTCATTTCGATCCCTCTGCCATCGCAGCAGGGACCCATACCTCCGGCGACTTTGCGTAGAGGTTCTCTCCTTAAATTCATGGGGAGCTACTCCCAGATTTGAAAGGGGAGCTCCCTGCGAAGCCTCCTACCGCATGGGTAGCTCCCCATGCCCTGAAACACCCTATACCTCTTGTGCGAATGCTCGAGTGGTATGGGTCTCCCTCTGACCTTACCTCCAGTGTGGCCTTCCCGCCGCCTCCTTGCGAATTTCCCTCTGCCTTTTCCTATTTAAGGAAGCCCATACCTCTTTGCTTCCTTCAAGCCTGATTTAGCCGAAGATTACCCCCCAATCTCTTCTCCTCACTTCGGCCAACAGCCCGTGGCTTTCGGTGACTCTCCCTCCCTCTTCTCATCTCTCTGCCACAGTACCAGTGGCAGAGCCATCTCCACCATACTCCTCCGCGCCGCACTGTACCAGTGCGCGCCCTTCTAACCCACTTCATCGTCGCCGCTTCTTCACCACAGGGTTTTCATCTTTGACGACGGTAGACACCCACCGCTCGCCCTCCACCTCCCCCCTTCACTCTAAACACCCTAGATAAGTCTCTCCCACTCTCTACATTCTTTTCCCCTCTTTAATTCCTTCAAACGACCATTGCCGCACTCCACCACCATCATCCCCTTCACCTCCGGCCACCACTTCGGTGAGTTCACTCCACCACCACAAACCACCTCCCTCCTCGCCGACAGGTTCCTAAGCACCGCCCTGACTCATTGATCACCATCCACTCTTCCATCAACCGACACACACACCCCACGTGCCCACCGAACACACCCACCTGCACAACCACAGTAAGCCCTAGGCATGCTCACATAGGCATTCCCACGCCACCCCGGCCACTACAGCACCTTCGCCTCGACATGGCGAAGCTACCCAAGTGTTTTGAAAGGGCCACGAGGTCGTTTTGATGTATTTAGGTACCTTGACGCTAGTCGCCATTACTGACGACCTTGAAGCAAGCTTCGAGCGGGCCCAGACTCCGCGCAGCTCCAGGTGAGACTCCCAGGCTGTGCGGATTTGAAGCCCGCATGTGTCCAGGCCCTCACACAACGACTCCGGCCTTTGCAGCTTATCCAATTGGATGCGCCATCTGCTGTTGTGCGCGCAACAGGAAGGTAGGACGTTTAGTCTCACCTCGGAAGTGGGTGAGCGGGCGCAGCAATATAAATTGAAAAACTGCATAAGGCTCTTCGCCTCCTACTCACGGGGTGAGGTCCCTCACCCACTCCGCCTGCCTCGTCCGCGACCACACCTACGCGAACCTGGTTGACCCGTTTACCCTGCACTCCTCGCGCACCACCCACGCCGGTACGCCTGGACCCGGGAGCGCATAACCCGACCCGATTACCCGGTTGGCTCTGAGAGAGAGAGAGAGAGAGAGAGAGAGAGAGAGAGAGAGAGAGAGAGAGAGAGAGAGAGAGAGAGAGAGAGAGATGCGGGGAGGGTAGGGGTAGGTTTTGCTTTTCTGTGCTATGTAGGGAAGGAACAGTAAGATGAAGCAGTTGCGGGGAAAGAGGAAGAGGAGCAGCCAAGGAAGAAGAAGCTGAGGACTTAGTCGCGAAAAGAAGAAGAAGAAGGCAGAGGAAGGAGCCAAAGAAGAAGAGGTCTGCAGAGGCCAAGGAAGGAGAAGCTGAAGATGCCTAAAAAAAGGAAGAAGGAGGAGGTATTGCAGCTCAAGAGAAAAGAAGAAGAAGCCAAAGAGGAAAAGAAGAAAAGAGAAGGAAGGAGCTACCGCAAAGAGGAAGGAACTGTAGCAGAGAAGGAAGAAGAAGAAGCCTGAAGAAGCATTGTAGCAGATCACCACTTAAGGTGTCTGATTCACAAAATCAGACGTCTGAAGACAGGAAAGATAGAGAAAGAAGAGAAGAGAGAAAGCAAAGAAAAAAGAAAGAGAGGAGAAGAAGGAAGAAAAGAAAAAGAATTTATTTCTTTTTATGTTTTTACTCTCTAGCCTTTATATACAGTACATTATTACAAAACATTATCTTTCAGGTTTTGTGATTTTTGGCTTCTAAATACCAATTTGCTCCCTTAGTTTGACCTCGGAAGTTTTTAAATTTCGAATAATAAAAAAATCTTTGATAATCATTTTCACGGTGATACTACAACGAATATATTTTTAAAACACGATCTCGTCGCAAAACCCGTCGAATGACTATCAGAGGGTGGTGTCGCACCCTCACCCCCTCCTTCTCGAGCGAACGAACAACAATAGCAGTAGCAAAACTCTTCTCGCTAACAGCAACAGGTCATCTTCCTTTTCTTCTCGCAGCAGCCTCAACAACAGCAGCAACTTCAATGGTAGCAGTTGCTTCAGCTGCAGCCACAGCAAGCAGCTGCACATGCGATCGCGCGTGCTAGGGCAGTGGCCACAGTGGTAAAAGGGCACAGCGACAACGACGGTGACGTCGGTGGTGGCTCGTGGGCGGTTGGCGGAGGAAGTGGAAAGGAGAAGGGAGGGTGCACTGGAGAGGGGATCAGCTTGCTGGAGAAGAAAAGGGGGGGCCTTTCTCTCCTTTTTTTTTTCTTTTTTTTTTTTTTTTTGATGTGGGTTACTTACATAAGGGGTGGAAAATTACACCCAAAGCCCTTTCACTTCCTTTCTTGCCTTCCAAGAAGATCCACCAAACATGTTTATTAACAAATAGCCTCTCAACTTTTTACTTCTTATCCTATCATTAATCATCTAATTAGAGCTTTAATTCGCTAATTAAACAAAATAAAAAATCTAAGCCCTTACAGTGGGTGCACCAGATGAGTATTTATACTCCTCACGTGGGCGTGCATTTTTGCATCCGCATTTGCTTTTGTATACTATTACTTCAAAGATTATCATTGATTTCCACGTGAATTTAAAGAGCACGTGGAATGAGGACAGGGTTTTGTTACGCAAAGTGCTTCTCTTTGCATTTAGAGTTTACATTTAGATTGATATTATTTATCATGTGGATGCAAAGGGCCTTACCTTTTCTTTAGTGGAATTGGCTGCAATGTAACTAACTAACGTCATGATGGGTGAGGTATATATGTTTTGTGTTGTGATTCCGAAGTTTTAGTCTAATTTGTTGTATGGAGCATATAGTTAGTATGGCTTGCATTCTTTCTTGTTGAGAGATTGAGATGATGTTTGCTTATATTTTTCGATACAGTGCATAATAAGATTGTGGCTCATAGCACCTAGGACTGTACAAAGCACTTGCAATTAACTCACAACAACAACACCGACGTTGCTGCCACCTCCCTTCACATGCACCGACTACCTACATCTACCGTCCACTACCCCATGTCTGTTGGTGTAAAGGTACCTCGATTGTTAATTTTGATGATAACAAAACAAGCATATTTTGACATTTGCATTTGAGTGTATAACTTTCAAGTTTAATGCAAATGCAAGCAAGTGCGAGGAGCTCAAGCTCAAATCCATGGCGAGATGGAGGAAAAGGAGCTTCACATGAAGCGAAAGCTTGAAGGAGTTTAAACAATAAGATAGAAGTGTTGTTAATGTACTTGTATTCATTTTTTACTCTTTATATTCTCCTTAGATTCATGTTAAAGAGTCCAAAGTATATCACCTTTAGTCTTAGGAACACTTACATATCCTCAAGACACTTAGGCAAACCTTAAAATAAAGCTAAAAAGTCAAAATAGGAATCAGACAAACTGATTAGACGTCCAACATGATTATCAGACGTCTAATCCATACTTTTAAGTCGTTTGATTTTATAACCAGACATCTAATTATCTAGGCTAGAAATTCATATTTTGTGTCTTTCCATTTAGACGTCCTATAAGACATCTAATAATCTTGCCAGATGTCCAATAATAGCACCATTGGACTCTCAACCCAATATCTTCGAGATCTAACGTAGAAAATAACTTTACAATATTGGCAAACATCTGTAGAGCCTTCCAGACGTCTGATAGAGAGACAATATACCAAACTTTTAAGATGTCAGACCGAATCTAACCGTTGGCTTCATGTGAATCAATTCCCGCAAAGCACGTTTAGTTTCAGACGTCCAATACCATGTCTAGACATCCAATATGTCGTCTGATCTCTTTACACTAGAACATTGTTTAGACCTGGTCCAAAATAGGAATGAACCCGCACAGAATTAAACGTCCAAATTTCTACCCAGACATCCTAAAATAGCTTTCCAAACGTCTAACCTAGATCTTGTTTCCATTCAACAAAATCAGGAACTCTAACCCTTTAGATCAAACGTTCAAACTTGTCATTAGACATCTAACTA
This sequence comes from Thalassia testudinum, assembly GCA_037157565.1. Classification (NCBI taxonomy): domain Eukaryota; kingdom Viridiplantae; phylum Streptophyta; class Magnoliopsida; order Alismatales; family Hydrocharitaceae; genus Thalassia; species Thalassia testudinum. The sequence goes on along the minus strand of JAZHRO010000077.1, from coordinate 16,403,849 downwards.
GACATCTTAAAATTAGACGTCTGATTCTACTGTCAGAATCATTATGACTCTGATTTCGACCTGATTTTCTTTGGAATTGTTCCCAACGACTATGAGCCCTCTTGAAATCCTTCTTGAAGGTTCCTAACACCTCTATAAATAGAGGAAGATCTCTCCTTGAAAATATACACCTCAAGGAATAATACTTTCCACCATTTGAGTGCTTAAGAGAAAGAGATCATATAGAAGAGAAATTCCTTGCTCTCCAAGTTCTATATTTCACATTTGAGAATACTGAATCCCTACGCAATCACGCCTACTCAATTCCATCTTAGGGAAGTCACCTTGCCTATAGTAGCATAATTTAAATTACACTTTGTGGCTCTATAGGCTTTCTTGTATTTTCGTTTCTCTTTGGTTAGGCATTTACGTGGTGAATTCCCATCTCCTACCCTCAGGTTAAAGTACCGTGGTTGTTTTAAAGTTGAACTACCCTCATTTAAATAGTTCGGTTAGTAGATTTGATCAACTCGATCGACCAAGAAATCCTAAGTTTAGAGGCTTAGGTGGTGGTTTTTACACTTACGGTTTCCACCTAAAAATTTAGTGTCTCTTATGGTAAATCTTGTTGTATAATTGAATTTTATTTCCCCATATTTTATATCCTACACTATGCACCCCGTCTAGTGCAATTTCAATGTGGAGGACCCATACCCAGCACATGCGCCAATCGCCGCGCACCTAGGCTCCAAGCACACCTGCCCACATCAAGCACCCATGTGCAGCACACGTACTGATCAGTCGCACCCAAGCTCCAATGCACCCGCATGTGGCACCCAATCGCGGTACGTGCACTTATCTCTCGCACCCAAGCTCTAAGCACACCCACCTAGCACACACTAACCTCACCTTTGTGGGTCCCCACGTCGCCGATCAACCCACTTTCCTGCAACCCCCTGCCACCCCCCCCCCCCCCACGCTCCAACACCCGAGCACAACACCTACACGCACCAGCGGCCCAGCACCTGCACGCACAACGACCTTGCACCTGCACACACTAGCGACCAAGCAGAGAAACCGCAGCCGAGGGTGCACTAGGTGGGCATTTATACTCCTCACGCAAGTGTGCATTTTTGCATCCACGCTTGCTTTTATTTACTATTCTCTTTTACACCTAGCAACACCTATAAACACCCCCTCTGCCAACGTGTGTACATGCTCGCTCACCCAAACACATGGCATCCACAACACATAGCACACAGAAAGAGTACACAACCTCTGCCCTCATCCCCCTTCCCCGGCCATCACTTGCTCCAGAGCACACATGAGCAACTTAGGCAAGCATGGCAACTTCGCGATGAGCAATGGCAACTCTTCACTTCCAAATAGCTTTGTGTGTGCTGTCAGAGCCGGTGGTGGTCAGAGAAGGGAGAGGAGATCAAAGGCTGTGTGTTCTTTGCAAGTGTTGTGTGCTGCATCGATATACCATGGATGCCACAAGTGCCTAATAGCCATGCATATTTGATAACCAAGAATTTGACTCAGCTCCCCTCCTAACAAGCATCTCATTCCATTCACAATCAAAATCATCAATAATAAGAGACTGATAAACAATTCTTTTAACCTCATTTTTCATGTGAGAATCACTCCCTAATTTGTGAGGAATTTTTTTGCAAAATATGTTGTGAACACAAATGATGCCTAGACTAAGGAAAAATCTCTGAAGTAGCCGTAACGATGGCCTCCAACTAATCAGTGACTATTCCCTTTGGTGCAACACCTGAAAACAGCAAACACACATACAATGTATTATACAAAACAATGCTCGTAAAACACAAGTCACAAACAAAACTCACAACACAAAAATACAGCGGACCTTAGCATACATACAATCAAGTCAAACACGAAAGAGCATTGAATGTCTGTAGGGATTAACATAACAATACAAATGACATGTCATTATCTATTTGACAGGTACGTTGTATCAAACATAACCAAATTCCCAAAAGCCTTATATTTTATTCGTGTTCTAGTCTGCCCAAACGGCATTCCGCAATCTCACTTCGTCACCAGCATCCATTAAATAAAAAATTCCAAAGTTCCGCAACTACATGACAAAAGTAATTGCAACTACCTTCGACATCCCCCTCGCCCAGCATCAACAAATGATATTTCCACAGCATATTACATCTGTAAGAGTTAATCTCTCGTTACCACCATGTTTTTCTTTTTTCAAATATATTTCATTGGTAAAGAGGGAAAGTATCCATTACATAGGATGCATCCCAGAAGTAAAGGAGAATAGAAAATTTTGAATGCTTTTTAGGGGGGTGTATTTGTCTTCATAGAAATGAAGGAAAGCAAATACATAGAGAATCAATATATAAGAAATAAAAGAAAAAGAGAATGAAATATCCCATAATGGGAATTAGATGACCTCCCGAAGGAGAGTGATCATACACTCGTACATATGACAGGTACCAATGAAATAAACTCGAAGAATGAACTTATCGAGAGGTCAATTTACAATAACTCGATGGTAAAAAACAACCACTGATAAACGTCAATAGACTCGGCCGTATAAAACCTAGGGTCACACATGGATCCCAACAAAAATGAACTATACTCAAAAAAAGAAAAAGAAGGGATTCATACCATCAACACACAAGCCACTACAAACAATCACAGTAACAAACGACCTGCATAATGGAGGAACACCAACAAACACAACAACCCAACCATCACCACTACAAAGTCACTGTGACCGACCCTCCGATGCCACATGTCGTCACTCACCCATCACTGCCACTCGTCGCAGATCTCACTGCCACGCTAACGGATCAGCCACCACAGCATCGACCAATGCGAGGAAAGGGGAAGCAACAATCAAATGCCCCAAACGAGCCCCATGAAGCTGCACCCACAGTAGATGTTGCCTCATTGTCGCTGCGCTCGTCGAAGCCACTCCCGCACATGGCCGCTACACATTGCTAACGATCATGCATGTCACCCACGATGAAGATAGAAGGATACCAAGGGAAGAGGAGGGGAGCTGGAAGGATGAAGGGGGCTCCGATTGGCCCCAACCGACCGATGGAAGCCCCATCGTTGTAGCGAAAGACTTTTCGCAGAGGAGAGTGACATGGGAGTTTATGGTAGGGACCTCTCGTTGCCACCATGTTGAACAATAAATAAACCTACTGTCTCGAAAAACTTGGTACCCGTCGCACCACTCAACTCAATACGTGTCAAACAAGAATTGTCCTCTTAGAACACAAAAATCAAAGTTTCGAAAGAAAAGCATTGCATGACTATGACTACGTGAGGAATCAAAAACATAAAAACGATCATCCTCTGCCAATTGATCCTTAGAAACATGCAACAAGGTGATTGATTGGTGGGAATTCCTAACTTTAACGGAAGATGCCTAGATTTGAGTTTCTACATCACATGAAAGGTTGATGTATGGAGGATGGCTAATTACTTTCTAATTTACCCAAGTGAATTTTATGTCACTAAAAAGAAAAAAATGTAGGGTGACCGTTGATGAGTCCTCTGATTGGTTACCGATAAGTGTAGCATCCCCTAATTCCCATACAGAGGATGTAGAGGCCACGTGACTAAGGTTTGTGAATAAATAGTTTAGTCCTGTGTCATGGATGAGCCGTTTTAATCAGTGATTCATGTATGGAACCCTAGGAACATTTAAGAATACATATTTACCATTAGATTTATCGTTTTACGCATATACCTTCATAAATTGTTTAAGTTTCACGTTTATGAAATTCCATTAACTTATACATCCTAATGCAATATACCCATGAGCCACCTCTTCCACCTCCATGAAACGCTCGAGTGTATTTAGCGGATAATTATGACAACGGTTTGAGAGTGGGGGAGTAATTTCGTTCTTAATAAGGTGTAAGGCCCATGAGGCCCAGGAGAAAGGAGACCACGCGTAAGGGTTTTGTTAGGGTTTTGTCTACAAGCCCAAGCTCGGAGGAGTGCAACAAGTGAGGTCCAAAATTAGATTTCGCATTCTCGTGTCGTGGTCAGTTTGGCGATGCCGACGATCTGACGATCCAAATTACGCCCCTATGGTTAAGGGTACTGAAAACAATGTGATGATGGGAATGTGCTTGATAACTTAGTCATTCCAACATTGATGACGACGGTGTGCAAACAAAATAGACTTTTTGTTTGTTTTTTCTTTTTTCTTTTTTTTTTTTAGAAGTAAGCAAACAAACAAGTTAGAACGTGAGAGTCCATACAGTTTCTCTCTTTTTTTTTTTTTTTTTCCACCCCCTCGAAAGACCAGTATTTCATTAATAAGAAAAGAATCTGATAGCAACCTAGAGCGGAAAAGGGAGGAAAAGAAATCCTTGTGCCCTCGTAAGAGGGAAAGGTTACTTTCTACAGCAATGGAGGAACTCCATCTTCAAAACAAAACAAGAGGAAATAGGGAAAAAAAAGTGAAAAAGTAAATAAACCTTTTCGACAACGCATGTTAGATAATTTTTTTTTTTTTTATCAATAAAAAGATAAAATATATAGATATATTTTTATTTATAATTTATGTATTTTGATTTTAATCTACCTAATTTTTTATTGAGTAATTTTTTATCGTGCATGTTGTAAGACGCGTTTTGCATATGAAAAAAAAAATAATAATAAAAATAAAATCGTACATGGAAACGCACTCCTCCCAGAAGAAAAACGCAGCAACTCCAGCGTGAGAGCCCATACTGTATAGAGCGAGTCCCGCGAATGGGTGAGAGACTGTTTGTTCGTTTGGGATCAAATATCTCGTGCTTCTTTTTTTGTTTTTTTGTTTTTCCAATCTCCTTCTTCGTTTGACCGTACCTTGTTAACATGCTCAAACAAGTAGTAATTTTAGCAGCTAAAGCACCAAGCTTCCCCATGACACGTCCTTTATATTCTACCAAAGTAAGATTTAAATATCAAATAAAGGGCATATAGGTTAACTGCGAATTTTTCCACTATTTACTTTTTGAATTTATATTTAAATGCAGATATTAAGGATTCACATTAATGTTCTATGTGGGTTCAGTCTGTAGAGAAGCCATGTATATATCTTGGGATTGGGCACAAAATATGCTACTATCCGTAATATTTAGTTTCTTTATCGTAGAAGTTTTGGAAATTTATGAATAGCAACAGAGTATTTTACATTCACATCTTTAAAATTTTACTTAATTATATATATATATATATATAATCTATTATTACACCTATAGTCCTACGTCATATATACTCTTCTATTAGTATGTAACGATTTTTTAGACTAGCAACTGTTACACATAAGTCATATGTCATGGTTATTTCTTTGAGAGAAAAAAAAATATTTTCATCTCCACATAAAAAAAGAGTAAAGAGAGAGGTCAAGTGAGGAGAGAGTGACCAGTGGTAGAGGAAGGGATGGAAGAGGAGGTGGGACAGAGCAACAGGAGAGATGAGTTGGGGTGCCTTAGGGAGGAGGAGGTTGGGTGAGCAGGGCAATTGGGAAGAGGGAGAACAAAAAGATACGGTTCACCGTTGTCAACATCACCATTGTAGATTTTGGCATTGCCACCGTCGCCATTGCCTCTAGCAAGGAAGAAGGGAGGAAAAAGAATAAAAAAAAAAGACAAACATGTATAAAAGAATTAAGGTAATTTATGTATTTCGTGTCATTAACTTTAGTGGCCGTTAACACATATTAATCAAATATTTCCTCAAAATTCAATGGAGACTTATCTTGAGGCTATTATCGACATAGTTAGCAATTTTGTAGGAGATAAATGCAATAATAGATCTTATAGGACATGGACGTAATTATCAAGTTTTCAAGAGTAGGGATGTCAAAAACCTCGCAACAATATTACCGTATCATAAGAGGGAATATGCAAATAGGATTATATCACCTCCTCGACAACACATTTGTCAATATCTGGTCGGACTTAGACCATGAGTTTCCTCCGATGGGCTAGTTGACGTGGGCTCGAAGGAAGCTAAGGTATGTCTATTTATATTATATTAACTTATAATTTATAATATATCAATTCATTTATCATATCCATTCTTAATACTTTGCCTCGTACACTAACATCATAAAAATTCATCTTATGCTAAATTTTATCTCGGATCAAATTCGACCCCTCTATCAAACAAAACCTTGAGCTATACGCAATGGCCAACCTACAAGCTTAGGACGGAAATGGTCCCCTTCATTGGTGTAACCCACTAGGCAGCGAAACGAGATTCGCCACGCTACCAGGCAAACCATCCGGTTGTGGGTAGGATATGCTCAAATCAGCCTCCAAGTTCGACTTTTCATATTTGAAAAAAACAGTTCACGTAAATAGAACAAGAATAGATCAGAAAACTTTGGTGGCCCTACGGCAGTTAAAATTGGACAAGTGTAAATGTTTTTTTTCTTTTTCGTGCGAGGTAATATGGACAGGTGTAATTGATAGACGCAGGTGAGAACTGTGCTACTGCCGTTTTCAAAAAATATCGAGAAGAGATCCTCACTGTACCAAAACCTTGTTCCACGAGTAGGCATCGCGTTCACAATGTTCTTCCAAAAGTCAAACGCGCGTGGTAATCCACATCTCTCACCCAATAACAACGGCTCTAAACCTCCCCCCTCCCCACAAAAACTGGACCGCCACTCATCCACAAGTTGCAAGGGATGTGCATGTGGGTGGTGACGGTGACCCACTCCCAGTTTCCAGCACTTTCGAGTAGATGGCCGTACCTCTCGCAGCCTCAGCTAAATTTCTACTTTGAGATTTTCTCACAGGTGAAGTGTACAAAAATAAATCATGTGATGTGATTTATAATGCACTGATGTGTGATGATTTTACATTGATATAGATGACAATGGAGTGATATTATATTGATATAAAAATAATTTATAATAATTTTATGTTAATGTAAGATGATTATATATTATAAAATAAAATAATTTTAAATAATTTTACATCGATATAAAATAACTAATAATAATTTTACATCGATATATTATATCAACATATTACAAAATATGTCAAATTTTATATTTTTATATTCACATCTTTCTCGTAAATGTCTAAGTGGAAATTTGACCTTAGTTAAATACTACCCTATCTTTTCTTTTCAAATAAGATAAGGTTTCACTATCTTTAACTTTCTTGTTTATATAATATTAAAATGTATAAAAATACATGCCATGACATATTTCATAATACATCGACATGGTGAAAATGACTTTCGTTTCATAATTGATATTTGATGTAAAAAGATCAAAAAAAATAACTTAAGTTCTATTACATAGTGGAGTTTACCTCATTTAAAAAAATTACCATCACTTTGTAATAAGTATAAGATGATTTTTAATTTTAAATTAAAATGTATCGATATAAATGATTTTGTATCGATGTAAAATAATTTTAAATATTTCTAAAGTAATTTTTTATCAATGTAAAATATTTTTGAACTGATTTTGCATAGATATAAAATAATTTTAAAGATTTTTTCAAAAAAAATAAAATAATTTTAAAGATAATTTTCAAAACTTTAACTATTTTTTATTTAAAAGTGACGATGACCCTAATAAATAGGAGGCCTATGACTTGACTCTTACTTCTAAATTTATTTTTTTTTATTGTCCTTATCTCTTTATATTGTAAAATACATTATTTTTTATATTTTTTTACCCACATCCTTATATTAATGCTGCAACAAGGTTAATTCTGATTTATGTGTATATGCCTCTATAATTTTAATCTAAGAATTAAGATCAGATATCAATCATTCTCGACCATCGTTGATGCTAAGGCAATCAAAAGTAGTGAATGAAATCAAAAAAAACGACAAAAGAAGTTAGCCTTATCTACACATACTTATTCACTTGCTCCCAACTTCCCTTTAGGCCATGGCCCTGCACAGCGATTGAGTGAAGCTTAATGGCTCAGAATGCACGTTGTTTTCTTTGGGGGAAAAGGAGCCTTTTCAAGGAATCCCGACGAAACTTAACTAAAGGGACAAGACAGGCATTATCTAAATAAGAAAATAAAAAGATATTTCTTGGAAAAACATTCACCTTGTGTTTGACAATAGGATTAAGGAAATTAAAATAAAATAAATAAAAATAATATTTATTTGGGTGGTAGAGTAAGGAGTAGGTTAAATATACGGTTAAAGTGATTGGTGTATTAATTTTATGTTAGTAGATATTTATTTAATAGTATATGTGGAAATGGAGAATATTAGTGATATTTGTTTAATATTAAAAGTGAGAGTGGATGGTGTAGTAGATATTTTTTAATAGTAAAAGTAAATGAGAATTATTGGAAATTATTATATAGAAGTTTGTATTGAAATAATGAGAAAGATTTGAAAGAAACTTGAGATGATCCTTAACTTAAGTTAACCCTGTTGCCAAACGGAACCTCAGATGTCATTTAGTAAGTGGAATAAGTTTAAGGAGTAGAGTAAATGGTGAGGTAAGTGTGTTTTGATGTTTGATTGATAGTAGAATAAGTGGAGGAATAAATTAAAGTTATTCTACCTAAAGTGTTTGGTTAGTAGAATAAGTGATGGAATAAAGTAGAGTTATTCCGATTTGATGTTTGGTTAGTGGAATAAGATGAGGAATAAACTTAATTTATTATGGTTGGGTGTTTGGTAAGTGAAATAAATTGGTGAAATAAGTAGTAATTTATATTATTTTATGTAGTTGAAATAAGGGCAATGGATGTTTTATAGGGAAACTCACGACAGGTTATGCGAGGTTGCCATATTTCATAATTCATGTAAGTGTGTTCAAAGTAATTATGTTTCCGTGAATGTATAATTGAAATTTCAATTTGTGGGATTCACAAAACAATTCTTTAGAGGAGATCGATCACTACCATCTGCTTCCTCCTTAAAGAAGGTTAGCAGGATCACCCAAGTGCTAGCTTCAAGGAAAGAATAGAACCACTTAAATAGACTCTTCCTCCTCACTTTCGACCGTATTTCTTCCCACAGGTCATGGGTAATGCAGCCGATGTGAGAGGATGAAGATATACAAGTCCCTTCCATGCTCAAAGAAGAGGAGTAGGGTTCACAAGCAATGGCAGCCTATCATTCCAAAACACAACTGGACACCTCTTATACTTGCCTTTCCCAACCCATTATCCAACGAAAATAGGCAAGAAACTCACAGGATGAGACCTAACAAGTTCCAATAGACTATAGGAAGAGACCTAACACAACCGCCTCATTCACTCACGCATCAAATGCATTGATCATCCCACCAAAAAATTCACAAGCTCTACAGCACACACCATACCACAAGGCCTTTTTGAAGCCTCAACACTTTCCTCAGAAATAATGCTGATAGAAAGGTGAAAACCTAAAGGCCACGCCACACACCAATGCTCACAAGGCCAACGTCAGAAACCCAAAGGGTAGTTGTTACCCTAACCGACAAACAAATCCTAGATAACCAATAAATCCGAAAAACAAACAAACCCAATAACCTTTACCAACGAAATCAAACTACAAACTAATCGTTGTTTAAGAAACCCTCCTTTCTTCTTATGCTATAGGAAACAAACGAAGAAACCCTAGAATGAGTGGAAACACACAACTCACCAAAGAAATCCCATCATAACATAAATCGACAGATCAACCTAATATAATTTCTACAAATAGCACTTATCTTTGAAGAACATCGCCGCATGCACAATCTTCGCCCCATAGAAATCAAACTACAAACTAATCGAGCGCATGTCATCCTCATCTTTGTCCCATTCGACACCTGTGATAACGGAGGACACAGGTGCGGAGGACGAACAACGGTGAGAACCCTCATCTTTTCTCCCCATCTTCATACCATGTCATGTTTCACCTAGACTGTTGTCTATCTCTTATCAACTGGGCAGTTGGTCCCGTCTATTGATAAGATGCATGCAAACCGATGTATATCCAGGAATCACCGCCCATATTCATAACAGTTGTGCCCTAATGCCAAAGAAGATATTTGGTAAAAATTACTTTCGGATCAACGTCGAAGGTCCAACAGGTTACCAACTGTTCTCCACACACGCGTACACAGATGCCTCCGGAGCCACACAAACAGGGGAAACAGCGACACCTTTATTTGACGACATAGGGAAGGGCTGATACAGTTGTTATCGTATCACGACGTCAAAATTGGGATTTTCTTTCTTTCTTTCTTTTTTTGCCCCTATTTTCCTTTTCTCCTTATTTGCATGTCTCTCGATATTACTTGTAAATGCTTTCTTCGTAACAATTTCCTAATATGTTGGTATTGTTGTACCTCTTATCTTTCCACCCACTCTCAATATTCGTGATGGATCGGGGTGCTGTTTGGATAACGTTGGATTGAGTCATATATCAGCTTCTGGCAGGCGGTTTCCAAGGGAGAAGCAAAGATATAGGGAGCAAATGAGTGATACGTTGATATGATATTACGTGTAATATTTTAATATAATTATAGGTGAGTGGGATAAGTTGATGTGATATAATGAGTAACATTAATGATTTTTATGGTAGAGTAAATATATTTTAATATATGTTGATGTTAATGATATATTAAGAGTAAATATATTTTAATAGATGTCAATGTTGATATAATGAAGTGATATAAATGTTATTCCATCCATTGAAGTGGCTATTTTTATGATATATTTTGGGCAAAGGAATATCCCACCCATTGAATAAGTGCATTTTGGTGGTAGGCAATTGCTAAAAATGAGATCTTTAAAAACAAAAGGTTCAATTTTATAAGGGATAGGCTTTGAGAAGCATCACCTGGATCATAGGAAACCCCTTCAACATCATTAAGAATATAATGATGAGTCAAAAGATGAGCAAAATTGACAAAGGCTCTAGGAACATTAACAACCTTGATGCCATTGTACACCCTCGGGATATCCAAGCAATCCTAGATCACATGTCTTGACCGCCACAAAGGTTGCGAATCACATAAGATTTAACCTATTGTCATAAACTAGTCGCTCAGGATCATTGCTTCCTCACAGGTCAAGTTCAAACCAAGATGCAAGCCTTGATTAATGGCTAAAGACTCAACTTCCACAATGTCTGTGGATGACCTTCGAGCAGCATTCGTAGTAGCTAACGATCCATCGAGGTTGAAAGCCAGTGCCATAATGACTAAGCAACCTTTCTAACCACTGCATCCACCTGAATGGACACTCCAACCTAATCAACGTGCAAACTAGCATGCAAACATTCAGCATTTTCGATATGTGCCTCGCCTACCTCTAGATCAAATCGATCAATTGAATAGTATCTTGCCATCACTACAATGCGATCTCTAACTTCAAATGGAGTAGGAATAATTCTACCCTATGTCACTCCACATCTGTTAAGCCATAAACAAAACAACACATAAAGAGGCGTGAAAGAAGGGAGACCCATACTCATAAAGCCCTCCGCCACCTTTTCACAGGCATGAAGCCAATCCTATGAACAATCAGTTATGAGAACTCCGAGCATGAACCAAACCGATTGTGCAAAGGGAAAGGAACAAGGAATATGCTCAACACTTTTCTATTCCCCACTGCGAATTTCGCAGGTGGCTTCCATACCTTCAATTCTTTGGCTAAGCAACTTCTTCATCCAAGCTCTCGAGACGAATGTTTTGTTTCTTGGCGCAACACCGTTCATGGCCCAAATTAACCTACAACCTTCCAATGTACCTCTTTTTTCTGGAAATCAATTGTGCAATCGAGATTCTCATTTTTACATATGGTTTTATTCAAAGGAATAAGTCTTCTAGGACAAAAAAAAAAAAAAGGAGAAGAACATAGAAGAAACGAGTATTTTAAACACATGCTTGGTCAAGGTCAGCTTTTAATAAACTTATTCTAGATCGTGTCTAAACTTTAATCTGTAATTATCCTTGAACTTAGCTTGTATTTATCGAGTCTGTTTTACAATACTATTATATTTTGTTATTCTGTAAACCAGATATTTATTAGAGTTTAGGATTGACATGTGCGTAATTCTTATCCAAATGGAAATTTTCATAAACTTACAAGGAACATATATAGGGATTCGTTATTGTGCATGAGAAGACCAAGGTCGTGTTCCGGGCCACGTAGTTGGGCACGAATTCCACTCCATCAGATTTTTTTATTTGCCCAATTAGATTCTAGGCCACCAAATAAAAAAGATTTTTTCCGATTGTTCAAGAAAAGATTTTTCGCATGACAATCCTGTCCACGTTCATTTGATAGCTAAAAATCTTTCTCACTTCATGGCCTATTTGACAATGCATCGGTACAAGGATAAAATTTTATAAATTTAAAATAAAAATAATCACAACTATAAATTCTAAAGAGAGTCAAAATGAACTTTAAAGTTACCGTTACCATTATGTATCGCATTAAAAAAAAAAAAATCAACCAAAATATCTTGAGCAACATCTTATGTTTTTGCTTTACATTGACTATGTCTCTCTCTTAACGGTGGTGTCTTATCTCGGAGCAAAGATTTCTTTTTTTAGAAGAGATTTTCTCGTTAACAAAGGGAAAGAGTTCGATAAAAAAAAACACATCCTAAAGGGGAAGGAAGAGAGAAGAAATACCTAGTACCCTCAAAAGGGAAGGTTACATCCCGTAACAGCAGGGGAAGGTCAAAGCTTAGAAGATATTAAGACAAGAAATAAAAGGAAAAGAAAAAGAAAATACGACCCGAGATCGAAAATCGAACGACCTCCCCATAAGGAGGGAGAGCCCACGCTCATAGATACGGCAAGTGCCAACGATATAAATCTCGAGGATCGCACTAACGAAAAAGTCAAAATATATTGACCCGAAGGTCGAATTTGACCTTTGGCTCACATCAAAAACTCGACCGTAAAAGTCAAGGGTCACACGTGATCCCCAGCAAAATAACCTAAACTAAAAAACAATTAAAGAGAAAGGATCCAACCATACACAAAGAAACAGGAACACTCAAGCTTTGCAACATGCAACCTGCACGTAAAATGAGACAACACCACCGATGTGACTGTAAAGACCCGTTCTGTTGTGAGCCTTTTAAGACGTCTGGACTGTCAATCAAACATCTGGACCCATTCCCAGACGTCTGGAAATTAAAAATTTTGTATGCATACTCGCGTCTGCATGCTGGCTGCGTGTAGACAGACTCATTTCTTTCTCTCTCTCTCTCTCTTCTCTCCCCCACCAGAACCCTAGCACACTCCCTATATAACCCCTCTCCCCCCTTTCCTCTCTTCCCCACTCCACCACAGCCACCTTCCTTCCTCTCCACTGCAGCGAGAAGGGTGAGCGCGAGAGAGGGCGCGAGAGTGAGCGACAAGGAGGAGAGGCGGCGTGAAGAGAGGAGGAAGAGCTTGAACTCGCGAGCTCATGGGAGCTCGCCAAAGGACGCACCGTCGGAGCAGCGCGTGCAGGAGGAGGAGCACGTCGAGGGAGACGTTCCCGACACTTTGCTGCAGCCGGAGCTGTAAACGAGGAGGAGAGGTCGCGGCTGCATGCGGCGAGAGGAGCAGGAGGTCGGTCTGGTTCTGGGTTTTCCCCAGAATTAGACGTCTGGCGAGTCGTCCAGACGACGGGTTGGACGTCTGGTGACGACACCAGACGTCTGAAAGTAGAGTTTCGCGAAGGTACGTTCCTCTTGCGGTTACGGCCATGCAGGCCACACCGCAAAGCCAATCTGTATGACTAAAAGTGAGTGATTCGCCTGTCGCGTGCAGGGATAGCTTCAGGAAGGCGCAGGGCATGCCCTCCCATGCGTTTCGGATGTCTGGACAGCTTACCAGACGACCGGAAGCACTCTCAAACGACTGGAGGAGAGGTCGGACGTCTAGAGTTGGGTCCAGATGATCAAGTTGGGGTTCTGAACATCTGAAGTCGACGCAGGAACCCGAGGTGAGGCCCTAGTGACTTTTAAGACGTCTGGACCTTGTGCCAGACATCCGATTTAAGTCTACAGTTCTATTTTTGACCCGTTTAGGGTTCGTTTTACGCAAACAAGATATCTGTGGTTTCCTTGTGAGTTCCTCTACATGTTAGAAAACTTTATATACTATTCTAAACGTTTCATTGTGGTATGTTCCTTGGTATAGGACTTTAATCTGTTGCATGTTCGGGGCTTGCTGAGGCACGTGAGCCTATCGTTCGAGCCCCCAATACTCCCGAATTGTCTGGTAAAGTGGTTTCCCCTATTTTAATTATAAAACATGAATGCATATGTGAAATTGGATAACTAGAAACCTAGGATGTAGCATGAATCCTAGGATGCGAAGTACTTGCACTGGTTGTATGCATGTTTGAGATTGTAATCATAAATGAATGAATAGAAATGTAAACAACTGCCTGCTAATAAATATGAGCTGCCTGTGAAATATGAAATATCTGTGTTAGTTAAACAATTACCTGTGACATTACTTGTTGTATATGCTAAATTGTGGAAATATGAGCTGCATGTGTATAATACGAGAATGGAAATGTGAATGATGAAACCGGATATGGAACAACATGGTGAATATGAGCATGAACCCTATGGGGAATTAGGAGTAGAGCTCCTATGGATGAATGAAATGGATCTGAAAATGTAAGTGGGAAGAGTGCTGGCCCATGAGTACTTGGTACCAAGGGGGAGCGACTGTCCCCTTTTTAGTGTAGAGTAGAGCTAGTCGCCCTTGGGTTAGGACCCGGGATTAAGAATGGCCACTCTACACTGACTCCTGCTGGCCCTCGCGTACACAGTACCAGGGAGAGCTATTAGTGTAGGGAGAGAGCTAGCCACCCCACAGGACCCGGGGTTAAGCTAGCCAACCTACACCGACTTTTTCTTTGGCCCTCTAGGCAAACTGGGGTAGTAAGACGAGGGTGCCCGGACTGTGGAGGGGCGAGACCCTTGTTTGGTTCTAAGGGGTTGGACTCCTGTTACTGAGAGGGCTAAGTCCTATACTGTTCCGTGCTGTACTTTGGGCGTACCCACTAGCGGAAACGACTGACCGCGTGTCAATGCGGGGTGGCTACCAGTGCGCTTATCACGCGTGCCGTAGTCACCGCTACATCTAGACAGTGACCCCAGAGTGGTTGACTGGGTGTAGGATTACCACGGAGGACTCTCCCAGCCAGGAGAGCACCTCGTGTGCCTTCTACTCTTCGGAAAAGACTGTAATCAAGATCGTTCTCACGAGGAACATTCGAGATCAAGAAAGAGATTTGAAAGTAAACCAATGGGTGAAAGGAAATGGCTTGTAAAATAAAATAATTGGAAAAGATAAATTTACATGTTAGCTTTTACTACTTTAGTTAGTTGGTTATCACTCTACTGAGCATTCGCTTACTCCGTTTACCCATAACCCCTTTCAGGTCCTAATGTTAAGCAGCCCGAGTCACTGGCTATAGAGGGTGCTGGGCCCAGTCGAGCCCAGCAATAGTTCCTGTTGTTGCTGTACTTCTTTTTTGCTAGTGAGTTAGACTGTTGTTATTGTTTCTGTTTCTGTACCTTGTTCGACTTTACTGTTGTGGTGGTGATATGTACTGTTAGTAGCTTTTATTCCTTTACTGCTTGTACTCTTTTACTGTTAGCTACTTAGCATAATGAATGTGGTTTACTTTTCTGCTTTTTGGTTATTTCTTGTTGGATGACTGGGTCTTGGGATTAGTCGAGTCGAGCTGGTCTTGGATCCTGTAGGGATTCGGGAACCAGGTCGTAACATGCTTTGCAACATGCAACCTGCACGTAAAATGAGAAAACACCATCGACGTGACACACATAGCCAGCTCCAACCTCGACCTTCACACCTGATGAAACCAGAGAACTTGCTCCCACAGATCCGTCGTCGACACCGAGGGCCCCTTAGCCGTCGCATTCTTCCACTGCTGACGTCGAGCGTCCCTCCGCCACCGCACCTCATCGTCCAACCACTACGAGTTCCGCTACTCTCGATCAGAGGTCAGAGAAGCAAGATCGCCGAGCACTCAGGTAAGCTTCAACAGAGGAGATCTTGTCGACCAGAGCTCACACCAAGTAGAGGAGAAACGTTAGCCACAGCGCTCACCGATGCGCCGCCCAATACTAACCGCTATAGGCCAACAGAGCCCTTGCACGTCGAGTCTTAGTGGAGGTTAGTAGGACATTGATCGAGACCACAAAGATATGACTTTATGTCTTGGTAGGGTGAAGAAGCTAGAAGAAAGTCTAGTGGAGACCAATAGCAAAATTGACATACAAATTTTTTGTTTGACTTCTATACAGAGGTGAAAGACCCATCGAACCATCTAATAGTTAGCTTTCCTTAAAATTTACTTCATAATAGCTAAAGACTTGGTGCTATGTATCCCTACTTTTTGAATGAAACGAAATCCATTTGCCATGCTTGAAAAGAAATGTTAGGATGACAATTTTAATTATTAAATTTCAATTTTGTCTTCTTCCACTCGATTACTTATCAATTGAAGTCTTGGATACCAAAAAAGTAATGATCTTGTTGAAAAATCCTGAAGATTCCTGCCGGAGATTGGAAGGTGCTCCTATGAAATGGATGCATCCAACGTCCTCTAATGAAATACATCCAGTGTTAGGATTACATAAAGTATATTCTAAATACTTCTAGTTTTGTAGTAATGAAGTTTCATAGCTAGCCAAATAATTTTTGTCCAATGGAAACGTCATATAATATACTTGGGTGAAGCTTTTAAATCTTATTGAGTTATAAATGGTAATCAAATATTTGCGGCGGATTCAAATTTATTGAAGTATATTCTTGTCAACTATACAAGTGTACTTAAATAGTCAAAATTTCAAAAAGTATTCAAATTAATAGGGACAAGAGTGGTGTAGCAAGTGTACATTGGGAGTGTCTAGTAGAGGGTTCATTAATCCCTTTCCAATCTATTATATCATAAATTCTTTTGGAGAAATAAATTTGAATGTTGCCATCTTTGAAATTGACAATCAATACCTTATTTAGACTTGAGTGTGCAAGAGTAAAACAAGGAGTAACAAAGTTCCTGTAATCATTTATTATTTTATTTCTATATTCGATCCAGTTCAATCTTTCTTAGTTAAAGGTACTTCTTTTGTCCACCTAACTCTAAGGCCTACCCTTGGTCATCCTAACTACCAAAAGGCCTTTTGTGTTACATTCTTTTTATTTATTTCCAATCCCATTTAACACTTACTAAAGATTCCTAATTTCTTACCATGAGTCTTGTACCATACCTAGTGCAACCCATGTCTTGTTGTTTAGGCTCGAGATCCATCAGTGACCTAATAAGAATTAGATCTTACTTTAGGTCCTTATATAAAAGGTTGATAGGATTATCATGGATTCCCTAGTTATAATGCATAATAATCTTTCAAACATTAGTACTTTCCAAGTTCTTTGCACTATATGACTAAGGGTCAACAACTAGCTAAGCTCAGTGTTTGGCTCTTCTAGGTCTACCAACACTTACATGTCCCTATGATGGTAACACCATCATCATCTATATCTATCTTTATTTAGCTAAGTTTCAAGGTTAAATTCATTTAACTAATTATTAAAAGAGTATAATTCAATCTTGGCCTAATTAAGAAGAATCGGTGACAAGTGAGCTAATTCTGTTGTTTTAACAGAAGAATACAAGTGCAGAATATCTAAGGGGTAAACTTATACCTAATTGAAGGTCAATTGAGCTTAACTTTCAAACAAGTAGGCTTGCGTAAGTTGATTTAAGGATTTTCTGAAAATTAAAAGTCAATCCATACTTAAAAACCCTAATTTTAGCCTCACTGAAATTAAAGGGGCTCTAGTTAAAATAAATATAATATAAACCTTCTAAAAATCATTAAAAAATATTTTATAAAGTTTAGAACTTTTAAATTGACAAAAGGAACCTGTTTTGACATAAAACATATCTAGGTGGATATTCAACACATTTTTGGTTAAATTGTAAATTGACTAATCAAACTTCATTAAAACTCAAAATTGATATCACCATTAGATTCCTTTGGTCCAAATTAGGTTACCCACAAACCTTGAGCCAAATCGGAATCCATCTCAACCAAGTTTGCAACTTGCTTCCTTTAGTTCTGATTTCTTGCAAAAGCCCCCTAGGTTTCAATTTCTCTTGTAAACATGCCCCTGTGACCTTCTTCCTCGCAACTCCTCCCTCACGCATGGCCAGTAGCATAGCAATTTGACCTGCCTTTGACCATGAAGATCTCGTAGCTCAAAGGAGGAAACCTTCTCAAACTTGGAAGGTTGGATTAGCTTACAAATTTGTGCGCGATCACCCTTTCAAAATAGCGCCAACTATAGTCGTGACACCTTTCATCCAAGCTCAACCTCCACATGCGGCCACCAATGGAAACCTATGCTCTACTGGTGATTTTTGTCAAGTTTTTGGCAAGTGTACCCCCCTCCTTCCTCCTCGAGCGTAACCATTAGCCAACCTTGGAGCTTCTTCCTCTCCTCTCATCGTCGCATCTCGTCGCCAACTGAGCCCGGAGCTCCTATCCCCTTGTCATCGCCATTCTTCTTATCAAAGAAGTGGCTCTCTCCAACCTCTTCGTCGCTCCAATCGAGTCGCCAGAGTCTTCATCTCCTCTAAATTTGGTCGACCAACATCGGACCTCCTTCGACCTCTTCCCCCACTCCTAGGTATCCTCTCTTCTTCCGCTCCTTCTGTAGAGTATTTTAGGCCCATCAAACGTAGGAATCAACAACTCCACCACCCACCTCTACGTCATCTTCCTCGTCTCCGGTGTCACTCCGGCAACTTGCACTCCCTCACTCTGTTCTCCAACACCACTCTCCGACCACCTTGAAACCACCCCCATGCCCCAAGGAACAAAAGCCCTCAAGAAATTTTGGGCTTTGACATCCCAAACACCCCACCAGATGCACGCCATCACCGTCGACTTCCTTGACTTCAGCATCTCTTCTCTAGCGGCATAGCATCAAATCGCCACCGCCATCATCTTCAGCAAGCGCAGGCGAAGCTTCTTAACTCATTGGTTGAGAGCTTCTCTACCTAGAGCTCCTCGCTGAGCTTCGTCGTCGCCACCTCCTTCTCCACATTCGGCTGGCCCTTCCCAGCACCTTCAAGTGCAAAAGCTTTGCACGAAGCTCAATGCCAGTGCGAGGATCACATTCCAATCATCAGCAAGTGGTCCCATGCATTAGAACTCCCTACTGAAATCAACCATCGCCGATATCTTTGAGGCCGACAGGCCACGTCCGGCCATCCTAGACCTTGAAAGCTTTGCATCACAAATCCAAAGACTCGCGTGAAGCTTTTAGGCCGTCTTGCAACTCTTGGGGATGGTTGGAGGAGCTTCTCTTGATCTTCACTAGAGCCTTCATCGATAAAGAAGAAGTCCTCAAAGCCTGTTGCTGGTAGGGGCGTCGTTGTGAAGAAGAAAAACTTGCAGGGACCGAGCTGCAAATTCGTAGGGACCTATTTGTATCACTCCAAGGATCAAATTGCAACAACTTACATTTTGGTTTACAATTTTGACTCTAATTGAACTTTTCTTGCAAAATCATGTTCAACCATTATTGATTACTTGACGCTTGGCTCTCATTGACATTCAATTGAACGATAGATAATTGAAATATAGTTTGCTCAATTAAATTATATAGTTCTGTGATTAATTTTTGCTTAACTAGATTTTGAGCATAGCAATTCGAATCAATCACATCTAGTTCCTGAGCTAAAATTTTCCGAACCTTTGATAGTGGTTTTTCACACATTTACTTGCTCTTAGAGATGAGCTTGAAATACTCAAATTTCAATATTACAAATTTAAAAGTTGTTTTCACGTGTTTCGACTATATTACAACACACAATTTTTACCAAACTCAATTCGCATGCAACACCCTCACACACCTCAACTATGCCAAATGAATCTCATAGGTCCACAACTAGACCTAGGTCTGCCTACTACCACTTTCTAGGTCTAGGTTTTGGTAGTAGTCAAACGCTAGTCATCGCCACATAGCAATCTAGCAAACCATTTTTCTAATGCAATTTAAATCATATGTCATTGTTGAGGCATTTTCTAGGAAGAAGCTCACTAAAATCAACAAGTCTTGTCGCACCATCAAAAGCCTCCAATCATGACATCTCCAAACTCTACCATCTCTGCAAAATGTTATTGCCTCCAAGTAACCCTATTACCCACAAGTCTAACTCGTGCATCAAATGATCTCATCTGATCACTAGGTGTTAGCTTTGGGTTATGACTTAGTTAACTGACTGAAGACTCCAACTCTACCATTTCCTTCACATTTTCTTGAGCGATTAGAACTTTATTAATTGAAATTTGAGGAGCCTTACCTTGTCGCACAAAGTATCATTAACTTAAAACTTGTTGTCTACTTCGACCATTGCCTAGTTGATTGCAGCTTAGTTCTATTTTCGTAGACTAGCTTTATTGTATCATACAATTACCTTTATTATGTAGTTGGCTGTGACGCTCTAGTGGCTTCCTGCAATAGAACAATCTCAAATTTCCCCATGGTTCTATCGTAGTTAGCTAAAGCTACCTTGAAGCCAGATAAACAGCACCCTAAGTCTACCTTAGTAAGGGGTTGCACCCTTGAATCTAGAATCAATTGGCTTAATGCCTACTCCCAATCGTTAGTGACATTATTAACTCTAGAAAACCAATTTATAGTAAACAACCTTACCTAAAAAATTTCTAAATAAAAGAAAACTCATATTATTCAGTCAAAAAATGCTAGCAATAGAAATTGAAGAAACATCCATCATTCTACTCAACAAGAATGAATCTTAAGCAAATTTGCAGGTGTGGGAGCCTAATACCAACATTTGAGATTCGTTTAGACTCTAGAAAACTCATTAATACTATCAAATTAGCTTCGAATAAATAACTTTGATTTTGTGCTACGATAGAAAGTGAAATTTGAGAAGACTTTTGTTCCTTATCTAGTAGGTCACCTTCTAAGATAAGACTCCTTAAGCATAGTCCTCTACGTCATCTCCACAATGTCTCCTTTGGGTCGCTAAATCACCCCTGTGAATCATTGAAAATGTACATTAAAAAAAGCCATAGCAGGCCGTGAGGTCTGTAACTTCCTACTACAGCCCTTTGGGTGTTTTCCACGTAGAAATTATGCATTTGAATGTATATGAAGGGGTATTAATTTATACTCCTGAGTGCGTTATAATTCCTTGACCTCTAATTAGTCAAGAGTTTTGATGTAAATGACAGTAAATTTTATGCGAAATTTTACTAAGGCATTGGGTAGTAGCATAGCGATAGCCAACCATGTGATTGCCTTAGCCCTTTTTGTGCCATTCAAGTTGGGTTGAGAAACTTAAGGTACCACCTCAAGCTTATCCTTTGATATTTTCTTGTTTAAAATGTTTGCCACCATCACATTATTAATCAAAACACCAACAATAAAAATTAGATTTATAAAAATGTGATTCTCACTTCTTTGAATTTTTAGCTTTGTCTAATTCCTCCTCTCTTCTTTCCTCATTAAGGTACTTATTATCACATTATTAATAAGATCTTAGGCTAATGAAATCAAGGGTATTACATTTATGAACAAAAATGCGAAACCCTCACAAATTAAAGAATTGAACCAACGAGACTTAAGGTATCATCTTAACACCTAAACGTGAACTACCTATTGGATCGTTGATTGATGCAACGACCATGGATATCCAATTACTCAAGTCGATTCAACTATTCTATGCACTTCTAGCAAAGCAGGCATTCCATTATGGCATGCAAGAGAGGGAGAGAGAGTTTGTAAGAAAATTATTTTTAGCTCAAAAATGAGATTATCATGTTCCCCAACTTCCTATCAAATTTGTGGGGGTAGACTTGTTTTCTTGCTTCTAAGGCATTGCCTTCTAGGTTGGGGATCTATGCAAGAGATTCCCCTTTCATTCATTCTCTTTGTTGGGCTCACCATTCGAAACCTTACCTTGATTAAGGAAGCTGAGAGCTTATGCAAGAGGTATCAAAGGCAAGCTTGATACCTTACAAGTGAAAGGGTACGAAGAAGAAGTAGGAGCTAAGAGTTGCTTAGACAAGAGGCACATGCATCACAGTGAGGAAGAAGCCATGTTTTGGAGGTACGATTGAAACACCAATAAATCCTTACATTCTGGAGAAGCAACGAAGAACTGCTTATTTCAAAAAAATCCATTCATCTTCTCAAAATTCCGATCAATGCGCTTAGCCCAAATAGCTAAGAAACATGTGTTTGGATTGAGTGCTCAGCAAATGCCATGTTTTGTGGGCCAAATGATGTGCTCATCCTTTTCCCAAACAACTCCTCAGTCTTCGTAACGACTGACCGTCGGACAAAAGAAAGACTCAAGCAAAAGGAAGAAACTATTAAATAAATTAAATTAAATTAAATTAGCGATTAGTGTTGATATTTAAATAATATCAAAAAAAATTTTCAATACCACTTAGAGCGGCCTCATACGTACACACCTAAAACCAAAAAAATCAAAAAAAAAAAAGAAGAGAGATCCAAGATGTAGGAGCAAGCTTAACCACTAAGCAAAGCCACCCATTAATTTCCCACATAAACAAATCAATGAATAAATGAAACCGGTGGTCCATTTCCACTTTCCCTCCCTCCACAGTCCACCCCGACGCACCCAACGCGTAGTAGCCTTCGCTATCAGGCGCTCCCCTCTTCCCCACCACCTTCCTTGAACCTTCTCCGCTCCATACGTGTGCGTGTGCGTGTGTGTGTATATATATATATGTGCAACCCAAAGACCCTTTCCCCAACACCACCACCATTCGAGCACCTCCTCACCAAACAATCCAGCAGCAGCAGCAACCATGGCAAACACCAACACCAACCTCAACTCCGACGACCGGTTCTGGCACTTCAGCGACCAGCTCCGCCTCCAGACCGCCTCTTCCCTCTCCTCCCTCTCCCTCGGGGACAACATATGGAGCCACGACGACGACGCCTTCCTGTCCAGGCGCCGCAACGAGGACCCCCGGAAGGCCACACTCAACCTCACCAGCAGCAACAAGAACACCACCACCAACAGCAACAGCATCAGCAACAGGAGCTCCCCTCCTCTTCTCCCCGAGCCCAAAAAGGCCAACGCCTCCTTCGGGTGGAAGAACTCCAACAGGAGCCTCCTCAACAAGGAGGTACTCAAGCCGGCCTCGGTGGGGAGGAGGAACCTCAACTACAACGAGGACCTCGGCGGGAAAGGCGCCACCTTTGCTGGGAAGAAGAAGAACAACAACAGCAGCAGCAGCAACAACAACAACAACAGTAGCAGCAGCAACAGCAACGGCAACGGAAGGGGCGACGGAAACGGGGACAAGGCCCTGGACAAGAGGTTCAAGACGCTGCCCGCGGCGGAGGCCCTGCCGAGGAGCGAGGCCGTTGGGGGGTACATATTCGTCTGCAACAACGATACCATGCCGGAGAATCTGCAGAGGATGCTCTTTGGTATGGATTTTTTATTTTTGGAATTGGGTTTTTTGTTGGATCGTGGAAAAGTCCGATATTTCTCGATTTGGGATCCAAAGACTTGATCTTTGATAGGTGTTTTGTCTATTTTTCGGTTTTTGACTTCGTTGTTGTTGTTGCAGGGCTTCCTCCGAGGTACAGGGACTCAGTGAGGGCGATAACGCCTGGTTTGCCCTTGTTTCTGTACAACTATTCGACCCATCAGCTTCATGGTATCTATCAGGTAATCACCAATCTGCGCTGCAGCAGCTGATTGATGTGTGTTTACGGGCCTTCGTAGATTTTCTTTTCCGGAAAAAGACGGGTTTTTTTGAAGGGTTTGGATTTGTTTGAAAGAGTTTGAGGGGATGTTTTTGCACGAAATGTTGGATCCAAATGGAGGAGACAAAAGGGAGCAGTAGATATCCTTGTTTTCTGTAGATGTTTCTTGTGGGATCCTCGTTTTCCAGATCTTTAAATTACATGAGTCTTTTAACGACTAGAGGTTCTGGTGTGCGATTTCACATGGTTGATTAATAAATTTCCTTGTTCTAAAATTTTTCAGGCTGCAAGTTTTGGTGGAACCAACATCGACCCATCTGCTTGGGAGGACAAGAAGTGCCATGGAGAGTCTCGCTTCCCTGCACAGGTCTGGTGATGGTACTGATTGCTTAATCGTCTTAAGGCGGCCACACAAAGAGTGGCATCTAATTAGCGGATGTGTGTGTGTGTGAACTTTGTGTGTAATAGGTGAGGGCGAACACAAGGAGGACGTATGAACCATTAGAAGAGGAGGACTTCAGGCCCATCCTCCATCATTACGATGGACCCAAGTTCAGATTGGAGCTCAGTGTTCCTGAGGTAAATAATATAATGATTCGTAATTTTTATCTAGATGGTATTTTCAATCCATGAGCAGTAGTTATTCGTTTGATTCAGTCAGTTTAAGGTGGAACGAAATCGATTCTTTTACCATGTCTTAATTTTATATGTAAATTTGGCATGATATATCTAAATCTACCCTATTATTGTGTCGCCTCATATACCATGGTTGTTCTAATTTGAAATCATCAACAACAAAACCATGAGATTTGGGCTTTTCTAAAGAGTTTGGTTTGTGTTTGCAGGCTCTTGCACTGCTGGACAAGTTTGAGGAGAAGCATTGCTGAGGAATTGAGGTGGTGGAGATTGGATTTGACCTCTTCAGGAGAGTGGGGACATCAGCTTATTCTTGTCTGATATAAATTTTGAAAAATAACAAAGGCCAAATAAAGCACAGGATATAAATTTTGAGCCCTTTGTGCTTCACGGTGTTTATAAGGATGGTGATGAGAATAGGAAGAAGAGGATACTCAAATCAAGAATAGCAGACTTATTTTATGTTGTATATGTTGTGTTCGGGGTGATGTATATGTAAATAAGAGATTTCGAATGGTATAAGCAATCCAGAAAGAGGGATATGGTTTTTATTTTGTGGATTTTTTGATTGGAATGGGATGGTTATGAAAGGATATGGAGATTTGTGGAATCATGATATTCTAGCAGCTAATAATGATCGTTTTGCCAGGAAAGTGGTATTTCTCCTCATTCAAATTGGTGCGTTGTCAGGTTTTTTGGCAGCTAATTTCGATGGTCATTTGAGAAAAGAGGTATCTCACGCCATCCAAATTTGTGGGAAGAAAGTTATCATAGTCGCACGGTATAAGAGATGGTAATCAAGTATTTACTATTTATTCTTAATCCGAAAGTTGTCTGTAGTTTTTGTGGAAAATTCAATTTGTTCTACTAATCCAAATAAAACCTGGCTCTTTACTTTGGATTAAAGCTTCATCCAGTCATAAAACCTTTGGTAATTTTTGAGCCATTTACGACCAACTTAGTTGACAAATTATGCGCGCATGATCACACGATTCTCTTGTTGTAATAATGGTCAGATTTTCGACGTGATTTGTAACGATAACCTGTTGAGTCCGCCGGTTTGTAGTCATCGGTTTCCAATGTGCATAATTTAGAGGCATCATACTATTTCCTGTTTAAATTTGCAAGGCCCTTGTTCCGATGGTTGATATACTCCGGTAATGGCATGCACCTTATTGCACACTACTCCATGCCCAACCCAATCCTCCTTTTGGAAGGAATTCAGGTGTGACGATATCTGTAATATCTCTACTTTGCTTGAGAAAAAATAAGATGGCTTCCTAGGGTTAGTTTATCTGAGGAATTAATCTCTTTTTGAGAGTCAAGCTTCATTTACCGGTGGGGTTAACCTGCCTAATCTTTAACAATTATTTTATCAAATAAATACTCATTTTACTTAACACCAGTTTTACAAGGTATTAGCAAAATAGGTGTTGGCTTCAGAATTCCCTCACACATGAACTTCACCATTCATAAACTAGTTCAAGTAAATATTATACGAGTTAGTTTACTTGAGGTGTTAGAAAAATAGTATTAAGAAATGTAAAATCAGTATTAATCTACAATTGCATTTACTTGTAAGGTGGTGGTAACACTATTTTGTATTTACTTAAATTAGTGTTAAGTTGTGGTGTTAACACTTATGGCATTTATTTGGAGGTGGTGTTAAAAATATAAAACATGAGAGTTGTCAAAGGTATAAATGATATACGATATTAACACGAATTTAACTAATATCAATTTCAACTGGTGTTAGACAAACCTATATTAAAGTGACTAAACCCAGGTTGCTAAATGAAAGGTTAAGTAATCAAGTAAATGAATGTCATTTCTTCTTTTAAAAGGTTAGCCCCAAGGTAAACTTGGCCTAAGAGTTATTACCATAGCTTAACACCAATTTATGTAAATAGAAGCTAATGTTAATATCAATTTCATATTTCTTACCATCAATTTCTTAACTTTCTAAGTAAACTAATCGACAGAGTTATGATCTGCATCATCTACTCTAAATACAAAAGCCTAACGCAGAGAACTAGGTTGCTTCTAATGCTCAAAACTTATTTTACACTTTGCCTTCTTGAATTTTGAATGAGGGATTTTATTTATTTATGTGGCATCACGCAACAAACAATAGATGTTAACCAATAGTATGTGCATATATGGGAAGTGGGTTTAGAAACGCACAAGATCACGTAAAGTATTGTGAATGTGACTCTCACTTGATGAATCTTCCTTTTATACAAAAAAAAATATTTATATGTAGTGTGAAGTCCATCACTGTTGAAAACAAAAAAAAAAATCCCTTTTGCATGGTTGCAAATTACATCGGTGTAAAACCAACATATCACTTTCGAAACAATTAAATTAAATTATAAGTGCTTTTTTACCTATGAAAAATGAATTTTCACCTTAGAGTTTAGGATTTATTCTTTAGTATTTGGGATTTTAAGAATGAAAAATCACTTCCCATAAATGAAACTATTTTCCACAAACCTAAACTCGAAGTCTTAAATCTTAAATTCAAAATTCATATATCAAAATCACTTTGCACGTATACAAAACCATCAGATCTCCTTCAGAATAATTTTGTATCTATGCAAAATGAGATGACACCGATGCAAAATCACTTCAAGATAATTTATCATCGGTAGAAAGTGACTTTTTTTTTTTGAAATGAGTTAGAAGTGATTTATTACCGGTACAAACTTATATATCACATGTGCAAATATAATTTATCACCTATACATTTTAATTAAAGTAATGTGGTGATTTTTTTTAATATGATGAAACTTACCACATAACAAACTTTATGTTCTTTTATTTTTTTAAATTAAATATTAATTATCAAGTAATGATCACGATCATACCACCTTATGTCATAAAGTATGTCACCTCATGCATTTTCACATATATATATAAACTCATGATAGTGTTTGGTTAGAAAAATAGGTTTATGGAATAAGAAAAAAAATAGGAAATGAATGAAATAAATAAATTTTTATATTTAAAAATTTTGAGGTATAATAAAATTATATCAAACTAAACATTCCTAACCGAATACAAATGAGAGACAAGTGAAATAGTGGACAAACAAGTTAAGTATAACAAACCTACCAAACAGGGCGATGATAAGTAAAACTCAATATCCAGGTGGAACTTTTTGGACGTGAAACAAAAATTAAGGGTTACCATCGCAATTCTGATTGTAGCCCTACTACCCTGCAAGGTAACGTTTGCAGTTACCTTATTTTTCTTGAACGTAATATGCTCCCAAGTGATTTGAGTAAGCACACGAGTCGAAAACGTAGATGTACAGCAACTATTCAGGTAGGAACGTATTAAGAAAATATATTTTAATCTGACAGTGTACTTAAATAACAAAAGACTTGTCTAAAAGGAAAGCCCATGTTCCGAAGCACCTAACATTGTTTGCAATCACATCTATACCCTTGTAAAAAAAAAATTATGCCATACAACGTTGAAAATATAGTTAAACCCAAGATCAATTCTAGAACTGTGGTTTTACTTAATTAGCATAGTTCTAAAGACAACTTTTGCCGTGCAACGTTGAAAATAGAGCAAGACTCTAAACACAATTCTAGAACCATAGACTTCTTTCCTCGGTCAAAATCCTTTTGTGATTTTGACATGAAGGTCCCTATGGATCTATAATGCTTCATATATAGTTCTTACGTTTTCATTATTTCCACAAGATCCTTTATACTTAAATTGATTGCTTGATCTTATACTCATACCCCTACTGTATGTATGAGAACACGAATAATTAAACATGTTGGGGCAGATTTAGACCAAGATGTTTATGTAAAATACACGAACGAATATAGAATATCAAAAGCTTATAAGATATTTATGTAAAATCCAAGCTTTTATTGGAAAAAAAAAATACCATACCAGATCCAAACTCTTTTCATAGCCAGTAAAATAGTGGAAAAAAGGGGTGGAGCTGGGGGAAGACATGCATGCACGGTACTCTTTAAGATGTACAAGAGTCTTTAATTTTAGTCAATTATTTCATGTTTCTCTTCCACTTAAAATTAGATTTTTATTGATAAAAATGGATTAAGTATTCTAGATGATTATCATAAATCTATTTTATCTACATTCAACAAGTTAGCAAAAGTAGTTAATTATTTCATGTTTCTCATCCCCTTAAAATTAGATTTTTATTGATAAAAATAAGTTAAATATTTTAGGTGATTGTGGTGAATAATAAAATAAATAAAAATGAAGTAACTCGGAGGCTTAAGTCAAAATATCAAGGCTAATTAAATTTAGTTTCAATGAAAGAAGACTGTTAAATTAACTTTCGCCAATGAACGAGCAAGGTTGCAGGATACACCTCAATTAAACACAGATTAGCTATCCATCTTCTGATGTCGACATCCAACCAAAACCCTTGGCTTTTGAACGGTTCCACATTAGCCTGTTGGGGAAAAGCATGTCTAGATGTTGGAAATCGGAAATATCCATTCCACCTGTCCTTACCTTTCCTTGATTATTTTGCTGATGATAGGTGCAACGGTCAGCCGATTACCTTTCCATTTCGTGATGACCACAATTGGTCAATCTCACACCTCAAACTCACCGATCCTTTGCCACCATTTTTTTTTATATTTTAAAGAACATTCCATAAAAAAAAAAAAAATAGTGGAAGAACTTCACAGAAAGGACTCAACTCATAGGAAAAAGGAGAGAAAAAAGAAACATACTCTCAAAAGGAGCCAAAATACATTTCATAAAATTGGAGGAACGTCAAAATATAAAAAATAAAATAAAATCAAATAAAAAATAAAAGAGAAAACCTATATTAAATGAAGAGTATGAAAATAAGATAATAAATATTTCGATGTTAAAACATAAAATATTTATTTCGGTCACCTTTCTAAGTTAAAAAAAAGTAAATAAATATATATTTACAATATATTTTATAATATATAAAATGAAGTGATGGTCTCATCAAGTATAATTTAATTTTTTGTCTATTAAAATTATTATATATAAATAAAAAATCACTTTGTAAATAAATAGTCACTTATTATAGATGAAAAATCATATTCCAAGTGACAATCATTTACCACAAATAAAAAAGTAAGACACAACGATATATTTTCATTTTTAACTGGTTTAAAATCATTAAAATCGATGTATTTTAATTTTTAATCGATTGAAAATCATTTCCGACTAACATATTTTAATTGAAAATCATTTTCACTATTTTAAATTAGTTGAAAATAATTTCTGATCGATATGTTTTAGTTGAAAATTATTTTCAACTAAAATATTTTAATTTTTAATTTATTGAAAATTATTTTTAATTGATGTATTTTAATTTTAAACTGCGTAAAAATTATTTTCAAATCATATATTTTAATTTTCAATTTGTTTAAAATCATCTTCAAGTAATGTATTTTAATTAAAAATTATTTTCAATCAATATATTTTAATATAATTAATTTTAATTTTCAATCTATTAATTATATTATAATAAATTGTAAAACACGTTTCCATGTTCATATCTCCTTGCAACAACGGTTATCTTTGTCGCCCTATCCTTGGAAGAAATCTAATGCATGCGATCGCATAGGGATTCCGACAGTTTCTTTGCGACGTTTGTTTTGACCACGGAGACATTTATGTATAGACGTCGAGAGGGGTTTTGCCGTCGCAAACAATCTCAGTTTAGGAAAAACCAACCCGTGTGGGAATTATATTCCAAACTTACATGCATGTTACGGTCATGACGTAATTGTGGAATCAAATCAACTGAACAATTATGGCTTTAGGTGCGTAGCCTACTTAGTATCACAAGTAAAAATCACCTGCAAATTAAGCATTTCCTATGCTTTTGCAAACTAGGACAATTCGGTCCATGAAGGGGGTAAACCAAACAACGACAACGTTATTAGTTATTGCCTTTCACTTACCATGTAGAATGCATGGTTCTCAAATCGTGCACGATTGTCTTTTTGAAGCCTTAGAATTTTGCATTTATGTTTCAGCTGAACCCATTGGCTAGAAGGCTATTTGAAGGTTGGAAGTGTGGGTATATCTGCTCTCGATATTCACAAGCTAGGTGAAGGTTGCATTTGGTAAGATGATATGGGTTATATCTCAACAAATTACTGTAAAGATAAATTGTGGGTTGTTTAACTGTGATATAAGAATAAGTAACGAGATAAAATGATTGATAATGTGATGTGATGTTAGTATATATTTATTTAATAATTTTATTATAAAATTAAAAATTTTTTTATTATGATACTAATGATTACCTCCTCTCTCGATTGCACCTACAACGCATACAAATACCAAGTGCGCATTTACATAAGGTCAAAGCCGTGTGAATTCATTATTTCTCTATTAGCACAAATTAGAGATGAAAATGGATTTTAACTTTCAGTTACCATATTCAAACAGAAGACCTCTCCTAACCATTGCCCATTTATTTTGGGACAACTATTTTAGTGTGGACAATTTAATGTCTTCCAAATTCCGCTACTATAAGTATCATTTTGACGTGTATTGATTCTTTTCAAAAAAAGGGAGATGTCCATCCGCCCTTTTGAATCCATCGTGTTAATTTTACTTCGTACTTGCAATATCTCTATGTGGTCTCCGCTTATCATTTAGCTGCCATGTATTTGGCCATTTAACTTCAAAGCTTGCATTAACTATATACGATGGCTATTTATTTTAGTCCTCGGATGTAAATCTTCGATAAAGTGAAAATTCTTATATTCTATGAGTTAATGATCTTGCGACTACGACGAGTACGGTAGTTTATAATGTAATGGCTGTAATCATTTCCTTATTCGTATTAATAAAACATCCTCCTTTCCTTCAAGGAATCGGTGTACAAATTGATAGTTTTTTTTTTTTAATTTCAAATCGTCAACGTTAATGACTCGGGGCCTTCGAGGAAGACATGCGTGGAATACCACTTGGGATCTGGATGGTCATCGACAAGGATTGCGTCAATTTCCAAACTCGTCATCGGTCTAACCTGACCGTTATTATGGTCCGACAACCTCTCTCTTGCAACAAAAATGAATACTCATAGACACGCTAATCCGTAGTAGCGTCTTTTCCGCCTTGCGGGCTGCCAAATTCTACACCATTTTTAAGATGGGAAAGAGTGGAAATAGCCTTTGAAATTTCAACGGCAAACTCTCTTCCTCCAGGGATGCTATCCGTTCCCCTCGGCAAAAGTTAAAGATTTGAAAGCTAAGTTGGGGGAATGGGTGCGTTCCAAAATGGTTATGTTGTATTTGGCTAGTTGCTAGAGATCGTCTATCCAACCGCTTCAGACTAATGCGATGAGAAATTACTACCTCTCTAACCTACCTTTTATATAATAGGGACGACGAAACAACACACCATCTTTTCTTTGGGTGTGAATTTACTTATCACGTTTGGAGGAGAGTATGGTGTACCATATTAAACCTTTCGGTTGCTCTCCACTCTCCCAATGAGGTCTTAGAAGATGCTAAAAGGGCCATTGTTCCTTTGAGAAGGTTTTCTCTTATCATTAGTGTGACCATTTGGCACTTATGGAAAGAACTAAACAAGAGGCTGCACCACCAACCTTCAACCACCTCGTAAGTGGTCATTAACCAGATTGTAAGGAATGCTTTTGGCTTGTTTGTTTGAATTTTTTCTTTATTATGATTTGTAAGGGACTTACACCTTTGGTCTAACCGATTGACCTTTGAGTAAATAATATTTACCCTTTAGTAAAAAAAAAAACCTCCTTGACTTTTCCCTAAAAAAGCATTCATCACATTAGAGAGACTGTTGCGTAACTCAATTGGTGAACAAGTTCATGCTATTTAAGTGAGAACATCAAGTCGGTAGTTTGTGTTTCCATTAATCTGGGGGGTAGGTTTGTAACCTACTTATTCTTCCTGTCCATGATAAGTGTCATCATCTTTTATTGATCACATTACGATTTTATAAAATTTTAAAAAATATTTTTTACATTTTATATGTTTACATAATCTAATTTTATATTTTTAATGCAATTAAGAGAAAATGTAAGAAAAACATATACACCATTTATCTCAAATGAGAGGATTCAAGATAAGGAGATAGAATTAAAAAATGATGATCGTGTAAGACAATGCAAAGAGAAATAAAGATTTGATAGAAAATAGAAAAAAAAGAGATAAAAAAAATTTAATAGAAAAAAAAAGGGAAAAAAAGCCCTTGACGTCCAATTAAGAGTTAAGCTTAGAAAATAGGAAAAAAAAAAAAGAGAAAAATCTCATTTATGATTGTTATATCAAAAATTAGAAAATATATATTTTTAACAGGATTTGAGCAATTCAAGGTCTCACAAAAATGCTATATTGAGAGGTGACGAAATTTTGCATAATTTTAATATTTTTAAAATTTACAAGTGATCGGGTCCTTAGGAGCTCAAGGGGTAAAATAAGAGGAAAATCAAATGAGGAAATTCATGACACAAGAACACTATTACGTCGATCATCCAATTCCATCACTACGACGTACATCTTGAAAGGGGATGGCACCCTCGAAATTCCACTTTATGTTTCTCTTCATTCGGAGTTCTACACAAGATGGGCATGATCCATTTTTGAGTACAATGCTTCCTTATATTGGGATTGGGGTGGATAATCATTATCTCCTTGAGGAGTGGAACATATCATGTCAAGTTTCGCTCCATCCCCTTGTTTCTAGTGTGATTGCCTCAACTTCCATATTGCTGCTCTGCTGTGCTAGGGGTGATGGCTCCTAGGTTACCGTTATGATTTGATTCCCAAATCCTTACAGGATCCGAGATCAACTCATCTTTACTAATTCCAAGACCTAGTCGTATAACGAGAAATAACCAAAAATAGGGAAATAGATCACATTCATAAATGAAATATAACTAAGCAGAAAGAAAGAATGAAACAGTAATCAAAAGTAAAACAATTGTCTCAAAATAGTATATGCCACTATAGCCACAACAGCGGAAAGAAAAACAGAAAGTAACAGAACAGTAGCTCAAGGGTCCAGTACTCACGACGACAGCAATAACGAAAGAACTGGAAATAAAAATAACTACGGCTGGGCTCGACTGGCCCAGCTCCCTCTACAGCTGGAAACTCAGGTTACTCCACTCCTGGTCCTAAACAGGGTTACGAAAAGACGGAATCAGCGAACACTGAATAGAGTGGTGTTTATATTATCTATGTACAAGTGAAGTAAAAATAACAAGCAGGTTTTATTCTCATTTCTATTTATCTCATTTAGGTATTTCTGGTTTATCTATTTCCCAAAGTATCTAAATATTTCTTAATCTTGCTTGTTCCTCATGAGAATGATTTTGATTGTAGTCTTTTCCGTGGAGTAGAAGGTGCACGTAGTGCTCTTCTAGCCGAGAGAGTTCCTCGTAGCAGTCCTACACCTAGTCAACCACCTCGAGATCACTGTCGAGACGTAGCGGTAACTACGACACGCATGATAAGAACACGAGTAGCTATCCCGCATTGACACGTGGTCAGTCGCTTCCGCTAGCGGGTCCGCCTAAAGTATAACACGGAATAGTATAAGGCCTTGTCCTCTCAAAATAGGAATCTCGCTCCTCAGAACCAAACAGGGGTCTCGCCCCTTTACAGTTCGCGTACTCTCGTCCGATTACCCCGATTTGCCCAAAGGGCCTAACAAAGTCGGTGTAGGGTGGCTAGCTGAACCCTAGGTCCCATGGGGTGGCTAGCTCCCTCCCTACACTAGTAGCATGCCTCGATACCACGTACGCGAGGGCCAACAAGAGTCGGTGTAGAGTGGCTAATTCTAACCTGTAACGACCCGATTCCCGAGTCCCTATGAGACACGAGAACCGGACCGACTCGACTAATCCCAAGACCTAGTCGTCCAACGAGGAAGTAACCAAAAGAGCAGTAAAATAAACCACATTCAGCATGAATATAACTAACAGTAAGAAAATACAGCAGTAAGGAAAGAAACCACTATAGTATATACCACCACAACAGTAGAACAACATTCATAACATAATATGAACTGCAGGTAAAGAAAAGTACAGCGGTAACAAGAACTACTCACTACAGTGGAACAAAAAGAGATACAAGAGAATAGTGGTAACTCTACTGGACCCTACTCGGCCCAGCATCCTTTGCAGCCGCTGACCCTGGCTGCTCAACACCTGATCCTGAAAGGTAACGAGTGTAACACGTCAGCAAAACGCTGAGTAGAGTGGTAGCTAAACTAAAGAAACAGTAAAGTGTACAGTAGCTGTTTTATTTTCTTTCTTCCTTTATTTATGTCTTTCTATTGTTTCACAATTTATCTATTTCTCAGATCCTTCACCTAATCTCGAATGTTCCTCGTGGGAACGATCTTGATTGCAGTCTTTTCCGAACAATAGAAGTAGCACGTGGTGCTCTCCCGGCCGGGAGAGTCCCAGGTGGTGATCCTACTCTCAGTCAACCACCCCAAGGTCACGGACAGACGTAACAGTGACTACGGCACGCGCGATAAACGCACAGGTAGCTAACCCGCACTGGCACGCGGTCAGTCGTTTCCGTTAACGGGTGCGCCCAAAGCACAGCAAAGAACCAGTACAGGGCAAAGCCCTCTCAGTAACAGGGGTCCAACCCCTCCACAGTAGCCAAACAGGGGCCTTGCCCCTCCACAGTCCGCACACCCTCGCCTGACTACCTTGGTTTGCCCAGTGGGCCTAACAAGTCGGTGTAGGTGAGCTAGCAGAACCCCGGGACCCGTGGGGTAGCTAGTACTCGCCCTACACTAGTAGCTCTCCTCGGTACTGCGTACACGAGGGCCAGCAAGTCGGTACAAAGTGGCCGGACCTAACCCCGGGTCCTTGGGGCAGCTGGCTCCGCTCTGCACTAAACAGGAGGACAGTCGCTCTCCTTGATACTCCGCACTCAAGGGCCAGCTCACTTCCCCAATTCTATTCCATTCACCTTCCAGGAGTTCTACTCCTAATTCCCTATAGGGTTCCAGCTCTTTTAACTCAGCACATTCAGGTTTCACCTTTCCAGTTTCATGTTCATACAATCCATGTTCTCAATCACGTATATTTATTTATAACAGGCAGCTGTTAAACCAATTTACAGGTAGCGATTATTTCCTTTCCACATTTTCGAAGACTGCAGTATTCATATCTTCCACTAGTTTTCCCATCCTAGGATTCATGCCATATCCTAGGATCTTTCATACAATCTAGTTTTTCCAGCCCTAGGATTCATGCAACACCCTAGGATCTACCATTCATTCTAGTTTCTCATTCCTAGGATTCATGCAATGTCCTATGTTCTATCTATGGTTCCATAATTTAACAGATTATCCTAATAAACTTAAAAGTCACTCTACCGGTTACAACAGGCGTACTGGGGGCGTGGTCGGGAATCTCGCGTACCTCCGCAACCCCCGAGACTGCAACGGAACGGGGTCCTATCACAAGGATCAAACACAAGGAGTTTCTCAAAACAGTATACAACTACTGTAGACGGGTAGAGGATTTAATTCCGAAAAGCACGCAACTCGAAATGCGGAAAATGGACTCCGAATGGGCCCTAAACGGGTCGAAAACGACGAAACAGAGTAAAATCAGACTTCTGGAACTTCTTCCAGACGTCTTAAAAATGGGGATTAGATGGTACCTTGTCCTGCGTGGTCTCTCAGATGTCCAGAAGCCTGCGAGGGTGTCTAACCTAGTTCCCAGACGTCCGATGGTCACCCCGGATGTCTGGAATTCGTTCCCGTCGTCTGGCATTGCAGCCAGACGTCTGATTCGCGTTGGATGGCGAATCCAGAACTTGCGCGTACCCATTTCTCTCTGTCAGTACGGACGGCCGAAGAAAAGGAAGAAGGACGAAAATAACTCACCTTTCAGACGTCTGGACAGTCCTCCAGACGTCCTCCCCGTCGTCTGGTTGGAAGCCCAGACGTCTGATTCTGGAAAAATTTCCAGAATCAGGGCGCGACTCGCCCTCCGCTCGCGACGCACGGCCGCGCCGCGTCTCGTCCGCCTGCTGCTCGAGCTGCAATAGGCCTCCTGCGTCACCCTGCGTCTGCTGCTCCTCCGCCGGCCGGCTCTAGCAGCCCTGGCAAGCTTGCCCTCACGGCCGAGAGCCTCCTCTTCTCGCGCAGCACCTTCTCCCGCACTCGTCGCGGCTGCCACCGCCGCTGCTCGCTCACTCTCGCACTGGCTGGAAGGAGAAGAGGAAGGGGCGGAGGCGATGAGAGTGAGGGAGAGGGCGAGGCTTTTTAAAGCCGCGCGGGGAGAGAGAGAGAGCGAGACAAAGGGCAGCCTGCGCCCGCAGGAGAGAGGGAAAAAGCGACCGCAGGTCTGCGCACGCAGGCGCGCAGACGCAACCGCGCGTGCCGCCGAAACCGAATCCCAGACGTCTGGGCCACCTTCAAGACGTCTTAAAAGACGTCTGAAACCACGCGTTCGTAACAATATAACAAACTCAAAGGAAGTTTCGTCCCCGAAACTTGCGCTAACTAGGGTGCGGGAAAAACGTCATAATAACCATAACAAACTAAAAGAGGACCGAAACCGGTCCGGAAAGACGTACCCGCGAAGAGCTCCGGGTACCGCTCCCGCATTGCCCCCTCAGGCTCCCAGGTAGCCTCCTCGTACCGCTGGCTCCTCCACAAAACCTTTACCAGGGGTACTTGCTTTCGTCTCAAATTGCGGACGGCTCGGTCTAGAACCTGCATTGGCCGCTCGGGGTAGGTCAGGTTGTCGTCCACCTCAACGCTCTCGTGACTCAGTATGTGACTGGGATCGGCTACGTACTTCCTGAGGTTGGATACGTGGAACACGTCGTGCACACTAGAAAGCTGGGGAGGGAGGGCAAGCCTGTAAGCAACGGGTCCAACCCGCTCCAGGACCTCAAAGGGCCCCACAAACCTCGACGCGAGATTCCCTCTCACCCCAAACCGCTGCAGGCCCTTCATTGGCGAAACACGAAGAAAGACGTGGTCCCCAACCTCAAACTGCACCTCTCTGCATCTCCGATCCGCGTAGCTCTTCTGTCTGCTCCTGACAGTGCGGAGTCGCCTGTGGATCTGCTCGACTACCTCCTGACTTTGCCGGATCAACCTGGGGCCAACCTCCCACTTGGTCCCCACCTCAACCCAGCTCAAGGGTGCCGTACACCTCCGTCCGTAAAGAGCCTCGTAGGGAACCATGCCGATGCTCGAGTGATAACTGTTGTTGTATGCAAACTCCGCCAGGGGCAGGTGCTCCTCCCAAGAGCCCCTCCAGTCCAGTACACAGGCACGCAAAAGGTCCTCAAGTGTCTGTATTGTGCGCTCAGACTGTCCGTCCGTCTGGGGGTGGTAAGCTGTACTAAACCTCAACCGCGTCCCCAAGGCCTGTTGAAACTCAGCCCAAAATTGGGACGTAAAGCGGGTATCCCGGTCGGATACGATCTCCCGTGGAACTCCGTGTAGTCATACCAAGTCGCGGATATACCTCTCTGCCAACTATGCTGGTCCCAAAGTGACTCGGATCGACAAGAATCGTGCCGTCTTCGTCAGTCTATCCACAATTACCCAGACTGCGTCGTGTCCGTGCTGGGTAACAGGTAAACCCACCACCAAGTCCATGGTGATGCTCTCCCATTTCCACTCTGGCACTGGAAGCGGCAGTAGCGGCCCTACAGGCCTCTGATGCTTGGCTTTCACCTGCTGACACACTAAGTATTGCTGCACGAATTCACCTACATCCTGCTTCATCCCCCTCCACCAAAACTCGCGTCTCAAGTCGTGGTACATCTTCGTGTTTTCGGGATGTATGGTTAATCTGGAACCGTGTGCCTCAGTCAGGAGCTCTCTCAACAGCTCCTCGTCTCTGGGAACGCACAACCGTCCCCTCAGGCGCAGCACCTGGTCTGTGAAAGAGAAGTCCCCTGGGTCTCCCAACAGTACTCTGTCGCGCAAGGACTGCAAGTACGGATTGACCATCTGTCCTGTGATGATGCGGTCTATCAGCCCTGGCCTAGTCTGCCGTGTCACAGTCACTGCCTCACAGTACCCCCGTAACTTTAGAGGTCGCCAGCTGCCCTCCTCCTTCAAAAGGCTCCAACTTTGTAACTGTAAACTGGCCAAGTGTGCGGGCGCCTTACTGCTCAAGGCGTCGGCCACCACATTGGCCTTTCCCGGGTGATAGGAGATGCTGCAGTCGTAGTCCTTCAGGAGCTCCAACCAACGTCTCTGTCTCATGTTGAGCTCCTTCTGATCAAAAAGGTATCTGAGGCTCTTGTGATCTGTGAAAATTTCAAAGGTCTCACAGTACAAGTACTGCCTCCAGGTCTTCAGCGCGAAGATAACAGCTGCCAACTCTAGGTCGTGGGTAGGGTAGGTATGCTCATGGGGCTTCAGTTGCCGCGAAGCGTAAGCGACAACGTGATCCCTCTGCATGAGCACACCTCCTAACCCCTGCAAGGAGGCGTCCGTGTACACAACGAACCCGCCACTACTGTCAGGGATGGTGAGCACGGGAGCGGAGGTCAACCTCTCCTTCAGCTCCAGAAAACACGCCTCACAGGCGTCTGTCCAAGCGAAGGGCACGCCCTTCCGGGTCAACTGTGTCATAGGACGCGCAATCTGTGAAAAACCTCTGATGATCGTCATTAATAGCCTGCCAGTCCCAGGAAACTGCGAATCTCAGTGACTGAACGCTGTCTCTCCCACCTGAGTACTGCCTTGACCTTGGCTGGGTCCACCGCCAAGCCGTCTCCAGAGATCACATGACCTAAGAAGGTCACCTCCCTCAACCAGAACTCGCACTTGCTGTATTTGGCGTACAGCCTACGTTGTCTCAGTGTGTCCAGAACCATCCGCAAGTGTTGTCTGTACTGCGTCCGATCTCGAGAATAGATGAGTACATCATCTATGAAAACCACCACGAATTGGTCCAAGTATGGTCTAAACACCCGGTTCATCAGATCCATGAAAGCAGCGGGGGCATTGGTTAGCCCAAACGGCATGACCAAAAACTCGTAGTGTCCGTACCGGGTGCGGAAACTGTCTTGGAGACGTCGGTCTCCCTGATCCTCAACTGGTGGTATCCCGACCTCAAGTCGATCTTGGAGAACATCGTGACACCCCACAATTGGTCAAACAAGTCGTCGATCCTCGGCAGCGGATATCTGTTCTTGATGGTGACCCGATTTAGCTGTCGATAGTCCACAAAAAGGCGTAGGGTACCATCCTTCCTTTTCACAAATAGTACCGGGGCTCCCTAGGGAGACGCACTGGGCCTCACGAAACCCTTCTCCAAAAGGTCCTGCAACTGAGACTTGAGCTGTCGTAGCTTAAGCGGTGTCATCCTGTATGGCGCGGTGGAGATGGGGCTGGTCCCTAGTACTAGTGAGATCTCAAACTCGATCACACGCTCGGGCGATAGTCCTGGTAACTCGTCTGGAAACACGTCAGGGTACTCTCTGACCACCGGGATACTCTGGAAGTCTGCCACAGGGCTGGGCTCTGCCACCACACAAGCTAGGAAGCCCTCACACCCCTGGCTCAAAAGTCTAGCCGCCCGAAGTGCCGAAATGCACCTGAAGCCTCCGTTCACTGGCTGTCCGTGAGACTCAAAAGAAGGCAACTCCGGCATGGAGAAGACAATCTTCCTCTCAAAACAGTCCACTAAGGCGTGGTAAGCGGACAGCCAGTCCATCCCCAGAATTACGCCAAAGTCCTCCATCTGTATCATAATCAGGTCAGCTGGCAGGCTATGTCCCCCGACGCTGAGCTCGCAATCCGTGTACACCTCCTCAGCTACAAACAGTTGACCACTCGAACCTATGATTACGAACGGATTCTCTAACTGCGTATAATCCTGGCCCAAACTAACTGCGAAACTGGCTGCAACAAACGAGTGCGTAGCGCCGAAATCGAAAAGTGTGTAAACGAGTTTGCCGGAAACTGAAACCATACCTGCCACAATTGAGCCCGAAGCTCTGGCATCCCTGGGTGTCAGGGCGTTGATACGCCCCTCAGCTCTAGGTGTGGAAGAAGCAGCCACACTCTGCGTCGGATGGGCAGGTGCTGGCCGGTACCCTCCTCGTGACTGCTGTCCTCCTCCTCGCGCCTGGGAACCGCGGCCTCATGGGCGCCCTCCAGTGCTCTGCGCGGGAAGTGTCTGCCGACCTCCTGCCCTAGACGGGCAGTCCCTCCTGATGTGGCCCGGCTAGCCACACTGGTAACAGAGGGGAACCCGACTCTCGCCCTCAGTGGGTCCCTGCTGTCGGCTGGGCGGGGGTCCAGTGATGGCGACTGGCCCCTGTCGAGGGCCCCCAAAGGCCACTGACGGCCCGGTAAAACGTGACGGCTCTCCTGTGGACGCCACGTGCCTCCTCTCTCGTCGGTCCTGTGAAAAGTCTGGCTGAAAGGGCCTCTTCCGCCTGCCGTCAGTGTCTCGTGCGGACGGGTTGGTCTCCTCGTAAGTCATGGCTGCCTCCACCACCCTCATAAACGTAGGCCGCTTCAGGGGTTTGACATACCCCCGAATCGCAGGACAGAGCCCCTCGGTGAACCTCCAAAGGCGTTCCTCCTCAGTAGCTACCGCTGTCGCTGCAAAGCGGGACAGCTCCAAGAAACGCGTGCGGTACGCGCTCACGGTCATCGTCCCTTGGCGGAGAGTGTGGAACTCCCGCCTCCTCTGATCCTGCCACGTCTGGGGAAAGTACTGCTTGCAGAAGAGGGCGACGAACCGATCCCAGGTCGGCTCGTCCCTCTCCTGTCCCCGGACCGCCCTCCGCCACTTGTGTGCCGCATTCTCCAGCTGGTACGTGGCAAAGGCCACGCGGCACTCCACCGGGGGGCGAAGGGTGTCGAAAATATTCTCCAGTTGCTCG
Organism: Thalassia testudinum; assembly: GCA_037157565.1. Classification (NCBI taxonomy): domain Eukaryota; kingdom Viridiplantae; phylum Streptophyta; class Magnoliopsida; order Alismatales; family Hydrocharitaceae; genus Thalassia; species Thalassia testudinum. The sequence goes on along the minus strand of JAZHRO010000077.1, from coordinate 16,362,605 downwards.
AGCCAGTCCTCTGCCTCGGTCGGGTCCTCATCCCCCTTAAAGGAGGGGGGCTTCAGCTTCCGGAACTCCCCGAAGAGCTCGAAGTGGCGCTGCAGTGGGGATGCTGGTGCACCTCCAGGCAACGGTGCCTCGAGCACAGAAGTATCGGAGGAAGGTGGGGGCTGCGGCGGCCCATCCCCTCCACCGTGTCCTGCGCCGCATCCGTCGGGTGGTCCCACAGAGGACTCCCCCTCCGCAGCCCCAGGGGGAGGCGCTCGTGGCGGTTGGTGGAGCTCCTCTCGCACAATATCCTGTATCAGCTGGGCGAGGTCCTGGGCCTGGACGCCCGGGAGTAGTGGCTGGTCCACTGAGGTGTCGGCAACAGCACGCCTACCTCGCCGACCTCGTCCTCGGCCACGCCCGCGGCCCGCCTCACCAGTCCCGCGACGAGGCATCTCCTGCAAGGAGACGCGAAACAAAACGGAACACGTCACTACGGAACGATGCCTAAAGGAAACGTCTAAGAGCTCATGTCAAAAGATATGTTGTGGTGGCTACTCTAGTTATGGACATGTGAATTGGTTATTTTCCAGTCAGTTGATTCACTTCTCGGGACGACCTTACTCTGATACCATCTTGTAACGACTCGATTCCCTAGTCCCTACGAGACACGAGAACCGGACCAACTCGACTAATCCCAAGACCTAGTCGTCCAACGAGGAAGTAACCAAAAGAGCAGTAAAATAAACCACATTCAGCATGAATATAACTAACAGTAAGAAAATACAGCAGTAAGGAAAGAAACCACTACAGTATATACCACCACAACAGTAGAACAACATTCATAACAAAATATGAACTGCAGGTAAAGAAAAGTACAGCGGTAACAAGAATTACTCACTACAGTGGAACAAAAAGAGGTACAAGAGAACAGTGGTAACTCTACTAGACCCTACTCGGCCCAGCATCCTCTGCAGCCGCTGACCCTGGCTGCTCAACACCTGGTCCTGAAAGGTAACGAGTGTAACACGTCAGCAAAACGCTGAGTAGAGTGGTAGCTAAACTAAAGAAATAGTAAAGTGTACAGTAGCTGTTTTATTTTCTTCCTTCCTTTATTTACGTCTTTCTATTGTCTCACAATTTATCTATTTCTCAGATCCTTCACCTGATCTCGAATGTTCCTCGTGGGAACGATCTTGATTGCAGTCTTTTCCGAACAGTAGAAGTAACACGTGGTGCTCTCCTGGCCGGGAGAGTCCCCCGTGGTGATCCTACTCTCAGTCAACCACCCCAAGGTCACGGACAGACGTAACGGTAACTACGGCACACGCGATAAACGCACAGGTAGCTAACCTGCACTGGCACGCGGTCAGTCGTTTCCGTTAACGGGTGCGCCCAAAGCACAGCACGGAACCAGTACAGGGCAGAGTCCTCTCAGTAACAGGGGTCTAACCCCTCCACAGTAACCAAACAGGGGCCTTGCCCCTCCACAGTTCGCGCACCCTCGCCTGACTACCCTGGTTTGCCCAGTGGGCCTAACAAGTCGGTGTAGGTGAGCTAGCAGAACCCCGGGACCCGTGGGGTAGCTAGTACTCGCCCTACACTAGTAGCTCTCCTCGGTACTGCGTACACGAGGGCCAGCAAGTCAGTACAAAGTGGCCAGACCTAACCCTGGGTCCTTGGGGCGGCTGGCTCTGCTTTGCACTAAACAGGGGGATAGTCGCTCTCCTTGGTACTCCGCACTCAAGGGCCAGCTCACTTCCCCAATTATATTCCATTCACCTTCCAGGAGTTCTACTCCTAATTCCCCGTAGGGTTCCAGCTCTTTTAACTCAGCACATTCAGGTTTCACCCTTCCAGTTTCATGTTCATACAATCCATGTCCTCAATCACGTGTATTTATTTATAACAAGCAGCTGTTAAACCAATTTACAGGTAGCGATTATTTCCTTTCCACATTTTCCAAGACTACAGTATTCATATCTTCCACTAGTTTTCCCATCCTAGGATTCATGCCATATCCTAAGATCTATCACACAATCTAGTTTTTCCAGCCCTAGGATTCATGCGACACCCTAGGATCTACCATTCATTCTAGTTTCTCATTCCTAGGATTCATGCAATGTCCTAGGTTCTATTTATGGTTCCATAATTTAACAGATTATGATAATAAACTTAAAAGTCACTCTACCGGTTACAACAGGTGTACTGGGGGCGTGGTCGGGAATCCCACGTACCTCCGCAACCCCCGAGACTGTAACGGAACGGGGTCCTATCATAAGGATCAAACACAAGGAGTTTCTCAAAATAGTATACAACTACTGTAGACTTGTAGAGGATTTAATTCCGAAGAGCACTTAACTCGAAATGCGAAAAACGGACTCCGAACGGACCCTAAACGGGTCGAAAACGACGAAACAGTGGGATCAGATGGTACCTTGTCCTGCGTGGTCTCTCAGACGTCCAGAAGCCTGTGAGGGCGTCTGGCCTAGTTTTCAGACCTCCGATGGTCACCCCGGACGTCTGGAAGTCATTCCCGTCGTCTGGCACTGCAGCCAGACGTCTGATTCGCGTTGGATGGCGAATTCAGAACCTGCGCGTACCCATTTCTCTCTCTCAGTACGGACGGCCGAAGAAAAGGAAGAAGGACGAAAATAACTCACCTTTCAGACGTCTGGACAGTCCTCCAGTCGTCCTCCCCGTCGTCTGGTTGGAAGCCCAGACGTCTGATTCTGGAAAAATTTCCAGAATCAGGGCGCGACTCGCCCTCCGCTCGCGACGCACGGCCGCGCCGCGTCTCGTCCGCCTGCTGCTCGAGCTGCAATAGGCCTCCCGCGTCACCCCGCGTCTGCTGCTCCTCTGCCGGCCGGCTCTAGCAGCCCCGGCAAGCTCGCCCTCACGGCCGAGAGCCTCCTCTTCTCGCGCAGCACCTCCTCCCGCACTCGCCGCGGCTGCCACCGCCGCTGCTCGCTCACTCTCGCACTGGCTGGAAGGAGAAGAGGAAGGGGCGGAGGCGATGAGAGTGAGGGAGAGGGTGAGGCTTTTTAAAGCCGCGCGGGGAGAGGGAGAGAGAGCGAGACAAAGGGCAGCCTGCGCCCGCAGGAGAGAGGGAAAAAGCGACCACAGGTCTGCGCACGCAGGCGCGCAGACACAACCGCGCGTGCCGCCGAAACCAAATCCCAGACGTCTTGAAGTGATTCCAGACGTCTGGTACGACGTCTGGGCCACCTCCCAGACGTCTTAAAAGACGTCTGAAATCACGCGCTCGTAACATAACCCCGAGTCTCAACCCTGTTGGTGCTAGAGCACCACGATCATTTGTTTTGATGATAACAAAACACGTGTTATTTAACATTTGCAATTTGAGTCCTAGATTTCAGGTCAATTGCAAATGAGGACGTGTTTAGACGGAGTTCGAGCTCGCATCCAGGACGGATTGGAGGAGCTTGACGGAAAACAAAGGAGGTTCGCGTGGAGCGAAAGATTGGAGATGGAAGACAAGAAGAATAGGATAGATTCTTTTTTATCCTTTCATGTATCTCTTGTATTTATTTTCTTGCTCTTTATTTTCCTTAGACATTATGTTAAAGAGCCTCAAAGAACCCTAACAGTAGTCCTAGGAACACCTGCACAACCCTAGGATACTTAGGTTTTCTGTAGAACACTTAGAAAACCAATATAGGGTTAAAATAGAATTTCCAGACGTCTAATTCACGAATCAGACGTCTGATAAAGAATTTTAAGACGTCTGACTGTTGTTTCAGACGTCTGATAACTGTTAGGCTGAACATAGTTAGTTCTGTCTGATGAAATCAGACGTCCAGACCTTAGACCAGACGTCTTAGAAGACGTCTGATGACTTTGCCAGACGTCCAGTTAGTGGACCGTTGGCTGGCTTAGAAAACACTCAAGATTATGACCGTTAGAGCCTTATCAGACGTCCATAGGACTTTCCAGACGTCTGATAAATGACCGTTTTGCCTCGGCTGACCCAAAAATCTCTTCTCAGAGATTTTCTAGCCGTTGCAACGTTTGGAAATCAATTCCCACAGTAAAAGTAGGTTTCCAGACGTCCAGACATAGTACCAGACGTCCTGTATGTCGTCTGATGGACTTGCACAAAAACCCTGTTTAGATCTGATTCAAGTCAGGGAGAAACCCGCACAGAATCAGACGTCTGACCTTGGAATCGGACGTCTTAAAGTGGCCTTCCAGACGTCTGATGCCATAGTTAGACGTCTGATAACCCTGTCAAATGTAATCATTGTCCTGATTTCGGCCTGATTCTCTTGGGCTTTGCACCCAACGGCTATGGAAGCTTTTCCAAGCCTTCCAAAGCCTTCCTAAGGCCTCTATAAATAGAGGGGAACCTTTGTAACACAAAAACACAAGAAGAGAAACATAAGAGAGACATATACACACTAAGACACACACCTTGCAATACACTTTCAAACCTTTTGTGTCCAAAGAAAAGACTCTCTTGCTCTCCAAGCTCAAGCTCCATCATCTTGAGAGCATTCAACCGTTGCGCACCCGCTCTCCCGCCGTAGATAACGAGAGCGACGTAGCGCCATCGCGTGGCACACGCACCGCGTCATCGTCGACGCACTCCTTGCAAAGGGGAGTTTCCTATTTCCTATAGAAGCTAGGTTTAATTTTGTTGGCTCTATAGGACTGTTGTTTTATTTTATCTTTGTATTTTGGTTGGGTATTCGCTTTGCGAATTCCCGTCTCCTTCGTGGGACAAAATCCTTCTCGTGGAGAGAAGGGGTTGAGGAACGCTACCCTCGTACTTGTAGCGTGGTTGTACTGAGGTTGAATCACCCTCGTTCAAAGTGATTCGTTTAGTGGATTTTGATCAACTTGGTTGATCGGAAAATCCTAACTCGAGAGGGTTAGGTGGTGGTTTTCACCCGGTTTGGGTTTCCACCTAAAAATACCTGTGTACATTTTGCGATTGATTTTTGTGAGATTGCTTTATATTTTTATTTCCGCAATTTTATTACGTCACCCCTCCTGGTAGGGAACCTTCAAACCCAAGGGAGGCTAGCTCCGCTCTACATTAAAAAGGGACAGTTGCTCTCTTTGGTACCGCGTACATAAGGGCCAGCACACTTCCCGTCTACATTCTAGATTCCTTTCATACACAGGAGTTCTATTCCTAATTCCCCGTAGGGTTCATGCTCATATTTACCTTATTTATTCATATTCAGATCTCTTGTTTCACAACTTATTCCTCATCCATATACAGACAGCTCGTGTTTTCATAATTCAGTTCTCAATCATAAAAATGTAACTTACGATTTCACAATTCAATGTCTCATTTACATACAGACAACTCGTATTTTAATATACATCTCAAGTAAACAAGAGTAGTTCCATATCATGCTCATACATTTCTACCCTATGATTCATTCCACATCCTAAAGTTTCAATCAATTAATCTAGGCAAGCATATTCTTTATTCATGTCTTAATAAATGCATTAACCACTCTACCGGGTATCACGAGAGGAATGGGGGCCTGTGCTGTAGATCTCATCGTCTCTGCGGGCCCCGAACACGCCACCGGCTGGTAACCTATACCAGCGACTAATTTACATTAGACGAGGTCAAAACAGTAGATACTCAACATGAACATGTAGAGGACCTCGAATGGAAAACAGCGGTATTTCATTTGCGAAAATCCGATTCTGTTTAGGCCCTAAACGGGTCAAAAACACGGTTACTGACCAAAATCAAATGTCAAGGACTAGTCCCAGACGTCTTAAAAGATGTCAGAACTCACCTTACACTTCCTGTGGCTGCTTCAGATGTCCAGACTCCCTCTGCAACTGTCTGGGGGCAGCTCCAAACGTCGGACAATGTCTCCGATCGTCTGGAAGTACCTCCAGACGTCTGGCGATGTGATCAAACGTCCAAAAGTACTTAGGAAAGCGCATCGTGCGCCTTCCCAAAGCCTTCACCTGTGTACGAATACTCGCAGACACAACTTCAAGCCGACATTTCCTGCACTACACCCTGCATGGCGGAAGGTAGTGCAGGAAGATGCATACCTCGCGATATCTTATGCTTCCAAACGTCCGGCTTCAGCTCCGGACGTCCTAGTGCCTCACCAGCCATCTGGACGTCACTCCAGACGTCTGATACTGGAAAACTTCCAGTATTAGAACCTCCTCCGCGCAGCTCTTCTCCTCGCAATGCCGCCCGTAGCGCGCCGCAGTAGCTTCAGCAACTGCAAAGGGTCGGGAGGCCACCTCCTCGAGCCCTTCCTCCTCGCACGTGCACACGCCGCTGGCCATGCGAGCTCCGCCGAGCTCCCAAAGGTCCTCCGACCTTCCATGCTCTCTTCCTTCCTCTCTCTCGTTCTCCCTCGCTCGCCCCCTCTCGTCACTCTCGTCTTGCCTCGCCACAGCTTCACAGGGGATGCTAAAGGTGGTGGTGACTAGTGGTGAGGGAGTGGGAAGAAGAGAAGGGGGTTAAATAGGAGGGGAGTTAGCGTTTAGTGGTGGAGAGAGAGAGAGAGAGAGAGAGAGAGAGAGAGGCTTCTGTGTGTCACCCACGCGAAAACGAAAAAGGGAGATACACAAATCTCATTTTTAGACATTCAGACATATATCTAGACATCTGATCAAAATTCTAGGCATCTTATTCGACTAAAAAAAGATAACGAATCATTTCAATTACTCCTCCGATGATCATGATTTTTCACAATAAGGTGAAGTAGGTGCCCTTTACTCACCCCAAGTTGGGAGCCAAGCCAAAAGGGCTACCTGCTTTCTCGGTTGACATTTCTTCTCCGATCAATGATGCTACAAATACCCCTTCAAAGAAGACATCTGATAATTCCATCGGTCTTCCCCTCTCTCTCCCTTGAGCATGAGGATCCTCCAGCACGCTTCTGCCATACTATTGCCATAGCTAACATCCTATCACCCTCACGTCATCACCGCCATCCTGTGATCCTCCCATTACTCATTCATTTTCTCTCTCACTACTTTCTCTCTCATTGTAATTTGACATCAGTTTATTTAATTTAGTTTCATTCAGTTATTTACTTTTAATCTTAAATTTACTTGTTTCAAAATTCATGCATGATTTATCAAATTTCGTAGCTCATTGATTAGTCATAATTTAATTTTACTTTCAAATTTTATTCCTTAAAATTCATGCATTTAAAATTTTTAAAAATGTTTGGATTAGTTTCTATGATTTATTTTCCCGTCAAATTTCAAGTATAATTTTACTACCAAAAAAAAAAGATAAAATATTTTCATTTCAATTCTTACATTGTTGTAGTTTACACATTCATAATTATTTAAAATTTTACTACATGCATGATGGTGCGAATTTTAGTATGATTTTTGATAGAATTATTAGTTAGGTAATTTCTTTTCTTTGTAAAATTCTTTAAAACTTTTGAATTTATGTACAAATATTTCTTACCTTTTTTGCATTGCAACCGTTGTTTTGCACACTTTCACTTAGTTTTTAGGTTGCCTCTTTACTTCTTCAAAAGAAGTCCAAAAAAATTTTTGAAAAATTACCTAAATCTCTAAAAAAATAGTATAGGATAGTATTAAGTAATTTGAAATATTTTCCCTCCCATGACATAACTTAGACTCTCATTTTCTTTAATTTTATCCTTTTAAGAATTTAAAAATAAATTTAAACAATCATAGTTTTACGACACAACAATGTGATCACCCTCTGGTGAATTTTGCAATTGGGCATTTAATTTTAAGAAAATAATTTCTACATCAACTATCAAATCTAATGCACCGAGAAACCTACATCTCTCCCGAGTTGTAAGATCAAGTTGGTGTGATCTTAATGATCAACTCACTTGTACTCGTATCTCAAGTTACCCTATTTTAAATCATGATTTGGGTTGAGAGTGCTTGTTTTACGATTCTCTTCAATCATCTAAGCATTGCCAAAGAATCAAAAGTTATCCCGTCGTCAAGGAATCGGCACAATGACAGAGACTTAATTGACATCTAAGAATCAAACTAAATTTACCTTTTCATAAATAAATAAGGGATTTTTTGATACATATATATTTTTTTGATAAGATATATATATTCATATATTTTTTATATTTACATATATATCCATTTAAACTTACATCATATGTTCTAATTTCGTTAAATCTAATTAAAAATATAAAAAATATTAAAAAATATGAAATTTATATTTTCATCTTCATATTTTCCTTATAAATCCTCACACCTCCTCCTCCCACTTCCTCTCCTTCTCCCCTATTTTCCTCTCTTTCTTCGACCTTAGCGAACTCACTCCCAACATCCTCCGCAGCCGCAACCTTTGACGAGCATCGTCGTATCGAGCTCTTCCTCAACGACGAGATCCCAACGCCCATCGCGCATGTAGGGTACGACGACATCGTGGCTGTCTCCATCGCCACCCTTCTGCACATCTTCCCCCTCCTTAAGTGGTACTACGTCCTCGTGGTGTATGTTGTCGCCCCCGTCCTTGCCTTTTGCAACATCTATGACTGCGCCCTCATCGATTGGTCCCTCGCCTCCACCGACGCCAAGCTCGCCATCTTCACCATCTCGATGTCACTGTACGCGATGCTGTTGTACCCCTCGTACGTGATAGGCCTTGGATCTTAGTAGGGGAGGTGACCGCACGAACGCCGTGGTGTTTTACACGGTGGTACTGTTGGCAACAAATGTAGGTCTGAGAGCGAGTTTGTCAAGATCGGAGAATGAGAGAAAAATAAGAGAGCATGAGAGGAAGGGGGAGAAGGTGTGAGGGTTTAAAGAAAAAATAAGAGGATAAAAATATAATTTTTTTATTTTTTATATATTTTTTAATATTTTCCGTTAAATTTAACAAAACAGAAATGCTCAACCTTAACAGAGTAAATTTATATATATATATATATCAAAAATATAAAATACATCCATCTTATCAAAAATTTATATATATATATATATATATATATATATATATATATATAAATTTTTGATAAGATGGATGTATTTTATATTTTTGATATATATATATATATATAAATTTACTCTGTTAAGGTATATATATATATATATATATATAAATACTATCCCCATTAAATGCACCATACAGAAACTTGCCGGAAAAAAAACGTCACATAAGATTTTCAGCAAAACATATTTTAAATGCTACCATCATGACTAAGGAACCGAAATTTGGCACAAATATTAATCTCTATCCTTAGCCAAAAGACTTCTGATCTTCAAGATCGACTAGAAATGAAATCAAAGAAAAGGACTCACAGATCTGATAAAAATTAGACTAAAAAAGTATAAGGGTGCTCTCGTTCACCAGTAAGATACAGAATTACCTCGATTTGATCGATATATATCAACATGAACTTTGCAACTTAGTCACCATGCATGTTGCTCTACAACATATGGCAAACATCAACCAAAGCCACACAACAATCAATCATCACTGGAACGACTCAAGAACGACCTTCAATTGCTCACCAAGCAAGTATGATCCACCATCATTTCATTATACGTAGTCGCTCCACCTGCTGGCAGCGATCGTCGTCGGAGTGCGATCGCCGTCGTCTTCAACGTTGGACTTGGGGTTGTGCTCTTCCCATCTTCTCATTGTCTCCGCGTGCATACGATGAAATTTTCTCGCCATTTCCGAGCTCTCTGGGGAGAGGATCTTCTCCGACACCGTCGCACCGGAGTTGGAGGAGTTGCAACCACTTGTTGGCGGTAGGTCCACCACCTTTAGAAGGCATCTTCCAAGGTACTGTGTCTTTCTTCTGGTGCCCGTTCGGCTTGTGGTGATTCCTAATTACCTTCGCCTTGGCCGATAGGGTCGCTTGCATGTAGCTGGGAACCTAAGATTAATGACTGGTAATTAAAAGAAACCCCTATAATTTTAATCTTGGAGTTAGTGGAACGTAGAAATCGGAAGCGATTTCAATTGGGTGTACTTTCTGAATTTAGTTTGAGGTTCAAAAACAGATTCCTTTCGATTGTAAGATGTTCTTCAAAATCAGGCCCATTTAAGATTGTGTTAGACGGATACATTTAATTTAAGAAAAACAAAAACACAGAGAAAGGAAATTTGTGACCGAAAGAAAAGGTATTTCAATCTATGATCAATAAATTAATCATACAACAAAAAAAGTGAATTACGCTGAGGATGGTTTTTTTTCTGTTTGAGCAGGAATTATACTGGATTGCATTTCATAGACTTACGATGTTAAATTGAGTACTAGGCAAGAAGATCAGTGGCATGGGACCTTGTTAAAGAAGCTTTCCATTGCAAATAGAATTATTATAAGGTTTTGTTTGGATGTAGGATAAAATATTATAGAAATAGATTAATATTAAATAAGTGAAGAAGGATATCTATTTAGATAGTGGGATAAGTAGAAAGATAAAATAATTAGTGTATAGAAATAATGTTAATAAGTATTTATTTAATATTGAAAATAAAAGTAAATTATGTCAGTGAATATTTATTTAATATTAAAAATAAAAATAAAAATAATTATAATTCGATGAAAAAATCTAAACAAAAAAAATTCAAACAAAAATTTCAAAGGAAGATATCCACTCACTAATCACAGAAATTTAAAAATAGCAGAAAAGAAAAGAAAAATCATTGCCATCAAAACTCGAACTTGCAACGTCGAAAGTTAGCATCCTTCGCACCAAGACCAACATCTGGAAGTCTGGAAGACACGTATGTTTCATGTTAAATGAACAAAGATACAAAGGTCGGTTATAGTTATTACAGATGGTCCGACAAAGATATCCACTGTCCCCTATTTTCTGAGAAAATAATATTACTTCCCCTCATTTGGATGAGAATATTTTACCCTTTTAATTAGAGGATTCAACATCCATTTACACAGGGACAGGTGCTATGTCCGGTTAAATGAGATTTAAAGGAGGAAGGAACGTAAAGTGAGTGGACGACGAGAGATTAGCGGGCTCGCCTAGTCCGGCCCAAAGTTTGTCCCATGAAGCCTAGTTTGGCCCAAGTACCCAGTTCAAACCCGACTTATATTTAATTTGGATCGATAAAATAATCACTCATGCTGTAACTAAATTAAATTTAGTTTGGACAAGGTGAAACTTAAATTTTACATGTATTTATTAACAAAGGAAGATTTTTCGTTTGTAAATAGTTTGCAGTAAATGTTTCATTTATCTTATAAAAAATAAATATCATCTATACTTATATATTTATAAGAAGAAAATTCTTAAAAAACATATTAATATTATTTATAAATTAATTCACCTATGTATATATTAATTTGGATCTAGGTGTTACTCTAGGGTCATCCGATTTAATAATTAGAATTGTTTGGATGATTCGGAGCACACAAAATCAATATAAATTTTGTGGTAGGAGTTTTGACCAAAGTCATGATCCAAATGACATGTTTCTAGAGCTTTGAGTGGACTATTTAGATTGATCCGAATAAGCTATATTAAATATAATCTCATATTAGTTAAAAATCGTTTAGGCTCATTTTGTTGTGTCAATGTTCGATGAAAATGGGCTAGAATGCTGTATGCATTTTCTATCTATCCTTTGCGATGTAGTTTGAACTATTTCATTTTTAATTGTATAAATTTATGAATACAAGAAGTCATATGTATAAATAGATGGGCTCTATCCAACTCCGTTTGTTCGGGTAATTGTCAAACTTTGGCCCGACTCACTAGCTCATCTAACTAAATCAGCCTGCAAAGGCTTGTTTCGATGCTCATCCCCCTACATGAGATGGTACCCCATTTCAATGTTGACATGTGAACCAAAGATCGAGCTCTCGTAGTGGGGATATCAAGCCTTGTGCAATGTGTCCTGGCCTCCAAGTGATTAGCTTTCATTCCATCAATAAATTGACTAAGGTCTCCAATTAAGTCCTCCACTTCAAGACGAACAAGAACCAATGTGCATGGTAAGTTCATAGAATCTTAAAGAAGATCCTATTCTCCCTCTTGGCAAGATGTGCTGTTGCACAGCTTACGAGTTATGGCCCTATTCTCCTGATTCTTGGAGAAGCACTTACAATCAGCACAAATAAATCTTCTTCGACCTCCCGAATCTAAGGAGGTACATATTAGTTTCAGAGGGATTTTAACATATTTCCTACAAGCATTTACCCTAGATTAATTATATTTATGTAGATGCCTTAATGATGATGTTTCATTTTATACTCGTATCAGATTCGGAAGTATCATACATAAGAGTTAATTTTTACCATGATTAATATTGACTTGAATTTTAACGTCCATATAAAGATTGAGATTTAACTAGAATATACGAAAAACATCGATAAAGAAGGGCAAAACTTCCACTGGGATCTAGAGTTTGCAAATGCTCGGACTGCATGCACTAGATTAATTTAAGATTGAGATGATCGAAGGCTGTAATGTCATTGATTTGGATCAGGATTTTTACCGACCGAAAGCACCGAATGAAAACAAATTTGTCATCCATGCAAAGGATATTAATTCTCTAGAAGTACATATGATATGGGAAATTCGAAAGAATAAAAGGCATCCACTTGACATCAATAATAAAAAGTCCAACCTTGTTGTTAAATGACAGGTGATAACAATTCTCTAGAAGTACGTATGGGAAATTCGAATGAGTAAAAGGCATCTACCTAACATCAATACTTCTTAGAAACTTAAGAATAAAACGTCCAACTTTGGGATTAAATGACAAGTGATAATAACTAATAAAATTACCCTTAGAGACAATTAATAATACTCACTCATTACGTACCTTGGGAGAGGTGGGCCTTCCTTTGGCTGCAGGCGAGGCACTGATGATGGTATCCATCTCCACCGTCTTCTCGGAGAAGTGATCATCTGTTGTGGTGACGGTGGTGTGGTTCGAGTCCACCTCCGGTGGTGGCCGCTTCGGTGGTCGTTGCCGACGAGGGAGGTGTTGTGAAGGATGACCTCTCAAGGCCATCCACTGCTCGAGCCAATTCCGATCCCACTGCTCGTTCTCCTCCTGTTGTTCAATATTTATTATTCAACAAATTAATCTGTCATGTGACACTCCTCCAGTCCAACATTATCTCGGTTCTAACAGTTTGCAGAAATGAGGGGGTTGATTTTTGCGATGCAAGGACATTTTGATTGATTTAACTTAGAGAAAGTTGGTAATTCAGTCTGTTTCCTAATAACAAAATGCTATCTTATTTAAGCTTCAACCTTCCTCATCAAATGAAGATAAATAAAGTCAGTTTATATTGACTCCTCGAGGTTTCTGATCCACATCCAATCTTGCTACCGGTTGATATTTATTACTCGAAACTTCGGCAATTTGCGCATGTCGATACCTAAGTACACACATGGGTTAATTAGTTCCTTATCAGTAACATATAAAGATAGAAGGAGATGGGGGAGAAATAAGCCAACCCTTTCGATAACAAGCATTAAACCCATCACCTCCGCAATAAGTCGTAAGTAGGATTCGAGTCGGGCTCCACTAGTCTAACCTTGGGCCCAAAGGATAGGGTTTTGTCCAAGATTTTTCTCCATTAATTAAATAGATTAAGATCAGGGTTTAAATTAACCTAAGCCTAATCTAATCCAAGGAATGATTATGTTAAGAACTACTTACAGTAATGTGATATTAATTTCCTAAATCACACATTTCATTTTTTTTTTTAAATAATAAATAAGCCCAACCGGTTTAACCTTACTCCATTTACTTTGAGTTGGACATGTACTTAAATTAGGATTTTATGAATTAAATAAATCTGAACCTAACCTATAGGCCGCTTAATTAAATGAATTTGTACCGACATAGGTTGACTTTAAAAGACGAAGCCCATTATCAAACCCTAGTCACAAGCCACTACTATTATCCTGCCATAAAAAATGGCGGAGCAGAAAAGGGATGACGCACCAGCTGTGCGATCCACTTCCAAACTGCTTTCCAAGAGATGCTGAGAAGGAAAGTAACTAAGTAAAGAATAATCAAACGTGCAATTAACCAGTCCGTGTACACCCCATCCCAATTGATTCCAACCCCTTCAAGTAGGTTCCAACATAGGGGTGTACACTCGGGCATCGGCTGCAATACCCCCTCGTCCCCTTTTCGTGAGACATATTTTGGAAGAGACCCAATTAAGTACCTGGCAAGTGCATGCATGGGCCAGTGGTCTCTCTTTGTCAATGGCAGCCTCATGCTTCTCATCAGAGAAAGACCCCACCATGCTCTTTAAGATATGCCTTGCTCCATCCCCTCCTTGTGCCCACTTCAAATGGTGACTCTTCTCCCAACTCCCCACACTCTTGTGCCCAAGACCGTCAGCGTTCTTTCTCGGATGATGGTGATAGAGGAGCTCCTCAACGTTGGCATCGAGACGACGAGCACGTACTCGAGACTGGACGCGGACGAGAGCCTGCATGCACTGCATTGTTCTCTGGGCTTGTTTTCGCACGTTATGGCCCCTGACTATGGCCTGGAGCCTCACCAGCGCCCGCAGTGCCTTGAGTGCCCTCCGTGCCTGCAATTAGAAAATCACCCACCACAAATCATTTCGAAATTTGTCAAATCCTCCGATCCGTTAGAAATCATAATCAAATAAAATCAAACTAAAATAAAAGCGTAAACCCATCCTGATCAATTGTGTAAAAAGAATAAAATTTAATTAGAAGGGTACAATTTATGAGGGGCGGTGGAACCCAAACTCGCCACGGTTCTTTCTGTGTGATTTGTTCGGTGGAATTGGACTTTTATTTCCTATTTCAGATGTTCAATCCCACAGGCTTAATTTGGATTTACGGAATTTCACCCACCAATTAAATTTTCCGACTCCTCTTATTAATGTCACTTGACCGCTCTTTCTAACTAAGTTCCTCTTTCATCCTTATTCTACCAAATAAATAACGCTTTGTTAAGTACTCGCATCGACTCCTTCCCCAGCTAATAATCTAAAACGCTGGCTTCTAATCGGATATCTCGAACACCATCAACCTAACAATTCTGAGCTTCCTTCTATCATGATTTCGGGATTTGATAAGGGGCTACGCACTATAGGTAATTATTAATAGTTATTTTTACGCAAGGAAGAAAATTTTCCTTCCCTCCTTTCAGGGAAACTGTCACTACAAGGGCATTTTTCTCCTTCCCTAGAATTCAGGCAAACGTTTTACCCAATTATTGGGCAACACACTAGATACATGCATGTGATTCAACATATACATAGGATCCCTCGGTCCTTATTTCCAATGTAGAGGGGGGCCCATCACCTTGTAACTTAGAAGGACTTTCCTTGGGCCCTATCTCCGAAATCAAAAGGTATTTCAAGCCAATTTTAGCATCGACATGTTCGATTCATCAAGGACTTCTTTAAATAGGTTTCAACTTCTGGACTCTGGTCTTACTTCTTTCTAAATCTGAGGCAGCGGTTGCAATCATCCAAAACGAGTTTCATCAATGGATCTTGGATATAAATTTCACGAAAAACATAACAGGGACTAATTTTCTTCATGCATTAAAAAAAAAAAAAAAAAAAAGGTAGGGGAGAACAATAACATATCTTCCAAACATTTACATATGGTTGATTAATTTCCTCGCATGATCCATAACGGAGAACCTATTGACTCAGAGTTTGAGGATCATATCAACATAAGTTTTGCGCATACGTAAAGTCTCGCATGGAGAAGGATAGAGAAGGCGGATGGAGATGGCAGAAAAGTTGGGGTTTGGATTGTCTGCTGCATATGGCAACGCTGTAATTAATCCACCTGGATCTTCGGATCAAAATGGTCCAACTTCTTGGTAATTTTCCCCTTTTTAACATGGGGAAATTGCTCTGGGCTTTGAATCTTAATTGAGAAGATGTGGAGTAACACAGCAATGCTGTGCTGTTGCATCGTATTCTCTTTGTGGAAAAAAGATGGAGCAGGAGGCGGAGGGGAGAAATGCAATCTTTATTCAAGTTAATGACTCTTTGGGTTGAAGTTAAACGGATGGATATAGCGAATTGGCGATATAGTCTCGTCACAAAAAGAAAAGGCTACATAAGGCGCCAACAACAAAGCGTTTCCTCCGATACTAAATTGGTTCCCGAACCCTCTAACCAATTTTTATTTTTCATTTTTGCTTTTCAAGGAATCTTCGATCCTTCCACCATGATCGCCAACCAAATCATAATAACAACATAAAGAAATTTGGCAAAATTCTATGTATATACCAGCTGTGCTTATGTCCCTGCATGTGAGCTTGGTGCGATCAATGGACGTTGGGGAGTATATAGGACCTACCAAACATTGAAATATGCAAAGGCCAGAAGACAGAACGTTCGTACCAGATATCCTCTATAGAATGATTGTATCACGACCGTGGCCCCCTCCTCCTTAGACTGCCTCCCGTACCCGGCCAATCTCACCACCTTCGCCGCCGCCGCCACCACAGCATCCTCCTCTGCCGCAGCCGTCGCCTCCGCAATCGCCCGCCCACTTTCCTCCCTTCCCAACGTCGACAATTCCACCTCTTCCGCTTCGTTCCTGGACCGTGCGAGCACCCCTCGTGCATCCTCGATCCCCACATTCTCCTCTCCTAACTCTTCCTTCTGCATGTACCGCATCATCCAATCAACCAACCAATCGGCAAAGTTAAGACCTTAAACAAAATCAACGTTCGAACCACCCACCAACCATCACATCTAACCGACCATCTTACCCTCCTGGGAGATCTGAAGACCCTAGCAACCGAGCTGAGCCAACGGGCCTTCTTCCCCATGGATCACGAACCGAATTGGGTGGTGATTGGATCGCAGATTTTGAGGTGTGTGGGAGCTAGCGAGGGAATTGAAGGGTGGGGAGGTGACGTGAGTAGTAGTAGCGGTGAGTAAAGTGGGAGGTGTGGGGGCGGGAGAAGGTGCGCGTGTGCGTGCAGTCATCTCGCGTCACGAGTGTCCTAAGCTCACCGCCCCGCGGGATTCCCGTAGCCCGAAGCAAGCAACCGACCCGAGGGAAAGCGACGGCGCGTTGGAAAAGGGTGGGGGGGGGGGGGGGGGTGGTGGTGTGTGTTAGAGGTGGCCGGGGGAGTAAGTAGTAGGGTGGGGGGAGCATATGGGACAAGCGCATGTGAACGGGCTCGTGCTGCGGGGGGACCTCCTTCAAAAAGGAGCGGGATTGGGGTTGGGTGCGGTGTGGCGTGGGTGGGGGAAATTGGACCCCTCCA
The DNA here is from genome assembly GCA_037157565.1 of Thalassia testudinum. Taxonomy (NCBI): domain Eukaryota; kingdom Viridiplantae; phylum Streptophyta; class Magnoliopsida; order Alismatales; family Hydrocharitaceae; genus Thalassia; species Thalassia testudinum. The sequence continues at coordinate 16,345,423 of JAZHRO010000077.1, read as the reverse complement.
AATTTTGCATGGTCACGGATCGACGCACAGTTGGATGCGAAGATCTGTTGCCGAAGATAAATACGGCATGGCATGTGAAGTTTGCTGAGCAGCCGTTTCGGATTTTTCCGGTAGTTGCAGATGAAATCCGCATGGGAGGAATATTGTACCAACCAATTGGATGGTAGGGATGGTGAGCGAGATCGCATCTTTGGTATAAAACCTGATGGAAAAAGGACAAGCAATTCCCCTACTCCCACAACATGCATGGAGTGCAGATGCCATGCATCTCGTACGAATGGCTAGCAAGGGTCAAGGAGACTTCGGCTCGAGGGGAGATGGGGGTGGGGGTTTTTGTATTAATGGCCAGGGGGTTACGGAAGGAACAGAATATAACGGTGGAATATGTGGATTAATCTGTTTGGAAGATTTAGCCGGGTTAAATCCCCTTTAACCTAACGTATGTATGTGACTACCAGACACCTGTGGGCATTACGGAATGCAATCCAAACAGCCCAATTTTTGTCGGCTGAGAAACTTCGTGGCCGCACGCGACGGATGACGATAGCTTATCCAGATAAGGTAAGCTATGTTGCCGAGGCTTTATTATGGTTTGGAGGATAGGTCATGAGTTGCATTTGCTGGTTAAGGGGAAACCAGTTGCTTTTTCCATCGATCCTCTTTTATGGTTAGTTTACTTGGATAATTACGAAGATGACGTTAAAAAAAATGTGAAATTAATATTAATATGTAATTATATTTATTTACAGAGTGATATTAACATAAATTTATGTTTATTTAAATTGGTGTTAAGTTGTGGTGTTAATCTTTGTATTGTTCACTTGATCATGGTGTTAACTATATAAAATATAAGGGATATCAAAGATACAAGTGTTGTATAATTTTAACACGGATTTAACTAACTCAAATTGAAATTAGTATTAGATAAATCCGTGTTAAAGTGGGTAAATCCAGATTAGTAAATTGGATTAAATAATCAGGTAAACGAGAGTTAACCCCTTCCCTTCTTTTGAGAGGTTAACCCCCTGAAGTAAACTAAATCTTAAAGGATGCATGTGCCATGTGAAATCTCGATAATTGCACACTTGCACCATGCGATTCATTTTGCATGGCCCCCACAAACGTCGCTCTCATTTACGTTTACCCAAATGCCTTGCTGGTTTAAGCTCCATCACAAACTGCATCATCCCTAACCTAAATCGTACGGACATACTTCTATAATCTTCTAATGGTCCTCACACTGGAATTCGTTGGTAAAGAGTGAATGATCTATATCTCAAGGGAAAAATACTCGAGATAACATCACCAGCTGCAAGACTCAAGTGGGCAACCCACAAGTTGCCAAAAGCCAGAGCCTTTCTGACAGCATTTGAAGCAATCCACGGATTTCCCCACAGCCCACGAACAGCGGCGCAAACGTCGGCCGATTATTAAAGAGGCAAAAGGAACGAGGCTCAACCTAAATAAGAAAATGTTAAAGCCCATTTAGCTGACGTAAATTTCGATCGATTCATTTTAAGTATAGCCCGCAGATAATCACACCATCAAGTACGTATGCTATTACCAGAAGTCAAGAAATCTTAATCCAATTTCCTCTCCCTAAAATTTCACGTGTCAAATGATCTGGGGTAGCATTAGCTCATAGACTTGTAAAACTCTATATGATGAAGAGTGTATTTGGAACTTGGAATACTTGCCCTATCCCTTGTTAGTTGTAAGGTTGCTTCTGTGAATGAAACTTGTTTCCTCCGGGTAAAAAAAAAAAAAACACTTGTGTCTGAACTTTCTTTTATTTTTTTTATTCATGAACTTGTTAAGATGAATATTTTTTTTTGCAGATAAACTATCCGTTTCCTTTAATAATAAGGCCAGCTCATATGCTAAGGTGAGCATGGTAGCCTTTAACACGTAGATGAGTATCAAATTGGTAAATGAATACGAGCAAATTAAAGATGCGGTTTTAGGTACCGATAGGTAATAGTTAGGCTATGTTTTGATGTAATGGGGTTTAGTCTGCCAGTAAAGGGGGTTGGTCAGATTAAAATCACCGGTGACGAATAGAAAGTGGTATTTGCGAGAGCCATCATCTTGAATGCGCACTAACAACAGGTCTATGGGCTTATCATTTTCAGGTCACTATCTTTCTCTCCAACAAAATAATAACCAAAATGATATAACATCGAATATAAAATAAATAAATTATAATCCTCTCATGGCTTAAATTAAATAACTCGTTTATTAATCACATCAAGTCCACCATTTTCTCCATCAAAATAAACCAAAACCTTGTGCAACGAGGATTAAATATGGCCTTGGTTGAGCCATATATGTTGGATTAAAATCTATCGTATGAACTTATATGTGTAAATATATATATTGATATAATCAAATAATAATAAATAAAGTGATGATTATCTAAAGTTTATTTTAAAGTGATTAAATTAAGTTATTTTGAATGTATGGACGTAAATGCAAATGATTTAGTGTGATGTTTAAAATATACATATAGAGACTTAAAATTATGAATGGTGACTTCTCGATGGGTGAAGTTGCAATTCACCTAAACAATTAGTCACACTAATTATTTGATTATTAGGATAATCATGATCCTCAAGAGCCCTAAGTGTGTTTTTCTCTCTAGCAAGCCCCCATTGTGAGTTGTGAGAGGGAGAGAAGAAGGGAGACGGTTGAGAGAAGAGGTTCTTCTTCTTTTCAGAGTAAAGGTTAAACCACTCCTAAAAATCATTAGGAACTCTTGGAAGATCTATACTGCAGCCTCTATCTTCTCTGTTGATAATGAATCCAGGTAACCTTCTTCTCCATAAACCCTCTTTGATCAAGGGACATTATCACATATATTATTTGCATATTGATGCAGATATATGTATATATTGTTTTGTTTACCAATGAGTGTCATTTTGTTTAGATAGTTCTGTTTAAATAGCTTATTTCGTTCTTTCATAATCCACATGTTTAGATCTAGCTTTTCGTATTCTCAAAATCGAACAAATACAATCTATAATCGCCATAAGTACCGATACTCATGAGTAGTACCGGTACAGACAAGATACAGTCTTTGGTCTCCTTAGTGTACTGTAGGTTGCTAGTACCAGTACTCTTCATGAGTATCGGTACATGCAACCTTTAGACCAGCTCCAGGTCGACTTAAGTCCTAAACTAGGACTTACTACTATTGGTACTCACCGTGAGTACCGGTACACATGAGTCCCAGATCAGGTTCTGGGCTTCAAGTCATCAAGACCTGTAGCTTACAGGTACCGGTACCGGTAGACGTTAGCTACAGGCAAAGTTGCCAGTACTCAATAAGTATCGGTACTCCTCATGAGTACTGGTACTCATTGAGATCAGTTGGTTCCTGGAGAAGTACCAATACTCTACAAGTATCAGTACTCAACATGAGTACCAGTATATAGTGAGTACTGGATGAGTACTCATCTGGACTTGGGTTCTAAACAGTAACTCATAAGTATCGGTACTTGACATCAGTACCGGTACCCATTGAATATAAAACTCATAACTGTAAGTCAGACAACATGAGGTCCAATTGAGACAAAATGTTATACATGTCCATCCTAAGTTAGAACTGAGTTAATTTCAGTTAAGCCCTTAAGGATTTGAGGAATTATTGCCAACAATATATATTATTCTCCAACAGGACTGGACTGTGGTGGAAAAAGGTTGAATTAGGCCCACAAGCCCATTTTCATATACATGTATATAGGTATATACGTATATGTGTATGTATATATATTTGTACAAATATACATATACATTAAATGTCTATATTTGTATATGTAAATATTAAGTCTCAATGTTCACGTTGTTCATAGCTTATGTACATCTAAGCATAAAACTCAATCCTTATTCGAATGCAGCTTTTCAAGGCATTAGTGGTGGTTTTGTTAACAAATATGGATCACTCAAACAGAAGTAGTTAACATCCCTACACTACAACAGTAAGTGCGTCTTGCGACGATTCAAAATCGTCACTAATTCTTGCTAAACTGTCGCCAATGACCGTCATTGTAGATCGCGTTGCTATTTTAATTTAGTAATCGTTAAATTTCCTTCTCGTTGCCGCCTCAACGCGTGTAAGTGCGAAGGGAACTTGGGTTTGCCACCAATTTTCAACCCGTAGCTAGATTGAATTAAGAACAATTTTATATTAGACCGTCATTGCTGGTCTCGGCGAGAACCCAAAATATGTACTTTTAGCAATAGTTTTCATTAAAACGATCCTTCCACTGTATTCCATGTCATCCTGTGTTTGTTCCTCTCTATGTGCAATCCACTTCGTATAATGCTACCACCAACCATTATAAATCACATGTTCTAGAACTGTTTTCTTATTCTAGACAATTCCATTGAAACACTTACTACACGGATAAAATATTTTCTCAAAATATTCTCCACGTCTATATTTTTTCCTATTTTCATGGAAGGTCCAATCCAGGAATAAAATCACTCCTCTTATACTTAGTGTAATCCAAATTCCTCAGATCAATCCAAGACTTGTTTATGATAACTTAAAATTTTAATAAACCACCCGTAAGTTAAGAGAAAACATTTCCGCAAAAAAATTTGTATTTTAAAGAAGGTTTTCACTTGATAGCCCATCCTTGATTTGATCGCAACATTACTTGTTACATGCAAACTAATGTATGTAGAAATTTCGGCAGCACCTCCCGCACTTCTCTAGTAGACTCCCTAAGACTAACCTTAACTGCATTCCAAATAGCCCCCACTAAAGGGTGCTCCGGAAAAGGAGCTAAGATTAGTTGGTATATAAAAGAGCAAGAAAATGCAACTAAAATTTTTTTACACACTAGCTACATATAACAAGTAATCCTAAGTAATGATCAAATCTTCAAGAACCCTCTTTATCCCATGATCTTTATCGAACTAAAGACGATCGACACTTATAACATGTTATAAAGACAACGCATTGTGCATATAAGTGAAATATATATACACTCTACATTATCCGTATAACATGATCATAAATCTTGACAGACGAGTATTTTGACACAATTATATCCCTCCCACAACCCGTAACCTACGGGTTAGAATTCTTATTGTTTATCATGAAGTGTTTGTAAATTTGTGTAAGTGCGTGAGATTAAATCTTATATTCTAAAACTTCATAATAAAACATTTATGAATTTAAATTTATTTTTGTATGAAAAAGGAAAACCATAACCTGAAAACACAAGCTAAACTCCAAACCTAAACTTATAACTAAAAGCCCTAAATCCTTTATAGAAAACCATAACCTCAAAATGTTACAAACCTAAAAACAAAACACTAAATTCATAATAAAAAACCTTATACTAGAAATCACAAATTCACAAGAAAAAACTCTAAAATGTAAACCCATGACTTGACACCATAAAAAAAAGACTTTAAACTCAATACCCTAGACCCAAATCCCATAATCCTAAACTCTAAACTTAAATCCTTAAAACTCATGACTCTAAATTTAAAAACCTCATGAGCCATATTCCTAAACTCTAAAATCCAAACGTTAAACCATTACTCTAAGCTCTAAAGCCAATATATACCATATAACTATTGACTCTAATTTCAAAACCCTAAAATCAATATATCTCAAACTCTAAACCCAAAGGTCATAAATCAATATGCTAACCTAAACCAATGATCCTAAACTCTAAACTTAAAATGGTAAATGATAAATCTAAGTACCATAAACTATAATCCTAAACTCAAAGCTGGAAAAATTTCGGTAGAGTTTTCCCTATAATTTAACTTTTTCAATTTCCTGTAGAAATAGTACAGGAAATCATGCTATATATGTGGCCACACCACACATTTAACAGAATATGAAAAAGTAAAAATGTGTGTATACCTCACATTTATATCAAATAACACACAATTGAATATTTAAACAACACCCTCAGTTAACATTTGTCAAATACAAGCAATTGATAAAATTAAATGAAATTCACATATCCAATAAGTTATTACATACAATTAGTTATATATAAATTTAACTACATTCATTGTACAAGTTGTTGGTGCAAGGGCACCACGATCATTAATTTTGATGATCAAAAAATAATTGTTATAACATTTGCAATTTGAGTTTATAAGTTTCAGGATAATTGCAAATGGATATAAGTGTGAAGGAGCTCAAGTTCGCATCCATGGTGGATTGAAAGAGCTTGATGGAGGAGACAGAGCTTCACATGGAGCGAGAGCTTGAAGAAGAAGAAGAGTACGATAGAATTTCTTTCTGTTTCTTCTATGTACTTGTTTTTTGTTCTTTGTTTCTCATTTTCTTAGATCATTTGTTAAATAGCCTCAAGGTAACAAAACAATAATCCTAAGGACACTTACTCAACCCTAGGATACTTAGACATCTCATAGAGAACTTAGAAAACCAAAGTGGGCATCAGACAGCCTGATTAGACGTCCAATCTGGACATCAGATGTCTGATCTTAGACTTTAAGACGTCTGACTGTTTGATAAGATGCCTAAACACTTCGGCTGGACTTAGTGTTTTATGTTTGTTGATTTCATACAACTAGCTCTTAGTCCAGACATCTTAAAAGACGATTAAGGACCTTGCCAGACATCCAACTAGAGGACCGTTGACTTGAGAAATCTAATCGTTGAGGATTAACCCTTAATATTGATTCACATTCACTTTCAGACATCCGTAATGTATCCCAGACGTCTGATAAGTAGACGTTAGGCTAAGATCTGACCTTAATTACTTCTTCAGACCTTATAGTCATTTGTGCCTCAAGAAATTCATTCCCGTAGTGATTTGTGTTTCCAAATGTCTAGGCCTAGTGCTAGACGTCCCATCTGTTGTGTGTGCAACTTAGCCTAGAACCCTATTTCGATTCTGACAAAATAGGAAGGAAACCCGTTTAGAATTAGACGTTTGATTAGTTTCCCAAACGTCTTAAAACACTTCTTTAGACGTCCATCTTGATCTAACCCAGTCCAGATCTTCTACCCTTCTAGATCAAATGATCTATCCCTAGATCAAACAATGACCCAAACGTCTAATAATAGATTCAGACGTTTGATAACCCTGTTAGAATCATTAGTGACCCTGATTTCGGCTTGATTTACCTTGGGATAATTCCCAACGGCTATAGAAGCTTTCCAATGACTAGAAGAGGCTTCTAAACCCATCTTAGAGCCTCTATAAATAAAGGATGACCCTTTCTTTGCAACACACACCAGGCAATACTACTTTCCATCACATGTATGTCAAAGAAGATATTATCAATTAGAGAAGTGTTGTTGCTCTCCAAGATCTTCTAGTCTACAATAGAGAGCACCATCCCAACTATGCACCTGCTCTCTCGACTACAAATACAAGAGCGCTGCTGTGCCCTTGCGTGGATTACGCACCCATGTTGGTAACCAGCACTCTTCCATCAAAGGGAGGTTTTTTTTCCTATAGTAGCTAGATTAAATACATACTTTGTGGCTCTACAGGACTATTGTAATATTGTCTTTGTTTAGGTATTTGCTTTGCAAATTCCTATCTCCTTCGTAAGACAAAATACTCCTCGTGAAGATGAGGGGTTTTGAGATACGCTATCCTTGTTTAAGTAGCGTGGTTGTAAGAGGTTGAGTCACTCTCGTTTTAAGTGACTCGGTTAGTAGATTTGATCGATTAGGTCGATCGGGAAATCCTAAATCGAGAGGTTTAGGTTGTGGTTTTTACCCGAGTTTGGATTTTCACCTAAATATCCTTTATGTTTTTGTGATTGCCATTTTTATGAGATTGTTTATTACATTTCCGCATTTCATTTTATATCACGTAAATCTCACCCCCTTCCGTCAGAACTCACATAAGCAAATTTAAAATTTTAAAAATATTTATAGGCAACAATTTCATTTGCAAATTTAAATTTATAGGCAAAATTAATTTACAAAATTTATTTCATACAAGTTAATTAGAATTAAATTAACAAAAAAATGAAAAACAAGAGGGTTGCAAGGAGGGGAGCTACAACGGCGGGGGAGGGGGGGAGGGGAGTGAGTGCAATGGCCAATAGGGGCACAGGTTGGGGGCGTGATGCACTTGGGGAGGAGGCACAGGCGGGGAGGCCGTCGATAGACATGGCAATCGATGAGGGGGAGGGGGAGCGTCGGACGGAGGGGGAGTTGGAGGTGAAGGAGGAGGAGGTCACTCGGTGGGGGGCGCGGAGAGATCAACGACGCGGTCGATGGCACACTAGCAGAGGAGCTCGATAGACGAGGGCACAACGACGATGACTTCGAAGGAGTCGGGCGTAGAGGAGTTGGTCCTGAGGGAGAAGAGAAGAAAGGCGATCAGTCTTGTCAAAAATATCTCTAAAATTGGCAACGGTTTCCAAAATAACCATCGCCAAATGAAATTATTGGGCACGTGCTTAGCAACGATTTTGTTTATAATCGTCCCCAATTTAATTTAAAATATCATTTTCGTGGACATCAGAGTTTAGAGGGATGCATCTTTTCATTAGACATTGGTGACAATTTTCAAAATAACTGTCGCCAATTACTAAATATTTCACTTATAGTGCGCAAAAAGCTACTAGCAATAGTTATTTGTAAAATTGTCCCTAAATGTTACCCCGAGAACTGTGAATCATAAGTTTAGTGGGGGGAAAAGGGAGGAGATTTTAGACAACGATTACTTATATAACTATCCCTAAAGATAATAATTAGCGATGATTTTATAACCATCACCTACCAATCGTCGTAAATCACACATTTGTAATAGTGCTACATGCCATGATCTCCAGTGGGGCCTCACCAAACTCAAACATTTCCAAAAAAATATTAATATTGCTCTTTCAGGAAACATAATCAAATTTTGGGGCCTAGGTTGACCCATGGGTCAACATGCAAGAGATCTTTGATACGAATATGGATAAGGATACAAATGAGATGGTATATAGATATGGATACAATAATATTGCATCTAATGAAGGGTTAATCATTGATGTATAAATTTTAAAAATAACAATAGGAAGAATTAAATATTTTTAGTACTGAAATAACATTTACTCATTGTTATTAAGCATCTAAGCTACAACGCAACAAAGTAGTAGAAATATTCTAAATCTTTTAGCCCTAGATTAGTGATTTAAATGTTGAGGTAGGAATGCAACTAATTTACTCAATTAAATGATAAGAGGCAGAAACAAGATCTGAAAAATCACATTACATAAGCTCATAGCTAGCGATATTCAAGGCCTATGGCCTACTGTATTTGAAGCATGGGGAAGCTGCTTTTGATCTATCCATATAACCAACTATGGTCTCCCATAATCGGCTATAGTTGTAAGGTTTGTCATTGACAACCACCTTTATGTTGATCATAATTTTCATGCTTGTTTACACTATGTTAAACATTTGATTAGTTGAAAATAGCTGATTAAACATGAGAAATGGGTGGATCCACATATATTCATATGGAATTTCAAAGAAGATAGGTTACAACGACTTTTTCACATGAATAGGGGTTAATTGTGACGGTAGGAATAGCAATTGAGCATATAACTGGCTATTGGAAGTCAAGGATGATCCTATATAAATAGCTCAAGGATGTGTGGATCGAAGAAATCACTCATAATTTGAGTGATTTTGGAGAGAGGGCTTGGAGAGTAATGTTTAGGTTCCAGATCAAGAATAAAAAACTCTGTAAATTCGGAAGGTGGAATGCTACGATTTTGGTATTTTTAGATGGCTCCATCGAACTTTAATTAGAAAGGTAGATAGGAGAAAAAAAAAGAAGAATTTCATTATTTATTTGCTAAACATTGGCTTTGGCATATTTTGAGATTGGAATTTCAATTCATTTATGAACATGTATGAGTTTTGGTGTAATCTATATATAATTTCAAGTTTGGCATAAGTTTGGAGGGATGGCTATGTAGTTTTTTACTAGAAGGGTGTGACGTAATTATTGTCAAAATAAAATAAATAATCTCACAAAAAATCAATCGCACAAGTACACAAGAATTTATAGGTGGAAACCCAAACCGGGTGAAAACCACCACCTAACCCTCTCGAGTTAGGATTTTCCGATCAACCAAGTTGATTAAAATCCACTAAACCGAATCACTTTAAACGAGGGTGATTCAACCTCAATACAACCACGCTACTTAAACGAGGATAGCGTACCTCAACCCCTTCTCTTCACGAGAAGGATTTTATCTCGCGAAGGAGACGGGAATTCGCAAAGCGAATACCCAACCAAATAACAAAGATAAAATAAACAAATAATCTTATATAGCCAACAAAGTAATTATAAACCTAGCTTCTATAGGAATTAGGAAACTCCCCTTTGCAAGGAGAGCGTCGAGTTGATGACGCGGTGCGTGAGCCACGTGACGACGCAACTTCGCTCTTGTGAACAACGGCGGGAGAGCGGGTGCGCAACAGCTTGATGCTCTCAAGAGAAAGGAACTTGAGCTTGGAGAGCAAGAGCTAACTAGGACACAAGAGAGTGGAAAGTGTATTACAAAGTGTTTCTTGTGTATCTTGGTCTCTCTCGGTGTTTCTTAGTGTGTATTTGTGTTGCAAAGGTTCTCCTCAATTTATAGAGGCCTTAGGAAGGCTTTGGAAGGCTTAAGAAAGGTTTTATAGCCGTTGGGAACAAAGTCCAAGAGAATCAGCCCGAAATCAGGAACAATCATTGCTCTGACAGGCTTATCAGACGTCTAATTATGGAATCAGACGTCTGGAAGACCACTTTAAGACGTCTGATTTCATGGTCAGACGTCTAATTTTGGGCGGGTCTCTTCCTGACTTGGATCAGATCTAAACAGGGTTCTAGTGCAAGTCCATCAGACGACATATAGGACGTCTGGAAACCTACTTTTTCTGTGGGAATGGATTTCCAAACGTTGCAACGGCTAGAAAATCTCTGAGAAGAGATTTTGGGTCAGCCGAGGCAAAACGGTCATTTATCATACGTCTGGAAAGTCATATGGACGTCTAATAAGGCTCTAACGGTCACATTCTTGAGTGTTTGTTAAGCCAGCTAACGGTCCACTAATTGGACGTCTGGCAAATCCATTAGACGTCTCCTAAGACGTCTGGTCTAAGGTCTGGACGTCTGATTTCATCAGACAGAACTAACTATGTCCAGCCTAATAGTTATCAGACATCTGAATCAACAGTTAGACGTCTTAAAATACTTTATCAGACGTCTGATTTTGGAATTAGACGTCTGGAAATGCTGTTTGAACCCTATATTGGTTTTCTAAGTGTTTTACAGAAAATCGAAGTATCCTAGGGTTGTGCGGGTGTTCCTAGGACTATTGTTAGGGTACTTTGAGGCTCTTTAACATAAATCTAAGTAACAAAAATAAAGAGCAACAGAAATAACGAAAAATACAAGGAGTACAAGAGAAGGAAATCTATCATATTCTTCATCTCCTTCCTTCTTTAATCTATCGCTCCTCGCGAATCTCCTCTGTTTTCCATTAAGCTCGTCCAATCCGTCCTGGATGCGAGCTTGAATTCCGTCTAAACACGTCTACATTTGTAATTGACCTGAAATCTAAGACTCCAAGTGCAAATGTTAAATAACACGTGTTTTGTTATCATCAAAACAAATGATCGTGGTGCTTTAGCACCAACAGGCTACCGACCACTTTAGTCACCTCTTACTGGATGGCAATAAGATTTAGAAAGCATTTGGCTAAAGGATAACTCAAGGGTTATCTCTTAATCAAAAGAAAATTAGAGGAACTCAAAAGATAAAATTTGTTTCACTTTACTAATAACATCAACATCAATATACATTAAAATATATCTACTTGAATATAATATATCTATTAAAATATATTCGTTATAGTACGTCAATCTATTTACATCTATATTATAATATTAAAAAATCATTCACTAACATCACATCATACTACCAATCATTTTATCCTATCATACCACAACCAAACACCCCACAACTTACCCCAACAATACTTTATCGTGGTAAAATCCTTATTCTTTTGCCAAACGTAACCTTAATGTGAATCATTCAACTCATTGAAAATTCATGTTTTAAACTTGATTCATCACCTCTAGGGTTGAGGTCCAACTTCTAATATTAAATGGAAACAATTTTTCAAGGTAGAGAAGAAAGTTTGGATTGCACCGAGGAGAAATAGATTGAACCAAATTAAATTTCAACTTTAGTTATGACCAAATTTGAAAGAATTGACAGCTTACATGAAGTGCACATTCAATCCTAAAGACAAAATAATGTTTGCACTGTCTTTCATTAAAGAGATATTCTAATGAATGATATAGTCTTCTCATCAAGACCAAAAGAAGACTCCAATACAGCAAGGGTTGTAAGAATAATTAAAAGATCATGTTCTATAGTTAAAAGATATATATATATATATATATATATATATATATATATATATATATATATATATATATATATATATCACTGAACATTTGCACTCATACATTCAAATTGTAAGTTAATTCCAGACTTCAATCATCTAAATAAAATCCGACTATGATTTGCTACCGGTCAGAGCTGAAGTTTTGCTTATAAACAAGAAATTATCCTACAAATTATCTATTTCTTCATTTATATTAGTATCCACATGAGATTGTGCAACTGAAAATTGCATTGTACTAATGGTTGGTCTGTATTTCTAAAAAGATGTGTCAAAAGCATTTGACATTTTCTCACCATGTCTCCAACTTTACCGGAAACAAAAAGTTTCTTGCAATAGTATTGCATAATGTAACTTTACAATGCACATCTAGAACTGTGGCACAAAATGAAAAATCAAAATCACTTCGTATTCATTCCAATACTCTGTCAAATTTATCTTATACCTCCTTCGTCAATTTCAATTAAGAAGGAGAGTGTACCATTCACTATATACCTCCAACAAAAGTATATGAGTATTCCTGCCAACACCTTCAAAAGGAGATAAAAATACTCAAATCCTTCTATTTTTGTTCCGTAAATATAATACTTCTCATGGTCTGATCTCATTCAACAACATGCTTAAAAATAACTTTACATATAGCATGCAATATGGCCAAATATAAGTGAGCTTTTATATAATAGATATGTCCAACCTAAATTGCTAATTCGTTTATAGGTAAAAGGCTTTCTTTGCAAGATCAAAACTCTTTTGCCTTTTGTTAAGGACTTTTCAATATACTACATTATATCACAATCTCTATCAAAAACAAGACTAACATTTAAGCCTAAGTGTACAGTGGGACATAGAAAGTATGCAAAGCATTACGTGTAAAAAAAGGTTATCCTTACTTGCAGCATCGAAAGAAATCCTCTTTCCAAAATTAACAATTAATCATCATACAAAGTGTTATTTATGTTGATGTTAGGTATTAATTAACTCAATTTTGATGTTAACAAAATAAGTCATTTTGATTTGACAACTTTATTTGATAATATGTAAAATTTAAAAATGATGATGATGTAAAGAAAAGGTAAAAAATGATGGTACAAGATGATGGCTACTTCAATTCAAATGTGAAGAGCCCATGATTCTTGGAGAAGCTAAGAATTATTTTCTATTTTTTTAGAACAAATGTGAAAAGCCACTGCACTCCACACATTTGCTGCAATTCTTAGGATTTGTAAATTAAAAATAGTTAAAAAATCTTTCAAAATTCATTTAAAATAAACATTAATTGATTAGGAATGTTTGGAAAAAGTTTAGAAGGCTTGTTATCAAGTTTGAGGTTAACTAATCGATTAATTTTTCATTTTTAAGCCTTGTGCACTTCTATTGGAAAAATTAAATGATTAAAATTTTCTCCATTAATTGATTAATTTCTAAAATGATACCTTTACTAGTGTGCATAATTAATTACAAGAGAGATTATTTTTAGCTTTTTGAAATCTTTTACATCTTTTCAATATGACATCTTTTGGTTTTGAACTCCAACAACCCTATTTTGAATTTTAATGATTCGTAATGGTTGTTTCACTTCTACAAATATCTCATGAAGGTTTTGAAGCAATACACACCATTTCTTTCAAGTGTTATTGATCTCAAACATTTTTAGAGAATTCTTACTCAGGAAAAAATTTATTTTTATACTCCACTTGCAATAAGCTTCCATACTTTGCTTCCCATACTCTAAACTTTGATTTTTCTATTTAAGGGAGTATAAGTGAGTATTTTGATTAAGTCCTATTTACATAGATTTACTTTGTATAAATTATTGGCTCTTTAAGACTTGTAATTTTGTAATTTTCATTTTTTATGTTCTTACATGTCTAAGGTGTAGGCTTCCTAATTTCTCTTAAGAAGAGGAACAAAACACCTTCTTAAGGGTATTCAAGAAGGAGAGATTGTAATTGAGGTGCATGACTCTCAATTTAAGTGGTATAATAGTGATTTTTGCTAGAAAGCAAGGGCAAAATCCTAAGTAAGGATAACTAAGTAGAGATTTTTTGCGTTTTAGATTTCCTTTCTAAATAATTATGTCAATTGTGGTTTTATTATTGTGTTGTGATTGTAAATTGTTTTTTATTTTTATTTAGCACAAATCACCCCTTCTTTTGTATCAATTTCAATTTACGCATATAAAAATAACTTATGTGCATTTTTCAACGAGCCAAAAGCTTTCCTAATTAATTAGCAATGCAAATTCCATCAAATGATGGTGGTAATGCTTGAATTGCAAAATGCATTTATGCAACCTCCAATTGAAGTTAATGAAATTAGCAATTGCACACATATATTCTTCTTTAATTTATTACCTTTTTCAATTATTAGTTACTAAAGGCATGCCACTAGGCACCTTTGTAACATCACCCTCAAATTTTTTTTCTTTTCACATATAAAAAAGGTATTTGCCTTTTCAAAATTTGTCTTCCAAATGGCATAAATTTAGGAATTTCTTTGAGAAGCATTCACTTAAATCTTTTGTCCTCCACAATGATGAATAGATGTATTCATCTCACATAAACAAAAATATACTTTCCAAGACTATTATTATCAAACTTACAGCTGCAAATGGCAACAATACCTTCTTCTCCTTTTATAATATAAAGCTTATAAAACTCATTAACATTTAAGAGCAATGCATTGCCTTTTATGTGATGTTTTCATATGAGATATGACATTGCTGCATTTTTCTCTAAACAAATTACCATAATATCTACATTTGGCAATAAGAACAAATGAGAAAAAGTTAATATATATTCGAAAAATAATCAACTAATGGCAGAATAATTTCCCACAAAAATAGCTCCCTAGGAATGTTTTTTAGAGAGTGAAGTTTCATTCATATCTTTCATAAGGACTATTCATTAAGATTTCATATGTATATGTGTCATAGAGAAGAATATACCTCTTTCCTTGCTTTAAATCTATTCTTGAAGAGCTATGTAGCAAAATAATCGAAGTCACCTTCCACTTTCTCTTTTGTGGTGCCCTTCATTTCTTCTTTAGCCTCCATATGTACCTATCCATATTTGAGCAAATCTTCTAAATCTTGAGAGCTATCTCTAAATTTTTTGGAGTGAAGACTTTCACAAGTTTTCTATCCTTCTCCGGCAACTACCTTTGATGTAGATCGAATCTTCCTTAAAGAATGTTTCAACGACATTATGGAGCATGTTACTTCTTTCACAGGGATGAAAAAGTAAGAAGCCCATAATTCTTACTAGTTGGGATGAAAAAGTGGGAGTACTAGTTGGGAAAATTCTTCTTTGTTGCATCATTTGCTTCTTTGAACTACCTGGCCAGACGTACTTTCTTTCTTATGCAGGTAGGAACTTTCACCTCTATTGATTTTTTAGAACGACAAGGAGATGGGGTTTAGGGATTAACTAGCATGCTCAATAGGCTTAGGTTAAGAATGTGTACAACAACCTTAAATGCATAAGCCCCCTCCTTCCCTAGAAAAGCCTTATGATGTAAAAGATTTCATTATTTTTTGTGATATTAACAACATTTTATATCCAATTTGCATTTTAGTGGGTTAGTAATTGACCATATATAGTCTGAATGCTTCTTGTTGTTTACTTGAAGAACAGCAATCAAGGAATCGACTATGGCGAGGACATCTCTTCCACTTTGGCGGAGGAAGGATCCCCCAAGACCTCCCACCTAAAGAGTACCATCGTCAAGCGTTAGACATGCTCGCTTGATGACAGAAAGGGATGTCTACCCTCGCTTGAGTCGGACCACCCAAAGAATTGCAATCGGACAACAAGTGCCACATCTATGGACATGATCTTTGGCATCAACACTAACTCCAATCAAATGGACAACACCCAAACGGACCCCTTCCAGGCTACCCTAGCCATCTCGAGATGAGGGATTGGGTCCCCCACCAAGAAGCCGAAGGCCATCACCTCCATGTTCCAACACTATAGATCCAGGCCACCACAACAACCCTCTACTAATCACCATCATGGTGGTCGACTGAAATCAACCTTGGCTACTAGTGAATAAGAGAAGCGATGTCAACGTCCTCTTCCTCCATACCTTGACTCAACTAGGGTTCGAGGAAAAGGACCTCACCCCATCTCACTACCCAATGGCAGGGTTCAGTAATCACAAAGAAATGCCCAAAAGAGAAATCGACCTCTCTATAACTCTCTGACCTCACGGTGGCTAATTGTTCCACCATCTTTGACAAAATCGTTGGACGTCCCTCCATGCAAACCTTCATGGTGATTGCTTCATCATACTTTCAGATGATCCAATTTCGCTCCCCTGCTAGGATTGGCATCGTCCGTAGTGACCAATCAGCCGAGTAAGAGCTTCTTCGCCTAGAGATGGAGCACATGATCTAGCAAGGTACTCTCATATCCTAGAAATGGGGAAAGAAGATGACAACAATCAATGCCCTCACCAAGAGACATCCCTCAGCAGAAGAGCTATCAAGATCAATGTAGCCGAGGTCAACAACAATGATGGTACAGCTCTACCCTGATGATTCGGCAAGAATGGTCTACATCAGCACTAATCTTGATGAAGACCAAGTGGAACGAGGACCTACTTCAATTGCTCAACCAGAACTCTAACATTTTAACCTAGTCCACCTAAGATTTGTCAAGCGTATACTCCTACGTAATTAAGTAATTGTAATGACCCGTTACTTTTTTTGCCTTTTAAGACGTCTGAAGTTTCAGTCAGACGTCTAGACACGTTTCCAGACGTCTGAAAGTGAGTTTTTTGTACTGCACGGTGTGCTCTGCGTGCGGGCGACGCGCAAAGACCCTCTCTCTCTTTTGCCCCTCACCTAAACCTTAACACCCCTCTCCTATATATGCCACACTCTGCGTCGGACGGGGAGGTGCTGGCCGGTACTCTCCTCGTGACTGCTGTTCTCCTCCTCGCACCTGGTAACCGCGGCCTCCTGCACGCCCTCCAGTACTCTGCGCGGGGAGTATCTGCTAACCCCCTGCCCTAGACGGGCAATCCCTCCTGATGTGGCTCGGCTGGCCACACTGGTAACAGAGGGGAACCCGACTCCCGCCCTTAGTGGGTCCCTGCTGTCGGCTGGGCGGGGGTTCGGTGCTGGCGACTGGCCCCTGTCGAGGGCCCCCAAAGGCAACTGATGGCCCTGCAAAACGTGACGGCTCTCCTGCGGACGCCACGTGTCTCCTCTCTCGCTGACCCTGTGAAAAGTCTGGCTGAAAGGGCCTCTTCCGCCCGCCGTCAGTGTCTCGCGCGAACGGGTTGGTCTCCTCATAAGTCATAGCTGCCTCTACCACCCTCGAAAACGTAGGCAGCTTCAGGGGTTTGACATACCCCCTGATCGCAGGCCGGAGCCCCTCGGTGAACCTCCAAAGGCGCTCCTCCTCTGTGGCTACTGCTGTCGCTGCAAAGCGGGATAGCTCCAAGAAACACATGCGGTACGCGCTCACAGTCATCGTTCCTTGGCGGAGAGTGTGGAACTCCCGCCTCCTCTGGTCCTGCCATGTCTGGGGAAAGTACTGCTCGCAGAAGAGGGTGACGAACTGGTCCCAGGTCGAGTCGTCCCTCTCCTGTCCCCGGACCGCCCTCCACCACCTGTGTGCCGCACTCTCCAGCTGGTACGTGGCAAAGGCCACGCGGTACTCCATCGGGGGGCGAAGGGTGTCGAAGATCTTCTCCAGCTGCTCAAGCCAGTCCTCTGCCTCGGTCGGGTCCTCATCCCCCTTGAAGGAGGGGGGCTTCAGCTTCCGGAACTGTCCGAAAAGCTCGAAGTGGCGCTGCAGTGGAGGTGCTGGTGCACCTCCAGGCGAAGGTGCCTTGTGCACAGAAGTGTTGAAGGAAGGTGGGGCCGGCAGTGGCCCATCCCCTCCCCCGTGTCCAGCGCCGTGTTCGTCGTGTGGTCCCACAGAGGACTCTCCCTCTGTAGCCCCAGGAGGAGGCGCTCGGGGCGGTGGGTGGAGCTCCTCTCGTACAATGTCCCGTATCAGCCGGGCAAGGTCCTGGGCCTGAATGCCCGGGAGTGGTGTCTGGTCCAC
Organism: Thalassia testudinum; assembly: GCA_037157565.1. Taxonomy (NCBI): domain Eukaryota; kingdom Viridiplantae; phylum Streptophyta; class Magnoliopsida; order Alismatales; family Hydrocharitaceae; genus Thalassia; species Thalassia testudinum. Next base: position 16,326,944 of record JAZHRO010000077.1, on the reverse strand, counting down.
CGAGACGTCGACAACGGCACGCCCACCTCGCCGACCTCGTCCTCGGCCGCGCCCGCGACCAGTCTCGCCGGTCCCGTGACGAGGCATTTCCTACAAGGAGACGTGAAACAAAACGAAATACGTCAGTACGAAACAGTACCTAACGAAAACGTCTAAGAGTTCATGTCAAAAGATATGTTGTGGTGGCTACTCTAGTTATAGACATGTGAATTGGTTATTTTCCAGTCAGTTGATTCACTTCTCGGGACGACCTTGCTCTGATACCATCTTGTAACGACCCGATTACCGAGTCCCTACGAGACACGAGAATCGGACCGACTCGACTAATCCCAAGACCTGGTCGTCCAACAAGGAAGTACCCAAAAGAGCAGTAAAATAAACCACATTCAGCACGAATATAACTAACAGTAAGAAAATACAGCAGTAAGGAAAGAAACCACTACACTATATACCACCACAACAGTAGAACAACATTCATAACATAATATGAAACTGCAGGTAAAGAAAAGTACAGCGGTAACAAGAACTACTCACTACAGTGGAACCAAAAAGAGGTACAAGAGAACAGTGGTAACTCTACTGGACCCTACTCGGCCCAGCGTCCTCTGCAGCCGCCGACCCTGGCTGCTCAACACCTGATCCTGAAAGGTAACGAGTGTAACACGTCAGCAAAACGCTGAGTAGAGTGGCAACTAAAATAGTAGAGTGTACAATAGCTGTTATGTTCTGTTACTTTCGTTATTTATGTCTTTCTATTGTCTCATAATTTATCTATTTCTCAGATCCTTCACTTGATCTCGAATGTTCCTCGTGGGAACGATCTTGATTGCAGTCTTTTCCGAACAGTAAAAGTAGCACGTGGTGCTCTCCTGGCCGGGACAGTCCCTCGTGGTGATCCTACTCTCAGTCAACCACCCTAGGGTCACGGACAGACGTAACGGTGACTACGGCACGCGCGATAAACGTACAGGTAGCTAACTCGCATTGGCACGCGGTCAGTCGTTTCCGTTAATGGGTGAGCCCAAAGCACAGCACGGAACCAGTACAGGGCAGAGCCCTCTCAGTAACAGGGGTCCAACCCCTCCACAGTAACCAAACAGGGGCCTTGCCCCTTCACAGTCCGCGCACCCTCGCCTGACTACCCTGGTTTGCCCAGTGGGCCTAACAAGTCGGTGTAGGAGGCTAGCAGAACCCCGGGGCCCGTGGGGTAGCTAGTACCTCCCTACACTAGTAGCTCTCCTCGGTACTACGTACACGAGGGCCAGCAAGTCGGCACAAAGTGGCCAGTCCTAGCCTCGGGTCCCTGAGGGGGCTGGCTCCGCTCTGCACTAAACAGGTACAGGTACTTCCCTTGGTACTACGTACCCAAGAGACAGCACACTACCACGTCTTTCTTTCTCAGTTCCATTCCTTTCTCTTTCCAGGAGTTCCACTCCTAATTCCCCGTAGGGTTCCAGCTCTTTTAACTCAGAACATCTGGGTTTCACTTTCCAGTTTCACGTTCTTACAATCCATGTTCTCAATCACGTTTATTTATTCATAGCAGGCAGCTGTTAATTCAATTCACAGGCAGCTATTATTTCCTTTCCACATTTTCCAAGACTGCAGTATTCATATATTCCATTAGTTCTTCCCATCCTAGGATTCATGCCATACCCTAGGATCTATCATACAATCTAGTTTTCCAGCCCTAGGATTCATGCAACACCCTAGGATCTACCATTCATTCTAGTTTCTCATTCCTAGGATTCATGCAATGTCCTAGGTGTTATTTATGGTTCCATAATTTAACAGATTATACCAATAAACTTAAAAGCCACTCTACCGGTTACAACAGGAGTACTGGGGCCGTGGTCGGGAATCCCGCGTGCCTCTGCAACCCCCAAGACTGCAACGGAACGGGGTCCTATCACAAGGATCAAACACAAGGAGTTTCCCAAAATAGTATATAGCTACTGTAGACGGGTAGAGGATTTAATTCCGAAAAGCACGCAACTCGAAACGCGGAAAATGGACTCCGAATGGGCCCTAAACGGGTCGAAAACGACAAAACAGTGCAAAATCAGACGTCTTGAACCTCTTCCAGACGTCTTAAAAAGTGGATCAGAGGTTACCTTTGCTCTGCGTGGTCTCTCAGACGTCCAGAAGCCTGCGGGGGCGTCTGGCCTAGTTCCCAGACATCCGATGGTCACCCCGGACGTCTGGAAGTCGCTCCCGTTGTCTGGCACTGCAGCCAGACGTCTGATTCGCGTTGGATGCGAATCTCAGACCCTGCACGTACCCATTTCTCTCTCTCAGTACGGACGGTTGTAGGAAAGGAAGAAGGTATGAAAATAACTTACTTACCAGATGTCTTCCCAGTTGTCTGGTTGGAATCCCAGACGTCTGATTTTGGAAAAATTTCCAGAACCAGAGCACGACTCGCCCTCTACTCGCGACGCTCGGCCGCGTCGCGTCTCGTCCGCCTGCTGGTCGAGCTGCAGCAGGTCACTCCGTGCCCGTTGCGCCCCCACCGGCCGGCTCCCGCTGCCCCGGCAGGCTCGAGCCTTCACAGTCGACGCCTCCTCCCTCACGCAGCACCTCCTCCTGCACCCACCGCGGCTGTCGCCGTCGCCGCTCGCTCACGCTCGCACTTGCGCACCGGCTGGAAGGAGAAGAGGAAGGGGGAGGAGGTGAAGAGAGTGAGGGAGAGGGCGTGGCGTTTTTAAAGCCGCGCGGGGAGAGAGAGAGCGACGGCGCTGCACCTATGGTCGCAGGAGGAGAGAGGGAAAAAGAGAGAGGAAGACGGTTGCAGGTCTGCGTGCGCCTGCGCGCAGACGCAGTCCCGCGTGCCACCGAAAATAGATTCCAGACGTCTGGAAGTGGTTCCAGATGTCTGGGACACCTCCCAGACGTCTTAAAAAAACGTCTTGAGTGCGTTCGTAACACTAGACCTCCACTAGGGTCACCCTAGTTCATTATTAGGTGTATTAATCTGAATTTATTCTCGTTAATGGGCCCAACCAGACCCACATAGACCCACGCACAGTGTATGGCCCCCGGCTTATGCACTACACCCAGTCATGCTCATAACAAATCAAGAGGTAATGGGATGTAATGGTTATTCGCACCCCGCGTTGTGATGACTGCAACGCTAGCGTCACGAAAACATTTTATTTTATGTCGCCTGCTCCAAAAGCCACAATGTGGCGCTAAAGGGAGCGCCAATTGGTGATGCAACAACGTATAGTTCCATTCTGATGTAGCAACTTTGGCCCTTGAATTGAGGGCCATAATTTATTTTAAATTAAAAATAAATTATGCCATTGTAAAGCCCTTATATAGTGCTACATAATTATATAATTACTTTACAAAAATAAGTTAGTTTATTATATAATAAAATTAGATAAAGTTGGCTATTTATACACATTAAATTAGAGTTTAATTCGTTAATTAAAGTTTAAATTAGTTAATTAATCATCAAATTGACTTAATATAGTATTAATATACATAATAAATTATTTATTCCATATTTTTATGATATTTTATAAACTTTATTTTAATTTATTTACAATTAAATATTGGTTTATGACGGTTTTACATATAAATAAACTATAAATACTATAATACACTAAGTGTATACTGTATTATAGTATTTATAGTTTATTTATATGAAAAACCATCTAAAACATGTATTTACTTGTAAATAAATTAAAATAAAGCTTCTTAAATATAATAAACATCTATAATAAATAATTTATTATACATATTACTATGTATTAAGTCAATTGTATGATTAATTAACTAATTTATACTTTAATTAACAACTTAATACATAATTTCATATGTATAAATAGTAAACTTTACCTAATTTAATTATATAATAAACTAACTGGTAACGGGTTTTTCAACCATGGCTAATCTTTGTTCGTTTTAGTGCTTATTACAGTAATGTTGTTATAGTGTAAAATAAGATAGCTACAGTTGTCGTTACTATCAAAATTTACTCAGAAATAGTTTGGTTTCCCGAGGTCGAACTCAGGGAGCTACTAGAATTTTAGAAGTACTGAGTTTTCTTTATTACAAAAATAAGAGAGAGAGAGGGAGAGATAGATTTCGGTTTTTGGTTTCTTCTTCTTCTCTTCTTTCTCTCTTTGCTTGTCTTCTTCTCTTCTTTGGCTTTTCTTCAGCTGCAGTGTCTCTATGGGTCTTCTTCTTCCTGTTGCCTTCAATTCTTCTTCTGCTTGTCTTCTATTTCTTTTCTTCTTCAGTTCTTCCTATTTCTCTTTTCCTGCGCAAAGTCTTCTTCTGCTTCTTTCTTTCTTTCTTCCTTCTCTTTTCTTTCTCTTCAGTTGCGGAGCCTTCTCTTTTCTTCTTCTTCCTCTCTACTTTATCTCTTCTGAAGTTGCATCTGTCGTCTGATACCGCAGTCAGACGACTTAAACGGCGGTCTGCTACAGTGCTTCCTTTTCTTCCTTCACTGCTTCTTCTTCTTCTGTTCTTTGGCGAGCCTTCTTCTTCCTCTGCTTCTTTTCTTCTTTGGTCTCCTGCCTTGCTCAGCTGCAAGGCTTCTTCAGGGTTTCTTCTTCTTCTGCTCCTCTTCTCCTTCCTGCGGCTAAGTGTTGAGTCTGCCTCCTTCGCGCCCTGTTCCTGCACAGGGCATAGCAAAACCTAACCCTTCCCTCTACCCGCACGTCTCTCTCTCTGTAAACCGCTCACAGGAAGCTCTACCAGAGCTGGGTTAACGGGTCGGGTTGCGTAACCGGGACCAGGCGCACCGGTGTGGGTGGTGCGCGAGGAGTGCAGGGTAGTGTCGGGTCGCGGATCCGCCAGGTTCGCGAGATGAATTTGCGGACGAGGCGGGTGATGGGTGAGCGACCTCACCCCAGGTGCGTTCGAAGGCAACCAACCGTATACACAAAAATAATTTAAAGTGGTGCGGCGATTTGAAGACTCACGATGTGGGACTAAACTTTGTCCCTTCTTGCGCTTGCTTGCAAGAAGGATGCGACCTCGCCTCAGCAGCAGCATCCTCGTTTCCCTTCGCAAACCAGCTGCCTGCCTTCACCCGAGTCTTCCCAATTCGCCTCAGCTGGAGTCCTGAAGCTTCAAGGCCTAGAGCTCGCTTGGAAGCTCCTTGCATCGTCACCAATGGCGGCGAGAGCTGAAAGTCTGTCTAACACAAATAGGGCCTCTCGGTCTATTCAAACCACAAGGGAACCTTCGCCGTGGCACAGCGAAGGTAGTGCGGGGTGTAGCAGGTCGCGGGGCGGTGTATGGCGGCAGCCCTAGGTCAGACTGCAACCGAAAAAGTGGGTTTGATCGGGGGTGTGCTGTGGAGGTGTGGAGTGGAAGAGGAGGGGCGGAGGGTGTTTGGTGAAGTGAGGCGGAGCTTTTGGGACAGTTGGCGAGTCGTATGAGGTTGTGGGATGACAGGGATGACTCGCCGGAGAGTGACCGGAGGTGGGGAAGATGAGGGTGGTCAAGCGTGGTCGTAGGACGATCAAGCAAATTAAGTTGGGGAAAAGAAAGAGGGGAGGAAGGGAAGTAACTGTAACCGACCTATGGGGACGAAGGGGGGCCGGAGCGGTGGCAGCCGTACCGACTGTCGCCGGAGAAGAAACACCCAGAGGGATAGAGCGGCGACGAGGAAGAGGGCAGGGAGGCGCGCGCTTGGTGCGGCGCAACGCGGGAAATTAGGAGAAGGTGGCTCTGCTGCTGGTATTGCAGCAGAGCGACAAGAAGGAGGAGGAGGAGCTGCTGGAGCTGGTGGGTTCCTGTCGGAGTGGAGAGAGAGGAAGGGTTGAGGGATTCTCCGTCAAGACCGAGTTGGGAGAAACGGCTGGCGACACTGGTCTTTATAAAGGCGGTGGCGGAGGGGCGGACGCACACTGGCGACGTGCGTCCCTCGTCGGAGTATGGTCGGAGACAAGACCCATACCTTCCGGGCGTTCGCACGGAAGGTGTGGGTGTTGTCAGGTGGCATGGCCGAGTCCCTGCGATAGCAGACATCGCAGGGAACTCCGCGTTCTCTTTGCAGGACGCTTCCCTCACCCTGCGCGGCACCATGCTCCGCGCAAAGTCATCGGAGCATGGTGCTGTGCAGAGACTTGCAGGAGGGACCAAAATGCAAAGAATGAAGAGGAAATTAGGGGCCAAATGCAAGGATTTCGGAAGTTGAGGGTCAAAAGGTAAATGATGAGGACCAAATTGCAAAGTCGGTCAAGGAGGTCTCTTCTTAAGCTCAAGTTTTTATACATGAATAAGTTGGATCTAAGGATTTTAATGGTGAATTTTGTTTCTAGGTCAGACCATTTTTGACTGGTCAATTTACGTAAAAATCCAAATTAAATCATTAATTGGGCATGGTTCTCAATGTAGGTCAAAATGGATTTCTAAGGCCAAATTGAAGGTTCTAAACCCTAGAGATTATTTTTATATGAATTTTAAAGGATTTAGTTGATTTTTACCCTACATCGAACCACGTGAATTGAAGTGGGTTTGTTTTAGGGTTACAGAATATCATTTAATTCCCTGGAGTTGCTGTAGCCCTTGTTGGATCAGATCATCCCACTTTCCTTCTTATTAGGTTAGTTTGACCTGTGTTTGGATCCTAAGTTACCCTGCTTGCAAATTGTGTTGGTGAAATTACATTTTTACCCCTTATGACTTGTTTTCTTCTTAACCTCAGAATTCTCTGAGTTAAGCCTTTCTTTGAGTTATGTAGGAGCTTTTTCTTGCATACCTAGGTTAGATTGTGCTAGTTAGGGTTCATGATGAGGTTCTCATCACTAACTTATTTTTGTAAAGTAATTACATAATTATATAGTCCTATGTAATGGCGTTGTAACCCTATAATTTAATTTTAATTTATATTAAATTATGGCCCTCAAATCGAGGGCCAAAAATCGGCTAATCAAACATGCACCTGTACGTAGCAACGCTCAATTGAGCTCTCCCAATTAGCGCCACATCGTGGCTTTTTGAGTGGGTGACACGATTTAAATTGTTTTTGTGTTGTGGGCACTTCAGTCGTCAGGCGCCAGGTGCCCTTACATACCATTACCCTCTCTTCTTTCGATCTGATATGGCATATGGCATGATACTGTGAGCAATGCATGGGCAAGGGGCTGTGCACTGTGTGTGGGCCTGATTGGGCACATTAACAAGCATTGAACCAGATTTAAATGTACTTAATTAAGAATTAGGGTGGCCCTAGTAGAGTTCTAGTCTCACCCAGAAATGGGTGCTGTATGTCCCTCGAAAAGGTCGCTCACCCACATTAAACCCAATTTTTGGATTGAACCAAACCGGTCTGAAGAGCGAGTCCTAAGTGTTAAAAAAGAAAGAGAAGAAAGGAAAAAGAAAATCGACTTAGTGTTAACCCCCTGTGCCATATGTGTCTATGTATGTGAGTGTTATGTATGTGTTGGCTATGTGCGTTTTATCTGTGCGTATGTATATTTGTGTGTATAATATAAGTATAGTATAAATACATATTATGTAATTAAATAAAATAGGTAAATAAATAAATTATGTATACTGTAATATATATGTATATAGTATATATGTGTATAAATAACTAAAGCTTTAGTGACAGATTCATCCGTCACTGTACATACCCATATATGTTAATATAGACAGTATTTTACCTTATATTATGTATATAATTTTACTAAGGTTTTAGCGACACTTATATATCTTACTATATATATTATATATGTTACTAAAGACATTAGTATGTATTATGACTTAGTATAGTAGATATTTTTGTACCTATATTTAGGTATTATCTATATTGGTTATAAATAATTAACATAGAGTAGTTATATATAGTTTTTTATGCTTGTTTATGTACGTATGTTTTCAAGTATTGTAATGTGTTTTAATTAATTCTTTTGTACATAATTAACTAATTCATGTAATTATTTAATTCTTTCATTCATTTTTGTAAATAAAATCAACATTTTTAGAATAAAAGAATGTTTTTGGACTTAGAGAGTGATCTATATTAATAATTGCCTCCTAGTGAACAATATGGAATAAACTAGTAAAAATTAAGTAAATGAATAAAATTGACGCAACATCAGTTTGTATTTGCAACACATACCACAACAACAACATTTTAAAATTCTTTTTTAGTGCAAACCGGTCGTCGACGATTATATTTTCAACCTTGGAATTAATGGGTTGGCCTTTAGTGATGCATGCAGTCATTAGTGAAGGCGAACATAGCCGATGGCACGCGTGGAAGGAGGACCTTCTAATAAAGATCCAAGGGTCGAGAGCTACTCACATCCGTGCTTCAGATCGCGCACATGAGCGCATGAGATCATGTGTTAAAAGGGACATTATTGGGAGCATGTGGGTCGGATGATGCTTAGCACACTGTGTGGCAACTTCATGTTCCCTCGATGATGATCGCATGACCAATTGATCGCGCCCACGTGCGCGGTGCGGATTTAGGTGCTCACGGGGGTTTGATCCTACGACCTTCCTTTGAGAGTGCCTTGCTTCACCACTGCACTGAGATTGTGGATGTCGAGCTGATGGCTATGACGGTGCACAATTTTGACTGTTGGATGGTGATCCAATGGTCGAGATTTGACAATATCGAGCTTTGAAGACGTGGCATGGCTTCTTCCTAGCTGTGGAGAGAGGATCTCAACCGATTGGATCTTGATCCAACGGTTAGGATGCGAGGGTGCAGAGCAGGAGGGGAAGCTGCGGTGGCCTGTGGGCGATCTTGGGTGGCTGGAATGGCACCACGTGGTGCCATCTGAGTCGTCCATCTTCTATTGCTTGTAAGTGGTATCACGGATGTCGGATTGAATTGATTTTTGCGTAGTTAGGCTACGATCGTCAATCCGAACCCATCCGTGTGGTTGGATTTATCATCTGAGATTCGAATTTTCACCACCTTGCCCCTTGGTCATCAATCTTCTGTGACTTGTAAAAGATGCTACGAAAGTTTGATTAGGGTGATTAAGGAGGTGTTGGACTCCAATCACCACCCTGACCACATCCGTACGACCAAATCTTCAATCTGAAGTCCAGAAATGTGTCGCCTTGTCCCCTAGTCATTAAAATAAGAAAATTAAAATATAATTTATACAAATTAATCTAATTGCATGATGATACTTGTTATGTAATATTTATAATGTTGGATGCTTCTATAAGCTTAGGAACACGCATAAATATACATTTAACCCTATATAAATATGTATTCATCAATGAACCACAAGCAATAGTGTATTATTTCCTTAGTTGTAACGAATGCACATCATTATCCTCATACCAAGATAGAATCTTCCATATGCCCTCATGTGTAAGCTATTAGAAAACCAAAGTGCTAAAACCCTCTAGAGCATCCAAGTCCTCCATTTGAAGGCTCAATGTTATAAACCTGAAGGGCCTCTCCATTGTTCACAACAAAAAAGTTGTCAATCCTAACCCTGTAGGTTGTTCGATATCTCTTCTGGGTGGTTGACCTACTTCCAGGACAATAAGGTATACTTTCCCGTTGGGGCATGCCCCTTCTTAACCTTATGAGGAAAAAGGTCGTAAAGTTGCTGAATAAGTCTACTGTTGATCTTATCCCAAGGTTATGGCAAATTCACACAAAAGCATTGAGAACACGTCATCGGTAACTTAGAGAATTAAAAAATATATTTACCAGATATGGAATTAAGTTCACATTTAATCTAAGCCAATCTCTAGCAACTTGTCAATAGAAATTTATAACTGATTTCCCATGTATGGTTGGTGACTGGATCGATCCACAGGGAGGCAACAAATTCACATTTTATCCGTTAGAAAATTAAACTAAAGGAAATATTCACAACTAACTAACAGCTAAAACACCAGGAGAGATTAATCAAACCAAATCACTTAGAGACAACTAAGATTATAACTAATTATTCATACTACTTACTTCTAACTAAGCTAAAGAAATCAGATAGGAAATATATACCAGAGTTATTTCTAACTACTCAACTAGCAAAATAAAGCATGATGAACCAAAATAGAAGCAACTAAAGAAAACTGAAATCAAGATCAAAACTTGCACAGTAGCACGTGTGACGTGCTTGCAACCGCACAGGAAAGGGGTAGATGGCTGGTGGTCGCTCATGCACCCTGTTGTTGAATGTGGGAAACAGATGTGGTTGCTGGTCAGCTCAAGAACTTACACGCAAGCTTGCACGCATGTTTTCTAGACGTGGCTTCAAGCATGAAGGGTTGCTGGATGGCGCTGGTGAGGCTATCCACACACGCGGGTGCACAAGGTGGTCTTGGCAGCACACCGCGCTTATGCACCCCTCGTGTTGTCACCTTGAGCTACGATGTGTCCTTGTACCACGTGTGGGGCACAAGGACGTGCACGATGGAGAGGGGTGACGCAGGCAATGATCGGCAGGAGGTCCTTCATGAAAAGGGAAGATGGTGGTAGTTGTCAGGAGATGTTTTCAACAATGCGGATGGCTGAGAGGGAATGGAGGAAGAAGGTGAGGAGTAGGTCTAGCCACTAGAGCCTACACCCCTCGATGGGAACCATTTGTGGTTCTTTGTAGCATAAGGGAGAAAACCCTCTTAGGGCCTACACACTCTTAGGGGGGAGGGGGGCTCTTGGTTATTGTGTGCTCCAGGTGCTCAATAAGGAGGCAAACTAATCGTGTGCCTTTGTGTGGAGAGAGTTATGGAACTGAGGTCGTGCATGGGTGAAGGATTTTGGGAGTTTGGTGTTGCGCATGTGAAGAGAGGAATTGTGGTGAGGGTGCAATGATTTAGGAATTGGGACTATGCTAGGAATTAAATGGGATAGGTTGTGTGCATGAGTGGAATTTAGAAAGAGAGAGAATGCATTGGTTTAGGGAGAAAGACTGTCGCGTGACAAAGAGTGAAGAGGGAGTGTCGTTGCGATGGTGGTCTTCCTTCCTTAGCTTTTTACATTGTAATCCAAAGTTTGTAGGAATTAAATTAAGATTTAAGGATGATTAATGTATGTAGGGTGAACTTATATGTAGATTGAAAATATTAAAATGAACTCCCTCCACTCCTTGAATTAACCCACATTTTGTTAGTTGCTCCATCTCCTCGCAATTATTCCTGCAAGTAAAAATGTACATGATTATTTATATGGCATATAAAGATGCATAATGCAAAGAACTACACGTAACCTAAATTGCAGAGACCAACAACCTTAGGCTTAAAAATAATCTACTAAAGTGGACTCATCAATAGGTCGATAGTACAGGCCTAATTGAGACAGGGTGTGCTTGTAATGAGAAAGAAAAGATACAATAAAAGCATTGAGGGGAAGGCAAAGTCTACTCTCAGTGACATATCTACAAATAATGAAGTTATCAAACCAACCGAACAAACATAGCTTCAATCGATCATGCACTACAATATACCTAACCTGCCCAAACTATGCCCACTAAGAAGTTTCCTTAATTCTTCATCACTACGAATCAAGGAAGTAAAGTCATAAAGGACCATGGTACCCTTACCCAGCCTTCTAAAGGAAGAGGGGTTCTCACCTTGATCAATTGAAGGCATGCTGGCATACGGCTACGAGTAACCTCCCATCGAGCTCCAACAATCACTTCAACCGTAGCAACAACGTGTGTAAAAGCACAGAAGCAACAACTGTAGTAACTCACACTTAGAGAGTAAAAATGAGTAAATGACCCCACTTACCGCTTATTTATAAGGATGGTAAGGAAGTTGAAGAGGTGCTACTTTTACCACCTTAAATCATTCCATCAACATTTAATGTGACAGGATGCTTTCGATCACCAAGTGTAGAAGGGTGCGACACGTGTCCCACACCAAGCCTCGAGAACCTCAATCAATGTGACAGCGTCGCTTGCCTAACCATCACGTGAAGATGGTATGAGGTGATGGCTAGCCACCATCGACCCTAATAATTGAGCAGGAAAACCACCCAACCCAAGTAGAACAACCCTAAACAGGGGGCAACACCAAACAATACTGTGAATGGTGAAAAAATCCACCTAGTGCAAACAAGGGGCAGGACCCTAGAAGCACTATTTGAGGGACCAAGCGAATAAACTGCTAAAACAACATACCCTCCTCTTGAGATGAGCTTATCATGATACGGGAGAAACATCAACCCTCCAGTAAAGCCAAGCAATAGCTACTAGGGGCAAAGGGAGATCGAAAAAAATAAAATCTTAATTTACTCTTGCAGCTCACGCAACAGGTTACAAGAGTGGGGGCAACTGATTAAGAAAGAAAAGCCAAGCCCATTATGGACAACCCATAAAACTTAAAAAGCCCTCACTTGGTCAAGGAAAGAACCCACTCAATCACAAGGCAAGGAAAGCTCGTGGCACCGACCATAGGCATCCACGCCATCACCTCAAGCGAATTGCTTGATTTGCCTAAAAATAATCGACTAACTTACCTGCTAGGGACACCTAAAGGAACACGCTTGCCTCGTCTACTTGGTCTACTTACCCGCTAGAGCCACCAACAATGGTATGTCGACCTCATCCTCCTAATGCTTAGGTAGCAAGGTTCTCCAAAGAACTAAGTCCAGCCAACTCACCACCAAGTTTGACAACAGTAAGGGGGAAATCAAAGTGACAATGCAAATAATGGGTGACAACTTAGAAAGTGAAGTGACATATGACTCGATTGCACTCTTTAAGGAGAAAATAATTATTAGTTTACTTACAATCTAAAACCCTCATAAAAGGGAATCCATGCATTCAGAAAAAGCGTAGTCACCCTTATTGTATTGTAGAAAAGAAAAAAGAGGTCTTCATAGTGAGTAGTTAAGGGTTAGATCTCCTCCCCAAAAGTGCATGATTAAAGTGGAAATGGGATAACAATTCCCATGTCTTTTTCTTTGTGTGATTGTTCTATTATTCTCTCGATTGGATCTGTGAGTCCTAATTAGGAATCGACTGCTGTCATGGGATAGGGTGCGTGCATGTTCCATTGTGGTGTTGCCTTTGCGAGGATGATAAGGAATCAACACACACATACCTACGGTGCAAATTTAGTGAATGCATCTGGCTAAAGGTTCTCTTTGAATAGGGCCTAGATCAACTTATTTCATCAACCATCACCCAAGCAGCGGAGCTTTGCTTTGTTTCGGGGTGTGGATAGGAAACTTAGTCAAAGAGTGTTATGAGCTATAGTTTGGAGCTTGTGCAAAGAAATGAATGCCTGAGTTCATGTTGATAGAAGAACCATGATCGAAGATGTTTGTAAGAGAATAATGTGTATGATGACTTTGTAATTTTTCATGATAGAGGAATCGGTAGGTGTAGTGTTGTATTGAAGTGGTATAATATTTGTACATGCTTAATTGCTCGAGTAAAATCCACACCTTTCTGCTCCCGATCCCCTTTCACTCCCCTTCGATTCTACCCCTTTCAAAGAAACCCTAGCAACTACAATGGGGCTTCTACCGGCCATAGCGTCGATCGAGGCCCCCTCTCCTTGCTCCGATCGCATTCCCTCCCCCAGATGTGAGGTCTTGCAATGTGATGGCCCCTTCTTCGTGGCTCATTTCCTTCGTCATTTACCTTCAACTACAAGGCTTGTCACGGTAGTTTGTCGACGTTGGGGTGACGCAGCAATGACATCCAACTGTGGCATGATGACGACGTCCTAGCCATCGCCATTGGGGCGCAACATTGGTTGTGCTTGGGGTTCTTCGCTGTCTTGCATCCTTTATGTTGAAAGTAGGATTCCACATGACGTCAATCCTACATCTCCACTCCACCTCCTCATCGTTCGACGTCGTTTTTGTTGTTTGAGATCACGTTGAAGTCGGGTTACCACGATCGGGTGAATGATCGAATTCAATCTGACCACTCATCACTTGTTAATGCAGTTCATCAACAACATCAGCAATGCTTTATTATATCCAATACTTAGTGCAGAACCTTTTTTGCATCAAAAATGATACATCAATGCTTCTTTTTCTATTTTATTTTATTTCTTGTTGTTTGGCTTTAGAGTCTTCCCATCTTGAGGAGGTACTATGTTCCTCCTCTCTAACATACATTACAGTTATCATTCTATCTTATCATTTAACGTTACATCTTTGTATCATCAGGATTCCCTCGGTGAAAAAATTTCCTTTTCAAGAAAAAAATTACTGTCGTAAAATCTGTATTTTTTTTACTCAAATCCGGCACCGCATCCCCCATCCCCGCGGCGTTTCCCCACTGGGGCATACACATGAAAGAGGGGGCGTGCAAAATCTCCCCTCCCCCCCTCGTTGTTCTCGTGACAAACCAGAGTAGTCCCAAGCATCGGCGTGACACAAAACAAAACAAAACAAAAGGCCCCTCCTTTTCCCCACATCCCCCTTCCCCTCGCCGAAGTCGTGCCCAATTCCCCCTTCTCCCTACCTCCCCCCTACCTCTCATGTGACCTCCTCCTCCACCTCGAAACCCCACCCCACAACAGAAGTCGATATCACCACCAGCGGACACCCACCCTATGGGGTCGTCGTCGTCGATCTGGGCGGAGGAGGACCGCGCGGTGGCGGTGGCAGTCCTCGGCCGCCGCGCCTTCGACTACCTGACGGCCACGCGCGGCGTCTCCTCTGATGGTCTCGTCTCTGCGGTGCCGTGCGGCGACGAGGACCTCCAGCAGAAGCTCATGGACCTCGTCGAGGGTCCCAACCCCACCGGCGTCGCCTGGAACTACGCCATCTTCTGGCAGATCTCCAGATCCAAGTCCGCCAAGGACATCCTCCTCGGCTGGGGCGACGGCCACTGCCGGGAGGCCCCCCGTCCCTCTTCCCCATCCCCCCACGACGCCGCCCCACCCGACGACCACCAGGCCGCCAAGCGCCGCGTCCTCCAGAGGCTCCACGCCTGCTTCGGCATGTCCGACGAGGAGAACTACGCCCTCGGCCTCGACCAAGTCACCGACATGGAGATGTTCTTCCTCACCTCCATGTACTTCGCCTTCCCCCGCGGGGAGGGCGCCCCGGGCCGCGTCCTCGCCTCCGGCGAGCACGCCTGGGTCGCGGGCGAGGCCGCCGTCGAGGGCTTCTGCGCCCGCGGCTTGCTCGCCCGCGCCGCCGGCATCCGCACCGCCGTCCTCGTCCCGTCCGACGCCGGCGTCCTCGAGCTCGGCTCCGTCGGGTGCGTCCTGGAGACCCCCGAGATGCTCCAGGCCATCCGCTCGCTCGTCGGCTTCGCCGCCAGGGAGAAGCGCTGGGAGGATCGCCCGAGGATCTTCGGGAAGGACCTGGATCTCGGGCGGAGCTCCGAGAGGGCCACTGTCTTGAAGGAGGAGAGGCATTGGGAACCCCCTTCAGCCGGTGAGCACCCCACGGCCTTCTCACTCTTCCGCAAGTGCGGCCCCGTGGGCGGCAGCCCGTCGAGCTCCCCAGCGCCCCTCGGGTGGCGCCCAGGGCACACCGTGAACCCGATTGCAGTGAATTCTGCCTCGGCTAACGGGCAGAGGACAGTGGGAAACGGCGCAGTGGTGGAGGAGCACGTGATGGGGCAATTGGCGCATCATCATGACCGTCAGCAGCAGCAGCAGCAGCAGCAGATGCTGAAGAGCATCGATTTCACGGGGCCACGCGCGGGGGTACTGGTGCCACGGCTGAGCCTGGACTCGGAGCAGTCAGACGGCGGGGATGCGCTGCCCAAGGAGGACCGTGCAGGCCCCGCGGACGAGAGGAGGCCGAGGAAGAGGGGGAGGAAGCCGGCGAACGGGCGGGAGGAGCCCCTCAACCATGTGGAGGCAGAGAGGCAGAGGAGGGAGAAGCTCAACCAGAGGTTCTATGCGCTGAGGGCTGTCGTGCCCAACATATCAAAGATGGACAAGGCGTCCCTCCTCGGGGACGCGATCACGTACATTACCGACCTTCAGAAGAAGGTCAAGGAGCTCGAGGCCGAGAGGGAGAGGCTCGCGGAGATCGGGCCCGTGGACCACAAGAAGAGGGTGCCGAGCCCGGAGATCGATGTCCAGGCAGTGCAGGACGAGGTGGTCGTCCGTGTGAGCTGCCCTCTGGAGGCACACCCTGTGTCTAAGGTCATCAGTGTATTGAGGGAGGCGCAGATCAACGTTGTGGAGTCGCAGGTGACTGCCGGGAACGACATGATCTTCCATACTTTCGTGGTGAAGGCACCAGGCTTGGAGCAATCAACAAGGGACAAGCTGATCGCTGCCTTCTCAGGGGAGATCCATCCCATCTGAGTGCCTGTAGAGGAGCATCTTGAATGTAGAATTACGATGAGCTGCGTGCGGTAGCAGGAGAACTGCCAAGACCCAAGGTATCGCGAAAGGTTAAATGCAGGAAATTGGCTGTCTTTCCTTTCAAAATTTTCACCTCAACTTGTGTATACTCTGATGCATGCTGTGGTTCCTAACCCTGTCCAGCAGAAATCCAAGTCTTAAGTTATATGATGTGTACCCCTTTTAACTAGTGAAATGGCAGAATAGAAGAGACGTCTGTTAGCTTTGTGCCAGGCTGCTTCCTGGTCTTATAAATTTTGTTTCAGAAGTTAGTTCATAGACCATTCTTGTTTGCACACCGTGACATCAAGCTCTCTATGATCCCTTATGCCCATGTTTTAAGATTGTGGCTGTTGTGGTGTGGTCACTTGAATGGAGGGTTTGAGAGGTTTGGATCTAATGTTTTCATACAAGTTAATGCTCCCCTTTCTGTTGTCATTCTTGGTGCCTTCTTTGAAGTGTGAGCTGTTGTCATCTTTAAAATGCTTCATTTCGAGCTAATGATTCCTCTTAAATGTTCCTCCAAGTTGATTTCTCCATTTTCTCTACAAGAGATCTGAGTATTTTTAGTATTCAAATTATTCATTCTCTTTCACTAAGACAGTGAATCTGACAGACTAATCAGTGTGTTATGGTTGCATTATCTACAGCATTGGTAATCAAGATCACACAATGCAAATTGTAGTGCTAAAAACCATCCCTGAGTGCAGTTTTTTTTTTTTTTTTTTTTAATTTGCTTGTGGCGATTGGTTTGAGACAAAGGATTAGCCTCCTTGTCAAATCTAACTTTAGTACTAGTCACAATTAAAGAAGAGGAATTTGATACCAGTTTCCTTACAGACCTATTTTTTTAGCAATCGAAAAGATTCATTTCATTCATCTAGCAAGTAAAGCAGAAAGTTGCATTTCTAGACAACCAGCTCCTCTAGGAAGACAAGTATTCCAAAAATATACAGACCAAAAAGGTCAGCAAATAGAAAGGTAGGTTAATTACAGGCATTATCAAATCAAGACACAGGTATTCTTTAGAGTTTGCTTCTGTGTCTGTGGTGACTTCATGGGGTTTGCTTTACCGTGGAAACACAGAAGCTGATTTTGTTTGCTTCTATTCTAATTTATCTGCCCATCATTGTTATTACCATTTTTATTTGTATTTTTCTAGCCGTGATATATGTAGCATTATTGAAGTAACGTCTCCTAGACTGAAGCTGGTTACTTTTTTAAATGCAATGCTGTCTGTGATAGCTTTGTTAGTCTGAAATCAACTGAAGAATTACAGATGAGAAACCAAGAAAATGTGCGTTCTCCTTCCAAGCAGAAAAACACTTCTCAAAAAGGAACAAGATAGTCTGCTTTCCTAAATGCAATGCTTGCCGTGTTAGCTTTTGTTAGTCTGAAATCAACTGAAAGTAAGGAGTGTGAACAGTGTGCTAGTTTTGGAATGATCTGGTCAAAGCCTCGTAAGAACATGGCTGGTCGTGTTGAATATGAGTTTGGTTTATGAAAGAGATGCCCATCCTTTTTGTCGTGGTAAACGTATGCCCTTGTGTTCTACTCTTGCTAGAATTTGTCTAATGGATTCCACAATTGCACGCAGACATGCGAGGATCTTTTATTTCCGGTAGTACCAGGCGCAAGGTAGATTGGTAGAGCTGCGCAAACTAGTTACCAGACCATCTATCGGTTGGCAAAATGGCAGCATATGCATAGGAGGACATGATAATTATGTAGATTTGCTGATTTAAGTAAATATTTATTTTTTCATTTTCTTCATCTTAATTCCTGCCTTTGTTCGGGCAAGCTGGGGTTAGGCTGATCTGGTCATTGCATGCCATTCACACCCGGCAAAAGTGTTTTGCTTGCTTGTTTTGACTGGTTTATCCTTCCGTTGTTTCTGCCTTTTCTTTTCTCCACGTTGCCCTCATGCTCAGTTTCTTTTCCACATGTTGGGGTGTAGTCCAACACCGTCTTCACTCAATTGAGTCGAGCTGTGGTACCTTGAAAGAGAAAGGAGCAAACTGAGAACTGCAGAAAAGATAGTCTGCTGGCAGTTTTACTTTTACCTGCCAGCTGAAATGAAAGATTTAGTTCGGACGAGTAAATGGTGGTAGGGAAAAAAAAACGAAAGTCCATTTCATGATAATAGACGCACGGTTAGCTGTTAACGCATGTGTTTCAGCAGTAATCGCTAATCAGTACTGTGACCCCGGAGGAAGCCACCGCTGTACAATCTGTCCTGGTTGGTAGATTGTTGGTCTGGGGCTAAAACCTTTTTACCTGAACAATACCAGTTAATTTCGTACCTTTTTAGTAGCGGTTGAGCTGTGAGGTAATAAATCATTGTGAAAGCTCTTTGAAAGGAGACTTTCCCCTTGAATAGGCCATTTTTTAAACTGCCAGAAGTTCCAGAGCAACCTCGTTAAAACCTCCCAATCCTGATTACGGGGTTTCTATTTGGGCTCGAATCTTAGGCTGTAAATTTCTGACGGGGATATACTAACAGTTGGACGCGTCAAAGGATGGTGGGGCTATGGGTCAGCCTGATCCTGCTTTGAACATTCGGATGGGAAGGAGAAATACGCATTCAGATGCCGAGCTTTGGTTGATGAAACGATCAACTTTTTCCAAATTCCTGATCTGTGTAACCTTCCGTGGAGTTTTCTGACAAGGGGGATGAGGTGTACCCGGACGCTTACGTCATTTCCCTCGTTTTTTTCTTCCTCACAAGCCGTGGAACGAACGTGATGATAATTATGCAAAGCACAAGGGAAACCCGCCTTGGCCTCTCTTTAGTACGACCGGGTCATGCTTGCACATGAAGATATGCTTTTCTGCGACGTCCCTTTTACATGTGAAGCTTATTGAACTCATGTTGGATGCTTTTGAATGCCTACGGGGAAGCTGCTTGTATTTATAACCACTCAATTATTGAAGCGTGGGATCACCGCTCCAGAGAAAAAAAACAAGAGGAAAAAGGACACGAAGAAAGAAACAAAATAGCGTGGGATCGATCATCATCTTCTTGTTTGAAAAACCAGACCAAACGTGCTGGTTAAAGCTGGAACGGTTTTTGGGTCATCTCCGGGGATCGAAAAGGATCCGGTACCATCCCATAGACCAAGGTGGTATCGCCTTCTCTTGCATGCATGAGCCTGCGGGTGGAAAGGAACCAGCTGATTTCCATCTTGTTTAATTGTTGGTTTAGTCACATTTCCTATCTGTTAGGTCAAAACCCGATTTCACCCGTGAATAGGCTCATCTGGTTGGACCTTAAGTGGAACCTCTCCTAAAATCTACATGGAAGCTCATGAAAGTGAAGAATGAGTTACAACGTCATGTTTAAGTGTTTGGGTGGTTAATTTGTAACCATATCTAATAAGTCATTAAGGTTAACTTTTCTCGATGGAACTTGAGTTAGATTTGATTCCTTATAAATGGTACTGGTACAATCCTGGATAGGTACAGGAACGTGGGAGTAAGTTTTATATCGTAAAGATGGCGATGAGAGTTTCCACTGGAGCCTATATGAGTCATCTCTTGATTCTAATGACGTTTGATGGTTACCTAATTGACAGATAACATGAATCATAACGAAAAGGCATCAGGGTTTAAATACGGAAGGTTGTAGCATCATCCTCCTGAATGGTTTTACATTGAAAGCTCGGGAAGGTAGGGAATTTACTATGAAAATTGACAATTATTACGTGAAAACTTAGATATAATATTTTTTGGATGGTTGATTTAGTCAACTGAACTTATTACCAGCGAATCGTTAGAGATGATTTTTCTTCTTTAACCCTGACTTCGGACCTGGGTTGTTACATTAAAAGAGCAGGCAACGCATCCTCGTTCTTCTTATCTTCTGCAAGGAAGTTGTTTCTCCTCGTCAATAAGGAGCTCATAAACTCACGACAAACCCCAACAGCGATGCATGCCCAACTTATTAACCTATTGCCTACGTTCGAAAACAACCAATATATATAAGTTGCCTTCTTATGCTATAATTAAGAAATTAAAATGCCCTCTTCTGCTATTTTATGGCAATGAATACCCAGCTGCACGTGCATGAGCAATGATTTCTCCTTGAGGCCGTATGGTATTTTGAATTGATGCGAGGGCCAACAAGCTTGTCTTTGAATCCGTCAATAAAGAACTTGTTTTTGGTACCTGCAGGGAGATGCGAGGCCATGTGGTGGGATTTGAGATCACATGCATGGGCTCGGGGGCCTCATTAATTTGGTACGAGGAGGTAAGTGCAACAGCAGGTTCGGACCTCCCCTTCTCGTTCGCACTTGCTGCAGTTTGCCACATGTGCTTTTGGCAATGCTTCACATGGTAGCACGGAAAGGCAGGCGTGTTTCCCCTGGTCCTGCTCGTGGTCCTTCGACGTGTGCACTTTTCATTCTGGTCGCTTTCGTGCTGAATTGGTTTTATATACTCCTCTTTTTTTTTCTTTTTTTCCTTTGTCATACGGGCAAACGCAAGTTATGATTAATTAACGCAAGAAGGGAAATTACGATATTTTTAAGAAAATTTATATTTGAAGGAATGCATATATGTAAAAAAGACTTTATAGATTATCAAGTAATTTTCCATGAAATTTCACCAACGGAGCTCATCTCGAAAAGAAAATGAATTAATACACGATCTTCGTCGTCAAGGAAGGTCGTTTTTTAGGTGGGTTGTAGCGTATGAACTTCCAACCCCAGCGTGTTTCCCCTCCCACTCCAGCCCTGCTTCCCCCATGGTCCGGAGTTCACGTTCATCTGCATTTGCATCACGATACAGAGACAAAAGTGCGACGTTAATATCATGGCACAAAACTATTTCGCAAATCTTAATTTCCTGACAACAATGCAATAATCCGAAAACGACGGCACGAAAATCGAAGAGTTGAGCTACGACTCAAAGTTCTCTGCTTCTGAACACCTAACATTCAACCTTAAAAAAAAAAAAAAAATCATCTTTTCGGACCATATTTGATTGGTACACAGGTTAAGGTACCTAACGTGTATTTATTCTTACTTAACCCGCCATTCATTTTATGTCTAATTAAGCTCTTAATATGATTCAAACTTATTCTATCGTAAAATAAATTTAGAATGTGTAAATTTTCAAATTATTAAAATTTATTTATTCCATAATTTATTCTATCCTTTCCATATTCTTATATTTATTCTATAAATTTATTTTCTTTATCAAACATTGCCTTCACGAATACTTCAATCGTCATGCCACACTTGTGTCACCGCAAGTGTCAACACGCTTTGCATGTGAGTCAATGAAACCTGACATCTATGTAGAGAGCATTAACGTTGCTGCTTGAACATCAACCATTGCCATACAACGAGGGTTAATGTTTATACCAGTGATGCTGCCGTATATGGGATGGTACAACATCGTGTGGTGCTATATTATGCTTTCCCTTTCATCTTCTTTGTCGCCCCTGTAACCTACAAGTTATTCGAAAAATCCAAAATCCTCTTGTTCCATCACATATACATATGTGGTGCCTCTTCATCTCTTATTTTTAATAATCATCACCAAAGGTATCCCCGTCGTCACCTCTCCCCCCACACACAAACTTTTTTTTTTTCTTTTTTGTTAATTAGAAAGTTTTTTTATTTATTACATTAGAAATGTTTTAAATTTGCATGTTAATTAATTTTTTCAATAAAATAGTCCTTAAATTTAAATACATGTCAAAAAGGTTTTAAATACTTAGATTAGTGGTTAAATGCATGTTAATTAATTTTTAAATATATGTTAAATTAGTGGATAAATGCATATTAATTAGTTCATATTAAAATATTGGTTAGATTAGTTGTTAAATACATGTTAATTAGTGTAACGACCCGATTTTCGAATCCCTACGAGACACGAGAATCGGACCGACTCGACTAATCCCATGACCCAGTCGTCCAATGAGAAGGTAACCAAAAGAGCAGTAAAATAAGCCACATTCACCATGTATATAACTAGCAGTAACAAAATACAGCAATAAAGAAAGGAAATACTATAGTATATACCACCACAACAGAAGAGAAATAAACATGTACATAACATAAAGCTTACAATAAAGAGAGTACAGGGAGTAACAGAAAACTACTCACTACAGCGGAAAAAAAAGTACAAAAGGTACCACAGGTAACACTACTGGGCTCTACTAGGTCCAGCACCCTCTGGAGCCGCTGACTCTGGCTGCTCAACACCTGGTCCTGAAAAAGTAACAAGGGTGACACGTCAGCGAAACGCTGAGTAAAGTGGCAACTAAAAGCTAAAAGAAGTAGTAGAGTGTACAGTAGCTGTTATATTTTTACTTTCTTTATTTATATTTTTTCATTTATTCACTGTTAATTTATTTCCCTATCCTTCTCTTGATTTTGAATGTTCCTCGTAGGAACGATCTTGATTGCAGTCTTTTCCGAAAAGTAGAAGTAACACGTGGTGCTCTCCTGGCCGGGAGAGTCCCCGTGGTGGTCCTACCCTCAGTCAACCACCCCAAGGTCGCTGACAGACGTAACGGTGACAACGACATGCGCGATAAGCGTACGGGTAGCTACCTCGCACTAGCACGCAGTCAGTCATTTCTGTTAATAGGTGTGCCCAAAAGCACAGCACGGAACCAGTATAGGGCAGAGCCCTCTCAGTAACAGGGGTTCATCCCCTCCACAGTAACCAAACAGGGGTCTTGCCCCTCCACAGTCCGCGCACCCTCGCCTGCCTACCCTGGTTTACCCCGTGGGCCTAACAAGTCGGTGTAGGAGGGCTAGCAGAACCCCGGGGCCCGTGGGGTAGCTAGTGCTCTCCCTACACTAGTAGCTCTCCTTGGTACTGTGTACACAAGGGCCAAAAGTCGGTACAAAGTGGCCAATCCTAACCCCGGGCCCCTAGGGCGGCTAGCTCCGCTCTGCACTAAACAGGGGGACAGTTGCTCTCCTTGGTACTCCGTACTCAAGGGCCAGCACACTTCCCCAATTCTATTCCATTCCCTTTCTAGGAGTTCTACTCCTAATTCCCCGTAGGGTTCATGCTTTTTTTAACTCAGCCAATTTAGGTTTCACCGTTCCAGCTTTATATTCATATAACCCATGTTCTCAACTGTATTTATTCATTCATGACAGGCAGCTGTTAACCAATTTACAAACAGTTATCATTTCCTTTCCACTTTTCCAAGACTGCAATGTATATAGTCAACTAGTTTTTTAGTCCTAGGATTCATGCCATACCCTAGGATCTATCATTCAATCTAGTTTTCCAGTCCTAGGATTCATGCAATACCCTAGGATCTATCATTCAATCTAATTCTTCAGCCCTAGGGTTCACGCAATGCCTAGACTCTATTAATTGTTTCATGATTGTACAAATTTTGTTAAATAAATTAAAGGGCCACTCTACCCGCGAAACCGGGAGTACTAGGGGCGTGGTCGGCAATCCCACTCTCCTCTGCAACCCCCAAAACCGCAACGGAATAGGGTCCTAACACAAGGATCAATCACAAGGAGTTTGTCAGAACAGTATGCAATTACTGTAAACAGGTAGAGGAAATAAATCTGGAAAGAAGAAACTTGAAATGCGGAAAACGGACTCCGAACGGACCCTAAACGGGTCAAAAACGACGAGTCTGCCCAAAATCAGACGTCTGGACCTTCTTCCAGACGTCTTAAAAGGTCGATCAGGTCATACCTTGGTTTGTGCAGTCCTTCAGACGTTCAGAAGCCCGCTGGATGGTCTGGTCCTAGTTCCCAGACGTCCGATTGTCACCCTGGATGTTTGGAGGTCCTCTCCGTCGTCTGGACTGTGGCCAGACATCTGATCCGTGTGGGATAGCGAGCCCTCGTGCCCTGCCGAGTAGAACTTGCTCACACACACACCCGCTCTCATCACGAAGGGGCGCAGAAGGACGTGGCGGACTGCCGTAGCGCCGTACACGCGTAAAAAGGAGAAGGTAGGAAATTATTGTACCTGTCAGACGTCTGAACCTTCCTCCAGACGTCTTAGGCGTCGTCTGAACGTAAGTCCAGACGTCTGATTCTGGGAAATTTTCCTAGAATCAGGACCCTGTTCGCTCTCCACCCGCGATGCACGGCCGCGCAGCGCCTCGTCCGCCTGCTGCACGAGCTGCAGCAGCTCCTCCGCACCACCCCACGGTCGCTGCTCTCCCGCCGGCCGGCTCTAGCTGCCCCAGCAAGCTCGCACCTTCGCGGTCGAGCTTCTTCTTCTTCTCGCAACCACCCCTCCTTCCCGCACGCTCGCAGCTGCTGCTGCTGCCGCTCTCGCTCACTCGCACTCTCGCTGGTAGGGAGAAGGAGAAGAGAAGGCGGTGGAGTAAGGGTGAGGGAGAGGGGGATTGTTCTTATAAGGAAGCCGCGGGGAGAGAGAAGGAAAGTGGCTCCTGTAGGGAGAGAAAGAGAAAAACGAAGGCAGCGGGTTTAGTCTGCATGCGCAGGCGTGCAGATGCGAACCCGTACGTCGAAAAAATTTAATACCAGACGTCTGGGAAGGGTTCCAGACGTTTGGCCAGACGTGTTAAACTACGTCTGATGCCCATGTTCATAACAATTAGTTATTGCATGTTTGTTAATTAATTATTAAATGTTTGTTACATTAGGTTATTTCTTTTGCTTAATTTGAATGTGAGGATGTGCCCACAATTTAAATTTGTTAATGTTGAATTTATTATATTACATGTGGGGTGTGCTCGCATGTCTCATGATTTATTTTATTTTTGTAGGAAATGTGAATGTATAATTTTATAAGGGAAACTCTGTTGAAATTTATTTGGCTTTGACTTTACCTTCTAGGTTTAAGGTTTAGGATGTTGGGTTAAGCCTTAAAAGGCGACGATGGAATTGGATTTTAAGTTTAAAGTGTTCGATTAAGGGTTTAAAGTGTTAGCTTTAGGCTTTTGAGTATGGATTTTAAGATTTAGCGTATTGCATTTTAGGTTTTGATTTAAGCATTTTGAGTTTAGAGCTTATGATTTTGAATTTAAGATTTAGGGTGTTAGGTTTTGGCTTTTGGGTTTAGGTTTTAAGTTATTCAGTTTAAAGTATAGGGTTATGGATTTAAAGTGTTAAATTTTGGATTTAGAGTTTAGGATTGGGTGTTGAGTTTAGATTTTAGGTTTTAAATTTAGAGTTTTGAGTTTTGAGTTTAGAGTTTAGGATTTTGAATTTCGGGTGTTCGATTTTATGCTTTAGGTTTTAGGATTTTTAGTTTAGGTATAAAGGTATTTGATTTATGATGTGAGATTTATATTTTAAGGGATTATTTAATGTTTCGGGTTTAGGGTAGGGTTTAGTGCTTAGGGGTTAGGGTTCAGGTTAGGGTTTAGTGTTTAGGGGTTAAGGTGATAGTTTTTGCAAATGAAGTTTGTAATAAGGAAAATAATTTTAAAATGAAATTTTTAATTATTAGTTTTGTATTATATCATTTAGTCTCACATACTTGTGCAAATTTAAAAGCACTTCATGACATACAATAGCAATTCTAACCCTTAGGTAACAGGTTGTGTGAGGAATATAATTGTGTCAAAATACTAACCCATCGAAACTTATGATCATATTATACGAATAATACAGAATATGTGTATATCTCACTTACATGCACGATGCATTATCCTTATAGTATGTTATAAGTGTCGTCATCCTTAGTTCAGAGAAGTTCTAAGCTAAGAAGGATCCTTGAAGTTTTGATCACAACTTAGGGTTACTTGTTACATGTAAGTTGTTTTTGCGAAAGCGAAATCGGGTTTGTAAATATTGCGTTGCAGTATAGTTCAAATCGCTTCGAAAAATAAATGAGAATTTATTACTAAAAAAACTAAGAATCTGAGGTCAAACACAGAGAGCAAATTGGGATTTAAAAACTAAGAACACAACTTCAATTTAATAAAATGAGAAGTTCAACCAAATTATGAAGCAATAGAAGTAGTTTCAATGTATATAGAAGCTCAAAAATATGGATAAAGATGTGAAAATCAGATGCTTCTAGCTTGGGCTTTCTCTTCTTCTTTTCTCTTTCTTCTGATGTCTTCTTCCTTCTTTACTCTTCTTACTCTGTCCTTAGCCGAGCCCTTTTCCCCCTTGGCTTTTCTGCTTCTTCTTCTTTCCTTCTGTGTGCTGGCCTTAGCTTCTCTTTCTTCTCTTCTTTCTTTCTGCCTTGACTTTCTTTGGCTTCTATTTCTCTTTAGCTTTCTTCTTCTTCTTCAACCTTGGCTTCAACTATGCCTTCTCTACTTTCTCTGATTTCTCCTTCCTTCCTCTGCCTTGGCTTCTTTCTCCTTCCTGCCTTCTCTGCAACAATGCCTCCTCTTTCCTTAGCTTCCTCTGCAGTTCCTTCTCTTCAGCCTTCCTTCCTCTCTGCAACTTCTTCTGCCTTCAGCTTTCCTTCCTCTCTGCAACTTCTTCTACCTTCAGCTTTCCTTCCTTAGCCTCTTCTTTCTTCAGCTTCCTCTTCCTTCTTCCTTTCCCTGCACATAAGTGCAAAACCTACCCTTACCCTCCCCCGCAAACGCTCTCTCTCTTTTCTCTCTTAGGCTTGCTCTCCCAGAGCCTTTTTTGGGTAAACGGGTTGGGTCAGCGCACCCGGGTCCAGGTGCACCGGCGTGGGTGATGCGCGAGGAGTGCTGGGTAATCGAGTTAGGCAGCCAGGTTTGCGTGGCGTGGGCACGGACGAGGCATGAGTGGGCGAGGGGACCTTACCTCGTGTCAGGAGGCGAAGAGCCTATGACACAAAAACAACATATATCACACAGGCAGCTCGAAACTTACCAAGGTTGGACTAAAAGTCCCACCCACTCCTTCGTGTACTCCTGCAAGGAGTGTCTCCTGATTGCTGAAGCTGCGGTACCCTGGGACTCCAATTGCTGGCGCAAGTCGTTCGCAAAGGGGTTCCGCGCACCTGGGACCTGATCTCCTGGAGCAGGGCTACCTGGAGCGAGCTTGCAAGCAAGCTTCGCTCCCTCTCCAATGGCAGCGGAGGTCAGACCCTGTCAATCACGAATGTGGCCTCACGGCCCTGTCAAAACACTTGGGAAGCTTCGCCGTAACACGACGAAGGTGGTTCAGGTGCTGGTGTGGTGCGGGACGGCCTGGGTGTGCATGCCTAGGTCGTCATGTGGCCGTGAATGTGGGGTTGTTGGGGAGCAGTGTATGGTGTGTGTGGCAGTCGATGGAGAGGTGGAAGATGATCAGTGGAAGGTGGCGATGCTTCTACGGTAGTTGGAGAGGCGTGTGAGTGTATGGAGTGGTGGATGCGCCTCGTCGGTGGTCTGCCGGAGATGAAGGTAAGGGTGGTCTATAGTGGTCAAGGGTCGATTTGGGAAATAAAGAGGGGGGAAATGAAGAGAAGAGAGAAAGGAACTTATCTGAGAGTGATTGGACAAAGGGGGGAGGTAGAGGGCAGACAGTGCGTATCTGCTGTCGCCGGAGACAAAGGCCTTGAGATGAAGGGCAACGACGACAAGAGGGATGAAGACGCGGGCGCAGGTATGGAGCAACGCGGAAGAATGAGGCGGAGATGACTCTGCCACTGGTATGATGGTAGAGCGACGAGAAGAGGGAGGAAGAGTTGGCCGGAGAGGGGAAGGTAGGAATTCTGGGGGATTCTTCGGCCAAAAACAAGCTTAGGATGGTCGGGAAGACTTGGGGCATCTTTTATAGTCGCGAGCGGAGGGCTTGTGCTTGGAAGGAAAGCTTCTAAGCACGGCAACCTCGTCGGACTTGGAAGGTCGAGAGATACTCATATCTCTCATGCATTCGCATGAGAGATTAGGTGCAAATCAGAGCACAAAATTGGGTTCACATGATCGGGAATTTCTTAGAGAATCTCCCTTTCAAATCTGAAATGTATTCTTTGAGGAATCAGGGAGATATCCCTCTTGAATCCTCGCCGGAGTAGGATTCCTCCGCTGTAATGGCGGAGGGACCTAACTGCAAAGAATGGCGAGGAAGATAGGGGGTGTCTGCAAGGTTTTCAAAAGCTAAGGGCATAAAAGTAATTGGGTTGGACTGTTTTGCAAAGTAGGTCAAGGTGAACTCTCCTTAGGTCCAAATTTTCGTATAAACCTAATTTGGATCCAAGTAATCCAATGGTGAAGTTGTATTTTAGGTTTGATCACGTATAACTGGATATTTTGCATAAAAACCTAATTTAGGGCAAATGTTTGACTAAGACCCCTATTTAGGTCAAAATAGGTTCTAAAGGATAAATTGAAGGTTCTAAACCCTAGATAATATTTTTTCATGAATTTTAGAGGATTTAGTTGATTTTTATCCTGACCAGAACCTTGTTGAATTAAGTGAGTCTGTTTTAGGGTTACAAGATGTCATTTAATTCCGAGATCTCACATTAATCCTTTTCTGATTGAACCGTCCCCCTTTTTATCTTGTTAAGACCAATTGACGTATGTTTACCCCTTGAGAAATCCTATTGTTGTGCTGCAATGGTAAAATTACAGTTTTACCCTTTATTTATTACTTTTCTCTCAAAATAGTTATTCCCTAAGTTAGGTCCTTCACTTGGTTATGTAGGGGCTTTTATTCTCTTTTCTAGGACAAAGTGAGCTAGTTAGGGCTCATGATGGTGTTCTTATCATAACTAGTGTGTAGAAAAATTTCGGATGCATTTTCTCGCTCTTCTCTGGTATACCAACTAATCTTAAGTTCGTTCCTGAAGTGTCCTTTAGTGGGAGCTATTGGGAATGTAGTTAGGGTTAGTCTTGTGGATTATACTGGAGAAGTGCAGCGAAGTACTGCCGAAATTTCTGCACACATTAGTTGTATGTAACAAGTAATGTTGTGATCAAATCTTCAGAGATGGGCTACCATGTGAAAATCTTCTTTAAAATATAAATACCTTCTGAATATTCACTCCTAACTTGCGGGTTGTTTGTAATAAAATTTTAAATTATCATGGATAAGTCTTGAATTGGTATGAAGAATTTGGATTACCCTAAGTATAAGAGTGGAGTGATCTCATTCCTAGATTAAGCCTCCATAGAGATACGAAACAATACAGATGTAGAGAATTTTGGAGAAAATATTGTCTGTGTAGGAAGTGTTTCAATGGATTTTTCCAAGATAAGAACACAACTCTAGAACATGTGATCTGTAATAATTGGTGGCAGCATTACACGAAGTGGACTAAACATGGAGAGGAATCAATCAACACATGATGACACACGGAATACAGTGGAATTG
The DNA here is from genome assembly GCA_037157565.1 of Thalassia testudinum. Lineage (NCBI taxonomy): Eukaryota > Viridiplantae > Streptophyta > Magnoliopsida > Alismatales > Hydrocharitaceae > Thalassia > Thalassia testudinum. Next base: position 16,297,515 of record JAZHRO010000077.1, on the reverse strand, counting down.
GATGATTGTGATGACGAGGAAGACGATGATAATCAAATCAATAAGATGTTGTATGAGATGAGACATGCTGCTCATGATATTATAAATGACAAAGAAAGGCTTAATAGTTGTAATCAATTTTATGATGTGATGAAAGCAGCTGAGGAGCCTATCACGCTTGAAATAACTTTCATGTCGAGGTTGTTCTTTCTATTGAGATTATTTCAAATGAAAGTTATGAATAGAGCTAAAGTGAAAATGATGTCGGAGGTGCTTTAGTTTATACGAGAGTTGTAGAATAATCCTAGCGGTGTGTCAAAGTTGTGGTATGAAGCCAAGAAGCAAATCCGTGTACTTGGTATGAATTGTGAAAAGATTCACACATGTTCCAATGACTGCATGTTATATAGAAACAGGCATGCTTGCTTAACTTCCTGCCCGGAATGTGGTAAGGAAAGATATAAATGAGAGAGGAAATAAGCCAAAAAGGTTCTTCATTTCTTTTCGTTAATTCTATGGTTGCAATAACTATTTTTTTCTAGTAGAACTGTAACGTTGATGAGGTGGCATCTTGAGAACAAGTCAGGAAACGGTCTTATTCACCATCCAACTGATTCAGAGGAGTGGAAAACCTTCGGCAGCAAACATTTATCTTTTGCAGAAGATTTGCGTAATGTAAGATTGAGACTTGTAAGCGACAGGTTTAATCCATTTAAGAACATTTACCCATCGTACTCTATATAGTCAATCATGATTGTTACTTATAACTTACCTCCCTGGCTATGCATGTGATCCTCGTTTATGATATTAACCCTCTTAATCCCAGGTTCTAAGCAACCAGGAAATGTAGTTGACATCTATTTACAGTCGTTATTAGATGAATTGAAATAATTATGGCACGATAGCACGACGGTGTTCGGACGTATGATGTAAAGAATAAAGAATTCTTTTAGATGTACGGGGCTTTGCTGTGGACCCTTAATAACTTCATAGCGTATGCGAATCTTTCTAAATGGCGCACGCAAGGGAAGTTTGCCTACCTAGTATTTGTTGAAGATACACACCATTTGCGTTTGCCTGGAAGTAATAAATGTGGTTAATTAAGGCACCGCAGATTTCTTCCAATTAAGCACAAGTGGCAGGGTGCACAGATTAAGGATATATTTCAAGGTATAACTAGTCAGTATTCTAGTAGGAATTCGAGAAATAAGTTGTCGATAAATTCCATTCGACTGTCAAGGATTGAAGTAATGACAAAATTATAAAAGCTTGTCAACGTAAAACTAGGTCGCCCCTTTAGGAAAGATTTAACAACTTTAACGAACTATGGTTTTAGAAGAAAAACATATTCTTCATGGAGCTTTCGTATTGAAAAGATCTTATAATACGTCACAATCTTGATGTTATGCATATTGAGAAAAATGTCATTGTCAACATCTTTAATGTGTTGAATTTAACAAAGAATCCCAAACACACGCTAAGATCAAGAAATGACCTGTAGAAACTGGGTATCCGTCCTGAGTACATGCCACCGAAAGAGAAGAAATGTCACAAGCAATATACAGTCTACAACAAGAACAGAGGGATAAGATATTCTCTTTTTTGAAAAGAATTTGAGCCCCAGACGGGTTTTCTTCACAGCTCTCAGGCTATATGAATGAAGTTCAGAAGATCAGTGGATTGAAAAGTCACTACTCACATGTTTACATGCAGATTTTGTTTCCGTTAGCTATTTGTGGAGTGTTGCTAGATGCATTGGTTGATTCATTCACAGAGATGAGCTAATTTTTTAAAGTTGTTTGCTCGAAGACTTTGAACTGTGAAAATCTAGACTATTCGAATAATCAAATTATAATTACACTCTATAAAATGAAACAGATTTTTCCCCCGGCTTTCTTCAATGTCATGGTGCATCTAACAATGCATCTTGTAAACGAAGCAAGAGTTGGTGGCCCTATACAGTATAGATGGATGTAACTAGTTAAGTGATTCCTAAAGAAGCTAAAATATTACATTTTAAATAAAGCTAAGCCAAGGGAGTCAATTGTCGAGGTTATCTTTTAGAAGAATGTATAAACTTCTATGCTATGTACATGGACAATGTCGACAACAGATTTAATCGACTGGAGAGGAATTTTGATGGAACATACAACGAAATAAGTGATGACTCTTTAATAATTTCTGACACGAGGGGATGATCGATTTAATTGATCGACAGTTAGCTCACTTGTATATCTTGAAACAGATTTCCAATGTCGATCCTTTTTCGATGAATTTAAATAGTTTTCACCTCATGCCATTCAAGAGATGCAGTTCCTTGATTGATTTAAGCAGCGTGCGTATCAGATGAAAGAAAACAAAGACCCACGTTAGGTGGATGACTTGGATGTAATATACGAGACTCCATTGAGTAATGAACATTATCATTCTGGTTACATAATGAATGGATTCAGGTTCAGAATAAAGTCAATCGATGATGCGAAGGTATCACAACAAGCTGGAGTTCTTGTCAGTTGTGATATTACAATGGGTTATGATGGTTACTACGGATAAATTATTGAAATCGTGGAGGTGAGTTTCAGATACGACTGCATTGTGGTTTTGTTTAAGTGTGAATGTTTGATGTTTTCAAGAAATGAATTAATTTCAAAAAAGATAATAAACATGGTTTCATCAGTTTAAATAAAAACTATCAAATTCTTCAAATAGTTAAACCATTCACATTAGCTTACCAAGTATCACAAGTTTTTTATATGCTCAATAATAGTATGAATTGGTGGATCATACCATTAAAAATCGTGCCTCACGATTTCCTCGATGAAAGAAAAGATAATGAAATTTCTGTTACATCTTAAGCATATCAAGAAATTCCAATGGAAACAGAAATAGGTCTTGGTGTAATGAATACTTATATTTAAGGTATAAGAGCATTTATTTTCTAATGAACTCAATTTAAATTTAGTTACTTTTTTAAAAATAATTATTTATATTTTTTCCTCTTATCATTTACATTTTCCAGTATATGTTTACTTATTTCTATTTTTATTTATGTGCAGATGAGGCTAAGGAGGAGGGGAGCTACCATGGGTAGATCACCACCTATGCATAAGGTTAGGGAGGAGGTGTTGGTGCTAGAGCACCACGATCATTTATTTTGATGATAACAAAACACGTGTCATTTAATATTTGCGCTTTGAGTCCCAGATTTCAGGTCAATCGCAAATGGATACATGATTAGACGAAGTTCGAGCTCGCATCCAGGACGGATTGGACAAGCTTGATGGAGAACAGAAGAGATTCGCGATTAGCGATATATTAAATATGGAAGGAAATGAAGAATATGATAGATTTCCTTCTCTTGTACTTGTTGTATTTTTCGTTTCTTTTGTTGCTCTTTATTTCCTTAGATAATTCATGTTAAAGAGCCTCAAAGTACCCTAACAGTAGTCCTAGGAACACCTGCACAACCCTAGGATACTTAGGTTTTCTGTAGAATACTTAGAAAACCAATATAGGGTTCAAACAGAGTTTCCAGACGTCTAATTCCCAAATCAGACGTCTGATCAAGTATTTTAAGACGTCTGACTGTTGTTTCAGACGTCTGATAACTGTTAGGCTGGACATAGTTAGTTGTGTCTGATGAAATCAGACGTCCAGACCTTAGACCGGACGTCTTAGGAGACGTCTGATGGATTTGCCAGACGTCCAATTAGTGGACCGTTGGCTGGCTTAGCAAACACTTAAGAATGTGACCGTTAGAGCCTTATCAGACGTCCATAGGACTTACCAGACGTCTGATAAATGACCGTTTTGCCTCGGCTGACCCAAAATCTCTTCTCAGAGATTTTCTAGCCGTTGCAACGTTTGGAAATCAATTCCTACAGTAAAAGTAGGTTTCCAGACGTCCAGACATAGTGACAGACGTCTTATATGTCGTCTGATGGACTTGCACTAGAACCCTGTTTAGATCTGATCCAAGTCAGGAAGAGACCCGCCCAAAATCAGACGTCTGACCTTGAAATCAGACGTCTTAAAATGAACTTCCAGACGTCTGATGCCAGAATTAGACGTCGATAAGCCTGTCAGAATAATGATTGTTCCTGATTTCGGCCTGATTCTCTTGGGCTTTGCACCCAACGGCTATGGAAGCTTTTCTAAGCCTTCCAAAGCCTTCCTAAGGCCTCTATAAATAGAGGGGAGCCTTTGACACACCAACATACACTTAGAGACACAAGATACACACTAAGAGAAACAAGAGACACACCTAAGCAACTTAGTTCCACTCTTTTGTGTCCAAGAGAAGCCCTTGCTCTCCAAGCTCTAGTTCCATTCTCTAGAGAGCATCAAGCTTTGCGCACCCGCTCTCTCGCCGTTGTTCACTAGAGCGAAGTTGCGCCGTCGCGTGGCTCACGCACCGCGTCATCAACTCGACGCACTCCTTGCAAAGGGGAGTTTCCTAATTCCTATAGAAGCTAGGTTCATAATTACTTTGTTGGCTCTATAGGACTTGTTGTTTATTTTATCTTTATTATTTAGTTGGGTATTCGCTTTGCGAATTCTCGTCTCCTTCGTGGGACAAAATCCTTCTCGTGGAGAGAAGGGGTTGAGGAACGCTACCCTCGTACTTGTAGCGTGGTTGTACTGAGGTTGAATCACCCTCGTTTTAAAGTGATTCGGTTAGTAGATTTGATAAACTAGGTTGATCGGAAAATCCTAACTCGAGAGGGTTAGGTGGTGGTTTTCACCCGGTTTGGGTTTCCACCTAAAAATTCTTGTGTACTTGTGTGATTGCTTATTTGTGAGATTATTTATATTTCAATTCCGCATTTTTTACGTCACACTGATCTCACCCCCTCCGAATAGGGAACTTACAGGAGGCACAATCTCAACCTCCTGTTTCCCATCCACCTCCTGATACCCATTATGCCCAGATTCCCTCCCACTATCTCCAATACCTCCCTCCACATATTTTAACCCAGTACCATCACGCTTTTCATAGAGGTCAGTCGTCAGCCCCAGATACCCATGATAATGAGGTGAATCCTCAACTTGAGACTCATCCTGAGGAATTGCTAGGGTAGCAAAGAGCTGTGGATGAGGAGGTACAGCTATCGTTTGAGTTGTTAGATACACAAGCTGGCATGTTGCAGGAGCTAGATACTCAAGCTGACACGTTGCAACAGCTTGATACTTAGGTAGGCACCAGTGCTTGTAAGAATTTAAAATAATTTCATTCAAAAGCTTACTATATTTAATTTCACTTATTTAATCTTTTAACATATGCTGATCCATGTTTTCAGCTAGGAAAAACACACGAGGTGCAACACAAAATGCGAACCTCGACAGACTACCTGAGGGTACCAGGATTACGGTGTCCATTACTATAGCTGGAGAAGCGAAGAGCTACCCCAGCTTTACGAGTCAGTTAGCCACGATTGCTAAGGCAACCGTGCCACCTTCCTACTTCGACTAGAGAAGGGTCGCCAAGGAGTTGAAGGCTTTCATTATTCAGGACTTGCAGGTATAAATGTGAAATTCATTCAGGTAAGATACATCGTGGATGGAGAGAGGAGATGAAGAGTATGGTATGAAATTATTTCAGATTCTAAATTTTTTAAATTATTTATATATAATTAAAATTTTCTAATAAAATTTTGTAAAATTATTTTAGTTTTTTAACAAAAAGTTGTATATTGAGGCGTTGAGAAACGTGCCTCCTATGATTGCACCTTCCATTTGATGGGACTGTTGCGAATACTAGAATGATCCAGTGGTAGAGGTAAATAAATAGTCTTGAATTTTATTTTTATACTCAATTTATAACGAATAATTACTTAATCTTTTAATGATAAAATTTATATTTCTTACAGGAGCAAATTAGAAAGAATGAGGCTAATAGGGCTCGAGCTCCTGCCTAGACCCATTGCTTGAGTCGAATGAGTATTGACTCATTATAGGATAGATATGTAGGTTTATTAATTCAGTATTTGAAATAAAATTAAAGTAATTTAGTTAAATTAAAATAAAATGAAAATATTACTTCATTTTCAGGCTGTGGCGCATAGGGTATTCAGTTAGATCGAGTGGGAATCTCTGAGCAGACTCATAGTAAAGAAACACTCGACAACCCACGTGCATGGATACATCCGACATAACAAGAGATACATATATATAAATAAAAGTCAGTTACATTATTTATAATTATATATATATAGGGTTGTATGATGGATCTGAGGTCGCAAATGAGACCTCCAAGAATGATTTATGGACCGCTCTCACACCAGAGGAGGACTTCAGGATCGTGATGCCTCCAAAGCACGAAGGCTTCGTCCGTAGCGCAGGGAGGAGTGCGACGATTTCCTCTTGGTTTAGTAGGAAAGGTTCCTCCTTGTCCGCCCACGACAACATACGCACCGAGCTTCAGACCTTACAGCGTTAAGATGTGGAGTGAGAGAAAATGTTGGAGGAGGTCACCATCTAGCTACAGGCCACTACTCACAGGATGAAGTGCTAAGAGGAGTTGTTAGAGTGGTGTGACAAGTAGTGAGAGGATGTCTTGTCCTATCTCCGAGGGGGGTAGTGGTGGTGGACCTGATCATTCGTCGTTCCACATTCTGAGGCATGGCGACGACGATGATGGTGGTTTTGAAGTTGGTAGCTTAGGTGCCGCAGCATAATATATATGTGTTTATATTTTTCATGTTCTTGTTATTGTTGTAATATTTGAATCTTATATATATATATATATATATATATATTAGTTTCATTGTATAATTATTTTCTATTGAATGTTTTGAAGAATTTATGTTATTTTCATATATTTTTTATTTCTTTTGTGTAATAACATTAAGAAAAAAAAAGGAAAGCATTACTAGCGATTATTTAACAATTAAATTTCTATTAATCGATTAATAACTTGGTCTCATCACATATTTGATGAAAATTAATCAATTGTTTTAATACGGGGCGATTTTCTTAAGAATTGTTCCTAAAAGTACAAAAATTTTTTGTACGTCCGCTAAGAAAATTGATAACAATTTAATTGATAATCATTAACAATTTATTTTAGGGATAATTTTAAAATCGTTGATAAATCTCACTTCCATGTTCACCTGCATACACTTAAAAAGTGACAATAAAGGATTGTAACGTCAAAAATAAAGTAGCAACGTGATATATTACGTTGGTTGATGACGACGATTTATAGGATTTTGACAATAGTTTAAAATCACCGCAAATCTCACGTACTGTTGCACTTAGGACACCGATATGAACCTCGCTGGCTCTTACTTCATTGGCCTCCATCCTCATGTCCCCGAATGAAAGATATGTGTGATCAATGCTTGCCTATGATCATGTAATACTGTCTATCCAACAGAAATAATACCCACCGACAACATCACGCACACTCGTTGTAGCTATCCTTCACCTCCACGACCATATTAACTATCGGTGACACTTTTATTATGCCCTCGTTTCAATGCTTGCCTATGATCGTGTAATACTGTCTGTCCAACAGAAATAATACCCACCAACAACATCACGCACACTCGTTGTAGCTATCCTTCACCTCCACGACCATATTAACTATCGCCAACACTTTTATTATGCCCTCGTCTAATTAATACAACTACCACACCACCACAACCGGCGTTCATTAATTATGATCAGCACACCAACACCCAACACCATCACCACGACTACGTATCATCACCATCGCAACCTCAACAGCCATATGCCACCATTCATCCAGGTTGGCGCTTAGAGATCCACAGGGGAAGGTGGGACATCATAATTAATTTGTAAGAAAGCAATCGGTATGCTAGCGTGGTTAAAGCGCAACCTTCTACTGTCTCCAGCAATTGAAAGGAGGGCCACCTTGAAAGGGAGGCTAAGGCCTAATTTATTTAGAGGCATAATTCTTAAAAAGTGAGTTAATCTTTATTTGCTTGACTATTTAATTTTTAATATGGTAATTTGATTTTATCTACTTTAACATAAATTTATCTAACATCAATTTTCATTGATATTAATTAAATCCATGTTAAAGTTATACACTACTCTCGCCTTCGACATCGATCGTATTTTATATTCCTAACATCACTATTAAATAAACATCAAAAAAATTAACTTTACAACTTAACACTAATTTAAGTAAAGACAAACTGATGTTAACACCACTATGCAAGAAACTAACCCTCCAGAGTGACATCCGAATGTAGTTACTCGCAGTTTACTAGGGGGATTAATCACCCAAAAGAGAGGTTACATCCTATTTATTTGACTACTTAACTCCTCATCTAATAACCCAAGTTTGGATATTTTAACATAAGTTTATCTAACAACAACTTTCACTGGTGTTAGCTAAATTCGAGTTAAAGTCGTACACCACTAGAGCCTCTACTCCCATCACATTTCGTATTCTTATCACTACTATCAAGTAAATGCTACAAAATTTAACATCATAACCTAACATTAGTTCAATTAAATACAAACTGATGTTAACATCGATCAGCAAGTAAATATAATTACAAGTTAGAACTAATTTTATATTTTTTAGTATCATTTTTTTAATCCCTCAAGTAAATAACCTTTAAAGTTCATTGACACATTCTTTTTGAGAAAACAATCCCTCGTATGTATTTGGTTGAGAGTTAAAATCATAGCATACATAAAAATGATATTGAATGGTTCATAAATAATTTTAAGATGCAACACAACTTAAGAAAAATTTCGACTCATTTCTCTATTTATAATATATAAATTCACATATCACATCTAAAGTTGCCTGTCCCACTTTTTAATAAAATAATAATAAAAAATAATCTAACATTAAATATAAAATAAATAAATAATCCTATATTTAAACTACATCCACACATAATTTAGAACACATACATCACATTTATTATTTACTAAACCATCACTTATACCATTATCTCCATAATTTATCCCTTATTAACTTCCATCTAGAAATAAACACCGTCTCTCGTCCAAATGTAACCATGAGATGCTCCCAAAACACACTGGATGGACGACGGTAAACGGGACTTTTGTTTCTTAAATTTTGGAACAAAGCTGACAATTTAGTTCTTAATTAACCTTCTTAATTTTGGAACGAACTTCTGATTCCTGAAATTTAGAGTTAGGATTTCTAAAATTCAAAATGTTCTTCGTACAGTCTAAGACCTTTTTAAAACTATTTACGATAATCTCTCCTTTTTTTTTGCCCCCCTCCCCCCCAATATCGATAATCTCCTGTTATTTAAACTAATAAGGAATTCCATTATCTGGATCAGTCAAAATTAGATGGCACTCGATCTGTCTTACACGGGTTGGATTAGATCGAGTTAAGTATTAAAACGGGTTGGATCATGTTGAGAAAATCTAGTCAGTTGACATTAGGCCGGGCCCAGGATTAATCTAAAATCTGAATTTACGATCCATGTGCGATCTTACTAAGGTGTCCCCACCCCCACCTCCCCACGCCCGAGTTATGCTAATTTAATTGTTGATTGTCTGTCCTCCCACCCTCACTTCCTAGTCATCGGAAATCATGGCTTACAATCATGTCAGTGATCAAATTTATATATCTACTGATCGACCGTGGAACAACCGCCGTACTATTTTCTTTTATTTTTCGTGGCCAGCGGCTGGTCTCTACCAATTTTTTCTTTTAAGTTTTCATTTTCTCTCTCTACCGGGCGTTTTTCTGTTTCGTGGTCGACAGCTGCTGTCTGCCCATTTTTTCATTTTTAATTTTTCAGCCTCTCTCTCCACCGCCCACCATCTCTCTTTATTTTCTTTTATTTTCCGTTGATTTTATTTTTTTTATATATTATTTATCATGTAGGTCCATCGCAAATTTCATTTTCGTTGTGATCCTTTCCGTCCTGTATTTTTGTTGTTAAAGATAAATATTAAATATATTTTTATGAGATTATGTAAAAAAATACATATAAAATTACGTAATATATCAAATTGTAAATCAATTGTAAATCAAAATATATCAAATAAAATATCTTACAACACGTGGTATATATTAATTTTCTATCAATATTTTTTATTTTTATATATTAAAATGATTGATGTATTGATTTTTCATCAATCAAAAATCAATATATATTTATAAATAATAATATTAAATTTTTATATGATTTATTTTTACACTCTTAAAATAAGATACAAGTTAAAAATTAATTATTATTTAATTTAATCTACCCTATCAAAATTTAATGTCATCTGTCCAACCAATGACAACATAAGTGACCAATAGGTTGAGTCGTTTCCTCCTACAAAAATTAGATTAATTTTCCCACCCTAAAGATTGTTCACATTGTAGATTAGAAAATCTGGGTACAGATTTGTGTGACAGGAGATATCTGTATTTCTATCTTTAATCTTTATATATATATAATCGATCGTGCCTCGTAACTATTAGTTTAGCTTTTTTTTTTTTACTAACTTCAATTTGCCACAATATTTTTATTCTCTTTCTTTTCGCTCCTTCTCACTCCTCGACTCTCGAATCTTTCATCTCTTTTTTTTTTTTTTTCTTGCACACAATTTATTAAGTATGTCCATTTTGAATTTTAACTTTATCATCCATCAATTCATTTTGTACACTTTTATTATAAATTGATATTTAGTATATTTCTACGAAATTATTAAATAATACATATATAAAATCAATTTTTATAAATCGTATCTATGACATTGATTTGCAATTAAAATATGTCAAGTAATGTATTTCACAACGCACATTGTATTTTGAATTTAAATACATTGGTTGAAAATAAAATGTATCGGTGTATTTTTTTGAGTTCGGATATTTATTTATTTTTCAATCGATTTATTTGATTTTCAATCGATATGTTTCGATGATAACTAAAATATATCGATGTATTTTAATTTTAAACCAATGTATTGTAATAGAAAGTGAAAGCACACATGTGTATTTTGTTGGGTGGGATGCTTATTTATTTTAACCGATGTATTTTACTTCTCAATCGGTATGTTTCAATGAAAAACTAAAATAAATCGATTAAAAATTAAAATACACCAATATATTTAATTTATTGAGTTGAAACATTTTACATGTGATATAAAGGGTTGTTAAATAAGCATTGTGCATATTAGTCATGCCAGTGTTCATGTATTCTTTTCTTTTATCCAAACTTTCTCTCTTTTAATAATTTTTCTTAATAATATAATTATGATATAATTCTGACTTTTGTACTCCGACAACAAAGTGTAGCTCAAAATTAGTAAATATAACTTGGCATTGACAGAGCACTGTTTCAAATACTTTGCACATTGTTCTTTTTTTATTCTCTTTTCATTTGCTACAGTTCATTCAACTCTCATGCACCATTTTTCTCTTCGTTACTCTCTCCTTTTCCTTTCATTTTCTCTTATTTTATTTTTCTTTCACACTGTTTAGCATATACGTCTGTTTCAAATTTCATTTTTGCCATCAACCTCATCATCTCATGCTCTTCCATTAGAGACCAATATTGAGTACGTTTCTACAAAAATATGAAATAATACATATATAAATTGAGTTAGGATAAACATAATCTAAGATATCGATTAAAAATCAAAATACGCCAGCTAATGCATTTTTGAACGTATGATGTGTTTTGATTTTTAATCGATGTTTTTTTTTCACCACTTGAAAACTAAGATACATCGGCAGTGCATTTTCTTACAGTGTACTTTGTTAGTGCTAGTGCACCACGATCGTTTATTTTGATGATGACAAAACACGTGGCTTTTAACATTTACTTTTGAGTCTTAGTTTTCAGGTCGAATAGCAAATGGAAACATGTTTAGACAGAGTTCGAGCTCACATCCATGGCGGATTGGAGGATGAAATGACTCGGTGCCTGTTTAGGGTGTTTAAGACATTTGGACTAACTGTCAGACATCTGTCCGGACGTTTAAATGAAGGGCTAGACGTCTGAAAGTGGGAATTTTCGTACGTTCTTTATGCTCTATGCGCGAGCGGCGCGCAGAGCTTCTCTCTCTCCTCCACACCCCTCACCCCTAAACCCTAATCCCCTCCTATTTAAACACCCTCGTCTCCTCACCCACGCCAGTCTCCACCAACCACCACCTCCTCCAGCCGTCCTCCCTGTGCAGCCGCAGTGAGGGAGAATGAGAGCAACGAGAGAGAGAGGGTGAGCGAGGGAGAACGAGAGGGAGAGAGTGAGGAAGGAAGATCATGAAGGGAGGTTCGAGGCCACGGGAGCTCGATGGAGCTCGAGGAGGATGCCGGCAGGGAGCTTCTCAAGCTCCTGCAGCTGCTGGAGCTGCCGCTGCGTCGACTGAGGGTGGAGGCGTGAGCGGGGCAAGCTGCGTAGAGGAGGTTCTGGTACTGGAAAAGTTCCAGTATCGGATGTCTGGAACATCGACCAAACGTCTGGAGAAGCATCAAGACGTTCGGAGCTGAAGCTGGACGTTTGAAAGCATAATATCGTGCGAGGTATGTGTTTCCTACGCTACTTTTCGCCATGCAGATCGTAGCACAGGAAATGTTGGGCTAAGTGTTACGACCCGATCCCCAAATCCCTACAAGACACGAGAATCGGACCGACTCGACTGATCCCAAGACCCAATCGTCCAACGAGAAAGTAACCAAAAAGCAGTAAAATAAACCACATTCACCATGTAAGCAACTAACATTAACAAAAGTACAGTAGTAAAGAAAAGAACTACTATAGTACACACCACCACAAAAGTAGAGAATTTTAAATAGGTACAAAAATATGAAGTTTACAATAAAAGAGTACAAAAGTGTAACAAAAATACTCACTACTATAGAAAACGGGTACAACAAAAGTACAACTACTGGGCTCTACTAGGCTCAACACCCTTTGTAGCAGCAGGCTCTGGCTGCTCAACACCTGGTCCTGAAAAAGGTGGTAAGTACGACACGTCAGCAAAACGCTGAGTAGAGTGGCAACCAGCTAGCTAAGAAAAATAGTAAAGGTGGACAGGTAGCTGTTGTTTTCAATTTCTTTCTTTATATAACTAATTATTCTTTCTTTTATCACTTGGTTTATTTGTCAGGTCTTTTTCTTGATCTCGAATGTTTCTCGTGGGAAGGATCTTGATTGCAGTCTTTTCCGAAGAGTAGAAGTAGCACGTGGTACTCTCCTGGCCGGGAGAGTCCCCCGTGGTGGTCCTACACTTAGTCAACCACCCCAAGGTCACTGACAGATGTAACGGTGACTACGGCACGCGCGATAAACGCACAGATAGCTACCCCGCACTGGTACGCGGTCAGTCGTTTCCGGTAACGGGTGTGCCCAAAGCACAGCACGGAACCAGTATAGGGCATAGCCCTCTCAGTAACAGGGGTCTAGCCCCTAAAAACCAACCAGGGGTCTCACCCCTCCACAGTCCGCGCACCCTCGCCTAACTACCCTGGTTTGCCCAGTGGGCCTAACAAGTCGGTGTAGGACGGCTAGCTGAACCTCGGGTCCCGTGGGGCGGCTAGCTCTCTCCCTACACTAGTAGCTTTCCCTGGTACAGTGTATGCGAGGGCGAGAAAGTCAGTGCAAAGTGGTCAAACTCACCCCGGTCTCGACCTGAGGGCAACAAGCTCCCCTCTACACTAAGAGGTAATATGTGCTCTCTTTGGTACTACGTACCCAAGAGACAACACACTTTCCCATTCACTTTTTCTGTTCCATTCTATTTATTTCCAGGAGCTCTATCCCTAATTCCCCGTAAGGTTCGTGCTCATGTTTCCTCAGGCCAAGCCATACTAGGTTTCATTATTCAGGTTTAGTCGCATATAGTAGGTGTTTCCAACATTCAATCTTTCTTTTCCAATTTATATACAAGCAGCTCGTATTTAATTTCAACCAACAGAAATTACATGTAGCAGCTACTAACAACGGTACTCTATATTTCACAGGCAGCTGTTATCCAATTACAGGTAATTATTATTCCATCTACTCATTTCAAGACTGCATTTCAGGCGTTTAATACAATCGTTCCAGTGTTTCTAGTCCTACGATTCATGCCATACCCTAGGATCTATCATTCAATCTAGTTTTCAGGTCCTAGGATTCATGCCATACCCTAGGATCTATCATTCAATCTAGTTTTCAGGTCCTAGGATTCATGCAATACCCTAGGATCTATCATTTATTTCAGATATGCATTTATGTTTGTAATTAACTAAGGGAAACCACTCTACCCGCAAAATCGGGAGTAATGGGGGCGTGATCGGCAGCTCTACGTGCCTTCACAACCCCCAAATCCGCAACAGAATGAGGTCCTAACACAAAGATCAACCACAAGAAACCACTCAGAACAGAATAAAAGTATTTCAAACAAGTAGAGGAACTTATTTTGAGAAGAATGGAATCTTAAACGCGAAAATCGGACCTTAAACGGGTCAAAAATGATAACTAACTCAAATCAGACGTCTGGAACATCTTCCAGACGTCTTAAAAATGGGTCTAGATCATACCTCACTCTGCGCTGCTCTTCAGACGTCCAGGATCCTGCTGAACTGTCTGGACTTAGTTCCAGACGTCCGACTATCACTACAGACGTTTGGAGACGCTCTCTGCCGTCTGGTGCCTCGCCCAAAGTCCTGAATCGCGTGGGAGGGCGTGTCCCGCGCCTTCCAGAAGCGAATCCTGCATGCGTACACAAAACTCTCTCATCACGGCACGCAACAAAGCTTCGGCGAAACGGCCTACATGGCTGTATCCGCAAAAAGAAGCATAGGAGGAAATACGTACCTCTCAGTCGTCTGGAGCTCCCTCCAGATGTCGTCCACGTCGTCTGGATGTAGGTCCAGACGTTTGATTCTGGGAAAAATTCCCAGAATCAGAACCTCCTTCGTCTTCTTCCCGCTGCGTGCGGCTGCGCCGCGCTCGTCCGCCCACTGCCCGAGCTGCAGCAGCACCGGGGGATACCTCCCCAGCACAACGCTCCTCCGCACGCACGCTGACCAGCCTCGAACTGCTCCGGAGAGCTCTCTCTCTCACGGCTCGTGCGCACTCTTCTCTTCCCTCTCACTGCTCTTCTCCTCTCCGCCACTGCACTAGGCCGCAGCTGTTGCTCGCTCTCACCCTCGCTGAAGGAAGACGGGGGATGGATGGATGTGGGGTGGCGAACAAGGGAGAGGGAAGGGGGTATTTGTAGGCGTGGGGGAAAGGCTTCTGCAGGTCGGCGAAGGGAGAGAAAGAGAAGAGGGCGGCGAGGTTTCAGTCTGCACGCGACACTCGTGCAGACTCGCAATCGTACGTATGCAAAAATTAATTTCCAGATGTCTGCGAAGGCATCCAAACGTCTAACTAGACATCTGGATCAACTCCCAGACGTCTTAAAGTGTTTTGATGTCACGGGTCTTAACACTAAGAATGGGTCTGCATTTGGTATACGCAGGTGTAGGGCGTTGGAAAGGCACGCGGTGCGCTTTTCCAGGCACTTTTGGATGTCTAACCACTTCGTCGGACGTCCGACGGCACTTTCAGACGATCGGAGGCATAGTTCGACGTTTGGAACTTCCTTCAGACGGTCGCAGAGGAATCCGAATGTCTGAGGAACCCGTATGAGACACGAGGTAAGATCTGACGTCTTTTAAGACGTCTGGGACTAGTCCCAGGCTTCCGATTTTAGACAGTAACCATGTTTCTTGCTCGTTCAGGGCCCAAACGGAATCAGATTTCCGTAAAAGAAGTACCACTGTTTTTCACTCGAGTTTCTCTACATGTTAGTGTTGAGTACCTATTGTTTTGAGCTCGTCTAATGTAAATTAGTCACTGGTACAGGTTACCAGTCCGTGACGTGTTCAGGGCCTGCGGAGACGATGAGGTCTATGGTGCAAGCCCCCATTCCTCATGTGATACCCGGTAGAGTGGTTTACTATAACATTAAGATTTACACAATGAAAGATCATGTTTAGAATACTTGAATAAACCCTAGGATGAGAAATGAACCCTAGGGTAGAAACAAATGCGAATGGTTGACCTACTCTTTTTACCTAAGATGCATGTTAAAATAGGAGTTGCCTTTATGTGAATGAGAAATTGAATTGTGAAACCACAAGTTGCATGTATATGATTGAAAATTGAATTGTGAAAACACGAGCTGCTTGTATATGGATGAGGAACGAGTTATGCACCATGTTATCTGAATACTAATAAATGGAACGAATATGAGCATGAACCCTAGGGGAATTAGGAGTACAACTCCTGTGTATGAAAGGAAATCTGGTATGTAGATGGGAAGTGAGTTGGCCCTTGTGTACACGGTACCAAGGAGTGCAACTATCTCTTTTAGTGTAGAGGGGGAGCCAGCCGCCCCTTGGGTTGAGACCCGGGGTAGGACTGGTCACTCAACACTGACTCCTGTTGGCCCTTGCATATGTAGTACCGAGGTGAGCTACTAGTGTAGGGAGGGAGTTAGCCGGCCCACGGGGCCCGAGGTTAAGACTAGCCAACCTACACCGACTTTTGGGCCCTCTGGGCAAACCGGGGTAGTCGGACGAGGTACAAAGACTGTGAATGGGCAAGACCCCTGTTATGAGATGACAAGGCTCTATACTGTTCCGTACTGTACTTTATGCCTACCAGCTAGTGGAAACGACTGACCGCGTATCAGTGCGGGGTAGCTACCCGTGCATTTATCACGCATGCCGTAGTCACCGCTACGTCGCGACAGTGACCCCGAGGTGGTTGGCTGGGTGTAGGACTACAGCGGGGGACTCTCCCGGCTAGGAGAGCAACACGTGTACCTTCTACTCCACGAAAAAGACAACAATCAAGATCGTTCCCACGAGGAACAAGTAAGATCAAGAAATCCTTGGATCCTTTGTGAAATAAATGAACCAGAAATACATAAATGAGATAAATAGAAATGAGAATAAACCTGGTTACTTGTTTTACTCTACTTGCACGTAAATAATGTAAACACCACTCTATTTAACGTTCGCTAACTTTATCATTTCGTAACCCTGTTCAGGACCAGGAGTTGATTAGCCCGAGTTTCCAGCTGTAGAGGGTGCTGGGCCCAGCCGAGCCTAGTGGATTAGCCTAAATTTGTGGACTATTTAAGTATTTAAGTGCCTCAACATTAAGTTAATTTTAACATTTAGATAGCATATATTAGGATGTAATTAAATTAATTCATATTTTTAGCTTAAGTGCATAATTTATGTATGGCATCCATATTTAAATGCATTTAGAATTAACTTAGAATTGCATTCATTTAATTAGTTAACCAATTAGGTGCATTACATGCATTATTTTAAGTTAACATAAAAGTTAAGGGTTTGTGTATAAATAACCATAATATTTTATTATTATTTTATTCTTCTTCTATGAGGAACGGCTGCATTTCTTCCTCCAGCTACCGCATTAAAGAGCCCAGTCAAGGAGCAGCGCCAGAAGTGGATCTGGTCTCCTCGACTAGGATAAGGAAGAGAGGGAGGCTGCCATGCTCCTCGAGACGTTGCCCGCCCATCACCGTGCATCCACCCATCACTATGGTCTCCACGGCCAAGCCTCACCACATCGTGGGCCGACAGAGTGACAGGCCGCTGCGCCAAGCCAGCGAGCTCGGCCAATTACCATGAGTGTGTGCCTCATCGCCACACAAACAACTCCTTTCTTCTTTCTCTTTATTCTCTCTTTTCTTTTCTTTTGCATGATACTATTCATCATCACCTTCGTTACTCTGTTTGCAGGCCTCAATGAACCCACCACCACCATCACCCCAGACCACCTTCACACCAAAGCGGCCAGCAACAACCACCTCCTACTGCCCGAGCACATCCTCCCTTCCACGCACAGATTTCAGCTGCTGCACGCCCCACCAGCTCCTCACCCACGCACCTCCTGCAGCACGCACCTCCCGTGCACCTACGCTCCACCAGCTTGCACGTGCGCCTGCCGCACACCCACAGCAGTCGCCCACCCCTTTGCATGTGTCCGCATCTGCCTGCGCGCCCCAGCCGCTCCGCTTCCAGCCCGCACGCACCTCCCCTCAGCCCGCACACACCTCCTACCGCACGCACCACACACAGCATCGCCCACCACCACGCGCAGCAGCCGCCCTCCCGCACCTTCTCCAACACGTCCTCAGCCCCTACCGCACACCCATAGCAGCTGCGCCCCACTTCCAGCCTGTGCGCGCCTCCCTGCGTGTGTCCTCCAGCGCACGCTCCTTACAGCACCTCTCCTCACCTCCAGCCGCGCGTGCAAGAGCAGCAGCAACAGTCGCCGCCACCGTCAGCCAGCCGGCTCAGGCCATCTCACAACGCGCCACCGCCACCGCTGCGATGGCCTCACTCCGATCGACCTTTTCTCAGAGTAGCTCCTCGAATGAGCCTCTCTCCCATGCGCGAGAAGGAGAGAGGTATAATCCTCTATTTTTGCTTGAATTTCTATTTATAGAAATTTGCATGGTCAACATTCATTTTCTTGATTTATTTTATTAAATAAATTGTGGCAAATTTATGGCTTTATGCCTATGCTTCTAGAGAACTGTTAAGCCTTATCAATTCATCTCTACGTGCATTATATTTAATTTTGAGTTACATTTTAGTATGCATGCAAGTGAAAAGTACATGGCATACCTTTGCACATGGATAATTTTCTTACATAAAAATTACGTTAACATCCCTTGACTCTCCACAAATTTAAGGTTTACATTCAGAGATACATAGGCGTTCTTTGATTTGACGAATATTTTAGCGAACTTGATTTCTACCTAATTGCAAGTTTAAATAAGTTATTGCCTCCCTATGGACACGTCCCGCTTCCTGTGAGTGGTTTAATTTTAATTCTAATTGTTTTGTTAAGCGGTTTTCCACCACTTTAATACTAAAATGACAAATCATCTTAATCATATTATTCGAAAGCGAAAATCGACTTACCAAATGGCGCCGTTGCCGAGGAGGCAACAGGCTTAATTAAATCGCATTCATTCATTCATTCATTCGTTCACATTGATTTAAATTTTGAATCATATTTAACTCTGGATATTTTTTTATTCTAGTGCGAGTGCAACGATCTGCGACACACATTCTACAACTAATCACACCAGCCATCGTGAGAGGCAACCCTTGACGTCACCAGAGGAGAAATTGTTCGAGCCACCTTGCAAGGAACCAGATTGCCAGGAGGGGAAGGACGAGGACGTAGCGATCGTCTCCGCACATTTAGTCAGTGATTTGATTTGAGTAGGATTAAGACTTTAAAACTTAATTTTCATTGCACATTTGGTTTAAGACCCTTGTTCTGGAGTATATTTTTAGGGGTTTGTTCCCCGACTTTCTTTTAGGCCCCTGCGTGGGTAATTTTCGGGAGTTTGTTCCATTTTCTTTAGATCTAGGTTTTCTTTGTGGGCTGTTTATCCTTAACTTGTTTGTGCATAAGTGGCTAAAAAAAAAAAAACACGAGTTACCTGCTAGAAGCTGCCTGCCCTTAGGTCAAATCATTTAGGATTGAATGAGTAGCATCTAGATCTAACTTCCTGTCTTGCATATTGCATGAAGAATGCTGGAATCAGGTATGCACTTCTAACTTTGCACTTCTACCTATCATGCAAATGCATTTGGATTAATTTTTAGACCACATAATCTGTCTTGAAGCAATCTAATAAAGTGATCACATTTAATTTTTGAAAAAGGACTAATTAAAGAAGGGACATTTAAAAATCAAGGACTTGATTTTCAAACTTGGCGTGCGATTCAAAATTCAAAATCTTTTGCGGTGTATGCACACTTATATCTCTTGTGCCAAGGCACGCTTTTAGACACTCCTCAACTTTGGAACTGCTAAGACTCGAGCCTCCTATTACTGAGGTCTAAAGTGACCCAAACTTGAGTTCAGAGGTGAAGTTGCCTCCAAACCTTGCGGATTGAGGGTAGTTAAGAAGCACTGCGAAAGCAATGCTTCAAAGGAAGGGTTTAACCCTACTTGCATCCTTCTTTATCGTGTTTGGTGGTGACTAAACTTTTTGGGCTTTAGGAAGGCTCACCTAAGTCCTAGTTAGGTCTTCTTAGGCGATCTGTAGGTCGATAATAAGCGCGTAAATTGATTGAACAAATTGTATTGTCACCTTCAATCTGACTTAAAATCAAAAGCTTAAATTGGGAAAGACCTAAAAAGTCCTTTTTGAATTGTGTTTTGCTTGGGGAATTCTGATTGAGGTGTGACTTAGAATGGATCACATTGATTTTCATCCTTTCACATCTTGCCCACACCCTTACCCCCACTCTGCACTCCTCGATCCCATACGCCGAGATGGTCCATCCTTTGATGGACATAATGATGATCATTGGGATCCCTTTTACTCCTATTGTAGGAGAATTGGCCTGGTTAAGCCCTAAATCAGTGAGCATAACCTAAGAGCGGGATTTTCCTTGCCCAATATCCCGCACACCATGCAAATACCCAACCCACCCTCGTTGCATGATTATAATGTTTAGACAGATACTCCTAGGTACTATAACCCTGAGCTTGACTTCTATTCTGATAGTAATGATGATTTCTCCTCCTTGAAGATGCAAATACAGAAAATGCAAGATGAAATGATTGATTTATTAGGAGAATCTTCGTGAGAAAGCCAACAAGAAACAGAAGCCATTAGCCACCCAACCTACCCCATTGAGGATGAAATGCACCCATCTACGCGAGATGCATCTCCCGTGGGAGAGCCATGCCCTAAGTTGGAGGGAAATTTTGGGGATTATGTAAGGAAGAATAGCTACTTTTCGAGGATTGATTTTGAAACCTCCCCGCTAGATGACACTTCTTTGAGAGGTCCACGCTTTAAGTGGGAGGAGGATATGTATGAAAGTAGCTATACATTGCACGAAGAAAAGTGGCAACCTGAGGAAGATGATGATCAGATTGAGTATCCTGTTGGACGACTAGGTCTTGGAATTATTCGAGGCGAGCCGATCTCGGGTCCTGTTGGGATATGGGAACCGGGTCGTAACAAGATGGTCTCAGAGCAAGATCGTCCCAAGAAATGAACCAATTGGTCCGAGAATAACCACTCACGTGCATATAACTAGGATAGCCATCACAACGTATTGCTTTGATATTCATTTCCAAGTCTTTGTCTTGATATAATTCGGTATCATTGACAACTCTTGTTCTATCTCTTGCATCTCCTTGCAGGAGATGCCTCGTCAAGGTGTTCCTGAGGCAGGCCCTGGTCGTGGCTGTGGACGAGGTCGAAGAGGCAGACGTGTCGTACCTGAGGCACCAGTTGACCCACCTCTCCTCCCGGGCGTTCAGGCCCATGGTCTTGCCCAGCTGATCAGAGACATCGTGCGAGAGGAGCTCCAGCAGCCTCCTCGGGCACCTCTTCCTGAGGACGTGGAGGGGGAGTCCTCGGTGGGATAGAGAGACCGTCATAGCGCCGGACAAGCAGGAGGGGGAGGGGGTGGTCCTCCACCACCCCCACCACATTCTGACACTTCCGAGCATGAGCCCTCATTGCCTGGAGGAGCGCCCGTTCCCCCACTGCAGCTACACCACGAGCTTTTCAGACGATTCTGGAAGCTGAAGCCCCCCTCCTACAAGGAGGATGAGAGCCTGTCTGGGGTAGAGGACCGGCTGGTGTAGATAGAGAAGGTGTTCAACACCCTTTGCCCTCTTGCGAAGTGTCGCGTGGCCTTTGCCACCTACCAGCTGGAGAGCGTAGCACACAGGTGGTGGAGGGCGGTCAGAGGCTAGGAGGGGAGAGTGCCGACGTGGGCCAGTTCGTGGCTCTTCTGCGAGCAGTACTTTCTGCAGACCTGGCAGGACCAGAGGAGGCGGGAGTTCCACACTTTCCACCAGGAGATGATGACGGTTAGCGCGTGCTGCACGCGTTTCCTGGAGCTATCACGTTTCTCTCCGACAGCTGTGTCTACTGAAAAGGAGCGCATGTGGAGGTTTACGGAGGGGCTCCGACCTGCAATTCAGGGTATGTCAAACCCCTGAAGCTACCCACTTTCTCTCGTGTGGTCGAGGCGGCCATGACTTACGAGGAGACCAACCCAGCCACGTGAGACACTGACGGCGGATGGTAGAGGCCCTACCTACCAAAGTACTCCTAGGGCCGTCGGAAGAGGAGGCACACGGTGCCCGCATGAGAGCCGTCTCGTTCTGTAGGGCCACCAGTGGCCTTTGGGGGCCCCAAACAGAGGCTAGTTGCCAACACCGGACCCCCGCCCAGCCGCCAGTAAGAACCTACTGAGGGAGGAGGTCGTGTACCCCTCTGCTACCAGTGTGGCCAGTCAGACCACATCAGGAGGGACTACCCATCTAGGGCTGTAGCACAGCAGATGCTCCCTGCACTGAGTGCCAGAGGCCGAGCTGGCGGTCGTGGTCACCAGGCACGTGGGGGAACACAGCAGTCACGAAGAGGACCCCAGACGTCTGATATGTGACCGTTTTGCCTTGACTAACCCAAAATCACCTTTATGAGATTTTATAGCCATTTGGACCTTGGAAAATCCATTCTCACAGTACAATAGGTTTCCAAACGTCCAAACCTAGTGCTAAACGTCTTGTACAACGTCTGATGGTTATACACTGGAACCCTGTTCAGGTCTGAACCAGGTTAGGAAGGAAACCCGCCTAGAATCAGATGTCTGACTTAGTTCCCAGACGTCTGATACCTATACCAGACGTCTGATGACCCTGTTAGAATCATAATTGATTCTGATTACGGCCTGTTTTGCCTTGAGTTCAACCCCAACGGCTATGGATCCTTTCTAAGGGCCTCCAAAGCCTTCCTAGGCCCTCTATAAATAGAGGAGGACCCTTGCCTTAGAAATACACACCTTAAATACCATTTCCACATCTCTTGTGTCAAAAAGAAGTAGAAGATCATCTAGAAGAAGCTCTAGCTCTCCGAGCTTTTGTTCCACATCTAGAGAGCTTGAATCCAGTTGCGCACCCACTCTCCCTCCACGATTATGAGAGCGACGAGGTGCCCCCGCGTGGTTCACACCCGCGTCGTCACGCCGATGCACTCCCACAAAAGGGAAGTTCCCTTACCTATAGTAGCTAGATTTAATCATTCACTTTCTAGCTCTATAGGTTGAGTTGTAATTTATCTTTGTAATTGTGTTGGGTATTCGCATTACGAATTCCCATCTCCTTCGTGAAACAAAATCCTTCTTGTGAAGAGAAGGGGGTTGAGGAACACTACCAACGGGTTCAAGTAGCGTGGTTTTATTAAGGTTGTACTACCCTCAATAAAGTAGTATGTTAGTGGATTTGATCGACTTTGTCGATCGGGAAATCGTAACTCGAAAGGGTTAGGTGGTGGTTTTTACCTGATTTGGGTTTCCACCAAAAAATACTTGTGTAATTCTGTGATTGTGTTATTTGTGAGATTATTTACATAATTCTGTATTTTATATTACGTCACGCATATCTCACCCCCCTCTCATAGGAAATTACAATTAGTATCAGAGCAGGTTTCCACTTTCTAGGAGTTATATTCGCGAAAGATCCAATGGAGGGGAGTAGTTACACTGGGCAATACATTTTGTTAAAATATACTTCTTAATTGATATTATTTTAACTTTTGTACTCCTGCACCAAGGTGCGAACTCAAAACTAGTATATATAACTATTTCAATTTGTTCGTATACTATTTTTTCTTTTCTTCATTGCATTTACTACAATTTACTGAGCTCTTACGCGGTCTCTCTCTCTGCCGCTCTCTCTCCCTCTCTCATCTTTTTTGTTCTTTCTCTCTTATTTTGTTTTTTTTCCACACTGTTTAGCACGTACATCTGTTTTGAATTTCGTCTCTACCATTAGTCTGTTCGCCTTGTGCTCTTCCATTAGAGACTGATGAAGGGTAAAAAATGCCCTCGTATCCAAAACCCCACACAAGACCTAGCAGAGGATCCAGCAACTCGACTACGGGACATACAGGCGGAACCTAGATCACCCGACCCGTCTAAAACCAACCGGATCAGGACCGGAACCCGCCCAGCCTGGCAAAAGATTCAGCGCAGCTAGGGCAGAAAATACAATAAAATGAAACTAACCACTTAGGCCTTGACAGCAGACAAGTAGTCTAGTAGTAGGGATACTAAAGGCCATCAAGTGAGGGTTCTCCCCACAATATAAATAGAAGGAAGGGCCCCCAATGGGAGGGGACTGATCGTTAGATTCCTCAACACAGTTAATTAGGTTATTTATGCTTAATTAATTGCATAAGAAATTAACTTAGGTTAACTCGATTTTATGTCGGTTGTATAGTATAGGGTCAAGTTAACCTAACATTTTAGATTTTAAATTCTTTTTAACTGGTTGAGTCCAGGTCATTCACTGGGAGGTACAATAGTAAGCTTAATTCACTATTTAATTCCTAAGCATAATTAAGAATCAATTAATTAATCAGATTATAATTACAATATTTCAAACACATGAATATAGCACAAAAGATTAACAATTCAGAGTATGCAATATTCCATTAGAAAGAACATATTTGCACATGTGATTTGTCATTAAGAATCAAGTAAACATGTTTATTACATCAAGTATTTCTAATTATAAGAGATTAAGGCAAGAAAATGATATACAAGGAATATATTTGCCTTTTACAACATTTTGTACTCAAAACAACAATAAAGGAACATAAAATTGTAATATAAGATCAAATCAGATGTCTGATGATAAATGTTGGACGACTTAAAAAAAAAGATTGGATTTCTAATTACAAAAATGGATGTTTGATATTTCCAATTCCTTTCTTCTTTAGCATTTAATCTTTAGCCCTGTCTTCTTCTTCTCTTTTATACTTTACTACTGCTTTGTCATCACTCGCTCTTTTCCTTTACTCTCGTTTTCTCTTCTTCTTTCTCGTCTGAACCCTCTCTATTCTCTTTACTTAGCTATCTCCGTAGATTCTCTCTTCTAAGTTTCCTTTGGTACTGTGCATATACATTCCCACACTTAACCAATTTCACAAGCACTTAAGATCATTTAACCCTCAATTATTAAAAAAATTGGCTTTCTTATTGGCAGCTCAGACCAGTTGGGAATACACAGCACCCGCTAAAAGGTGGGACCAAACCCTACTGGGTCCGAGACTAATTTTTCTTATGTGGTTTAATTTCCATTTAAATCTCATGCACAGCAACGGCCTCCCAGGCCCACGCGCCCACTCGGGCTCACACACATCCACGCCCTTAGGTGCACACACAATCCCATGCGTAGGCACGTGCAACGCACGCACCCGCACCCATATGCTCAATTTCTTTACGCCCTGCACTAACGACTGAAGCGTCATATGCAGGAAAACGCAATATACCAAAGCACACAGCTACACCTTTCCGAGGTGGGACTTAGTTTGCCAGGTTCTGTCCAAAATCGACCAAACTTCGACCGACAATTCCCAGCGATTGGCTGGGTACATTTGATCGAGCAAGGGCTTGATGGAGAGCTATTTAGATGCTCTACCAGAATCAAGCACCAATTTGGTGTTCAGATCTGAATTGGCCCTTCGATTTGAAGGGCGAAGATGAAGCTGTTTCACAGCCATTCATGGCCTACAGAAGATGAATCCAAGTCTTTTGACCTGTGGGAGAGTTTCTAACCTCCAGATGAGGTTCTAGACTCGATTCAGGAGGGAATTCCACTCCTAAAAGGGAAGGAAGGGGGCTCTAAACAGCTCCAGGAAGCAGCAGAAGCTTGAAAGCTTCATGCCCAGTGTTAAGAGCTCGGAATTGAGCTCCAATTCATCCATCAGAGAGAAAACAACCTCAACAGGTGATCTGAACTGATTTAGGAGGCTAAAAACAATCGATTTGGGTAGATTTGGCGATCAAAACTCGCCAAGAACTTGAAGAACTCATTATTGATTTTAGAGAACCCAAATTGACCAGAAACATGAATTGCACTAAATCCTTAATAAACCTGAATTAAATCAACTCTAAAACACTCCAGATCATCCCAGAATTCCATTGCACCCTTTGAAACACAGAATTAATCCTTGAATCCTCAAATTGGACCTGGGGTTGACCAAAACTAGGTTAGAGTTAACGTTTTATTCTGGACTTCCTCAAATTAAATTGAAACCCTAAATTGACTTAATTCTTCATCAGAAATTGGTCTAGGACATCAAAATCATGTTTTGAAGCTCGTAACGGGACAAAGGTCAAGATGGACTCTATAGGTTCTTCTTGAGCTTTTGGACCTCTTTCTCAGCGCCTAAAACCTATCTGAATAGCTTCTCCAACTCGCCAGAGTTGATGAAGGCACAGCTCAGATGAGAACTCCAGACAATAAAACCTAGATTTAATCATCGATTTGTAATACTTACACTCCAAATAGATAATCCAGAGCTCCTTAGAGCTTATCAAGGGCTGAAGCTCAGGATCATCTCACTGAAACTCGTCGGAGCTCCAATGAGTCCGGTTCTGATGTACGAAGCTGAGAACTTCAATAAAATAGGCCATTAATGACTTGTAGAACTTCTTAAGACATAAACAGATCTTAAGAACTCATCAATTGACTTAAGGAACGACTAGAACAAAGGATTCATCATGGAATTCAGAAATTTAACATTCTGAGTTCAACAGAACTCAGAATGCCTCCTCTCACTTAATTAAGTGAGGGGAAGTGTTCTATGGGGTGAGGTGATGTTAATGGAATAGTTAATTAGGCAAATAACTCATCTTTGAGTTATTTGCCATTGACAGCGAGCTCAGAAGAGAGGGGGAATTTGAGTGTTTACTGTCGACTGCTCTATAGGAGCAATTAAAAGCTTCGTAGAGGTCTTTAAGAGTTAGGGAGGTGATGTAGGACCTTAATTGGGTGTGGAATAACATTTGTACACTTTACCATGGACAAAGAAGTGTCCAGGTGCGTATGATATGAATCAGGCGATTACACGGATAATTAGGTGAATTCTAAAGTGGATTTGGGTCCTAAGAATGTGCTAAGGTGATGAAGGACCCTAGATGAGTGTGAATTAGACTTGGGGACCTTCGCCATAGACAGCGGAGGTCACCGGTGACGGTGAGATGGTCTAGGCAATATAGGCGCTATCTATAAAGGAAAGGTGGAAATGAACTGTGAAAAGGTAAGAAGAGTGGAATAGTGCTTAAAAAGCAGAAGAAGGCCCGACGAGGCCGGACTTGGCCTCACCAGAGCTAAAGGAGATGAATCTAAATTGCATTAAAACTAAGTTAATCCTACTCCTAACTACAGCTAACCTACTCTTATGAGTTAGGGTTACGTACCTAGACAAAAGAAGGTGAGAAGTCTCTGTCGATGGCTCATAACGGAGAAAGAAATCAAAAGATAAGGGAAAGAGCTCCGGTGAGAAGTTGAAGGCGTCGAGATAATGGAGATGATGCTCCAAGGCCCTGTCACAGCCTTCCGGAGAGGAAGAGGAGGTAAGAGAGATGAGTCCCTCGTGTAGAGGAGCTCCGATAGGGGGGTGAGAGGTCACCGGAGGTAGAGGAGGAATAGCCTATTGCCGGTCGTAGTTGGGGAAGAGGGAAAATGGACTGACCCTTGAAATCGGAGGGGTCGAGGTCTATATATAGGCTTTGGCGGCTGTGAAGGGGAAGGAATCTGGACAAATGGTGAAGTTAACGTTGTGACCTAATTAGGATTATAGAGTCATCCAGACCGTGGGATGGAGAGATGGCGGTGAGCACAAGCTCCAAGAACTTGGCGAGGAAGACAGGTTGCGAGATGGACAGCGATTAGACGGTGCACGCATCGTCGATCGTGAGCTGTCGAAGCACGTGATGAAGAAAAGAAGACGAAAAGTGTTCATAGGGACCTGAATGCAAGAAAAACTAAGGACCTTTTTGGGATGAAAAGGACTCGACTATAATAAAATATAGGGACCAAAATGCAAACAGAGGCTTTTAAGGTTAATTTAAATTATTTTCTTTTCTAGCTTTTTGTATATATTTATAAATTAGATAAATATTATATAAGTGCCTTATATTTATATTTTTGACCCATTTATTTATATTTATTAAGTTTATTTATTACTTAAGTTATTAAAGACTTAGTTCTTAAGTTATTCTTAAGTTAAATAAGATATTAATTAGGTAACTAATTAGTGGTATTTCTAGCCCATTTAATAATTAAGTTATTAATAATATTAATTGACTGATAATTAGGCATTTTAAACTTATTTTTGAGTCATTTATTACTTTGCCCCTTATTCTATAATTAACTCTTATATATGCATATTCCTAGCTAATTAACTAGGGAAACTAGTTAATCAGGAGTAATTAGAAGCTTTGATGAGCTTCTCATTAGGGACCTTCCCCCCTCCCCTAGAGAGGAAGAGGAAATCCTGTAATCTTGAAAATTATAGTGCATAGTTGGGAACACCATCCTCTCCCTAGACATGCTGTAACGAGCGCGTGCCCCAGACGTCTTTTAAGACGTCTGGGAGGTGGCCCAGACGTCTTTAAAGACGTCTGGGATCACATCCAGACGTCTGACCAGACGTCCGGGATAGTTTACAGACGTCTGGCGAACAGTTATGCTCGCACGGGATATTCGTCTGCGCGCCTGTGCGCGCAGACCTGCGATCCTGCCTCTTTCTCTGCGGCTGCAGGCGAATGCGACCGCCTTCTCTCTCCTCTCCGCGCGGCGTTAAAAGGGGGGGGGCGCGCCTCCCCTCCCGTCTCCACCATCTTCCTCCTTCTTCTCCTGCCTGTGCGCGAGAGCGAGCGGACGCGAGGGCGCAGCGGCAGCGGCAGCCGCAGTAGGCGCGGAGGAGCTGCGGCGTGCGAGGGCGGGGCTCTGCCGTGAGGGCGAGCTCGCCGGGAGCGGCTTGGCCGGCCGGCGGAGGGCGCAGGGGGGCGCAGAGCGTCGCGGAGAGGGACCTGCTGCGGGCGGAGCAGCGGACGCGCGAGGTGCGACGCGGGCGGCGTCGCGAGCGGAGGCCGAGCAAGGTTCGGATTCTGGAAAAATTTCCAGAATCAGACGTCTGGATTGATATCCAGACGGCAAGATCGACGTCTGTGAGGTCATACAGACGTCTGAAAGGTGAGTTTCCGCTTTCTTCTTCTTTTTGTCGATTGACCGTACTGAGGGAGGGGGGTTGGCTGTGCGCAGGTCCTCTGATTCGTCATCTTTGCGAATCAGACGTCTGGAATTTGTACCAGACGGCGGGAATGACCTCCAGACGTCCGGAGTGACCATCGGACGTCTTGGATCTAGGCAGACGTCCCCACAGACTTCTGGACGTCCGGGGAACCAAGCCGAACAGGTAATTCTCTGATCCACCGTTTAAGACGTCTGGAAGGAGTTCCAGACGTCTGATTTTGCACAGTATTGTCTTTCTCGACCCGTTTAGGGCCCGTTTGGGCTCCGTTTTCCGCGATTCGAGTTGCGTTCGTTTCAGAAATTATTCCTCTACCCGCCTACGGTAGCTATACACTGTTTTGAGACACTCCTTGTGTTTGATCCTTGTGATAGGACCTCGTTCGGTTGCAGTCTTGAGAGTCGCGGAGGCACGCGGGATTCCCGATCACGCCCCCATTTCTCCCGTTGTACCTGGTAGAGTGGTTTTAAGTATTAATAAAATCTGTTAAAGTATGGAACCATAACTAGAACCTAGGGCATTGCATGAATCCTAGGAATGAGAAATATATGGAATGATAGCTCCTAGGTGTTGCATGAATCCTAGGGCCGGAAAACTAGATTGTATGATAGATCCTAGGATATGGCATGAATCCTAGGATGGAAAAACTAGTGGAATGTATATTACTGCAGTCTTGGAAAAAAATGGAAAGGAATATATAAAGCTGCCTGTGAATTTAATTAACAACTGCCTGTTATGAACAAAGAAACATGTTTGAGATCATGGAATTTGAGAACGTGAATCTGGAAAGTGAAACATATGATGTTCTGAGATAAAGAGCTGGAACCCTACGGGGAATTAGGAGTGGAACTCCTGGAAAGGAAAAGGGAATGGAACTGAGATGTAGTTGTACTGTCTCTTGGGTACGCAGTACCAAGGGAAGTACCTGTACCTGTTTAGTCCAGAGTGGGGCCAGCCGCCCCAGGGACCCGGGGTTAGGCTTGGCCGCTCTGTACCGACTTGTTGGCCCTCGTGTACGTAGTACCGAGGAGAGCTAGTAGTGTTAGGAGAGTACTAGCTACCCCACGGGCCCCGGGGTTCTGCTAGCCTCCTTCACCGACTTGTTAGGCCCACTAGGGCAAACCAGGGTAGTCAGGCGAGGGTGCGCGGACTGTGGAGGGGCAAGGCCCCGGTTTGGTTACTGTGGAGGGGTTGGACCCCTGTTACTGAGAGGGCTCTGCCCTGGTTCCGTGCTGTGCTTTGGGCGCACCCGTTAACGGAAACGACTGACCGCGTGCCAGTGCGGGCTAGCTACCTGTACGTTTATCGCGCGTGCCGTAGTCACCGTTACGTCTGTCAGTGACCTTGGGGTGGTTGACTGAGGGTAGGATCACCACGGGGGACTCTCCCGGCCAGGAGAGCACCACGTGCTACTTCTACTTTTGGAAAAGACTGCAATCAAGATCGTCCCACGAGGACATCCGAGATCAAGTAAAGGATCTGAGAAGTAAATGAAATAGTGAGAAAAATTGAAAGATGTAAATAAAGGAAGTAATAGAACATAACAGCTACTGTACACTCTACTGTTGCCTTTAATTAGTTTGCCACTCTACTCAGCGTTTTGCTGACGTGTTACACTCGTTACCTTTTTCAGGACCAGGTGTTGAGCAGCTAGGGTCGGCGGCTGCAGAGGACGCTGGGCCGAGTAGGGTCCAGTAGAGTTACCACAGCTTTGTACCCCTTTTTGTTTCTGTTCTAGTGAGTAGTTTCTGTTTCCGCTGTACCTTCTTTACCTGCAGTTTTGTTATATGATAAATGTTGTTTTACTGTTGTGGTGGTGCCTACTGTAGTAGTTTCTTTCCTTACTGCTGTACTTTCTTACTGTTAGTTATATTCATGCTGAATGTGGTTTATTTTACTGTCTTTTGGTTACTTCCTCGTTGGACGACTGGGTCTTGGGATTAGTCGAGTCGGTCCGGTTCTCGTGTCTCGTAGGGACTCGGGAATCGGGTCGTTACACATGCCCCTATAAATATCATCCTGTCCCCTTACCACAAAAAGAGGCAAATTAACCTAAAAGTTGTACAAACTAATCTAAATGTATGACGATGCATGTTATGCAATATTTATAACGTATAATGCTTCTATAGATCTAGGAATATGCATAAATAGGTATTTTAGAACAATTAAATGTGCACACATCACACCCCTTGCCTATCTTTTGCTAGTCCCTAACAAAATTACATACTATTTATAAAAGAATTATGATCAAATTACTTGGGCAATAATTATTTTGCAACACTAAGAATTTTCTACTAAAGACCTAAACTATAGAGACTCAATAGCACCCAGATGTCTGCGAAAATGCAGACCGCTCAAGCTAATGCTTATTCCAAAGCAAATAGATCATTTTCTTTTTCTTCTTTTCTAATTTTTGTGGATTTTTCTTCTTTTCTAATTTTTTCAGGGTAGCTTTCTACAGCTACCCATCCCACATAAAACTCGAAAAAAACTATAAGTTCTAAGCACCTTTTTGTGACTATGATAGACTTACTGATTGGCAATCAGAACGAACTTCAGGTTTCTACGCCCTTAGGTGACCTCAAAAAAAAATCATGCCGAAAGGTGTATCTATCTGACCGATAGCTTTCCCCCTACTTTTTATTCTTATGAGGTTAACATAAGGGCGAACCTAGTGTATATCCCACCGGCTTATTCTACTTCCCTGCCTCTTCCTAAGTGTTTGGAATTAAATGTGCATTTAGTGATCTGGGTTCTAAACAATCGGCCAATGGATTGTTACCAACGGCAACTTCCCAACATACTCGTGCGATGAAGTGTGGCTTATTCCTTTTTTTTCTTCTTTTCTATTTCTCTTTTTTTTTCTTCTTGGGTATTTTTCTTTCTTTTTTTTTCTTAGTAGGTGGTTTCTCTGATCTAAGATTTACCTAAAAGTAGTAGAAAGAGAATGGTTGTGTGGTTAAGCTCTGGACAACCGACCAATGGACTATTACCCATGACAACTTGCCAGCCATACCATCATAGAAAGTTCATTAGCTACCCAATTTCTGTTAAAATCGCCAAAAAGTGAGTTAGTGCAAATAGTGTATAGATGCTTAGACTATAAGTCCCACCAAATCCGAGGGCGGGTTGATAAGTCGTATACTTATCACCCCAACTTATTTAACCAATATAGAAATGAACTTAGAATGGCAAGGAGTCAAGAAACAAGTCCACATTTTAGTGGACACCAGACCAAATCAATGGTCTAAGTGTTCAGGTCTTAATGTATTATTTCCTAAGGTTGAAAAACTCTAATGCCCAAGTTCTCTTTTCCAAATTCAAAATTTTTTTTCGTAAATAGATAGAAAAGAAAATAAAAAAATTTACGGAGCTAACAAAATAATTCAAATAAGAATATCCACCTCCCCATGCCTATCTAATGCAATATCCTCATTGTATTAAAAAGACATGAAAAAGAGTGGAGTATAAAGTAAAGCACCTAAATTTCGCGATTACTCGGTGAGCTCTGAGATGAAAACAGACTGTATACGTGCTAAGTTTATTGCCTTTAGCTAGGCACACTATACAACAAAGAAGAAATAATGAATTCACAAATGCAAATCAAGATCAAAATAAGTAAATCAATTTTAGGACCTACAAGGAGAAGATGTCCTTAGATCTGGATGTGATTATGGTGCAAACCCATGCCCAAGAGTCGAGTGGTTCTTAAGTTCTGGATAAAAATTACCTAAAATCGAAGATTATTGTGTGAGCGAGGTCAGGCCTACGGTTTGTGAGGATGCAACCCAAGTCTAAAAGGTCGATCAATAGAAAAAATAAGATTAAAAAGATAATTAATAAATTTATGCTTAGGTTGCACATCCTCAGAATCAAAAATATCATAAGGGTCCTGATAAAAAGTTGGTGGTTTCAGACACAAAGGAACCCTTAGATCAAGAATTCACTTTCCCCCAAAATTGGCTTCCCAGATCTTCATTTCCAGATTTCTATCCTCCACAATCTCAGTTTTTGGGACCTCATAAATGTCATCATCCACGTATAAAATATTCAAGTCCAAAATTTGTTGCTAAATCAGAATTGACTTAGGTCTAGTTATCTCAAAAACATAATAATCATTATGCTCAATGAGGTGTGTGAGGAATGGGGCTATGAATTGATTTCTTTATGAAATCAGGATCTAAATCCTCCATGCTAGCCCTAATAGGATCAATTTCCTCAATTATAAGGCTATCAAATGATTCATCAAATTCCTCAGGCCCAGTCATCTCACTAAAATCATTTTCCTCAAACTTAGGTGAGACTTCACATAAAGATTCTTCACCTTCAGAATTAAAGAATTCTGGATCCGCATTAATATGTCTTAAGATCATATGTTGTCCCTTGGTCCACAGAGACAAACTTTTCTTCGTACCCTGGTTTAGGGATATCGGGTGAAGAAATCAATTCAACCTCAATTGGTTGCTCTAAACCAACATGGTCATCCTTGGTCTCGTAAAATGTGTCCCCCTTATAGGTGCCTAAGCGGGTTTTGACATTGGCTCTTCTGAGGGGGTTTCATCCTGGGAATCATCCCAAGATTGAACAAAAGCAACCACAAATTTCTTCCCAAATTTCGACAACTTCCTAAGTGAAAGCTTACCCGGGACCATGTACTTAACATCTTGGAGCCAATCCAATAAAAACTTGTTAAGATCATCAATCATTTGAATCAAAGGCTCCAATTCTTCATTGCAGGGTGTTGGCTGAGCTTCTAAAGATTGAATGGTGTTCCTTAAGTTAGCTAACACCTTATCATGGACCTGGTTCACCTTAACCAAATAGTTTGATTCAGGGTTGGGTGGGTTTGGGTTTAGTCGAGGGGAGTTAAGAAATTGAGGTTCCTGGGTGCCTCCATGATAATAGGTCGTTTCTGATTGTTCATGAAAGGGTGGTGACCCATATGCAATGTAGTCCTGGGGAGGGTAGGGATTATAATCAGCATATCCTTCTCGATTGTAGATCATATTAGGTTTCCATAGGAGGGCAGAGATCTATAATCGGTGTTGCTCAAAGAATGATAAAAATCAAAATCATGGTGTCTAAGGTTAGACCCTGAATACGGAGGTCCGGAATTATATCCGTAATCAGAGTTGTCTCAACTTGTAGATGTTTGAGTACAGCACGAGTCAGGATAATAATCGTCATATTGGGAATAAGTTGTGTCAAGAGGGTAGGAGTGGAAATGTGTATAGGATGTGCAAGGATCCAAGACGAAATGGGAGGAAGAGAAAGGTGCCCTACAGTACAAACAAACAAACCTGTCCTTAGGTGGGGTAGCCTAATGACCTACAGACTCTCAAAAGCCATCTTAAGATGAAAGAAACAATTTGGTCTACTTCTTTCCGGTCAATCCAACCAGTTAGAGGGAGGGATTGAGGAGAACACTCTTCCCTTGGCTTTCGCCTCAGGTTCCTTTGATACCCACCAACCATGGTCGTTTGACATTGCTCCCTTAACTAGACATCAGGTGGACTAGTAGAAGTAAATAAATCAAAAATAATCTTGATCTGGGCTCCGAAAAGTGAGTCAAATGCTTAAGGCCAATGTCTACTTTATTTTAATTAGGCTTAGGCTTGAATGTACTTGGACCCTTTATCTGGGCTGTGCCCTTAAAGATTAGTCTCAATGTGTTTGCATGCACAACAAATGGTTTTCAGACAAGGATAATTGATGATTTGTTTTTTAGGGTTCAACCTTATTTAGTACCTTTTAGGGTTCAACTTTAGGCTTATTCAATGAAGGTTCAGTTGTCACACTAGGTTTTGAAAGCACAGGTGAAAATGTCTTCCTTTAAAACTTGAAAGAATGTGCAATGCCTGGTTAATTCTTAAAAGTTAAATCCTAAGGGGTAGCTACTTGATGAATCAATTTTATCTTAAGTAGTGTAGTCCAAATAACTCAATAAATTGGCCACTTGCACCACTTGATTCAAGCACACAAGATGATTAGCCCAGTTAGATTTCTTCTCACATTTGTGCATTAGGTTAGAATGTACCAGGCCCACAGGTTAGATCCCGGCTAAGTGGTAGAATCAAGAAGAGTGAACCTTGGTGTTTGGGGGTTTAAGGTGTATGAGTTTAATTAAATCCCCCAATTTTTTTTCTTTTTATATAAATATGTGGGGGTGAGGTGGGTGGTGGTGGCAAACAAGCAACTATAACTAATCTTAGGTTTTATACAAGCTCCTCGATTAATTAGAGTTTATGTATTTTAGGTGGTGGAATAAAATCTAAGGGATGTGTGATGGAGATATACTTACAAGCCCTTCAACTGCACTTTGCTCCAATCTACCGCCTTTGCCCTCCTCGAGAGAGTACCTACAATCATAATAAGAATGGAGGCAAGTGAAAAAAACAATAAGTAAGGTGGAAAATGCGGGAAATCAATGAGCATTGCCTCCCCGGTAATGGCGCCAAAATGATGAACGCGATTTCGTATACTAAAAGGTTGAGTTAAAAAACCCATCATTATAGTTGAGTAAAAATCCGCTATCAAATAAAATTTATAACTGAAACTCTGGTGAGTCCCGGGTCGAACACAGGGAGGCAAACGCTTGATTAAAAATCGCGTTTAGAATTATTTTTCACAAAGTAGATTAGTTTGTTGAAATTAATCAATGCAAGCTATTCTACTTAAATAATAAATAATAGAAGAGAGAGATAAAATAAAATAAAGAAAGAGAAAAATAGAGAGAGAATCAATATTTCATAATCACATGTCAATTACATCTACTTGCTGCAACTAGAAAGTGGAAATCTACACTACAAAGCAATAAAAAGAGAGGGATGAGAAAATCCTCCTTAACAACTGCTTGGAGGACGAGTCGCATTGACAGAGCACCCAGACAATGGGGATGAGATGCTGGACAAGGGTGAATGGAGCTGGAGGATAGAGAACGAAGCAGCGTGAGAAGATGGGATGCTTCCCGAATGGTGGCGAGAAGACAACCACAGGGTACTCCTCGAAGGGGGTGAGAAGATGAGAGAATTAATTTACTCTAGCTCTAGTGGAGCATCCCGTGTATGGGACCAGCTTGAAGAGCTTTGGAGGGAGTGAGAGAAGAAGAGAAGGGATAATGAAATATGTTGTAGGGGCGGTTCTTTTATAGTTGTAGGAATAGGGGCATAAAAGTCTTTTAAGTCTTTAAAATTAAGTATAAGGCCTTTAGTGACGGATACGTGCGTCACTGTAGGCAAGTGTCAGTGAAAGTGTGCCTCAGATCTCAGCCACTTGCTCCGCATCCAACGACTCTTGTGCGACTGTGTCATCGCCTCTTCATCTCAAAGT
Source organism: Thalassia testudinum (assembly GCA_037157565.1). Lineage (NCBI taxonomy): Eukaryota > Viridiplantae > Streptophyta > Magnoliopsida > Alismatales > Hydrocharitaceae > Thalassia > Thalassia testudinum. The sequence goes on along the minus strand of JAZHRO010000077.1, from coordinate 16,261,128 downwards.
GTTGAGAAGATAGCGCAATCTCAACCGTTCCATCAAGATCGGATGATCAAGAATGCACCTCTACTACTTTGCCTTCATCCATTAAGAGGCAACGCTGCCAAATTGTGGTCATTCGATTGACATCGGAGGGCTGAAAAGCTCACTCGAGCATGCGCCCCATCACGTCAGATCGGGCGTCTAATGCCATGTGATCCAGCGTGTGAAGCTTTGCTTCCATCCAGCGTTTTACATTGCCCCGTCTAATGCCACTCATCGCTGGTCCAATGGGAAAATTTTGCTTGTGCCCTTCGTAGCAGATTAAATCTGCTCGCAAAGTCACGAACGCACGCCACACGGTTTGAATAGGGCGCTCGCTCAACGCACTACGCCTCTCATTGTGCCGCGTTTATTAATTTAAGCACGTGTGCTCTCAACTATTGGATCTGGATTCAACGATTGAGATCTCGATAGCTTAGATGAAGGATGAGGTGGATGGTGGCTATGGGTCGCTTGGATGGCATCACGTGGCGCCATCTGAGCCGTCCATTTCCTTTTGCTCATAAATGGTGCCATGGATGTCGTATTGGGTCGATTTTCACGTCGTTGGGCTGCGATCGTTGATCCGAACCCATCAATGCGGTTGGATTTGTCGTCAGAAGTATAGATTTACACCACCTTACCCCTTGACCTCTTATCTTTCTCGCACTGGATCTAACTCTACGAAGGTCCGATCGAGGCGACCTCAGGTGCATTGGACTCCAATCGTCACCCTCATCAAATTCGTATGGTTGGATCTTTAATCTGAGGCCTCTATAAATATCGTCTTGTCCCCTTACCACTAAAAGAGGCAAATTAACTAAGAATTTGAACAAACTAATCTAAATGCATGATAATATATGTTATGTAATATTTATAATGCATGATGCTTCTATAGACCTAATAACATGCATAAATAAACATTTTATGCCAATTAGATGTGTACACATCAATTGGTGTGAACTTGGATGGACACGCCTGATGTTCCCTATATTGCCACCTCTTCAAGTCAGCAAACAACCTCTTAAGGTCGGATCAAACTCAGACGGATGCATCTAACATTCCCCACATGCCACCTCTTCATGGGAACACCATCATAGGCCTTAACTAGCCCATTTTAATCTAGAATAAAATATAAAAGCTCATACATATTCATCTGAGGATTATGTCTCCACCATATTACGATTTGAGAAGAGAACAAGAAATCAGGGTTAAGTATGCAATTTTAACAGCATATCATGAACACAGAATAACCAAGGGATTGGCTAGGGGTGAATTAAGGGTCAAAAGAGCATTGAAGTCTAATAAGTGAGTCCATGCAAACAAAAACGAGTTTTCACATATTTCGAGAATTAACAATAACCCAAAACCCTGATTTCAGACCTGCTTAAATAACAGAGATTATGGATAGGATAAAACTCATATAAACCTTCTAAAATTCATATAAAACTATTCCATAAGGTTTGATACCCTTGAGTTGACCTTTAAAACCCATTTTGACCACAAATATAGCCTCAGATAGAAAATTACGCTAATTTGGGTTTCTACGCAAATTACCCAGGTAAGCTTGGTCAAAACTGAAATCCAACATTATAATCAGATTCCTTAGGTCAAAATTAGGTTTGTACCAAAATTTGAGCCCAATCTGAGCCCATCTTGACCTAATTTGCATTTTGGTCCATTCTGACTCTTTCTCTCTCATTCATGCCCCCAACTTTCGAAATCTTTACAAAAAACGCCCCAACTTCTCTTCATTTTCTTCAAATGGATCCTTGCCACCATGGTAGGTATGAACTCAAAGGAGCCGAGCTTCAATCAACGATACCTCCCTGATTTCTCGACCAATCCCTTCTAAAATTGGAAGGGATGATCTTGAGGTCATCCCTAATCACCTAAATCGCATCTTAGACTCAGATTTGGCTCAAGAAGCTCATGTGAATCCTTAGAATTTTAGGGGCATTCTTCCCTAATTTCTCGAGTTCTTCAAGCTTGTTTCCAAGCCTGAGAGCCAGCCCGAGCTCTAAAAAAGCTCCTGGGTTTTCTAACCATGCTCCTTAGCAAGTTTTAGTCAGAGAAACTCCTCTTCCCTCTCCGACCACATTCATACCGTACTCCGGCAACCCCTCTCCATCCTCCTCTTCCGACAGTCCAACAATCAAACTGGATGGCCCTCTACCTTCCTCCGTCAACTCCGCTCCTCGCTAGCCACAACAGGAGAGTCCTTCCTCTTTCTCGTCGCAGCACCAACTCATCGAACTTCTTCTTCAGATCCGACTCGCCAATGTTGGTGCTTTTCGTCTGCCTCCTTCCCTCCTAAGTCCCTCTATACCTTCCTTTCCCCTGCTACTTTCCTTCCACACACTCACAACACACTCACGACCACCGTACTGCCTTCTACATCACCTTCGTCCTCCACTTCGACGACACTCCGACGTCGCCTCCTGCCCACTACACTTCACCAATCGCCCTGCTGCCACCTCCAGAAGTTTCACCGCGCCACCATCTACAAAAGCCCTCTCCTAATTTGGGCTTCCACCCATTGCAACGCCTCCCCAAACACCACCTTCCTCGTGCATCGTCTTCGTCATCGTCAACCCTCTTCATGACACCACACACCACACCACTGCCACCAACGCACTCGCCACACACCGGTGAAGCTTTTGAGTGCCTTTGACTTGTCCGAAAGGCAATATTCGTGGGTGCAGGTACATCATCAGACCTCCTCCATCGCCCTCAACTTCTCTGACGACCCCTACAGTCTTCGCTCCAGGCCCTCAATTGAAGCTTGTGTCCACACCTACTACCCCAATCAAAGCCCTCATCTTCCAGCTGCTTGCGAAGGACTGTGGGACAAATAGTCCTACATCGTGGAAATCAAATGCTACTCATGCTCATATAAGGAATTTCTCACCCCAACCCCTCGCCCAAGACACGAGGGTCGGGTCCCAGCACCTTCACCCACTTAACCCGACCGAGCACTTCTCACTCGCATCCACGCCGGCGGATCTAGTCCTGTTCTGGACCCATTTACCTGCTCAATAACCTGGCTAAACCTGGGTTTCTGAGAGTAAGAAAGAAGAGGAAAGAGAGAGAGAGGAGGGAGGTTTTTTCCCTCTGTTGTGCTCTCCCTACACTTAGTGATTTGTGGAAGCCTTTGCCTCTGAGCTGTGTTGTGATGGGGTTGCCTCTCAATCTTGAGGCACAAAGGAAGAAGAAAGAAGAAGAGGCCTTTGCCTCTGTTCTGTTGAAGCTGAGCTGGGCCTTGAAGCGTCTTAAGACATCTAACCTTTGCTAGTGCCTTGGTTCTGAATACTTTTGAGATATTGGTTAACGTGGGATATTTGATTGAGTTATTGTTAATATATTTGAGCTTAACTTCGAAGGGTTAATTAGTGATTCAAATCACCATTTTAACCCATTCTTTTTGCATGTGATATTGGTGAGATTAAATTGCCATTATTTGCTTCCTATGTTTGACCTCGGACTGTTTTGATTCTGAGTTAAAAATTTAAATGATTTGAGCGATTCTGTGCTACACTACGACGCATTTTTTAAACAATGACAGATTTGCTTAAACATTTTGGCGCTGTTGCCGTAGAGCAATGCGCAATTTGATTTCACTGATTACAATTTATGATTTGATACTAACTTGCTTCATCTGTTTTGTCGTGGTTGTGCGAGGTACATTTGAGATGATCCGCTACACAACAACCACTCCAGGGACAGATAATTTTATTTCCTTCTACTTAAGCCCCTATTTCTACAAAATGAATTGAAAAGGAAAATCAATTAGGATCAACTTGCATTCCTTATTAGATTTCAACACTTGAGTTGCCTGATTTGAATCATTCCAAGAGATCCCCATCCAGATTTCTGCACCTACTAAAGATCTAAGGTGCCAAGGGCTATTCACCTTCTTGATTGAGTCTTAGGTGCCACATTTGTAAAGAACTAATTGGACCAAAAGAGACAAATTAGGATTTCCATCTTAGAGTTGAGAAAACACACCTGCTTGAAATAACAAGAATTGATTTTTCCGGATTGTGTGTCACCTAAAACTCTTGCCTGAATTGACCTAATCAAGAAAACCCTAAAAGAAGGCTCTAATCATCCACTTGAATCGTAAAACTTAGGACTTAATAACCTGTTTGCAAATCACTTACGATGATTTTGGGTTCATTACCCAACTCATCCTCAACTTTAGGGCAGGTTAGGTGAAGTAGATCCACCTTGTGGGTCAACTGATAAACACGCATGAATTCATGATAAAATGCTCACTTAAGATAGTTCCTAAAGCTTACCATTGCATTTCATAGTATAAATATTGCATAACATTCATTAAATTGCATTTAGGATAGTTTGTGTATTCTGTATATAAGCTCCGACATTTTATGTGGCGAGGAGGCAGTGCGACATCTTTACGAGCTTCGGATGAAGAATCCGACCATACGGATGAATCCAGAGTGACGATTGCAATCCATCGATGCAAAATTACTTCGATCAAAGCTCCATAGCACCCTCTACAAGAAGAAGAGGATGGTTGACCCAGATGGCGCCACATGGCACCATCCAGGCGGCCATACATGAGCCGCAACCTCTCCAGCCTCACCGTAAGGAATGATCCCAGCCATTGGATCTCAATCCAACGGCTGAGAAGTGCCCAACCTCACCCGGCCTCTTTCAAAGCTCTATAAGGAAGATCCGATCATGACCGTTGGATCTTCATCCAACGGTCGAGGCCGCAGCTACACCAACACCTCCACGTGACCATCTAGCACCCGTGCCACAACAGTAGCACGCCCGCTCCTCAAACAGCTGGCGAGGGTTCGAGCGGCAATCCGCTACTACCTCCTCAGTACCAACTAAACTAGACCGCTCGATCTCGATCGAGTGGTCAGGATTGCGCACGCTAGATCAGACGTCGCTTCGACGACGCGCCAACACATGCCAGATCTGACACGCACCATCTGGAGCGCTCATTCAAGTCGATCACGCAGGCTTTCCGCCGTCTGATCGCGGAGAGGTGCGATGCGCGTGATCTTCAAATTTTGCGAGGGCGCGATCCGCACATGCTTCTCAGCCGCACGATCAGGATTGAACGGTGGAGATGCATCCTTGCCATCGAGAGTACTAGTGGAACTTGTCAATTTCTCGGAAATTCCCTAGTCTCTTGGTTCTCTAGAAAATAAAATACTGTTTCACTCTCCACAACAGAAGCAGAATACATAGTTGCATCTCTAGCTTGTTCACAACTATTGTGGATGAAACAAATCTTACAAGATTTTGGCTTATCTTACAAGAACAATGAAGTACTATGTGACAACACTAGTGCAATCCATTGAACTAAGAATCCAGTACAACATTCTAGGAATAACATTTAGATGTTATACATCATTTTCTTAGAGATTATGTCTTAAAAGGAGATATCAATCTAGAATTTGTTAACACAAAAAATCAACTTGTTGATATATTCACAAAATCATTACCAAAAGAGAGGTTTAATCAATTTTTTCTTTCACTAGGCTTATCAAGATTAAAAGAGCTTAATTAATTTGCCTGATGAATGCATTTTTCACTATTTGATCAATCAATTTTGCAAATTGATTGACCAAAACCCTTTAATCTATCAAAATGGACTATTTGAATAACCAAAATCTTTGGTGGGAAATCTCCCTCCAAAATTTTGACTTTTAATTGATCAATCAAAATGTTTGATTGACCAATCTGATTGGGCAGGAATCTTCCCTCCATTCTTTCAACCTCTGATTGACCAACTAATCCAATTGAATGATCGACCAACCCTTTTTTGATTGACCAAAATAGGGCATAATCTCTTTTCGATATTCCAATCTTTTTCCTTGATTTGCGTTCACAATCACCCTTTATCGTGCCTAATCTACGTGATTAGTTGCCTTAAAGGTACTTACCTATTTTACTAATCACATTCTCTATAAAACACCTCATTTTTAACCCAAATCCAAATTTTTACCCTACCCCACATATATGGTCCCCACTCCACTCCACCGGTCATGTGATAGACCAACGACGGCACCACTGGCCATCTTGCATTAAACACCTTCGTGCGTGTGCCCTCACGCATGTATGCTCCTTCAGCAATGACTTCGCCCCTCCGTGCAACATCCTCGTACATCCTCCGTCCGCATCCTCACTCTCCCTTGATCAACCATTTTTGTTCGATCTTGGTACATTCTAAAACTTCAATACATCCATTTCCTTGGATTTTTCTTGTGTTTATAATGTGCTTTGGCTTACTACTTTCATATCGATGCTTGTTTATGTGTTTTATTGCAAAATCTTGAAGTATATGTGAGCTTATCATCCAGTCAAACACCTATTTTTTGGTATGATACGCTTTTGTTCAACCAAAATACCTTGGTTGATCGACCAAAAGATGGTTTTTCAGTACCTCTGTCTGAGTCGATTTCGATCGACCAATCACTCTATTTGATCGACCAGCGTGTTTTTGCAATTTCTGAATGGCTCCAAAACGTGCACGTACCTCCTCATCTCATTGTGATGACACCTTTGATCAATTCTTCATCACTGAGGCTGCATGTGACCTCTTTTCTTTATTCGCAAAATTTTCACCGCACGTTGGTAGACCCATCGACTTTACCTACTTTGAGTCTATATTCCCTAGCATCCGTGAAAATTTTGCTTACCATTAGATATTATGTCCTTTTAAGAGAACTTTTACGTGGGTTCCACGAACAGCCACATACCTGGTGTTGACCCCATGGCCTGTCACCTATTTTATGGTAATCTGAAAAATATAGGTGAGGGTTTCAACATCGAGTTGACCAGCAGACACTGACGGATACTGGTGAGAACCTCATCATGAATCCTAACTAGCACATTTTGACCTAAATAAGTGTACAAAAGCTCCTACAAAATCGAAGGGAAGGCCTAAATCAGGAAATTACAAATTTGAGTATAAAATAATTCACAAGGGGTAAAACTGTAATTTTACCAATGCAGTACGTAAATGGGATTTCTAAGGGTCTAAACACAGGTCAAATGAGCTTAATAAGATAAAAAGTGGGATGATTCGATCAGGAAAGGGTTATGACAAAATCTGGGAATTAAATGACATCTATAACCCTAAAACAAACTCGCTTTAATTCACAAAGTTTCAGGTAAGATAAAAATTAATTAAATCTTCTAAAATTCATGAAAAAACATCTCCTAAGGTTTAGAACCTTCAATTTGGCCATTGGAACCTATCTTGATCTAGATTGAGAACCATACCCAATTTTTAACCTAATTTAGATTTTTGTGCAAAATATCTGATCAAACATGGTCAAACCTAAAATCCAACCTCACCGTTGCATTCCTTAGGTCCAAATTAGGGTTATACCAAAATTTGGACCAAAAGGAAGGTCGTCTTGACCCACTTTACAAATTGGTCCTCAATAATTACTTTCTGACCCTTAACTTTTTGAACTCTTGCATTTACCCCATCAACTTTCCCATCATTTTCTACAAACCGGTCCCTCTACCACCCGCAGCAACAGGCCATACCTCCGGCGACTTTGCGCGGAGGATGGTGCCGCACAAGGCATGGGAGCCAGCCCCAGACTTGAAAGGAGGATCCCCTACGTTGTCCTCTTCTGCATGAATCGGATCCCATGCCCTACTGGGCACCATACCTCTTGTGCGAACACACGAGAGGTATGGGTCTTTTTCCGACCATGCCTCCAGCAAGGAGCCCACACCGCCTCCTCGCGTTTCACTCCCAGCCTGCGCCTATTTAAGGAACGGTAGGGGCTGCCGCTTCCTTCAAGCTTCGTTTGGCCCGAGATCTCTCCTATTCGTCTCTCACCAACTCCGGCCAACTGCCAGAGCTTCCGGCGACATTCTCTCTCCTCTCTCATCTCCCTGCCACCATACCAATGGCAGGGTTAACTCCACCATCTTCCGCTGCGCCGCGCCATACCAGCGGGGCACCCTCCAGCCCCTCTTCCTCATCGCCGTTCTCCCCCTGGCACCTGCGTCTCCGGCGATGGCAACACCAGCCGCTCGCCATTTCCGCCCCTACCCCTTCACTCTGGACTCGTAGATAAGTTTCTCTTACTCTCCCCTTTATTACCCCCTGTTAATTTGTTGTTTCGACCCCTCGACTCCACTGTCCACCCTCACCATCTCCACCTCCGACCCCCAACTCCGGCGAGGCCATCTCCCCACCACAGACAGCTCCACCCTCGCTAACCGGTCCCTGAGCTTCACCACTTCCCACTGATCACCTCTCACCCTTCCACCAACCACGCCACATACTGAAACTGTCACCCAAACACACCCACCAGCACGCACACAGTTTGACCTAGCCACGCACTCACGGCCACTGTCACACCACGCCGACCCCCGCAGCACCTCCGCCGTTCTCTGGCGAAGCCTCCTGAGCATTCTGGCGTGGCCACGAGGCCGTTTACATGACTTCAGGTTCAGAGGCTCGCCGCCATTGCTACCGAGCTTGGAGAAGGCTTGCTAATAGCTCCAGGCCTCTCCAGTCCCAAGTTGAAGTCCCAGGCTGCACGGAAGAGCCGCGTGCACGGTCCAGGTCCTCAATTGAAGATGTGAGCTTCGTGTCTTGCTGCAATTGGAGAAACACTCCCTGCTGCGGGCGCGCGAGAAAGGGTGGGACGTTTAGTCCCACCTCGTAACTTTGTGAGCGCCCCACGGTGCATAAATTGAAAAGTGACTGAGGCTTATCGCCTCAGTCACACGGGGTGAGGTCCCTCTCACCCGCTCACCCAGTCTCGTCCGCGATCACCCCCCGCGGACCTGGCCCGACCTGTTTACCTGCCTAAGCCTTGCACACCTCGCTCACCACCGCATACCCAACCAGTATACCCGAGAAGGGCTCTGGGACAGCGAACCTAAGAGAGAAATGGAGAGAGAGAGAAACGCGGGAAGGGTAGGGGTGGGTTTTGCTTAACCGGGTACCTATGTAGGGAAGCTGAAGAAGAAGGAGGAGGAAGAAGAGGCAGAAGAAGAAGAAGAAGCAGCCAAGGACTTAGCCGTACAGAGGAGCAGAAGCTGAAAAAGAGGAAGAAAGGAAAGGAAGAAAAGATGAAGGAGCAGGAGCTGAAGAAGAAGAAGGCATAGTGCAGAAAGAAAGGAAGAAAAAGAAGAAGGAGGAGGCGCAGCTCAACAGAGAAGAAGAAGAAGAAGAAGCCAAGAAGGCCAATCAGGGAACAAAAGAAGAGAAGAAGAAAAAGCCAAGGAGAAGAAGAAGCAGTAGCAGCCAAAGAGAAAGGAAGAAGAAGAAGGAAACAAGCACTGTAGAAAACACTACTTAAGACGTTTGATTCCCAAAATCAGACGTCTGAAGACAGAGAGAAAGCAAAGAAGGAGAGAAAAGAAGAAAGAGAGAGATTAATTCCACTCTTATTCTCTATAATTCCTTTTTTTTGTAAAATAGTACATTATGGTGGATTGTGATTTTTATACTTCTAGAAGCAAGATTTCTCTTGGAATATTTGAAATTTCGAGTAATAAATTAAATTAAATTGATCATCATTTTTCGCAACATACTACAACGTACCTTTTCGAAAACCGCGAACAAACGACCACATCAGTTTTTGGCGCCGTTGCCGAGGAGCAACGGACATTCTAGAAGCTATTAAATCAGAATTCCTGATTGACTACTGACTTAATCTCTCTTTTGTTGTGCAGTAACAAGAAGGCAAGAAGGAACAAGCAGCCACACAACAACCACACCAAGGGACAGGTAATCTTTTATCCTCTCTTTTAACCCCCTTAAATTCTAAAGAGGAAGAAGAAAAGAAAATCAATCTAGGGTTACCTGTCTTTTATACATAGTAAATCACAAGAGTTGCTTGCTTTTTAATTTCAAAATATTCTATCTACATAGCCACTAAAGGTAATTAGGGCTAAAACCTTCTTACTTGAGCCCTAGTTACCTAATCTTAAGTCAACTAACTGGACCAATTAGAGCCAACGTAGGATTCTAAGCTAGGGTTTTAGAGACACACCTTCTAATCAAGAACTGTAAATTCTCAAAAGAAGTGTGCCGAAGCCATTGTTTGAAAAGAGCTAATAAAGAGAAACCTTAAGCAATCCAGCTCTTAAGTCACTTGAACCCTAAAAGAAAGGATCTAATAAGCTCTCACAGGAACTAATAGGTGAAGTTGATCCCTTGGATCAACCAACCTTTAAATTAGGTCACTTTTTCCACAAAAAAGGTTAAAGTTCAAGTGAAACCTTAAGCACCTTGATCCTAATTAAAAGTAGTAGACTTAAGAGGCCATGGTCCCCATTATGGTCTACCTGGAATCTCAGTGACAAGAGAGGTCGGGTGGGGGAAACCCTGTAACCCGTGGGGGAGCTCTATCGAGTAGGGGTCTTCGCGGGACTCACCCTCTCTGGCTACCCAGGTAATTCTCTGATGGACGACCTTCTGATTAAGGGGTATCATTCGCCCCGAACCTCTATAGTCACCCAACATTTTGGGTGTCTCGATTGGGTTCAGCACCTTCTAACCTCGTCCAATCCATCAGTGCATGTTCGGTAGGAGGTCCTTGAAACCTCCTCGAGAAATCCACTCTCCCCGGGGACAAGCCTGGGTACCCTTATTTGTGCGACAAACATAAACCTCTCTTCTGACTCTGAACCTAATTCCCCTTCTTCCACAAAGGCTCAACCCGTTGAAGAAGAAAATAATCTTGAGCACCAGCTCCAGTGGAATGCAACCGCTTGGCTGTTTTTGCATCTTTATGTTTATTATAGTACAGTCGTTATAGTATAAGACAAGACAGCTACGGTTGTCATTTCAATAGATTTTTTTTACTCGAAAATAGTTTTCCCGAGGTCGAACTCAGGGAGCTACTGGAATTCTAGAAGTACAAAGTTTCTCTATTGGATTACAAAAATAAGAGAGAGAGAGAGAGAGAGATTTTGTCTTGTCTTCTTCTTCTTCTCTTCTTCTCTTTATGCTTTCTCTCTGATCCTGTCTTCTTCCCTCTTCTTTCTTCTTCTGCTCTTCCTATCTTCTTCTTTTCTTCTTTCTTCTTTTTTTCTTCTTTTGTCTTCCTCTTTCTTTTTCTCTGGCGGCCAAGTCTTCTTCTTTCTTCTTTCTTCCTCTTTTCTTCAGCTGCAGAGTCTTCTTTTTCTTCTTCTTCTTCTCTACTTTATCTCCTCTGGTCGCTGCTCAACCGTCGCCTGATACAGCGATCAGACGACTTAACTGCAGGTCTGCTACAGTGCTTGTCCTCTTTTCCTTCCTTTCTTCCTTCGCTGCTTCCTCTTCTTCTTCCCTGCCTTGAGCGGCCAAGGCTTCGGCCACCTTCTTCCTTCTTCTTCTTCTGCTCCTGCACACTCACACAACTAGTCAGAGCAAAACCTACCCCTACCCTTCCCCGCGTCTCTCTCTTTCTCAGATTTCTCTCATAGGATCGCTCTCCCAGAGCGGGGTATTCGGGTACGGGTATCGAGCCCGAGACCAGGCCCACCGGCGTGCGGTGGTGGGCGAGGTGTGCGTAGTGTCGGGTATTCGGAACCAGCCCAGACCCACGGGGCGTGAGCGCGGGCGAGGGCGAGCGCGTGGGGTGCTCGTGCGTGAGGGACCTGACCCCTGTGTTCGAAGGCGAATAGCCTCGAACACTTTTTCAATTTATGTGCAGGCGCTGAGCCACGCACTTCCGAGGTGGGACTAAAGTCCCACCTCCCAGACTGGCGTCCACAGGTGAGGAGCTCGCGGCTAATTGGGGCAGCCTGTGAGACTCTCGACCTAGCTGCAGACCTGGGAGTCTTCGCGGAGACACTCCGCGCAACCTGGGACCAGTGCCTGGGCGAGATCGAAGCTGCAGCTGCAGGTGAAGGAGCTTCACCTGCACAGCAATGGCGGCGAAGGGGGCGTGACCTGAACGCAGGAATACGGCCTATCGGCCCAGTCAGAAGATGCAGGGGGCTTCGCCGGAGTGCGGCGAAGCCAGTGCGGGTGGTGGCGAGGCGTGAGGCAGTGTATGGTGGCAGCCCTAGGTCGGACTGTGGTCGGAAAAATGGGTCTGTTTGGGGGGTCTTTAGGTGGCGTGTGGCAGGGAATGAAAAGGGGGAAGCTGTGGAGTGGAGTGAGGGGAAGCTTCTAAGGTGATCATCGAGGGGTGAGGAGGTCTATGGAGGTGGAATGGGCTTGTCGGAGAGGGTGGTGGGAGATGAAGCAGGCGGTGGTGGAAGTTGTGTGTGGGGGAGCGAAAATATACATTAACAAAGGGGAAATCTAAAGGAGGAGGAGAGGAAGCTTTTACCTACATTTTGGACGAAGGGGGGAGGGCGGAGCCACCGGCTCGTACCTGCCGGAGCTGGGGAAGAAGAGGCCCTAGAGGCGGAGGCTGGCGACGTGCGCGCATCGCCGGAGTGTGGTCGGAGACGAGACCCATACCTTCCACGCATTCGCACGGAAGGTGTGGGGGTCGTCAGGTAGCATGGTCGAGTCCCTGCGACAGAAGACGTCGCAGGGAACTCCGCGTACATTTTCCAGAACGATCCCCTCTCCCTGCGCGGTGCCATGCTCCGCACAAAGTCGCCGGAGCATGGTGTTGCGCAGAGTTTTCGCAGGAGGGACCGTTCTGTAAAGAACGACGAGAAAGTTAGGGGCCAAAATGCAAGGGTTTCATAAGTTAGGGGTCAGAAAGTAAATGAAGAGGACCAAATTGCAAAGTCGGTAAAGGAGGTCTCTTCTTAGGCTCAAGTTTTTATGCATGACTATTTTGAACCTAAGGATTTTAATGGTGAATTTCATTTCTAGGTTAGACCATGTTTGACTGGCCAATTTACGTAAAAACCCAAATTAAATAATTAATTGGGCATGGTTCTCAATGTAGGTCAAAATGGGTTTCTAAGGTCAAATTGAAGGTTCTAAACCCCAGAGATTATTTTTCTATGAATTTTAGAGGGTTTAGTTGATTTTTACCATGCCTCTAACCTCGTGAATTGAAGTGGGTTTGTTTTAGGGTTATAGAATATCATTTAATTTCTTGAAGTTGCTGCAACCCTCGTTAGATCAGATCATCCCACTTTCCTTCTTATTAGGTTTGTTTGACCTATGTTTGGACCCTTAATTACCCTGTTTGCAAATTGTGTTGGTGAAATTACATTTTTTACCCCTTATGACTTATTTTCTTCTTGAACTCAGAATTCTCTGAGTTAAGCCTTTCTTTGAGCTATGTAGGAGCTTTTTCTTACATATCTAGGTTAGATTGTGCTAGTCAAGGTTCATGATAAGGTTATCATCATCCAGCGACTCAATGATCTCTTCCAAAACTTCATGAACCCACCGTAGCATCCCATGATGCAAGATCACTATAATTCCACTGCGGTAGCAATTGAGCCTCGAGTCAGAATCTCGACTGGAAGACCTAATTCTGAATTGAAGTCCAACATGATTCATGCCATACCTAAATTCTATTGGCTAAACTCTGAAGATCCCTTCCAGCATATCAAACAGCTTAAGCATCTAGCTCAGACCTTCGGGTCAGATGCGCAGAATCAGGATATCTTGCTTATGAACATGTTCTCTTTCTCCCTTATGGACAAGGCACCTCATTGGTATCAAACATAGACTTACCCGATCAACACTTGGGAAGAACTTCAATCCGAGTTTTTGAAGAAGTTCTTCTCCGTTGGTCGGACAAATACCTTGCGCCATCAAATTACTCACTTCACGCAACAGACGGGAGAACCTCTTCATGAGGTATGGGATCGTTTTCAAGATCTCATGAGAAAGTGCCCCCATCACAGAGTTCCTAAATGGGAACAAGTCCAGTCTTTTTACCAGGGACTCCGTGAAGATATTAAACTGTTCGTCAATGCAACTTGCAGAGGGAATATCATGGGTCAACATGAAGACACCGTGTAGGAGATTCTCGAGAATATGTGCGAGAACTCCATCAACAATGACTCCATGGGACTATTCAACCGGACGAATACCCGCGCAGCGACGAACCTTAGGGGAGCACATGAGACGCAGGGCCTGTCTACATCAGTCGACCAGGAATTAATGGCCAGTCGATTGGACAAGGACTCAATTATTGAGAAGAAGGTGGATGAGCTGACTCAACACTTGCAGTGAGCCACCACTGCACAGAACTCCTTCGCACAGCCCCCTCCCGTACGAGAAACTGTGCAGAACATTTTCCACCGACCTTCTCCTAGGATTGACTCTTATCTACCCCCATCTAACTCCAGGACCAGAGGGACCTCCGATCCTTTCTATTCTTGCTGAGGGAACCCTACTCCCCCATTCTCCGACTTTTCTGAGGCTCCTCAGACCTGCAAAGACCTCAACGCCATCCAGAATGACCCATTTTCAAACACCTACAACCCTGGATGGCGAAACCATCCCAATTTCCAGTGGGCAGGAAATTCTCAGAACCTAAGACCACCCTTTCAGCCCCGTCCACAAGCCCCTCGTCCTTATCAGCCACCTCAGCCTCGGCCCAACCCCACCTATCCATCCGGGCCCAACCAATATCAAATGTCCCTTATCCTCCAAACTCTGGCTGACATTCAGAGAATGAATGCGGCTATCCAGAAGCAACATAAGGATGAAATCACAGAGGTCCGTAACCAACTTGCCCAGTTGGCAAATTCTCGCCAACCGGGCACACTTCCTTCTCAGCCTCTTCCTAACCTGAATAGCATGCCGACCTAGCGGTGCGTTATGAACCCAAACCCGGCCAAGCACACTTGATCTATCAGGCCCCTTCTATTGCATCACCTGACAGGATGGAAGCATCAACCTCCTATGCGAGTTACCAACAGTAGCAGCCCATCCTACCAACCCCCAACCAGAACCAGGCAAGACTAAATTTTGTAACAACCCGTAGTGGTAAGGCAACCCAAGATCCACCATACCTAGACCACTCCAAGCCTAGTAGTGACCCAAACCCTAGGACAGTCATCGAGGATGTTCCTATCCCTGTCCCAAATCAAAAACCTGGACCTATCCTAGAGGAACCAACCAAGGTTCCATTTCCCGAGGTCTTGACCAAGGGAAGCAGACAACTAAAACCGTGGTTCCTGAGGAGGACCTGATTAAGCTCTTTAAGCAGGTCCAAATAAACATCCCCTTGATGGATGCAATCCGCCACGTACCAGCTTACGCACGATTCTTGAAGAATGTATGTACACCTCAGCGTAAGCCGCGAACCAAGAGTGGGAGTCCAATTGTACTGTCAGAGCAAGCCAACTCTGTAATCCTGAGTAGACTCCCACCTAAGGCAAAAGACCCAGGCACTCCCCTGATTTCATATAAGATTGGTGAGACCCAATTTGATAGAGCATTATTGGACCAAAGTGCCTCCATAAACTTGATACCCACATCCCTACTTAACCATCTAAAAGAATCTGAACTGAAACCGACTGAGGTGACATTGCAGTTAGCAGATCGATCTATCAAGTCACCTAAGGGAATTCTTGAGGATGTTATTGTTAGGTTGCGGTAGTGATACTTCCCTGTAGATTTCATAGTTTTAGATATAGACGCACCTGAAAACCCAAGGGATACACCAATCATACTAGGGAGACCTTTTCTGGCCACTGCAAGGTCCAACATAAGTTGTGAAGAGGGCCAAATAGAGATGAAATTTGGGAAATTTGGGAACCAGACTCTCAAAATTGATATCTTTAAAGCCCAACAAGGGATTAATTGTGGTGTCGTTGAACAAATTTATGACATCAGAGTCGTAGTTGATGAACCACAAATTAAGGACAACATGATTATCCCTCATCAACCACAAGAAGATCTAAAACCACAATTAGAGGAGTCAGAACTGGACCCAGACTGACCCATAACTCCTACCCTTGTACCCCACACCCACTCTGAACCACCCGCTGCTGCTCATAACCCCATTCTTGAACTCAAACCCCTTCCCAATCATTTGAAATACGTCTTTTTGGGTTCCAATCAGATACTTCCGATGATTATAAACTCCAAACTCACACCTGACCAGGAATCCCGTCTGATTGCTATTCTCCAGCAACATAACAGAGCCATTGGCTGGACTCTCGATGATTTGACTGGAATAAGTCCCTCTTATTGCACACATCGCATCTATTCTGAGGAGGGCGCACGACCTTCACATGTGATGCAGAGACATTTGAATCCCCATCTGCAAGAGGTCCTGAAGAAGGAGATCATTAAGTGGTTAGATGCAGGGATCATCTACCTGATCTCCGACAGTCGTTGGGTGAGCCCAATCCAGATTGTGCCTAAGAAGGCAGGGCTCACCACCATCACGACTAAAACTGGAGGGGTCATACCTGCCTGTATAGCCAACTCGTGGAGAGTCTGCATAGATTACCGAAGACTCAATTCCTCCACGAAGAAGGATCATTTCCCCTACCGTTCATTGATCAGATTCTTGAGAAACTAGCGGGAAATAGATTCTTCTACTTTCTTAATGGGTACTCCGGTTATAATCAAGTGGCGATTCATCTAGAGGACTAAGAAAAGACCACGTTCACCTGCCCCTTCAGGACGTACGCGTTCCGAAGGATACCTTTCGGTCTCTACAATGCATCGTGACTTTTCAGCGATGCATGCTTGCCATATTCTCTGATATGGTAGGTGATTATCTGGAAGTCTACATGGATGACTTCTCAGTTTTCGGGGAATCATTTGACGATTGCCTCCAGCACTTGGTTCACATACTCTGGCGTTGCATTGATGTAAATTTTGTTCTTTCCTGGGAAAAGAGCCACTTTATGATGCCTGAGGGGATCGTCCAGGGACACTTAATTTCTAAGAGAGGCATCCAGGTGGATCGAGCCAAGGTTAATCTGATTTCTAGACTTCTTATGCCTATCTCAATCAGGGACATCAGATCTTTTCTGGGCACGTCGATTTTTACCGTCGTTCCATCCCTGATTTCTCAAAAATCGCACGCCGCCTAACTACTCTTCCCTCCAAGGATGTACCCTTTGAGATTTCCAAGGAATGCACTCAAGCTTTTGAGAGCCTTCGTGACTAAGTCAACCAAGCCCCGATCCTATAGTCCCCTGATTAGTCTCAACCCTTTGAGATCATGTGCGATGCATCTGACTTCGCTGTAGGAATGGTTATAGGGCAGAAGATTGACGGGAAACCTGTGGTCATTTACTACGCTAGCATGACACTTAACGAGGCTCAGCGTAACTACACGGTTACGGAGAAAGAGCTGCTAGCCGTAGTATTTGCCCTGGAAAAATTCAGATCTTATCTCCTGGGTTTCCACGTCATAATCTACTCGGATCACACGGCTGTGAGGCATCTCCTTGCAAAGAAGGACGTGAAGCCTCGATTAATCCGATGGATCTTGATGTTGCAAGATTTCGACCTCGAGATTCGCGATAAGGCGGGAAGACAGAACGTGGTAGCTAACCACTTATCTTGCCTTCCTTCTGAGATCATCGACCCTTCTGAACCCATCACGGAGCATTTTCCTGATGAGCACCTCTTGACTATTGGTACTAGGCTTCCATGGTTTGCTGATATAGTAAACTACTTGGCATCACACCAGATCCCGTCTGATTGGCTGAAGGCCAAGAAAGACAAGTTGCGCTCCGATGCCAAGTACTACATCTGGGAAGACCCGTACCTGTTCCACATAAGTGCTGACCAAATCATCCGGCGATGTGTCCCGGAGGGCGAAATCAATGACATTCTCTCTTTCTGCCATGACCAGGAATGCGGTGGCCATTTTTCTAGGCATAAAACTGCATCAAAAATCCTCTAGTGTGGCTTTTATTGGTCCACTATCTTCAAGGACACATACAGTCACTGTAAGGCATGCAGTCGTTGTCAAACTTTAGGCAACATGAGCCATCGGAACATGACGCCTTTACAGTCGATTCTCGTATCCGAGATTTTCGATATTTGGGGGATTGATTTTATGGGCCCCTTCCCTATCTTGAATGGCTTCGAGTACAAATTACTCGCTGTGGACTACATATCCAAATGGATCGAAGCCATTTCGACCCGAACCTGTGATCACAAGATCGTCATCAAATTCATCCATCAGAATATCTTATCGTGGTTCGAGATTCCTCATGCGATCATCTCTGATGGAGGGACCCATTTTACCAATGCTCAGTTCAGGTCACTGATGACCAAATACGGGGTGTCTTACCGAATCTCCACTCCTTACCACCCCCAGACTAATGGTCTAGCTGAGCTATCAAATTGGGAGATCAAGAAAATCCTACAGGTTACTATTCGACCTGATAGGAAGGACTAGTCATCCTGACTCTTGGAAGCTTTGTGGGCTTATAAGACCACCCACAAGACCCAATTAAGCATGTCCCTTTTAGACTGGTGTACGGGAAGGTGTGTCACCTTCCCGTCGATCTGGAGCACAAAGCCTATTAGGCAGTACGGAGCTGCAACTTAGATCTTTCTAAGGCTGGAACCCACAGAAAGTTTCAGATAAGCGAGATTGATGAATTACGCCTTGATGCGTATGAGAACTCACGAATCTACAAAGAGCGGGTTAAAGCCTTTCATAATAAGCACATATCTAGAAAGATCTTCCACCTTGGTCAGAAGGTCCTACTCTTCGATGCCTGACTCAAACTCTTCCCAGGGAAACTACAATCCAAGTGGGTTGGACCACATCTTGTCCGACAGATTTTTGGAAATGGTGCCGTCGAGATCAGTCCACTCAGCCATCGAGATCCAAGAAGAAGGAAACAAGCACTGTAGAAAATGCTACTTAAGACGTCTGATTCCCAGAATCAGACGTCTGAAGACAGAGAGAAAGCAAAGAAGGAGAGAAAAGAAGAAAGGGAGAGAGATTAATTCCACTCTTATTCTCTACAATTCCTTTTTTATGTAAAATAGTACACTATGGTGGATTGTGATTTTTATGCTTCTAGAAGCAAGATTACTCCCTGAGTTCGACCTCGGAATATTTGAAATTTCGAGTAATAAATTAAATTAATTTGATCATCGTTTTTCGCAATATACTACAACGTACCTTTTTGAAAACCGCGAACAAACGACCGCATCAGATACCAATAGAGAGACCCTGCTCACTCCCTCTCATTTTGACTTGGATCATTTGGCCAAGTCACCTTATTTTCGTCGTCTTCCACGATTGCTTCATCGAGTTTTTCTATGAAATTTTATGTCTAAATCTACGTCATTTGAAAACTACCCTAGTATTATGCTTATCACTCATTACACATTCCTTAAGAACAAGTGATTCAACTAGAACCACTTGATTATGTATCTCATGAGCAAGCCTCCCACCAACTCCTTCCAGTTCGGGACACTTCTCTCCCATATCTTCCTACACTTCAGTGTTCCCATGGATGTAAACCATAAACAATTCATCACTAGAGTCTCCATTTTTTATAAGCCCACTTATTCAAAGATGGAGCAAGCACAGGGAGCCCGTGGTGAGAAAGCAGCCCAAGAGCAGCAACAGCAGCAGGAACCATCAGCAGTTATTCCTCCTTTCCTACCTTATGAGCACTTTACAGCAACATGTCCTCCTCCAGTGCGACCGTCTCCATCCTCCTACGACCAAGATTGGAGCCTCTTGGATTGATAGCTCTCAGGCAGGGACTTTGTGAGTATTCAAGATGTGACAATGGGTATCTCATTGATGATGCATCGGCAGAGGGAGACAAATTTGATGATGATGCGCCATGGGCATTAGGTATCGGACTGCCTAAATGCTTAGAGTCAATTCTTGGACAAACTTGGAGAGTCTGCTCATGACATTCAGCAGTAGCTTCACCGAACTCCTCGACCTTGCCGATCTACTACCATGCCTCCATCCTCTGCAGCACCTCCTCCTCCACCTACTACTTCAGCAGCAACACCAGCAGATCAACAGGTTACACCACCGCACAGGAGATCTTGGCAGCTGACACCCAGGTCTTCAGCCTGCATCTTCTGAAAGATCAGATTTGCTGAACCTCGAGTTGGACACTCATCTTCAGAGCACGATGGATGCCTTCATGGCATCATTAGATGATTAGATTATCTTTACTTAGTTCTTGTTGTTGGCATGTATAACTCAATATTTCCCAAAACAATTATATTTTTATGTACTGCTTATCTAAACTCTTTTCATTATTAAAAGGCATGAAGATTATCTCCTTCAGTTCTATATTCCTCTTTTGCTCTCTTATACTACATGATATTTTTGATGCTTAAATTACATGTTTAAGGGAGAGTTAAATGTAAAATCGAAAGCAGCATGTTTTACTTTTTGCTGAAACAAAATGAGGAAGATATTATGCAAAACTATTTTCAATTTCATAATTATAATTTTGTCGTCATGAAGAATGTAAGCACCTCTGTTTTGATGCACCAAAATTATGTTTATTGCTAGGCTAACTGATGATTTTATACTCAACACAGTTAATTAAGTTATTTAAGCTTAATTAATTGCACAAGAATGTAACTTAGGTTAACTTGAATCAAAGTTGTAAATATAGCATAGGGTTAAGTTAACCTAACATTTTAGATTTTAAAATTCTTTCAGGTCGTTCACTGGGAGGCATAACTAAATTTTAATCCACCATTAAATCTCCAAGAGTAATTAAGAGTCAATTAATTAATTAGATTATAATTAACAATACATTAAACACATGAATAATTGTACAAAATATTTGACAATAAAAGCATGCAATATTCCATTAAGAGAAAACACATTTACACATAAAATTTGTCATTTAGAACTAAGTAAACATGTTTATTACATCAATTATGGCTAATTACAAGAGATTAGGGCAAGAAAATGCTAAACAAATGATTACTAATGCCTTA
This sequence comes from Thalassia testudinum, assembly GCA_037157565.1. Taxonomy (NCBI): domain Eukaryota; kingdom Viridiplantae; phylum Streptophyta; class Magnoliopsida; order Alismatales; family Hydrocharitaceae; genus Thalassia; species Thalassia testudinum. Next base: position 16,240,313 of record JAZHRO010000077.1, on the reverse strand, counting down.
TTACATCATTTAAAGTTCAAAAGTAATGAAAGAGAATAGGATATAACAATAAGTACAAATCAGACATTAAAAGAAAAAGAATTAAGAATTTAATAGCAGGGATGTCCGATTTCTCTTGTTTCATCTCCCTTATTTAGCCTTAGCCTTTAGTCCTTTTCTTTCTTCTTTTATTCCCTTAATTCTTTCTTCCGTCATTGCTTTCTCTCTTTTAACCTTTCCTTAGCTTCTCTTCTGCTTCTTTGTCTTTTTCTCTCGTTAGTAAATTTTTTTTTAGCCTCTTCTCTTAATTGTGCGTATAAATCTCCACACTTTCATACCCGACTAAGCCCATTAACCTCTTTTTAGTCCAAAATTTTGTTTATTTATTGGGCAGCTCAGTGCGTTCGGGGATACACAGCACCCAAGATGGGTGGGACCAGACCCTACTAGCACTGGACCTCATTTGATTTAATTATAGATTTTTTTCATTTTTTATAGCATGCACAGTACTAACCTCCCAGGCCCCCGCCCATTCGAGCCCATGAACACGCACCCACAGGCGCATGCACACACCTGCACAGGCACGTGCACACGCACACGCCGGCACAAAGATCTCTTTCATTTGCGCCCTGCGCTGATGACCAGCCAGTCCTAGTGCGAGGAAGAGGAAGAAGACGACAGTTTACACAGGGATGTAAATGCAAGAATTCCTAAGGACCTAAACTAAATAAAAGGACTCAGTAGAAAAAGAAACCTAAGGATTAAAACATAAACTGAGGTTTTCAAGGGTTATTTTAATTTAATTCTTTTTGAACTTTTTATATATGATTATAAATTAGATAAATATTATATATATACCTTGAATTTACATTTTTGATCTTTTTAGCTTTATTTATTTAATTGATTAAGTTACTTAAGTTATTACATACTTAGTGTTAAATATTTATAATGTTAACTTAAATATTAATTAGGTAGCTAAATATTTACAATTTGAGTCCAAATTATTATTTAAATTAATAATCAAATTGATTGATATTTAATTTAGTATTATTAACTTATTTGATGGCCCTTTAATTTATGGTCCCTTATATCACAATTAAACCCTAAAAAAATATATTCCTAGCTAATTAACTAGGGAAACTAATTAATTAGGGGTATTTAAGAGCCATGATGAGTCTCTCATCATACCCCCAAGCTGAAATTTTGGTAGTCCCTAGCAAAATTAACCAAAAAAAAATGACGATTTAAGCACAAGGGTGTTTAAATAATTATAAATGACTTTAAATAGAGGAATGCTTAGGTCAGAATTTTTCATTATTCAATTTCTTATATTTTAGATTTTTATATTTTAAATAAATATCCATAAATATGCAGAGCATTTGCAGGAATCTCTTTACTTAAAACTCAAAAACTTAACACTTCTAAAAGTACGTATTCGTTAAAAATAGAATCTTTGACGGAAATTTCCATAAGATTAGAATTCAGAAAACCCTCTGTTACTCGCGCTAAGTCGGGGTTTAAAAAGTGTTGCGTTGTAGTACAGCCGAAATAACGTTCAAACAACTATAATTTTATTACTTGAAAAATGTTCCCAGGTCGAACACAGGGAGCAAAATCGTATTTAGAAATCAAGATCACAATTCAGAATTAAAAGAGTATGCAATAATATCAGTATTAGAGTGCAAAAATATGGGAGTAAAATGGTGATGTAGATCACCAAATACTCCTACAATATCACCAAACAATTCAATGTATGAATATGCAATGTAAGCCAATGATCTGTCGACTGATTTATGAATCAGATGACTTAAAGTGTCTAATTCTACTTTCTCTGACTCTACCTTTCTCTTTCTTTTCTTTGTCTTTGGCTTCCTTCTTCAGCTTCTTTTGCCTTTGCAAGCCCTCTCTTCTTCTTTCTCTTCTTTCTTTCCTTAGCTTTCTCTGTCTTCTCCTTCCTTCATTCTCTTCTTCTTCCTGTCCTCCTCCTCTTCCTCTGAATTGGCTAAGTGTCGGAGCCAATCTCTTCAAAGTAAAAACCCCCTAACCCCGGTCAGCTCTCCTCTCACTTTCTCTCTTTCTATTTCAGTCTCGCTTTCCCAAAGCCTTAGCCAGTCGGGTAATCGGACCTAACATAGACCTGGGTCTAGGCTCACCGACGTGTGAGGTGAGCGAGGAGTGTAAGGTCAGGTCAGGTAGTCGGGTCGGCCAGGTCCACAGGTTATGTCGCGGACGAGTCCGGTGAAGGAGGGGAGGAGGACCTCACCCTCAGTGTTGGAGGCGAACAGCCTCTTTCACTTTTTCCTTTTATATGGGTGCAGACGCCTTTCCACATCCGAGGTGGGACTAAATGTCCCACCTGTCTTCCGCGCATCTGCAGCAGGGAGTGGCTTCCTCAATTGGCGAGGCTGCAGAGGCACATGACTCCAACTGAGGGCCTGGATGCGTGCGCGAGAGAATACCGCGTAGCTTGGGACAGTAACACCTGGAGCAGCAAGGCCTAGAGCGGTTGCAAGCAAGCTTCAAGCTTTTGCCAATGGCGAATGGGGCCTGCTACCTAAAAACACAAGAATGGCCTTGCGGCCACGTCAAATCGTTCAAGAAGGTTCACCAGAGCACGGCGAAGGTGCTGGGGGTGTTGGCGTGGCTCGGGGGTGCCTGTAAGTGCGTGCCTAGGGCACACTATGTGCGAGTGAGTGGGTGTGTTCGGGGAGGTGTTTAGGTGAGTGGCACAGAGAGTGGAGAGAGGGTAAACGATCAGTGAAGTGAGGCGGAGCTCGTGGACTTGTCGGCGAGGGTTGTGGTGGCTTGTGGAGGTGGGATGCCCGCGTCAGGGTTGATGGTTGGAGATGGATGGGATGGAGGTGATGGAGGTCGGCAGTGGTCGATTTTAGAGAATAAAGGGTGGAGAAGAAAGTAGAGGGGAGAGGGAACTTATCTAGGAGGTCAAGGGACAAAGGGGGCGACCGAAGGTGTCTGGTCTGGTGTGGCCGACGCCGGAGACGAAGGCGGCTCTGATGAGGTGGGATAGGCAAGGACGAAGAGAGAGAAGCGCCTGCTGATACGACAAGATACGGACAAAGTCAGGGAAGATGGATCCACCGCCGGTATGGCAGTCGAACGACGAGGGGGAGTAGGGAAGGTCGCCAGACGTCGAGAAGCCTACGACCGTGAGGGGAAGAGAAGAATTTGAGGTATTCACGGCCTAAATCGAGAGTGAAGAGGTCGGAGAGGTCTGGGCTCCTTTAAATAGAGCTCTGAAGGTCGGTTAGAGCTTAGGAAGCAAGCTTCCCAAGATTGGAAAGTCACTGTCGATGGAAGTTGTTAGGATACCCATATCTCTCATGCATTCGCATGAGAGATTGAGAGGGAAACATATCTCAAATATGGGTTCATATTGACGGGAATTTCTCAGAGGATCTTCCTTCCAATTTTGGAAGAAATCCTCCATGCAATCAAGGAGAACTTCCAAGTTGAAGGTCGCCAGAGTAGGTTTCCTCAGCGATAATGGCGAAGAGACCTACTTGTGAAGACGACAAGAAAGTTAGGGGGCTATTAGCAAGGGTTTTTGAAAGTTAGGGGTAAAAATGTAATTAGGTTGAACCTTTTTGCAAAATAGGTCAAGACAAACTCATCTTGGGTCCAAACTTTGGTACAAAACTAATTTACACCTAAAGAATCCAATGGTGAAGTTGGATTTTGGGTTTGACCATGTTTGACTGGAAAATTTATGCAAAAATCTAAATTAGGGCAAATATCTGTCTAAGACCCCATTCTAGGTCAAGATAGGTTCTAATGGTCAAATTGAAGATACTAAACACTAGAGAATATTTATCAATGATTTTTAGAGGGTTTAAGTGAATTTTATCCTGACCAGAACCTTGGCTAATCAAGTGGGTCTATTTTTAGGGTTTCAAGAAGTCAATTAATTCACAGAACACACACAAACCCTTTTCTGTCAAATCCAACCCTCTTGTTATCTTATTAAGATCATTTGACCTTTGTTTATCCCATGAGAAAACCCCTGGTTGTACTGCATTGGTAAAATTGCAGATTTACCCTAGTTTCTTATTTTTCTCTCAGAAAGGTTATGCAGTGAATTATGACCTTCAATTGGTTATATAGGAGCATTTATTCTCTTCATTGGGTTAAAATGAGCTAGTTATGACTCATGATGGTGTTCCCATCACCCTCTTCTTCTCTATATTTGTTCTCAACCGTAGAAACTAAGAAGTCGAGATGTTTTAAGAAAAATAAGACTCCAAGATTGGAATTTAAATTCTAACTCAAAAATTCAACAGTCTTAAATTAATCCTTAGGTCTGTGAAATATGATTTTTATCAACCTAAGTTTCTGCAAATTAACTATATACCCTTTATTAACTAAACTTAGACTTGGTAAAATCCCTAACTAGTCATCCCACAACACCAAGGACGGACTTCTAGACCTAGGATTTTGTCAATCTGTCTCCTTTAGGCCTCAACTGTTAGTCCTCAAAACTCGATTTCCTAGGCATCACTGCCCAATGCAAGGGTTCAATAGCTATGACTTTATAGCATCCGTGCTCGTGAGTAGAATTGTCCTAAAGGCATCCAAAGTTGCAAAAATCCAGATCTTAAGACATCAGTTTTCAATCCAAGTTATTCCAATTCAAGCCTTTGGCTTGGCCTTACTCAGATTTGGTTGCTTTATGCTCACCAGTTTTCTATCCCGAGGTCAACACTTTTTGTGTATATCTCCCTGGTAGACTGCTGGGTCTTTTATTCCTAAGCTTTATCTCTATATTTCTTTCAACTCTTTTCTATAGGATGAAACACCCATATGTAGCGAGGTGTTCTTTTATTTGATGGAGGAAAGGATAGCATCCATTTGTACCGAGATGCTTTATTTGGTGGATAAAACTACATAAGCACCCATTTGTACCAAGATGCTTAACTGCAAGGTGTATTACTTATTCTTTTTCTTTTTCTTTTTTTAATTTTTCTCCTCCTTCTCATCTTTATTACTAATATAATACTCCATATCCTTTTTCTAGGTGAGTGGCATATCCTTCACCCTTTCAAGTGCCACCCCGCGGAAATCCTTGGACTAAAGAGGATTCAAAATCGATCACTTAGCCTTAGCGTTTTCGCGGTCTCAGATGCCAACAAGACAACTCTATATGTGTGAATTTTGGATGCTTAGGCTACTTAGCTCTCAAACCAAAACTTGGACAACAAAGCCATTCACTCTCAAGTCTCTTAAACCATTAGTATCCTCCTGCAGGATCTGTCAAGACACAACTCACCAAGTCTAGTTGAATGTCCTTGGTTGATTAAGCTACCAATAGCCTGATAGACCTTATGACTAAGAATTCTACCAACTCTTTACATAATTAACTCTAGGTATCAAGCCTTTTCACTCAACTTCGTGGTAAAAACAGATGTTCAAAAACCAAAAAGATTAAAATTAGTCTAATTAACTAAGAAAGTTATAATTTAATTCCAAAATTTAAGTCTTAAAAACTTAATACATCTTAGTTACTTTGTTTCAGGGTTAAGAGAGGACAAACAGATCCTTAGGATTTCAAACTCTAACCCAAAGAAATCTCGTTCAAAATTTCACAAAACAACTTCGTGTTTTGAAAAGGGAATTTAAGTAAAAGTCCAAGTAAGGATTCAATGCGCTTATAAAATACTATTTAAAACATATATATATTTTTGATTTCTAACCTAAAAGAAAAATTAAGCTTTTAATTTCTAAAATAAATAAGTATATATGTTTTTGTCTTCTTCTTCCTAAGAACATTATACCCCTGATTATTATTTTTTATGTATTTTATGTATTTTTAATTTTTTTGTATCTATTATTTTTATTTTTATACTTTATGGAATTTTCAAAAATTTTTATGAAATTTTCAAAAATTTTCAAATTTTTATAGTATTTTTGGAATTTTCCAATTTTTTTAATTATTTAGATATTTCTATTTTTTTTACAATTGCATGGGTATTTAATTTTTCTTGTGTTTTTTTTATATATTCTACTTTTCTCTACCAATACTCTTGAAGTGAGATTTTCACTTCACAACCCCCCAAGCCAAAATATTACAATGTCCTCATTGTAAAAAGGGTGAAAAAGATATTACACTTCACTTAGTGTAGGGTGACGAAAGGAGTCGGATAGAGGAGATCAAATATCTCTGTGCAGACGATTTCTATTCTGACCTAAGTCAGAGTAGTCAGTTGGACTAAATGAAGGTAGTCAGTGATCAATAAGTGATATATCAGAACAGACTTAAGTGTATGTGTAAAGGAAAGTGTGTAAAAGCAGGAAACAGCTATATACAAAACATGTATGAGTAGATGCTAATTTTTACGCCTCCAGCTAGGAGTAAACCCTGGTGGATTACTGGAGCGTGTAGCAGTCTCCAACAAGACCCAAAACATGTGTTTCAAAGAAAGGTTTAAGTCATTGACCATTGACTTTGAAGGGTTGATCCTTGTTGGGTTCAGTGATTTCGACAGCTCCGTTGTCGAAGACTCTAACAACTATAAATGGGCCTGTCCATTTAGATCTAAGTTTACCAAGGAAGAGCTTAAGACAGGCATCAAAGAGCAACACCTTCAGACCAAGTGCGAAAGACTTGTGGGAAATGTGTTTATCATGGAAGGCTTTTAGTTTTTCCTTATACAGCTTTGAACTCTCATAAGAATCATGTCGGAGCTCCTCAAGTTCTCTAAGCTACAATCTACGGTGATCACCAGCCTTCGCAAGGTCAATATTACAAGCTTCAATTGTCCAATAGGCCTTGTGTTCTATTTTCACAGGAAGATGGTAGGGTTTCCCGTAAACAAGTCTGTATGGTGACATGCCTATTGGTGTTTTGTGGGTAGTCCTATAAGCCCACAAAGCCTCATCTAAATGGGAAGACCAATCCTTCTTATCAGGTGAGATTGTCATTTGAAGGATCTTTTTGATCTCCTGATTAGAGACCTCGACTTGCCCATTGGTTTGGGGATGATAAGGTGTAGCAATACGATGTGTAAACCCATATTTCCTAAGAAAGTTCCTAAACTGGGCGTTGTTAAAATGGGATCCTTCGTCAGAAATGATAGCATGTGATACCCCAAAAATGAGCAATAATATGACTTTGTATGAAAGGAATGACAACTCTGTGATCATTTGTGCGTGTGGGTACGACTTCGATCCAACTGGAAACATAATCAACTACTAGTAAAAAATACTCGAAGCCAGAAGAGGACGGGAATGGACCCATGAAATCTATGCCCCAATATCAAAGATTTCACAGACGACAATCAGGTTTAGAGGCATCATGTCTTTACATGACATACTTCCAAGAGTTTGGCAGCAACTACATGCCTTATAATATGTCTATGAATCTGCAAATAAAGTGGGCCAATAAAACCCACACTGCAAAACTTTTGCAGCGGTCTTACGACCAGAGAAATGACCAGCACAAGCCTGGTCATGACAAAAGGATAAATTAGAATCAATCTCAGAAGAAGAAACACAACGCCTGATGATTTGATCGTTTCAGAGTCGAAAAAGATATGGATCTTCCCAAAAATAGTATTTTGGCTTCTAATCTGAGCCGTGATTTGCGATTCCCATCCTAGTTAGGCGAGAATTGATGTGTAACGATTCCCATCCCAGTCCACTCTGCCACGATTCCGAACCCTTTGTCGTGAACGATCAGAGACTCAAACCATTCATTAACATGACCAATACAGATTTGGCTGAGTCATCCTTTATCCTCCATTCTCCCTGAACTCGTTGCGCGCAGCCGATGGCGTAAAACTCAGCGCCTAACGGAAGGAAACTCGTCATTCTCTGAAAAACCCGAAACCTTTCCTAACATTTCTATGTTGAACTCATATTGCACTTTAGGGTTCACCCATTAGGACAGCCGACTCCACCTCAGGTACCCATACCCGAGTCTAAAAATTGTCCGCAACAGTCACCTCGACCCGTTCACTCACCCAACACCTATCCTAATGAATGAACCAAGCTAAATACAAACCCACCTAATTTACAATGGGGACATTGCAAATCTTAGCCATGGGGTGTATGAAAGTGCAAAATGTATGAAAACTCATATCAAGAAAAGGTTTCAACAAAAAAATCACATATCATCTAAAAAAAAAACTGAGAAGAGAGAAAATTTTTAGGCTACACAAAAATAGGAGGAAAAAAAGCAAAATGTTAAAAAAGGAGCACAAAATGAAAGAAGTAATCATTAGTAAGAGATTAAGGGATTAACCGAAGTTCTAGACCACATCAAGAAAAGTAAAGAAAAGTGCTAAAGAGGCACAAAGAGATTAGTAGGAATGCTGACCTTAGGCCTTTTTGGCTAGACTCTTAGTACCCGCTAAGATCTGGATAATCCTCAAGAGGTTGAGGAGAATGCAAAGCTTAAGTATTAAGTCTATGGCTTAGGGAGTACTCGGCCTCTTTAACTGACCTTTGATTTGTGGGACTCGGTAACCTAAGCACCCCAACTCACACACAGTCTGGTTCAGTGCGCATAACTATCAAAATCACGTAGACGCGTTTTAATGTTCTGAAAATGTTGCCTAGATTAGGAGCGGCCGATCAACACAAGTTAATTTGGACGAGTTCCCGGTGCGGAGAGGCGGGAAATTTTCCTCGAAGATGCGTAACAACATATCGTCTCCTCGATGCTTGTCTCTTAGGATATTTGCATATCCTACCGGGGGCATGTAAGCACTCTGCTGGTTCAGATACCATGGGTAGTATTATCACGAAATGTTGATTGCCAGGGTCTGGATTCGGCCACGGAACGCCATGGGCGGGATTATGTCGAAATCTCGAAAATCAAGGTTCTGGGGGTTACCATCAGCAGTGCTATCAAGCGGCATCGATTGCCAGGGACCTTTGAGGATTGATGATGGGGACGAGGAATCCGATACAGATCGTGTTGAGAAGCCAATCCGAAGCTAGAAATAAAAAGAAAAAAGAGAGAAAACTCTCCAAACAAATAAATCATTTGTCTCTCTCTTACCAAAACACACTGCAAACTAAATCAAGGCTAAAATATGTCTCAAGCACGGGTGCATTAACCACAGAGTCCAATGAACCTTAGGGTAGTTCCTGTAGGCCTTAAAAATCTTTGCGGAGGACCAAGGCTAAAGTTGTCAGGTCCGAATCTTGGTTGGTACTAGAGTGCCTTTAGGCCCATTATCGGCATTCTAACCTAATCAAAGAAGAAAAAGCACTTACCATAATTGGTGAAAGAAATTCATGGTTTAGAACAGAACTTAAAACCTTAAATTTTTACTAAGGGAGTAGCAAAAGCTAGGCATGGGGGTATGATGAGAACCTCATCATGAGCCCTAACTAGCATATTTTCACCTAATAAAGTAAACAAAATCTCCTACATAAACAAAAGAAAGGCTTAATTCAAGGGATCACTAATCTGGGAAGAGAACATGAAACAAGGGTTAAAACTGCAATTTTAATATTGCAATGCATCAACGGGATTTCTCAAGGTCTAGACATAGGTCAATTGGATTTAAAAAGAGAAAAAGTGGAATGGTTTAGTCAGAAAAGGGTTATTGTGAAATTTAAGAATTAAATGACATTCTGTAACTCAAAAATAAACACACTTAAATTCACAGGGTTCCAGGCAAGATAAAAATCAACTAAATCCTCTAAAATTCATGGAAAAATATCTCCTAGTGTTTAGAACCTTTAATTTGGCCTTTAGAACCTGTTTTAACCTAGATTGGGGTCTATGCCCAATATTTGACCTAATTTGGGTCTTTGTGAAAAATGTCTAGTTAAATGTGGTCAAACCTAAAATCCAACTTCACCATTGGATTTCTTAGGTCCAAATTAGGTTTTTACCAAAATATGGACTTAAGGGAAGGTCATCTTGACCTACTTTGCAAGATGGTCTACCCAATTACATTCTGACCCTTAACTTTTGGAAATCCTTGCAAACACATCTCAACTTTTCGTCACTTTCTTCATTTTGGTCCCTCTACCATTGCAGCAGGGACCCATACCGCTGGAGACTTTGTGAGAAGGTTTTCTCCTCGTTTTCATGGGGAGATGCTCGTAGATTTGAAAGGGGAGCTCTCTGCGAGGCCCCCTGCTGCATGAGCAGCTCCCCATGCCCTGAATCGCCCCATACCTCTAGCGAAGACATTTACCCGCCTCCTCTCAACTCTTCCCTCTGCCCGTGCCTATTTAAGCAAGCCCAGATCCCTCCGCTTCTTCCAAGCCTATTTTGGCCAAAGATACCTTCTTCCAGGTATGGCGATCTGCCCGCAGGCTCCGACGACTCTCCCTCCCTCTTCTCGTCGCTCTGCCACCGTACCAGTGGCAGAGCCATCTCCGCCTCACTCCTTTGCATCGCACTGTACCCATGCGAGCTTCTCTGACCTCCTCATCATCGCCGCCTCTCCTTCTCAGGGTCTTCATCTCCGACGACGGTAAACACGCGTCGCTCGCCCTCCACATCCCCCATTCGCTCCAAATACCCTAGATAAGTTCCTCCTCTCCCCCTCTTCATTTCCCCTCTTTTAATTCACACTTTCGACCCCTCGACTGCCACTAACCACCACCATCGTTCCCACCTCCAACCAGACCTCCGGCAAGGTGTTCCTGCCGCTCCACACCTCCATTTACCTCGCTAAACTCCTCAGAAGCTCCGCCACCTTCCACTGATCATTTCCCCCTTCTCCATCGACCACCACGCGTCCCACATTCTTCCCCCAAACACACCCATCACCACGGTCACAGAACGACCTAGGCACGCACACCCAGGCTGCCCCGCGCCATGCCACCCACCGGGACACCTTTGCCATGTCACGGTGATGCCTTCTGAGTATTTTGACAAGGCTGTGAGGCCGTATTTGTGTTGACAAGTTCTGACCCCGACCGCCATTAGAGTGGGCTTGAAGCAAGCTCGAAACCTTCACCTACTACTCCAGGCCTCAGGAAGCAGGGTCCCAAGTGCGTGAGCTCCCTTCGCGAACCCTTCACGCAAGCAATTTGAGTCCCAGGGCACTGCATCTGCTGCAATCGAGCACGTCACCTGCTGCGGGCGCACGCGAGAAGAAGGTGGGACATTTAGTCCCACCTCGGAAGTTCTGAAGCGGGTGGCGCAATATAAATTGTAATTGTGTCAGGGGCTTATTGCCTCCTGACACGGGGTGAGGTCCCACTCGCCTCCCCACGCCTCGTCCGCGATTCACTACTCCACGGACCTGGTAGCTTGACCCGATTACCTGTGCACTCCTCGCGCACCACCCACGCCAATGTGCCTGGTTCCAGGCGCGCTGACCCGACCCGTTTACCCGAGATGGCTTTGGGAGAGCGAGCCTAAGAGCGAAATAAAGAGAGAGAGACGCGAGGGAGGGTAGGGGGTAGGTTTTGCTTCTCTGTGCTGTGCAGGGAAGAAGGAGATGGAGGAAGCAGCTGCGGGGAAGAGGAAGAAGAGGAGCAGTTGAAGGAAGGAGAAGGCACGGCTGAAGGAGCAGAAGAAAGAGGAAGAAGGAGCCATAGAAGAAGGACTTGGAGGCGCAGCAGTGAGAAGCAGAAGAAGAGAAGGAAAAGAGAAAGCAAAGGCAGAGAGAAGCAGGAGCAGAAGAAAGAACAAGAAGAAGCCAAGGAGGAAAATCCGCAGAGAAAAGAAGTGGAAGAAGAGTAACTGAAGAAAGAGAGAAGCAGAAGCAGAAGTAGAAGCAGAAGCAAAAGCAGCCATAGACGAAGAAGACAGAGGAAAAGGAAGAAGAACAGGGAAGACAAAAGGGAAGAATCACTGTAGCAATCTACAAGTTAAGACGTCTGATTCACCAAATCAGATGTCTGATCCATAAGAAAAGAAAGAGAGAAGAAAAAGAAGGAAGAAGAAAAACATTTATTTTTGCATTTTCTCTCTAGTTTTTAATATACATTGGATAGCATTCATATCATCTTTTGAGTAATTTGAAATTGTGATTTTGTTTCTAGAATACCAATTTGCTCCTTGAGTTCGACCTCGGAATATTTTGAATTTTGAGCAAATAAAATTGATAATCGTTTTGCTACGATAAAATTTCAACTATACTACAGTGAATATTTCTTTAAAACACGATCTCGTCGTACGTGTAAAAGCGATTATTTTTTGCACCGTTGCCGGGAAGAAATGGGCATTTTAGAAGCACTAATCACAATTTCAGATTCAATACTAACTTAATTTCTCTCTTTTGTTGTGTTTGTTGTAGGAAAAGCCAAGGAAGGAAAAGCAACTGCACAACAACCACACCAGGGAACAGGTAAACTCTTATTAGCCCTAGTTCTTAATCCCCTCAAAAACCTAAAAAGGAAAAAAATAAAGAAAAAAATCAATCTAGAGCTACCTGTTTCCATATTTAGTAATTCACAAAAGTTGCCTAATTTTTTTTTACTTTCAACACATCTTTACTTGCACATCCACTTAAGGTAACTTGGGCAAAAACCTTCTTGATTGAGCCCTAGATACCAATTTTTGAGGCAACTAAGTTGGACCAACTAGAGCCAACCTAAGGATTATAAGCTAGGGTTTTAGAGACATATCTTCTTCCAAGCAAAGAATCAAAAATTTCAAAAAGAGGCGTGCCTAAGCCTTGTTTGAAAAGACCTATCCAAGAGAAACCTTAAGCAAATCAGGCTATTAATCTACTTGAACCCTAAAAGCAAGGACCTAAAAGCTCTCAAAGGAACAAAGAGGTGAAGTTGAACCTTTAGGTCAACAACCTTTAAATTAGGTCACTTTGCACTCAAAAGGTTAAAGTTCAAGTGAAATATTAAGCACCTTGATCTTAACTAAAAGGGGTAGACTTAAGGGGTCAAGGTCCCCATTCTGGTCTACCTGGAATCTCAGTGTCAAGAGAGGTCGGGTGGGGGAAACCCTGTAACCCATGGAGACGCCCTACCGTGTAGGGGTCTTCGCGAGACTCTCCCTCTCTGGCTGCCCAGGTAATTCTCAGGTGGACGACCTTCTGATCCAGGGGTATCATCCGCCCCGAACCTCTATAATCACCCAACATATTTTGGGTGTCTCGATTGGGTCCAGCACATTCTAATCTCATCCAATCCTTCGATGCATGTTTGGTAGGAGGACCTTCAAACCTCCTTTAGAGATCCACTCTCCCCGAGTCCAAGCCTCGGTACCCTTGTTTATGCAGCAACCCCACCACATAGATCTTTCCTCTGATTCAGAACCAAGTTCTCCTTCCATCATGGCACAACCTGTTGAAGAATAAAACAATCTTGAGTACCGGCTTCAACGCCTAAATGATCTCTTCAAAAACTTCATGAACCCACCGCAGCGTCCCAAGATGCGAGATCACTATAATCCCACTGCGGTGACAATCGAGCCTCGAGTCCAAATCCCAGCTGGAGGTCTTGATTCCAAACTCAAGCCCAATAAGATTCATGCATACTAAAATTCTATGGGCTTAACTCTGAGGATCCATTCCAGCATATTAAATAGCTCAAGCATCTAGCCCAGAGCTTCGGGTCAGATGCACAAAATCGGGATATTCTGCTCATGAAGATGTTTTCTTTCTCCCTCATGGACAAGGCTGCTCATTGGTATCAGACTTAGACTCGTCCGATCAACACATGGGATGAACTTCAGTCCGAATTTTTGAAGAAGTTCTTTTCCGTTGGTCGAACAAATGCCTTGCGCCATTAGATCACTCATTTCACCTAACAGATGGGAGAACCTCTTCATGAGGCATGGGATCGATTTTTGGATCTCATGCGAAAGTGCCCCCATCACGAAGTTCCTAAATGTGAACAAGTCTAGTCTTTTTTCCCAAGGACTCTGTGAGGACATTCGATTATTCGTCAATGCAACCTGCAGAGGAACATCATGGGTCAGCATGAGGACACGGTGTGGGAGATTCTCGAGAATGTGCGAGAACTCCATCAACAATGACTCCATGGACTTGTTCGACCGGACGAATGCCCGTGCATCGACGAATCTTAGGGGAACGCATGAGACGCAGGGCATGTCCGCATCCGTCGACTTGGAACTGATGGCCAGTCGGTTGGACAAGGTCTCTATCATAGAGAAGAAGGTGTACGAGCTGACTCGGCATTTGCAGCGAGCCACCTCTGCGTAGAACTCTTTTGCATGGCCACCTCTTGCGAGGGAAACTGTGCAAAATATCTATCACTGATCTTCTCAGGGAAGGGACCCGTATCCACCCCTGTCTGATTCCCAAACCGGAGGGACCTCCGATCCACTCTACGCTAGTCGGGGGAACTCTGAACCCCCATACTCTGACTTCCCTGAGGCTCCTCAGACCTGCGAAGACCTCAACGCCATCCAGAATGACCCATTTTCCAACACCTACAACCCTGGATGGCGAAATCATCCCAATTTCCAGTGGGCGAAAAATTCTCAGACTCAAAGACTACCTTATCAACCCCGTCCACAAGCCCCTCGTCCATATCAACCGCTTCAGCCTCGGCCCAACCCCTCCTATCAGTCTGGGCCAAACCAAGACCAAATGTCTCTTATCCTTCAAACACTGGCTGACATTCAGAGAACGAATGCGGCAATCCAAAAACAACACAAGGATGAGATCACAGAGGTCCGCAACCAACTCGCCTAGATGGCGAATTCCCCCCAACCGAGCACACTTCCTTCACAACCTTTGCCAAACCCAAATAACGTGCCGACCCAGAGGCGCGTTATAAACCCAAATCGGGCCACACACACATGATTTATCAGGCCCCTTCTGTTCCATCACTTAACGGGATGGAAGCTTCAACATCTTATGCGGGATTTCAATAGCAGCCACCCATTTTACCAACCCCAAACCAGAACCAGGTAGGATTAAACTCTGTAACAACTCGTAGTGGTAAAGCAACCCAAGACCCACCTTATCCAGACCACTCCAAGCCTGGAAGTGAGATAAGCCCTAGGATAGTTATCCAGGACGTCCCTATCCCAAATTAAGAACCTGGACCTATTCTAGAGGAACCAACCAAGGTTCCACTTCCCGAGGCGTTGACCAAGGGGAAAAGGATAGCCAAACCCGTGGCTCCTGAGGAGGACCTAATCAAGCTCTTTGAACAGGTCCAGATAAACATCCCCTTAATGGATGCAATCCGCCACATACCGGCTTACGCACGATTCTTGAAAGACGTATGTACACCCAAGCATAAGCAGCGAACCAAAAGTGGGAGTCCAATAATACTGTCAGAGCAAGCCAGATCTGTAATCTTGAGTAAACTCCCACCCAAGGCAAAAGACCCAGGCACTCCCCTGATCTAATGTAAAATTGGAGAAACCCAATTAGACAGAGCATTGCTAGACCTAGGTGCCTCCATAAACCTAATACCCACATCCCTGCTTAACCACCTTGAAGAATCCAAGCTTAAACCGACTGAGGTGACACTGCAGTTAGCTAATCGATCCATCAAGTCACCTAAGTGAATTGATGAGAACCTCATCATGAACCCTAACTGGAACATTTTGTCCTAAATAAGTATACAAAAGTCCTACAAAACCTAAGGGAAGGTCAAAATCAGGGAATTACAAATTTAAGTATAAAATAATTCACAAGGGGTAAAACTGTAATTTTACCAATGCAATACATAAAAGGAATTTCTAAGGGTCTAGACACAAGCCAAATAGGCTTAATAAGAGAAAAAGTGGGATGATTCGATCAGGAAAGGGTTATGACAAAATCTGGGAATTAAATGATATTCTGTAACCCTAAAACAAATCCTCTTTAATTCACGAAGTTTCAGGCAAGATAAAAATCAATTAAACCTTTAAAATTCATGAAAAAAACATCCCCTAGGATTTAGAACCTTCAATTTGGCCATTGGAACCTATCTTGACCTAGATTGAGAACCATCCCTAATTTTTGAACTAATTTGGGTTTTTATGCAAAATATCCGATCAAACATGGCCAAACCTAAAATCCAACCTCACCGTTGGATTCCTTAGGTCCAAATTAGGGTCATACCAAAATTTGGACCGAAGGGAAGGTCGTCTTAACCCACTTTACAAATTAATCTTCAATAATTACTTTCTGACCCTTAACTTTTTGAACTCTTCCATTTACCCCCACAACTTTCCCTTCCTTTTCTGCAAACCAGTCCCTCTGCCACCCGCAGCAGCAGGCCATACCTCCGGCGACTTTGCGCGGAGGATGGCGCTGCACAGGGGATGGGAGCCGGCCCAAGACTTGAAATGAGGATCCCCTGCATTGTCCTCTTCTGCATGGACCGGTTCCCATGCCCTGCCGGCCACCATACCTCTCGTGCGAATGCTCGAGAGGTATAAGCCTTTTTCCGGCCATGCCTGCGACGACTAGCCCATGCCGCCTCCTCGCATTTCACTCCCAGCTAGCGCCTATTTAAGAAACGGCAGCCCCATCAAAATAATGGTGATTCAAGTAGAGTTATGTATTTTTATTTTTATTACTCGAAAATAAAAAATTTTCGAGGTCTAACTCAAGGAGCAACACTTGATTTTAGAAGCGTACAAAATTATAATTTACAATATAGATATATTCTATTTTACAAAAACAATAAAAGAAAGGAAAATTTGGTCTTCTTTTCTTCTCTCTTTCTTCTTCTTCTTCTTCTTCCTCTTTCTTTCTCTCTTTAGACGTCTAACTCCAGGGTCAGACGACTTAAACTCCACTTGCTACAGTGCTTCTTCTACTGGTTCTTCTTCCTCTTGGCTTCTTCTTCTTTTCTTCTTCTCTGCTGCTTCTCTTTCTCTTTTTCTTCTCCGTTGTGCAAGGCCTCCTCTGTCTTCGTCTTCTTTCTTTCCTTCTGCAATGTGCTGCCTTCTTGTTCAGTTGGCTTCAGCTCTCCCTCTTCTTCTACCTCAGCTCCTTGGTGCAGCTAAGTCCTCAGCCGCTTCCTCTTCTCTTCTTCTTCTTCTTCTTCTTCTTCTTCTTCTTCTTCTTCTTCTTCTTCTGCTTTCCTACACAGGGCAAGGTTAGGCAAAAACCTACCCTTCCCGCGTCTCTCTCTCTCTCTCAAATTCACTCCAAGGTTCGCTCTCCCAGAGCCTTCATCGGGTAAGCGGGTCGGGTGATGCGCCTGGGACCAAGCGCACCGACGTAAGTGGTGCGCGAGGTGTGCACAGGCAGGGATTAATCTGATCCGGGTGCCAGGTTCGCGGGATAGTGTCGCGGACGAGGCGTGGCGGGGGTGCGAGGGACCTCACCCTAGTATTTCGAGGCGATAAGCCTGAAACACTTTTGCAATTTATGTGCGGGCGACCACCCGCAAACTTCCGAGGTGGGACTAAAAGTCCCACCCACTTCCGCGCTTGCGCCTGCAGCAGAAGTCCTCGCAATTGTAGCAGGCGTAGAGTCCTTTGACTCCACTCGAAGTCTGGGTGCGTGCGCGCTGCAAACCCGCACCACCTGAGAGCTTTGCCTAGAGCTGAGCGCGACCTGGAGCAGCTTGAAGCTTGCTTCAAGCTCAGAGACAATGGCGGAGAGCGGCCTGACCTTGAAATCAGTAGCACAGCCTTTCGGCCACGTCAGACCATAGGAAAACCTTCGTCGTATCATGGCGGAGGTGAGGCGGGGGTTGGCTGGCCGTGGGGCGGCCTAGGCTTGCATGCCGAGGTTGCTCTGTGGCCGTGTTTAGAGGTTAGGTTTGGGGGTGTTTAGGGAGGTGTAGGCGGTCGATGGATGGGTGGAAGATGTTCAGTGGTTGATGGCGATGGTGAAGAGGTTGGTGGCGAGACGTGTGGAGTGATGGGTGCGTCTCGCCGAAGGTTGGTCGAAGATGGGGAAGATGCCAGTGGACAGTGGCTGTCGAGGGGTAATTTGTGAAATAGATTGAGGGGAATTGAAGAGGGGATAGAGAGGAGTAAGTCTAACCTCATTAGCAGACGGAAGGTGGGGAGGAGGCGGAAAGCGGCTATGCTGCTGTCGCCGCAGAAGACAGCGCCCAGGGGAGAAGATGACGACGAGGAAGAGGTGTTGGAGGGTGCCTGCTGGTGCGGCCAGGCACAGTGGACGATGGTGAGAGTAACCCTACCACTGGTATGGTGGCAGGGCGATGAGAGCGGAGGAGGAAGGGCGGATGCCCGGAGGAGGAAGAGACGAATTTGGAAGGAATTCCTTGGCCAAGACAAGCACGAAGGAAGCGGCAGCCCCTGCCGTTCCTTAAATAGGCATTGGCTGGGAGTGAAACGCGAGGAGGCGGCATGGGCTGGTCGCCGGAGGCATGGCCAGAAAAAGACCCATACCTCTCAAGCATTCGCACGAGAGGTATGGTAGCCGACAGGGCATGGGAACCGATCCATGCAGAAGAGGACAATGCAGGAGAGATCCTCCATACAAGTCTGGGGCCGGCTCCCATGCCCTGCACAGCACCATCCTCCATGCAAAGTCACCGGAGGTATGGCCTGCTGCTGCGGGTGGCAGAGGGACCAGTTTCCAGAAAATGATGGGAAAGTTGAGGGGGTAAATGCAAGAGTTCAAAAAGTTAAGGGTCAGAAAGTAATTATTGAGAACCAATTTGTAAAGTGGGTCAAGACGACCTTCCCTTAGGTCCAAATTTTGGTATAACCCTAATTTGGACCTAAGGAATCCAACGGTGAGGTTGGATTTTAGGTTTGACCATGTTTGTCCAGACATTTTGTACAAAAATCCAAATTAGGTTAAAAATTGGGTATAGTTCTCAATCTATGTCAAGAAAGGTTCCAATGGCCAAATTGAAGATTCTAAATCCTAGGGGATGTTTCTCTCATGAATTTTAGAGGGTTTAATTGATTTTTATCTTGCCTAAAACTTCGTGAATTAAAGCGAGTTTGTTTTAGGGTTACAGAATGTCATTTAATTCCCAGATTTTGTCATAACCCTTTTCTAATCGAATCATCCCACTTTTTCTCTTATTAAGCCCATTTGACCTATGTCTAGACCCTTAGAAATCCCGTTTATGTACTACATTAGTAAAATTACAGTTTTACCCCCCTTGTGAATTATTTTATACTCAAATCTGTAATTCCCTGATTTAGACATTCCCTTAGGTTTTGTAGGAGCTTTTGTACACTTATTTAGGTCAAAATGTGCTAGTTAGGGTTCATGATGAGATTCTCATCATACCCCCATGCCTAGCTTTTGCTAGTCCCTTAGCAAAATTTTAAGGTTTTAACCTTTGTTCTAGACAATGAATTTCTTTCATCAATTTTGATAAGTGTTTTTCCTTCTCTTTGTCTCTTTGATTAGGTCAGAATGCCGACCAAAGGCCTAGAAGGTACTCTAGTACCAACCAAGATCCAGATCTGTCCAGCTTTAGCCTCAGTCTTTAGCAAAGGTTTTTAAGGCCCTCAGGAACTATCCTAAGGTTTATTGGACTCCATGGATAAAGCACCCGTGCTTGAGATATTTTTAGCCTTAGTTAAATCTGCAATGCATTTTGTAAGAGAGAGACAGAGGGTTTATTTGTTTGGAGAGTTTTCTCTCTCTTTTCTTTTTAATTCTAGCTTAGGATTGGCTTCACAACACGATTTGTATCAGATTCCTTGTCCCCATCATCAACCCTCAAAGGTCCCTGACAATCGATGCTTCGAGATAGCACCGCCCATGGTAACCCCCAGAACCCTGGCTTTCGAGATTTCGAGATAATCTCGTCCATGGTGTTCCGTGGCTGAATTCAGACCCTGGCAATTGACACTTCGTGATAATGCCATCCATGGAATCTGAACCAGCAGAGTGCTTACATTCCCCCAGTAGGATATATAAATATCCTAAGAGACAAGCACCGAGGAGATGATATGTTGTTACGTATCTTCAAGGGAAATTTCCCACCTCTTCACGCCGGGAACTCGCCCAAATCAACTTGTGTTGATCGACTGCTCCTAATCTAGATGACATTTTCAGAATATTTGAAACGCTTCTGCGTGATTTTGATATTTATGCTCGCTGAACCAGATTGTGTGCGTGAATCAGGTGCTTAGGTTACTGAGTCCCGTAAACCGAAGGTTAGTTAACAAGGTCGAATACTCCCTAAGCCTTGGACCTAATACTTAAGCTTTTCATTTTCCTCAACCTCTTGAGGAATATCTAGATCTTAACAGGTACTGAGAGTCTAGCCAAGAATACCTAAGGATCGCATTCTTACTAATCTTGTTGTGCACTTTCTCTTTACTTTTCTTTAATGTGGTCTAGAACTTTGGTTAATTCCTTAATTTCTTACTAATGACTATCCCTTTTCTTTTTCATTTTGTGCTCCTTTTTAGCATTCTGCTCTGTTTCTCCTCCTCCTTCTGTAAAGTTTACCAGCATTTTCTTCCTCCTCCAAAGTTTTTTTTTTGTATATGCAAATTTTTTTTCTGAAACCTTTGCTTGTTATGTCATTTCAATGCACTTTCAGGAATACTCGAGAATGTTATTGTTAGAGTACGGGATTTCTACTTCCCAGTGGATTTTATAGTTCTAGATATGGATGCACCTGAGAACCCAAGGGACACACCGATTATACTTGGGAAACCTTTTCTGGCCACTATTAGGGCCAACATAAGCTATGAGGAGGGCCAAATAGAATTGAAATTTGGGAACCAGACTCTTAAGATTGACATCTTTAAGGCCCAATAAGGGATTAATTGCAGTGTTGTAGAACAAATATGTGATATCAGAGCCATGGTTGATGAACCGCATATTGAGGACAACCTGATTATCCTCAATCAACCACAAGAAGATCAAAACCCGCAATTAGAGGAGTCTGAACCTGATCTAAATACACCCATAACTCCTACCCTTGTTCCTCACACACACTCTGAACCACCCGTTGCTGCTGATAATTCTGTCTTGGAACTCAAGCCCCTTCCCGATCATCTGAAATACGTCTTTTTGGGCTCCAATCAGATGTTTCCTGTGATTATAAACTCCAAACTCACATCTGACCAGGAATTCCGACTGATTACTGTTCTCCAGCAACATCGTAGAGCCATTAGATGGACTCTCAATGATTTAACTGGGATAAGCCCCTCTTATTACACACACCACATCTATTCCGAAGAGGGCGCACGACCTTCACGTGAGATGCAGAGACGTCTGAACCCTAATCTGCAGGAGGTCCTGAAAAAAGATATCATTAAGCGGTTAGATACAGGGATCATCTACCCGATCTCCGACAGTCGATGGATGAGTCCAATCCAGGTTATGCCTAAGAAGGCAAGGCTTACCACCATCACGACTGAAACCGGAGAAGTCATACCGACCCATATAGCCAACTCGTGGAGAGTCTGCATTGATTACAGAAGACTCAATTCCTCCACGAAGAAGGATCATTTCCCACTACTGTTTATTGATCAGATCCTCGAAAAATTAGAGGGAAATAGATTCTTCTGCTTTCTTGACAGGTACTCCGGTTATAACCAAGTGGCAATCCATCCAGAGGATCAAGAGAAGACCACGTTCACCTGCCCCTACGAGACGTACGCATTCCGAAGGATACCTTTCGGTCTCTGCAATGCACCCGCGACTTTTCAGCGGTGCATGCTTGCCATATTCTCTGATATGGTAGGAGATTATCTGGAAGTCTTGACGGATGACTTTTCAGTATTTGGGGCATCATTTGACAATTGCCTCCAGCACTTGATTTAAATACTCAGGCGATGTATTGACGTGAATCTAGTTCTTTCCTAGGAAAAGAGCCACTTCATGGTGCCTGAGGGGATCGTCCTGGGACATCTGATTTTAAAGAGAGGCATCCAAGTCAATCGAGCCAAGGTTAACATGATTTCCAAACTCCCTATGCCTAGCTCAATAGGGGACATCCGATTTTTCCTAGGGCACGTTGATTTTTACCGTCGATTTATCCCTGATTTCTCAAAAATCGCGCGTCCCCTGACCACTCTTCTCTCCAAGGATGTACCTTTTGAAATCTCCAAGGAATGCACTCAAGCATTTGAGATCCTTCGTGACCGAGTTCTCAAGCCCGGATCCTACAGTCCCCTGATTGGTCTCAACCCTTTAAGATCATGTGCGATGCATCTGACTTCGCTATAGGAGTGGTTTTGGGGCAGAAAATCGACGGGAAACCCGTGGTCATTTACGACGCTAGCAAAACACTTGACGAGGCTCAGCGTAACTACACTGTTACTGAGAAAGAGCTGCTAGCCGTAGTATTTGCCCTTGAAAAATTCAGATCTTACCTCCTGGGTTCCAATGTTATTATCTACTCGGATCACACAGCTGTGAGGCATCTCCTTGTGAAGAAGGATGAGAAACCTCGATTAATCCGATGGATCTTGCTGTTGCAAGAATTTGATCTCGAGATTTGTGACAAAACGGGAAGACAGAACGTGGTAGCTGACCACTTGTCCCGCCTTCCTTCTAAGATCATCGACCCTTCCGGACCCATCACGGAGCATTTTCCTGATGAGCACCTCCTGACTATTTGTACAGGGCTTCCATGGTTTGCTGACATAGTAAACTACTTAGCATCACATCAGATCCCGTCTGAATGGCCGAAGGCCAAGAAGGACAAATTGCACTCTAATGCCAAGTATTACATTTGGGAAGACCCGTATTTATTCCGCATTGGTGCTAATCAAATCATCCGACGGTATGTCACGGAAGTCGAAATCAAAGACATACTCTCTTTCTGCCATGACCAGGCATACGGTGGCCATTTTTCAGGGCACAAAATCGCATCAAAAGTCCTCCAGTGTGGCTTTTACTGGCCCACAGTTTTCAATGATGCATACAATCACTGTAAGGCATGTAACCGTTGCCAGACCTTGGGCAACATGAGCCATCGTGACATGCCTTTACAATCAATTCTGGTATGAGAGATTTTTGACATATGAGGGATTGATTTCATGGGACCCTTCCCTATCTCGGACGGCTTCGAATACATTTTACTCATTGTTGACTATGTGTCCAAATGGATCGAAGTCATTCCGACCCAAACCAATGATCACAAAGTTGTTATCAAATTCATTCACCAAAACATCTTCTCACGGCTCAGGATTCCTTGTGCGATCATTTCTGATGGAGGGACCCATTTCATGAACGCTCAGTTCAGGTCACTGATGACCAAATACGAGATGTCGCACCGAATCTCTACTCCTTACCACCCCCAAACTAATGGTCTAGCTAAGCTATCAAACTAGGAGATCAAGAAAATCCTCCAGGTTACTGTTCGACCTGACAGGAAGGATTGGTCATCCCAACTTCTAGAAGCTTTGTGGACTTATAGGACCGCCCACAAGACCCAACAGACGGGAGAACCTCTTCATGAGGCATGGGACCGATTTTTGGATCTCATGCGAAAGTGCCCCCATTACGAAGTTCCTAAATGGTAACAAGTCCGGTCTTTTTACCAAGGACTCCGTGAGGACATTCGATTATTCGTCAACGCAACCTGCGGAGGAAACATCATGGGTTAGCATGAGGACACGGTGTGGGAGATTCTCGACAATATGTGTAAGAACTCCATCAACAATGACTCCATGGGCTTATTCGACCGGACAAATGCCCGCGCATTGATCACTTCTATATGATCGTAGGAACAGGAATCAACAATTAAGCTTTTGTTTCAATGAGGATTCCTCTCTGTTGAGTCTCATCTTCTCCAACTCTGACAGAGTTTGAGAACCTTAACTACTTAGGATTAGCACATAGAAATTAGTCCTGAAGCACCAGTAGACCCTTGAGAACCTATTATAGGTGTTGATTAGGTCTGAGAACCTCTGGAAGCATTTATTGAACTCGTCACCTTTTGATCCCAGGCAGTAGTGCCTGAGAGCACTCAATGAGTGCTCAAAACTTGGCTTTGAAATGCAAAATTGTTTCCTTGAGCTGATTTGAGGAAGGTCTCTAATTCGATCTGTGAAACTCTAATTTAGAAAGTCAACTCTTAACCTGCAATTGGTCAAACCTGGGATGAATTTAAGGAATTCATGCTTAATTCTTTGAATTGTTGGGTAAGTTAAGTTCCTACTTCTATTTAGAATGGTTTAAGACTGATTTGAGTGATTTTTTTTAAGGATTGAGGAAGATTCAAAGACCTGTACAGTTTGGGTCATTTTTTTGAACTCAACACTGTTCTTAGGCTCTTTTGTTGAGTTTTGAGCTCAAATCCTACTCAGATCAATCACTTTTAACCCGCTAAATTAATTTAGATCTTTTCTTGAGGTCTTAATCTCTCTGAAGAGTTGATTCACTTCTGAATGAGTGCTTTGAAGCATCATATTTGAAGCTCTTAAGCTTCCTAAAGCCTTCCTGAGCTCCAATCTCTCTCAACTGACACGCAATACCTTCCTGAGGTATTCCAGACCCTTAATTAAGGGTAATTTACTCCCTACAGGTAGTTAGGCCTGAGAATTCATCACTGAGAATGTGTCTTCGGGCATGGAGAAGCAACCATGTTCCGCTTTTGAATCAACAAATCAAAAGTGATCCAATCACAAAATTGGTAACTAAATTGGATAGAGGATCCTTAGAGCTTTCCATCGAGCTTTGGATCACTCGATTAGGATCAGTGAGTCAATTGAAATCCTCATTTGAAGATTTGGCCAGGCGCAGCGCTGCGAGAAGGAAGGGCTACTAAAGGTAGTACCACCTTGGAAGCCTACGGGCACTTGAGTTAGTATAAAAGCGTTTTGTGCACCCAGCACTTCAGTCGTCAGTGCTGGGCGCACAAAACAACCTATACCCTTATCCCATTCTTCTAAACATGATCTGTGCATGTGTGTGTTGCACATGAGCGGTGCATGCACAGGTGTGGGTGCAACCTATGTGTGTGGACCTGAGTGGGTGAGCGTGTCAGCTTGGAATGGGCTAGAGACTGTACTTGAGCAAAAATTGATAAAAATCCACCTAAAATAAATTAGGCATCTGCTTAGTAGGGTCTAGTCCTGCCCCTAATGGATGTTGTGTATCCCCGAAAGGCCCAGCCGCCCATTACAACATTTTTTGCTAAGTAAAGAACAACATGGGCTTAGTTGGGCATGAAATTGGCTAAGTGTGGATCCTTAAGTGCACAGTAAAGAGAATGCTAAAGAAAAGGAGAGAGGGCTTAAAGCTAAAAGAGAGAAGGAAATAAAGGAAGCTAAAGAAGGAAGAGGGAGAGAGATGCGAGAAAGAATTAAGAGAGCTAAGAAATTAAAATAAGGAAAGAGAAGACGAAAGAGTGGAGAAATTAAAGAAGAAAAGAAATATAAAGAGAGATGTCTAAAGCATTAATCAAAAGTCTAATATTAATTTTTAAGTTATCCAATCTTTTTATCAGACATCTGATTGAAAGCTGAGAGCCGAGAAGAGAGAGTTTGAGCTTTATAGTGTATAAGAGGCATTTGTATTCCCTTGTAAACAATCTTTTATGCCTTACTTTGTAATAATCATTATTCTACTTGTTATTCATTGAAAATCTTTCATGTACATTTGTCTCTATTAATGGAATAATTACATGCTTTTGAGTTTAAATTCATGTGCAATTATTCATGTACCTAACATATATGTAATTATTGATCTAATTAATTAAGTGATCAGTAAATTATGCATTAGAATAAAATGGTGAAATAAAAATTACAATTTTACCTCCTAGTGAACGACCTGAACTCAACCACTTAAAAAGAATTAAATGTAAAATGTTAGGTTAGCTTGACCCTATACTACAATTAACGAAAATGATTTAATTGATTCGAGTTAACCTAAGTCATTTCTTTACGCGATTAATTAAGCCTGATAACCATAATTAATTGTGTTGAGATTTGTTTGCATCACTCACCAAACGAGCCTCCCCTACATTGGATGAACCCCTTGCTGGGAGAGCTCATCGCCTAGCGAATGAAACCTCCCGAAGCCTATGCCGAAAAATAAGGAAAAATGAGTGCACAAGAGGAAGGATAAGCCACTACAGGCATATCCAAGACTGAGAGCCCTTACCTCAACCCATGTGTTGAGTGGGGGAACGAAAAGGAGGTCACCCCTTTCCGAAGAACTGCACATAGTCGCCCTTTGGTCGTTCCACCGAACACTCAGAAGTTCGATGACGAAGCTTTATCATGGAAGCGAACGAAACAAAAGCATTCCTCCCCACGTATATCAAGTCCCTCAAACACGGCAAAAGGGGAGGGAAGGTTGTGAAGTGACGGCCACCGAGGGCCCCTATTTATAGCTCCACCACGCGGGGTCCCGAGGGCAGTAACTTCTTTCCACCCCCTCCGGGATCGCTAAATCCTAAGGAAGCAAATCCCCTAAGATACAGCATTGATTCCACGGTTGCGTGACAACGCTAACAAAACCGCTAGTCAATGACCTCAAGCGTTATTACATGCCGGACATTCGAAAAGCCTTTTGTGCCTTTCAAAAAAGGCACAACGCCTCGAGCCATGACCTTTCACGGCAATAACAATTAACCCCTGCATCAGCGTCTCAAGAGGTGCCACCTCCTCAAGCCGACACGAGCTCGCGCTCATACGCCCCACACCCAAGTAAGGATGCCTCTCCAGGCCAACACGAGCTCAGGTTCATATGCCCCACGCTAAAGAGATGCCGCACCCTCAGGCTGGTGTGGGTGCGAGCTCATACGCCTCACGCCCAAGAGATGCCGCCTCCTCAGGCCGGCACGGGCTCAGGCTGATACACCCCACGAACAAGAGACGCCGCCTCCTCAAGTCGGGACGGGCTCGGGCTCCTCACGCCCAAGAGATGCCACCTCCTCAGGACGACATGGGCTCGTGCTCATACGCCCCACGACCAAGAGATGCTGCTTCCAAGTTGGCACGGGCTTAGGCTCATATGCCCCATGCCCAAATAATGTCACCTCCAGGTCGGCATGGGCTCAGGCTCATATGCCCCACACCCAAGAGATGCCGCCTCCTTAGGACGACACGGGCTCGGACTCATATGTCCCACGATTAAGATATGCCGCCTTCTCAAGTTGACACTGGCTCGGGCCCATATGCCCCACGTCCAGGTAATGTTCCTCCCAAGCCCCACGCTCAAGCAAACGCTGCCCTCTAAAGCCGACAAGAGCTCGGGCTTATGCACCCTAACAAGGGCATCTTCTAAGTAATGGGAAACAGGTGAAATCCACCCAACTCCTCCATCATAAATGTTCCCCCCACTGTAGCACAGTTGGAAGAACATCTAGGGGCATCATCTACCGTAGAGTTTTGGCCACTCTCACTACTCTCTTAGTAGTTCACACTAGCTAAAAAGTGGGGGCATATGATGAGGGGCAAAAAATATCCTCGGATCCAAAACTTCACATAAGGCTTGACAGAGGATCTGGCTGCCCAACTAAGGATCCGGCTACCCGACTATGGGACATATAGGCGGAACTGACATCACCTGACCCGCCTAAAACAAGCTGGATCCCAATTGGAACCCACCTAGCTTGACAAAAGATTCAGCGCAGCAGGGTAGAAGATATGATAAGATGAACCTGACCACCTAAGCCCTAACAGCAAACAAATAGTCTAGCAGTGGGGATACTAGAGGCCATCAAGTGAGAGTTCTCCCTACAATATAAATAGAGAGAACGTCCCCTAATGAGAGGGGACCTTCCCCCTCCCCTAGAAAGGATGAGAAAATCATGTAATCTTGAAAATTCTAGTACATAGTTGGAAATATCATCCTCCCCCCAATATATATCCCTTGTGGTGGAACTGGGTCACTAAATCCCTCTGTTTCTCTGTGCTTACTTGTTAATTGTTGCTCAATCCTCTTGTGCGATGGATGATAATAGCTAAGTAGTGTCTCCTATCTATATAAATCTTTTGGTGACCTTTTTAGATCCATTAGAGATCAAGATTGAGTACGTTTATATGAGAATATAAAATAATACATATAACAAATTAGGTAGTATAAATATAATTAAGATACCGATTGAAAATCAAAATGCATCAGACAATACACATTGCAATGGCGATGTGTTTTGATTTTCGATCAGTATTTTTTATTTTTCACCAGTTAAAAATTAAAATACATTAGATGATACATTTTGTTACAATATATTTCCCAATTGATATTATATTATCTTTTGTACTCAAAAACTAAGGTGTGAGGTAATGTATTTTATAATACACCATATGTGTTGATTTTCGTTTGATATTTTTGTTTTTCACCGATAGCAAAATGAGGTACACAGAAAAATATATTTTATTATAATATACTTCCTAATGGTTGTTATTTTAACTTTTATATTTCTAAATCAAGATGCGGACTCAAAATTAATTTATTTTGGCGACCCTTGTGTTTGTGCTTATTACCGGGACCGATGCCGAAGCAGGAAATTGGGAATCCGATGTTCAGAATGGGAGCCACTTTTGATAAAGGCAAAATTCAAATGAATCAATTGAATTTATAGCCAATTCATTTAAGAAATGAAATGAATATTGATTTGTAAGATTAGCTATATTAAATAATCCGACTATGTATTACGCATGGCAAGTCGGCCGCTTCAATTACTTAAAACAATGCCCAAATTAGTTGAGATTCTCAACATTCTGTTCTTTTTGGATTCATCTTATTATATTATATTTTTTAGATTCCAAATTTTACCATATATACTTCCATTCAAAGGAAAGGTCTTCTACCATTCACATGCTATGTTTAGCCTATAAATTATCCACCAGCACTTGTGGGAAGAGATAATTTCAATAACCTATCATATTGATTTGTTATATTTATAGACGACGGTTAAAAAAATGGAGGGGAAGGGGGAATTGGGGTGGAATATATATATTTTATAAAAATGAGATGTATATATTCGTATATATTGTTATAAATTTACTTCATTAGCGTTGTATACCCCTATTCTGTTAAATCTAATTTAAATTATCAAAAAAATTATATAAAATAGAAAATTTTATATTTTTATCTTTAAATATATCTCTTCTCTATTTTAATCCCTAAACCCCCACACCTCCTCCTCCTCCTCCTCTTTGCTCTCCTCCTTACGTGCAACCTCTACTGCAGCAGCACCGTGCCGACGATGCCCGCTAGGGTCCTCTAGGGTGCTGCCGACTTTAAGGAGACCCTCTTCGTCTACTGCAACCTCTACTGTAGCGGTGGTGCTAGCACCAGGAAGGTCGTCAAGTTCGAGCCCCATCCATTCCTCGTCTCCGCCATGGCCATCAACGCCCCCGAGACCAACTTTGGGAGGAGCACCATCGACCTAACCGTGCTTGTAAGGAGTCTATGGACTGGAACTTCGAGGGGGTTTGCGACTACATCAGTGGGAGAAGAACTTCCCACTCTCCCACAAGGCCCGGGGAGGGGAGCTCATCGTCAAGCTCGGCTTCAAGATCATAGGGGATGGCGACGTCAGCATCTACAACCAACCGGACCTCGAGACGAGGGTGAGCAACAATGGGCAAAGCTCACCAACGATTGCCAAGAAGCAATCCAAGACCTCCTTCGGTGTCACGAGCCCAAGGACGTTGACGAGACCCGTGTCGGAGCCCGCCATCACAACCTTGCCTTCGCTAAGATAGTAGCTCGACTACAACGAGATCAACGACTTCAAACTTGACGAGCCCGCGACCGCACCTCCATCGCAACGTAGATCATAGCCCTATAGTTCATGATGATCATCGAGGGCTCTTCAAAGGAGACGGGGATGAAAATATAGATTTTCCTTTTTTATATATTTTTTGATATTTTTAATTAAATTTAGTGAAATAGAAGCATACGATCTTAACGGAGTAAATTTATAGAAATATATACATAAATATTAAGAACATGAGATCTATACATCTTATCGAAAAGAATACATATGTGCACGCACACATAAAACCCCATTTTCTCTTGCCTTGGTCCAATACCTCGAACGATGGTGTCTGGAGCTTTAGATTTTGTAGTTGAACAAACTTCCTATTTTGATGTTTTTATAATTTATTTGAATTTTTTTGGATACTTTTGAAGATATGGTGAACAATTTAACTTTTAAATAAAAATTACATTAATGTTCTAAATATTTAATTATTTATTACTTTTAGATATACATCTGTAAAACAATCAAAGAGTACTATTATTATAATAGGCATACTGTTCATTCACGTTGAGTATACTTAATTTTGTCACTATGCCTGCCCACACAATCCACGGGTCACATTAGTCCGCGAAGAAAACTTGTCATCAATTTTTTTAAAAAAAAACACGGATTTTAAATTTCACCCTACGAGTTTGTCACTGCTATGAAAACCATGTGGAGTGCATTGGGACCCCAATCTTATTTCTCAGGACGAAGAATACATGGAGTCAAAGGCACACCTATAAAACCTTAGGTGTACTCCAAATAGAGAATTAAATCAATCCCAGTTAATCTTAGGACTTGAATAACCTTAGTGAATTCTACGATTCAAGACCAACCCCAATGTAATTCTTACTTCTGAATCGATAATTGGATCTAAAAGACGAAGTCCATTTCATTCCATCATCAACCTGTGAATTCGGCTTAAAATATTATCGATTCAAAAGATGAACAAAAAAACTCCATAATGGCACTCATCCTGGATTGTAAATTATCCAATGCTAATCATTTATTGTCCCCTTTAATCCATGTTGTATTACTAGCTAAATGCATGATAAAACAAAAATTAAGAATTACAAAAATGAAGTTATTGATGTTAAGTGTCGCATCATCGTTGAATGTTACTCACTATGGCACATCTAAATAATATAGGATAAAAAAGAATAAATAATTTATCAATTAGCGTTAGTTTATTTGTAGAGTTAGGAAATATAAAATTACTATTAATTTATAATTGTATTTATTTGTAGAATAATATTAATATCGATTTGTATTTAATTAAATTGGTATTATATTATGGTGTTAATCTTTATGATATTTATTTGGTAGTGACATTAAATATATAAAATATGAGAGGTGATAGAGACATGGATGATATATGATTTTAACACATATTTAACTAATATTAATTAAAATTGATGTTAGATAAATTTATGCAAAAGTAGATAAACCCATATTAATAAATGAAGGGCTAAGTAATCATATAAATGAAAATTTACCTTCCTTTTGAGAAGTTAATCCCATAAGTAAATTAAGTCTAAGAAATCAATAAAAGGATATGAGCTTGCGGTATTTTAAGTTTCTTTATTTTATTTAATTCTAAATCCCCATGTGGATTCATCACGGTTAGGTTTTCTATGATTTATTTCAATTATATTTGTTTTAATTGCACGTATAGTACTACCTTTTGACTATCTAATAAGAATCAACCAATTTAAGTAACCCTATCCTCAAAAATCTATTTAAAGCTAAGAGTAGTATTGAACTCTCATGTATTTATTAACAGAAAATTTGTGAATTGTCTAAGCCACCATAATATACACTCGATTAACCCACCAAGGCTAACATCAAATGTAAATCCTCTAAATCTAGTGGATCAGGAGGCAATTAAAAACACATTAATTTTTCACAACCAACCTCAAAAATCATGATCTATTGATAAGACTTTACAGCACACCAACTCGGAGCGTCTTCCAAGATAAAAGATCATTGGGGCCAATAATCCTTACCACTACATTAGATGTCCGCAAAAGATAACACTCCTAATCAAACCAAATCCTATCCAGCGTTACCTCTCTCAGGTGACTACTTCTAGAAAATCTCAATTACATATCCCTGATTGCGAAACTAGAACTTCAACCGTGGTTTAAGAAAACCATTGGGCCTTTGTTTCATTAGAATAAAATCAACTTGGTGTATAGGAATTACAATTTGGTTACCATGGAATGTAATTCGATATATGTGAATTCAAGGGTTTGGGAGTTTTCATGCGCCACCTAAATGATCTAGCATTCATTGAATTTCCTAACCATGCCTTGAAAAATCATACTCTGTCCAACGGTTCAAACCGAACCTTCTTTTTATTTGTAAATCTAACTCACAGAATCACAAGGCTACTTTCTATGGACATGCTGCATCCTTTGCTTGGCCTGCGGACCCTTCCTTGCACCATCCTCTACCTTTGTCTTAGCTTGTAATTTGTCGGAGATGATTTTGAAGGGTGCCATGACCGCACGGAATCCTCCTCCAACCTTCAGTTGAGCCTTCCATCTTTCCTCGCCTCCTTCTCCAAAAACCTCCCTCCTCCCCCTAAAGCAATGAGCTTCCCTCCTTATATGATCTTTTCCCTTTTCCTCTACAAAAGGTTAGGCGGTGATTAGCTACAATGAGCAGTTTAATAGCACGAACTTCCTCGAAAACAAGCATGTCCATTGGACTAAGGAATAACCAGTGGGTTTAGATATCCAACTTATTGTTTGATCGTCTAAATGAATTGATCTATTGAGCTCGAGGTCTCATTCAATCTGTGCTCAATCCTTCATTCTCAACTTCAAGCATCTAAGTTGGGTATTTAGACATCCAATGATATACAATATGTTGCAGCCAGATCTAAGGTTCTCTTTTTGCTAAACGTAGCCCCCTACCATCCATCAACATCTTAAAAATCAGATTAGGAATCCGATTATGTTAGCCCCCTACCGTTTATTGACATCTTAAAAATTAGATTAGGAATTTAATTATGACCTTTGGTATTATACATATATCACTCTAGAAATAGGATTAATTATAGCACTCAATAACCAATATAAACAAATACAAAAAGGTTAAATAATTGTTTCTACTTAATTTCTTTGTTGAATTAAGTGCTCAATGTACTATGGCCTCGAAGTTATATGATTTTTTTATAATTTTCAAGATCAAGTTATTTCCTATATCACCAACATACCTTAATGAAAATTAAAAAAGAAAATGATGGAGAAATATCTGAATCCATCATAACGGAAGCGTTGAGATCATGAAGATCTTCTAGAGTCGTGGGCTTCCTTCTCCAATGAGAGGCTGTAGCAATAATACTTCCAGAGGGTTCAGAGAGCGAGAGTGGAAGAGAATTTAATAAGAGCATATCCTTTGGATTATGTCATGAGCTCTATTTATAACTTTTTTACGATTGAATGCAGAAAATTGACTGTCCACTTTACCCTCACCTCTCCAAGGACTATAACCACTTTAAAAAAATGACAATTTCACCCATCACGGAATTGCATTTTTCCCTTAAGGTTTCTATGCATTAAATCTCATATCCTAATGATACGTAAATCATTAATTTACATAATTAGATCACTTTAATGACCATAAATATGATATCTAAATATATATATACATTTAACGTATAATTCCGTAATAATATATATAGATTCGTATTATGATTCTAACACCTCTTTCTTCATCTTTAACAAATGAAATAGTAAAACAATCTAGTCAATATATACAACAAATATATCTTAGGAAAAATATTAATAAACTCAACTGTAGATGCATATGTACACATAGATTCTACTTCCTATGCACACTTGCTTTCCCGTGCACGTTGCATCAAGTTTAGCACCAATCTCTTTTTTGTTCATATGCACTATAACGCTAATGTTGCATAACATTAATGTTATGACATCAATAATATGTTGTTTTGGTGCTACCATAACATCGATCCTATATCACTACTATAGCATCAATACTATGGCATCAATATATTATATAGCATTGATGCCGCAACATCTGTAGTGCTATTGTAGAGACATGGCATTAATGCTATAATGCTACAATAGCTCATAGCAGATGCTTTGCCCCCACAATATTTCATAGCATTAATCCTATGGCACTATTATAGGTCATAACATTGATGCTATAGTACTGTAATAGCTCATTCCATTGACGCAACAATGTTGATATAGCTCATAGTATTATACCACTATATCACCGATTCTATAGCTTTGATGTTGCAGTATTGAAGGGGGAAAGAAAGCCACACCTGAGTCTCTAACCTAAGAACAATCAAGAGCATCTAGCTAGCTCAGCTGCTCAATCTTTGGGTGGAAGGAGGTGATGTAAACACATTTACACTACTTAAAATGTCTATTTATACATGTTCTTAAGCATAGGATTGCATTGCATGCAATAAATATTGCATAACATGCATCATCTTGCATTTAGAGTAGTTTGAATAAAATGAAGGTTAATTATCTCCTTTTATGTGCTTGGACAGGGCAAATTCTTTGTCAGGGCCTCGGATCGAAGATCCAACCGTACAGATGTGATTAGGGCGACGATTGGAGTTCAACGACTCCAAGATCGCCCTAATCAGGTATCTGTAGCATCTGATAGTGATCAGGGAACCCTAGAATATCAAGGACCAAGATGGTGTAAATCTGCATTTCAAACGACAAATCCAACCGCACGGATGGATTCGGATTGACGATTGTAGCCTAACGACGTAAAAATCGAGTCAATCCAACACCTGTGGCACCATCTACAACATACAGAAGATGGACGGCCAGGATGGCACCACGTGGCACCATCTCAGCCGTCCAACCGACCCTCAGCACCGCCGCACCTTCTCTTCTTCAATCAGAGCACCGATTCTCCGCCGTTGGATCAAGACCCACCGGCTGTGGATGCGGTGCTTTGATTTCGTCCGCGCGACCTTTTGGCTGAGGCAGCACAGCGGTCCAACGCCTTAACGCGAGGCACGGATGCGAGTTCGAGTCGCGGCAAGCGGGCGAGCGACGCAAAATTGCGCGAGCAGGCGAGCGTCAGATCTTGATCGGGCGGCCGTCCTTGCTCAATAGCGTCGACGCGCTATCGCACTCCCGCACCTCACGCGGCATCGCACGCGAGTGGGCGTGCGTTGAGGAGCGGGGGAGGCGCATCTTAAGCCGTCCGATCTTGCGATCGAACGGCTGGGATTCGTTGAACGTGCGGCATGCGTTGAGTGCACGTGGAAGCCAATAGCCGCACGTTCAACTCCCACTACGCCCACGATGGGGCTTTAGCGACGGTTTTATTTGCCACTAAAGACCCCTTATTTAATGTTTTAAAGATGTAACGACCAATTTGCCTCCACTCCTTGCAACTATAAAAGGAGACCCCCTCCACACGAAATTATCATCCCTTCCTTCTCTTCTCTACCTCTCCAAAGCTCAAGAGAAGCTTGTCCCACACCCGGGATGCTCCTCGCGAGATAAAATCCAAATTTTCGTCCTCATTCGGAAGTGGATCCCACAACGACGACGACGTGCTGCCCCGTTCCCATTCTTCTGCTTCGCCTCCTTCGTCCTGCTCCGTTCTCCTTCGTCCAGGCGTCGTCCCGTCCGGCTCATCCTCCAAGCGATCGTCGAGGAGGATAACTTCTCTCTCCCATTCTTCTTTACAGCTTTCTAATGTAGAATTTTCCTGCTTTCTAGTATAGTTGATTTCCCGCTTTCTAGTGTAATTCCTATTTGGTTTGATTGTATAAACATTTTGAAATATTGAATGCATGTTCTCTCTCTCTCTCTCTCTCTCTCTCTCTCTCTCTCTCTCTCTCTCTTTCTATCTCTCTTCCATTTAGTCTGATAGCTTCATTGTAATTACATCGCCTCGCTTTTCAAGAAAAATTCTAAAAAAAATATAATTGCGAATATAGATCGACGTAGCCTCCTTGTGTTCGACCTGGAATTTCAATTTCGGTATAAATTTTATTTGTTGAATACGAATTCTTCGCTTTCAAGCTACAACGACAAGGTTTTAAAACCAAACACGTTAGCGTAGCAATTCGTACATTCAACATTTTGGCGTCGTTGCCGAGGAGGCAATGATTTCCGATCTTCTTTTCGCATTTCTTGCACTTTATTATTTTCTAACTTGTTTTCTCTTGTGTCTATTGTTTTGCAGGGACCTCCATCAGGGAATCATCAAGTGGTAGACTGGAGTAAAGTACAGTTGAGGACAACTGTAAGTGCTCCCCATTCTTTCCCCCTCCGTAGATTTCATTCGCCACATTAAATCCAAATTCCAATTAACCTAGGTGTTTGCATAAATCTTAGGAATAGTTTGATTGTTTGGATTCTCATTCACATTCATTCCACCCTCATTTATAAAAAAAAAAACAACAAAAAGATAATCTTGTTGGGCAAATTTTCAAAAAACACATAACATACACCCACATTCAAGGCACTTAATCAAATTGGTTTCTTTCTACTCAACCAGGTACCGATCTGTGGAACCGGTACACACAAAGCAACACATAAAAGAGTAGAAATCATTCTAGGTTAAAAATCTTTGAGTGCCTAACTTAGTGGTGCATTTGTGGCCAATTGTTAGAGTCGTTTGGGCGACACCACTCTATTTAAAATCACCTCATCAAGTGGCTCCTCCTTAAGGTTTTCAATCTAGGTCTATTCCAGGCACTCCACTTTCTTTCTGGTTTTAAAGGAAAACAATCTTCACTCGTGTTTTACAACTTGGTTTGCCCAGAAACTTGATTGCAATCGACCTAATTTAAAACCCTAAAAGCTACTTAAGCAAGATTTGAACATTAAAATCCACGCATCACAAATAATCTTGCTTGAAAACCCTGATTGTGCACGCACTTACACAAATCTTAATCAATCATTAAGGGCACAACCCATTTTAAGGGCCCATCACATTCCATAAACACCACAATCCCAGGCCTTAATAAAATTGAGTAGATGTTTGCCTTAAGGTCTGATTCGCTCTTCAGGGCCTAGTCTGAGATTGTTTTTGATTAACCAACTTGTACTGATTAATCTGATGTCTAGCTAGAGGAGTAGTGTCAAACGACCGAGGCTAGGGGGTACACTAGGAACCGGAGGCGAAAGTCGAAGGAAGAACCTTCTCCCCAGTCCCTCCTTCTAACTGGTTGGATTAAACAGACGCAACTAGAGTAAATCATTTACAATCTTAAGGCGGGTTTTGGGAGTCAGTAGATCCCTAGGCTACCCCACTTAAGGACAGCCTTGTTTTGTTGTGCTGCAGGGTCCCTATCCCCAGTCCTTCCGACCTTCTCCTAGTTTATGCTGGGTAGACGGTCATTGAATCTCCGATTGGAAGGACCATTAGAACATTCTAGGAGGTGCAAGTTGGATTTTGGTCAAATTGATCCCATAGCCGAACAACAGCCTCCTCTACTTGGAAATCCACAAGAAGAATTTCGTAAGCAGCTAGAACAAATGCAGAGAATGCAGGAATGGTTCCAGAGAATGCAGGGCGCTCAGCCCTTGAAGGATTTTTATGATCCTTCAAACTACGGGGAACGTCTCGACGTCCAGATTCCAGCCGGTGACGTAGAAATCAAGCCCCAGGTGTTAAGCCTGATTAAACATTATCATGGGCTTGGCAACGAAGATCCGTTTCAGCACTTGGAGGACTTGACCACTTTGGTCCAGACCACCAAGGCACGAAACGTAAACGAGGAGAAAATGATCATGAGGCTCTTCCCCCACTCTCTTAGGGATAAGGCCGCGCATTGGTATAGGACAATAGGAAGACCAATTACAACTTGGAATGAGTTGAAATCAGCCTTTCTGAAGAAATTCTTCCTAGTCGGACGTACCAATGCTTTGAGACGGGCAATCACTACCTTTACGCAGCGGCCGGGGGAGCAGTTTCATGTCGCCTGGGAGCAATTCCAGGACTTATTGCGGAGGTGTCCACACCACGAGGTGCCGAAATGGCAACTCATGCAGATTTTCTATCATGGGTTGACTAAGCAACTCAGAAATCACGTGGATGCTTCTTCCGGAGGCAGTTTTCCCAATAAAGATGCAGATAGTGCACGTGATTTATATGAGGAAATGAGTGAGAATTCAATTAATCATGCCTCCACAGATACTTTTAACTGATCCCAGCAGCCCAGATCAAATGTCAATGAAGTCCATGACTCTCATTCATTTAATATGGAATTGATTTGTAGCAAACTTGATAAGGTGGACTTGGTTGCTAAGAGAATGGAAGAGTGGATGGCTGGAAATTCTATGAACAACTCTCGATCCACTCAATCCCAAAATTCGGGATTCCATTTCTCACAAGCTCCTTCTGGACGAGAGTTCGTGAATCAACTCGATGCTACTCAACCTGTGAGTCAGCATTTTTTGGAACCCCACGGGTTCCAAACTGGGACCTCTGATCCCAGTTTTTCTGATCCTTCCCTTTCTTTCTCTCCATCCTCACCCTATGAGGATGTCTGTGCTGTACAAGAGAATGTTACATCCAACCCCTACTCTAATGCCTATAATCCAGGTTGGAGAAACTACCCTAACTTCTCCTGGAAAAATCTGGGGCAACAGACCCAATTCTGACCCAGCAACTATGCTCCGCAACAACCAATGGGTCAGGGTCAAGTATATACTCAGTTGCCTCCGAATCAGGTCAATCAGCCAGCTTGGAATGCCCGTCAACCCGCAAGGTAGGCTAATTTGAACCGTTAAATGGTAGATATGCAAGGATCCATGCTCCAGCTCATGTAGCAAATGAAAAACTCACTGGACAACTTGCAATCCGAGCTCATTGCTAACTCTCGTCGACCCGGACCTCTACCATCGCAACCTATACCCGACCTGCGAAATATTATGAATTCAGGTAACCAAGCCCAAGGGTACGAAAATCAGAGGGACCCACATGCACATGCTCAGGTGGTTGAGCAGGGTTCCTCGTCCTCTTCTTCTTCTGCAAATCAACAATTCATGGTTAATCAAGCCCCTCCAATCTTTCCTAACCCTCCCCAAGACCCAAATTCTTATGCATTTGCAAATTCTGTCACTTTGAGGAGTGGTAAGCAGACTCAGGATCCACAACCAAAATATTCTGATCTTTTGAATCCTGAAGAACCTGAGGAGAGAGAGGAGAATTCTAGAGGAGAAATCAAGGCTCAGGAACCTGATTCCAAAGATCTGACTCATGTTCCTTTTCCGGAAGCCTTAACCAAATCAAAGAAGAAGAAGTCTGTTGATAGCAATGAGGAGCTTCTGAATCTATTTAAGAATGTTGAGATCAATATCCCGCTTACGCAAGATTTTTAAAGGAATTATGTACATAAAAGCGTAGGTCGAGAGAATCGATTCAGAGGAAGGTGGTACTCTCCGAGCAACCTAATTCTGTTATCCTGCACTACCTCCCTCAGAAAAAGAGAGATCCTGGTGCTTCATTGATTTCTTACGTTATCGGAGATTACACATTTAATAGAGCACATTTGGATCTGGGTGCATCCATCAACCTAATTCCGACTTCTCTTTACGAGAAGTTTGGGTTAGGTGAACTTCGGCCAACTTCAGTAACGCTACAGTTAGCGGACCGCTCGGTCACAAACCTACAAGGCGTTATTGAAGATGTTATAGTTAAGGTCAAGGATTTCTATTTTCCTATAGATTTCCTTGTCCTTGACATAGATGTACCTGATAATCTGATAAACACGCCCATCATTCTAGGGCGTCCGTTCCTATCTATCACTAACGCCAACATTAATTGTGAAAGCGGTAGCATGGAAATCGCCTTTGGGGACCAACGAATGAAATTGGATATTTTTAAGGCGATCAACAAATTTGAGGATTGTGGATTTATTGAGGAATTTGATGAGGATAATGATAACATTAAAACTTGTTTGACAGTTTCTTCAATCGAAAGTTCCTCTTTGGATGATGAATTTGACCCACAACCCTCTATGGCTGACCTGACATCTTCGGAAGAGGTTATTGATTTTCTTCACTCACAACCTCTTCCTCTTGTTAAATCTTCAGCATCTACCCTACCATCAATCATCAAACCGCCCCAGCTTGAATTGAAACCATTGCCCGAGAATTTGAAATATCAATTTTTAGGCCTCAGAAGACGCTCCCTATGATTATCAGTACTAAATTGACAAAGGAGGAAGAGAATAAATTGATCAAGGTCCTGAAGGAACATAAGGAGGCAATTGGTTGGACCATTCATGACCTCAGGAGGATCGAGCCATCTTACTGTAATCATAAAATATTTTTGGAAGATGGATCCCGCCCTTCTCGCCAGATGCAGAGGAGATTGAATCCAAATATGCGAGAAGTGGTCAAAAAGGAAATCATCAAGTGGCTCGATGCAGGAATTATTTATCCAATCTCAGATAGTCCCTGGGTATGTCCCATACAGATTATTCCGAAGAAAGCTGGGATTACCGTTGTGACTAAGGAGAAAGGAGAATCTGTCACAACTTGTTCAGCTTCCTCTTGGAGAGTTTGTATTGATTATAGGAAGCTGAACACAGCCACTAAAAAGGATCATTTTCCCCTCCCCATCATTGATCAAATCTTGGAAAAATTAGCCAGGCAGAAGTACTTCTGTTTTCTTGATGGCTACTCGGGAGGGATACAACCAAGTTCCTATCCATCCCGAGGATCTGGAAAAAACTACTTTCACCTGTCCCTACGGAACCTTTGCTTTTCGTAGGATGCCTTTCGGGTTATGCAATGCACCTGCGATTTTTCAAAGGTGTATGCTAACCATATTTTCTAACATGGTGGGAGAGTTTACAGAAGTCTTCATGGATGATTTCTCTATTTTCGGAGAATCATTTGACTCTTGTTTGGCTAATTTGGAAATGATTCTTAAGCGATGTATCAAAACACAATTGGTCCTTAGCTGGGAAAAGAGTCATTTCATGACCCAAGAAGGCATCGTTTTGGGTCATGTAATCCCTGAACCGGGAATTGAAGTGGATAAAGCTAAGGTTGATGCTATCGCTAAACTTCCACCTCCCACATCTGTTAAACAAATCCGATCATTTCTTGGCCATGTGGGATTTTATCGAAGATTCATCAGGGATTTCTCGAAGGTTGCTCGTCCTTTGAGCAATCTTCTTGCCAAAGAAACGCCATTTGTTTTGACAAATCATGCCGAAAGGCATTTGATTTCCTAAAAACAGCAGTCACCTGTGCTCTAGTTTTGCAACCACCAATTTGGACAGCCCCTTTTAAGATCATGACCGATGCTTCTGATTATGCGGTCGGGGCTATCCTAGGTCAGAAAATTGATCGAAAGCCCTCTGCCATTTACTATGCTAGTAAAACTCCGGATGAAACCTAGAGGAATTACATTGTTACTGAAAAGGAATTACTAGCTGTAGTGTTCGCTTTGGAAAAATTCAGGGCTTATCTCTTAGGGTCTCATGTTATCATCTATACCAACCACTCGGCCTTGAGACATCTCTTGGCCAAAAAGGATACTAAACCCCGGCTTATTCGTTGGATTTTTCTTCTTCAAGAATTTGATCTTGAAATCAAGGATAAAACCGGGGTACAAAATATGGTAGCGGATCATTTGTCGAGACTCCTACGTGATTCTTCTTGTCCGGACATTCCGATTGCTGACACTTTTCCAGACGAAACTATTCTTACAGTTTTAGGTGTCCACACCCCATGGTTTGCTGACATTGTTAACTATTTGGCCGTTGGTCAAATCCCCCAGGATTGGACCAAGCAAAAACAAGATAGACTCAAATCTGAGGCCAAATACAACTCTGATCAGATTATTCGCCGATGTATACCGGAGAATGAATTCAACAGTATACTTGAGTTTTGCCATGCATCTAGGTGTGGTGGACATTTCTCCGGGAAAAAGACGGCTGCAAAAATCTTGCAATTTGGCTTCTATTGACCGTCTTTATTCAAGGATGCCCAAGATTTCTCAAGGTCATGCTCTCGATGTCAGGCACTCGAGAGCATAACTAAGAGAGATACGATCCCCTAAACCTTATTCTTCCTGTCGAAATTTTCGATGTTTGGGGCATCGATTTCATTGACCCTTTATCCCTTCATTTGGACATCAGTACATTCTTGTTGCTGTTGATTATGTGTCCAAATGGATTGAGGCGATTCCCACCTGAACCAATGACCACAAGGTGGTCACTAATTTTGTCAAGAAAAATATCTTCAGTAGGTTCGAGATTCCAATGGCTATCATCAGTGATGGTGGCACTCATTTTACTAATGCCCAATTCCAGAATTTATTGGCCAAATACGGGGTTAATCATAGAATTTCCACACCTTATCATCCCCAGACGAATGGACAATCGGAGATCTCCAATCGTGAGATCAAGAACATTCTGCAGAAAACGGTTAGGCCTGATCGCAAGGATTGGATTTAAAAGCTTGAGGATGCTTTTTGGGCCTACCGTACGGCATATAAAACGATCATCGGCATGTCTTCATTCCGTTTGGTGTATGGAAAGGCACGCCATCTACCCGTAGAGATTGAATACAGGGCATTCAGGGCAATCAAGTAATGCAATTTAGATCTAAATTTAGCTGGGAAGAATAAGAAACTCCAACTATCTGAGTTGGAGGAGCTTAGAAATGATGCTTATGAGAAAGCCAAGATCTACAAGGCTCGGATCAAAGCTCTACATGATCAACTGATTTCCCGCAAGAGTTTTGTGCTGAACCAGAAGGTTTGGTTATTCGATTCTAAACTTAAGCTCTTTCCTGGCAAACTTAGATCCAGATGGAATGACCCATTCATAATTGACCAAATTTTTTGAAATGGAGCTATTCAGATTTCTGACCCAAAGACGGGTAACACATTTAAAGTCAACGGTCAATGTCTGAAGCCTGTTGTTGACCGTATTCTTCCAGAACCCGTCTCAAACTCAGTTGCTCTAGCCATTCTGTGACTTCTTTGGCTGGACTTCACTTAGCTGATGGTATTAAACTCAGCAGTTATACATACGACACAAGGCTGGTACGAGCTTCATGTTCAGGTGACATCTTTCATATTCTACCCTTTCTTTCATGTCTCTTTTTCAATGAGGACATTGCATCAGCTAGGCATGGGGGATGGATTCATTTTTGAATCATTTGGTCAGCTTTGTGAAATTCATGTAAATTATTTTTCTCTTCTTATTTATACATAAAAAAAATCAAAATTAGGAAGGATTAGTTGGACATCAGGACTTTTCAATCTTAGGAAACTTTACATTATGATCTAAACACAAAAATCCTTCAGGACTTTGGACTTAATTAGCCCGTGTATCCACTAAAATATGGATTTGTCTTTCAAGTCCTCACCATTTTAATTCTATCATAATTGGAATAAATAAGTTTGGGTGATAAGTACACGACTTATCAACCCACCCTCTGATTTGAGGGAATTTTTGAGTTTTAAGCATCTACACACTTTCTTTGCACTGACTCGTTGTTCGACAATTTTAACAGAAATTGGGTAGCTAATGAACCTTCTAGGGTGATACGGCTAGCAAGTTATCGTGGGTAACAGCCCATAGGTAGGTTGTCCAGAGCCCAGTCACTGGACCTTTCTCTATTTGCTACCTTTAGGTAAATCTTAGACCAGGAAAGCCGCCTACTTAAAAAAAAAATCAAAAAGAAAAGGAGAAAAGAAAAAAAGAAATAAGCCACACTTCACCGCACGAGTATGGCTAGCAAATTGTCGATGGTAACAGCTCATCAACCGGTTGTCTCGAACCCAGCTCAGTAAATGCACTAAAAATTCCCAAAACACTTAGGAAGAAGCGGAGAAGTAAAATAAATCGGGGAGATATACACTCGATTCACCCTTGTGTTGACCCCGCAAAGAAAAAATAAAAGTAGGGAGAAAGCTACCGGTTGTAAAGATACACCTTTAGGTAGAATTCTTTTTAGGTCACCTAGAGGCGTAGAAATCCGAAGTCTGTTTTAATTGTCAGTCAAAGAGTCTATCACATTCACAATAAGATGCTTAGAACTTAGAGTTCTCATCAAATCTTGGGTGAGTTGAATGGCCGTAGAAAGCCACTCTCTAACCCTAAAACTTGAAAATCCAAAAAAAATTGAAAAGAGGAAAAAGAGAAAAAGAAATTTTTCTTTGAATAAGGCGAGGGCTTGAGGCGGTCTACATTTTGGCAGATACTCGGGCACTGTTGTGTCTTTGAAAGTTCAAATCTTAATTAGATAATTTCTTAATAATTTAAAATAACTTATGCCCAAATAATCCAACCAAATTCTTTTATAAATAA
Source organism: Thalassia testudinum (assembly GCA_037157565.1). NCBI lineage: Eukaryota > Viridiplantae > Streptophyta > Magnoliopsida > Alismatales > Hydrocharitaceae > Thalassia > Thalassia testudinum. The sequence continues at coordinate 16,196,548 of JAZHRO010000077.1, read as the reverse complement.
CATATAGTTTTTGCTAGAGACTAGCAAAAGATAGGCATGGGGGTATGATGTAAACACATTTACACTACTTAAAATGTCTATTTATGCATGTTCCTAGGCATAGGATTGCTTTGCATGTTATAAATATTGCATAACATACATCATCTTGCATTTAGAGTAGTTTGAAAAAAATTGAGGTTAATTGTCTCCTTTTATGTGCTTGGATAGGGAAAACTCTTTATCAAGGCCTCGGATCGAAGATCCAACCGTATAGATGTGATCAGGGCGACGATTGGAGTTCAACGACTCCAAGATCGCCCAAACCAGGCATCCGTAGCATCTGATAGCGACCGGGGAACCCTAGAAGATCAAGGACCAAGATGGTGTAAATTTGCATTTCAAACGACAAATCGGACTGCACGGATAGATTCGGATCGACAATCGCAGCCTAACGACGCAAAAATCGAGTCAATCCGACACCCGTGGCACCATCTACAACATCCAGAAGATGGACGGTCAAGATGGCACCAAGTGGCACCATCTCAGCCGTCCAACCGGTCCCCAGCATCGCCGCACCTTCTCTTCTTCAATCAGAGCATCGCCTCTCCGCCGCTGGATCAAGATCCAACAGCTGTGGATGCGGCGCCTTGATTTCTTCATTGCGACCTTTTGGCTGAGGCAGCAAAGCGGTCCAGCGCCTTAACGCGAGGCACGGACGCGAGTTCGAGTCGCGGCAGGCGGGTGAGCGGCGCAAAATTGCGCAAGCGGGCGAGCATCAAATCTTGATCGGGCGGCTGTCCGCACTAAATAGCGTTGACGCGCTATCGCACGCCCGCGCCTCACGTGGCATCGCACGCGGGTGGGCGCGCGTTGAGGATCGGGGGAGGCACATCTTAAGCCGTCCGATCTTGCGATCGGATGGCTGAGATTCGTTGAATGTGCAGCATGCGTTGAGCGCACATGCAAGCCAACAGCCGCACGTTCAACGCCTATACGCCAACGATGGGGCTTTAGCAACGGTTTTATCCGTCACTAAAGACCCCTTATTTAATGTTTTAAAGATGTAATGACCAATTTGCCCCTACTCCTTGCAACTATAAAAGGAGAGCCCCTCCACACGAAATTCTCATCCCTTTCTTCTCTTCTCTACCTCTTCAAAGCTCAAGAGAAGCTTGCCCCACACCCGGGATGCTCCTCGCGAGATAAAGTCCAAATTTTCATCCTTATTCGGAAGTGCATCCCACAACGACGACAATGTGCTGCTGTAACGAGCGCGTGCCCCAGACGCCTTTTAAGACGTCTGGGAGGTGGCCCAGACGTCGGACCAGACGTCTGGGATCACATCCAGACGTCTGACCAGACGTCCGGGATAGTTTACAGACGTCTGGAGAACAGTTATGTTCGCACGGGAGTTTCGTCTGCGCGCCTGTGCGCGCAGACCTACAATTCTCCCCTCTTTCTCTGCGGCTGCAGGCGGCTGCGACCGCCTTCTCTCTCCTCCTCGCGCGGCCTTAAAAGGGCGCGCCTCCCCTTCCGTCTCCACCATCTTCTTCCTTCTTCTCCTGCCTGTGCGCGAGAGCGAGCGGACGCGAGGGCGCAGCGGCAGCGGCAGCCGCAGTGAGCGCGGAGGAGGTGCGGCGTGCGAGGGCGGGGCTCTGCCGTGAGGGCGAGCTCGCCGGAGCGGCTTGGCCGGCCGGCGGAGGGCGCAGGGGGCGCGGAGCGACGCGGAGAGGGACCTGCTGCGGGCTGAGCAGCAGACGCGCGAGGTGCGACGCGGGCGGCGTCGCGAGCGGAGGCCGAGCAGGGTTCTGATTCTGGAAAAATTTCCAGAATCAAACGTCTGGATTGATAGCCAGACGGCAAGGTCGACGTCTGTAAGATCATACAGACGTCTGAAAGGTGAGTTTCCGCTTTCTTCTTCCTTCTTGTCGACTGACCGTACTGAGGGAGGGGAGTTTGCTGTGCGCAGGTTCGCTGATTCGCCATCCCTTGCGAATCAGACGTCTGGAAGTTGTACCAGACGGCGGGAGTGACCTCCAGACGTCCTGAGGGACCATCGGACGTCTGGGATCTAGGGCAGACATCCCTGCAGACTTCTGGACATCCGGGGAACCAAGCTGAACAGGTAATTCTCTGATCCACCGTTTAAGACGTCTGGAAGGAGTTCCAGACGTCTGATTTTGCACAGTATCGTCTTTCTCGACCCGTTTAGGACCCGTTTGGGCTCCGTTTTCCGCGATTCGAGTTGCGTTCGTTTCAGAATTAATTCCTCTACCCGCCTACAGTAGCTATACACTGTTTTGAGACACTCCTTGTGTTTGATCCTTGTGATAGGACCTCGTTCGGTTGCAGTCTTGAGAGTCGCGGAGGCACGCGGGATTCCCGATCACGCCCCCATTACTCCCGTTGTACCTGGTAGAGTGGCTTTAAGTATTAATAAAATCTGTTAAAGTATGGAACCATAACTAGAACCTAGGGCATTGCATGAATCCTAGGAATGAGAAATATATGGAATGATAGCTCCTAGGTGTTGCATGAATCCTAGGGCCGGAAAACTAGATTGTATGATAGATCCTAGGATATGGCATGAATCCTAGGATGGAAAAACTAGTGGAATGTATATTACTGCAGTCTTGGAAAAATGGAAAGGAATATATAAAGCTGCCTGTAAATTTAATTAACAGCTGCCTGTTATGAATAAAGAAACATGTTTGAGATCATGGAATTTGAGAACGTGAATCTGAAAAGTGAAACATATGATGTTCTGAGATAAAGAGCTGGAACCCTACGGGGAATTAGGAGTGGAACTCCTGGAAAGAAAAGGAATGGAACTGAGATGTGTTGTACTGTCTCTTGGGTACGCAGTACCAAGGGAAGTACCTGTACCTGTTTTAGTACAGAGTGGGGCCAGTCGCCCCAGGGACCCGGGGTTAGGATTGGCCGCTCTGTACCGACTTGTTGGCCCTCGTGTACGTAGTACCGAGGAGAGCTAGTAGTGTTAGGAGAGTACTAGCTACCCCACGGGCCCCGGGGTTCTGCTAGCCTCCTTCACCGACTTGTTAGGCCCACTAGGGCAAACCAGGGTAGTCAGGCGAGGGTGCGCGGACTGTGGAGGGGCAAGGCCCCGGTTTGGTTACCGTGGAGGGGTTAGACCCCTGTTACTGAGAGGGCTCTGCACTGGTTCCGTGCTGTGCTTTGGGCGCACCCGTTAACGGAAACGACTGACCGCGTGCCAGTGCGGGCTAGCTACCTGTACGTTTATCGCGCGTGCCGTAGTCACCGTTACGTCTGTCAGTGACCTTGGGGTGGTTGACTGAGGGTAGGATCACCACGGGGGACTCTCCCGGCCAGGAGAGCACCACGTGCTACTTCTACTTTTGGAATAGACTGCAATCAAGATCGTTCCCACGAGGACATTCGAGATCAAGTAAAGGATCTGAGAAATAAATGAAATAGTGAGAAAAATTGAAAGATGTGAATAAAGGAAGTAATAGAACATAACAGCTACTGTACACTCTACTGTTGCCTTTAGTTAGTTTGCCACTCTACTCAGCGTTTTGCTGACGTGTTACACTCGTTACCTTTTTCAGGACCAGGTGTTGAGCAGCCAGGGTCGGCGGCTGCAGAGGACGCTGGGCTGAGTAGGGTCCAGTAGAGTTACCACAGCTTTTGTACCCCTTTTGTTTCTGTTCTAGTGAGTAGGTTTTGTTTTCGCTGTACCTTCTCTACCTGCAGTTCTTGTTATATGATACATGCTGTTTTACTGTTGTGGTGGTACCTACTGTAGTAGTTTCTTTCCTTACTGCTGTACTTTCTTACTGTTAGTTATATTCATGCTGAATGTGGTTTATTTTACTGTCTTTTGGTTACTTCCTCGTTGGACGACTAGGTCTTGGGATTAGTCGAGTCGGTCCGGTTCTCGTGTCTCGTAGGGACTCGGGAACCGAGTCGTTACAGCTGCCCCGTTCCCATTCTTCTGCTTCGTCCTCCTTCATCCTGCTCCGTTCTCCTTCGTCCAAGCATCGTCCCATCCAGCTCATCCTCCAAGCGATCATTGAGGAGGATAACTTCTCTCTCCCATTCTTCTTTACAGCTTTCTAGTGTAGAATTTTCCTGCTTTCTAGTGTAATTCTTATTTGGTTTGATTGTATAAACATTTTGAAATATTGAATGCATGTTCTCTCTCTCTCTCTCTTCCCTTTAGTCTGATATCTTCATTGTAATTACATCGCCTCACTTTTCAAGAAAAATTCTAAAAAAAATATAATTGCGAATATAGATCAACGTAGCCTCCCTATGTTCGACCCGGATTTCAATTTCGATATAAATTTTATTTGTTGAACACGAATTCTTCGCTTACAAGCTACAACGATAAGGTTTTAAAACCAAACACGTTAGTATAGCAATTCGTACGTTCAATAGGAGGGCACCTAGAGAGCTAGGAGCTCGCTTTTGTCGCTACAACGACCGTAGAGGCGGCAGGTGAGAAAATTCATCGGTGGTGCCACAAGCGTCGAAGTGGTAGTGCAAGAATGGAAGCGAAAACACAGAACGAGGCAAGAAAATTGATGACGAGGCAACTCATAGGACAATTGCACTCCAAAAGGAGCAAATGATTACCGATCTCAGCTGCGATCAATAATACGCTATATAAAAGAGGGGCATCTACCCAAAGAAAAGGACAGCTTGTGATATTCTCAAAAAAGATCCCTTGTGAATACTTAAGAGTTAGCTCTCCTCCCCAGACATACGTCGACAGGATGGAATTGGGCTGCCAAACTCTTGTGTTCTTACTTGTTTTGTTGGTACTCGTGCTTCCTCACCACTACCTTCTCCCCATTTTCCTGTTGTGTCTCGAAAGGCTCGATCAAGTGCTATAGTATTTTTTATGCTATAGTATGGATGCTATAGTATTGTATCCTTTGATCCTTTTCTTCATTCTTCGTTTATAACTTGCAAAGGATTTGGAAAATCGAGCATCCTCCTCTATCGCCTCCTTTGCTTCTCTACTTCAAAATAAATCCCCCTCAATCCATGTTCTAACCCCCTCCTAACAAATACTTGGGTTCATAATAAAATAACAGTGTCTACTCTGTCGTGGAAAGCTACAACAATTATGACAAGGTGTATTGGAAGACATGAGCTTGCTCTACGTATATTGAGATATATGTATTTCCATACATAGTTGTATGAGTCTCGATCAAACTCATATAGGAAAGAAAAGAAAGCAATCCTTCTAGAAATGAGCTACTCTTTATTCTCACCCTAATCATACAAAGAAGATATGAACATTTGTAACCTTGATAGGGAGAATAGTGAATTTGAGAATTTAACAATAAGGAGGATCCATAGGTACCAGGAATAACTAAAAGAGATGTGGTGCCATAAATATGGATTGCTAAATGCTTCGTTATTAGCATAATGAAACCAATAGTGATTTCAATAAGATTTTACTTGGAAGAATTAAATACTATTTAAAGAGTTAAATGATATTTGATTTAGCGTTCAATTGAGCAAAAAAGTATTTGGTCTTGATCTAAAAAGGTTTAGATGAAATTAAATGCAATATCGGTATTAAAGCCCAATTGAACCATCTAAAGATCCGTTATACTTTTAGCCTTTTAAGACGTCTGGAGTCTTAGTCAGATGTCTATCCAAACGTCTGGACCCTTTCCTGGATGTCTGAAAATGAAATTTTTGTACGTGCTCTACGCTCTGCGCGCGGGTGGCGCGCAAAACGTTCTTCTTCTCTCCCTCCCTTCCTCCCTTCCCCGAACCCTAAACCCCCACACCATCTATAAAAGCCCCCCTCCCCTCCTCTCCTCTCCACTCCACACACCACCACCACCTTCAGAGCTTGCGGGAGTGGCGAGAGGCGGCGAGCGAGGGAGAGCGAGAGGGAGAGAAGGAGGAGAGTGTAGGAGGAGGATGAGGCTGAGGTCGGAGAACCTCGGTGGAAGCTCAGCAGAGCTCGCATGGCCATCGCGGGCACGTGCGAGAGGAGGAGAGATCCCGAGGAGGCAACCTCGACCATCTGCAGCGGCTGGAGCTGCAGCGGTGCGAGGAGGAGCGCAGCGGAGAGCGCTTGGAGCAGGTTCTGGTACTGGAAATTTTCCAGTATCAGACATCTGGAGTGGAGTCCAGATGTTGGGCCTGATTTGGGGGCTGCGACTGTCGTACGCAGGGGCAGCCTTAGGAAGGAGCGCGGAACACTCTCCCACGCACTTTTGGACGTCTGATCAAATCACCAAATGTCAGAAGGTGCTTCTAGATGACCAGTGGCATGGTTCGACGTCTAGAACTGCCTTCAGTCGATCGCAAAGGAGGCCTGGACGTCTGAAGACACCGCAAGGACTTAAGGTAAGGTTCCGGTACCTTTTAAGACATCTTGACTTATTCCCAGACGTCTGATTTTGGACAGTAGGCACGTTTTTGACCTGTTTGGGGTCCGATCGGGGTCCGTTTTACACAAATGATGTACCTATAGTTTCCCTGCGAGTTTCTCTACGTATCAGAGACCTTTATACACTGTTTTGAACCCTCCTTTTGTGATGTAATCCCTAGTATGCGATTTCAGCCTGCTGTGTGTTTGGGGCTCGCAGAGACGCCTGAGTCTATGGTTCAAGCCCCCATTACTCCTGAATTGTTTGGTAGAGTGGTTTAATTCTGTTAATAATATTTAATAAGAATGTGCTTGTGGAAATAGCCGAATGGAACCCTAGGATGTGGCATGAACCCTAGGATAGAGGAATGAATAAATCGTTTGTGCTGTATGATGTACTTGCATGCATGATTTAGCTAAACTATTAGCAATTGCCTGTGTTATAATTATGAGCTGCCTGTATTTTATGAACAATTACCAGTGAAATCACTAGTTGTATGTATCGAATTATGGAAACACGAGCTGCCTATTTATGAACGAGGAATGAATTGTGAATGGTGAATATGAGCATGAACCATACAGGGAATTAGGAGTAGAATTCATGTGGTTAGATGGAAACCTGGAATGTAGACGGAAAGTGTGCTGGACCTTGAGTACGTGGTACCAAGAAGAGCAACTGTCCCCTTTTCGTGTAGAGCGGAGCTAGCCGCCCTTAGGTTGAGACCCAGGTTAAGATTGGCCACTCTACACCGACTCTTGTTGGCCCTCGTGTACGCTGTATCGAGGAAAGCTACTAGTGTAGGTAGAGAGCTAGCCACCCCACGGGGCCCAGGGTTTAGCTAGCCACCCTACACCGACTTGTTAGGCCCTCTGGGCAAACCGGGGTAGTCAGATGAGGGTGTACGGACTATGGAGGGGCGAGACCCGTGTTTGGTTCTGAGGGGCAAGACCCCTATTCTAAGAGGGCAAGGTCCTATACTGTGCCGAGCTGTACTTCGGGCATACCCGCTAGCGGAAACAACTGACCATGTGTCAATGCGGAGTAGCTACCCGTGCGCTTATCACATGTGCCATAGTCATAGCTACGTCTCGATAGTGACCTCGGGGTGGTTGACTAGGTGTAGGATAACCACGGAGGACTCTCTTGGCCAGGAGAGCACCATGTGTACCTTCTACTCATCGGAAAAGACTACAATCAAGTTCGTTTTCACGAGGAACATGCTAGATCAAGAATATCTGAATGTTTGAGAAAAATGGGTGAAAAGGAAATACACATAAAATAAATAAATTGAAAATATAATTAAAAATGTTGCTTTTACTGTTTTAGATAGTACAAATACCACTCTACTCAGTGTTCGCTGACTCTGTCTTTTCATAACACTGTTCAGGACCAGGAGTTGAGCAACCTGAGCTTCCGGCTGCGGAGGGTGCTGGGCCCAGTCGAGCCTAACCGTAGTTTTCAGCACTTTCTTGTTGTACCCTTATTGTTGTAGTAAGTATTAGACTTTTAGTTACTGTTGTCTCTACTGTTTACTTTCGTTTCTGTTGTTCTGTTGTTGTGGTGTGTAACGGAACAACAGTTTTACTTTCCTTTACTGAGTAGTTATATTGCATATGTGATGTAAACATGTTTACACTACATAAGATGTCTACTTATGTATGTTCTTAAGCATAGAATTGCATTGCATACTATAAATATTGCATAACATGCATCATCTTGCATTTAGATTAGTTTGAATAAAATAGAGGTTAATTATCTCCTTTTATGTTCAGGGACAGGGCAAATTTCTATTGGGGCCTCGGATCAAAGATCCAACCGTATAGATTCGATCAGGGCAACGATTGGAGTTCAACGACTCCAAGATTGCCCTAATCAGACACTTGTAGCATTAGATAGAGACTGGTAGCTCGTAGCTAGGGTTTCGTGTAATTTGAAGTTCTAAGCATTGTAGTATATCACAAAAAGCTACTACCAGTTTACAATTTATTACTTGGAATTAAAAGTTTCCCAAGGTTGAACTCAGGGAGCAAACTATGATTCTAGAAGCATATGAATTCACAATATTGTTTTACAAAAATTAAGACAAAGGAGAGAGAGAGAGAGAGCAAAAGTTCTCTTCTTGGCTTTTTCTTCTTCTCTCTTCTTTTCTTTCAGCCGGTTCTCTTCTTCAGCCTGTCTTCTTTCTTCTTCTTTTTTCTTCTCTGATTTTCTTCTTTCTTCTGTGTCTTCTTCTTCTTTACTGCAGAGGCTCCCTCCTTCTCTTTTCTCTTTCTTTTTCTCTGTCCTGTCCTCTGCTCTGCTTCACTCCTTCCTTTCTTTCCGACGTCTGATTCAGAAATCAGACGCCTTATCTGATCAGCCTCTCCTTCTTCTTTTCTTTCCTCCTGGCTTCTTCTGCTCCTCTCCTTCCTTCCTTCTCCTTTCTTCTTCTCTGCGGCTAAGTCCCAGCCACTGCTCTTCCTCTTCTTCTTTCTTTCTTCCTTCCTTCTTCTCTTCAACAGCTCCTTGCTTCTTATTTCCTCACCTGTTCCCTGCACACACACACAAGTTCAGCGCAAAACCTACCCTACCCTCTTCCCGTGTCTCTCTCTCTCTGAATCTCTCTCTTTGGTACACTCTCTCAAAGCCGGGTAATCGGGTCGGGTCGCTTGCCTGGGTCCAGGCGCACCGACGTGGGTGGTGCGCAAGGAGTGCACAAGAGTGGGGGTAGTCGGGTCGGGTCAAATCCGCGTGGGAAGAGCCGCGGATGAGACCTGAGTGATAGGTGAGGAGGGACCTCACCCCAGTGTTTCGAGGCGAAATGCCTAGAGCACTTTTACAATTTATGTGTGGGCGTGCACCCACACACTTCAGAGGTGGGACTAAAGTCCCACCTCTGCTCTGCGGGCCTGCAGGCAGAAGGCTTCGAGCAATTGGGGCAGCAGCGAAGGCTCGCGACCCCAATGAGAACCTGGGCACGATCGCAGAAGTGTCCCGCGTTGGCTGGGGCCTGCTTCTGGCGTGGAAGGGACCTGGAGTTGCTCGCTAAGCAGCTCCTACTGTTCGTCAATGGCGGTGAGGGGGCCGAGACCTAAAAGCACGAAAATGGCCTCACGGCCACGTCAGACAGCTCAAAAAGCTTCGCCAGAGTACGGTGAAGGCGGTGCGGTGGTCGGCGTGGCGGGAAAATGCCTGTGGTCGTGTGCCTAGGGCACACTGCAAAGGTGCAGGTGGGTGTGTTTGGGGGGTGGTCTGGGTGTGTGGAGTGGCGGTGTGAGTGGGGGAAATGCTTGAGTGGAGTGACCTTGCCGGAGCGACCTCGCCGGAGTTGGTGGCAGGAGGTGGAGCAGATGGAGGTGGTAGTGGCAGTCGAGGGGTTAAAAGTGCCAATTTAAGAGGGGAAAATAACAGAGAAAGAAAGGGGAAGGTTTTTACCTACTTAATTGACGAAGAGGGAAGAGGAGGCGCCCGGCGCGTGCCTGCCGGTGCTGGGGACGAAGGTGCCCAGAAGGGGGGTAACGGCGACGAGGGGATCTGGAGGAGCCAGCTGGTGCAACCTGGCATGGGAAGACGAGGTTGAGTGAGCTCTACTGCAGGTATAGCAGCAGAGCGACGAGGAGGAGGAAGAAAGATCGCCGAATGCTTGGGCTGTCTGACCAGAGTGAGAGGAGACGAAGTTCGGGGTGTTCTTCGGCCAAAACCAGCTTGCCCGAAACGGCTGCCCCTGCTGCTTCTTATAGAGGTGCTGGCGAGGAGAGGATCTCGAGGGGGCGACGTGGGGAGCTCGCCGGAGATTGTCGAAGATGGAGACCCATGCCTTTCATGCATTCGCACAAGAGGCATGGGCAGTCGCAGGTCAAAGAGGAGGGTCCCTGCGAAAGAGGACGATGCAGGGAACCCCCCGTTCGTTCCTGAGAGCGGTCCCCATACCCTGCGCGGCGCCATCCTCCGCGCAAGGTCGCCGGAGGTATGGTACCTGCGTGGGGTGGCAGGAAGAATCGTTCTACAAAGAACGAAGGAGAAGATAGGGGGTTAAATGTAAGGGTTTAAAAAGATAAGGGTTAAAAAGTAATTTAAGAAGACCAATTTGTAAAGTCGGTCAAGATGGTCTTCTCTTAGGCCCAAACTTTTGTACCAACCTAATTTGAACCTTAGGAATTCAATGGTGTAATTTGATTTTAGGTTTGACCATTTTTGAAAGGTCAGTTTGAGTAAAAACTCAAATTAGGCTAGAATTTGGGCATGGTTCTCCATTTAGGTCAAGATAGGTTGCAAAGGCCAAATTGAAGGTTCTAAACCCTAGGAAGTATTTTTCCATGAATTTTAGAGGATTTAGTTGATTTTTATCTTGCCTAGAACCTCGTGAATTAAAGTGGATTTATTTTTAGGGTTACAGAATGTCATTTAATTCCTAGAAGTTGCTATAACCCTTTTTGGCTCAGGCTAACCCACTTTCTTTCTTATTAAGCCCATTTGACCTGTATTCAGACCCTTAGACACCCTGATTGTGCACTGCATTGGTAAAATTACAGTTTTACCCCTTATGACTTATTTTATTCTTTAATTTAGAATTCACTGAGTTAGGCTTTTATTTAGGTTTTGCAGCAGCTTTTTTACACTTATATAGATCGAATTGTGTTAGTTAGGGTTCATGATGAGGCTCTCATCAGAGACCGAGGAACCCTAGAAGATCAAGGGCCAAGATGGTGTGAATCCACACTTCAAACGACAAATCCGACCGCATTGATGGATTCGGATCGACGATCGCAGCCTAACGGCGCAAAAATCGACTTAATCCGACAACTGTGGCACCATCTACATCATCCAGAAGTTTAGACGGCCAAGATGGCGCCACGTGGCGCCATCTCGACTGCCCAAACCAGCCCAGCTGATTTTAGAGCCGACCGCACCCTTCTACCGTGCGTTGGATCGTAGACATTGGATCGCCATCCAACGGCCATGGGCAGCCACACCTCAATTCAACCGCGTGCCCATTTCCCCTCCGCAGCGTAGTGGGCGAGAGCGCTTGCGTGAAGGAGATGCGCGCGATCGAGTCATGAGGAGCGGGCGAGCGGGTGCGAGGAGTGTTGGATCGCGATCGATCGGCTGCAAGCGCTCGATAGCGCCCATGAGCTATCGCACGCCCGCGCGTGATGCGCCATTAGACGAGGGCGTTGCGGCTTGAAGAGGCGCGGCGAGGGCGCATCTCAGCTGTTCGATCTCAAGATCGAACAGCCGAGAATCGAAAGATGTCAGCGCATGTTGCATGCGCGGGAGGCGAGCAGGCGGTACACATCGCCCACGATGGGGCTTTAGCTTCGATTTTATCCGTCACTAAAGACCCCTTATTTGATATTTTGAGATTAAAATGACCAAATTGCCCTCACTCTTTGCAGCTATAAAAGGAGACCCCATCCATACGAAATTTTCATCCCTTCCTTCTCTTCTCTCCCTCTCCAAAGCTCAAGAGAAGCGTGTCCCACACCAGGGATGCTTCTCAAGAGATAAAGTTAAATTTTTGTCCCCCTTTCGGAAGTGAATCCCACGACGACGACGACGTGCTACCCTGTTCCTGTTCTTCTCGCTTCGTCCTCCTTCATCCTACTCCATTCCCCGTCTTCCAGTCGTCGTCCCGTCCGGCTCGTCCTCCAAGCGACCGTCGAGGAGGATAATTCTCTCTTCATTCTTTTTAATGCTTTCTAGAGTAGATTTACTGCTTTCTAGTGTAATCATTTTCCGTTTTCTAGTCGTAATGTTTAGTGTAACGAACAATCTCGTTGATAATGAATTCCATGTTCATTCTACATCTCTTTTTGATTTTTGTTTGTAATATTCTCTCTCTCACTCTCTCTCTCTTCTATTTATTGTAAATAGATAGATAGTTTCTAATCGATTATTCTGCTTCGTAACAAATAAAATAAACGCGTATTTCTAATCAAACGTTTGCCTCCCTGAGTTCGACACGGGATTTCTATTCCGAATAAAATTTTATTTGTTGAACACGAGTTCTTCGCTTTCAAACTACAACGACAAGTTTTTCAAAACCAAATACGATAGCGTAGTAACTCGTAGATTCAACATTTTGGCACCGTTGCCGGGGAGGCGACGCTCTTTGATTTTTTTTCACGTTTTACAACTTACGAATCATTTACCTCACTTCTCTCCTTTCTTATTGTGATTGCAGGTACTCTTTTGAGACGAGCAAAAGCAGTAGATTGGAGTGAGTGTTGTTGAAGGTTTTGTAAGTTGTCCCCCACCTCCTACCCATTAGTTTTTATTTCACCACATAATAACACAAACATCAATCAACCTAGGTGTTCTTATAAACTCTAAGGTTAGTTTTGTTTGTTTGTTTGACACCCACGCCCGCCTCAACCTCCACATTCAAAAAAAAAAATTGTCACAGAGGTACACAACATCATCTGATTTTCAAACTCAACCGGTAAACCAATCTTTGGAGCCGGTACACACATCCAAACATATAATTAAGTAGAAATCAGATTAGGTAATCACTTGTGTGCCTAATTAAGTGGTGCAACAGGCCAATTGTTTGAGTTGATTGGGTCGCACCACTTTAATTAAAATCAACTCATCAAGTAATTGCCGTTTAGGTTCAACTCTTAGGGATTTACCAGGCATTCCATATTCTTTTAAGCTTCAAAGGAAAACATCTTCACATGTGCTTTCAAAACTTGGTGTGCCAACAAAACTTGTTTAAAAATGCCTAAAGTTGAATCCTAAAAGCTACTAAGCAAGATTTGAACCCTAAAATTCACCACATCAAAAGTAATCTTGCTTGAAAATCACTGGTTGTACACGCACACACACATCAATCAATCATTAAGGGCACAACCCAAATAAAGGGCCCATCACATTCCAAAGCACATTCAAACCTAGCCCTAAATAAAATAGAGTAGATGTTGGCCTTAAGGATTCGACTCGCTCTTCAGAGCCCAGAACGAGATTATTTTAGATTAGTCTATTTCTACTGTTCAATCTGATGTCTAGCTAGGGGAGCAGAATCAAACAATCGCGGCTGGGGGGTACACTAGGAACTGGAGGCGCAACCCGAAGGAAGAACCTTCTCCCCGGTCCCTCCTTCTAATTGGTTGGATTGAACAGACAGAAGTAGATCAAATCATTTCTTTATCTCAAGACGGGTTTTGGAAGTCTGTAGGTCTTTAGGCTAACTCATTTAATGACAAGTTTGATTGCTTGTATTGCAGGGTGCCTTTCTTCCTCCCGTCTATCATGAATCATTCCGCATTTTATACGTATTCTCGCTCTTTCCCTCCTGTTATGAGTTATCCTCAATATGACGATTATCCCGACTCGTACTGTAATTAACCATCAGTTAGTTGGGATAACTCGGATTGGGGATACAATTTCGGACCTCCGTGTTTAGGGTCTAACCCTGAACACTATGATTGTGATTTCTATCCTTCTCAGAGCCACATCGATTATAGATCGTCACCCTTTCATGGACAACCTAATACGATCTACAATCAAGAAAGATACACTAATCCTTACACATCCTCTGATTACATTGTCTTTGGGTCATCACCACCTTTTGAACAATCCAAAATAACATATTATCAGGAAGGGTATAACGAATCTCAATTCATTAACTCCTCTACACTGATCCCAAACCCTCCCAACCCTGAACCAACTCATTTGGTTCAGGGTAAACAGGTTCAAGATAAGGTTCTTGCTAACTTGAGGAATATCATATAATCTTTAGAAGTTCAGCCAATACCTTGCATCGAAAAATTGGAGCCCCTGATTGAGATGATTGATGATTTGAACATGTATTTATTGGATTGGCTCCAAGATGTTAAGGATAAGAACCTGGGTGAGTTTCTACTTGGGAAGTTAGCGAAATTGAGAATGAGATTTGTGGTTGTTTTAGTTCAATCGTGGGATGATTCCCAAGATGAACTCCCTTCAGGAGAGCTAATGTCAGGACCTACTTATGCACCTGTTGGGGGGGGGCACGTGTTACGAGGCTAATCAGATTGAATTAGAGCAGCCAATTAAGGATGATCTGATTGAATTTGATCTAGTGATTACTATCATATTAGGAATTGCTAGTTTTCTAATATCCAAATGCCTTGAGGTAAACCTTAACCAATTTCATGTGTAATAAATTCCACCAAAATAAATAAAATAGAAGAGAAGAAGAGTCTCCGTAACTCTTCATCTTCCTCACCTGATGGTCTTCTTCTTGGTCTTCTTCTCTACCAAGAAGAAGACTGATTGAGGTCGAGGGACTTAATCAAAATGGTTATCCTGAGAATGGGAGAAAGAATAAAGTACACAAATTGCAGGAGTTGGTTACCCAGTTCCATTATGAGGGGCGTACATGTGAGTAGGGGCTCTAACTCTTGAGGTTTACTCTATGTGAATGGTTGAGACAAGCTTTCTAAATACAAGGTGGCTCGATGATCTTATCTTGAATACAAGTTTCCTTCTTACAAGGTATGAGGCACAAGCCCTCCTAGGAGAGCCCTATCGAACTACCTCCTCGAGGGAGTGCGTACATCGTGCATAAAGATTGGGGGGACCACTTGCCTCTTATCGTTGGGTCTTTTTCAAGCTTACTCCACAACCTAAGGCACAACCTCAATAGGGTTGGAAGAGCAGGCGGTACAACATGTTTAAGGGCCAAACCACAACAAAAAAAGACAAAAAGGAAAAACATACGAGATCTGGCGAAGTTTTTCATCATTGTTGTGGTTTTTTAATCGCTACTTCGTTCCATTGCTTCCTCTAATCTTACCACTTGGGCCCTTGGCAAGCTAGATAGACAGGTCGAATGAGTGAGTAGGGTGACTTAAGTGGGGAGCTGTTGGGAGGCTTTAACTTCAATTTGGCAGATCTGAGCAAGGTCGCTTGGGGACTCCTATAATGGCGTCGATTTAACAATCACATCGACTACTCGCACTTGGTTCATATAGCTGGGGCTCCTTGACAAGGTTTTGGACTCTGGGTCTGTTTCTACTTGGGTTAAAGGCTTTGTGGACTTTTTCTCGATGGATTAGACTTTTCCTCCCACATCAAAGACCAATGGAGTCATTGGACTTGCAATGCGTTAGGAAGTCTTCCAATGCTCTTATTGGTCTTCCACCAAGAGTTGGTTGACATGCATAGAAGAAGGTTCTTTCTGCGCAGCCTTCTTAATGAGGCTGTGTGCAATGGAGGCAAGGATCACCTTCGTGGATCACACAATGTTTGTGGTCTCACAAAATTGGGTGTTTTCAACATTGAAGGTCTCATCCATTTGTGTAGAAGAAGAATGTCCCGTTACGTGGGACTTATTATAAATGGCACAATACGTGAGGTGTTATACTACATCACCCACAAGGTATAACTTAAATACTCGCAGGAATCTTGGAATGAAAAGAAATTAGTTCTTCTCATGTCATTCTGTTAGGTTGTTCATGTCCTTTTTGTTTTTGAGTTTTTGGGTATGGAATCAAATTGTTCACAGATTTAAACGATTATTTTATCACCTTTCTACAATGCCACATTGAATCATTCACCAACACACCTAACTTAAGGCGACCCTTATCTCAACTGAGCTGTAGCCATTTCCCCTGTGCTCGTGTTGCTTCACCTTATTCTAGTGTGAACTATAGGCAAGAAAGGATGGCAACGGTCACCAATGCCTTCAAGTACTAGGCCATCACCAAGCTACATTTGTTGAAGAAGATCCATGATTACTATGCTTCTAGAGTGGAGGACGAGTGGACCCTCCAAGAGAATTGAAACACCTTCTTCAAGACCTTGTAAGCTCTCACTTGGTTGCTCTTGTTTCCATTTTGGCATGCGGGGTTTGTTTGCTTGGATGGGTTCCTTAAGTTGAAGGTGCTGGTTGATACTGCTAAGGGATGTAACTTCATTTTTTTCGATCACGGTGGTACTAATGGATGTAACTCTATTTTTTTCAATCACGGTAGTGCTAATAGATGTAATTCTAGTTTTTTTTTATCATTGTTGCTATCAATCGCAAGTGGAGACAACGTCAGTGGCTTGCAGCAAAGCCAAATGCAATGGAATTCAGATCAATGATGGTGATGGGCACCTTTGCCTATCATGGTAAAGGCTAGTAGATTCTATGTAGGTCCACCATATTAGCATTGGCAGCCACTAATCTCGACACAATCGTTACTAAAGTCAACTTAGCCAATGAAGATAATGTAAAGTCGTTGTCAAACTTGGGTAACTACTTAGGCATCATCAACCTAAGATTGAGAGGATGAGAAAATTTTTAAAGGCATGAAAATAAAACTCCTTTAATTTTCTGTGATCTTTTATTAAGGGTATTCACATTGATATTTTTGAAAGTATATATATATAAATATGAATGGCACATATTTAAATATGATTTATATAGGAATATGCACATCTTTTCAAAAATTTTGGGGGTACGAAAATAAAAATTCCTATAAAAAATAAAATTAAGACATCCTATGACCTGCATTTATATTCATGGAACAAAGAAACACGAGGATGTTAGGAGAGCTTTCTATGCGGAGACCCTCATTCTCATGGAGGAAGGATGACCAACCCTAGTTGGATCATGTTAGCCGATTCTCATTAAGTAATAAATGCCTGTTGCTGTTGACGTTAATGTGGTAAAGGATCCAACGTATCTGATCAACCTTTAGGTTGCATTTGGCATCCGTATAAGTAATCCTTCCGTCAAAGAATAATTAAAAAATATAATTTTAAAGTTAAGAGATATAATTTATTTTATTTTATTAATTACTATTAATATTAAATTATTTCAACACATGAGATAAACTTCGATATATATTAAAATATATTAACTTTAATATAATATATTTATTAAAATATATTTATTATATCATATCAAATTAATTACACCTATATTTTAATATTAAATTAATACCTATCAACGTTACACCAAAATATTAATTATTTTATTACACCATTTATTTTACTATTTAAATAAATATTCCTCCTCACTTATGATTACAATATTTTACCCTGAGAAAATAGTTATCCCGTAGTCAAATATAACCTTTGTAATAGTACACGTCATCTAGTAAACGATCTATTTCCTTCTCTTTTGGTGGATTCAGATTCTCCACGAGGATTGTATTTGGCATGTACTATCAAGAGTCAATTCCGACTTTCCCAAGGTCAGGTCATTTTTAAGTTACTTTTCAAAATGAAGGCACAAGTCATTTTTTAGTTTATTTGAGTTCTTTTATTATCCAAAGCTCATCTATTAGATGTATGAACGTAGAATCCAGAAGGAATCGACACATGTAAATTCCAGGTAAAGTAGGGTTGCGATTTGATCTCCCGGTTAATCGATCAATTAACCACATGCCTCAACTTCCGAACCGTACGTGCTCTGTGATCTAACTTTCTAAATGAAAAGAGTTCGTGGACAACCAAGAGCCTTCAATGGAAGTCCTTCCCAGTTGATTTTGACTTCCAGACAAAAGATAATCTCATCGCTAGAAAGCAATATTATATTACATCAAGACTCCCCCAACTCAGCATTCCCTTCGTCCCCATGCAGCATCAACTCATTAGCCCAAGAACTTCTACATCAGCCAGCTGTATTTTCATCGGACTTTTTGCCCTTGTAAATTGATGCTAAGTTTGAAGATCCCCGAGAATATGCCATTGGGGATGAGCAATTGAAGAGCAAAAGTTGCGTAGCTTCAATCCCTTCTGCAAAAACCGATGTGCCAATTGGTCGATTCTCGAGACTTCGTTTGCTTGAGGCATAATTTTGTAAGATATCTATTTCACTAGAATATTTAATGGAATAATCACTTCAATTAGTGAAATAATACTTATTATTTCACTCTATTACGTCAATATTAATATTTATTAAAACATATTTACTCTTAAATTGTGTCACAACATCGCATTTACATTAATATATATTGACTTAATTTATAATCACTGCATCACATGAACTTATTCCACTTACATATTATTATATTAAAATATTAATTATTAACATCATATTAATAAATAAATTATTTTTATCTCATTAATTATCTCATTCTTCCAATCAAATAACCTTTAAAATTTATCTTACCAAAACTTATGGCGGATAGACGTTTTCTCTCAAACAAATGCAACCTAAGTGGGATTCAGAGCACGATGCTGCAAGCACATACCCAATTGCCCAACCATCAGCACCATTTGTCGGTTCTCCCTTGATCTTAATTCATTCCCAGGTTGGAAGTGAGTTCCAACTTGTTCAACCTGTCAATTCTTGCGCCATCCTCTCAAATAAGGTGTAGCATGATTCTTATTCCTCTTAATTTATAATAATGTCTGATAATATATAGCCTGCGGATATGGTATACGTGGCGAGAACTACAGCATATACACCAGCTTTTAGACAAGCAATTTGCTTTATAAATATGGACAATTAATAATCTGGTAAGATCCACCTGGTGGGGTATCTTTGGAAAAGGACTCCAGGAAATTGAGGATCGGTGATTGACCCTCTACGCACTATATGTTATTCCTTCTTTTTGCTTCTTATGCTTTTAGAATTAATTAAAATTCCTAGGATATGTGTGTCGTAGATGATCGAAACAAATGGCCTGTGGATTATTAGGCCGATGTAAGAGGGAGTTGTTCTTCCTTATCAACTTCCTAGGCAAATCTGTGGGCTCGCTTATTCGGCCGACAAAAGAACGTAAAGATATATTGGTTACGCAGGTTACACAAAAAGAAATGAAGATGATGTCAATATAATCCAGGAGTAATCGTAAAATGTACAAACTATGCAAGGGTGTAACTGACAATATACAAATGAATCTTGTCTATAAATAAGTGATCCATTGGCTTGAGAGAGGTATAACAACATCTCCTCAATTGTTATAGTCCATCGCAACTGATCTCGTTCCTTGGTAAGAAGGAGAATTTGACCCAACAATCATAGAAGGCAATCACGAAAAAAACAAGGAGTTTGGTTTTTCAATTCTATAGCAAGGGGTGTACATCTTGGGGAAAGGCAAGGTTCCTAGAAAATCTACTAGAAATAGCAGTATCACAACCTCTTAATGTTTCCCTCTCTCTCGAATTATATGAAGAGGCCCTTGCCTGTGTCTCTTTCTCTATTTATAGTTACAGCTGGAAATCTTACGAGATTTTTCCCCGCGATTTTGTCAAGTTTCTTAGTAAGCTCGTTGTCATGGCTCATCCATTGTCAGAGTATTAATTGCATTGGTAACCTCATAATTACTGCTGGCATGGGCATTATGGGTGTTGTTACCATCCTTTGTCAACATTGGATGTGCTGGGCCTTTAGGGGCTATTGTGTTCGCCCGGATTCGGATCTGCTGGAGTAGACGCGGGTTAGATCAGGCCGAGTCCACCTGTTTACTCTAAGTCTGGGTGTCTAGATCCTTACGGACTATGTGCAAAGTTTTAAGTCCAAAGATGCTTTTTGCCTCTCATCATATGCCCTCACTCTCTAGCGGGCGAATGCTGCTAAAAGAGTAATAAGGATACTTAAAACTTCGCAATGTAGTATGTCCCAAAATGTTGTCCCAGCTGTATGAAAAGCGGACACATTTGTGATGAGACGAACAGTTTTAAAGTGTTCTCTTACCGACCTTAAGAGGTGGTATGCCAGCCTTAAGAGGCAATTTGCCTGCCTTAAGAGGCGACAAAGTTAAGGGAACAAGAGCGCAAGGGTCCGATTACCCTTTAGCCTTAAAAGGTGGCTTGCCTGGCTTAAGAAGCGGCAATATTAAGGGAACGTGAGCGTAGGAACCTAATTTCCCTTTAGCCTTACAAGGCAATTTTTCCTGCTTTAGGAAGCGATTTGCCTGCCTTAAGAGGCAGCAATGTTAAGGGAATGCAAGCGCAGGGACCCAATTTTCCTTTAACCTTAAAAGGCAGCTTGCCGGCTTTAAGAGGCGGCAATGTTAAGGGAACGCGAGCGCAAAAGCCCGATTTCCCTTTAGTCTTAAGAGGTGATTTTGCTGGCCTTAAGAGACGGCAATGTAAGGGAATATGAGTGCATGAGCTCAATTTCCCTTTAGCCTTAAGAAGCGGCCTTACTGGCATTAAGAGGCGATAATGCAAGGGAACATGAGCGCAGGGGCCTGATTTTCCTTTAGCCTTAAGAGGCAGCTTTGTCGACCTTAAGTGGCAGCTTGTCGACCTTAAGAGTCGGCAATGTTAAGGGAACGTGAGTGTAGGGGCCCAATTTCCCTTCAGCCTTTAGAGATGGCAATGCGAAAGGAACGTAAGGCACATCCACCTAAGTTCCCGCCATCATTAAGAGGCAACCTTTAGAGGGAGTGAAGGAAAATTGGCGCTTAGTCATTGCCAACCTTAGAAGGCAGCTACCAGGGAAATGGTGTGGCGTAAGTGCCACCTTCTGTTAGTGATGGCTAGTCATCGTGGGGATTGGTGTTTGTCTTGGGTGTGACAAGTGTGGTGTCAGTCGCGGTTAGGTTGTTAATATAGTGATTTTATCGTTGAAGTGTGTATAGTGGTTAACCTAAAACGGAATTAACCATCTCTTTACAAAATTTTTAACTTGGCCTACTTGATCTTATCTTGGTCACTTTTAGGCCCAGGGTCGAACTCAGGGAAGTGGGGTTACAAGTCAAGTTTCTACGCCTTTCCTATAACGAATCTCTTCCGTTCGTTTATTATGTTTTTGGTATTTTTTTTCTATTTAGATTTTTTCCGATAATCTTTGTCCTTGAAGCACACCCTCAAAATTAGGTTCTTCGCTTTAAGCCAAATCAGGGTTCCAAAACGGGTCTTGCTATTCGCAAGACGGGGTACTTGCAAGTCAAAGATTATCTTTTCTCTTTTATACATATATTTTTAATCTTTTTATTAAGAGGAAAGCGAAACAGAAATAAAGGAAATATAGTGTATATATATATAGGTATATATTATATATATATAAAGGGGTGGGGGTGGAGGCGGAGATGGAGTGTAGCACAGTGCCGAGTCGGTTGTCATCTAGAAAGACGCAACCGATAGGACGAGGTGCTGCGTGGAGTTTAGGAGGGATGGTGGAAGATGTATGTGACCACGCTTTTTGTACGCGTGTATCGGGGAATATC
This sequence comes from Thalassia testudinum, assembly GCA_037157565.1. Classification (NCBI taxonomy): domain Eukaryota; kingdom Viridiplantae; phylum Streptophyta; class Magnoliopsida; order Alismatales; family Hydrocharitaceae; genus Thalassia; species Thalassia testudinum. The sequence continues at coordinate 16,175,109 of JAZHRO010000077.1, read as the reverse complement.
AGCAACTGGTGCAGATATTCCCGCGATACTCCTTATGATAAGTAATGTGAAAATATATATATATGCATATATGTAAATATATCTATATATATATATGGTTTTAAATATATAAGTACATATGTATATATATATGTGTGTGTGTGTGTGTGTGTGTGTGTATATATGTTTGTATGTATGTATGTATGTATGTATGTGTGTGTGTGTGTGTGTATATATATATCTGTGTATGCATGTATGTATGTGTATGTATATATGTATGTATGTGTATGTGTATATATACATACACATACATACATACATATATATATATATGTATGTATGTATATAATAGTGTATAGGTGTGTGTGTGTGTGTGTGGAAGTGTGAGTGTATGTGTGTGTGAGCGTCGGTAAAGAGAGTGTTGTGAGAGAGAGTGAGCGGGAGAGAGAGGGTTGCCGCACTTCTGGAGGTGAGGCGGGATAAGTCGTCCGCGAGCCCAGTGCATCGTCTGATGGTTTCCACGCGCGCGCAGGCGCGTATGCACACAGAGAAGAGTGCGCTGGAGGGAGTGGCTGCACGCAGAGGAGATGCAGCGCACCATGCTGCACGAAGGCTAGAGCGAGCACTCGCTGGCGTGCGTAGGCGAAGAGAGAGGGCGATGCAGACGGGTGCGGGCGAGGCAGATGCGCGGGCGAGTGCGGGAGACAAGGGCGGAGACGCGCGCACGAGCGATCAGCGGTAGCGGCGCGCCGGGTGACCGGTTAAGTGAGAAGCTCACCAGTCACCCAACTGTAGCCACAGTGTCGGGCAGACTGGCGTGAACAGTGGCTACAATGTAAGGCCGCGTCGCGTGACCAAGAGCTGCAGGTGCCATGAGTGCGGCCAGCTCACGGCTGGCGCGCGAGGAAGAGGGTCTGCGCCAGCCAGCTGCAGGAGCGGAGAAGCTCGCAACAGAGTGTGCGGAGAGGGAGTTGGTGTGCGTGGGGGAGGGCGAGGGCGACGCGGGTGCTGCTGGGGTGCTTGGCCGGCCGCTGCAGTGACACGCGGTGGTCGGTTGCGGGCGGAAGAGAGAGCGCGACAGAGCGAAGAAGCGGGAGGTGGAGAGTCCTGCAGGCGCGCGCGGAGGCGTGGGCGGCCTACAGGCTTGCGCGGAATGGGCTGGGGCTGCTGCCGCCGAGCTTCGAGCTTCAGACCTTGAAGCTTGCAACAATGGCTGAAGGTGCTGGAAACATAAAAAATGAGAGAAGAGCCACCACGCCCACCGGCTCTCTGAAGAGCTGGGCGGTGGTGGTCTCACTGTGGTGGGTGTTCACCACAGTGAGGGCTCCTGTCCGCCAAGTGTCTCCAAGGAGGGCCGGCGTGTGGAGGGAGAGGGAGGAGAGGATGGTGGCCTGGAAGAAGTGCTGGGTTTTTTTTTTTTGTGGAAGGACCAGGCTTGCTTTTGCAAAGGAGAAGCCGTGGCTTTTTATAGAAGAAGGCCATGCACAGCCATGCCCTGGCTGTGCATGGCTTGCGCATGGCTTTGGCAGGGAGAGGGTTGCTGCAGGGAAGCATGGCGCGAGGAGGAAGTTAATCCATGCACAACAGCCGCGGGAAGAAAGATTTCCAAATGAAATAAAAAATAAAAAGATGGTGAATTTGTAAAGATGCACTTGAGGAAAAATGTTAATTGCAAGGCCACTTATTTACCCTCCTCTCTTCTCAATTAAATGCATGCATGTATTTTTACAAATGCGACAAGGGAACCCCAATATGCATCGGTAATGCTAGGAATAGCACAAGATGGCACAATTGCCGGTGTATTTTTGCAGTGCAATCATAGCCCCATGCCTATCTTTTGCTAGTCCCTAGCAAAACATTTTTTTGTTGTATTTAGAAATAATCTTTAAGCTGAAGATTTTCTCCTGAGGCAACATAGGTGCGTTTATTGTTGGATATTGTGAGAACCAATTGTGGAGAAGACTACCAGTACTTTAAGTCTCACATGACATAGATCATCTCTCGACTAACCAGGACTCTTGATATTTAAACCTTAAGTACGATTTCCAGGACCCAGGAGGTTTTTGCTGTACTCGAGAGCTCAAGAGGTTATGGCCTGTGCTTAGTGAAGGATCAAGATTGACCAGATGAACATTAAGACTCAAGCCCAGGGTTTCACGAATTTTTAAGTAAAGTTGGTCCCAGTTTCAGCTCGTGTCTTCGGATTGACCCTTTAAAAAGATGACGGAAAACTCAACTCTCATTTTCTAACATTTGTGGGTCAGAACTTTTCGTTGGAAGATTTTACAGACATTTGTGAGATATACTGACTTATTTGTATCTTTTTTTTTTTGAAACACGTGTCAGTATATCTCATATAACTTTATTTGGAGGAGCACACTTTTCTTTTTGGTGGGAGAGTTTCATTTTGGTGGAAAGAGTCTCTCCTAAACATAAGGCTAAAGCCTAGGATAAAAAGTCTACCTGCACGCACAGATAAGGACTCCACCTTCCCTGTAACGACCCGGTTCCCGAGTCCCTACGAGACACGAGAACCGGACCGACTCGACTAATCCCAAGACCTAGTCGTCCAACGAGGAAGTAACCAAAAGAGTAGTAAAATAAACCACATTCAGCATGAATATAACTAA